>JAPTOF010000009.1:4590000-6071250 GCA_028554755.1 Cordia subcordata
GTCTCTCATTTCTCAAAGAGCTCCCTCGTACTAGGAGGGAGCTGACGACCTTCACTTTTCAACTACATGGCTTGGACCAACCGATCATGAAAGTAACATTTTATCTTCATAAAAGTATTAGTAACAAGGGCTATGATAGGTAACCCTATTACACCGACGAGGACACCATTGAAGCATTTGACATTATTTGTTGTCATCACACCTCATCTGTATCCTCCATCAGCGCTCATAGTCCATGTATCGGTAGGGATATCGGATAGTAACTTGTGTACTCGTCTTCCAACACCGTTCTGATTAGGGTCCACAGAAAGGATTATGTTCATTGCATGCACATGTTTGCTTGCTTGACATTATCGACCAGCTATCCAACACATGTCTTTAATGAATTGATTCTGTCATCTTTTCATCACATTGCTTTTGAGATGCCTCAAGCAAATGCGATGTTTTATTTCAAGTTGACCATCACGTGTAACCTGTTCGATTGCAGATGCAATGCCTGTATGCCTATCAGATATGATACATACTTGGGGCATCCCAGTAAAAAAGTTCTCTTGTAACTACTGTAAGAACCATGACTAAGTAGATGTTGTCTCTGCGTCTGCACTGTAAATGCTAACAGCAATACTTGGCAGTTGGCATCAGTGGTTAATGCAACCAGGAGATGACCCTTGTACTTTCCCTGTAAATGTGTGCCATCCAGCGAAACCACGGGTATACAATGCCTCCACGCCGTGATGCATGGACCGAATGCCTAATAAACCATGTCGAAAATTTTTTCCACCTGTGTTGAACCTTTAACGAACCTATATCTCACAACACTACCTAGATTCTTGGCCATCACAGCACCAAGAAACTGTGGGAGCATTTTGTATGACGTGTCCCAATTGCCATACACTAGTTCAGTTGCTTTATTCTGGCCATTCCAAGCTTTTTCGTAATTGATATCTGCGTTAAGCTTCTCCTTCATATGAGCTTGGATAAGCCCGACCTTGTAATTAGACTTCTTGGCTATGAAATGCCTCACCAAATATCCAACCAAACCCAAAGTCAAATTTCTATGCCTGAACGCAGTTATTTGTGCCAAACAAACATGTTTGGCGTCATACTACGTGATATCCCACTACTTATGCATTGCTTTCTTTCGGACACGTACATACCATGGGCATGCTACACTTCTATTGTGCGTTTCCCTACATCGTACCTTCCATAGGGTCTTACTCGACTTGATGACCCTATATTCCTTTTGTATCTTTATCGCGTTCTGTTGAACAACCCTTATAGCATCCACTTTGGATGGGAACACCATTCGTTTGGCCAGATCCATCCTGCTGAGGTCCCATATTGGGCATTTGGTGACCTCGTACCTACTTGTCATGTAGAATTTAGTCCTACCAGTATAGAACTCCACTGGTTCCTCCTCATCTACCTCCAGCTCTGCATCTACATCCGATCTTTCTACATCATTCTCAATTTGGTAGTTCAAACTTGCTTATGAGACTACATCTTCCTAATCGTTCAACTCATCATCCTCGTTTTCCTCGTCTGTCTCTGACAAAATAGTATCTGTTGCGACGTCACATCTCTTCTCCGTGCCACTGCCACGATAAGAGGGTCCTCCGACTTCAAAAGTAGACTGTGGTTGCGGGGAAAGGGAAAAAGTGGCAAACCATACCACTGTTGTTGCAATATTGATATATTCATCTTCATCATACAATGATGCTGCTTTTAGGTCTGGTATGTTGGACTGGTACAGGACGTTGGCCATTGGTTACGGTTCTAATCACAGTGAGCTATGCCATACATCTCCCACAAATCTTCATCATCAATTATTGCACTTAGGTAATAATAAATTTGCTACAATATAGCATCCCATCTAGGGTCACAATAGCAAAAGTTAACCCTATCAATGGTTTGACGTAGCCCTAGTTTTCTAATTACACAAGAAACAAATTGATCATAAGTTGTATCGGGAAGAATTTTGATTTTACGTGGTATATTTGGACTTCTATAATCAATACCATAATCAGTCATTATTTTGTGACTGCTGTAGTATAAAAGAACAGTAACTTCAGTCGAATTCATTCTTTTAGGTGCTTTGGTAGAAAGTTATAGTGACAAGTGGAACAAATTTGATAGAAAGTTTATCTGGAGTTGAGACACTATAGGATGGGTGAAGGATTGAATGACCCGGTAGAGAAAGGGGTTGGGGTTTATATAGGTAAAAAAATGCATTCTGGGAGTAATTTTCCATGACGTGAAGTGACTAGAGCATGATTGATGGCAGGGACTATATTTCAATTACTGCAAATGCACTCCCAGAATGCACTGCTAAGCATAAATTCCTTGCAACCCAATCAAATCTGGAGTCGGGGAATTGGAAAAGCAAGAAAATGTGTTCTAGGAATGCAGAACACAAACCTGGAATGCGGGCGCACTCCCGGAATGCGGCCATATTCCTGGCATGCGTTCCATGTTCTTCGAGTGTGTTTTGCACGTTTTGGGAACCAGAATGAGTTATTTTTGAAACCCTAACGCGAATTGGGTTAGTTTTGCACGATGTATTAAAACTTGGGTCAAACAAAAAAATTCCTCGGGAATTGGAAAGGACAACATCGGGAGAGCCACTACTTCATTTGGTAAGTTTTTTAAGGTTGAGTGCTAGGAAATAGTGGACCAACTGGAAAGAATAAATGGAAAAAAATGTGTAATGGTAAATGCTGAACAACTATATAATAGGAAAAAAAATTAAATAAATGGCAGGTGGGCACATGTGGTGAATGAGTGGTAATGAAATACTACGTGGTAGAGACAGGAATATGTAACATGGCTTAATATGGTGAAGGCAGTCATTACTTTATTAGTATGTATAGATACATAGATTTAAGGCATTAAGTTACGTACTACCAGTAAGTAAATACATTTAATTGGGCCCAACAATTTTATGGAAAGAAATTACTTCCTAGTAATTAGTTACACACCAACCACATATATTTAAATATGAAAATTGATATAATTGATGACTTTGAAAGAGAAAAGAGAAATCGGTTATAATTCTAAAACCTATCATCTGCTTATAGCCGTGGAAGTTCCAAAGTTGGTAATGTTTTCTCTCTTCACCAGTCCATATTGCACAATATAAATCCTTTAATCAAATATAAGATACAATTATCATGATACTATGATTTATTTCGAGAAGTTGATATATCAATACAATTTATTTAAATAAATAGATTATTGTTTTGGGTTAGATATAATATTTGCATACTTTTATCGATGTAAACTAGATGAATATATGTATTTATAGTGAAGCAGATACAACGGAATACCGATTTGTAAGATTTGAACATATATGATTGATTTTAATTTGATTCAGATGCATATGATTTATTTTAACATGGTGTCGTATATATAAAACATGAGTTTAATATATTGTATATATCAGCAATATATTAATTAAATCTACTTGTAGTCATATTATAACATGATATTCTCTAAAACAGTTCTATTTAAATAGAATATACTTAATATAATGGCTACATCCAATGGACACGTGAACGGAAATAGGAAATGCAAAGAGCGATTACCCTATTGGATTGATGATCTGAGCAACGAAGAAGTGGATGACTTGTTGGATAAGGGTTTTGGTGGACATTATCATACACAAACTAGATGCAGAAAATGAATGGATCAGCTAATATGGTGTATAGCTTTAATGTTATATTGTATAAATGCAATTATATTTTGTATTAATATATGATAACTGACAATTATTGTCTTAATCATCAACTTAGATGACACTATTTTAGTTCATTATGTTGATGACCAAAAAAGGCAATTTTGATGTCAAATTATGTCGAAGGAAAAACGGAACATATTTCATGCTAGAAAGGTGGACAAATGTTTGGCGTCCATTAAAATTGAAGGAAGGTGATGTATGTGACATATGTTCACTTATAAGGCTATATTCACATATAAGGCTTTTTAAAATTAATGTATTACGTTAACCATATTTTAATATGAATTAATTAGCATATTCATTTAGTTCAATGTAAATATATAGTATATTATTAGAAAAAAATATTTAAAGGTTATATATATAATCGTCATAGAAGTTGATTAGGATAATCAAACAAGTTTATATATCTATCTATCTATATATATATATATATATATATATATATATATATTATAAAATGACATATGAAAAGTGGTGAAATCAATTAGCAAAGAATTATGTCATATACATATTATAACACATACAATAACAATTTACTAATTAATCGGTGTAATCAACGACTAAACCACAAACACATGATTGCCACAAACTTAGCTTTATAAGGCAACACACACACACTCTATGTCTACACGACATAACTACATTTATTGTTTAATAGTGGACTACAATGCCAATAAACTTTCAGCATTGAAGGATAATGATTGCAATTAGAACTGGAGGGAAGCACAAAAGATACAGTTATCTGTGTTACAATGTGGATGTATATTGTCATCACATATAAAAGCAGCTTGATCTGCAATAGTAGAATAGTAATTATTCGAAAATTCCTCCAGACGCAATGGAGAGAACATGTTAAAGATTTCATCATACGCCTCAATGTCTTCATGAAACATTGGTTCAACATTATTATCAATATTTCCATTGATAACTGCATTTTCCGAATTCAAATTTTCTTCAACAGTGTTCCTATGAAAGTATCCATTATGTGATTTTTTTTAACATATGAATAAATGATTAAATAAAAAAGAAAAATTTGTGAATATACAACTAAGGTTTTAATAAAGCTTATCACGATAGGATTAAACATTTTTCGATTATGTATATTGGAATTAAAATTTTCCTACATGTATTTTTAAACATTAAATGAAAATTTTGTGATATATTACAACAATTACAACAAACAAACATCAATATATAATATCCAATCGCTACTGTTACTCTATGCGAAATATTAATTTCATCAACATGCTCATTACATGTGGAAAAAATATGAAGATGTTTTGAGGACATCGGAGATATATTATTAAAATCAAATGTATAATCTCCTAATATAATGATCATATATTACTAAAATGTATTTCTACCTCACATACCATTGCTTGAAAGGCCGGCTCTTGATCAACATTGAAGAAATTTGTGACATAAAAGAAATCCATGTTTAGTAATCGCAAATGAAATATTAAGTCTTTTCTAAAGTATAACAATATATATTTTTATACATTCATATGCCATATATATATATATGTATA
This sequence comes from Cordia subcordata, assembly GCA_028554755.1. NCBI lineage: Eukaryota > Viridiplantae > Streptophyta > Magnoliopsida > Boraginales > Cordiaceae > Cordia > Cordia subcordata. The sequence continues at coordinate 4,595,266 of JAPTOF010000009.1, forward strand.
TATATTTATATATATATATATGTAGATGTATATATATATATATATATATATATATGTATATGTATATATATATGTATATGTATATATGTATATATATGTATATATATGTATATGTATATATGTATATATATGTATATGTATATATATGTATATGTATATATGTATATATATGTATATGTATATACGTAAATATATGTATTTTTCTATATTCTTATAAAATTATTAATACAACATCTGGAAATTCTCTATGTATAAACTTGTGCATTTACCATCAAACCAATTTTCAATGGGAGTCATGTAGTTCTCAAACTGAAAAGGAAAAGAAAATAATAATAAATATTCATTTTATTTTTTATATATAAATAAATATTATACATTTGAAACAACAACACAGACAATGAGATACTATTGTTTTTGCATAGTAGTCTATCATACCTGGAGGACTTCATAGCATTTGAGATCGATTGGGAAGTCAGTTTTGTTTTCTTATGTGATATACATCATTACAAATCTTCAAAAGATTAAACCAATAAAAAACATAATAGTGGAACATTGTTTTTATCAATAATAGTAATATAAGTGTTAAATTAATAGCAAATCAAAATTCTATAGTCTCTAGTCTAATCACCTAATAGAATTATATTTCAAATATATGTCTAATATATTAAAGTAAATAAAATAATACCGAAAAGATTCTAAAAAAGCAAAAAGAAGACAATGGTCTAAAATGGCTATATCACTTCATTAATCTTAGCTAGTATAGTATCGCTTTCAAGAATTACATGAATATCATCAGCATGTAACTCACAATCGAACTATCCTCATAAAAGTTATTAAACCAGACACAAATTAAGATATAATCAGCTTGGAATATATATAACCAAAATATCAATAGGTAAAAAATATCATATACTCATATCACATTATGTCAATATACATATACTTGAAGCAAGGGGCATAGACATACATTCAAAACATCATTATAAGTCACGTCAATTGTTGATCTAGCATCATGGTTTGTGTTGTTAAGGCTTGGTGGTAATTAGAATCACATTCAGAAGAAGTGGTTGGCCATTGCGAGGGTGCTTTTGGTGGTGTCATTGTCAAGGATTGGTTCCATAATCTACGCCTGCGAGAGCCTTATGAAGGTGGCTCGATAGTTGTTACTGGAAAATAGTGAATGGAGCACTCAAATGTTATGTCGAAGGCACCGTTACGAGCACGACATTGAAATGAAGCTTCTGGTGATGATGGTGAAGTGTGTGGTGGTTGGAGTTGATGTCGGCATTTGATTGAAGTTTATAGTTGGAGGTGATGGTGATGGATGGTAGAGTTGTGGTGCAACTTAAATAGAAAAGCGTGGATGCAATATCTGGTGGTAAGAGAACATTGTGGCATTGCCAGATTGTCAATCCACAGTAGAGATCAGGTCAAATCATGATTTTTTGTTTTGGGTTATTGGTTGGTTGAACGAAGTTTATGGCTAGAGTGTCTGATCTATGCTTTGTGACATAAGCTGGCCTAGTAAGCTTGCATGAATCGAAACCATTCATTACGTGAGATAATTCTAAGTCACGAAATCTAGAGCTTGCTGATCAAAGAGAGCTTTGGTTGCATCTATCGTAGCTTACAAAAGAATGGTGGTCTTGCATGTGTTGATGGGATGTGGTAGAGACGTTGCTTCTGTGCTTTGCAGGTACTTATGATAATGTCAGCCTGTTTAACTCTATTGAGTAGAAGTTTGTCCGATGTTGACTGAGCTTCGACAAGAACCAAACTAAGTTGATTGAGATGTATCCCAACACTTTTCGACGTGTAGGATCCGATTTTGAGCTTTATTTTGCAAAATTCGACTCTGAAGTGCATGTTGTTGTGATCTAGTCAACTTTGACATGGTTTTGCCATTGATCGTGTGTAGACTAGATTTGACCAGATATTCTCAAAGGTTTTTTTGACATGATGAGTGCAAATTTGTAGTCTGTTTGATGTATTGTTGTGTGTTTTAGAGAGAATAAAGATGGTTTGGCTTTGGAGTGTTCAAAACAGTGAGAGATTGATGAATATATATTTGTGTGGTCTTCAGGTGAGTACGATCACAAGTATGGAAAATATATCAAGAAACACTAATATGTATGGTCTTTGGGTGAGTAAAATCACATATGGCAAGTGCATCAAGGAGAAGTGATGAAGACATTGCGCACTTATTGTGATTTGAGTCATGTATGAGAGAAGGACTAACTGTAAGAAACTAAAGGATGCTACATTGCAAAAAAGGCAAGGAGGCTCATATGTGGTGAGTGTGTGTCTTGGGCAAGTAGAATGAGGCCTAGTTCAATGGAGTGGTCGTGTGGGTTCCTTTTGAAGGTAATGATCACTTATGTGGACGCAAACTTCAAAGATGAACGGTGTGTACTCAATAAAAATGATGAATGTTTGAAAAAAGTGTTCAGGTGGAGACTAATGAGCATCTTGGTGAGGACACAAGTTAGAAGATTTGTTTGAAGAGTTAGTAAAAATCTTTAGGAGAAAGTTGGCGCATTCTCGGAGAAAGTTGGCGCTTTCTCGGAGAAAATTTTGTCATGAGTCAAAGGATTAGAGACTGAGTAGTGTCTTTTGTAGAGATTTGTGGCCACAAAGAGACTGAAAGACAATGACTAGAGGAAAAGATAAAGCTGGGTGGAAGCTTTAGAAGTTCCATGTAATAGCAGTGGGTTAGTTTTGGGTGACTCAGCAATTGAAGGTACATGATAAGCAATATCTTGAACCTGACTTGAATTACGGTGCCATCGAGTAGGTAGAGCTTGGTGCAGAAGCTTAGAGAGTGTTCTACAAGATTGCCAGTGGTAGTTAACTTAGGTGGACTCAATAGACTGAGATGGGTATGTCTCTGAGATGTGGCAATACATTGTGGCACTGAATGATGAGAGGACGAGTTGGAGGATCTCTGAAATTTAGGTAGGAGCCTGATGTGATGTCTTGGAAAGACGTCCATGCATAGCCGAGGCTCCCATGGTCAGATCAATAGGCCTAGTCCTGGTTAGATTCTTGACTAGTTTGGAATAGTCTTATCTTAAATTTGAAATCTGATAAGCATATTATCTGATAAGTGTATTATAAGAAATAAGTGTATGATATAATAAGGCTGTTTGGTCTAGAATTGTTATTAGCTTGAATTGAAATGCTGAGATATACTAAATTGACCAAAATACCCTAAAATGTTTAATAATGAAACTGATTGGTCAGCAACTAGTATAAGGTTTTACTCCGTAGAAAAAGAAACTATTGTAAGTTTTTGTTGAAATTGTTTCTTTTTTTTGGGCGACGTACTGTTGAAATTATTAAATAACAAAGTTGCAATTACAATTCATACAGAAACCCATGTAAACATAGAAACATACTCAACCACATATACTTAGAGACACTCTTATCTGCATATGAACAGCTAACGAGGATGAGGTCTTAAGAATCGCAACCACGATATGAAAAACTTTCATCATATATTATATTGTCCTTATTTTTCTTTCTAGGAACATAACTTGTAGTTATCCACTATGCAAACTCCTTAATGCCTCAAACTTCATTCACCAAATTCACAACATCTACCAACTCAAAATAGCTCAATAACTATTCCCTAAATACCTAGGTCATAGAAACCCAAAAGATTCAATAAAGTTTACTCAAATTTCACAAATTTCAACAAATCCACATTACCTTCACACTAGAAACCCAATTTCTACAAATAACGACAAAATATATTCTTGTATAACTCATTTTGGCAGCTCAAGAACACACATAATAGTACAAAGGTTAAAAGAAAATTCCAATCGTGACCCAAGAAAAAGCAAACTGCAAATACATAGATTATAAAATTTGGGGAAAAAATAATTAGGTGGTAATGGTGGTTCGAATTTGAGGACGATCTTATTCATTCAATGCTGTTCTTTCTTTTTTTGATTAGCTTGATTCCTCTTTTTTTCTTTTGCAGAGCTTGGTAACAAAGGGCTAGGGTTCTGGTGTTTTGTTGATGAAGATGAGAGGTAAAAGGAGGAGAAAATGGGTATACTAGCAAATAGTGAGGGTAATTTTGAAAAAAAAGTTTCATTAAACTTTTTAGAAATACCAAATGTGCTTTAATAAGCCATAAGTAACCAAAGCCTTGCTTATTTTTAACAACTACAAATAAGTTGTCTTATAAAAAGCATCTTATCATAAGACGAAAACAAACATGCTTTCTGAAACAAGGAAAGTTTCTTAAGATAAGATGCAAACAAACACAGCATCAGTGAGTTGGTACTGCAAGTGAAGATGGTATTCTTTCCATTCATGGATCTGAGGATGATGTGGAGCGATATGTAGCATTATCTATTTAGGATGCTAAGAGTGCACTCAAGAGGAATTCTTTAAATCTCTACAGACAATTGCAAATGTTGGTTTGATCTTGAGGTGATCGAGAGAGACCAAGAAGATACCACTGGGACAAGTTCCAATAGGTGGCTAGGGACTTGAGAGGTATAGGCAATGCAGAGCAGCAGACCATTTGTTGGGCATATTGGCAGCTTGAGCAAGAGGAGTTCGAAATTGCTGATGATGAATGAATACAGTCCAAGATGGATATTTGCAAGGTGTGACCCGTATTCTGAGTGCGCATTAGGAATATGGGCCTTAGAGTTTTGGGCCTACCTTATTTGTTGGTCTGCCATCTTTAGTCTTACCATAGTTGTAGCACTGCTATACTCGTAGTATTTTCATATTTGAAGTCTCTTATTACTCTATAAGTAAGAGTTGTGCCTATTGTATTTGTGCGAGACAACAAGACAGAGAGAGATAGGAGTAAAATAAAGAGCAAGTAACCTTGAGAGTGAGAGGAGCGTAAAGGGCAAGGGCCTTTCAAGGAGAAATTGGGTGGGATTTGAGCAAAAAACCAGAGATAGTAGCAGTGGAATATAAAAACTAGAGATAATAGCAGTGGAATATAAAAAAATTTAAGTTAGAAAAATCCCACAACACTTTATGTTACATGCAACAAGCATAAAAAAAACTAAAAGAACGTAAGAAGAAATTGTTACCTCTTCCAAGCTTTGGTGAAGTGTTGTAGATTTTCTCTTCCAGAATTATAGAAGTCCTAGTTAGTCCACACCAAGCTTCAAGACCAAGCCTTTTTCTTCCTTGAATTATAGTGCTAGCAAATTCTTTGGAAGAAATAAAGTTTGTTCTTTTTCTCTCTTGTTTTTCTTCTTAGTGAAAAATTATGTATTTTTCCACTTACATATATCTTTTATATATATATATATATATATATATATATATATATATATACACACACACACACATACACACACATATATGTATGTATATGTATATGTATATGTATATCTATTCATGCATGAAAGACTTGCATGTAATAGTCATGTGTCGTTAATAAACACAACTCTTGTATTTATTACTTATGCATGGTTTCCAACTCATTAGGAAAGAGAGTTAGTGGAAAATCCCATAATTTCACTATCTCTTATAATAATAGTTATATTCAAGATAATGCATTTAATCTTGGTATGCATGTATATAGATTGGTCAACATCCTTAACCAATAATATTTAATCTAATCACTATTAGATTAAATTATAACAAAGTTGAGTTTGATTAATTAATTCTACTAGCACTTTATAGAATTAATTTATATCAAAACTTTGTCAATTTTGCATACAAGTCCTTCAGTAACGTTTCCATGACATATTACCTCCATTAACTTTTAATAGAATAAGAATACTATTGTTAACTCTTAACAAATTATTAAAACAAGATGCAAACTTAAATTAGGTTTAGTCATTAAGCTCTTCAGTGTGTGGTCTTCTAGGTTCACTGCCAAATAGCAATAAGGTAATACCAAACACTTTTGATATTAATCAAATTCTTTGATTTGCTTCAATAATTGTCTCAAAATTATCGGAACATACCTTAAAGGTCTTGAGTGATGTCCAGCAACCTACCAGGACAATATATAAGGTAATGAAGCCACTCAAATGAGTGAATCTATTTCCTTAGTGATTACCGTGCAATTCAATCGTTTCGTTACTAATGTCTCGATCGAGTGAGAACCATGCATGGATTAAGTTCACTAACTCAATGCTATGCCTAGAATAGATTGATGCAATGAGAGCTGACCCATGGAAAGCATCTTTTCCATCATTTATACCTTGCCCAAGGATTTCCTTATTCACCACAATGAAATCGCATAGGATATTTGCCTCACACAAGAGGTAATGGATCTTATCTCGACTATCACTTGTCTCTCACTATATTGATCGAATGAAATCACAAATGAATATATCTCATCCATGAAATGGACAAGCTTTATTCATAGGAAATCTCAAACACCAAAACATAAGACAACTGTGTTGTCGCAAGTCAAAGGATCACTTGCACATATTGTAACAAATAACAACTCATTAATCCCATGCCATGTGATTCGTTATTTACATCATGTTCGGTGATAATTCAACTAATTAATCACCCACATGTTTGCTATTTGCATCTCATGCTTTATGGTTTGTGATTCACCATCTCTTTTCATTAATATCTCATATTAATCAAAGGTAGCAAACTTATGTGATAGTCTCTATTAGATTAATTGAAGTCCCAATCAAGAAATCTTCAGACTATGAACAATTTAATAATTCTCATACAAAAGAACACGTCACATATTTTTTAACAAATTAAAAATATGTTTCTTTTATAGAGAAATCTAGGGGCTCATTCATATAAAAGGAGACTATGAATGATAAAAATCCATTTAAATAAATACAAGTTTACATCAAAATGCCCTTAAAAGAAGTCATCTAATTCTAGCATTAGGGCATATCTCTAACAGCCCTCAGGCCCGAGCCCTCTCTCTGTGTGATGTATTTGTTCTTAAATCATAGTGAAATTCTCTTATCTGTCCATTGACGAAGGCAAAAGACCAAACCAAGTTAAAAATATTGGTCTCCATCGTGTTTACATCTTTCTCTACTTGGTTTATTTTTTGTTCCAAACACCTCGGTTTCCCAACAAATAGTTTAAGTTATAATACCATAGACTCAACAAAGCATAGGAGAAGATTGAATAGTTTAAGTTATAATGCCATGGACTCAAAAAATATTGGTCCCTTCAATGATGGGCCATAAGTATAATTCAGTTGGTGTTAGCACCACAAATTAAATGTCATGTGACTGATAAGACAACGGTGAGTGGTGTCTTTGACAAATTGGAGAATCGTTATGAGTCAAAGTTAATTACCAACCAATTATGTTTAAGAATGGAGCTCTACTCGCTCAAGATGGAATAGGGAATTACCATCCGGGATCACACCGACAAATTTACTGAGCTAGTAGTTAAGCTCATAAGTGTTAAGGAGCTTGGTAAGAGAATTACGTATATCGAACAAGTATTCATACTATTATTTTCATTGCCGAAGTCATACAAGCCTTTCATGCAATCAATCCTCGTTGGAAAGAAAACTCTTGAGCTGAACGAAGTGACTGTGCTTTTGAAAGAGAACAAAAGGAAGTTAGGAAGAAGTAGTGCACCTAGTGGAGATCAAGCATTAGCAATTGAAGGTTTGAATCGAGAGAGGTTTTAGAAGAGGAAATTCTCGCAAAGGTAGATCGAGATAAAAAAATTGAGCTTGGGATGGAGAAGATGACCGAGAGTGCTACTATTGCAGAGAGAATGGCCATATCCAAATAAGATGTCTTAGATTGAAGGAGGACATGAAAACGTTAGATAATGGATATCTAAGGGCAAGAAGGTTTATGGTAAAGACATTGCGAATCTTATTGAGGGTGATGATAGTGATGGTAGTGAAACTTGTTTGATGGAGGTAAGTTGGGATGTTACTGTAGGCTCGAGGAAGAGGACTAACTGGGTGTTGGATTCAGCAAGAATGTTTCATGTTTGCAAATGGTAGAGCTAGTTTTGACACTTTACTTTTGGGTAAAAAGCTTGGGTACATCACTATTGGGAATAACCAGAAGAAAAAGATTGCTATCATTGGGAGAGTTCGCTTGAGGCTCAACAATGGTAGTATCAAGACCGTCTCCAATGTGAGGCATGTGTCATCTTGTATGTCTAACATGATTCTGCTGGGTTAATTGGTGTCAAGAGGGTACAAGTATGCTGGTGAAGGAGGCTATTGCAATGTTTATCATGGAGATGAGCCAATTCTTGAAGGGAAGAAGAATGAGAAGTACGTGTGCTACTTGGAGGAATGCACCGCGCTGAGAGATGAACGCGACAAGTGTAAAGAACCTCAAGAAAAGGTTGAGAAGAAGAGAATAGTTGTGTTCTCACCTACTGTGGAGATTTTGGCACTTCTTGCTCATGCCTAAGCCCATATTGAAATTAGGAAAGAGTAATAATAAGAGTCCAAATTCTAGTTATGATAAAAGTGTTAATTATGAGAGGATTGATAAAATAGGAAATCCTTGTCTTGGAGGACAAAGAAGTCTCCTCTATAAATAGGACTCTTGCATTAGTTGTGAGGTATGTGTCTTACAATAGGTCCAGATTGAGAGAGAGAGAGAGAGAGAGGGGCCATTCTAAGAACACCATGAGGTAGGGTTTAGACTTCTCGAGCCGCGCTAAAAAGTCACTTAGGTTGTAACACTCTTTTCTATTTAGTGGAGTTTTTGTGGATGTAGGCAAAAGGCCTAACCACGTTTATTAGTGTGTGTTCTTGTCTTGTTATTCGTGCTTTAATTCTACTGTGTGTATTTACACGTCCTAATTTCCTAACAATGGGTTAAGATGGTATTTCTTTACATTCACAGATCTGAGGATGACATAAAGTGATGTATAGCATTATTTATAAAGGGTGCTAAGTGTGCACTCAAGAGGAATTCTTTAAATTACTATAGAGCATTGCAGACGTTGGTGCGATCTTGAAGTGATTGAGAAAGACCAAGAAGATACTACTGAGACAAGTTCCAACAGGTGGCTAGGGACTTAGGAGGTATAGGCAATGCATGGTAGCAGCCCTTTTGAGGGATAGATTGGTAGCTTGAGTAAGAGGAGTTCGAAATTGCTAATGATGAGTGAATACGGTCCAGGGTGGATATTTGCAAGGTGTGACCCGTATTCTAAACGCACATTAAGAATATAGGCCTTAGAGTTTTAGGCCTGCCTTATCTGTTGTCTTGTCATCTTTAGTCTTGCCATAATTGTAGCACTGCCATACTCGTAGCGTTTTCATTTTTGAAGTCTTTTGTTACTCTTCGAAAAAGAGTTGTGCCTATTGCATTTGTGCGAGACAGCAATGCAGAGAGACAAAGAAGTGAAATAGAGAGCGAGTAACCTTGAGGGCGAGAAGAGCGTGAGGGGCAAGGGCCCTTGGGCTCGAGCCCTTTTTTCGCGTGACATATTTGTTCTTAAATCATAGTGGAGTTCTCTTATCTACCCAAGGACATAGGTAGATAGCTAAACCACATTAAAAAATATTGATCTCCATCGTGCTTACATCTTTCTCTACTGGATTTATTCTTTGCTTCAAACACCCTAATTTCCCAACAAATAGCTTAATTTATAATGCCTTAGATTCAACAAAGCATGGGAGAAGATTGTTATAATGAACCTTTTTGGTTAGATTAATCATGACCCTAAGCATCTCTCATAAGCCAATCCTATAGATCATTTAACGTGTCATACTCAGTTAGTAATTGTCAATTGGTTGAGGGAATAACCATGAGTTGATCTTATTCAAGGTACTTTGTCTGCATGTCAATCTATAGGTTTGATGACATGTCATGCTCGTTTAGCACACGTCAACTATGTAAGAAAATAACAGCATACCAATGTCACACAAGTCCTTGGACCTAGTTTGAAGCAAAAGAAAAACCTATTTGAAGTTGGTTTGCATAGATATAAAGTAGTCGAAAGGAGTTTACGACCTCGTGATGTCATCAAGAGTCAAAGCTTGGTGAAAGTCGTGCATAAGTGCGTTTGGTCTTGAGGAAAATTTTCCAAGCAAGCAATCTTTTATATAAGTTTATCAAGATTGTTCAAGAGCATTCTAGAGGTGATGATTTCGGGAACATTCACAATTGGCAGCAACATTTTATCAATGGTGAATGACAGATCAAACGTGGTTTGCTTCTTAAAGGAGTGACTTCAACCTCGATTATCATTATTCCTAAGAAACCTAACCGCTTTAGTTAGTCAAAGTTTTTTCCAATCGACTCGTGTATGGTGTTCAACAAAATAATAACAAAGGTTGTGATAAATCACCTTGCTAGCATTTATGGTAAACATTTGATTGGTGATAATATTCTGTTGGCCCAAGAATTGCTTCATACTTTGGATAGGAAAGTTAGAGGATCCAATGTTATTCTCAACCTGGACTCGGCAAAGGCATACGACCAACTGGATTGGAATTTCTTGCTTAAGGTCTTAACATGTTTTAGGTTTGATGAGAGTTAGATTGATAAAATCAGAAGATACATCTCAAATTGATAGTTCTCAGTGATGGTTAATGGGGCTCTTGCGGGTGGGGTTCTCTAAGTCCTCTAGAGGACTTTAGCAAGGGGATCCCATTTCTCCCTTGCTCTTTGTTTTGGCAATAGATTAGGTTGCGTTCGGTTTGCCTGTTTCCTGTTTTCATTTTCTAGTTTTCATTTTTTATTTTCATTTTTTGAAAACAATTTTCATTTTATGTTTTCTAAAATATAGAGAACGTGTTTGGTTACTAAAAGTGTTTTGCTTTTTTATGTTTATTTATAAAATTGCCACCTTATTTTCTAATTTTTTTTGGAGATATTTATAAAATTGTCATCTTGTTTTCTAAATATTTTGGAGATATTTACAAAATTGTCATCTTGTTTTTTAAATTTTTTGGATATATTTACAAAAATGCCACCTTATTTTCTAAATTTTTTAGAGATATGTACAAAACTGCCACTTTATTTTCTAAATATTTTAGAGTTATTTACAAAATTGTCACCTTGTTTTTTAAATTTTTTGGATATATTTACAAAATTGCCATCTTATTTTCTAAATTTTTGGAGATATTTACAAAACTGTCACATTGTTTTCTAAATCTTTTAGAGTTTTTTTACAAAATTGCCACCTAATTTTCAAAATTTTTAGAATTATTTACAAAACTGTCACCTTATTTTATAAATCTTTTAGACTTATTTACAAAATTGTCACTTTATTTTCAGAGAAAATATTTTTTTAATGTTTTCTATTTTCTTATAAAACTGTTTTCTGTTTTCTGAAAATAAAAATAAAAATAGTTAACCAAATGAGTTTTCTATTCTGATTTTCATTTTTTATGAAAATAAAATAGAAAACAAGCAAACCAAACGCACCCACTTAATGCTGTTTTGGCTAGATATCCTTCCATGGATTACTGGCCAGGTTGCGCGATTTCCACTTCTAACTTGGCATTTGCTGATGATATGGTCATTTTTTACTAATGGTCAAAGGCAGCCTTGACTCGGATTATAAGATTCCTTAGTGAATATGGAAGGATTTGGGTGCAAAAATTTAATAAAGACAAGAGTGGTTTCATTGTGTCAAAGAAAACCATTAAAGCAAGGGAAAGATATGATCCGATAGGTGACTGGTTTCTCGCAACAAAATTTGCCTACTCGGTATTTGGGGATCTATCTTGCAAAAGGTCATAAGAAGAGTGTTTCTCTTTGATAGCGTGGTCCAACACATATGGGATCGTATTAATTAATGGATAGCAGTGTCGTTTTCTGTCTTATGGGGGTGAAATTGTACTAATTAAGAGCACGCTTTTGACTTTGCCCATTCACTTGTTGCATGTCATGAAGGCTCTTAAGACGAACTTAGATGATTGAGAAAAATTTTTAATAGCTTTTCGTGCGGTGATAAGAAAGAGTTTAAGAAGATTCACCGGGCGTCGTGGAAGCATGCATGCAAGCCTTTTGAGGAAGGGGGTTTGAATTTTAGATCTCTTGCAAATATGAATTTAGTAATGGATAGGAAGCTTTGGTGGAGATTTCGAACCGCGGATTGCCTTTGGTCCCGATTTGTGAACAGCAAGTATTGTTCTCACTCTCATCCGTCTATTTGTAAGCCGAGAAGCAGTGATTCGCCGCCGTGGAAGCGCCTTCCCAAAATTCGGGAGAAATGCAAAGAGCATATCAGATGGAGGATTAAAGGTGGCGATTGCTTTTTTTTAGTATGATGCCTGGCTTGGGAACTAACCGCTACTGTATTTTGCTCTTTTTGAAGCCAACAGATGCTCGAGTGAAGGACTACTGGAATGAAAATGAATGGGATGAAAACAAGCATTGGCAGAGTCTTCCTACTAGTGTGGTTCGAAGAATTCTGGCGATCCCTGCACACCAAGGAAAGAAGGATGTTCCGTACTGGGCTCTCACTAATAATGGAGATTTGACAAATCAACGTGGGATAATATTCATGACAAAGAGAGTTCTCAATGATCTTTCAGCTTTATTTGGCACGAAGCTATTTCCAATAAAAGTCTCTTTCTTCATGTGGAGGCTTCTCAAATGGTGGCTTCCCTTGATGAGCGTCTATAGAATAAGGACATCTTACTAGTGTAAAATGCATGTGCTGATATCCTCTAGCATTCGTTGGTTGCTACCTCAATCGCAATGGTATAAGCTTAATATGGATGGTAGCAAACACAAAAGTTGTGCTACAGGAGGTGGTAGGCTCTTGCGTGACTGGAATGGTGGGATTGTTTTTGGTTTTCTTGAAAGATATAGTGATATTGCAGTCATGCAAGCAGAGTTGCAGGTGCTTCTCAAAGGTCACAGATTTGCAAGGAGATGAGAATTACGAACATTTACGTCAAAATAGATTCACCTAGCGCAGTTCGTATCATGGATAATGAAGGGCATGGTTCGTGGCAGTTAGCTTATGTGGTAGCAAAGGCTAAGAATATTCTCCTTCAGTTGAATGGGAATATAAGGCATATCTATAAGGAAGGCAATCATCCTACCGACATATTGGCTAATTGGGGTGCAGCAAATAGTGGTTCTCATCTCGTTAAGGATTGTAAGGGCATTTCTAAGTTAATTAGAGCCGTGCATATGGATCAATTTGGCCTCCCCTCTTTTTGGTTTTCTTGATGGGTGTTGGTGCTTTGTGCTGGAGTTTTTTGCAGAATCCCCATCTTGAGGGATTGGTATGGGTGCTTCAAGTCTTGATTAGATGTGGTCTTCATTGCCTTGTGTTTGGCTCTATTAATGGAATTCTCCTCAGGCGTGCAGTCGTACATATTTGCTATTACCTTCAGGCCAATCTTGCCATCCTCACAACCTATAAACAAAATCTATCTGAACCACATCTTAAGCCCACATACCATAAATTTTTCCTATTATTTGTGTTCTTTGCAAGTTCTAGGCTGAATGTTCATTCCAATATTATTGGTAAAAATGCTATTATCAGGGAATGTTGTATGGTAACAAGGAGGGGAATTTCGTTTTATCTGCTTGTTTTCGACAGAGGGCGAGTGGCTAAGGGACGAGATTATTGCCGTGATGCTAAGATGTGGCATTATTTCATGTTTTTGACCTGTAACGCCTCTTTTGCTAAAGTGAAATATGGCACGATGAGAGATAATGCAGTTGATTCTTGCTCTGATATAAGCGAGAGAACACTTCACCAAAAGCAAGGCCTCTACGGACCTCATGAGCAGTTCTTGGAGAATAGGGCGTCTAGGTCTTTTCATCACAAGGATCAAGCGTTATGGCGCTACTTTCTCATCAGACGTACTGGCTTGAATCAAGCAATGTCTTGCTGGTTTACTAGGCATTTTAACCTATGAAGCACGGACACGATTCGTGGACACGCAACATGACATGATGCGACATGCCGATAAGTCCTTTTTCCAAAAAATAGGATACGACACGTTCAGAATATGTTAAATAAAATACATTTAAATTTATATATATCGTGCATAAATATTATTTTTATCATGATAAAAACAATATACAGGACCAAATATCATAATATTCAACATATAATTAATCAAAGAAACTAAATTTTATAAAATAATATGGTTATAATTTATAAACTAATTCAATACATTAAAAAGATAAAAGTTAAAGAATTAAAAAAAAAATTGGTGCCTGCTTTTTCTTAGGGTCTGTATAATGTTAATTTTTTTACATACGGAAGTTGATTAGGTAGAAGGATTTAAAACAAAAAAAGTAAATAAAAAACGACCAAGTGGTGCCAGCTTTTCCTTGCCGTCTGTACACACGATTAGGTAGAAGTATTAGCTTTCTCTTGGAGTTTGTACTTAGACATGACTAGGCAAAAACAATTTCAAAACTTTTCAGCCATGTCTTTTCTCTCTCTGCCCACATTAAGCACCTTGCTTAACCGTGCGACCTGCTTTCTTCCCCCATTTTTCCTTTGCTAAAGATGAAGCTTGCTGCCACCAACTGCTGAGGCCGATCGACAAGTGAGTTTTTTTTCCCTAGTTCGTGAAATAAAAAAACTGCACGTGTCCCCCGTGTATACCCGCGTGTCGCTCGCGTGCTGGATGTGTCAAAAAATCAAACATAAAATAAAATTATTGGACAAGTGTCCGAGCATGTCCAACTCGTGTCGCTGTCGGACACATGTCCAACACGCGATACGCCCCATTTGCGAAGTGTCCGTGCTTCTCAGGTTTTGATTTGTATTTTAAACTCTTGTTGCTACTGACATTTTACATGCAACATACAAATGTTGTAATTAGGATTAAGTGCTCTGGACAATGGGGTCTTGATCCTCCTTGCATTTTAATTTTTTTGAGATTATTTTTGTGAGAATAAAGTTTTGGCCTCTGGCCTTTGTGAGGAGGAAAAAAAAAAAAAAAAGAGGATATACTTTCTTTCATTTAGAAAATGGTCTTCTTCTGATTTATCATCTAGCTAATCACTTCATGGGTGATCATATAGACTTGTATGACACCAAATATCTTCAAATCAAAGGAAGAATCACACATTACATACACTCAAACATATACATATCACAAGCATGCATAGAGGTTTATGAAAGATTAATTAAAAAAAGTGTGAATAGGAATGAAACATATTGGACGCGATTTGCATTTTGAAACCAATCAGGAATACATCCAATGAGGAAATTGCTTGTCAAAACTTGACGAAAATGTCGAAGTTTAAAGAAAAAAATTTTATACTCTTGCAAAAGTAAGAAGGCTGGATGAAGCTATCAAATAGAATTAGAAATTGAAATTTGTTAAGGTATAGTAGGAAAAACACAATTATATCTTCATAAGCTTGACTTGCTCAATTCCCAGTTAATCATTCAATGTACAAGATAATCTAGGCTTATATGTAGTACTCTAGATATCTACCTACATGCAATTCAGAGAAATTAATGGTTGTTGCACTTTTAATCTAAAATGAAATCAATGTCGTTATTCTGTAGATTGATGAAATTTCTATATTTAAATAAAAGCACTAGTATTGATGTTCCTTAAAAAATATATATGATGTTTTTGAAGCAAGTTGAAAAGAAAATTCCAATTAAACATGAATTATAAGGCAATGGCTGGGAGCATGCATCTCAACAACTTTTTGCCTCTAGCAAAACCTTCCTTTTTTAGATGAACCCTAATTCTTCCCCCTCAAACTTAACACCTCCTCCAAGACCGTCGGACCTACAGCCGGGGACTATTCACCGTTCGTGTGAACCCAGATCTTGGAACAAGACCTGATCTGCAATCCTTCAAGGCAAATCTTTGTCGAAACCCTCTTTCAAGCTCGATCTACTCCCTGTCGAATAATATAAACATGCACCAGCCTTTATTCTTCATGAAGAAGACTTTGAATCAATGGCTAAATTGTTGCAGTTCACCTTGATAGGAGAATTCACTTCTTCTATTCGACAATGAAGTTGAATTCACCAGATTCTGGAGCAAAAGGATTGGGAAGTCTATGGCATAATCTGCATGTATCTAAATGGACTCCTGAGTTTGAGCATGAAAAAGAAGCCCCAATAGAGCCTGTTTGGATCGGTTTTCCACATCTTCCATTAAACATCTATAAAAAGCCACAAGCCATTACGGGTCTTGCAACGAGAGGAACCAGACCTACTGTGGCTCTGTGGAACTCAATCTCTTGAAAAAGAAAGCAACGGATGTATGGGTACAGTTTCGATCAAAAGTCACCAATGCCAACATTAGAGGATTTTGGCAATCAGTAGTTTATGAAGAAGCCCCAAAGTACTGCATGCATTGCTATAAGATAGGGCACGATCGCAATTCTTGTGGCACGCCTGGGAATAAAGACCCAAAAAGCAAGAAAACATAAACAGAGAGGAGAAAGGTCTCACTGACGGAAGGCTTGGCAGTAACGATGATAAGAAAAGGATAGATCAACATGATGCTAAGGAGGCACGTACTAATAACATCAATTATAATTGGCAATATGTTGGTCCAAGAAGAACCAAGGTTAAATATCATGCAATTGAGAGCAAGCAAAGAAATCCAGTTGAAACATCTAATCCCTTGAACACCTTACAAGGTGAGGATCAAATCAATGACAACTCCATTATGGCTAATGAACTGGAAGAAATTGCACATACAGGCGACAAAGGCAAAGCTATTTGATAAGAGAGAAGTTAGCTCAAGGAATTAGTTAGAATACTTCTAGCTGTACACCAAGTTAGTTATATAGTTACGTGGAGGAATGTAACTAATTGATAGTTAGTGTTAGTTGATGTGTTAAATATCAACTATAAATAGACCTCATCATGAAAACTTGTGAGATGAGAGAATGAAAATATCTTCTTCTCTGTTCATTTTCTCTTTCTTATCATGGTTATCAGAGCCATTATAGGTTCATGAAACCTCCATTAAAGATCCTTCAGATTTTTTTTTTTAGCTTTAGCATCTCTCATGAAGCTTCTTCACCGATTCGTTTTCGTGTTGGTTTCTTTTTCTTCAGCAAATTCCTTGAAGAACAAGAGCTTTGTTCATCTTCGGTTGGGTGTTGTTCTTCATTGATTGAGCTGTGTTCGTCTTCGATTCATCATTAATAGTGTTTCTAGATCATTCTAAAGGTGTTCTCAACTTGTGTTCTCGGTGATTGTGTCTTTTTCCTCTTTCTTCATCAGAATTAAGGCTTTTGCTTGATCATTCTACAAATTAGGGCTTCAAATTGCATTTTTTTTTCATCAATGGCGACAACAACTACAACAGATGAGATGGAGGATTTGAATCAGTTACTATAGAATATGAGCTCCTTCTTCCCAGTCAAGTTGGATAACATAAATTACTTGTTGTGGAAGTCACAAATGGTAGGAGCTTTACTAGCATACAATCTTCTTGATCATGTCACAGGTATTCATCCTTGTCTTCCTCAATTCTCGCGTGATGATCAAGGAGGCTATACTCCAAATCCAGAGTTTGTCTTGTAGACTACTCTTGATAGGAGATTAAGACATTGTATCACTTCTACTATATCACCTCCAGTGTTGTCTCAAGTTCATACACTTCCAACTTCTACTGAAGTTTGGGAAACACTTGAAACTAGATTTATCTTTCTATCTAGGCAACATGTGCTTCAACTGAAGAATAAATTGCATCATATCACGAAACGCACAAAAACTATCCAACAATACCTGGATGAAATCAGGCAAATCACAGATAGTTTAGCTGTTATATCAGAAATTATTTCACTTGAGGATCTATTTCTTTATATTTTGGGAGGCCTTCTTGCTTAGTATAATCAATTTAAGACTTCTGTCAAGGTCAACAAGTCCTCAATTTCAATTCTTGAGTTGTCTAGCATGTTTCTAGCTGAGGAATTGGATATGCAAA
The DNA here is from genome assembly GCA_028554755.1 of Cordia subcordata. Taxonomy (NCBI): domain Eukaryota; kingdom Viridiplantae; phylum Streptophyta; class Magnoliopsida; order Boraginales; family Cordiaceae; genus Cordia; species Cordia subcordata. The sequence continues at coordinate 4,613,078 of JAPTOF010000009.1, forward strand.
TGGCAAAATCACTCACAGTCTTTGATCATAGTATACATCATGCCTTTCTCTCTCAAACAACTGCACCAAGTAGAAGAAGAGGTAGGGTACTTAATTTTAGAGATGAAGGCAGATTCTAGGGGAACAGAAGAAGTGGATTTCAAGGGACTCCTACCCCTCCCACACAACCTTAGTCTTCTCCTACATTCTCCAGTTCCAATGTCTCAAATACAATCTCTATGCCTCTGATATGTCAGATTTATGGTAAAAGGAATCATGTTGTTTTGGATTGTTAGCACAAATATGATTCTCAAAATTATGCAGGTACAAAGAATGTCAAACAAGCCATGGCTGCACAGGCATTTTCCACTGCAACAAATTCCAACAACTGGATCTTTGATTCTGGAGCAACAAACCATGTGACTAATAGCTCAACTCTTTCTCTGCTTATGAACCACATAAAGGCAATGATTTTGTGGCAGCAGGAAATGGAAACTCTCTACCTATCAATCACACTGTCACATGTATATTTTCAAATTCTGAGGTCTCTTTTTCACTCATAAACATGCTTCATGTTCCTCAAACTTCATGTAATCTCCTCTCTGTCTCATAATTAACTAAGAAAAACAATATTATTATTGTTTTTACTTTTGAGGAGGTTAACATTTTGGACAGTTAAACCAAGCAACTCAAGTACAAGGCCCCAGTAGGAATGGACTGTACATTCTTCCATCATCTCAGTCTCCTCAACAGCCATCCCATCAGTCTCCTTAAGTAACACTAGACTGTTTCACCTTCACAGTTTCATCCTCTTCAAGCATGTGGCATCAAAGGTTGGGTCATCCTCCTTCACCTATTCTTTAAACTTTGTCTTTTGCAATAGATTCTTCAATTTCAATCAAAAAATTTTTTTGTGAATCCTGTACAGTAGCAAAAATACATAGGCAGCCTTTCCATTTGTCTAGTTCTACTACTCAGTAGTCATTTGAGCTTAATGTATGGGGTCCATCTCAGGTTACTTTCTTTCAAGGATAAAGGTTTTATATACTATTTCTTGATGATTTCACAAGATATAGTTGGGTGTATCCTATTAAACCAAAGAATGAAGTCTTTTCTATTTTCACTACCTTTGTTGCCATGATACCTTCTCAGTTTTCTACTTCAATCAAAGTATTAAGATCAGACAATGGTACTGAGTACATTAATCATCTTTTTGTTCATTATCTACAAACTCATGGCATTATACATCAAACAAGTTCTCCATAAACTCTTCAACAAAATGGAAGAGTTGAAAGAAGGCATATGCATTTAATTGAAACAGTATTAGCCCTATTACATCAAGCAGCCTTACTAACTCAGTTTAGAAGCACTTGCTACTGCAAATTTTCTTATCAATAGGTTGCCTAAGCATATTCTTCAAAACAAGTCATCTTTTGAATGTCTTTACAATAGGCAACCTGACTATTCCTTGCTCAAAGTATTTGGCTGCCTATGCTTTCCCTAGCTCAGACAATGCATTAAACACAAGCTTGAACCTAGGTCTACTCCCTGTGTGTTCTTAGGATATGCTCCAAATTCAAAAGGTTATAAATGCTATAATCTTGAAACAAAGGTTGTACACATATCTAGACATTTCAAGTGTCAAAAGTCAGTGTTTCCATTTGCTCTCCATCAGGCTTCTTCTCACACTAATATATAGTCTGCTGCTGCACATCACTCTCTATTACCACCTTTTCCTTTACTATCTCAAGACTCCACTTTTTTCTCACTCAATTCTTCTATTCCTTCCTCAGTGTCATCCCAGTCAAGTTCTCAACAGTCTCTTCTTCCCATACTAGATACTATCCATTCCCTAACTTCATCTTCTAGAAGTTCCTCCTCATCATTATCTTTTCCTAGTCCTAGTTCCAATCCTGAAAATTATGTCCCTGTACCTCAAGTCATTCCTGTACCACCACAGTTGCATCCTATGGTCACAAGGTCCAAAACTAGATCTCTTAAGCCTTCAACAAGGTATAATATAAATAATTTGGTGCTTACTCCACATGAGGTAGAACCACAATCTTACAAGGAAGCATAAAAAAATTTACATTGGCAAAAGGCAATGCAAGAAGAGTTTACTGCTCTTCATAATTAACACACATAGGAATTAGTACCATTGCCATCAAATAGAACACCTATTGGTTGCAAATGAGTGTATAGGATCAAGAAAAAATGCTAATAGATCAATTGCAAGATAAAAGACAAGGCTTGTAGCAAAGGGTTTTCATCAATCTTATGGTGTGGATTACTTAGAAACATTCAGTCTTGTAGTAAAAATGCCTACAATTAGACTAGTACTTTCTATTGCTCTATCTACTGCTTGGCATATCAAACAATTAGGTGTATCAAATGCATTTCTTCATGGCACACTTCAAGAAGAAGTTTTTATGCAACAACCTTAGGGTTTTATCTCTGAAACACATCCTGGTCATATGTGTTTACTCAAGAAATCTCTCTATGGCGTCAAACAAGCTCTAAGAGCCTGATATCAACTTCTAGCTTCATTTCTCCTCTCTCAAGGCTTCAAGTGCAATCATGTAGATACATCTTTGTTTATTAAACATTCAGCAGCCTCAGTTTTAATTATGTTAATCTATGGAGATAACATAATTTTAACTGGTTCCTTACTAACATAGATGAATTCTTTAATACATGTTATGAGTATATAGTTTTCTATCAAAGATTTAGGGAAATTATCCTTCTTTTTTGGCCTGGAGGTGAGCTACATAGATTCTAGTTTCATTTTGCATCAGCATAAGTATGTTGCAGAACTGCTCAACAAAGTTGGAATGTTAACTTGCAAGTCAACATCCACTCCTACAGTCCCTACAGCCATTACAAGTGCTCACCAAGATCACCAATCCTATGCAGATGTTACACACTTCAGGAGTGTTGTAAGAGCATTACAATACTTGACTATTACTAGGCTTGATCTCCAGTTCATAGTCAATTTCATCTTCTAACATATGCACAATCCAAGTCAGGCTCACTATGCTATTCTTAAGAGATTGCTCAGATTCATTAGTGGTACTCTTGTTACTGGTCTGTAGTTGAAGCCTGGTCCTCTAACTCTTCAAGCCTTTTATGACTCTGACTGGGCAACTAATCCTCTTACAAGGAAATCAGTTATAGGTTTTGTAGTCTTCTTAAGGCCAAACTTAATTTCCTGGAGTTCAAAAAGACAAAATGCAGTATCAAGAAGCTCCACAGAGCAGAGTATAGAGCATTAGCAATAACAGCAGCTGAGCTTAAGTGGCTTTCATTCTTGTTACAAGACCTCTCAATTCCAATGGTATGTCCAACTTTATGGTGTGACAATTAGTCTGCAATTGCTCTCATCGCAAATCCTATCCAACATAGCAGGTTTAAACATATTGACTTAGACTGTTATTTTGTGCGTGAATAAGTCTAGAAATAGCAACTCTCCTTATCTTACATTCCAAGTTCTGCACAACTAGCTGACATCCTCACCAAACCTTTGTCCATTTCTGCTTACAATTTGCTCAGAGACAAGCTTCCCCTAGCTCAGGCCAGGCTCTGCTTGAAGGGGGTTAATAAGGGAGAAGTTAGCTCAAGGAATGAGTTAAAATACTGCTAGCTGTACACAAAATTAGTTATATAGTTAAGTAGAGGAATATAACTAACTCGTAGTTAGTGTTAGTTGATGTGTTGAATATCAACTATAAATAGACCTCATCATGAAAACTTGTGAGATGAGAGAATGAAAATATCTTCTTCTCTATTCAGTTTCTCTTTCTTATCACTATTGTATGTACTCCAACTGCTAAAGCCAGATACTCAATGGAAGCCGAAAGGAATCAACGAATAGTTATCAAAGACTCAGCAGAAACGCAAACTAAAGGCAATAATCATGAATTGTCAACTTCTGACTCGTCAAATGTAGGAGCTCCAATTAAAGGAAATAACGATTATGAAGCTGGCACTTCTAAGCGTTAAGAATTAAAAAGCACTCAAGAGTCTAAGTCAAAAAGCAAGGAAACTATTTTACCTTATAGTGAACAACAAGTCACACCTAAAAGACAAGAGAATGAGCTGGAGAGTGTAAGAGGGAATACAGCGAGCAAATAATGTTAGCAGGATGGGATAATCGGAAAAGTTTGAATTAGAGTAGGGATAGGAATACGGAAGTTCAAAGAAAAAAGGTATTGGTTCATAAGCAATAAAAGATTAAAGGTTTCAATAAGGATGATGATGATGATGCAGATCACTCTCTTGGTAATATAGCGCACAAATGTTCCCATTTTGAATGATCGCTCAGTGATAATGACATAGAAGATGGTTCATTCATCCCTAGCAAAGATGAAAGCATGATGGACAATAAGTGGGAAGCTTGTCATACAACAATCAAGATGGTGCAGGGGCGTCAATAGAAAACTTGAAAGAACTTGGAAAAATACAACGAAGAGAAAAAAATCCAATACTCCCAAGCAAATTCACGGCACCCATAACTAGATCTAGAAGTGGGCAAGTCCAGGAAGAAAAGGCTGATTCAGATGATCATCATGATTAAAAGTCTCATATGGAACATACGAGGCATCGCCAAAGCCCAAAGCTTTAGGTGTCTCAACCATATTATTTACACCAACAAGGTCAAGATTTTTGCGATTATAGAGCCATTAGTTTCTGGAGATAAGTTGGAGCAATATGGACGTAAGTTGGGTTTCACAAACATTTACAAGCAACGAATCGCGTTTGGGTGTTTTGGTTTTATGACATAACATTTACGTCGATCAGTAACAAAAGGCAATGCTTTTCAATGATAGCTATAACTTCATGGCTCCTTAAAGAAATTTTGATATCGGTGGTCTATGCTAGACACACTCGTTCACTTTTTCTGGATCTTTGGGAAGAGGTGGAGCAGTTGTCTCAACTTAATAGACCAGGGATGATAGGTGGAGATTTTAGTTGCACCTCGTATAGCGGTAAGAGGAGAAGAGGTGTTGTGTCTAACATTGGTTCAATGGAAGATTCACATATGTCCTTGATCAGTCTAGACTAATTGATGTCGGCTTCGAAGGGGATTCATTTACATAGGCCAATTACGGTATTTGTCAAAGACTGGATTGCATTTATATTAATCATGAACAAGGTGAAAATTTTCCCAACAACAAAATCCAACACTCAGCAAAAGAAGGAAGTGATCACTGCCCTTTGCTCATGTCCTTCTCTAGTAATATTGATAAAAATCCAAGCTCTTTTAGATTTCTCAATATTTGGACCAAACACGATCAGTTTCACAGCTTAGTAGAGAAGGTCTGGAGCAAACATATAAAGGGAAAAGGCATAAAAAACTTTTAGGGTAAGCAACAAAGACTAAAAGCTTGTCCTAAGGTCTGGAATAGACAAGTGTTTGGCATTGTTCAAGATAAAGTTACTGCAATAGAAAAGAATGTACAACTTAAGAAAAGTATTTGCTTTCAAGATCAAACATCTAAAATCATTTCGTGATAAAGGAAGTAGCTGTCCAACTTAACAAACTTTTGGCTGAAGAAGAGGTATTTTAGAGGCAGAAATCAAGTTGCAAATGGCTTAAAAAGGGTGACAGAAACACAAGATTCTTCCAAATGCAAGTCTAGAAAAATGAGTTCGAAGTCATATTTGGGCTATCAATGACAATGGAATATTCATCGAAAATCTAGTGAAATTAAAGAGTCTACGGTCAACTTTTAAAAATTATTTGAAGAAGAGTCCACAAAACTGTGTGAAGCTAACTAGCCGATCATCTCTTAGTCCATAACTAATGAGGATAACTCGCGACTTAGCAAATCCCTATCTATAGAGAAGCTTCATCCAGCTGTTATGAGCATAGATGACCAAAGTACACTTGGTCCAAATGACTTCTCAGCCATGTTTTATAAGAGCTGTTGGAACATCATTAAGCAAGATTTATTTGAAGCATTCAATAGCTCTTTCAAAGGTGAACATCTCCCAAGGAATCACGTCAACAAGCATTGTGCTTGTTTCAAAGAAGGACTCCCCTTACATGAGGTCAGAGTTTTGGCCTATTAGTTATGCATCGTACTAAACAAAATCATTAATAAGATCATAGCTACGCGATTGATGTTGGTCTTGCCCAAAATTATATCCCCTCATTAGAATGGTTATGTCTCTGGTAGGCTTATTTAGGATAATATGCTTGTTTATAGCATTGACAAAAAAGTTCAGGGCTCTTAAATTGGATATGATGAAGTCTTATGATAGGATAAGCTGGAGCTTCTTGGAAAAAATGCTCGAGGCCCATGGATTTGGAACCAAGGTTATTGAAATAATCATGCCCTGCGTTTCAATCTACTACTTCTCAATCATTATAAATAGAGGCATGGGTGGCTACTTTAAGTCCTTGAGAGGTCTCAGATAAGGGGACCCGTTCATTTCAATTCTATTTATCTTAGTAGCGGAGTACTTTTCTTGTGGACTGAACAAACTGTTCTCTGATAATAGGAGTTCACATTATAAATCTGGTAGTAGTGTCCTTATTTCACATCTTGCTTTTGCTAACAACATGATTATTTCGTTAATGGAGGTAAGACGAGCGTGGTCAACTCTCTAAATTTTTGCAACATTATGAAGATGTTTCAGATTAAAAAGTTAACAAAGCAAAAAATGGCTTTCTACTAGCTAATAGAGCTACCTCAATCCGTTCTCAAATAATTACCAATGCCATAGGTTTTAGGCCCTATCATTGCTAGTAACATACCTGCATACGCCCTTCTTTAAAGGCAAGTGCATCATGGCTCTCTTTGATGACATCTTGCACAAAATCAAAAATAAAATAAATGGATGGGAAGCCAAAATATTGTCGTGTCGGGGATCGTTTTGCTCTAATTAAGAGCACTCTTTCCTCAATGCCAACATATCTTCTTTAGATCATTAAGGTCTTTAAGTCAGTGCTTGACAAGATTGAATAAGTGTTCAATGGATTCCTTTAGGGAAGTTCACCTGGTAGAAAGAAAATCAACTAGTTTTCTTGGGGTTAACCTTGTTTGGCAAAAGATAAAGGAGGGTTTGGCTTTTGTCACCTCTAGAAAATTAATGAGGCTATGGGCATAAAGCTACGATGGCGATTCCGCACATATTAAGGACTTTGGACCACTTTTATGCATAATGAATACTATCAAGGTCAGTTTCCTCTTCTTATTAAGTTGAAAAATACTAACTCCAGTGTTTGGAAATGATTGTTGCATGTTGCTTTATCTTTTCTTTTATTGCTTTGTCTATTTTGAATAATAAAAGAAAATTCAAAAAAATTGTTGAGCATTGTGAAGAGGTTTACTTGTGTCAATTAATCATGAATGATCTTAATGCATCATGGTGGTCACTTGTATCCACTTCCTCACCCCCCCCCGAACACATTCCCAAGTTTGTCGCTTGTGTAGAAGTCGTTGACATAGAACCATTTGTTGTCCCTATGACAATCCCTAATCTAAGGCTAGTACCAACTATGACTCCTATAGTCATGCGTCATCTCGTGCATCTTTATTTAGAAATCATGACTATTGGGATGCGTATTCTTGTTATTGCAATCATTATGAAAGCCGTGCTAATTTTTCTAGTGCTTGTCCCACCTTCCACCACCGTCGTTCCCGATTGGATACAATGTCTAATGCCTCTAAGAATAAGATGCCCGTGCATGCATCTTCATCCTATCATTATGATTCTAGGGAGCAATACCATGCATTTTTATATTGGGGTCAAGATGACTCTTCATATCATTCACATCTTTGTTTTGAAAATCCACCTCCTGCACCATCATTTCCCATCCACCATTCGTTCGAGTCTTTTGATGATGGCATTTTTAGTGTTTGCAAACAAGATCTTTCCCATCTTAACCCGAAAGAACTTTCTTCTTTTAGGTCTCTTTCACATAGTCAAATGCTTGACTATCTCATATACCTCCTCCAATCTAACCAAGAGCACCTAGATCGCATAAAGCAACAAGTTGATAATCAATATGAGTGCTTGAAGAGAATGGTTAACAGTGATCAACCTGTGGTTGAAAATCTTAAGATACCTTTAGATCGGGTTAAAGAGATAGGAGAAAAACTTAGAGATAAGAGAAACAAGGGTGAAAATGATGATATGTTGAAGAGACAACTAGAAAGAGAGGTTGATGAAGAGCTTACATCTTGTAGTGAGGATAAGGATGAGCATGATGATAGTTTGGTTCTTGATGATTCTTATGGATATGTTTTAGAGGAAGTAGTACCCTATCCCCCTAAGCTTTTAATGTCCTCTATTGAGTTACATGAGCCTATTCTTTCTTCTCATCCTACACATTCCACATACTTGGAGGTTGAGTCTGATGTTCATAACACTTATTTGCATTTCGAGTCTACATTTAAGGAGTCTAGGGTGCACCCTTCCTTTGAACATTCATGCATACATGACTTGAAATCCTTTGAGTTCGCTTTGTCCCCTCCATTTGTGCCTACCCCTTGTGAGAAGCATGATGGTGAGATGACACCCATTAGTAATAAATGTATAGATGGATTTGATAAGACATTTAGCTAGTAATGGTTTAGAGTCATCCATTAGGGAGAACAAGACATCAATTCAGAGTTTTAGATGATAAGTCTCTTGGAGTTAAGGACTGTTGTGTTTAGGAGAATAGCCGCTCCAAGGAGACACTTAAGGAAGAAATTGATGAGCTTGAAATTGTGATCTATGGGTCTTTGGGTATGTTTGATGAATCATTATTGATACCTTCTTCTACCATCTTCACTAGGGAATTGATTGATGAAGTTAAGTGCTTTTTAGATAAACATGAACCTTCCCTGAATATAAGTAAACCCATTAAGATCGAGTCCACCCCATGTGAGGAGTTAGAGCGACCTAGGATTGATAATGACAAATCTTGTCGAGAAAAAAAGTATTGTATGTCCACTTCCCGTATTGTTGCTCCTCTTTCTCTAAATGTTGATCTTACTCCCCTTTCCCATTCTGTTGAGCCTTCCTCTTTGGAGCTCATGTTTGTGCTTTCATGCATGAAACATTTTCATCTAGGGTTAGATAGCACTTCTCCCGTGTCACATGCATTAGACCTATTATTAACCCATAGGGAGGGCGTATTCCTAGCTCTTAATTACAAAAAGAAGGCCACAGGGTAGTTAGTTAAAAAGCAAGTGGGGCATGATCTTCCACGTTTATACATGACACCTTCCACACTTGTGCACACATTTTCATTTGATGATTTAAGGTGGGATATTGAAAAGGGGTGCATTATGCATTCATTACCCCATTATATGATGCATGACTCTTTTTCTTCTACTATCTATGCTTGGTTGAATATCTGGCAATTTGTGTCTCGCAATTTTAAACACAATTTGCTCTAACATTGGCACCTGGCTGGAGACGCTAAATCTAGCGCTACTAGGAGGCACCCCAGACATGTGTATACCTTTCTTGTTTTCCTCGTCTTTTACGTGCTTTCATTTTCCTTGTTTTTACTTATTATACTTGTTTTCTTGTTTACTTTCCTTGATTTCCATTTTTCTTTTTGTTTGTTTTCTTTTTCACCCTCTCAAGTGTTGACCCTCTCTATTATTTCCAATTCTTCGTACATCTTGTTTGTCATTTGTTGATGTCAATGCGAGCTTGCTTGACATATGCTACTAATCATGTACTTTGTGAGTGTTTGTCATTTGTTAATAAATAGGGTTAGTAGACAAATTATTGATCATTGGCATCAATGAGTTTCAGAAAGAACACAAGGTTGTATCTATTCTTTCTCCACTTGTTTCCCATTTATCTACCTCGTCCCAACCACCCTTACTTGTTTTGTGATGATTATTTGCTTGTTGAGCAGTATTATTCTATGTTCTTTAAGACAAGCAAAGTTTAGGCTTGGAGGTGTAGGAGTTTGGTTTTATTGTTATATGTTTTGTATAGGATAAGTTGCATTATGTGCTTAAAAATGGTGAAAATTTTTCGATTGTTATGCGCATAGAGTCGTTTATCTCTTGGTTGATTGAAGTGTTGGCTCTTGTGGTTGATTAATTGATTTGTAGACATAGGGTTGTGTTGTGGGGGAGTGAATGGAGTAGAGGGAAAGCCGAGACTTGGAGGAGATGCCCTTGAAAGTTGTAGGGAGTAAGTGCCTCTAAGAATGCACTTTGCAGCTACACCATGGCTTGGTTGGAGAAAAGAGTTTGAAAAAAAGGGTATTTATATGAGTGTCCCTTCCTTGATTGGTTCTTTTTCATAGGACTAAGCATTCAGTACTAACCAAACCGAATTAACCGAAAATTGAATTTTCAATATTTTAAGAACCAAAACCTAATCAAATTACCAAAATAATTGAATTTCCATAACCAATTTTTTTTTGGTTTGGTTCCAGTCATTAACTGAAATAACTAAATTGTATGCACACATTGAATATTAAAGCGTCTCCCGTAAAAGTTTGATAAAGAGGAGCTATAATTGCTACTCTACAATAAACATGAAATGTTTTATCCCAAAGACATCACAGAGCTCTGCAACCATGTTGATTACTTCTTGCTACAAGTTCATGAAAAGAATTCTTTCTTGCTACAAGTTCATGAAAAGAATTAAAAGTGTTTCCAAAGACTTACATTGCACAAATTTGTTAGCAGAGGTCAAAAGGTCAAGTCCATGGCATTGCTTCTACTTCCCAGTCACTGAGATTTGAGAACTTGAATACTCATCTTTATATTTTTCGGTCAATGTGTGAGTATTATGTAGGTATAGCGGTGGGTGGATTTGAATATGTTGGTATTGCTCTTTCTAATTTATGGAAGAGGAGAGAGGGGATATATATATATATATATAACTATTCAGTTGTTTCAGTTAATAACTGAAATTTTAAAACATTAACTGAAACTGAAACTGAACAATGAAATTTTAGATTTTACTAACTGAAACCAAACTGAAATATTGAATAACCGAACAAAATACCAAATAACCAAACCGAATTACTATTTTGGTTTGGTTCTAGTTCGGTTTTCGATTAGTACCTGAATTATGCTCATCCCTACTTTTTTATGCGCCTTAGCCTTTCTTTTTCTTTCCTTTATGTTATGTAACGCAAAATGCAAAAAATCCAAGAAATTGGAAAAGGCAAAAAGGGGCAAAAAGATTGAAAATTGAAAAAAAATGAACAAGAGAAAAACCAAAGACACTAAAAAGTTTAGTAAATAAGAGCTTAAGTCACATAATGTCAACTTGGCACAAGATGTTCTTTTGTTCTTTCATTATGTTGTGAATAAGGCTTTTGCGACATTTATGAGTCATTGTGATTGTACGTTCTTCTTTCTTCTTGTATCTTTGAGGCTATGTATATGTTGGGAAGGTCATGTTAGTTTAAGGGGCACGAAGTATCAGCACCTTGTGTGTGTGCATAAGACTCCCGGGCTTGTCATGGTATAGCTACTTAAGAACTTCCTACCAGGTAGGAGATCCCTTGTGAGTAAAGAAAAGGAACCAAAAGGCTTGGGGACCCCTCTATGAATGGAATGACCCTTTCATACTCCTTATACTTTCATTGATAGTAAGTTAATCCTTTAGGCAACCCTTTGTATCAACTTAAAGATAGACTTAGGGTTAGGCTTGCTTGGAGACAAGCAATGAGAAGGCTTAGGGGTGTTGATGAATTGGTTATGTGTGTGCTTATGCTTTCCATTCTTATTCTGGTTTTAAAGTGCTTTGTGCTACATTTGGTGTATTAGTATAGCATTTAGGTCATACTTGTGCATATTAGGATTTACATGTTCATAGTTACGGTTAGGACTTAAATGCTATATTAATGCGCGTTTGTTGCTTGTTTTAGTGAGATTCGAAGAGATGAATTAAGCTTGATTGATGCTACTTGGGATATATGGAGTAAAGCCAAAGATGTTTGGCACATAAAGGAGGCTTGGAAGTTGCATTTGAAAGCGGCTAGGCGAAGGAATGAGTGACCGAGGCGAAACAAGCTCATAAAGCGCAAAAATGAAGGCCAATCTGACCAGGCTGGTCGATTGGCCAGGTCAATTCTAACCTCATTAGGTCGGTTGACCGAGTAGTCCCCGACCTTGGGCGATTTTAGCTCTATCTAAGCATCTTTTCAACATTTTTTTTTAGGCAGAACACCCACTATTTCACACACCCATTTCCCTAAACCCTAAATTCACCTAATCTTATCTCACACACACATAATTCTAAATACATTTAACACATAAGCCTTTAAAAGGATCAAATACGAAGATTGGGCATAGCTCTTGGATTGTAAAGCATGGATTTGGATAAAAAGTATCTCTCTTTTATCCTAAGTTCAATTATGTATGATTAGAGCTATATAGGGTGATTACATATTGTATTATGAATTGATTACTACTCTTTTATAGTGGGTACTTGATGGATTTATGCATATATGCTTTATGCTTAGGGTTTTTATGGCAATTTTACATTTATGTCTATATGATTGTAGAAATGCCTCAATGATGTTGTATATGTATATTGAAGTCTATTTTGCTATTAACAATTTTTAAATCATTATGCTAGCATGTCCACGTGTTTGTGTGGTGATTACATGAAGTGGATATGCTTATATACATGTCTATCTGTGTGTTTGCATACTTAATAGCATAAATAGCTTCTATTGCATACATGTCAGGTGCTATTGCTTAAATTGGTGTAATCTAAGCATGTCTATGTGTTTAATAGTAGAATATACTAGAGTGTTCTCGAATATCATGCCCTAGATGTGTATGCCTTGTGCTTAAATGTCAATGCCTACTATTGTGATGCGATCACTGGCCTAGATCGGGTCCCTTTTAGCTTTAAATCCAACCAATAAGTGTCTAGATAGATTTAGTTGACCTTAGTTCACTTAGAAAGACTAGTTAGTCCACCCTAACACCCTAGGTTCATAAGAACCACGCCATAGCTCTGTGTAGACAGCGCTTAGGGACGGACTTGCACTAAGTCCTAAGGATAGATTAGGGAACTAATTAGTGGATTAAATGCTAGGGTTAGATTGACCTTAATCACCTATAACCATATTACCTAGCCCTAATTCCTAAGTCATAAAGACCAAGTTGTAGCTCTAGGAGTCGTCACCTAGGGACAGACCCGCTCTAAGGCTTGGGGTACCTATTAAGTGGCTAATTAGAGGCCCAGATAAGAGCACTCTGTATAACCCATCAAGCAACATAACGAGTAGTAGTAATCATCTATTTGTAAGATGTAATCACCCTAGTCCCCTATTTTCGATGTTTGAATCCCCTCAGATCGCTTGATTCCCCCATTACACATATACACCTTTTATTTCCTTGCACCTAGATTAGATTTACTTTTCCTGGGCTCCCTTTAAATCAAAAACCCCCCAAAACATTGTAGGTTAGGTCTCGACACATAGCTCTTTAGGACACAAAACACCTTAAACGTTAGGCCTGTACATGGATTTGATGCTGCGCTCACACACACTGTATTACAAGTGACCTATGCGCTTGCGGCTATTTAGAGTTGTGCTCATGGATAGCGATCACCCTTGAAGAGTAACATCACTAGATCTAGATTAAGATGTTCAAGAGGAAAACCCATGGGAGACTAGATTTTGCTGTTGCATATGCATGTACCAACTGATTAGAATATAATACGTAACACAAGAGGTAGATAACCTGCTCACTTTGAGATCTTTCCCATGTTACATCAAAGTGTTACACTCCAATTTTTTCAGTTCATTCACATACGCTCAAGATTAAAAGCATTGATTACTCGACAGCAATGAGTATACTGTCTTCTATCTTTGACGGTATGGTTTTCAAAAGATGTAATCACAGTGGCGCTATAAAATACATAACTCACGTAATAGGGAGCCAAGTTCAAAAAACTATCCAATGACCTAAGTAGATCACCCTGTCAAGAAGACTTGCCCCCTACAACCTTATCTCAATAGAGTATCAATGACCTAGGTAGATCACCCTGTCAAGAAGACTTGCCCCCTACAACCTTATCTTAATAGAGTATCCAATACTACCATCCGATTATAGAATAGTTCATGATATCACCAAAGTTAGACCTATTGTGCGTCTAGCCTCATTTTGCACCCAAATAATTAGCTTGTATCATAAGACCTTCATACGTGCATCAATACATAATGAAAAGGATATAATGTGCAAACTCAATCATATAAAAATATTATGAGCATGATATGTCTAGTATCCAATCATTCACAAGTGGTTTTAGAGCATACAATCCCAACAATGTTATGATTCCATCACGTTCTCAAAGTGAAAGCATAGGTAAAAGATTAGTGTGGTGATAAAAAATAAGATGGAATAGAGAAAGAGAACAAATGGTTGGTGGCTTGAAGGAAAAGCAAGGGATTTTGATGGGTTGCAAACTATTGTGGCTTAAAGAAACCGGGTGGAAATGTCAAAGATGGTGGCTTTCAATGGTGGACGAGGGTGGCAGGTAAAGTGTAGAAGTGGTGGGTCAAAAGGCTTAGGCTCTGTTTGGCTTAACTTTGTGATTTCAGCTGTTGAACTGTTGAGCTTTTAACAGTAGAGCTTTTGGTAGAAGTGCTGTTGAATAAAAACAGTTGATTGTTTGGCCCAATAGTTTAAAAGTTAAACTTTCAATTGTTTGAAGGGTAATATTGGATTTTAAAAAATATAAAATAGTATTTTTGAGAAAAAATGAAGAAAAACAATTTTTAACATTACATAAAATAACTTTTCAAAAGCCTTTTCTGAAAAGCTTCAAATTGGAGCTTTTAGTTTTTCAGCTTTTTTCAGCTTCAGCTTTTATTTAAAAACTCTTTTAAAAATGAGCCAAACAGATCAATTTTAGCTATTAAGCTCACAAAAAGCACTTTTTAGTCTCCAAAAATTAGGCCAAATAGACTTTTAGAGAGAAAGATGATTTTCATTTTACTCTATCGAATGTTCTCTTGCAGTGAGAAGATCTTAACACATATTGTTATGTCCAACGTGTGCATTACCAATGTGCTCTTTAGGGTAATTTTTTTATTTTTTAATTTTATACCAAAATATTACTAAATACGATGAAGGCCAACCTAACCCATAGACTTGATGCAATAATCTGAAGCGTCTAGTATTTGAGGGAAAATTCTTAATTTTACCCTTTTTTTAAAAAATTATTACAAAAATACCCTAGTTTTAAAATCGTTTGCAAAAATACCCTCTTCGGTAAGTCACCTACCGAAACGATAGGTGACTTACCGTTTCCATTAATTCCGGGAATAAAAAAATTTTAAAAAAGCCGTTGGGAATTTAAATACTTTCGATAAGTCACCTATCGAAATAAGCACAGAAACGGTAGGTGGCTTACCGTGTACTGTTTTACCGGGATGCGCTAAAATTAAAAAAAAATGGTTGGGCCATTATGATTTTTGGAACGGTAGGTGACTTACTGTTTATTTTGGCTATAAATACCCCCTCCCCCTCGCCATTTTTCCCCACACCCGAGTTTACCCCACCCCTCAACCTTCCCAGCTTTGATATTGTGCGAAAAAAATATATTCTGGTCCTTCTTTTTTACAAAAAAGTTTGCTCCACGCATAGGAAAGTGCCTTTACTTATAAGTTTTCTACATTCTCGCCTATTTATTTGTTATATATTGAATTTTATATGTATATACATGTTGTTAATATGCATTGTATGTATGTATATATGTAATGTATATAGCATGTATGTATGTATATAGTATATGTACATGTAATATTAAAACGTCTACAATCTTGATATGTGTTATTATGTGTTTTATATTTATATATATATGTGTGTGTGTGTGTGTGTGTGTTTATTTTAGTTGCATATATGCGGGTGTGTGTTTATTTTACATGCATATCTATATATTTTTTTACATGCACATGAATAGGATATTTATTGTAATTTTGTAATGCATGACCTTTTCATTTGGTAGAGATTTATAGTATTTAAAAAATGTAGAAAGATTTTAGAAGAAGTTATGAATTTTAGAATTTTCATAGAGTTGAGATTTATAGTATTTAGAAAATTTAAAAAGATTTTAGAAGAAGTTATGAATTTTAGAAATTTCATAGAGCGGAGATTTATAGTATTTAGAAAATTTAGAAAGATTTTATAAAAGTTATGAAAATTTAGGAAGATTTTAGAAAAAGGTTTTAATTTTAGAAATTTCATAGAGCCAAGATTTATAGTATTTAGAAAATTTAGAAAGATTTTAGAAAAAGTTATGAAAATTTAGAAAGATTTTAGAAGAAGTTATGAATTTTAGAAATTTTATAGAGCCGAGATTTATAGTATTTAGAAAATTTAGAAAGATTTTATAAAAAGTTATGAAAATTTAGAAAGATTTTAGAAGTTATGAATTTTAGAAATTTCATAGAGCCGAGATTTATAGTATTTAGAAAATTTAGAAAGATTTTATAAAAAGTTATGAAAATTTAGAAAGATTTTAGAAGAAGTTATGAATTTTAGAAATTTCATAGAGCCGAGATTTATAGTATTTAGAAAATTTAGAAAGATTTTAGAAAAAGTTATGAAAATTTAGAAATTTCATAGAGCCGATATTTATAGTATTTAGAAAATTTAGAAAGATTTTAGAAAAAGTTTGGAAAATTTGGAAAGATTTTAGAAGAAATTATGAAGTATAGAAATTCCATAGAGCCAAGATTTATAGTATTTAGAAAATTTAGAAATATTTTAGAAAAAGTTATGAAAATTTAGAAAGATCTCGTTCCTAAGTTATGAATTTTAGAAATTTCATAGAGCCGAGATTTATAGTATGTAGAAAATTTAGAAAGATTTTATAAAAAGTTATGAAAATTTAGAAAGATTTTAGAAATTGCTTTTAGAAAAAGTTATTAGGAATATGGTGTCGTTTATTAGGAATGAGAACTATGTTTAGTTAGTTAGAAACGTAATATAATTCAATAGAAAATTAATTTAATTTATTGGATAATAATTCCTAAGGAATTTCCTTAGGATTTTCTTAAAATGTGCTAGGAAATTATTTGATTAGAAGATTAATATAAATGTTTGTAACTTATTAGCAAAATTGTACAACTGTCTAGGAACAAGAATATGGTTTATTTGCTAGAAAATCATTATAAAAAATTAGTTACGCATATTAACTGTTTGATCGTAGGATAGTATCATGGATGTCAGCCTTAGACCCCAGGATGCATCCCTTTTGGTGCATTATGCCCAGCATAGGACAGAAATTTTGACGAGGGAGATTGCGTCGAAGGACTTGCGCATGCAGCGGGGCGACGGGTACTTGTTCCAAACCCTGAAGCACCCGTTAGTACAGGAAAAGTTGTTGCGTGCGGGGTTCTATGGCTGTTATAAGGCAGGTTGGCATGAACTCGATCGCGCCTTATTGACAACCGTCGTGGAGAGGTGGCGGACGGAGACACACACCTTCCACTTGCCTGTCGGAGAGGCCACTATCACACTACAAGATGTGGCCGTTTTATGGGGGTTGCCGGTGTCTGGTAACCCCATCCCGCACTTACCCACGACGAGGCACGTTTATGGTGAGTGGGCTGCGCTTTTCTATGATCTTTGTGGCATTACGGTGGAAAATAAACATATGGAGTTGAAATTCGGAAAGATCAGGCTGTCTGAGGTGAGGCGATTGTATGAGATGACTTACCAGCACGAGGTCGAGGGTGCAGCCGCAACGCGACGTGCCCGTCTATGGATGTTCGGGTACATAGTCTCTCATCTCTTCGCAGATACCAGTGGCAGCTAGGAGAACATGGCTGACTTTGCTGACGGACATTGAGGCCGTGAAGGGATTGAACTGGGGTGCTGCTGCGTTAGCACATTTGTACAGGGGGATGGATGCCTTTGTATATTCCGATAGGACATACCTCTGTGGCGGCATCACCCTACTGCAAGTACTGTGCATAAGTCACTTAATCATTGTTTGTAAATATCACGTGATTTCTATATGGTATTAACTTAACTGTCCACTTATTTGCAGTGGTGGATATGGGACAGGGTCGACTGTTTCCGTCCCACACTTATTGAGTCCAGGCCCTAGAACATCCAGAGCAGGATGCACTCGTACGAGGTCGGATGGAAACTACCAGACGCGCCACGGGGGGCAATGTACCTTATGGAGAAGTCCTTTGTAGACACGGCCAACGGGGGCCTACTACTATATCGTGATGTCATTGACAAGCTTCAGCTCGACCAGGTTCGTTTTTCATAGCAAATGTAAGTAGTATGTTAAATTTATTTCAATGTTAGCGAAGTAGTACAACCTTAAGTATCTATGCACTTTTACATTGCAGTTTATTTGGCAGCCGTATAGGGACATTATAGGGGATTTGCTGGATTACTGTATAGAGGGGTCGGACTGGTGGAGGACGAAGGTGCCCCTGCTCTGCGGTGAATTGGTTGAATGACATCGAGCTGATCGTGTGCTGCACCAGTTTGGGATGCGCCAGCCGATCCCAGACGCCCCTGAGCCGTTTGTCTCCCAGGCACACTTAAAAGGGAAGGAGATGTTGAAGCCCCCGGAGGTGGAGCAGTGGCATAGGCGATGGGCCAGGGCGCAGGACGTTGTAGTGAACGGTGTCGTTGAGGATAGGCTAGATCCAGTGCACCTGCAGCAATACATGCAATGGTACCGATGCCAATCTATCATTCGGATTGGCCATCCATCATGGGTGCCTCGTCGTGTAGGATATATGGCGACAGCACAGGATGAGCATTTTATGGTAAGTCGACCATATTAGTTATTGGCCTACTGCATAACGTTTTTCCCGATAGATGTATGATACGAAGTAAATATCTTTTTCATAATTATGTTTTGCAAGCTTCGACATTGGGCCGTGCATTCCATCACATGCGGCGGGCCTCACAGCAGCACAGCCAAGGAACGTTGGCACATGATCATTTCGGGCTGGAGATGGATAATGTCGTGTCCCGGATGCAGCGAGCCCTGGAACAGACTAGGCACGACAATATTTTGGCAACGCCCTTGTATTTTGACCTGCCCGATGCATCGACCCAGCCAGGGATGCAGCCTCATTGGTCCCAGCCGCCTCCGACATACCCATGGACCCAGACGCCCCCCTAGGCCACCCCGTCATAATATTCGTGTGGGCAGACACTTACACTGCAGCCCCTACCGGTATACCCATGGGCACACACCCCACCGTAGCAGCCCCCACTGACATACCAGTGGGGCTACCAGTCATTTCCACCACATCCCACACAGTGGTCTCAGCCTACACAGTGGGGCCAGTCGGGGCCGAGTGGATCGTCTTACATGCAGTATACCCCATCTAGTCAGAGTATCCATCTGTTTACATCCACACTGGCCGCCCCACTGCGTCCGTCAATGTCATCGTCGTTTGTGTACGAGCCGACGCAGATGACCATGCCGACGGGGGTATGGACAGACCCGTCTACTTCCCCACTGGTAGTTGAAGACTATCTTGCCCCATCACAGGATGTGGAGGGTGAGGATCAGGGCAGTGGTGAACAGGGTGATGCGCAAGGTGGGGAGCAGCAACTGATGTGTGTCATTTATGTGTGTTTGCATCTAGTTTTTGCATGCATATTTAAGGGTGTTTAGAGTATAATTGAGTACACTTAGTATAAAGTTTATACATATTTGTAATATTTGTACGTAACATATTTAGGTGCATAAATACTATACGAAGTGTTATATTCCACGTTTTAGGAGTGTTTTGGAAGGGTTCAAGCTTATGTGAGGAATAAATGAACTAACGGATGAAGATCGGAAGAAAAGAAATAAAGAAGAGATCATTCTGATCCAGCCGGTCGACTTAGAAGAAGAGCCGGTCGACCGTCTAGGTCGACCGGCCGCTCCAGAGAATAAAAGATTTGAAGCCGGTCGAGTTCCTCAAGAAGCCGGTTGACCGGCTAGGTTGACCGGCCATTCCAGAGAGCATCACGATTGAAGCCGGTCGAGCAAGAAAGAGGAGTCGGTCGACCGAGCTGTGCACTGAAGAAATCCATAAAAAGCTCGTTTCAGCTCATTTTCAAATGAGGAACTTTTATTTCTTAAATCCTAATAAACCCTAACCCTTTACCCACTTCACAAAATACCCTAAACCACCATCTAAACCCCACACCAAGCTAGGATTGAAGCATTAAACAAATATTTGAAGGATTTGTACGAATTTGGAAGCAAGAATTGAGGGAAGTTCTTCTTGTTCTTTCTCTATTTCTTGTAAATATATTGCTAGATTAGGCTAGATTTAGGGTTGATTGTTGTTGTATATTAGATTAGGGCTTTGAATAATGAATTTGTGTAGATCTTTGGCTCTTAATACATGTTTATTTACATAAATTTATGGCATGATTCAATATGTCTATGTATTGGAAATCAAACATGTCTATGTGTTTGTTAAAATGCCTAAGTGAATATACATGTGTTATTTGTGCTTCAAATGCTCTTATCTACTTATATGGGTGATGTGATTGTGCTTAATCTCGTTGCTTTGCTTAGTCGAGTAGGCTTTAGCTTTAAATCCAGCTAATAGGTTACATGCTATGCTTAGTCGAGTTTAGGTGCTAGTCCTTGGCTTTAAATCCAGCCAAGCAGATAAGTTAACCTAGACTAGAGTATCCCTCACCCACGTTAGTGTTGGTTAATTGAGCCTTAATGTCACGTAGTGTTTAGGTGCTAGTCCTTGGCTTTAAATCCAGCCAAGAGGATAAGTTCTAAGCACGGATTGCATAGGCTAGGAGGGATTGGCCCTTAGCTTTAAATCCAGCTAACGGGTTGAACCACTAGTATTAGTTAAGAAAGCCCCCGATTAACTCAACGGCAATAGAAGTCCCGAGCCTTAGATAGACATCATCTGTTATTACAGCCCAAGTTTTGTTGCAATGCAATCGCCCTAGGTCCCCTTCTTCTTTATTAGTGTTTCCTTTCTTAGTTTGGCTTCCTTAAGTTCCTCCATAGATTAGTTTTTATTTTCCTTTTTCCGAGCTCCCTTCCATCCTAAAGTAAGTACAAACACGCACGTGGCTAGTTTAAGGCACCCGAGCACATAGAGACTAAACTAAGGTAGCCTCCCTGTGGATTCGACCCCGCACTTGCACACACTGTACTACACACGTCCCTGCACTTGCGGGCTATTTAGGCTTGTGCTCAAATAACGTATCAGCAACCACCGGCCGAGGAGGTACCGCCACATCGAGATGGGAAGCGCCCTTCTATGTCGCAATCGTAATGAGTCCAGCCCCCTCGCACGAAGAAGGGACATCCTCTGGCGTGTGGGACGTATTATATTTGTTTTTTCTTCCAATTTTTAATTTATGTAATTTATCTTTTCCACTATGTAAATGAATACCAGTCATTTAACAAACTAGTTTTACTTGAATTACATTTCAGTTCAAGTTCACTATATATGTGTACAACAAAGTTTAACAAACATTAAAGCAATCCACCTACATGACATCATACATTACATCCCGGAACACATTCAACTTGAAAGCCATTCAAAACTCTAAAAATTACACGTAGTGAATACAGTACGATACATTTCTAGCAAACATTATCAAAACTATTGTTGTGTGGGCCTAGTTTGATTTTGAGGGCAGCTGGCCACGTTGTGACTTAGTTGACCGCAATTTGAACACCTTCGTCTACGAACTTGGTCCGAGTGATCCATCTCATTAGGGATGCGGCTACCGCCAGAGGGTCATCTGTTCCTGTGACGCAATCTACCTGGATTGGGCTGCAATTGCCAAGCAGGTGCATCTGGCCAATAATCAACATGTCCCAAAGATTGAAATGGGATGGCATGCGTATTCGTGTATGCTTCGACTTTATATTCAACCGGAAACATGTTAACTAATGCTACATTCAAGTAACGTGCAACAGCCTGTGCATGTGAACATGGCAAAATGGTACGCTGTCCACTTACCGCAGGTACATGTCTTCTCATTAAACCTAACCACTTGTACAGGACGTCTGTCAGTAAATGATTCCGACAACCGGCCTACCTGTGCTGTACCTGTTTTGTAGTGAAAATGAAACACATTATGAAGGTGTGACTTTGCCTCCCATTTGTCAAACAATTCCTTGACTCTAGCAGGCAGGAGAAATTGTTGTCCAGCCAAGTGCCTCGCATGTATAGACCGGTTGTAGAAGTATTCAGCACACTTCGTGAAAGTGTGCGACACTAACGCTGTAATAGGCAAATTCCTCGCCCCAACAAGGACATCATTGAAACACTCAATGTTGTTTGTAGTCATCATACCCCACCTCGAACCTCCATCGGCGCACAGAGTCCACATCTCCCAGTCTATGTTGGTGAGATAGTCGTATGCACGTTTACCAGCCCCGGTTGGTGTTGGGTCAACTCCCAAAATTTTTTGCATCACTTCTACATGTTTGCGTACTTGATTTTCCTTACAAGCTGTCCAATATAAGTCCTTTATATACTAGTTGTGGAACTGTTTCATGACATTACTTTTGAGATGCCTCAAGCACATCCGATGTTTCACCCGCAATTGCCCGTTAGATGAGATACGATTCACGGCAAAGAAAATTCCAGCATGTCTATCAGACACTATACAAATCTCATCCATATCATGCAGCAAATGCATCTGTACAAGTTGAAGGAACCTTGACCAACTTTCGGTTGTCTCTGCATCGACAACTATAAACGCCAACAGTAAAATCTGATCATTCGCATCAGCTGTCAATGCCGTTAGTAGATGGCCCTTCTATGGACTGTGCAAGTGAGTACCGTCGAGAGAAAGCATTGGACGACAATACTTCCACACTGTAATGCATGGGGCAAACGCCCAAAACACATAATCAAAAATTTTGGTTCCTTGCGTCAACCCTTGGAAGAACTTGTATGTTACAACTGTCCCCGGATTAGTTGCCTTAACAGCTCTAAAAAATCGCGGAAGTAATTGGTACGACTCGTCCCAATTGCCATACACCATTTCAATGGCCTTATTTCGGCCACGCCATGCCTTTCCGTATGAAATGTTCACGTGAAAAGTGTCCATAATGTGTGCTCGTACAAAACCCATATCAAAATCAGGCTTGTGTTTTACGAAGTGCATAATCGTATAACCGACCAGTGCCGCGGTAACATTTTTATGGTCGGCCTTTCGTCTATCACTGAAACAATTATGTGTGCCCCAATACTTCGTTATTTCAAATTGGCGATGCGTGAATTTCCGAATTGCCCGCAACTCCCACCTGCATGGATTTCTAAGGTTGGAAGCATTTACGCAACAAACAACCCATAAATCTGGTTCAGACCTTTTCACTTTGTATTCACGTTGTACCTTTATCAAGTACATCTGAACTGCCCGAATCACATCATTCTTTGACGGGAAAATCATTCCTTTGGCCAATTCCTTTTCGGCCCAAAATATTTGCATTTTGTGCTCCTCCATACTATCTATATAATATTCTTGACTAATGGTATGAAGTAGAGTAATTTCATGTACATTGTGCATCGGTACGGCCCCGTCAGTGGACCCTGCACCAACTGATGGCCCTTGATGTTCCTCATTGATATTCGCAGTGTTTTCATTACCATTGAAGACGTCATCATCGTCGTCCTAGGCATCGTTCTCATTCAGGGCTATGTTCTTATCTTCTTCGTCAGGTTCAGGCATAAATGTGTCCATGTTCAAGTCGACCATCACAATATGAGATGGCCCTGCTATGTCACTCTCAGCAGCGTCATGTGATGGTTCGGCATTTAAGTCGGGAATAGCGCAACCACGCTGGAAATCACTGCTTTGTTGCGGGATGTACACGTCGTCTGCCTTACTTTGACAATAACATGAGCATTATTCATGTTATTATCATTACATGCTATTCGAAACACGTCCATCAAATCATCATCATTGCTGATTGCCGCCTCGCTAAAATATGGATACTGAAACTGCACGACCCCCGATTGGAAACAATGCGATAGCTCCACCCTGTCGATGCCATAACGCAAATTAAGCTTCTCATAGGCAGTATAAACAAATTCATTGTATGATGTTTCATGTGTTATTTTGACCTTACGAACAGGCCTCGTAGTTTTATATTCGAGACCGTACGGGCCATTAATTTTTTCTCCGCCATAATATAAAAGAACAGAGATTGTATTCATATTTTTCTTACTGACTAAAATATTATATGGATAGTACACAAAAATGTATGTGTGGAAAATAATTGGAAAGATTTTTGGCGATTCGAAAATCAAGGATACTAGGCAGAGTGTGGAAGAGAATAAAAAACTATGTACTTTAGTATTGGGGCGTTCGGGGATGGAAGAGCGGGGGTTAAATAGGGGTTCAAACCATAAAGAAATGGAATATGAGTTACCGGTCAAGGGGAATAATGACACAAAGAACGGTAAGTGACTTACCGGTCAAAGCTAATAATGGTAAGTCACTTACCGTTCCTGGGAAATTGTAGCGGTAAGTGACCTATCGTTTATTCTCTAATAACGGTAGGTCACCTATCGTTCTTGCTGACACATTGGCACTTCTCGATATATTCTCTGACAGCTGAAAAAGTAGGTAACTTACCGAAAAGAGTATTTTTAAAATTTATTTTAAAACAAAGATATTTTTACAACAATTTAAAAAAAAAGGGTGAAAATAAAATTTTACCGTATTTGAGCGGAAAAGATCTCATATTCCTATTACTGAGTCAATTTTTTGACAACATATCAATACATCAGATCATCACAAGTGAATGCACTGACATGACAAGTAATAATAGGAAAATGTAGCGCCGCATGACATAATTTTCTTGATTGCAAAGATGGAGGGAATAAAAATGGTGTAACTAGTGAGAACTCTAGATGTATGTCGTTAGATAGATAATAGATAATACATCATGTTATATTTTTGAAGACCAATACTTTTAATACTACTAAAAGTTCAAAAAATCAACAATTATTTTTATTTGATAATACTTTTATCTAAAATTCTACTATAAAAAACATTACAATTCAACTCCTAAAATTTATTGGTTAAACCAAAGAAAACCTCCATACTAATTTATCGTTCCAAATAAAAAATCATTAAAAAAACAAATCTGCACATAAATTTTGTACGCTCGGACTTTCAAATACTATGTTGGAGAAAAATCAGAAGAGAGAATTCCCCCATCCTTCCATGGTATCTCATAATACAACACTGTCAATTATTATTATTATTAGGTTTATTTAATCTATTTAATTTAATTTTTAGACACTCAAAAGTATTTTTTTTAAGTTTAGAAACTGAAATTATTTTGTTCAGCAAATTTTTAAAAATATTTTTACATAAAATTCAAAATTTTAAAAAAAAGCTAAAACACTAAAAGCCAGAAATTAGATCTTTTTGAAAAAGACTTTTCAAAGGTTATTTTTATATCATTTTAGAAATAATTTTTCTCTTCTTTTTCAAAGACACTATATAATTTTAAACTCTAATATTGCTCTCAAACAATTAAAAGTACAACCTCTTAAATATTAGGCCAAACAAGCAATAGCTTATTCAACATAATTTTTATTTACTACTAAAAATTCTACAATTTAATAATTAAAATTTTACGATTATTCTGATTAAAAAAAATTTCACAGCTAAAATTTCATAGCCTTACTTAAAAAAAAAGCCCCAACCTTTTGTTCGCAGTCCAGTCTTTTCAGTCTCTCTCTCTCCATCTTTCTCTCACACTCCCTCCTTTGTCCGGCCCCATTTTCGATCACCAAAAATCTCATGACCTACAAAACATATACATACATACATACATTATTATTATTATTATATATATACACAATAATGATATAAACTAATGAAAATTAAAAAACTCGATTCAATATAGGGGAGAAGAGAAAAAAAGAGCGAAATTTCCGCGAGAGAGAGAGAGAGAGAGAGAGAGAGAGAGCGTCTCTTAGATGGCTTTAATCCGTCTAATCTCACAGGTTGGTTTTCATCTTTTTTCTTTTTGCATTATTTTGTTTTTTATGTTCTTTTAATATCTTTTGTTGTCGTATTCTTTTTTGTGTTTTTGCTTCTAAAGATTGGATTATGTGTATTGTTATTGAAGTTTAAAGTATGTGAAGTCTTGTATGCTAAATTTCTGCTGTACATATTAGTAGCTTTACCTCAAGGGCTTTTTTTTTACCGTAAAATTTTGATAATTTATGTGTTTTAGAAGGTATATATGAACTGGGTTTCCAGAAGTATTGCATTTTTATTGATTTTTGATGCTATATTTGGCTTGCTTTCGATATGGGTTGTCCTTAACTGTGAGAATTTGGTGGTTTAGTGTAAAATTTGATTTCTTTTTATGCAAGGTTACATCTTTGTTGGTTTAAAGCTACATTTTGCGCTTTTTGATGGGGCTGTGGTCCTTTTGGCGGTTAAAATTTTGGTGGAATAGCTTAGAAATTTGATTTTCTTCTTTAGTAAAAGATTGCATTTTTAGTGGCTTTAGAGCTATATTTTGAGCATTTTGATATGGCTTTGGTCCTTTTGCTGTAAGGATTTGGTGGTCTAGTGGAAAAAGTTGATTTTTTTTCTTTTGCGTTGGGGGGGGTTTGGTGGTGTTAGTCAAGGTCGCATTTTGTGATGTAAATGGGATTTCAAAGCTACACTCTACTCATTTTCTATGTGAATTTTGTTTCGTTTTTGTAAGAGTTGACGGTTTAATATAAATATGTGATGTCGGTTGGTGGAAAATGAATCATGTAGATGCCAACAAGTTAGTGAGAGGCTATACCTTTGAGGTGCTTTGGAACTTACCCCTGCAATTGGAGGAGAGGCTGTTGGAATGGGTTGTGCAATTTTTTCAAAGTCAAACGGTTGTTGATGGCAACATCGGCATGCGTTATGTAGGACTTTAAACGCACCTGAACTACCCATAGTCTATCCACACAGATGTTCTCGAATGCGCCGTTCTCTTTGCTTTGTTAGAATGCCCTCTTGCTGCTTGAGAAGGAGCTCATAAACATTAAACTTATTTTTCTTTTACCTAATATATCAGTTTTCTATTTCATTTGGCTATTAATCTGTTGTTTA
This sequence comes from Cordia subcordata, assembly GCA_028554755.1. Lineage (NCBI taxonomy): Eukaryota > Viridiplantae > Streptophyta > Magnoliopsida > Boraginales > Cordiaceae > Cordia > Cordia subcordata. The sequence continues at coordinate 4,640,098 of JAPTOF010000009.1, forward strand.
GTTATTGAATAGTGCTTTACTGTTATGATAAAATAGGTTGAAAGGCGGAAACCACAGTTGAGACAATTGGGTACTTTGTTTGCAAGGAGTTATCTCACCGGTCAAAAAGTTAGAGGACGAGGTATGCTTTTATAATCTTTTAGAGCAACAGAATTATAAATTTATAACTGTTCTTGTTCCATTACTTGTGTGATTTTTCTGATTCCATAACTTGATAACAGTTTTCGTAATTCTTAAGAAACTTACTTGTTGGTGGATATATATTGGCATATCTTGAATTTAGGGGTCAAATATTTAGAAACGCTCTTATTGTTGATAACCCTCCATCTCACCTTGTTTTGATCAATATCTTTTGGTGTAAGTGGATAGATCAGTTGACTATCATAGTTTTGGGTCACGATATAGCTGCTGCGGTGAACTATGGTTTAATATTGCTTTATAGATTTTGATATATTTTACAATATTTTACCATCTGCATAAATCTTTTCTTGTCAGAATAGATATTTTTATCAGCACATAAATACAGATAGAAAATCTCAAAACTTGCATTTTTGGTGTTTATTTAGCGTAAATTTGCTGCTTTTAACTATATAATGCACCATACTAGTTTTGTGGTTGTTGTGATATCACTGTTATCTTCAAGTTATGAAGTCTAATATGTGATTGCAAGCTTCCACTTGTGTGTTTTTGCTCTCATGTATTCTAGGTTTTCTACAACTGCAGGTAACATAGTAGCTCTGGCAGTGTTGAAATACATCTCATAATTGCATATATAGCCATGCTTTGTCATTGCATACAATTGGGATTGCAGTGCATTTGAGATACAACTTGTGACATTGTTAGCCTTGTAACTCTACAAAGTTTAGCTGTATCCTTTCAAGTGTCAACTAACTAAAATATCTTCACATTATTACTCTCTCAACAAAGGGGTAGTTGTGGTGACAGGACCACATTTATTAACTACTTCTAGTGTGATGTTCATTTCTTTTCTACTGCAATATCTTTTTAGTGAATAGCTAACCAGAAAATGTTACAAGCAGTTAGTTCAGTCAAGAATTTTGGAAGGTCCATGCTATTTCTTTTATTTTGTTTGTCTAATTTGGTTATTGTATGTGAAAAGGCCAGTTATCAGTGAAATTGGAAGGAATGTAGTGGGAGTATAATGAGTTAGCTCTCACTGCATGACATGTATGCTTTCCATATTTTGCTGTCTCAAATGCTGAAGACCTTGCCTTGTCCTACCATCTATTCCAATTTGATTTAGCAAGTTGTTATATGCAAAATGCTTTGATTTTTTATATTAATGTTGTTTCCTATCTGTCCAATTTAGGCATATGTCTTTCTATGCAAATATGTCTTAAGTGTGAAGGAGTTGTCAGTTTCCAATTTGTTTGTCCTTAAGTTGGAAGTTGGATTCTGTCACTGAACTGAGAGTTGAAGCCGTTGGTTTATAGTTACGAACACCTCTTAGTATAAAGCTTCTAAAGATTTGTTGTAATATTAAGCAATATTAAGCAAAACTTTTCTCTCACCTTCGACCACATCCCTGTTCCTCTTCTTGTACAGTGCATAAGTTTTCAAGAACTCAGCAAAGGTTTCAGTCAAATTATGTGGGTAGTCTGGCTCGCAGAGTACGTGAAACAGAGGAATCTAGTGATGCTGCATATCTTAGAGAGCTGTATCATCGAAATGATCCTGAGGCTGTGATAAGATTGTTTGAAAGTCAACCTTCTTTACATTCTAATCCATCAGCACTTGCAGAGTATGTTAAAGCCCTTGTTAAAGTTGATAGGCTGGATGAAAGTCAGCTGCTCAAGACCTTGCAGAGGGGTGAGTGAGTAAAAGAGTTTTCATATTCTATCAGTGCTTTGCAGCTTTCATGATTGTTTGTGGGCTAAGCTGCGTTTGCATTTTTCTGTGACTTGGCTATCGTAATATTTTGACTTGCTGGTTGTCTCTTCTTCATATCAACTATTTAACATTCACAGGGATCACAGGTGCTTCTAATTCACAGATTGAAGAAGAATCTATTGGGGCTTTCTCAGCTTTTAGAAGTGTGGGGAAATCTACAAAAGAGGGTGTTCTTGGTACTGCCAGTGCTCCAATACACATGGTAGCTGTTGAAGGGGGCCATTTCAAAGAACAGTTATGGCGCACAATCCGTGCTTTGGGTATGGGCTTTCTTCTTATTTCAGGTCTTGGCGCACTAATTGAAGATAGAGGAATCAGTAAAGGTATTTATGGACTGTGATATTGCAGGCTCTCAAAATGCTTCACTTGCAGTGCATTAGCAACTGTATAAGCTGTTCTCTTCTATAAAATGTGAAACATTTCAGGTCTCGGTCTAAACGAGGAAGTTCAACCAAGTACGGAATCTAATACAAAGTTTAGTGATGTAAAGGGCATTGATGAGGCAAAATCAGAGCTGGAAGAAATTGTTCACTATCTTCGAGACCCCAAGGTACTCACATCTTGAGATTTTTTCTGGGAATCCTTGTTTCAGAGATAGCTTTATCTGTGATTTGACCAAGTCAAATAGCTATCTTATCAGATAAAATCTACTCTGATGGAAAATACAATAACCTTGTGATTCTTCTTAAGATGTTTCCCTATAGACTTGTATATCTATAGTGCATGATGCATCTATAGTACCATATTTTGTGTAACAACAGATAGATATAAATATGAAGTAACATAGCTGAGCTCCATCTTACCTGGATTGGATAATTTTCATATTATAATGAAATTTCTCTATGTGGCAAATTAATTTCTTCTGAATGTTTATAGCATGAACCTTTTGTTTAGGCTTTGCATAATCATCAAAAGCAGTCCATGCTGTCTTACAGTGGCTGATTTGTTGCGACAGCGTTTCACTCGCCTTGGTGGCAAGCTTCCAAAGGGTGTTTTACTTGTGGGTCCACCTGGTACCGGTAAGACCATGTTGGCGAGAGCCATTGCAGGAGAGGCCAAGGTGCCATTTTTCTCTTGCAGTGGCAGTGAGTTTGAAGAAATGTTTGTTGGTGTTGGAGCTCGGAGGGTGAGAGATCTCTTTGCTGCTGCAAAGAAGCGTTCACCATGTATAATTTTTATTGATGAGATTGATGCCATAGGAGGAAGCCGTAATCCAAAGGATCAGCAATACATGAAGATGACTCTAAATCAGTTGCTTGTCGAATTGGATGGTTTCAAGCAGAATGAGGGAATTATCGTGATTGCTGCAACTAACTTTCCGGAGTCACTGGATAAGGCATTGGTGAGACCTGGACGGTTTGACCGTCATATTGTTGTTCCAAATCCTGATGTTGAAGGTCGGAGGCAAATATTGGAATCTCACATGTCAAAGGTATAGAGTTCTTTTTGAAAGATTATAACAAGATATTGAAAAGTACTGGTCAATACTTGTATCTAGTCGATTCTATGGTTGGAGATTTTCTTTGTTTTCTTCTCTATGCCCACTTTGCTAACTTAATTTCTTTTTCCCCATTTGCTGTAAATCAGATGTGAAATAAATTCAAATATTAAATTAACACTTGCGATATCATCAATTCTGCCACGTGACTTAAATCGAAATAATATGAAACAGAAAAATGTAACTGGTGTAACCTTTACATGCGCACTACGGCTTAGGTAGTTGATTGGGTCAGATAGCTCTTTAGGCAACCAACCAAGCCCATCACGTCCAATTCCATTCTGATCAAGAAACTTGGAGGTATGGCTGAGTGGCGTAAGGCATTGGTTTGCTAAATCAACATAGAAGAAGATTGTATCATGGGTTCGAATCACATTTCCTCCAGCACAGAAATGAAAGGGGCAGGCAAAATTACATGAGAGAAAGAACCTCTTGGTGGAGTCCAGTCCCTTGGAGGATGGTTGGTGTTATTTCTGATTATTCCTTTATTAACTCACATTCTTTGGTTTTATGAACTTGATTCATCTCAAATTGATCCTGGCAAGCAATTAGTTCCTAACTGAAGAAGTAGAGAGAGAGAGAGAAAATATCTTTTTGAAATCATATTCTGTTATAGATAATCATATACAATCTAGTATTTATAGGTGCAGTAGTTAGAATAACTAACTATAGTGACAGCTGGACACTTTATAGCTGTCACTCTAACTAACTATAACTAACCACACTTAGATGTACATTCAGTTTACTATATACACTGTACAACCTACTGCAGCCTATCTATTTGACAAAATATCTAACTGTTTTACATATGTCTTCATCCCCCCTCAAACTGAACTGTGGCAGAAGCCAAGGGTAGTTTGCTCTTGATGTAGTTGAATTTCTGAGCTGTTAAAGGCTTGGTGAGCAAGTTTGCCAGTTGATCCTGAGAAGGAACATAGGCTAGTTTCAAAACCTGATTGACTACTTGATCTCTGATAAAGTGATAGTCAACCTCTATATGTTTAGTTCTGGCATGAAAAATAGGATTAGCTGCAAGAGCCATAGCAGACTGGTTGTCACAAAACAGAACTGGTGTAGGAAATTCAATGCCCAGATCCTACAGGATGTAGGACAACCATTTGACCTTAGTGGCTGCCAAGGCCATTGCCCTATACTCTGCTTCTGTATAACTCCTAGCAATAGTGTATTGTTTCTTGGAAACCCAAGAGATGAGATTGGGTCCTAGGAAAATTGAAAACCCTGATGTAGATCTTCTGTTTACAACATTTGAAGCCCAATCTGAGTCTGTGTAGCCATATAGAATGAAATCTCCAGGTCTGAAATGTAGCCCTTGCCATATAGTGCCCTTTACAAATCTGAGACATCTTTTAAGACTAGAAAAATCAGCTTGAGTAGGAGAATGCATTTTCTGACACAAGGTATTGACTGCATACTGCAAGTCAGGTCTTGTGACTGTTAAGTATTGAAGAGCCCCTACCAAGCTTTTAAACAAAGTAGCATCAGGATAAGGAGTTGAAGAATCTGATGTCTGAGATGGCTTTAACACTGTAGGAATATGAGCTGCATTACATGTGTCCATGCCTGCCTTCTTCAAAAGATCAACAACATATTTATGTTGATGAAGTAACAGGCCCTGAGCTGTTTGAACTACTTCAAGACCTAAGAAATAGGAAAGACTACCAAGGTCCTCCATAGCAAATTGAATGTGCATGGACTGAAGTAGTGTAGCAATGTAAGACTGAGAACTACCAGTGATAATTATATCATCTACACAGATGAGCATAACTGTAAAGTCATGAGGAGTCTTATGAATAAAGAGAGAAGTATCAGCCTTGCTATTTTTAAACCCTTGTTGCAGCAAAAATGAAGATAGTCTTTGGAACCAAGCCCTTGGAGCCTGTTTCAGACCATAAAGAGACTTATTGAGATAACACACCTTTGTAGGACCCTCTGGATCTATAAACCCTTGGGGTTGAGACATAAATTGTCTCTTCAAGGGTACCATGTAAGAAGGCATTAGATACATCCAACTGTTTAAGCTGCCAATTGTAATGTAAAGCTAGAGAGAGCACTATTCTTATTGTTTGAGCCTTGACCATAGGACTGAAGGTCTCTGTGTGATCAATACCTGCTTCTTGTAGATACCCTTTGGCAACTAACGTTGCCTTGTACCTGGAAACACTCCCATCTGCATTTCTTTTAATTCTAAAAACCCATTTACTACCTATTGGAGTTCTGCCTGGTGGTAGAGGTACCAAATCCCAGGTATGCTGACTGATTAAAGCCTGATATTCCTCTTGCATTGCTTTCCCAACACTCATACTTAGCAGCCTCTTTATAAGTGCTAGGTTTTGTGATAGTAGGTGTGGTAATAAGAGAATTAATATGATATAAAGGAGGTGGTAGAGAACCAGTTTTAGACCTGGTTTGCATAGGATGATGATTAAAAGGATGCACATAGGAGGAAAGTGAGTGTTCAGCATCATGATGCATGAATGGTACAAGGGCTAAAGACTCAGAAATTGAAGAGGATGATGAGACAGTAGCAGATGGTGAGAGAGTACAGTGAGGAGAATGACTGACTGCTTGAGATGAATGTAATTGTGAAGAGTCAGACTGTAAAGACTCAACAGGCTGAGCATGATCAAGCACCACATTAGCACCAAGAGAATTCCCAATAGAACCTTGTTGAGTAGAAAAAATTTCTTGTTCTGATGCATGAGTGAAAGACTAAATAGGCTGAAAAGTTGAAGTGGAAGCCGAAGGAGATGAAGGAGTAGCCAAAAGTGGTGTAAGAATACGTTGTGACTCATGACTCTTTGTGAACACTGATGAAGAAGATTGAGTTACATAGGGAAATTGATCCTCTACAAATCTTACATGCCTTGAGATATAAACAGTGTTAGTAATGGGATCAAGACACTTGTAACCCTTAGTAGTAGAGCAATAACCTATGAACACACATGGTTTTGATCTAGGCTCAAGTTTATTATTTGTATATGGTCTAAGCCAGGGATAGCAAAGACAACCATAAACTCTAAGATGATTATAATCAGGGATTTGACCAAACAATTTAAGATGAGGGGAAACATTGTTTAAAACAGGAGTAGGCATGAGATTAATCAAGTAATTAGTAGCTGCTAAGGCTTCCATCCAAAGAAAAGAAGGAAGAGAGGCTTGATGAAGTAAGGCCAGAGTTGTTTCAATAAGGTGTCTATGCTTTCTCTCAACCCTGCCATTTTGCTGTGGAGTATAAGGACAGGAAGTTTGATGAATAGTACCCATTTGTTGCAAAAATAGAGAAAATTTGTGATTAATGAACTCAGTACCATTATCTGACCTTAGAAACTTGATTTTAACTTGAAAGTGAGTAGAAACAAAAGTTGTGAAACTGACAAAAGCATCATAAGCTTCTGCTTTAGAATGTAAGGGATACAACCAACAATATCTAGAGTAATCATCAAGAAACAATATGTAAAATTTGTACCCTTTATTAGAAGGAAAAGGGGTAGGGCCCCATACATCAGTATGAATTAGACGAAAGGGGGCAGGGGAAGAACTATGGGATACAGGAAAAGGCAATTTGTGGGATTTAGAAGTAGCACAAGTAGGACAGTGCTCTTTTGTTCTACTAACAGTATGTCCTAATTGGGATACTACTTGATGAACTATAGTACTAGCTGGATGCCCAAGCCTAGCATGCCACAATTGTGTTGAGTCTTTAGCAATAGAAGCAGAAAAGCAATTGTAGGAAGTAGAAGCTGCAGAAGATGCATTAGACTTTGAAGGAAAAGCTGCAGCTGATAGTGTATACAGGCCTTGCTTACATGGGGCCTGCAGTAGAACCTTGTGGGTAGCATTGTCCAAGGTTGTGACTCCCTTGACATCAAATAGCAAAGTACAATTGTTGTCCTTTGTTAGTTGGTGCACAGAGAGTAAGTTTGAAGAGATTTGAGGGACATGCAAGAGATTTGATAAATGAAAAGAAGAAGATAGAGTATTAAGAGTGGCATTACCAATATGATGAATGGGAAGATTCTGACCACTGCCTACTGTAACAGTTTCCTGACCCTTATAAAGCTGAGCAGAGTGAAAAGGAGTAGCAACAGAGGTAACATGAGCATTAGCTCCACTATCTAACACCCATTCAGTTGATGGAGGAGCAGTACCAACTTGAACAATCATGACCTACTTCTGAGGTTTCTCCTTGTAATAGTTTTCAGTATCCAATCTATGCCAACACTCCAAAGCACAATGGTTTGGCTTTCCACAAATTTGGCAATAAAGTTTGTTTATAGATTGAGCCCCTTGATACTGGCCTGCAGCTGGTTGAGATGGAGAAGCTCCTAGAATACCTTGGGCTGCATGATTTGTTGAAGAATTACCTCTGCCAGTAGATTGCCTTCCTCCTCTTCCTTGTCTGCCTCCTCTATTGTAACCTCTACCTCCCCTGCCTCTGAAAGAGACATTAGCTTGTGTAGAAGAGGTGGTATTCAAGGCAATATGAATATCAGTGGAGGAGGAAGAAATATTGAGAGTGGAAGTTTGAAGATGAAGTTCCTTAGCAACCAAAATATTAGTAAGCTCTGGCAGAGTGATAGGGACAGGCCTAACTCTAAGAGAAGACCTGATAGAATCAAACTGAGTAGGTAGACCTTTGAGAATATAATATGTCAAATCATCATCTGTGACTTGGACTGCTGCAGCCCCAAGCTGATCACTCAAAGCTTTAGCATGATCTAGATATGATTGCATAGACAAAGAACCTTTATTAAGGTTGTGAAGTTGCAATTTCAAATGCTGCACATGAGATCTGCTTAGAGTATTAAACCTGATAGCTAAAGTTTGCCAAATAGCAGGTGTGGTAGTAAGATGATAAACTTGAGGATACATTGATGGTGAAAGAGTAGCCAGAATACAAGGTCTCAAATGCTCATCAATTGTTGACCACTGGAGATAGTCTGGATTTGGTACTTTTGAACCATCTGGTGCAGTTATGAGCTGTGGAGGACAAGGTGTTCTGCCAGTAACATGAGCCAACAGTTTGTTTGGTGCAAGCAAAGCCTCCATTTGAGTTTTCCACATGACATAATTGTTATTGTCTAATTTGATAGGTGTGAAGGCAGAATAATTTTGAAGCAGATGTTTCAAACCAGGTGGTAAATCTGGAAAGTCATCCATGGATAGACAACATAAGGATCCTCAAGAAGAATCAAGCCCCAATATATTTGATATAAATCGATTACTGTGTGAAGAAAACCCTAATTTCGAGAAAAATTGGAAAAACTAAAGAAAATGATCAGAGAAGAAGCTGAGAAGTGAAGCGAAGCTCAGAAAAGACAAATCGAGTGTTCGCTGACAGTTATAACACTAATTTGAAGCTCCATTAATGGCTGATCTTTAGAATTTCACTCTTAGCGAAGAGAGAGAAACTAATCGAAGAGAGAGAAACTGAGAAAAAATGCAAAATTAGAAGAAAAAACCTTGTCGCAGAGCTGAATTTGCAGCGTAACTGAATGATCTAGCCTGAAAAAGTAAGCATGATTCAATCAACCATTGAAGATGAGCTCGAAAAAGAGATAGGTCCAGATTCTCCTGCTTTGATTACCGTGAAGAAGTAGAGAGAGAGAGAGAATATCTTTTTGAAATCATATTCTGTTATTGATAATCATATACAATCTAGTATTTATAGGTGCAGTAGTTAGAATAACTAACTATAGTGACAGCTGGACACTTTATAGCTGTCACTCTAACTAACTATAACTAACCACACTTAGATGTACATTCAGTTTACTATATACACTGTACAACCTATTGCAGCCTATCTATTTGACAAAATATCTAACTGTTTTACATATGTCTTCACTAACATAGTCCTCGGTTGTTGAGGAATTGACAATGGTCATGTTTTTCTTTTTCTTGTTCAAGTACTTTTTACGTTTTCATCTATCGAGCCTGCTAGTCTTGAAGTTGGGCAATAATGTTTGTACGGACTTTGTTGTAGGTCTCAGGATAGGTGAATTTAACATCATGTTTCAAGGTAAACTAAATAGAAATTGCAGTATAATGTTTTTAATGTTTGCATGACTGGACTCTTGGTTATTACGCATCATGTTATCATGACATACAGTGGAAGTTATCATGGTCAACCCTTTGCTAAGTCATCTTATCCCTTCCAGTGCCCTAGGTGCCTGGTTGATGTAGACCATCAGTTGGACTTTCATGAGTAGCTCTATTTGACGATTGTAAATTTCTTAATTTAGACATCATATAGTTCATCTGTAGCCTCATTCCGGTTCTTTTACCTATATTGATATGATAGGTTCTAAAGGCAGATGATGTTGATCTGATGATCATTGCAAGAGGAACTCCTGGGTTCTCTGGCGCTGATCTTGCAAACTTGGTTAACGTTGCTGCTCTTAAAGCTGCTATGGATGGTGCCAAAGCTGTGACTATGGCTGATCTAGAACATGCTAAGGACAAAATCATGATGGGAAGCGAACGAAAATCAGCTGTGATATCTGATGAGTCACGAAAACTTACTGCTTTCCATGAGGGTGGCCATGCCCTAGTAGCTATCCACACTGATGGAGCTCTTCCAGTACATAAAGTGACTATAGTTCCACGAGGAATGTCACTTGGTATGGTTGCTCAATTACCTGAAAAGGATGAAACAAGTATATCTCGTAAACAGATGCTTGCTCGCCTTGATGTTTGCATGGGTGGGCGAGTTGCTGAAGAACTAGTCTTTGGAGAGAATGAGGTGACTTCTGGTGCATCTTCTGATCTCCAGCAGGCAACCAATCTTGCCAGAGCAATGGTTACCAAGTATGGTATGAGTGAAAAAGTCGGGCTTGTTGCCCACAACTACGAAGATAATGGTAAGAGCATGAGCACTGAGACTAGACTTCTTATTGAAAAGGAAGTGAAGGAATTCCTAGAAAGGGCTTACAACAATGCGAAAAACATTCTGGTCAACCACAATAATGAGCTGCATGCACTAGCTAATGCTCTGCTTGAGCACGAAACGCTTTCAGGAAGTCAGATTAAGGCCTTGCTTGCACAGGTCAACTCTCAGCAGATTCAACAGCAACAACAAATAGTTGCAGCACAGAGTGCTTCAAAATCTAACCCGGTACCGCCATCAGCAGCCAATGCAGCAGCATCAGCGGCTGCCGCTGCTGCTGCAGCTGCAGCTGCCGCTACTGCTGCAGCCAAGGCAAAAGGCATTGCACCTGTAGGATCGTAGCAACCAACATTAGGTAAGACTTTGTGTTTTACATATTTGTCATATTCTTGTGCATATGTATTAGTTGCACTGCAAGCCTGTTTTTCTTGGACAATCAGTTGTAGTTCGGATTCTGACCAGAAGGCCATATTTATGCTAAATGGTGAGAACTGAAGGGGACTTGGAGAAGTGATATTTAGTCACCATGTCAATTGTAGTGCTTATAGTGAAGTCCACTGGATGTATTTTTTGTCGTTTTGATGTTTCGGTGATCATACAGTCAAATAATCATCTTATAAGATGTTAAGTTCTTCTAGCGTTCTAATTCTTTTTGATCTAGTAAAGAAAGAGGGGTGGGGACAGGTGGATGGGGTTGGTTGCAGAATATATAGAGATAAAGATTATCTGTTTTTACCGTGAAATAGCTGTAGAAGTGGACGATATTAGAAATGCTTATACTCGTGCTTTGCACCTGTATTGGTGCTTCTCCGCCATTTGGCTAAACCAACCAAAATCAAACTTTTAGCTCTTTGTCTCACTAGTTAGATTTGACCTTATGAATTTGATCACACTGTTCATTCCTAGAGAAAGCTGTCTTTTCTTTTAGGTCTGTTCATGTTTTTGACCATTTGGATAATAATCATTTTGTTTCAACTGTAATTTTCTTGTGGTCTTGCACGGTCGATGGATGCTTTTTACAATTCACCACCTGGTTTTTCTGTTGTATGTGTTGGTCTTGCATGAAGCAGCTGACTGATTTCACCTAGCTGATGAGTTTGGCAGTTGACCCTAATCAGTGAAATTGGGACCTACTTGTTTGAGATTACTTCTTCCAAGTGTGATAACCTATGTCCGAATCTCAGTAGGAGGATGGGTTGGGGATTGCGATTGGGAGTGGCCGAAATGGGAAAAAGAGCAGGCAGCCGGCGGACTTGCCATGAAGTAACTTTTTCATATCGACAGTGACCTTAGTCAGTCCTATGTTGGATTTACTTCACAATTAGATCTCATGGATGGTAGTGACGTTTCTCAAAAGATGCCTTCCCTTTTGCAAATCAATATAAAGAAAGGGTAAAAAATTCTAGACCTCCTTTGTGTTTTATTGAAAGTGCGTAAATTCTCCCTTATGTTTTTAAAACTTTCTCATAATTCCCTTGTGGTCTCTGAAACTAAGAACCATATACCCTTCGATAAAAATTTCGTTAACCTTAACCGTGAGTATATTATACTCACTCAAATTGTAATTGGGCTTTTTCCTTTTGCAAAATTAACTTGTTCTTGGTCAAAAATACCCATTCTAACCAAGTAGCCAGTGAATGAATGTGTTTTTTATTTTTGTGCCATAAAAATATCATACATAACCGAAACAGAATTAAAAATAAATAAATAAATAACTTGCACTGGCACCGCGCCATGTACGACGTTGTCGGGTGGTGGCTTTTGGGGAACTGAAGATGGTTTGGTAATGGCTGCTCGCCCCAAAAAATAGACACTTACGAGGGTTTTAGAAAAAAAGGAAGCTGAATCTCAGAACTAAAGCCTTCCATTGTCTTAAGTATTTAAACTTAATGTTTTATTATACAGTTATTTTTTGATAATCACAAAACACACTTCCGTCTACATCTTTTATGGTCCATCACAGCCACCATCTACATCTTTTATGGTCCATCCCAGCCACCATCTCCGTCACCACTCACCAGAGCCACCATCTCCGTCACCACTCATCAGAGCCACCATCTCCACCTCATTCTTCATCACAGCCACCATATCCACTGTTACCACACCACTCACAATACAAACCCCATACCTACAAATGGCACACACATGATCTTATCAATGACATCAACAATTCCCTTCTAGAATCATCGTGGTTGAGGCCTGCTTTGGGGGGTGGGTGGGTTTCCTGAGGGGGAGGGTGTTGTCTTGTCATTGTTGGGGGATGGGTTCTGCTTTGGTAGGTTGGGGTGGGGGTGAAGGGGAGGGAAGACGTTGTTGGTTTAGAGAGCAAAGGGAAAAAAGTGTGTACATTGTTAGGAATAATATTTGAGTGTGTCACGTGTGTAGAAGGTAAGGGTAAACATGTCTTTTTCTTAAAATTGTTAATGTTGTTGACGGAGTTAAGCCAATGAGGTGCGTATGCATATTTTTAAAAACGTTAGGGGTATTTTAGGGGGGTTTTAAAAATATGGGAGAATTTTATGCACTCTCGATAAAGCACAGAGGGTACGGAACTTTTTATTTACAAAGAAATGAATTTACGTTTGTTTTTTGGCATTGGTACAAAATCTCTGTCATTTTTGTGGTTTATCTGACGAAGATAAAGGAAAACTTCAGAGATAAAGAAAAGAAAATTATGGTTTGTATAAAGCACCATTGATACGCAAACGTTTAGTATGGTTTGGGTATGTGAGAATATAAAGGACTTGGTAAGAGATGTAAAGGGTACTAGTATGTAATATAATTATGTGACATGCTATAAGTTTTTTTTTTTTTTTAAATGACGTGGAATTCACTTTAACTAGGATTTGAATAGGATTATATAAGATAATAAATTTCATAAGGCACCAGTGTGGTTCAATGTTGGGATTGCTTACATCTTTTGAATTTTTAGTGAGAAAATTCAATTCACTAAGATAATTTACTCAAACTATAAATTTTGATCATGTAAAAGTCGAATTATCTTTTTTTGCTTGATTGGTAGTGTACAATAATCATGCTTTTGAAATCTAGGAAATTTATATAGGGACGTCTGGAGGACATTACTTTTTGACATATTTGAATAATTTTAGAAAATTTATTTCGGAGGCATGACGGAGTTACATATGGAATAGTGGTGTCACTTGGCGTCACTCAACTTCCTTTTTTTAAAAAAAAAATTATATATTATGTTAAAGGATTAGCTTTGACCTCACTAAAAAAATTTATGACCCCAATTCCCAATTGAGAAATCGAATGGAATGGCAACGATTTATGAATGATTGTTTAGTCATTTTTGATGAAAGGGATAAATCTAATAGCATTGAAAAGAAAGAAACTATTCTACGTTTTCAAAATACGAGACTTCGTCGAGATCAATTGTAATATTTATATTTTGAAAAAACACTTAAGTATTTTTATGTATGAATTATTTTTTATATTGACACCAGTATAAAAAAAAATCCTCCGTCTAATAGTGTTTATCTGTGTGGACTGTAGACGGTGGCCATGCACGTTTCTGTGTGTGAGAATTATGACCGTGGAAGGAGGAGCGGAGGACGCCTAAAATTAGCTGTCATAAAAATACTGTATTAACTTTCTAATTTAGCTATTTATTTTCATTAAATTTAATTATATTTTTCAAGGTAAGGACTTATTTAACTAACTTCGACAAATATTAGGGATTGACCTGGGAATTTTGAAATAGTTGGGACTAGAAAAAATGTAGACAATACAGGCTAAATGCATAATCTTTCTCCGACAAATTGCTTTCCTGGTTCTCTTTCTAATACCTCTTTGGATTTCTTTTTTCTTCTTTCTATCCTTTGTTTACACTCTCCCCATTGTAATATCTCTTTCACACACATGTTTATGCTTATATTTATAAGTATTCATTCTTTCACACATCTATTTATTTATCTATTTTTATGGTTGATAAGTATCTTTTCTACTTTTTGTTTCTTTTTTCTAATGTCGTCACTTTTATTTTTTCGATTTGTAATTAATTAAACTCAATTATTTTTTCTAATTGCAGACATTTACTAAACAAATTGGCTGAGGTCTGTATCATTGTATTAGTCAAGGAAATGCTAACAGGCATGTTGGTTTTTAAATATGAGAGTATTATGTTATAAGATATTTAGAAAGGTTTAAAAAAATATAAAAACAAAATCATCTTTATGAAATATTTAGAAAAAATATACAAAAAAACCTTGGAGTATAAAATCACTAGTTAGTAATAAAATTATACCTCATAGAATCTTAAATGGTCCTAAGAGGTGGCGCATTATGTATTAAGTGCTCTCTTGATTTTGAGTTATATATGTCAGTAGTTTCTAATCTTTGTTTACCTTGCTTCTAGTTCATACTCATTAAAAATTTCTTCATAAAATATAAGTGGATTCAACAGTTGTAACTGCAAGCAGCATTAAGCCAAGCAACCATCAGGCATCAGGGTGAAGTTTAGCGCTGAGTGACTCAGCCAATTTCATAGCTAACAATAGGATATATTAACAAGTTTGGTAGATGGCCTATTTCTTAATCATATTGTTATCACTAAAAAAATAATTATGACATGGTACGATACCAAATTCTGCACTAGTTTATAGGTAAAACGGAAAAGGTTCTCCCTAGATAGGAATAAAATCCTATCTTCGCTACCCAGCTATTCGGGTACAACTGACTAGGGCAAATCCCATAGTGGTTCAGGTAGCCTACAAGAAATTTTTCTCATTGGGTCCTAACTCCGATTGTTAGAAGAATTTTTCTCTCTCTAGTTATTGCTTTATGATATATATATATATATAAATATATATATATATATATATATATATATATATATAGATTTGTTGAACTGTATACTGCAAGGTAAGGCTATATACAATATTCAATAAAAGTGCAGATAGCTAATACCCAAGTTACTAAAAGCAAATGGTTGCTTTATTTATTATGTGAATTTGAATATAGACCATCCCACAAAAATTGGATCGTATATTCAATTAGAGCGGTTAAACAAACATGTTTAATCGTATAATTGTATTCAAATTTAATTATAAGATTACTTTTTAAATGTACTTTTAATTTATTCATTTGTTACTAAATTTATATGTCATACAAAAAATATAAACCTTTTCTATTAATATCACATATTGTCATTTTATAATTATTTTCCCTCTAAAAAATATTAAATACAACTCTTCTATCTATTTAAAATTGTCTCCTATTCTAAATTAAATCCCGTCTTTTATTTTATTTCTTAATTTAAATATTTTATTCAATCATCCTAAATTTTTCAAAAAGAATAATTATTATTAAGAGCTTATTAAACATAAAATTTTATAAAATATTTAAATTTTATTGTGTCATAAATATAACAATATATAAAACGTTTATCTTCTCATGCACCAATACATTCGGCACGTGTCATGTACGACAGTATCTGCCTTAAATATACTAAAAGGATGTCCATTTCAAGCCAAAACTTCACGCCCAAACTTTTCCCCAAAAGCCTGCATGATCATGTGGTTGGCAATGATTATTCGCAAGTGTAAATCATTACATTATAATGTGGCATGCGTTGAGATGCAAAGGTTGTGTTTGCTTTCTGTATGCATTGCATCAGCTTCAACTTCAGCCAAACACGAGTTTCATCGAATGCCAATCAGACACGTAGAAAACTAATTATTTGCAAGTGCAAATCATTACGTTATGATCTGGCATGCATTGAGATGTGAAGTTTTGGTTTTGCTTACTGCATGCATTGTACACGCCTCAACTGCATCAAACGCGAGTTTCATCAAACTGCATTCAAACACATAGAAGACTGATATATGGAATTAGCTGGCGGAATTTATTCCTTGCATATACATGTCGAATAGATGAGTCGATGTGGTTTGCTGTGTGTATCAAATGTCGCCACCTTGTCTTCGTTTAAACTTACAGTTGATGGTTTTTCGTTAAACTATTAGCCGCTGCCTAAATCAAGTTTTGTTGGTTTAGGGTTTTTGTGTTCACCTCTCCCCAAGCTGTTGCTTTCATGGGCGTATAAATAGGCCCCAAGCTGTTGTGTGAATCATCAACATTCATTGGCAATTGTTTCCTTAAGCAATCTGATCTTCACAAGGAAATTGGTAGTTAACGGTCGTTGTGTGTGTGCGTGCGCCTGTGAGTTTGTGGAAATATATAAGCTTATATTTGCATATGTGTCCATGCGTTTGTATATATATACACGTGTGTTTGTAAATTAGTGTGTGTGTGTTTATGAATTTTTCAAGGTTAGTTTTTTTTTTTTAAAAAAAAATAGTTTATTGGTTTTTAATTGTTGAATCGATATTATTTCACGTTCCGTTGCAGTGTAACAGTCTTGACATTTTATATGCCATATGTCTGTGATTTATTATTTTCATTTTTATTCAACCAATCAGTGTAATTGATTTTGAAATTGCTATTGATGTGTATAGAGTTATCTAGGTACGAAAATGATATCCAGAGTCATGGAGTTTAAAGAATTGGAACCAGGAATAAGGAATACATTTATTATGGTACGTGTTGTGCGGATTTGGAAGGTCAAGCAGTATGATGCTCAAGAACAGCGCGTTAGTGTTGATATGGTGTTAATGGATGAGCTAGTAGATTTATTGATGCGAAGTATTTTTTTTTTAACACGTGTTTGGTTTCGGTAAAATTTTCATCAGATTTCATAATATTTCAGGCTGATCGTATTCAAGCTACGATGCGTCCATATCTATGGGGAAAATTCAAAGATATACTACATGAAAATGAAAGCTATTCAATCAAGAAAATTTAATATTGCTAGCAATAATGGTACTCTACGTGTTGTTGGTCATCCATATCGACTGTATTTTACAAATGCGACGACTGTGTTTGAGATAACCGCTAATACATTTCCTCCATACCTACATCGGTTTGCAAGCTTTGATGATATTATCAATCATCGTCTTGATTCGTCTGTTTGTTTGGGTAAATTTCTATTTCTAATGGTCTACAGTTCATTTGCATGGATAAATTTTTCGCAAATTTAAGTGATTTGATGTTTTGTATTATTGTATAGATGTAATGGGAGAACTTATTGCTGCTGGAGATCTTACAGCTGTTGCATTCAATGGCGGCTCGGCGGACCGCATAGATATCCTTATGCGTGATCTAAGGTAGTCTCTATTGATTAATGATCGGTAGAATGGTTTAATAATAATAAAAAAAAAGCACTTTGTAAAATATTCGTATATTAATACTTTGTTAAATTTCAGTGGTGCAGAAGTGATCTATGGGGACATTATGCCCACTAAGTTACTAATTTTCTAAGGAATCAAAAGAAATGTCTCATTTTTTTTGTTTTGCTATTTGCTAAGATAAAATAAGGTAATATTTAAACTATGGAAATAAATTTAGTACTGACTGGATCGTGTGAATATGTGTGTATTCATGTATTGATTCGTAATTTATAAATAATAGGTTCTGTGCAGTTGACAAACTCCTTTTTCGCTTCTAAAATTTTATTCAATCCAGAAATTCCACAAGCAGTTGAATTTCGATCCAAGTAAACATATTTGTATTGAAAATGATTTACGGGTTTAGAAATTTTTTAATAGTTTGTTCGTATATATATTGTATGTTGATATCCGTATTGAATTGGTGATGTGTCTTTAGTCTTGGTCCGGATACTGATGATGGAGTACCAAAGTTCATCAAGCCATACGAAGGATCCAATAGGCCTAACTTTGATATCTTTCGGCAACAAGATAAAATTCGTAGAATAGTGTCAATTAAAAATGAAAAAAGGGTATATATCTTTCATGTACGTATATATATTTGGACTTGATGATTTGGTTTTAAAAAAAAATATTTATAAGATATTATATAAATAATTACATGTGGTGAATGACAAATGTGTATATTTCAGACTTTAGGAGGGACATTTTGTAGTGTATGCGCGGGTTGATGCCATAATGCACACTCATCTTTGGTTTTATATGTCATGTACTAAGTGTCGCAGAAAAGTCAGTATGAAAGATGGTCAATTTTGGTGTGTGGATTGCAAAGAATTTGAATCCAATTCAGTTCCACGGTATTTCATTACGATCAATCGATATAATCATTAAATTTTTTAAGATTGCATTATTTATTTGATAATGATGAATCTAATTATTTTTTCAAATTTAAGGTGGATTTACTGGTATCAGATCCTACAGGGGATGCAATATTTGTACTGTTTGATAGAGAAGTAATGCAATTACTTAATACTACTGTTGCAGAACTGACAACTAAAATGCTTAGTGAGGTATAATTTAATTAATTGCATAATACCAATATACTATAAAATATTGTTTTTTTTTCCTGTTTTAATAATTATTTTATTACCATATTGCAAGTTGTTTTGAAGGATGCAAATGGATCAGTGCTCCCCAAGGAGCTTGATGTACTGCTCAACGAGTTGTTCTTATTTCGTATCAAGATAACAGAGTACAATATTTGAAAATGATGACAGTTCATTTACGATTGTGACTTATACTGATGATGCCAATGTCATTGCCCTTTGACAGCAATAGGTGCTTTTTGAAACAGTTCATTACGTTACTTAGTCATTGATCATATCTACGTATAATATTAATTTGGTAAAAAAAAAAACTTATGTTATGTATTATATAATGGAATTATAGGACCAATGCGTTGACAATACTAATTGTGTAATGGAGGTCGCCAAGCTTGATGAAGGAATTGATACAGTATGTATTCGGGTGAAAGATTATATGCATTTTTTTATTGAATTATTTACTGATGAAGTGTGTTATACCATTTGCAATGCAAGTATTATTTTATTGTATTCGGTTGATAGTATGATTACATACAGGTGCATGATATTACAAAAGTGCAAGATGTTTGCATTGAAGAAGAGTCTGAGCATATTACCAATGAGGTGTGTTATAAAATTTGCAATACAATTATTGTTTTCAAGTTTATCTAAAATGAACTGCAAGTTATATATATTAACGTGTTTGTATTTGTTAATTGCAGGTGGATAAAAAATTTGACGTGAAAGATATGTTGTCAAACCATGGAACACCAAAAATATGGCTTGTATGGATCTGATATGCCTTCGGAAATGGATTTAACTGAGGAGTGACTATGGCGTATTTAGATATTTGGCGGGTTGGTGTGTTAGGTGTAAATATAAATAAATAAACATATACATACATATATATGTGTGTGTACGTGGTAGTGAAATGTGGATTAAGTCGAGGGGTCTATCGTGGAATTTCGATTAAGTTGTGTTTTGGTAATATGTTATGTACGATTAACTTTTCTAAATGTCATCGTATCATGATAGTCATGTGAATGAGCTTGGAATATTTTGGTGTATTAATATAGTTTTTTGATGGTAAATGTATTATAGTTGGTCTCTGCAGCGATGCCATTTGCAAGAAAAGTATGATCATAATATTAAATAAATTTCTAAATGTTATTTCATAGTCGTGTACATTTATTTAATATGATTTCTTTACAATGAGAGCTACTTCATTTTCATTTTTAATGGTTAATTTATATAATTTTATTATTCCATTTAAAAACCCATATGGTCTATCGTCATTCAATTATGACGCATGTAAGGTGATAATACTAGTATATGATACATATAAAACAAATTCTATATTTACTAAGGCAGTTTATTCTGCATTTCCACATACGGCTATATATACTATAATTATGATAATAGCTACTGACTATCATGGTTAATGGATAAATGAAAGCAAAATGTATGCACACAATTTGTTGATCTTTTACTTCTTATATTTTGACTCATATTATGAAATTTTTTTTTTTATCTAAATGAAAAGCTATCTCAATATTGGCCATTACACTTTATACTTTTTACAAAATATAAATTGCTTACATGTTGTATATATATATATATATATATATATATATATATATATATATATATATATATGTACACACACATGTGTGTGTGCGCACACGCATTTGTAAAATATTATATATTTACATATATAAACTTAATCAAGAATTTTATATACAGATGTAATAAACGTGTAAATAAAATTACATTGATTGGTATAAATAGTTTTTTATTCGTTATGTATATATATATATATCAATTTTTGTGACATAAGTAAATATTATTTATTATAAATAACTAATTACTTTGCGATGATAAATTCATACATGGAAATCGTGTTTTAAATTGCTATTTGTCTATTTATGTAAGTGTCCAATCTTCATTGGAATTGGTATGTGAGTGGGGTTCAATTCCCAAGCAACTTAATGTAATGAAAAACTCTATATCATATCCTATTCTATTGGATCAGTATTACGTATTAGGTATATTATAATCCAAACCATTTGATATATGAAACTGGATTCACATCACTGTTAATTGTATAAATAGATATTGTTCATCATAAATAACTAATTAAGTAAATATAATATTTCCACCTGTACCAATATTTATATTAGCGTCGGGATATATGTGAATTTCTTTAAATGTAAAGCGTTAGTAATAAATGCGACACTAATTTCATATACATGGAAATCGTGTTTTAAATTGCTATTTGTCTACTTATTTAAGTGTCCAATCATCATTGGAATTTGTATGTGAGTGGGGTTCAATTCCGAAGCAACGTAATATAATGATAAACTCTATATCATATCCTATACTATTGAATCAGTATTATATATCAGGTCTATTATAATCCAAACCATTTGATATATGGAATTGGATTTTTATCACTGCTAATTATATAAATAAATATTATCTATCATTAATAACTAATTAAGTAAATATAATGATGATGATTATAAATGATATTTATATAATTATCGATATTTTATATTATTTTCTGGATATGCACATGTCTATCTATTTAAATATAAAAAGATGATAATAACAACGGTAATAAAGAAGTTTACATGGTAATCAAATTTTTAGTTGATGTTTGTCTATTGATATAAGTATGCAGTATTCATTGAAACGAATTTTTTTTACAAATAACACAATTTATATAACTAATTTCAAAAATAGTCTTATTTTTAGCTGTGTTTCAAAAATAGTACTTTCGGTTATTCAATAAACGAAAACGGGTATTCAAAAACTGAAAACGTGCAAAATAAATTCCACCATTTTTCGGCTATTGAATAGCCGAAAAATCGTCCAGCACATGTTCCCCTGGCAGATTCCTGGTTTTGAAAAGCTAATTTCGGCTATTGAATAGCCGAAATCGGTTATTCAATAACCGGAAGCGTGAAAATCAAGACAAATAAAAAATTGTGCCTTTGCATTAGATTTTTTGGCTTTTGAATAGCCGATTTTGGCTATTAAAAAACCAAAATATCGTCCGTTAAGATACATTGTGTATTTTGCATGTTTTCGTTTTTTGAATACCTGATTTAGTTTATTGAAAAATCAAAAGTGCTAGTTTTGAAACCCAGCAAAAAACGAGGCTATTTTTTAAATTAATTATTTAAATTGTGTTATTTTTAAAAAAAATCCCATTGAAACTTGAATTTGAGTGGGGTTCTGTTTCCAAGTAACACACTATTGTGATAGACCCTATATCATATCCTAGCCTATTGCATCATTATTACATATTAGATCAATTATATAGTTGCTGACATCCATATATGACACATTTTTTTTTGGCTGACATCACAAACCCTGTTGGGACAAGTAATTTCCTGCTGAATTTTACCAAATACCATGTGCCACACATGATGAGCAATTGGAGATTGAAAACTGAGGGTTGGTTTTATCAGGAGGAATTGAAACACGTGTTGGCTGAAGGAAGCATATCTACGATACCTTGGGCTGTTCATTGGTTTCTTACATATAAACCCTAGCTCGGGTTTATGCTATAAATATGGATGCTTCCAATGCTTTGTGTATATCGCAGAATTGCTACATTATGTATCGGCTTTCTTGAATTATAATCTGTTGGGAAGTGGTTTATATTACAAATACTACATTCAGGTATCACATTTTTTGGTAAATTATAATCCATACTTTTTGATATATAATTGGGTATGCATTGGTATATGAATGTTGCATTAGTATATACTTTTGAAAGTGCATTATAATCATACGTGTGAATGTTTATTGAATGAAACAGGATACCAGTATTTAGTATGAAGGGAAAATATGTGATGCTCAGAGCTTTGAATGACAAAATGTTCAACGTTGAGATACGTGTAAGGGTTGTTCACGTGTGGGAGAGCACGCGACGTGAATTTAGACGGAATAATAAGCGCATGAACCTATTGCTTATTGATGAAACGGTGAACATGATATAATAACATATTTGCAGGTTTTACGATTTCCATTTTTAGTTATATATTGCTTCCATCAGTGTGTATCTTTACTACGTTAGCACGATTATATATGTTTAATTTAATTAGTTTTAATTTTGTGATTCTTTTTAATATTCATTTGTACTAAGTTGAACTACAATATAGGAAGACAAAATCCAAGTCACCATGCGTTTGAAGTTGTGGGCTGTTTGGAAAGAAGTGATTAAAGAAAGTGGTTGTTATTCTATTTTGAAATTCGACGTTGCAGATAATAGCGGGGATATGTGTATCACATCGCATGACCACCGGATTTATTTCACGTATGAAACTCAAGTCCATGAAATCGCATCAGATGGCATTCCTTATTATAAGTTCAACTTTACTCCGTTCAATGAAATATTGACGTTAAGTGTAAACCCGACTATTTGCTTTGGTACGTAATATTTTACATATTATATATATATATATATATATATATATATATATATATATATACACACACACACGCACGTTTCAGTTAACGTTCATTTTAGACAATTGGCTAAATAGATAGTGATTATGCATATATAATCAGAGAGATGGTGTATTCTGGCCATATAATTGGGTCTTCTTCATCAAGGCAAATAGAAATAATGCTGCGTGATGCGAGGGTTTTTTTTTTCATTTTTATTGTATATGAACTTTATGATATAATATTTGATCGCTTCATTGTGTGCGTATTTCGTCTATGAGTTTTCTTTATATAATTATACACTTTTTTACAAAACACATTGTTGTGGTATTACACAAGGATGACATATCTACGAGGCACCCTGTGGGGTGAGTTTGCTGAAGAAATTCAAGCTTTCATTGAGACTATATCAGATAGCCCAACAATTCTGGTAATAATGCTGGCAAGAATGACATACTTTCAAAGTGACCAATAACATTTTTTGATATTATTTTCTAAAATATACTTCGTGAAATATCGTTGAATATGATTTGTTAATTATTATGTATTATAATCTTGCATTATCTTTTTATATATTTATAATGAATTACTTATATATTCATCTATGGAATTTGTCTTATATTAATACCTAATATTATGTACTTCTTTTATCGTAGGTGATGTTCATGTTTGCAATGCTTATGCTGCATCGCGGATATTCATAAATCCAGATTTTCCTGAAGCAAATGCATTTAGACAGAGGTTATTTTAATGTTCTTACTTCTTATAATTAAATATATTCTTTAGTGATAAATAAAAATTGATTGAAGTCAACAAGATCATTGCTTATTAAGTCGTATTTGTGTTAATGATAGGATTACAACGGATGGACTATCACACACTGGTGTGCGTATGTGTGATTTTGATCTATCATTGGTTGCCAATATTCTT
Organism: Cordia subcordata; assembly: GCA_028554755.1. NCBI lineage: Eukaryota > Viridiplantae > Streptophyta > Magnoliopsida > Boraginales > Cordiaceae > Cordia > Cordia subcordata. Next base: position 4,664,128 of record JAPTOF010000009.1, read on the forward strand.
CATTCTTCAAGCATGTATAAGGCTCTATTTGGCCTAGCTGTGTGATTTCAGCTGTTGAGCTGTAGAGCTTTTAGTAATAGAGCTTTGGATAGTAGTGTTGTTGAATAAAAGCAGTTGATTGTTTGGCTTGGTATTTTAGAAATTAAGCTTTCAGTTATTTTGAGAATAATATTAGACTTTAAAAAATATAAAATAGTATTTTTGAGAAAAAATGAAGATAAACAATTTTTGACATGACATAAAATAGCTTTTTAAAAGTCTTTTTCGAAAAGCTCCAATTTGGAGCTTTTGGTTTTTCAACTTTTTTTCAGCTTCAGTTTTTATTTAAAAGCTCATTTGAAAATAGGTCAAACAGGTCAATTTCAACTTTTAGACTAACAGAAAGTACTTTTAAGTCTCCAAAAGCTAGATCAAATAAACTCTAAAACTATGTATGATTAAACATATATTGAGTAGGTATTAATACGTGTAATGTATTCTTATAATGAGAAGTTATAATTTTAAACAAATTTAACTAAAAACTACATATTTCCACAAGTTACTCAACCTCTTTCGTAGATGAATGGTCTTTCCTGAATGATGCTGGGTTTTCAAAGTTATCTATTTCGAAGTCTATTTGACAATGAAGTGAATTCAGTAGATCAAGTTGTTTGGATATGTGGATATGAAGATGCTTGTTAACAGTATAAAGCAGCGTGGTGTTAAGATTATAGAAGTACGAAAAAGAAATATAATATTATGTTTTTGGTGTACCATATTTTGTCGTCATAGTTTCCTTCGTATATCAGTATGCTTTGTTAAACCCTACGAACATGTTTTTCCTCTATGTTGCATAAGTTCTAATGTAAATATCTGAGGGGTTATCGCATCCAAGTGATATTTGTGGTGTAATTTTGGAAAAAATATCAATATAATCACTAATGCGAATGATGAAATATCAATATTTATATATATATATACACACATATATATATGTATATGTGTATATATGTATACCGTGTTGGTGATATTTTACTATTCGTCTTCCCTAATAACTGATCTTATGGATTAACGTGTTAATAAGTTTTGATATTATATACATGAAATTATTAATAATGATATTCACTCGCGCGATTGATATCTACATATTTTGTTCATATTTTATTATTATCCTAATGATAATTTTTGATAAACTTTTACTTAAGGGGTGTACGTGATCTTTGTATGATAAGTGTTTCTATCATGTGTCATGTGGAGGTTATATATTTATAATATTATAACTGGTAGATTTAATCACTCGCTATAATAGTTTTGTAATAACTGGTAGATTTAATTGCTCACTATATAAGTTCTACAATTATATCTAAGATATTTATGATAAATATATTTTATCAATTACTTGAAGATAAATTATGTATTATTTTTTCTTTCTTAATCCCCATTACAATTGTGTTGATTATATGCATACATCTAAGTATTATGTCCAATATGTGATGGGTATTAACGTTAAAATTATGCTCAATAGAAAATGTTAAATTAGATATATAATTTCAAAAAATATAAATTGATTGGATCGATACAATATATTATTTGAAAATAAGAATTATATATAAATTTCATAAATAGCAGTCAACACATGCCACTGTTAAACGTGTAAAAAATGTAAATTATCTAATGTATAGATGAACCACATGTCAAAGCTATTAGATAAGTGATCATTTCATAGCTTGGATTAAGTGTTCTATTCTTTAGATTATATGCATGCACGTGGATTGCATGTGTCAATATAAGTGTGTGTTTGTATATATGAATAGGTTCATAATTTACTTCTACATGTATACGTGTGTGTGTATATACATCCATATGAGTACATATATGTGCACGTAGTAACTATTTAAACACTTCACGTAAGCATTATTGTATATGATTAGATTATATACGTATATTATGTTACCAAAGTCAGATTTTATATTTATTGTTAAGGGTTGGACCAATAAAATGGATGTCAATTTGACAAAACGAACACGGACGAGGGATAAGATAGCTATGGAATGTGAAAGAATTGTCAGTAATGTTTAATTATAGCAATCACATTTACAATTCATTTATGTATTTTATTATATGTTATGTAATTTTGTTATATATTAATACTGTTCATTTAATGTTCATGTTTGGAAAAAATTTAAACTATAATCAAGTCAAACGAAACAAGTTCGGTTCCCATGACTTTGCAACTGAAATGTTACATACATACATACATACATACATACATACATACATACATATATATATATATATGTTATTGTCATATGTATATATAATTAACAACAGAAGCTTATTATTTTCTTTGTTATTATTATGGATTAATGTATAATTATTAATTACGTTTAATGCTTAACACTATACTTTTTTTCGTGATGATACTACCGTAATACAGACTAAATCATTGTTTTTTATTTATATTTATGTTAAATCAGAATATTAACCTAATTTACATTTATTTGTTACAGGATGAAAATATGAATCCAAATTGTAATTTTGTACGCATGCCTTTACCCAATGTGCCAAAGAAATCAGAAAACAAAGAGCATGCATCCTCATCACGTGTAATCCGCCATAACATTAAGGATTATCCTGATACTTGCAATGCCGACCGACGTAACAAGATGCATCACGTGATAAGATTAGTATCATTGATCGACCCCCTTCGTCAGAAACCATTCCTGAAAGTATCATTGGCCGTGAACACAACAGTCCTATAGGTACATGTAACGTGTATATAAAAATACATATTATATTTTAATTTATACCAACGATTTTATATTAGTAAAAATAACAAAATATGTTTTTTATTTTTAAAACCCCTAATACCCATGGGATGTTTGACCATAATATAATTTAAATTAGTTGAGTTGAAAGATATAAATATTAATGCTCTGTTTGTTGTAGTATTATTTTAATATGCTTATCCTATTGAAATGAGGTACATCTTATAAGATTTAAAAAATCTTATCATACATCCTATGAAAATTCAAAGCAAAATCATACTTTTTATCTTATAAAGAAATAATCAATCTATTCTATCTTATTTTTTACAACTATAGAATGTATGGTATATGTGATAAGATATCTTAAATCTTATAAGATATCTCCAAATTTCAATAGAATAAATATCTTAAAATAAGATTATTCCAAATACACTATAAATGTCTTATGATTTTAAGATATATAATTCGAATATAATATTATTATTCTACTTTGGACACTTCATCTATTAGTCTACGTGGTAATACATATGTCATTGTTATATACTGTGATTTTCAAAATTTAATTTTATGCTAGCTATTTACGTGAATATTTGATGCTTTTACCTGAGCTATCTGGTAGAATTTATCAGTTATTATGAAAAAAGAAATTTATATATCATTCATTGTACTTGTATGTTTATATGAATAATCTATAATTTTCTTTATATGAATTTTATTATTTAATTATTTTGAAAATTGTTGATCCTATGCAGTTTATCGAGATTTGGGAGATCCAAATTGTGTTTGCATTTCCTATGTTGCAAAAATGTGGTATGCAGAAAGAGCATGTAAGAGTAAAGAGACCCCTAATCCTAAGTTTTCCCTGTGCTACATGCAAGGAAAAATCCAGTTGCCACTTTTACGTCAACCACCACCCGTATTGAAGGAGTTTAATGTATTCCCATGAAGGACACGATAACAAAAAATTTGTTGACAATATTAGAGTATATAATATGATATTTTCGTTTACATCCATGGGTGGTCGAATTGACAGATCTATCCATAATAGACCAGGGCCTTATGTTTTCAGACTCAATGGTCAAAACTATCATCGGATTGGTAGTTTGTTACTAGATCCCGGCATTCAACCAAAATTCGCACAGTTATATATCTATGATACTGATGATGAAGTTGAAAATCGGTTAAATGTTTTGAGGTATGTGTCGGATGATAACCATGTTTTCTTTTAACCACATAGCTATTTTAATTGTTTTATTAGATATAATTACTACATACCACGATGACACTGATTTTGATATTTGAAAGTGCAAAATGCAGAACCACATCTAGCATTAACACACTAGACAAATATATTGTTAAAAACATCCAAACAATGTTGGATTCTTATAATCCAATTGCTAAGGCTTTTCGTATGGCTAGATCAAGATTTAGTGAGGATTTATGCCCAAGACTTAAGCTCCAATTAATAAGCAATCGAGAAAAGATGCCGAGTATATAATCTTCCCGCAGTGTCAAAAATCGCTAGTCTTATTGTTGGAAATGTGGATAGCTTTCAATGTCATTCAGAAGTAATTGTTGAAACTCAGACAGGTCAATTACAACGTATTGCAGAATTACACCCTTCATATCTACCAATGCAGTATCCTTTGTTGTTTCCATACAGCAAAGATGGATACATGCTAGGAATTTCTCATAGAAATCTTGATAGAAGTGCAAGAAAAAGGAATAATGTCTCAATGCGTGAATTTATGGCATTTCGTTTGCAAATGTTAGATAACGAGGTCCCAACCATTTTGCTTGGTCATAAATTGTTTCAACAATATGTGGTCGATGGTTACACTATGGTTGAAAGTGATAGGTTATCTTACATCCGATACCATCAAAATGATTTGCGTTCAGATGATATTAATGAATTGGAGAGTGCAATTCAACACAGAAAAACAAGCTCATCGTCTGTAGGCAAGCATGTTATCCTACTGTCTTCATTCATTGGCGATCCTAGGTATATAAGTCAGAACTACCAAGATGCAATGTGCATATGCAAATGGGCTAGATATCTTAATCTACTTATCACCTTTTCTGGCAATCCTAAATGGCCTGAAATAATTAGATTGGCTGGGTCATATGGATTACATCCAGAAGATAGACTAGATATTCTTGTTCATGTATTCCATATAAAACTAAAACAACTTATTCATGAACTCAGAGATGATGCCTTTCTTGCACCAACTAAAGCAGGTATGTTAATCCTATATTATAATTCAATTCTAATAGATTTAATTTCATATTTGATTTGTATATAATGGTATAGATATCGCATAATATTTAATTATAGGTTTTTCATTTAGGAAAAAAACAAGAATATATAATCAAATTTATATTTTAACTTAAAAATATTGATTGTGTTATATAATTCTAAATAGCATAGCTTTAATGTTTTAGTGGTATATACGGTGGAATTTCAAAAAAGAGGATTGCCACATGCACACATATTACTGTTTTTGAATGTTGCTTATAAATTATCATCACCCAATAATATTGACAGGATAGTAACTTCAGAAATTCCTGATAAACATTTAAACAGTATTTTATATGATGCGGTTGAACAATTTATGATACATGGACCATGTGGGATTGGCCACAATAATGCGCCATGTATGTGTGATGGTAAATGTAGCAAACACTTTCCTAAGAAATATTGATGAAGGTGGATACCCATTGTATAAAAGGCGTGATGATGGTCGAACTGTGTATAGATCTGGTGTTTTGTTGGATAATAGATTTGTTGTGCCATACAACCCAAGATTATTGCTGAAGTACCAAGCACATCTCAATGTGGAATTGTGCAATTGATTGCAAGCTATTAAGTATTTATTTAAGTATATTAGCAAGGGTCCTGATCGAACAACATCAGCGTTTTATAGTGGGTCGGATAATGGGACATCTGTAGTCCATGTTGAAATGAAAATGTATTATGACTGTCGATATATTTCTGCTAGAGAAGCTGCATGGCGTATTTTTTGGTTTGAAATTCATTATCACCAGCCTTCTGTGGAGAGATTGGAATTTCATTTGCCTAATAGACAATCTATTCTTTTCTCAAAATCAGAATCTTTGAGTGTTGTGTTAAGCAAAGCACAAAAGAAAAATATGAAGTTTGCAGCATGGATGGATTACAACATCAAACACCAAGAATCCAAATCACTTAGTTATGTAGATTTTCCTTCGGAGCACATTTGGGATTAAGATAACGAAACATGGAAGCCATGACAACAAGGCAATGCAATGGGATTATTAGGGGATGATAGAGAATATATTGAAGGTATAATTGAGGCTTCGTTATGGGCATATGGACATCAATTACGTTGTATATTTGTGTCAATGTTATTTTCGAATTCATTGAGTCACCCTGATGAAGTTTGGAAGCAAAGTATCACATTTTTTACCGAAGGAATTCTGCATTCTCGCCGATGTTTGTGGAACTTTCCAAGTACGATTTATTTTATCATAAACAATTTCATACTCTACTCACCAGTATACCAATATATAAAAAACCAATATATTTTATATTATTAATAATTACGTGACTGAATTGTTTGTTACAGATTTAACCATGACAGATGAAGATCTGCATATGTTAACTCTTGCTGAAATAGAAAAAATGCTTAATTCAAGTGGGCTCACACTCAAGGATTATCCGTCCTTACCGCATTATGCAAATGTTGATCTTTCAAGCTATGTTAATAAATATATTTAGGAAAAGTTACGTTATGATATTGTTGCATTGTCTGCTAAAACCTAAAAAGCTTATCAATGACTTGAATGATGAACAACATCATATATTTGAACTAATATCAAGTTTGGTTGAATCTAATTCTGGTGGTGTATATTTTGTATATGGACATGGGGGTACAGGGAAAACATATATTTGGTGAGCTTTAGCTGCGTATTTACAATCGAAACGTTTAATTGTTTTGAATGTTACATCCAGTGGAATTGCATCCCTTTTGATACCTGGTGGTAGAACAACATATTCATGATTTGCAATACCACTCTCTTTGACGAATACATCTATTTGCAACATAAAACAAGGAAGTCCATTAGTTAAATTACTTTCTAAGGTTAATCTAATAATTTGGGATGAGGCTCTTATGATGCATCATTATTGTTTTAAGGCATTGGATCGTACGCTAAAAGATGTTCTGCGATTCTCAAATCCAAACAATATCAACCTGCCCTTTCGTGGGAAAGTTGTTGTATTTGGTGTTGATTTTCGACAAATATTGCCAGTTGTACCAAGCGGCAGCAGATGTGACATAGCAAATGCTGCATTAAATTCATTTTATTTGTGAGATGATTGCAACATATTGTGTCTGAGCAGAAATATGAGATTACAATCCGCAAACAATGAGAATGATGCAACTAAACTGAAAAAATTCGCTAATTGGATTTTAGAAATTGGTGATGGAGTAAATATGCAAAGTGACAGTGGAATATCAATGGTTGAAATACCAGAAGATTTGCTGATCAAGCATTATGATAATCCTATTCAAGTTATTGTCGACAATACCTATCCAAATCTTATATCGAACATATCGAATGCAGATTATTTCCAACAACATGCAATCTTAGCACCAACATTAGAAATCGTTGATCGTATAAACAACTACATACTCGATCACATCTCGGGTGATGAGCACGCATATTACAGTTCAGCTACATTTTGTCAGACTAAGGCCGATCAGCTTTTTGATAGCGGGTGTATAACTCCAGAATTCTTAAATAGTGTGTCCATGTTTGGGTTATCGAATCATATTCTTAAATTGAAGATCAGTGTACCGGTCATGCTATTGCACAAATGTTGATCAATCATTTGGACTTTGTAATGGAACCAGATTGATGATTACTAATATTAGGAAACATGTAACACAAGCCAAAGCACTATTTGGAGACCATGCGGGAATTGGTGTAGGTATTCCACACATGTTGTTGTCACCATCTGACACCAAATTGCCATTTAAAATGCAACAAAGACAATTTCCATTGGTTGTCTTTTGCTATGACTATAAATAAAAGTCAGGGACAATCACTATCCAATATAGGACTATACTTACCCCGACAGTATTTACTCATGGGCAGTTGTATGTAGCTATTTCACGAGTAACAAGCAAACCAGAACTGCATATTTTGATCCATGATTCGAATGGTTACTAGACCAACTCAACTGAAAATGTTGTTTATACTGAAGTGTTCCGTAATTTGGTATGATTAATAAATGGTTAAGGTGTATTTTATATACTTAAATATATAAATTCCAATAATGGGATGATAAGGGCATGGATGTAGTGGGAGATAATGTGTAATTGAAATACATGTGCTAATGTATGAAGGAAGTCTATTTATCTTGTTGTTATAGTAGTCAATTCCGTAATGCTATTTTATATATATATATATATATATATAAACGACATCGTTTTGTCAGATGAATAGCAGTGTACTTTGGCAGTTAATATATATATATATATACATATATATATATATGTATATATATATATATATTAACTGCCAAAGTACACTGCTATTCATCTGACAAAACGATGTCGTTTTGCTCAAAACGACGTCGTTTTGTAAGCTTTTTTTTAAAACTTCCGCTTTCATCAAAACGACGTCGTTTTGAATTGAAACAACGTCATTTTAGGCCTGAAACAAAAAACACACATGTCAGCTCTTTCCTTCTCGATGTGTCTCTATCCTTCTCTATCTATATGGACACACAGACGAAAAAGATACCCCCTCAATGAGAACTTAGCAATAAGTGGAAAAAAGGAAAAAAAAATTGAAATGGGAAAATACACGAGGAAAGCAAAGGGGGTGAAAGGTGAAAGGGCGGTGATGGAGGTGTTGTGTACAAGGGCCAAGAATGTGTTGGAAATTAAAGGTAGAGGAAGATGGGGTTTTCTTTTTGTTAATTTTTATTTAACTTTTTGTTTCTTGCATGTTTCAAAACTTGATTTTTGGGTTTCTTTTGGGAATTGAAAGAAAAATATTTTGAATTTTGATAATCTTTTTATTCAATTTGTTGCATGTTTAAAGACTCAATTTTTAGGTGTTCTTTAAAATGAAAGAAAGAGGTTTAAATTTAATTTTTTACTCTTTTGCATGTTTGCAGACTAAATGCTGTCGGTTTTTTTCTCCTCAATTGAAATAGAAAATTTTAACTTTTATTGCTGCTTTTCTTCAATTTGTTTGGAATTTGAAGGTAGAGATATATAGATTTTTCTAACTTTATTTATTTAAAATTAATTTGCATGTTTAATGGATAGCGAAATTGACGCGTGACTTATATGTGTTCTTGATAGATAGTTGGTTTGGCAAGGGCAACGATGAAGCACTGTAGAAAAATGGAAGGTCTGGATGGTGTAGTTGATATTGTTGGAACAGGTGGTGATGGTGGAAACATTGTGAACACGGTGCTTCAATTCTTGCTGCAGCATGTGGTGCCAAAGTTGCGAAGGTTGGTCAACAAATCTTTGTGTTGAAATAGATTAAATTAATTGCTTTGTTGCTTATGTAAGCTGTTTAATCACTTAAGATAATGGACATGGGAGCTAAAAATGGAGAGGTTTATTTGTATTCAGCAAGGAAATAGATCGAGTTTGTCAGCATGTGGAAGTGCAGATGTGATTGCAATTGACTTGGAACCTGAGGTTTGTCTGGTTGATCTAAATTGAGCATTTTGTATTCATAATAATGTCATTTTGTTTTGATTCCAAATACAAATAGGCATTGAAGTAGATGTCAATGGAGTCATTCATCATCAGCTAAGTAGTGGAAGAATTCTTAAGGGAATCGAAATGTCAAGGTAATAATATATATTTGGAACAATTTTTTTTTCAAGCTTCTTTTAGGTCTAGGGCTATGTTTTATAAATACATGAATCAATTTCCCTAGCTTAGTTGAAAATCAATTTTCAATCTTGTCAGTCACAGATTTTTTTCTAACTTTAACAAATTGAGAATAAGAAGTATTTTTAATTGATTTTATATGCGCTCAGCGATATGTTGTTTTTGTCAATTTTTTTTTTCTATTAGTGTGAGTGAATCTTGTGCATGTGGTTTATGTGCTTGTGTAAAAATTGTTTGTGTTAAAAAAGTCATTTAAAACCAATAAAATTAATTCTTGAATATTTGCTAATTTCTATGTATTTTCACATATAGTTCACGAGAGTCAAAAAATTAAACAGCACAAGAATCACGGATACTTCAAAAATAAGTTAATTATAAATTCTGAAAAGTAGTATATTTCTTATATATATCATATAGAAGAAGGTACAAGTTAGCTTTCAGCTTGCTATTAATTTCTTTGGGTTCTATTACCAAATTGTTCTTTTGTTTTAATAATTGTCACTTACTAACTAAATGTTCTTAGCAAAAGAAAAAAGAAAGAAAGAAAGAAAGAAAAATACCCTTATTAAAGTTCCATAGCTGAAAAATGAATAATTGTATAATGTATAGGATTGTGCTTTGGGTTTGTTAAGAGAGGGGTTCAAGAAGAAGATTCTATATATGGTGTTCAATATGTTGCTTCTTTCTTTTCAATACTCTTAATTGAGGTACTCAGATCTTCTTACAATTTTATGGGATTTCTAGGTGTCATATAGTTGGTATAGATGGTTATGGTCCGGATACCATCTTGCTGTTAGCTATGTTGGTCAATGCTATTGGAATGTGGGTACCCAAATGGAGGATATGATTGAAGCAACCTTTTGAGATTTCTTTATTGCTTTAATATATTTGTGCATTTTAATTATTTTTCTCTACTTGTTCTAAGGTTACTATTGACAAAGTTTTGGAAGGTGCAAATGTGTTTTTGAACATCTGGTCTTCATTCAGTGTGTTGTGTTTCTGTTAGCTAAATAGTTTTGAGATCTAGAACTGTTGTATAGTTATTTGGAAATTAAGTTGCCAGGTAATGTTGAGGTATATAGTATTTCTGTAATTACCTACCAAATTTAATTCTTTATGAAAGTTTAACACTTCTCTTTGAGCAAAGCAACTGGTAGCAAATGTTTTATGGTGGATTAGCTGCTGGTGTTAGTATATGTCCTGCAGACTCTATATAATTTGTCAACAAACAAAACATCCTCTTTCCAGATAAATTTGAATTGTTACTTGGGCATGTATGTTCTTAAAACTTATTCGATATTTAAATAGTTACTCTTATATTTTCTATGCTCTTCTCTCTTTAATTATGGTTCATTGAGAATGATAAAGTCAATTAGTAGTTTTATTATTTTAATCTTCATTAAATCTTTTGCAGCGTGCTATTTATGGTGGATCCACCCATGGCCTACGTGCTTAGATATTTTCAGGGATGATTCTACTTGCATCTGAGGACATCTGGAGGTGCAATTTTAAGCCACGACTTTTTGGTGAAATGGTTACTATTTAACTATGTATGACTTGCAACTCTCATTCCTATCGTCGTTTCTTCTGTATCCATATTTGAGGTGATTTATTTCATTGACCGTGTGAACCATGACTGATTATGGCGGTAATGAGAGAATGTAGAATTCTAAATTGAATAGAAATTCAGCAAATTCTACTTGGAAAACTGTGACTGCGTGGTTATTGTCATAAGTAGAGAGGAGGATTTAGTGACTTAACTGATTTGATATCTTTAGAGCTAGACTTTGATAGATGAGCATGTTAGAACTGCTATAGTAGGCCAGCAGGAGTGCTCATGCCTAGGGTTTTATTGCATATTGTACAATAGCGCATCAGATTTCCATAGTGAAATTAACAATCTATGTGTACAGATTTTCCTTCTCCTTTCTTCATTGGCATCGTATAACTTTGTTTTGTACTATGTTTTTGTCCTGTAGCTAGAAATGCATAGTTTTGGCACTTTTTTTTTTTTTTAAGTTTATAGTTCTCGCTGGAAGTGAGTTGTTATCCCCTTAGCCGTGTTTTGCTTCACTGTGGACATGGGGTGTCTGGGTGGTATGAAATACATAACCCTTCGATACTTTGATTGCAGCAGGTGTTATTTCCTTTACTACCTTGGGAAATGATTCGTCATCCATTTGGTTGGGGGATGCAACATGTTCTCCTCTTCCCTATCTGCTGCTTATCAAACACCCATCACTTTCGTTGCATGCCCAATTTTATGTGTCGTAAACTATGTGCAAGACATGGCTATTTTTGTACCAGTAGACTTCCAAAAATATTTGTAGTCTTTGTCCCTGCATGTACTTATGTGCTTCTACAGGTTCTAAAATATATAAATAATATTTATGTTGCAAAATTATAAAATGTAGATGTGAAATTTCTTACAATACATACAATATAAATTATTGCTAATACATGTTTCTTTTTATTTTTTTGGGGGAAGTCTCTGATACATATTGTTTTGAGAATGTGTTCTAATACACATATGAAATCATGAGTATTTTTAATAGTTTATAACTTGCTTTTAGGTAGAATTGAAAGGATTCTTGCATTGGCATCAAGTCTTTAACGCAAGAAGAAAGAGATTTTCTTGTCTTGTGCCAAGATCTCGAGTTTTGAATACTGGGATTTCAATGAGATGATGATCATCTCAACAAAAATTGCAGATGGTGACGAAAATTACATGGTGGAAGAATCGGAACATCTAATTTTGCATCAAAATGGGATTCTTATTCAAGATAATGATCATGTCAAGAAAACCAAAAAAGGCAAAGGCATTGAGAAATCATGCTATAAGGACCAGTGACTTTGGGCTGAGCAATTGGTCAAGCAACTACTATTAGAAAGGTGAGGCTTTTCAATTTTGCCAATCATTGGTTGTTGATGAATGAAGATTTACTTCAGTATTGGAGAATTTCATGTTCTGAGATAGAAGCCCTAACGTGTCCAAGAATCCCTTACAGCTTGTGCTCAGGAATGTTTTTGGATGTAGGAGAGGTTCCCATCATTGCATGCCCAAAATGCTGGAAACAACTTGTTAGATGATTTTACATGGTGTTGAGACTTATATGTAATAATGGTAAAACTTTGAGATATACGAGAAGAGTGAGTACTTTAATTTTAATATTTTTAATTATTATCTACGGTTCTTTTTTTACGTTATCGTATATTTATTAATTAGTTTGCAATTCATATAAAAAAGTATCTCGCTAATCCTTGGGTTCACTCCACCGTTGATTGATTTCGTATGAGCATAAACTCAATGAAATGATTTTGAAAGTACTGTAAAATTGTACAAAATATAAAATAGCATCATAGATACACAGGGCACAAGAGAAACCGCACCTTGTGCAGTCCCCTCAAACTAGTAGTGTTATTACATTTGTCATGATTTGTGTTTGTATTTGTCTAATCGTTGGTGCCATGTGTTAAAGTTAAGGGTAGTATGTAATATGTATATGTATTATTTAATGCTACGTTTTTCCTAATTGGTTTGCATCAACCCACTGTAATATATATTATTCCAACCAAAGTAGTTTTATTAATTATGTAATCGACTAGCCGCCGCCGATTTTATCGAAACAAATGCAAAAAAAATTTCGTTGGTTTAGAAACCATGAACACGCGTTGGCATTTGTGATGCTAATGCTGAATTTGTTTGTGCATGTTAATATGCTTAACCCACGTGGTGATTGTGTAGCACATGAATTGATTACCTATTTTATAGGGTTATAAATTCCAAGTTTCTATATATAATGGTATGGAGACACTACGTTCAAATAGCATAGCTATGCAATCATTATGCATTAAATTTGGATGGTGATTGACATCTGGGTAATTTGCAGTCATCATACTTAGATACATTTATTTTTAAAAAAGTTAACCAAAGGAGAATCCCTTTTGCACTTGGTTAGAGACCCTTTAACTAGGCGGGAAATTAATTGAGGGATGTGCGTAAGTGGCAGTCCGACCAGGGAGAGGACCAACGGGCGTGGAAATCCAGCAACAGCCCTCGCAATATTTCAGCGGAGTACTGCCGCCACACGGACTCGATCCCGCGTTGTCAGGGTGTCTTCACCCTAGTCACCTGGCCACTTACTAACTCACCTATGTCCCTGAAGTCACTTAGATACATTTATTTCTCACAGAGCAGTGCGATTCACCATTATAAATAGTCTTGGTAAGATTGTGCAAGACAAGGTCATCAGTCTTTACAAATTTCCACATCAGTTTCTTTAGTTGATACAAGTTTACCTTCCTGTATTATTCTAAGGTCTATAGTATTCTAAAGCTATTTTTACCATATATTTGTCTTATTACCGAGACAATTAGTTTTGTGTTTTATATTTTAAGCTAATGAGTCATGAATTATATCGTAATATATAATATACTATACAATTTAAAACTTTATAATTTATATTGTTGAATGCTTTTGGAGTTTAATTGAAAATAACACGTATAATAATCACGATGTATTGATAAAATAAATATTATAGACCATATGTTGTTATATGGTCATAAAGTATATATTAGTTTAATGTTTTAATCAAATATTATCAAAATATTAATGTATGAGAATTTAATCTTATCAATTGTGCGAAATATGGATTCAAACATATGCATTATTTAATCAAGTGCCAACATGCAATTTGATTTTTGCATCCAAATTTATTAATATATACATATGTCTCTATGGTTTCTAATGCATCGCCTTTACATTAAGTCTACTTAATAATCCTTTTTTTATTTTAATATTTATCATATAGGTTCATACAATGAGTGATATCAACATGGATCCAAACTCAAATGTTCTCGATGGTCAAAATTCTGTGGATACTATATGTAAGCCAACTCTGTCTACCTTTTTTATAATATTTCGTAACATGAAAAATTATTTTTAACAATAATACATATTTATCTTTATTCTACATATATATATATATATCTAAATATATACATATTATTCTTATTATAATTTGATTATGGTGTTTATATGGATATCATGTTTTGATAATGTAATATTGTTCCATATAAGTATTATTTCTGTGATAAATGATATTAATTTAATCACGATAGTATTATTTTGTTGTAGGGGTGTTCATTAATCGAGGAAACCAGATTATCAATATGATTTTTTGGGTATGGGAAAATCAGACTTGTGGAATTGGGGAATTGAGGAAAAAATATCAGGGATGAAAAAAAAAATTTGGGAAAACAGGTTGGGGATCAAAAAATTTGAATTTTTTTTGGAGAAAACCCAAAATCTGAATATATTACTTAATTACACAATATATGTTATAATATATTAATATGGCATATTTTAAAGTTTTTTTATTCTTTATTTTTCTCTTCATTTTATTGTTTCAACATCTTTTTATCCACTTACTCTCTTTTTATTTTCTTCACCTCTCTTTCTATTTTCTTTGCATGCTTTATGATTGGTTATATATTTTTATTTATATTTTGAAATATAGATTATATATTTTTTTTTGTTACATTTTAGTTTAAGGTAGATTATGCAATATAAGTTGTGTCTAAAATTAATTTTGCACTTTATCAAAAAAAATTGGGGATTTCTCAATCTCCAATAGCTTTTCCTCATTCCCCATTTCCCCAAGTTATGCTCCTCATTGGTGAATTGGGACGAAGAACATAACAAACCTTCTTCCCCAAATATTACTTCGCAAAAAAAAAAAAATTGGTGATTAGGGTAAGGATTCCCCAATGAACACCCCTATTTTGTTTGTAACTGACTATAATATAATTAAATGTAATTATATTACACGATGTATGTTCTTATTCTATTTGAGTCATTGTATTGAATACAATAAACTAGCAATAAAGCTCAAGAAAATACTTGAAGGTTCAACCACCCAGCGATAATTGTGTACTAAACATTGCCCTTCATGAATCTGAATCAGCTTATCTTGAGGTAATCATAAATTTGATTGATAACACAATTTTTAAAACTACGATTACAGTACGGTTTAACAAACTGTTGTTATATGACCATGCATTATATATTTGCTTTAAATTCAATTCAAATATAAATCCCATCGTATTTTTTTAATTGTTGCATTTTACACCATCTCGATACGGACCACTGTTGCATTTACTTTGATAAAACCATTATTGATTCTATTGTTAACCCAACAAGGGTGGTAAATGTACGTATTCTCTATTTTTTTTTACTACACCATTACCACACTTATGATTAGTACTATTAACTTATACTTGAATATATATATATATATATGTATATTTGTATATATGAAATAATATGAAGTGACTATAAAAATTATGTTTCAATCTAAAATTAATATTAGTTATTACGTAGTATTTTTGTTTGCTTCAGTCTATATTTGGCAGGTCGAACAAGAGAAACCATGAGTCTGGATCAACATTTGACCTTAAATACAATGATGTTTTAAACGTTTGTATTTTGCCCTTTATTTTGGGTATATACATATCGTCATGGTGTCATATGAGTATATTGTATGTTTTCTCAACTGGTATTTAAGTTTTATATACATATATCTCAAGGTGGTCATATGGTAATTTTTTTTTTATTTATAACTTTTACAACTATAGTTCAACTTCGAGTTGTATGCTAATGATATTCGGGCAATACTTGAAAGTGACACTATCCCACCTGAGATTAACAAGGTAGTGTAACAATTATATGGCTTTTTATTGTTGCATGTTTTTTATGATTTTTTTCAAATCATATTTTATGTACTTCAGTATACTAGTTATATAAATGATATAGCATCACATTAATTAAAGATAATATAAAAATTTATAATTTTAATTTGTTATTGATTTAGTCTTTTTATTCCATATTTAATTTTCTATTCTATTTGACTATGCTAAAGATATGTACCAATGTATATCATACAACAAATGAAATTGAGCTTCCAATCGATCTCAAGTGCTATGAAGTTCTTCAGGTATGACAGACTGCATTTGCAAATCATGTGTTATACTATTAAATGAGTTGTTGTTTCCAATAAACATTACATATGTATATTTAAATCGATTAAGTATGGTATTTTAATTTTTTCTTTTCAATAGCCTGACGACTATATGACTCCCATTGAAAAACGGAAAGATGATACCCGTGCAAGCTCATATTCAGATAGTGTTGAGGTAGTGTAATAGCACTCTATCAAAAATATTAGAAATATATATATATATATATATATATATATTAATACTAAAAATTTAAATTATATTTTTCCCTTGCTAGGTTATAGATTTGTTTGATGTGACAAATTTCTTCAATGTTGATCAAGATCCAATATTTCAACCAATGGTATGCTATAAATCAATATATTTTACTAGTATATGATCATTGTACCGAAATATTATATATTTCATTAAATTTAATATCATATTTTCAATTTCCTCATATACTTCTTTATATTTCCCCTTCTCATAATGATTACATGAATGAAATCACTTTCTAAGGTGTTGTAATTTGTACCTTGGATATCGATTATATGTTTTAATTTGTCATTATTTTGACATTATAACACCCTTTTTAATCTAATATTTAATGATACATGCAGACAAATTGCAACCTTGAAGTATATAACTAGAGTATTTTAATCATGATGCGGTATGATTTATTAAAATACAAGTTTTGTATTCCTTAAGTTTCTTTATTTTTTTAATTAGTCGTTAGTGTGTTTTAAAAATGATAATATACTGAATGATTTCATAGGTATAACCTGTTGAGACAAATTTTAATGCTGAAAATGTCCCTATAAATTTAACTGTTGGCAACAGTGTTGAGCTGATATTCGATGTAGACATCGAGTCATATGACGAAATCTTCGACAAGTTCTCTCCATTATATTTGGAAGGATTTACGAATAGCTACTATTATTCTATTGCCAATGATGCTGCCTTCATATGTGATGATAACATACATCCACAATGTGATGCAGATAATTGTATCTTTTATGCTTCACTGTGGTCCTGAATGAAGAACCTAACCTTTAATGTTAAGATGAAGAACTGGATCATTACTACTGGCAGTTTAATGGCATTGTAGTATAATATTACGAAATGAGTATGTGTGTCTCATGTAGTCATGCAGACTTAAATAAATATGTATATGTGTGTGTGTATACGTATATATGTTTATGTAAAATGCACTCATGTGCAATCCGATTTTATCATCTATCTGTTTGCTTCTCTAATTAATATTTAAGTTATCATAATATGTGTTATCATATGCATCTGATATGAATATTTGCATTTATAACAATAGCCTTTTTTGGTGTATCATATAACATAACATAGCCTACATCTTATTTACAACTATTCTGCAAAATGTCCATATGACCAACTATACGCATATAAATATAAAGGATTACCATAACCAAATTCATTATTGGAATATGTGTAAAGTACTAAACGGATTTTAGAAATCAGTATATGGAAATATTACATTATAGTAAATTTAATCTTAATATATTGGACAAACGATTTTACTAAAAATTTCAATTTCAAAACATAAATATATATTTCAAATTATATAACATCCATTCTAATATCTCAATTGAAAGCAACAACATGTATCACAGATATTGGATCTAATTGATTTAATAAAATCAACATACGTCCTATTATAATAAAATAGTAACTTTATTTCCTGGTAACGATAAGTTCAAAATACGCAACAGTCCCATCCAAGTATATATCACATTCATCGCCTTCCTTCGACCCCAATTCACGACAAATATTTACCCACCCTTCCGACATGAAATATGTTCCATTTTTTATTCGACATACCCTGACATCAAAATTTCCTTCTTTGGTAATTAGTGTAATGAACCAAAATAGTGCCATGCAAGTTGACTCCGCAAATAATGTTGGTATATTCTGTATCAATAAATTAAAATAATGTTTAATTATTATATATTAATACCAAATGCAATTGCATTCCTACAACATAATTCTGAAGTTAAGTTCGTACCAGATAGTCTATTCGCTTCCTGTAGGTAATTTTGGCATGATGAAGTCCACCAAATCTCTTATTAAGCAAATCATTCACTTTTTCTTCGCTCAACGCATTTGTCCAGTGAGGTAATCGCTCTTTGTCGTTAATGTTTCCAGTCACATTCGCATTTGATTTAGCCATTATATTGAGTAACTCCTATTTCAACTAAATTCATTTAGATCAGTGTAAACTATAATATAAGTACAAACATATCTAAGAAATCTAACATCGATAAGTGCTATATATTAAAATTCCAATTTTCGGATTTAAACAACAAACGACATATTACCATCCATATTACATATCCCAAATAAATTTAGATTAGTCATGACTGTAAATATATAGAATCACATGTATTATAGCAATACAAATGGGAAAAAATTATCACTTGTCCAAATAATAATTTTATTTTGTTAAATAAATAATATTGGCATATCAACTCCTTGAATCCACACACAGTATCGCACACATGCATTATAGCATATAGAAAATTAACAGATCTATATTTTACGAGATGGATAGATTATAAGAGAAAACATATCTGGCTTTGGAACCTCCGCGGCTACAAGAAGGCGATAGGTTTTAGAGTTGTATCATATATATATCTGCTTTATATTGCAAATGCATTGGTTGTATCGATTATCTCATTTATAGTTATCTACTTAGTGGGTAATAAATTATATAATTTATTTCTTTCGATAAAAGACATTGGCCTAATCAAAAGCATTTACTTATTGCGCATTCTTAATTTAATGCAATAACTACTTAAATATGATATATAATATACGATATTTTGGGATATGTATGAGATCCTAATATTGTCTTTCCATTAATTTAGAGATTTAATGTACAAAATATTTTAAAAGAATATGCTTACGATTTTATATAATTATATTAAAACATATAGCTTTATATATGTTTTTTGCAATGACACTTGTGGAATTGATTATGCAATTACGTTAATAAGTAAATATTATATATATATATATATATATATATATTGCGTAAGAGTATTATATTATTATTATTTGGCTTTTTTTTAATTAAGTAGTAAGTTGACCGATATGTTATGTGTTGTAATATATATACATTAACCAATATTCATATATTATATATTATTTGTTATGATAGAAAAAAAAGGATGTATATAATAAACCATTTGTTGTAAGATATAGCACAATATACGCTAAGAGTTTCTATATATTTATTACTACAAATTATTATAATGTACTATAAATTAATGATATAATATAAACCACAATCGCATTATAATTCGAAAAAACTTGAATTTATCATGTTATGTTTAATTCGTACACGGACCCGTGCAATCACGGGCCCACAACTAGTAGATTAGATTTACAGGTCAGTACACACGTACTGCATACAAACACGATTCCGCAGGACCACACTTCACACGTACGCACAAAAGTACACACGGGATAGAGACAAGCCAGGATATATATATATATATATATATATATATGTAATTTCGCAACCAGTGTTGTGTACAGGTTAATTTTTTTTTGAATTATATACTTTATATAGTTCTTTATTTATAAATCTTTTTGCTATTTTTTAGGTTTAATTTACTTCTATTTACATTTGGTTAAATCATATAATATGTACTGTAGTTCGATGTCTTTTTGATTAAATCTTTGATGCTTAAATAATACAATATCCCGATAATCCTTTATCAATTTTGTAAGTAAGTTTGGCATTTTGTAGTAATATATATTCTTTTATTTTTTGAGCAAGTAGTAATATATATTCAAACTTTTTGCTTCTTCATTTTGGTGCATTTTTGGAGCCTTTTTTTTTTATTTCTTTACATATTACTAAGTTTATATTATTATTTGTTAAGATCATAATTTATATGTTGATATATTAAGATCTAATGATGTTTCTTTTTTTTGACTTATAATTTGAAGAACGGTTTATATAAGTTCCATTCTAGGTATGTTCCTTTTCTTTGATTATTCACTTTGATTAAGATAATAGTTTGCATATACTATATAATTACAAATAAAGAATTAAACTTGTGTGTAAATAACATGATAATTACAAATAAACTTAAATTAAAAAAAATAATTCAAAAAGTTTTTTATATGTATAGACTTGTGTACGAACCATAACATGTAGTAATATTAAAGAACTAAACTAAAATTAGAATAACTAATTGAATACACAAGTAATATAGATTTATTAAACAAAATAAAATGAATTGCAAGAAATTAAAAAGAAAATATTTATAAGAAAGAAAGTAAAAGAATATCAAATGTAAATTAGAATGAAGGCTTGAGTTGGATTTAATTTTCTTAAAACTTTAACACACTGCTATAGTATTGACAACTCCTTTCACAAACCTCCTAAGATAAATGGTTTACCTTTTGTAGATATATCACTCAAATTTTTATAAGCCAATGATAAGGATGGTGTTAAAACTTTGTCAACTATGTAAACTTATATACTATAAGAAACATTATATGCAAAAAAACTTCATTTATTTTGTATGTTTTGAAGTTTTTACAATACTACTATTCATAAATGGAAGAATTGGTAAGGTATAAAGCTTACCAAAAATAAGTGTGGGCACAAATATCTTAAGAAAGGGGGTGAATTAAGATATAATTACTATAATTTTGTTTTAAAAAATTCACGAGAAATCAATAATTTCTTCAAGTAATATATCAAACACAATATAGTTAATTAAAACAAGTATGGAAATAAGAGTATAAGGAGATGAGAGATAAACGATTGAAGGTGGTTCGGCCAAGCCTACGTTCACCGCCCAAGAAAGCTCCCCTTAGGGCTTTAACAATCTTCACTATAATGCTTCTTCAAATCTTAGTGAAGCACAAACCAAGTTTATACACCTCTTTGAAGCCCAACTTCAAAGAACCCAAGAGAACCTCTCTTTAGGATTTCCTCACACTTTACAAGCTTCAAAGAATTTGATCTCACAAGATTTTAGCTCTCAAAGTGTATATATATATATATTCAAGGAATGAAAAAAAATAGAATCTGAAATTTTTCTTCAAAAAGAAGATGTAGCAAATGAATAAGCTCTTGAAAGCTCAAATATATTACAAGAATGGCTCAAAAGCTTGATTGAATGATAATAATAATTTTGCACACTTCACTTGATGAATTAAATGAGTAGTGAGTGAGTATTTAAAGAAATTTGGAGGTTAAGGATTTGGTAGGTGAAGAAATGAAGAGGAAATAAGCTAGAATGTTAATAAATGGCTAGTGCATTTATTACAACAGCCCGTTCAGCCGATCAACCGGCTGGGTCGTCCGGCTTGCACTTGATCCTCTCTTATTAGGCCGGACACCTTAGCCGGTCGACTAGCTAGGGAGTCCGGCTTTTACTTCCACTTTTTGTTTTGGTCAAGCGACCCACCAAGGTCAGCCGGTCGACCGGCTAGGGGTGTCCGGCCACTCCAGAAACTGAAGTAAAGCCAAACTTTTGCCAAAAATATTTTAAGTGCAATTTTCACAACTCCAAATCATTTTGAAATATTTTGTAAATATATGTTATGGCTTGAAACACCCCAAAAAAATAATTTTATTCAATGTGTGCATTCAAACTCATTTGTGCTTATGTGAAATTTAATGTGCATGAGTTCAAAAATTATTTGATCAATGAAGAAGAAAATTTGAGCCAAACATATACAATATTAAGGCATTTCACAAAAGAGCAAGAAAAGAATGCCGGTACCCCTTATCACATCTCTTCTCCTTCTTATGCCTTCTCATCTTCTTGTTCTTCAAATAATGTGTTTAGCACATCTTCTTCCATCTTTCAAAGCATCTTCTTACATTTAAACACTTATTATCTCAAAATGCTTTTAGTCAAATAATGCATTTAAATTTTCATCATCAAAACAAATAACAAATATTTAGCCAACAATCTCCCCCTTTTTGATGATGACAAATTTTCAAGATATGAGCAAAGGTACTCCCCCTAAATATATGCATTCCTTCAAATAAAACGTGTTTGGGAAAATACTCCCTCTGTCAGATTTACCATATGCATATTTTGATGGTATTCTCTAAATCAATTCATGCAAATCAATTCATCAACTCATGCAAATCAATGCATCATGTAAATCAATATGCAAATCAATTCATCATGTAAATCAATATGCAAATCAATTTCTCCTTCTCGTTTTCTTATTTGCTCCCTTTTTGCTTGTTCTTTCTCCTCCTTTTGACATCATCAAAAGAATGTACAGAAAGAGAATGAAAATAGAAGAAAAAATCACATGAATAGGCAAGAAATGTGAACAATACGATTAGTCCAACAGAATTAAGCAAACCGGTACGATTAGTTAAGAGAATACGATTAGTCAAGAGAATTAATCAAGATTGAACTAAAAATATTTTCTAAGACTAAAAACGAGTTTTTTGAAAATAAAAATCAGGGTGCTGGATCATGGTGATCTTTGAAGTACTTCTTCATGTCAGAACGCATACTGGCCACTTCGAAATCAATGTGTTCTCACCAGAGAGTAAGCTCATTCCATTGGTTTGTCATTGTGGTTCTCATTTCGCCCATTCTTGTGTTTAACGGTTGCAGCTGTGAAAGAATCTGAGCCAACATAAATGGGTCTTTTTGTTGACCCATTGAGCTAGACCCTGCACCTCGTCGAATCCTTGCATGGCGTTGCTGATCAATGTGCCCCTGTGCTCTTGATTCTCTCATCACTCGCCTTAAAGTAGCTTCCTTAGTATCTTCCTCTTTTTCAGAGGTACTAGCAGCCATGGGTATTGTTCCTAGAATGCCTATGTAAGCTTTTCCCTCAAGTTCAGGCCCTACATCTTCCTTTAATGTGATGTCGATCCCTCAAATATATCATCAAGTTTTTTAGCATCAGGACCATATACAGGATCAGTGAAAGTAGTGACCTTCTTAGTTCTATTCTTAATTGTTGCCTGAGTGCTTTGAGGCAAATTTTTGTAGGTTTCTCTATTGAAAACCTCCTCATTGTACCAGTAAATGCCCATGAAATTCATATAAACATATTAAAGTCCCAGGCAAACTCTCCGTATGGAGCATTCGAAGAGATTCTAAAGTGTGAAAAAATATGTATCAAGGCCATACCATATCCGGGTGTAGTAGTTTTTCCTCCACCCTTTTCACTAATATGCATCATATGTTGAAGAATTAGGAAAGGCAAAGCTATCTTCTTTTTCTGCCTAAGGCTATAGTAGATATAAGCATCCATAACCAGGATTTTTCCATTATTGATATTCCTAGGGAGAATTACTTCACTCATGATTTTAAAGACAATTCTCATATTGTAATTAACATCCTTCAATAATGGAAGAATCAAATCTAGAGTCTTAGGTCCTACATCCTTCCACATGTATTTTATAACTTCCCCCGGAATATCAGTCTTCTTGATTCCTTCCGGCCAACCTTGACTATTATAATGTCCTTCTCCATCAACAGGTATATGAAAAATTTCTTGCAAGGTTTCCTCCTTAAGCACAAAATTTACCCCACATACAGTAGAAGATAACTCAAGTTTTGGACTTCTACTATGTATCTCAAGATTCTCATATAATAATATCACCAATTTATCTTACACATCACAATATAGATGCAGAAACATAAACCAATCATCAAATAATGGCAAAACATCGGTGCCAGCAAAATCTGAGTCAACGATATATTTACCGTACAAAATTGATTGCTTACCTTGAATATTTGATACCGGAGGTGGTGGTGGTGGAGGAGATTATGTTCTTGCCCTCTTTCCTTTTCTTCCACGTTCTTGGCCTCTAGTCCTCAAATTCACCATGATCTTGCGTTGTTTTTTTAAATTTGAACCGGTGAAAACTTATTTTTTGAAGTGGGTAATCAAGATATAAGAAGAATTTTGAAAAACTTGATTGAAGGTTGAAGAATTTGGAATGGGTTTGAGAGAATTTTTTGCCTAGGGTAAACAAATTTAGGAGATTTGAAGTGAATTTGGGGTTAAAACCCCCAATTTTAACCTTGTCCACGTTCAGCCGATCGACCGGCTGGTCACGGGGGGTCGACCGGCCAGATCAGAGAGCGTAAAAGAAAATTCCTTTTAGCCGGACGCCTTCCAGCTGGTCGACCGGCCGGGTCAGAAAGTACAAAAATACGTATTTTTTCATGCCCAAGCCATTAAAACACATATGTATGCATTTTAACCACATTTTATCATTCCAATTTCTCTTCTAATCTTGCAAAATTGATCCTCATACAATGGTTTAGTAAAAATATCAGCAACTTGATGCAAGGTGTCAACAAATTCAAGTATGATATCACCTTTTTGTACATGATCTCTAATGAAATGGTGCCTAATCTCAATATACTTCATTCTTGAATGTTGAATTGGATTTTTTGTGAGATTAATTGCACTAGTATTATCACAATATATAGGAACATGATCATATTGCAATCCGTAATCAAGTAAATTTTGTTTCATCCATAGAATTTGAGCTACACAACTACCAACTACTATATATTCTGCTTCGGTAATAGAAATAGCAACACTATTTTGTTTCCTACAAGACCAAGATATTAAGGAATGTCCTAGGAATTGGCATATTCCACTAGTGCTCTTACGGTCTACTTTGTGACCAGCATAGTCAGCATCAGAGAATTCACACAAGTCGAATGAAGTTCCTTTTGCATACCAAAGTCCTAGATTAATTATTCCCTTAAGGTATCTAATGATTCTTTTTACAGCAATTAAGTGAGTTTCCTTGGGGTTAGATTGAAATCTAGCACATAAGCATACTGCAAACATGATATCAGGTCTAGAGGCAGTTAAATATAATAGGCTATCAATCATACCTCTATATTTCTTTTCATCTACAGATTTACCTTTTTCATCCTTATCCAGCTTTGTTGAGGGGCTCATGGGAGTTCGAATCTCCTTTGCATCTTCAAGTCCAAATTTTTTGATAATTTCTTTGGTGTATTTGGCTTGATTTATGAAGATCCCTTCCTTTGCTTGTTTGATTTGTAGTCCAAGAAAGAAAGTTAGCTCTCCCATCATGCTCATCTTGAACTCCTTATGCATACACTTGGAAAAGCTCTCACATAAAGATATATTAGTAGCACAAAAAATTATATCATCCACATAGATTTGGATAAGTAGAATGTCATTCCCTTCTCTTTTAATAAACAAGGTTGAATCAAGTTTTCCTCTTTCAAAGTTATTTTCCACAAGAAATCCACTGAGTTATTCATACCAAGCTCTAAGAGCTTGTTTTAAACCATAGAATGCTTTTTCTAGTTTAAAAACATGATTAGGAAAACAAGAATTTTCAAAACCGAGGGGTTGTTCAACATAAACTTTTTCTTCAATGAATCCATTTAAAAAAGCACTTTTCACATCCATTTGATAAAGTTTGAAATCCATGTGACAAGCAAATGCAAGTAACATACGAATGGATTCTAATCTTGCTACGGGAGCATAAGTTTCATCATAATCAATTCCTTCTTCTTGATTGTATCCTTGTGCTACTAGTCTAGCCTTGTTCATAGTCACTATTTCGTCTTCATCTAGTTTGTTTCTAAATACCCATTTTGTTCCTATTACTGGTCTATCTTTAGGCCTTTCAACTAGCTTCCATACTTTATTTATGTCAAATTGATTAAGTTTTTCTTGCATGGCAATTATCCAATTTTCATCAAGTAAATCTTCTTTCACATATTTGGGTTCTATATGAGAAATAAATGCATGATGCTCACAAAAGGTATTAATATTACGCCTAGTTCTTACACTTTCATTTGGATCACTGAGGATAAGATCTTGAGGATGATTTCTTACGAGCTTCCAACTCTTTGGTAGGTTTTCATGAGGTTCTTTTATTCCAACATTTCCTTTGCTTGAACATTGTTCATTTTCCTCATTGGCTTGAGACCTTCTTTCTTAATGTTCTTCTTCTTGCTTTTCATCTTCTTGTTTTGTTGGTTTTTCTTTGTCTTTTGGAATTGGATCTTCAAGCGTTGTCTTTTCTAAAAGATAACCTACATCAACAATTTCCTTTCTCGGCTCAAATGGATTAGTCTCATCAAATGTAACATGTATTAATTCTTCCGCAACAAGAGTTCTTTTATATATACCCTATATGCTTTGCTCTTTGTGGAATAACGTAAAAATATTCCTTCATCTGATTTAGCATCAAATTTCCTTAAGAGGTCCTTAGTATTTAGAATAAAACATTTACAACCAAATACTTTGAAGTGTGATATTTTAGGTGTTTTACCATGCCATAATTCATATGGAGTTTTATTTAAGATAGGTCTAATCAATACTCTATTTTGTACATAGCATGTGGTATTTATTGCTTCACTCCAAAAATATGTTGGTAAGTTGTGTTCTTTTAGCATAGTTCTTGTCATTTCCTGTAATGTACGATTCTTCCTCTCTACTACCCCATTTTGTTGAGAAGTACGAGGGGCCGAAAAGTTGTGTTCAATGCCATGTTCATAACAAAAATTCATGAAAGGAGTGTTCACATATTCGGTACCATTTTCATTACGGATGCAAGTTATAAAATAGCCTTTCTCATTTTACACTTTTCTACACAATCTTGCAAATTCATTGAAGGCATCATTTTTATGTGCAAGAAACATGACCCATGTAAATCTAGTGTAATCATCTATTACAACAAATGTATATCTAAATCTTCCTAAGCTTGCCACATCAATAGGTCCAAACAAATCCATATATAATAGTTGTAATGCTCTATTTGTTGATACTTTATTTAAGGATTTGAAGGATGTCTTATGTTGTTTACCTAGTTGGCAAGTATAAAAAATTTTGTCTTTTTCAAATTTAGCTTTGGTAAGTCTCTAACTAGATCATGCTTAGACAAATCATTCAATAAGCTCATGCTAGCATGTCCTAATCTTCTATGCCATAACTATGCATTATCATGCACAACGGATAAGCATTTAACATGTTGACATATAAGTTGGTTAATTTCAACGGTATAAACATTTTCATTTCTCTTAGCTACAAATAATATATTATCATTTCCACATTCACAGACAATGCATCTGGAAGATTGAAAAACTACTTTGTAACCTTTGTCACATAATTGGCTAATGCTAAGTAAATTAAATTTTAAACCTTCTACAAGTAAGACATTATGTATAGCAAGAGAGTTTTTGTTACCGATGCTTCCTTTTCCAATAATTTTTCCTTTTCTAGTGTCCCCAAAGGTAACGTCTCCTCCTTTTGCCCTATTTAATTTGTAGAAGAGTAAAGAGTTCCCTGTCATGTGCTTGGAACAACCATTATCCAAGATTCATTTTATTTTGCTTGATTTGCTTTCATTGAATACCTACACACATGAAATTAAAATGCAATTCTTTATTTTGGGGTCCCCAACACCTTGGGTCCTTGGTGTTAGTTTCAATTTTTGTTTTTGACCACCCATTTTGGTCTTTGCCAATACAGAACATGTGATCCTCTATCATGAAGTTTCTTGTAGTAACAATATGTGGATACATGTCCTTTCTTCTCACAATAGGTACATATAATATTTGATTTTGGTGAAGAGGAGGATGTAGAGATGGAAGCCTTGACAAAGTAAGTTTTGAAATACTTTTGATTAATACTAAGTTTGTATCCAATACCACTCTTATCAAAAGACTTTTTTTGACTACCAAGGAGTTTTTTAAAATTTTCTTTGCCATTTGTAAATTTTTGAATAATTCCATTCAAATCCATATTCTTCTTTTTCAAGTCTTTAACCTCTTTTTCAAACTTCACAAAATCTTCAGCATATAAATCATTTTCTTTTTCCAAAATTTCTATCTTTTCCAAAAGAGAGACATTCTTCTTTTTCAAATTTTTTTTTTCGTCAAGAACAAGTTTCAATCTCCTATTCATTTCCTTGTTTTTTGCCAAAGCTAAAGATAAATCATCATGTAATTTAGCAGATGCATCTTTAATTCATCAAAGCTATATTCCTCTTCCTCTTCTTCACTAGATGAATAATATATAGACGGAGAAGGTGAAGATGGTACCTCATCCTCATTGGCCATGAGGCAAAAGTTGGCTACTTTATGTTGCTCTTCCTCATGTTTGTCACTTTCGGAGAAGTCTCATGTGGCTTTAAGCACCTTGCCTTCTTTCTTCTTTGAAAGTTTTGGACAATTTGCTTTAATGTGTCCCAGCTTGTTGCAATTAAAACATTTCAATTCGTCTCCTTTTGCATCTTTTGTCCTCTTGAAATTTTTGCCTTCTTTTTCTTTCTTTTTCCAATTTGTATTGCTTGAAGATGCCCCTTTCCTCATCTTTCTAAATTTCATGAACCTTTTGAAATTTCGGGCAAGAAGTGCAATTTCTTTATCTTCCGGGTCCTCATCATCTTCCTCATCTTCACTTGATGGATATTTTGATGCAACAAGAGTAATGGACTTCTTTGCTTTCTTCTCTTCTTCTTCGTGGTCCTTTATTTCAAGCTCATGAGTCATGAGTGATCCAATGAGCTCATTGAGCTCCAAGGTATTCAAATCCTTGGCTTCCTTTATGGTCGTGACTTTTGGTTACCATGATGATGGCAAGCTAATTAGCACTTTTCTTACTTTCTCTACATTAGAATAGTCCTTTCCAAGTGCTTCCAAACCGTTAGTAATCTCAACAAATCTAGAAAACATTTGTTCGACATTTTCATTTGGAAACATCTTAAATAATTCGTATCTATGTACAAGCATAGCAATTCTAGATTCTTTTACTTGGCTAGTTCCTTCATAAGTTACTTCTAATTGGTCCTAAAGTTCTTTAGCCGAAGTACACCCCATTACTCTAGCAAATTCGGTTGCATTCATAGCATTGAATAAATAATGTAATGCCTTTTGATTTAACTCAAAAAATTTAATATCTTTATCATTCCATTCATTTTCGAGTTTTGGTATTCTTCTATCACCTTCTAATTTTGTAGGTAAAGTAGGCCCATTTTATATGATTTTCCAAGCTTTGTAATCATGTGATTAAATAAATACTTTCATTCTCATCTTCCAAAATGCATAATTTGTTCCATCAAGGGGGGGTACTTGTTTAATCGAAATTCCCTCCATATTTGCTAAGATTCTACTAGGTGTTAAACTATAGATAGAACCCTAACTCTGATACCAATTGTGGGTGCAAATATCTTAAGAGGGGGGGGGTGTGAATTAAGATATAATTACTACAATTTTGTTTTAAAAAATTTACAGGAAATCAATAATTTCTTTTAAGCAATATATCAAACACAATATAGTCAATTAAAACAAGTATGGAAATAAGAGTATAAGGAGATGAGAGACAAACAATTTAAGGTGGTTCAGCCAAGCCTACATCCACCGCCCAAGGAAGCTCCCGTTAGGACTTTAACAATCTTCACTATAATGCTTCTTCAAATCTTGGTGAAGCACAAACCAAGTTTATACACCTCTTTGAAGCCCAACTTCAAAGAACCCAAGAGAACCTCTCTTTAGGATTTCCCCCCACTTTACAAGCTTCAAAGAATTTGATCTCACAAGATTTTGGCTCTCAAAGTGTGTTATTCAAGAAATGAAAAAAGATCGAATATGAAATTTTTCTTCAAGAAGAAGATGTAGCAAATGAATAAGCTCTTGAAAGCTCAAATATATTGCAATAATGGCTCAAAAGCTTGATTGAATGATAATAACAATTTTGCACATTTCACTTGATGAATTAAATGAGTAGTGAGTGAGTATTTAAAGAGATTTAGAGGTTAATGATTTGGTAGGTGAAGAAATGAAGAGGAAATAAGCCAGAATGGTAATAAACGGCTAGCGTATTTATTACAGTAGCTCGTTCAGCCGGTCGACCGGCTGGGTCGTCCGGCTGGGTCGTCCGGCTTGCACTTGATCCTCTCTGACTAGGCCGGACGCCTTAGCTGGTCAACCGGTTAGGGAGTCCGGCTTTTACTTCCACTTTCTATTTTGGCTGGGCGATCCACCCAGGTCAGCCGGTCGACCGGCTAGGGGGTCCGGCCATTCCAAAAACTGAAGTAAAGCCAAACTTTTGCCAAAAATATTTTAAGTGCAATTTTCACAACTCCAAATCATTTTGAAATATTTTGTAAATATATGTTATGACTTGAAGCACCCCAAAAACACAATTTTATTCAATGTGTTCATTCAAACTCATTTGTGCTTATGTTAAATTTAATGTGCATGAGTTCAAAAATTATTTAATCAATGAAGAAGAAAATTTGAGCCAAGCATATGCAATATTAAGGCATTTCACAAAAGAGCAAGAAAAGAACGCCTGGCACCCCTTATGACATCTCTTCTCCTCCTTATGCCTTCTCATCTTCTTGCTCTTCAAATAATGCATTTAGCACATCTTCTTCCATCTTTCAAAGCATTTTCTTGCATTTAAACACTTATTATCTCAAAATGCTTTTAGCCAAATAATGCATATAAATTTTCATCATCAAAACAAATAACAAATATTTAGCCAACAATAAGGCATTCGAAGATTTTAAAACCCATTTTACATTAACATTATGGCTTGAAAGTCATCTTAAAGATGACAAATGAAAGCTAATGTGGCATATTTCTTCGAGCTACAGTCTGTTATAATAAAAAATATAACTACATAAAGTAGAATTATGAATTAGTATGTAGTTAAAAAATATTGTATATATAAGATAATTGTATTAAATGGCAAAAGGTGATATATATATATATATATATATATATGAAAAAACAATGGATTTCGCTTGAACAGTTAGATTTCTTTCATGTTGTTTATTACCATAATTGCAAAGCCAAGACATGGTGGATAAATGTAATTAGGATATGGTGCATAAATATAATTAAATATCTTGTAACTTCATTGCAATTATGAGATTGGAAAGTAGTGCATAAATATAATTAAACACTAAAATATATAGATTTATAATAATATAATAATATTAAAAATAAAATATGTAATGACTTGGCAAATAAATAGGTGCTGATATGACACCCTTCTTTGAACTCCCTTGAATTCAACTTTTATCTATCTATCTATCTATATATATGTAGATATATATAGGTGGTGCATAAATATAATTAAATATCTTATAATTTCATTGCAATGATGAGGTTGGAAAGTAGTGCATAAATATAATTAACCATTATAATATATAGATTTATAATAATATAATAATATTAAAAATAAAATCTATAATGAATTGGCTAATAAATAGGTGCTGATATGGCACCCTTTTTTGAACTCCCTTGAATTCAACTTTTATCTATCTATCTATCTATTTGTCTATATATATATATGTGTGTGTGTGTAATGATATGAAAAAGCAAAACAAATTCATTCTTCTCCCAATAAGCATCTGTATAAAAAAACATTAAACTCTTTAGAACAAATGAATTCTATATAATTTTGTGGAATTCACTTGTACATCTAATTATTTTAGGTTTAGTGATAATTTTTTTTAAAATATAGAATTAATTTGGAATTTTAAGATTTGCAAATTTTAGATTTGTTCAAACTTTATGCAAATTTTGACTCAAGAGGTGGAATTGCAAAGACAAATTTATATAAAAAAATTATAAAGACAAAAATATTCTTGTAATTATTTAAAAAAATCATATTACCATGTTTTACCTACAATCCTGTAATTATTTTAAAAATATCATATTACCATGTTTTACCTACAATCTTTATTGTTTGTCTTATAAATTCATCTATTACTTATTTGAGGATCTTCTTTCGTTGGTAGTTTTCTTATAAAATTATTTTTATTCCCTTTGCCTCATGAAAATTACAATAACAAATTATAACATTGGAAAAGATTAAACAAATGGCTATTTAAGTAAAATCTTCGTATTATTTCAATTCAACATATGTTTCAAACGTAATTTGAATTTACAAATGATAAAATTGATTTAAAATTATTTTATATATTTAAACAGGTGAATTGATTTAAAAATACAAATTCTCATGAAATTCATTTCATTTCATATGTAAATGTAAAGAATTCTATAAAACAAATACTTCCAAACACTATGTAAAATGGATTCTAATATAATATTTTTTAGAAGTTAAAAGTTTTAAGCTATGTTTGGTTTGTCTATTTTCTGTTCTTATTTTATGAAAAAAAAATTAATATAGAAAACTCATTTTGTTAACTATTTTTATTTTTATTTTTAGAAAACAAAAAACAGAATTCTAGAAAATCAGAAAATATCAAAAAAATTATTTTCTCTACAAATAATGTGGCAATTTTGTGAATAACTTTAAAAAATTTAGAAAACAAGACGATAATTTTGTAAATAACTTTAAAAATTTAGAAAATAAAGTGGTAACTTTGTAAATATTTTGAAAAAATTAAAAAATAAGGTGATAATTTTATAAATAACTCTAAAAAATTTTAAAAATAATGTAGCAATTTTATAAAAATTTCTAAAAAATTTTTAAAAAATGAAAATTTTATTAATATCTCTAAAATATTTAGAAAATAAAGTGAAAATTTGACAAATAAATATAATTTTTTTTATTAACTAAACATATTCTCTACATTTAAAAAACAGAAAATAAAAACTATTTTAAAAAAAATAAAAATAAAATAGAAGCAGAAAACAAGCACAGTTGCTAAAAAGAGTCAATATACACGAGCTTATACAATCCCCCAAAAAAATACACCCATATGTTTATAACTAAACGAGCAACCAACACGAGAGAAGAATGCTAGTGGCCTCCGACTGAGCTGTCGTTGCCGGCAAGGAGAAGAAAGAGTCCGGTTTTGCAAGGGGGCGGCCGACTGTGACGCCTGATCAAAGAATGCCAGATGAGAACCTGTTCGACGAGCAACGTGGAGGTGCCATCCGATTGTAGATCCAACGGTAGGATGTCGAGATACACTTTATATACATATATATACACACATACATACATATATATATGTGTGTGTGTGTATATATATATGTATATATATGTGTATATATGTATATGTGTGTATGTAAATGTGTGTATTTGTATGTCTGTGCCGCGTGTTCGTATGATGCTTGTCAATTAATGTGTTTTGAGTTTGTGTGTGGTGCGATGTCTGTTATGTGCTTGTCAATATGGTCAGTGGAATTTTATCCACAAGTGAATGTTTCTGATTTTATATAGTTTTCTCTTTTCTTTTCCAACGGCGATATTTCAATTGATCTTTTATAGTGCCATCATCCATTGGGCTTTTCTTTTCGAGTTTTTCTGTTTATGTTGTATTTTATCTGGTTAATTCAAGCTTAGTTTAAGTAAATATAGTGTGTCGAGCTTCTGTATGTATTTTGTTTTCCTTAAATGTCCCTAGGTAATGTTACTTACTGTTTGTCCTCTACGCTAATTGAGTTTTCAAGCGTTCGGTTTGCGTTGTGGCTTGATAAGTGAATTTTGTTTGTTCTTGAGGGGAGATGTTATGAACTCCATAAAGCCGAGATTGTTATAGGCATTGATGAATAATTTGATGTACTATAGGGCTGTTAGCAGACAATTCTCCAACGCCAAATGTTAACCAATTCAAAAGAAAGTGTTTACAAATAATGAGAGTTAGTTCAAGAAGCTGTAACATTAGCTGCAAAGCTGAACATAAGAATCTAATTCACTCCCCAATTGGGATGCGGGGAGGGCGGCATAGCGGCATATGAAATAGTTTAATTTGGTTTGTTAGATGCTTTTATTTAAATAAAAACTTAATTCTTTCTACAGCTTTCAGGGAGAACATGTAGCTCTATGATCAAAGGAAAAAAATCCCACCCTAGCTTTATTATCAAGAAAAGGAACCCGACCATCTAAACATCATAGCTAATCTGATCTTTAACAAAAAGAAAATTGATTTCTTCATCATTGTAACAACAGTGTCAATTTATTGACGGTGGTTTCAGTCCGCAACTATTTCAAAAGTAACAAATGAAATGAAAGGTGATGAGAATTTGTGGATTACCTGAAGTTTGGCTGTTCAGTGTGGAATGACCAAATGATGACAATTGATTTCTTCACCATTAAGTGCAATAATATATGGACAAGAGTTGCTAGACGTTTGAGAGAGGCCTTTGGCATGGTACCCTATAAAATGCAAGTCATTCGATACTAGAGAACAAGCTACTCCAAACCTGGGCGCCAGCAGTCCCCTTTTGCCCTTAGTGGTCACCTTTAACAAATTGCCTGGAACATACTCGAATGTTGCTGATTCAGTTTCATGATAATTAGAAGAAGTAAAGCCAACCTGCCAATCATGAGTGTGCTTGCAAGTACGACAAGGACAAGCGTTGACAAAAGACATTGTGGTTTATCATCTGAAACTAGCTGTTAATTTGAGTTATATTTTGAATAATCAGTCATAAGATGCTAAGTTTTAGCTGGTTCGGTTGCTATGATCTTGGATAATTATATTCAGCAATGCTATCTGAATTACCTGCTAAAATGATGGTAAGGATCCTTTTTGCTTTATTTTCTGTGACAGGAACTCAACAAATGAGAGTAGTAGTTGAAAATGGTCATGGTGAGAAGCTTGTTGGAATATTGAACGATACACGTTCTGTGGAACTCGTGATTGTCTGCCATGGATTTAGATCTTCAAAGGTTAGATATTTTGATCTGGAATAAATATATTTTGTACATAAGTAAGCTTATTTTTTTGCTTGTTTTGTGTGTCGGCGAGTGCATATATCTCAGGGTTTAACCAACAGTTGTATCTGTGTACTGCATTTCTGGCATAAAGCTACTGTTGTTTTCTTTGGTGTACATTGGGTGAAATTATCAGTTCTGTTGACAAAATACAATACTCACTAACAAATTTACCATGAGCACATTGGAGTGCTAATAGCTAGGTTTTGACACTGTGCTATGGATGGTTTCCTAAACATTCTTCTGGTAAATTTTGTACACTCTATCAATCAAAGGTATAGTGCAGTAGATTTTATGGCTCTCTGATATATCCTGATAACTGCTGCACCTACTAAAACCATTAGAACGAAGAAGTATGCAATCTGCTGGTCACTTATTCCGCTGCCTATTGCCTCATGTGCCAAATGGTGTGCCAAGATGGACATGTTATGAGCTCTTAAGAAAGGTTGTGATTCAATTAAATAAAGCTAGTTTTCAGTAGCCTTTTCTCTCATTCTGGAATCGTCAAACGTGTGACTTCCTATTCCTGTATTTGAAGGTCTTTTAAGGACCTCTCAAGCAAGATTTAAGCAGATACAAATTGGATAGCCACTGTTATTTTATGTTGCCTTCCTCGTCTGGCAGTTCAATATGTCATTTCTTTTGGTTGTATTTTGAAAGATTTTGGTCGGGAACAAAAGTGAGCTCTTTTAACTAACTCATTGTAATGCTTGTAATGCTTTTCCTTCTGCTTTTCTCAATGCTTCAGGATTGCATACCCATGGTCAATATTGCTGCTGCTTTTGCAAAGCAAGGAATCAGTGCCTTCCGCTTTGACTTTGCTGGCAATGGGTAAGTTGTCTGGAGCATTTTATATCATAATTAATAAGTGGAAGAAGTTGCTGATAAAGGAATTTATTCAAAATTATTTGTGTTATTGAGTTTTCAACATTGATATTTCAAATTACTTCTCTTCTATCCACATGTCTAAACCCAGTGCTCCTTTCTTTCTCTTTTGTGGTGATTATCCTTCTGTCCTTAAATTCAGCCTAGAAAGAATCAAACTTATCCAAGTAAAAATCATTGATACCAGTCTGTCCTTCACCAAACAGAAAACCAAAACTATAGTTCTCCAAGAGTCACTGTCCCCTTGCTGTTCATTTTCTGCTACCTTCCACCACAAGAACAGGAGCCCTTTCTGCTAGGGAACTTTGAGATCTTTCTTCTCACATGCTCTAGTAAAGCAACTGTGTAAAGCATCTTTTGCTCAAGGACATATATGCTCATCTCCTTTGTATGGTACAACCTACTTCTTCATACTTTTCAGCGTAGTTGGTATCCTTCTCCTGATTCCTTCACTTTTTTACAACAGAGCACTCTAAGTGGCTTGATGAAACCAAAATTTGTTTCATATTCATACTCTGTGATTCCTTTTATGGACTACAATCAAATTGGTTGATATTAGCTTCCATTTTGTGCAGTAAATACATTCGAGGCTCCTTATTTAGATGTATAATCTTTTAGATTTTCTTTGCATTCTTCCATTGGCACTAACATTGGCTCTTGACATTTTCTGAATTGCTGATACAATATTCTTCATAAGTATCTCCTCAAGGTTTGACATGAATTTTGAATGCATAACTGATTTGAGCAATAAATATCAGGCTGAAATAATGCCTCTTTTCAGCAACATCATATAAAGCCTTTGGAGAGCCCTTCGTCAGGTCAAGTTTTTAAACTTCTTTTGAAGTTCATAAGAATCCTAACTTAATTGGAGTTGTCAAGCAAAGGCCATTCTGTAAGTAGAATAATAGGATAATGGGTTTGCAGGACCAAAAAGAATTGGTTGCTTACTAGGAAACAGAAAAAGAGGCCGTTCTCTAAGTTGAATAATAGGATAATGGGTTTACAGGACCAAAAAAATTAGTTTGCTTGCTAGGAGACAGAAAAAGAACTACTTGTCCTTTGTAATTACTTACAAAGAAATACCTCATTGTTCTTCTTGGGAGCTTGACATACTTGGTTTTATGATATCATTGTTCAAGGACTCTGACTACTCTGCCTTTCAGGGAAAGTGAAGGTTCATTTCAATATGGTAACTACAGAAGAGAAGCTGATGATTTGCTTGCAGTAGTCAATCATTTCCGTGGGGAGCAACGCCTCATAGTAGCAGTTATTGGGCACAGCAAAGGTATGTCTGCCAATATTTCGGGGGGAAAAAGGGATTTGTCTGATTGCAACCAAAATTAAAATGAGAAGATACAGGAGGATCACAAAATTAAAATGAGTGACGAGGATCTGGGACATGAACATGAACACGGAAGAATCATATTCCGACATTACATAAGTAATAATACTAAGCAGTACGCACACAGCAGCTGATGGAAATCTACTAGGTGTAGGAATTGCAACAATTATGTTGGTAAAAGCTGGTTATCTTAATTAAGCAAGTATATCCTACAAATACTTGATTTACCCTCTTTCTTCTTTTCTAAGATAGGCAAGACTTGAGAACCTTTACTGTATATTTGTCAGACAAAGGGAGCCATGGTTTCTGGATGAGGTGATGATTCAAGAAGCTAGTAACTTGTCTCTCTAGAACCTTATAAGTCTGCACCCTTCTTCCAGATGATTACATTTCCAATCCAGAAGCATTGGATCCTCCCATTGCAAGAGATATTGAGACCTAAGTCAGAAAGGAATGATTAAAATAACAATTGGTGTAAACAATTCCGTGAATTGTTAGAAGAAAACAAGTGGATAACTCAAAAGCAACATGGTTAAGTATTTCTTGTCTGTCCTTAAAGAAACTGTAAAACTTAACTTTTGTTGGTAGACACCATCATTCTGTTGGTTTTAGTCTCTCATTTATGCTCATCACTAGACATTCTGGAACCAATTCTTTTTATTTTTGACCTGCGGTAGTGTTATATTGTTGTGAGGGTATTGTGTTGTGTGGTAAATGCCATGGCATTACTGCATCTGCATATTTTATGTTTTTCTCCTCTTGGTACACTATATTCCTTATAGAGGATAATTTAATAAATAAATGGAATCAATTTCATTCCATAGATAGATTACCAGTCTTCTCTTGAATACAGTATCCTGCAGAAAAGGAATCCGTAATCTCCCATGGACAAATAGAACATTATGTTGCCTGACTTCATCATTCTTATCTATATAATTGGATAATGTTGGACAAAATATACAGGAGGAAATGCTGTGCTTTTATATGCTTCAAGGTCTAATGATGTGCCTATAGTTGTAAATATCGCTGGTCGCTTTAATCTAGAGAGAGGAATTGAAGGTCGCTTAGGTAAGGACTATATGGAGAAGATCAAGCGAGAGGGCTATATTGATGTTAAAAGTAGAAAAGGTATGTGTTAAATGTCTTATTGTTTCCAATTTTATTTTTGCATGTTGTCATGAGATGGATGATAACCAAATCTCATTGTTTTTTGTCATTATAGTAAACACCTACTTGCTTGCTTATTCTCCTTCCAAAGTATTGTCATGAGATGGATGATTACTGAATTTTATCATAGATAGATGATTACTGTATTTCGTCTTTATGTTGTCATCGTTATGTTAAGCAACTACTTGTTTTCATATTCTCTTCTCAAAGTACAATACATAAAGAAAACAAGAAAGCAAAAGGCTAGCCTGTTTAATATCTTCTTTTTAAGCATAGTAGGAGCAAATGTTGATAAACCTCTTTCATGTAGTATATGGAAAAGAGATTTTAACCTTTATGCCTTTTCTTTTTCACTTTTATAGGTAGAATTGAGTACCGTGTGAATAAAGAAAGTCTGATTGACCGTCTGACAACGGATATGCGTGCTGTATGTCAAACTATCCAAAAAAGCTGCAGGTCAGGAATTGATGTGTCCTGCTCATTTATGTATCTGACCATATACTTTAATTGTTCTCTTACTAGATCTTATTCATCAATTGGCGTAATTTCTTAGATAAACTTATTCTGCAACATTATCTTGTATTTGTGATTGTTATGGGTGCAGAGTTCTGACGGTTCATGGCACCAAGGATGAAATGGTGCCAGTTGAAGATGTGGTGGGATTTGCTAAATATATCCCTAACCACAGATTACATATTATTGAAGGAGCTGATCATGAATTCACTTTGCATCAAGATCAGTTGATTTCAGTTGTTTTAGAATTTGTAAGGACAGGTCGATATGAGGACATGCCTACGATATTGCCATCAAACAGAAGAGCCGATAAAGGTATGCATTCACGGATCTGAAAAAGGTATATGCTCACGAATCTGATGTCTGCATGAGCGGAGATAAGTAGTCTGGTCAGCAACAGTTCACACACCTATGCAAAGATTTCAAGTCCATGAATATGCCTTAGTCAACCCCGTGGTGAAGATTCTGCTAGTATGAATGGCAATAGTCGGACATGCTAAAGCAGCTCATGATTTTCTGTAATTTAGTCAAGGCTGGATTGTGGCATATGTTAAAACAGAGAGAGATTATAGTGATTGCCAGAGTGTCAATAGAATAGGACTTCTGCGGAGCCATAAAGTTCATCTTGAGGGGCGGAAAAATAGTGTACACTAACTTTGGGCGAATCAGCTATAATTTTCAACAATGTGTATAGGTATTTTATACAATTTGGCAGTAAGTCCTTATGAGCCTGTTTGGCTCTGCATATTTTGTAGCTTATAAGCTTTTAGAAAAAAGCACCGCTCATGTATTTTTACTATTTACAGCTTATAAGCCCCAAATAAGCTAAACCAAACAAGCTAGTCTCAAGCCTGAATATATTTTGAAAAGCAATTGAGCACGATAATAAAAGTCACATATTTAAACGTTCGGATTAATTTGGTTTTATTATTATCTTGTAATCCACTCTTGAATGATATCTTTATATTTGTATTAGTTGGCTCATTTAATAAGACTACACTTGGTTTGATAATCTAGTAATAAATTAGATATTGAGAAATCTATTTTAATTGACGCTATTCAAATTCAGGATTTTAATTACATTTTCAAGTCATATCAAAAGATTTCAACTTTTGATGAGGTTCTAAATGTTAGGGTACGTCAACTTAATTTGTTGACAGTTTTGAACAATTTGCAGGGTGCTGCTAGAGCAATGTCATTTTATTAGTATGATTTAGATGTTTTGTATTTCCCCGAAATGGGATTCAAATAAGATATGCTTTGACACCAACGATAACAATAAGCTTAATATTCAAATATTTTTCCATAGAATATAATAATTTGGCCCTGTTCCTAGGGCTCCATAGAGCAACAGTATCTACATTATGCAGGCCACTTTACTTGGTACGACTTAGATATCTTGTATTTTTTCAAAATCTGATTTGATTAATGAGATTGGATATGGCACCAATGACATTGATGAGATCAACATTATATTAACGAGACCAAACATGCTGCTGCTACAACATGAATGGTTTGATTTATTTCATATCAATGTTGCGGACTCGGTATTGGACAGGACGAACAAAAACCAAAAGAAAAAAATTTTGATCATGGGGTTGAACACCAGCAATTTGATCTATATATTTCAATTAAACGTTCATATGAAATTCTTTGACAATCACAGAAAGAGAATAAAAGGCTGTGACTGACTCAATTAGGTGACTATAAACATTCTTCAGAGAAAGAGCTGTCCCAAGTGGCAAGGGCTTCTGTTAGCAGGCTATGGACCTCGATACGAGTCAAGGGACAATCTTTGCTAGGAAACCAAGAGATCCACTTCATTCAACATGACCGATGTGAAATATCTCGAGCTACTTTCGAGATTATACAATCCCTGCAAAAATTAACACTAGGCATTATTTGCTTCATGCCGACGTGATCCTTGTATTCGCTAGCGAACTTCAGTTGTGAGTCTAGGAGAAAAGTCGGAAAGAAGATGGGGCCTTCTGAGAGTTCTAGCATGCTTAGCATTGTAATGGTTGGGTTGTGGCTTAAGTCCAAGTCAATACAAACTAAGAACTTATAGAAGATAATATAATTAAGAGGGTTACCAAATTCAAGACCTGTCCAAAATAGTGTAAAAAAAAATCTTGGAGAGTAAAAATTTTTTTCATATAAATAGAGGGTCTTGTAACTTGTATTGGTGTGCCGTAGGAGTGTGCCTTAATGCCACACCCCATGGGGGTGTGGGAGAGCGAGGTTGAGAGCATTAGGAGTGTATTACATTTATTCTAGCCCTGGTGAGGATAGAGTTATTGTAAGAACTCTGTGAGGGAAAGTTTAGATGTTTCTAGCCGTGCAAAAAGTCATTATCAAATGTAACTCATTATTATTAAATAATAGAATTTATTCCAGAGGGGGATTATAGACATAGGTAGAGAGTTGAATCACATTAAAATATAGTGTATTCTTTGTGTGTGTTTCCACTTTACTTTAATATGTGTGTGTGTCCTTAATTTTTTCGACAAGTGGTATCAGAGCTCGGTTAGTGAATTGGGCATGATGATGTCGCAGGGAGGACATACCAAAAAACTTGTGAGGGGCACGTAGATTGGGGGAGAACGCTGTTGATGTCATTGGTGAATTTATCACAATTGGAGAGGACAAAAAAGTCGTTGAAAAGATAAAGGTAGAATATGTGGTTTGGACTTAGATTGAGGGTTGACCATGTTGACCGAAGGTGTTACTACCCAGTTTTGACATTTTGAGTTCATTTTTTGAGATTTGTTTTGCCAAATTCTTGATGTATCATGGATGAACCTTGAATTGAGTAAAATGATGAAGCGGTGATGGAATTTTTCGAAAGTTTTGAAGCATAGTGCGACCAAATACATTCAACTAACTAGTGATCAAACTTTTGGTGGAGAAAAGTTTGGGTGAGTAGACTAGTTGAAGAAAGTTCAGT
The DNA here is from genome assembly GCA_028554755.1 of Cordia subcordata. Taxonomy (NCBI): domain Eukaryota; kingdom Viridiplantae; phylum Streptophyta; class Magnoliopsida; order Boraginales; family Cordiaceae; genus Cordia; species Cordia subcordata. The sequence goes on from JAPTOF010000009.1 coordinate 4,706,320, forward strand.
TTGAAAGAGGAGTCATGTGAGGAGAGTTTGTGCAGCTGAATGATCAGAGTTTTGGCAAGATGATTGGTAAGGAGAGTTACTATTGGAAAGAACACCACGCTCGAGATACTTAGTGTTGAGAGAAGACATGAATAACCTTGACAGGTCGATGTTGGACAACATGGAAAAGGATATTGATGATGATTCCGTGAACCTAATAAGATGTGTTGACAGCCGTTGTCGTAGAAAGTGTTGTTGAGTAAGGACTCCAGCATGAAAACTATGAAGAAATTTCAATTGCTGCAAAGAAACTTCAACTTTTCACCAATAAAAGAATTTGTTGGGTTGTGGCTAAAAAAAAAAAGAATACTAATGAAACACGTCTCGCAACTGGGGTTTCAAAAGCTTGTCAAAGTTTGTCATTTACATCCTTGAGGGAGGAAAAGTTAGAACAAACAAGTCGGTATATCTACAGAAGGGCAGCACGTAGCATGAATTATGTGCAGATTCATGATGGATTGGATTGGATTGGTCACACGTGGACGGATTCAAAAAGGCGTGATAGGAAGGCTAGAATGAGGACCCATATACAATGTTAAGAATCATGGTTTACTTCTTAAAATCAATTAATGCAGTGGAATTGAGAGTTTTCTATATGGTAGGAAGGTGTATTTCAACACTTTGCTTTGCTTAACAATATAAAAACAGGAATAATCCAATCCAATAACTTTAAAAGACTATCTCAAGCTCAAATTTCACCCAAGAGTTTGTTTGGATTGAATTTTTTTTAGCATTTTTTTTTTCCTACGAAAAAAAAGTGCATTACCTGTTATTAGTATTTTAACATAGTTCTTTTAGAATAAAAACCAAAAAATTCATTTGTTACGTATTTCTAGTGTTATTCCTAAAAACTAAATCCAGAAAACTGGTACTTAAAAAACAAAAAGACAAAAGAACCTTTTAGATGTTTTTAGTGTTCTTGTTCTTTTTACTTAGAAAATAAGGGGAACAGTTTCTCATTAATGGCGATATAATAATATTATTATGGAATATAATTAAAAATAAAATCTTATTAATTTTCACAACCCACCATATTCTCTCCCTTCTTTAGCCTTTTCTTTTGCCTCTTATCCTTCAACTAGGGAGATGGTGTCCCTGATTTGCATGATTTTTATTAATTTTTATATCAAATATAGAATGTAGTTATGAATTTGTTGAAATTCTATTTATTTGCTTAAGTTTATTTACTTTTATTTTTTTAATTTCTAATTCTTTAATTCTTTAAATTTTAATTTTTTGATTTTTTCCCTTTTTACTTTTATTTCTTAATTTTATTTTTAAAATTTTAAAATTCTAATTTTTAATGTTTCAGTTTTCATTTTAACTTTTAAATTATTAGTTTTTTAATTCTTAATTTTATTTTTATTTGATACATGAAGTATACTATAGAAGCATTAATATGCTACATAAGCGCCAATTGGCACTCTAAAATGGCTCGAAATAAGAATATTAATATATATAACAATATATTTGTTTTTTTGGCAATAACTATTTGACTTGGTGCAAAAACAATCAAAAACTTGGACAAAAACTCAAATACAAATTTCTTCAAAAGCAAAAATTTTAACTTTTCAAAAAAATATTTTTAAAAAAAACCGGTGGACAATATTTGAGCTCAAATAGCTTGGTTATGCTTGGATGTAAGCACAAATCGAATCAAACCAAAAATAGAACCAAACTGAACTGGTTTAGTCTATTCAGTTTGGTTTGATTAGTAGAAAAAAAGATTGAATAGACCGAATCAACCAAATTGTAATTTATATATTTAAAATATTATAAATATTATATATATATGTGTGTGTGTGTGTGTGTGTCATATATCACTTTTATGTAAAAAATTTTGTGACTTGGATTTACTTTTATATGGATTGTATTTGGAACTTCTACATGTTATTAACTTTATTATCACATGGATAAATTTGAGTTTTTAATTTGTAACTACAAACATAATTAGGATTTATATATTTAATGTTAAAAATATTAGTATATTTTCTGTAATGAATGAAAATTTTATGAGAAAGTTGAAAGGTCAACTTTGAAAAATTAAATTGGTAAATGTCAAATTGAAATGCTATTATTTATTAGCTTAATTTGATATTAGTCAATTGGTGATTATTACTTAAAAAAAATTGGAACTCAAAAGGTGGTGCTCAATATGGTGAAAGCTCAAGAATTATGCAATCATTTTGAAGGTTTTATGTTGAGCGTTTGTTTTGAGCTGCCATGATCTAAGTGATGATTCTTTTCAAGAGTCACAAGATCTGTTCAGTTTGTGAGCTTATCAATTTCTCACTTGAATGAATTATTATGATGGCCATTCGTTTTGTTTTCTCCTCAACTATGGGTCTAGTCTTGCTGGGCATACTTAAGGCCATGAGTTTTGCATGCTAGGGTGGTGGAAAGATACATAGCATATAGTATAATACTTAGCCATCTTATTTCCATTATCATTACAATTGAGAGAGCTTAGCCTGTTTAATATGATAGTTCTTGTAGTTTGGGAAGTTCCTACTACAGGAAGGAGATTGTTGTATTTTAGGAGAGTTATGCTAAAGAGCTGTTAGTATCGTAGCGCAATGTTAAATCCTCAATAATACTGAGTCAAATTCATGCCTCAATTTTGTTGGTTTAATTTCTACCATTTGTTAATTTACATATGAATATGAATATATATTTATTTCTTAATTTGTATCTCTTTCCATTGAGAGTTCTATTTACGAGTTCTAAATTGCTAATTTTATGATATAATTATAAATTAAATCAAAATTTTCCAACAATTATTATGTGCATGATTTCATTATATATTCTTTATGATATTTTTTGATGAGTAAAGGTGATTGGTTTAGATTTTATTATATTTTCATGCAACAATTTATCCTTTTCTATTTTCTATTTTTTAAAATTTTATTGTTCAAGTTCGTTTTAGCTGAATTAAACTGAATAGACCAAAATAGATTTTGGTCTTAACTTGTTCGATTTTAGACATTTCGGTTTGGTTTAATTCGATTTGATTTTCAAGATCACAAAAGATTTTGATTTTATTTATTCGATTTGCTTAATAACCAAATGCTCACCATTAGTTAGGCTAATGCCTCTTTCTCTTGTCTAATCTTTATTTACTTAGAAGAAAGATATTATCATAACCTCCTGACCATACAAGAAGCAATGAAAGAACTCAAGCATAACTCCTTAAAAGTACTTAAAAGAAAGCACTTTTACAATTAACGAACAATTAAAATAAGAGCCACATTATATGTCAACCCTATAGGCCAATAATCTTTATTTGGAGACAATTTGTATGTGCATATAAGAATAATAACAAGTTTGATATGGGCCACGCGCAATCTTACTTGTCTTTTCGAGACTAGGGACCTTTCTAGACTCAAAGAGAGTGCCGACTCATATTGGGTTTGGGCCCACAGGCGTCGGACCCACCAAGGTTGAGCTTGAGTATCTCAGGATATATTCTAAGTTGATCAAAGAGTTCGACTCTTGCATTAATTCAATTATACCAGTCCTATTAAAACAATGCCATCTCTGATAAAAATAAAAAATAATTTTTAGATTATTTCTTGTTTATGTTTGTGAAAGAAAAAGTAAAATGTAAAGAGAGATTGAAAAACTAGTACAATTGTCAAAAAATGAAGAAAAGGTAGAATTGCTAAAAAGAAGAGTGAAATGCTAAAATCTTTCTAGAACATTAAAACGTTTAGAAAAACTAGTTGAAAAGTTATATGAAATACTATTTTATTGAACAACAATAACTTGAAGAAATAATGTTTTGACTAGGTAAAAGCTACTTAAAAAGTTGCTTTTTGGTGTTCAACAAAATTAGTTGTTTAATTAGCTCATGAATCCAAAATATCATAAAGGCCATTGATATCACGTTATTATGATAATAATAATAATAATAATAATAATAATAATAATAATAATAATAATAATAATAATTATTATTATTATTATTATTATTATTATTATTATTGTTCTATAATTAAATGTTTGTTTTTTATTATATATTTTAATATTCAAGCATAATAAAATTTAATTTTTTGATAAAACATTTGTATCAATACTATAAAAATTATTTTTAATAGAAAAAATATTTATTTGTCAAAGAAAATAATAAATGAACTAATTAAATTTATACCTTTTAGTATTTTTTTTTGTAGATAGAATTTGAAATTAAAATTTAGATTATTTTTTATTTATATCTATGAAAGAAAAAGTAAAAAAGCAAAGAGCGATTGAAGAAAGAGTACAAATGCCAAAAATATAAACAAAAGGTAGAATTTCAAAAAAAAAATTGAGAAGCTAAAATGTTTCTAAATGTTAAAATTTTTAACGTTCCAAAAAATAATTGAAAAGTTATTTAAAATACTATTTTATTAAACAACAATAACTTGGAAAAATAATATTTTGACTAGGTAAAAGCTACTTAAAAAGTTATTTTTTGCTATTGTTGAACAGGGTTTACCAACAAATAATAGAAGATAATAGAAAAGAAAAAAATTGGCCTAATTTGTAGCAATCAAATTATTGATGAGTATTTAAAAAAAATTCATCAAACTCAAAACTACATGTTATTCAATAAAAGCCTAAAGTTTGTAATAATAAATCAAAGAAATTAATAATGCTTTCAAATTTCAAATTATATTACAATGATTTTTTTAAAATACACAAAATTAATGAATTGTATTTGCATTTAATGAATTACTTTTTCATTTACGCGAAACTTCCAAGAATAACCCACGTTTTCCTCACAATCTTATATTTTACTGGAAAATCTTTCTCTTTCTTCCTTAATTCACTCAACCTCCGCTCCCAATTCGCCAATATAAACTTTTTGGGAGAAAACATAGGGCACACATATTGGCCTATTTTCACGTAACATCATCCCCCCTAAAAATTATGAGTATTGTTACAAGTACAAAAAGCAGTACTACTTATACTACTAGTACCACCACTACTACAACTAGGGTTAGTAATGGCAGCACCACAAGTTTACCAGCCTGTGCTGCATGCAAATATCGACGTAGAAGATGTACACCCAATTGCCTTCTCGCACCCTATTTTCCTGCAGACAAGCCAAAAGATTTTCTCAACGCACACAAGCTTTTCGGCGTTAGCAACATGGAGAAAGTCCTCAAACGCGTGAAGCCATTCGAGAGGGAGCTTGCAATGAGATCCTTGATTTTCCAAGCCAACGTGCGTGCCAAAGACCCCATTGGTGGATGTTTTCGTATAATCGATGCGCTTCAACGACAGATCAGTTGTTCCAAGGCTGAACTTGATATTGTTCTTCATCAACTAGACTTTTATCGTGCTCATCGTAATTCAACACAACTGGGGTTGCAGAATCTTCACAATGTTGGGGAAGCTGTGAATGGTGATGGTGTAATTAGTATGGATCTGTTGAGTGTTTATGATCCAATCCATGCTCAACTAGTGCCAAAGAAAGTTGATGTAACGGCGTGTTCAGATGATAAGGAAACTTCGGTTGACGAATTGGAAGACGTTAAGATCTTCCTTACTACATCTGATGAGAAGCAAACAACTCTATTTGCGTCCAAAAAAATTCATCCGAATAATAAGGTATTTTTGGCCCCCATTTTCTTTTTTGTTTTTTATATTTTACTGAATAAGATCTTGGTTAAATTGCATATCTGAGATAGATTGCTTTTGCAAAATATTATTGACGACACTAATTATTATACATTTATAAAAAGATCACTTCACCTTTATATAATGTAATAAAGTATTCATGCTGTTTTGAAGAAATCATCTGTTGAAATAAAGGATACCATACTAAACCAAGATAGCACCCTTTGCTATAAAAAGAAAAAGAAAAGGATTGATTTTTTTTTTCTTTTTTTCTTTTTTGTTTACGGTGAAAAGCCAAAATAGAAAAAGGAAAGAAAAGAAATGAAGAAAGAATATTGCGTTTAAGTGTATATTTTTTTATCAATATTACGCTATTTAGTTGGTTTTTCGAAGAAATTAATCATCATATTTTGACTGGATAGCATTATCCTCCATATTAATTGTAGCTTTTACTATTAATAATGCACGTACTGTTACAAACATGAAAGGAAAACTTTATTCTTCTCCACTATTTTAAACGTGCGAAAAATTTGAATTTTGTTTGTGGAATAGAAGCTGATTTGTCATACTTATCATATTCTTTGAAACTTCTCATAAAATCTTTTAATTATCCGTTCGGTTAACTGTATAACATTAATACTTGCAGGGACCACATTAAACTTTTCAAAGCAAACCCATATGGTTCTTTTCTATTTATAGCATACCTTTTAAAAGTTTAATGTGTAATCAAACGTTTGCAATTTATTTAATCAGGTTGTAACCCCTTATCTTATATTTTTTTGTTAGAGAAACAAAAATGCATACATTTTAGTTGCTTTAACAGAGATATACTTTTGGTATGAAAAAGTAAATTAATCCCCATTGAGAAAGATGTTAATATTATAGCCCCTTCTAGTTTTTTACATGTGAAGAATTGCAGTTAAAACTTTACCAAGTCTGAGTGGATGCTTCAGAATACTAAAATCACAAAATATGCATTTTGTACTTAGCTTCAATGATATGTGGCATGGTGTGATGGTGCACAAAGTAATGAGATGTTGAGCAAAATTGATAAAGAAAACATAATTTGCCACCTCTATTTGGTAACCGTTATTTACATCTCTTGCTACAATATATCTTGTTATGAAACTTTAAGAAAAAGAAAGCACAAAAACTCGTCAAGAGGTTCAGAGTTTCTTTGAATATAACTTGCACAATAAGAATATAGCACATGATTTTAGAGTCATATATTTTATCATTTTTTCTTCCGAATCCTTTCATCCAACATGAATTTTGGGCCACATAATTTCCCTGAAGAGAAAAGGAACAAAATTGAAGTATGCATGTACATCTATCTGCTCTTGATCATTTATGTATTGGTTTTTCTCTTAATGTATTCTGACTTGTTTCTTTTTGTTAGTGCAGTCATAGAAGTGTGTCTTCAAAGAAGACTTGCCTCGAGTGACAGTACAAGCAAGAAAGTGACTAACTACAGAATGTTTCTTCACTATAATTTCTCAAAAAGTTGAAAATTAACGAAAATTAATGAATGATTTATTGTAGATTTTCTTTCTTTATCTTTTTGTTTAAGTTATTGCATAGCGTTGTTATTGTACGAAAGAGTGAAATAAAGAAAAGAACACGTATAACTTTTGGTTTTGATCTTCGTTATTTTTAATATTTAACTAGTGCATCATACATGTATAAGACCCCGGTGACAGAACCACAATTAATAATATGTAGTAGTTACTACAGTGCATTATCATAATAAAAAATTCTGAACATATTTAGAAAAAGTGAAAATACTGTTAAAACAGTAAAAAGCCCTACAAGAAAAATCAACTTTCCCGCCATTTTTTGGACCTTTTCCCAGCGTTTTTGACCGCCGGAAACCGGTAACCGGTGCTTGTGTTACCGCTGTAGCAGATGCCGGGGTCGGCAGTGCCGGCTTTTGTATATGCTGGTGGGAAAATTCTGCCGTTAATTACCATTTTTTCCAGCAGTTTCTAAAAGCGCTATTAATTGATAGATTTATCTTTGATTTATATGATACAGAACAAAAAGAACACAAGTGTCGTTATTGGACTCTTTCCTGACAGTTTATGTGTCTCATATAAAAGTAAAAAGCGTTGTTATTAGACTCTTTCCTGACAATTTATGTGTCTCATATAAAAGTAAAAAGAACAGACGTTTAATTCACCTTTACTGGTGCTTTCACACATTAAGGCAAAAAAACTGCTTGCCTTTAGTGCTTTTCCTTTTTTTTTTTTTCTCCCCCCTTTCTTCCTCTGGCCGTGACATGCACTCATTTCGTACCAATAAATCATAAATAATTACCACAAATAAAAAATTACAATTAATAATAATGATAATACCAATTAATAATATTAAAACATTGCCATATGCAAAGTCAATGAAAGAGATATGCAGATCAACTTAAAGTTAATAATCAATTGTGTGAAAAACATAAAATAACAGAAAGATAAGACCACTAATGAACAGTGGTATACAAGATTATTTCATTGCAAATCAACTTAAAGCTCGTAATGACATTTCAGATAAGTCAGCTTACTTACAAACAGGTGTTCTATTCTTAGTTAAGATTTACGCCTATGGTGTGAACATCTAATTCTTGACATAAAATCAAAAATACCTCATGCCCAGTGATTGGAGAATCGCAGGCGCGACAAAGGAAGCATTCAGGATGAAAGACCAACAAAAGAAAAGGGGGGTGTGTGTACGTGCTAGCTAGGGGACTGAGCACAAAAATGTCCGTACTTAGTGATATGCTTTATAAGCTTCTCATCTTCCTTAGGATACCAAAGGCCCTTCCTTAGCTTCTGCTTGTAACAGCAAGAGTGCCTCCCCATGAAGAGTGCAATCAAAATGTGCACTGCTACAAAGGAAGATGTATGTTGTGAGTGCCAATATCCTATAATCATTAAAGACATGTGACACATGACTAAATGACATTCCAAACCAAATTGCATTTTGAACAAAATGAGAGAAGCATACCTGACGCCAGAAGGAAATCCGTTAAGCCAGTCTCTGGAAGTTGTGCAGCCTAATCCACATACTGAGATAATGTGCAGCCAAATGAAAAATGGAACTTAATTGCACTTTCTAGAGACCCATCAACACTCCCACAACTGCCTCTCACAAAAGCTGGTGAAACCTACTCAAAGAACAAGCATATAAACATAAAAAATTGTATAACAACAAAAAGAATTCAACCTCCTTCAATTGGACAAAGAAAGAATTCAATTATATTGGTTCTGTCGCAGTCAAGTAGACCTGAAAGACAATTCCTGCCTTGCTTTCTATAGTAGCTAAGAAGCACGGACACGACACGATGACACGATACGACATGTTGATACGTCTTTTTTTAAAAAACTAGGATACGACACGCTTGGGATACGCTAAATAAAAAATATTTAAATTTTTATATATATTGCATTAATATCATTTTTATCATGAATATATTGCATAAATATCATTTTTATCACAATAAAAAAAAACAAGATTAAATAACATGATATTTAGCATATAACTAGTCATGAAAGACTAAACACTATGAAATAATATGTTCATAAAATAGAAACGAATTCAACACATCCAATATTCTTATAAAAGACAAACATATAGCATACTAGCAACTCATAATGAATATATTTAACTAATAAGCTCATTAAAAAACTCAATTACTCAACAAACAATATATAATTAAAAAACTCAACAAACAGTATATAATTAACAACATCACCACTCGTAGCTAACCAACAACAAACAATAAATAATAAAGCTTATCAAGATGCATTTAGTTACCAAGAACCAAATGAAACTATCAAACCACACAAATCAGACACCACCACACGACACCACCATCACCAAACGACACCATCAAACCACACAAACCACCATCACAGGTGCAAACCACCACCATCATTTATCAATTTTAAATGATAAATTTGATGACCAAAAACAAGAAAAAAGAAAAAAGAAGAAAAAAGAAACCAGTGGACACGATAGGCTTACCTCGAGGGGACGATGACGTGGTCGGACTGCTCTACGCCTCTGCCAAGCACCGGAGAAGGTGAGTTTTTAGTTTTTTTTTTTTTCCTTGAGAGTTGAGATTTTTTAGGGAGATCGAGAGGTGAGAACTAAGTGGTAGATCTAGGCTATGTTAATCTCACATTGATTTTTTTTTTTTTCAAGTTATATTCATATTTGCATTAATGCCCAAAAAATTTAAAAAATTACAAATAATACCCCTGCGTGTCCATTTCGCGTGTCCGGGACGTGTCGCAGCGTGTCGGAAAATTTAAAAAAAAATAAAATTCACGGACACGTGTCCGAGCGTGTCAGAGGCGTGTCGGTGTCCGACATGCGATACGCTTGCTTTTAGAGGTGTCCGTGCTTCAAAGTTTAGTAGTCTTGCTAGAATTGGCTCCGTAAAATTGTTCCCTGCTAAATTTTTGCGATAGAGTGAAAAATATGACTTATGATTCTTCTTTCATTCTTGACATGAAACGCCAAAATATTGGTAGAACTTACAAAACTGTAAAACAAGCTAGTTCAGCCAAAAACTCGGGCACATTTCCACTCAAATTATTATTCGACAAATCCCTGCAGGAAATGTAAAAACCAAATCCAATGGATGGTGCACTCTTGCAAAAGCTTCTTCCAGAAGTATGAAGCAGAGTTTGAAGCGCAGGATACGCTTTTCCTAGTTTTGGAAGTTTCTACAATTTCACCAAGTCAACAATAAAAACATTTCACAAAATCAAAGATACCTAATAAAAATGTGAGCAAACTGTAGCCCGTTAACGAGAATGACATTTTGAGAAGTTCAAATTGCAGTACTACCTTCAAGGCATAGAAAAAGAATGGGTCATTCAATCATCTTCCTCAGCTGCAAAAACACAAGCCAAAAAAAAAAAAAAACAGCCTTAATTCAGCCATTTATACAATTTATTCAATTGACAATTAATTGCCTTCATTGTCAGAAGATAGTTTAAAACGTGCATTTTAAAAAGATTGCTGCAGGTGGAATAATCTTTGCATGTGTGGCAAGCCCTTGCCACCTTCAAGGAAAAACTAAACATAAGCCTCAAAGAAAGTACAAAACCATTTTAAGCAAATTATCAAGTAGCCTTATTGGTTTTCAATATGATCACATCTTCAAGAAACCGAAGTTATTAACAGAGATTAACAAAATCTAGAAGGCTGTCATTTATATAATTCCGAAGGATGCTATGATGTTTTTGACACTCAAACACTTAAGTTATCACCTATTAATTATATTGAGATCGTATAGCTTGAAGACTTGGAGCTAAAAAAATTAAGATAAGCCTTTTTGTCACATTGCTTTCCCTATAAGCATAATAAATGCCAAAAATTACAAGAAACCAAGTAGAAAAGAAAAGAAGTCAGTAAAATAGGTAATCAAAAGCCAGAAAATTAAAAGACATTGTCAAAATTGCAGAACAAGTTTTCTCACATTCTAAGATCTTAAATGAGTACAAATCTGATCATGTCCCTCCAAACTAATAATGACAAAAATAATTGCCTTCATCCACCTCAATTGGCTCGGAAAAACCTGAAAGAACAGAAATTTGAAAACGGAAAAATGAAATTCTTCTAGACAAACGTTAGGTCAAATGAGGACGTGAACACATCTACACCACGTCAAAGCAAGCGTTCAAATGAAAATTCCAATTGAAAGTTGAAAGATAAAATGCAAAGCTGATCAATTAGATCATCAAGCAAAATTTAAAGCACAAACACTTTGAAGCAGTGAAGAATATATATATGCATGTATGCATATAAACATGAAGCTGACCGGAGAAACTTGGAAACGGTGGAGAATCTATATGTATGTGACATAAATATATATCTCAACACTGAAGAAAAGCAAACAAAGAGCTCAGGAAACAAAGCGATGGCGAAAGAACAGAGAGATTTTGGAGGACTTACAAGAAGGAAGCAAAACACAAAAAATCTACCCTAGAGCACATTAAACACTCAAAATTCACATAAATTAACAAGCAATTTAACGTAGAAAAATTCAAAAACGAGCAGCATGTTTTTAGTTTGTTTGCTTCAATTTTATCAACTCAAAAATGAACTTTTTCTAAATAACTTCAACAAAAATGAATGAAAATTCAAAGAAAAATGAATAATTAAAGTGACGAGGAATATAAATGCATGCATTTCATAAAGAGAAGATCAAAGAAGAGAGAGAAATCAGAAGACTTACGCGAGAAAAAATAGGCATGGTTCTCAGATCCTTTGATTCAATAGTTTCGAGATTTAAGTTTGGTGTTGGAGATGATAAGGAAGGAAAAACTACTTTGAGAGAATGAAGAAGTTCCAAGTGGAGATGATAAGGTTGTTTCACAATTTGATGGAAATACTTTGGAGGATGCAAATGTTTCACAACGTGAAGAGTTAAGGGGAATCTTGTTGGCCAAGTTACAAATGTTGGAGGAGGAAAAAGTGCAGTCATAGATAGCTTGAATGATATTAGTGACTCTAGTCCCGTGGGAGCCTTTCCCGACTTGAGTCATTGATCATTCTTTCTCTTTTGCTTCTCTTGTTACTTTTGTTGTAGAACTCTTAGGATTGTACCCTTGATTGATACTTTCTTGTTTGTGCTGAGATTTCTTTTCCCTTGTTGTAATTCACATGCCCCTCAAGTTTAGATTTGCTTAGATTGTTGTATCCTTAACTTGAGGGGTTTGAAATGGCTTGTACCTAATTTGTGATTAATAAATACTCACTTAATTCCCAAAAAAAAAAAAAAAGAAAAAATATTATGACATTTTCGGCATTTCTAAATAAGCATTGTTAAAACCAACATTAAACAGCTCTTCAACAATGAACCGCCGGGAGAAGCATTTGCTCAATTTCAATTTTGCCGGCGAATTCAAAAGTGCTGTAAAGAATCTGCCGTGTAATACAATATCTTTTGTAGTGAAGGAAGAATATGATATTTTCAAAATTTGGATCTACTTAATAAATGGATATTTTTAAAAAATTGAACCTAGATTAATATATTCTATTGATGCCTGAAAGCTTTATGGCAGTTTTATGAGATGCACGTAATCTTAATTGTGAACAATTTTTAATTGGAATCATGAAATCTAATCTTGCACATGGTCCTATTTATTTTAATGCATACCAAATCTGTAATTATTCTTTGTCAAATGTCAATTTACTTGATACATTAACATTATAATTACGCTCCTGTAACAGAAGTTACACACACACACACACATATATGTTATTGGGTATCTTAGATAAGAGAATCCATCAGTGGAAAAACCTTGAGTAATAGAGTTCAAGGATTAAGAATGACTAATGAAAATATAGTTAAAGGTGTTTATAACAATAATATCAAAGAACCAAAAATAACTGAATCGGAACTTAACTTCCCAATTTAATGGATAGTGATAAAATTGATTGCAACCCCGATAGCTCAACCAGAAAAACAATTCAAGTTGAATTTTATAGGCCAATGTTTAAGCCTTTTAGGGATTGGTTTTTGACAATTTCCCCCACAAGAAAGAAAATTTCTTCAAGACTAGTTTTATAGTCAACTCGAAGAAATTAATAAGATTAGAGATTTTATTTTTTATTTTTAGATAATTATTTAAGGTAATATTTAATTGTTCTGAAGAGACATTGGAAGCTTAAATATGGAGATAGAATAGAATCCATTTATCCTTTAACAACCTAACCAATAGCATTGGAGAAAGAAAAAATGACACTTTATGAAAATGCTTTTTATAATATGCATGAAAATGAAATTTTGCCAGCAACTCCAAAGCAAATAAATGATGTAATAAAACAGAATAACTTCTCAAATTTATATTTAATTTTCATAGGGGAACAATTAACATTTTTAAAAAATAGACTACTTAAAAATCTTCATGATATTGAAGAATTAAAGAAGGAGATGAAGAATATGAAAGAAGAGATAAAAGATAAGGAAAAGGCTGAAAATAGTAACTGGTAGTAATATATCAACTGTCTGATCCAACCTCCACTTGAGGTAAAAAATTTTATCATTAATAGTAAGTGAATTAAGTAAATTATTGGATAATAAATTAAAAAATCTAAATCTTAATATCATAACAAAAGGATTTATTTTTGAAATGACTAATAAGGATAACCATGAAATGGTTATCAGAAATGAAATTAATAAATTAAAATCCTATAATAGCAGATATGTTCCAAGACCTACTAACAAAAAATATTATTATCCTTGACCTAGTCCCCAAGACATTCCATGGACCAAAAAATTTATAATACCATTTACAAAATGATGAAGTACTCCACCATTTGTAAACAATCTAGTAATAGTGATAAGACTATTGCACTTATGATAGTTGCTGGTATTACTAAATAACTAAGTGGGTGGTGGTAAAATTATTTAAATGACGAAGCAAGAAATATTATCCTTATTTTAATGAAACAAGAAAGTGGCCATCCTAAAGAAGATGTAGTTTATACACTAAAATTGAACATTTGTGAACACTTTATTGGAAGATACACTAGTAATGTAGAAAATATTAGGACACTTTTGCAAAACCTTAAGTGCCTAATGGTCACCTTATTTAGGTGGTATAAGGATGTTTCCTTTAGTAGAGTAATGGAATTACCTGAGGCTAGACAAGCTCATTAGAAATCTAAATTTATAAAAGGCCTTCCTCAATTATTTGTAGAAAGAGTTAAAAGAACTCTAAGAAAAGGAAAAACTCAAATAGATTATAATAATCTCAGTTATGTAACAACAATTGAAAAATGTGTCAAGAAGGTTTTATCTCTCTGCAATGAAATAAAGCTAAATCAACAAATTAAAAACAAAACCTAACAGAAAAAAGGCAGTTGGGACAATTTTGTGATAATTTAGAATTGATAAACCTTCTGCAAGTTAAGATAATAAAACCTTTAATAATCTCAAAAAAGATAAGTTTAGATCTCCTAACTACCAGAAAAGGATAGCTATATTAAGGATTAGGAGAGAAAAAAGAAAAGAAGAAATAAAAAAGAGTGAAAATGAAAACCACCTATGTGCTACAAATGTGGAAATCTAGGATACTACTCTAATAAATGTAGAGTAAAAAAAATTAATAAAATGAATATAAGTGAAGAATTAAAAGATTCTTTGTAAAAAAAATAATGCTCAATTCAGATTAATCCTCTTATGAGCAATTATCCTAATCTTTGGATGATTTACATCAATTGCATTGTCTAGAATCAAAAGGTCTGATCTCCTTTTTTAATAGTGAGAAAGAAGAATTTTGTAATACTTTTATTAATAAAATACAAGATGAAGAAGAAGAAAATCATTATAAAATTCTTGCCCAATATCAAGATCTCTAGCTAAATATTTTCACAAATGACAATATTATTGAATTATTAAACATAGTTAAAGATTTTGGAATGAGAAGTAAAATGTTAGACTTAGTCTAATTACAAGAAGAGAATACTAGTTAAGAAGATAAAATCTTATAAAAAATAAAGATTATACTCCTTATGGTGTCTCAGAAATCCGTAAAAGAATGGAAGAAAAGCAAAATAAATTTTCTCCTTTTACAATTCAAGATTTTCAAATAGACATTAAGAACTTAAAACAAGAAATTAAAATCTTATTCCAAGAAAATAATATCCTGCAAGATCAAATAGGAATCCTTACATAAAGAGTATCTAAAATTGAGAATCTTAATTAAGGAAAAGAGGTAATAACAGCACAAAGTTCAAAACCACTTTTAGGAAAAACAGAAATGCTAATATCTAAAAAATGGCTTGTTTAAATAACTCTCTTAATAGGAAGAGAATTTAAATAGGAATTAATAGCACTTGTTGATAGTGGGGCAGATCTTAATTGCATCCAAGAAGGATTAATTCCTACAAAATATTTTGAAACAACTACTCACTCACTTATCTCAACGAGTGGTGATAAGATAGAAAAATTATATAAATTATCAAAAGCTTAAATATGCAAAGGCCAGATTTGTATACCAACCAATTTTGTACTAATCATAAATATGACTAATCAAATTATACTTGGAACTCCTTTTTTCCAAAAATTTTTCCCAATAGGGCATTTGAAGGACAACAAGTTAAATTCCAATTTATAGTTGGTCCTGTTACTAGAGTATTAAATTAAATAGCTGATTTAATCGAAGCAAAAAATAATCAATTAAATTTCTTAAAACTAGAGATTTGTATCTTGACCATCCAAGAAAAAATAAGTGATCCTAATTACAAGAAAAGATAAACGTGATAATAAATAACTTTTCATTACAAAACTGTAATGATCACCAAATGATTTCTAAAATAGAAAAAAAGAACAGTCTCTTTACCTTATGAACACAATTTTAATGAAAAAAAAATTTACATTAAGGCATGACCATGTCAAATAAATTTAGAAAATCTAGAATTATGTAAGAAGAAAATTGATTCTCCTATAGAAAAAGGTCTTATAAGGAAATCACATTTTCCATGGAGTTGCATTGGATTTTATGTTAATAAACATGTAGAATAGGAACGAGGTGTTCCTAGGCTAATTATAAATTATAAGCCTTTCAATAAAGTATTAAAATGGATAAGATATACAATTCCTAATAAAAAGAATTTATTGGATAGATTGCGTAATGCTTTAATATTTCAAAATTTGATTTGAAATCAAGATATTGGCAAATCCAAGTTGCTAAAGCAAATAGACCTAAGACTGCTTTTATAGTTCCAATAGGACATTTTGAATATAATGTTATGCCTTTTGATCTAAAGAATACACATTCAGAATTTTAATAGATCATGAATAATATATTAATTCCTTTTAGTGAATTTATCATTGTTTATATTGATGATATCCTTGTATTTTCTAAGGATAATGAAAGTCATTTTAAACATATTAATATATTCAAGAAAATAATAATTCAAAATGGATTACTCATGTAGACCAAAAATGTTACTTTTTCAAACAAAATTAAGACTTTTAGGTCATAATATTGAAGATGGACAAATTGTTCCAACTAATAGAAGTATTGAATTTGATTCTAAATTTCCAGATGTTATACTTGATAAAACCCAATTATAAAGATTTTTAGGAATCTTAAATTATATTTTAGCTTATTACAAGAATCTTGCTTCACATACAACTATCTCATATGAGAGACTTAAAAAATCTCTAAGAGAGTAGACTAATAAACCTATTGAGATATTAAGAAAAATTAAGTCAAAAGTCCAAAAATTACCATGCTTAATGCTTGCCACCCCTATTTGGGAAAAATATTATGACTGATGCGTCGGATATTGGATTTGATGGTGTTCTTAAACATATTCACCCTACTTCAAGACAAGAATATCTTGTTTTTTACACGGGAAAGTGGAATAAGAATTAGCAAAATTATGTTATTGTAGCCAAAGAAATCTTAGCTATTGCTAAATGTGTTTTAAAATTTCAAAATGATTTATATAATTAAACGTTTTTAATAAAAACTGATCGCCAAGCTGCAAAATTTATGTTCAATAAAGATTTTAAAGATGATGTTTGAAAACAGATGTTTGCAACATGGCAAGCTCGTTAAGCCTCATTTGATTTTGAAATCAGAGATAATACCCTGCCTGATTTTCTTTCACGCGAATATTTATAGGATGCAACCTCCAAATAGAGGTAAAAGCCGTGGATGGGGAAAGGGAGAGGAAAATAGGCCTAAAATTCCTATAATAAAGCTGCTAATAAAGCAATGGTTCAAGTAGTAGAACATACGAAACCTCGAAGAAATATACTTCGAGTTCAAAAATTGGGGATTAATTTACTCCCAAGTAATTCTCCTTTATATGGAAAGGTTGTCAAAATGATTGATGGTAGAGAAAAAGTAATAATAGAGAAGAATAAGACTTCTTGTGTCAATATGCTCAATATAGAGGAGGATGATACCCTCTTACATTCACAAGGGTCACAACAGGAAATAATCTTATATTGGTCACAAAAAGATATGAAATATCAGAATGATCCTTGATTACTCATACATAAATATCTAGATAATTTTGCATTTCCTGCCTTATCATATAAAGCAAGGTAGCATTTTGATAATATACTTATTAAACTTGATGAATCAAAATTTGAACACATTCGCAAAAATGGACGAGCTGAGATAACAAGAAAATAAGATCTACCAGTAATTCTATTGTATTTAAGATACTACTACTTATCTCTTTCTTTATTATTCTGAATTTATATTTATAATTATACTTATATGGCTGAATTATTCACTGAGAGCCATGACTCTCGATGAAAATCCATAATATGTTGAAGGAACTTGATGTCTTCTTACGAGTGCAAGTTTTAAAAGACCCGCAAGCGTATGGATCGTGCAATACAGTGTTTACGAGTGTGGGTGTCGAACCACAGGGAGGCGTGAATATCGTGAATGTATCCTATGCTTGGTGTCCTAAAAGAGCTAAAAAGAAAGATCTAAACTAAGTGTACTTTTTCTTGTGAAGGTTTGGATTGTTGGGAGCTCTAAGTAAATAAAAAAAAACTAAACTATGAATAAAAACAAAAATGGACGCAGGTTGATTAAGAAGAAACTAACAATTGGAAAGGGATTAGGGTGACTTGGACTTATGAATGGGTAACTCCATACTCAAATGCTATGGGATTAAGGGATGATGGCTAACTATCAAAAGTGCTCTTAACTAGGTTGTTAGTTAGTGTCCTGATTTCCCCCTAGGACTCGGTGCGGGTCCGTCCCTAGGCGACGTCTCCTAGAGTTACGGCGTGGTCCTTATGACCTAGGGCCTCAAGAGGGATTAACTAACTTCCTAGGTGGCTTAGAATGAACCTACCCTAGTACCTAAACCGTTGGCTGGGTTTAAAGCCAAGACTCATCTGCTAAGGTCGACTAAATCTATCCTGAAACCTATTGGCTGGATTTAAAGCCAAAGGAAACTCGACCTAGATTAGCCCTAAATTATACTCCGTCATTCTAAGATCACTACAGCAGGATTTGACTAACATTCATACACATGTGATATTGAAATTATGCTTGTTACTAGGCATGCAAATACGCATATAGACATGAATAAAAGCACTACCCACTTCATAACATCCATGTATAAACACATAGACATGAGTACAACATGGATTAGATGTGTTTAGTAACAAACAAACTTCAATTAATATATATGTACTCATCTAAGTATTCTATCAACCATATAGACATGAATGAAAGAACACCCAATTAAACAAAACAAATCAAAACATATATATATATATATATATATATATATATATTCAGCCATCATATCCCATATCATAAGCGTATAAAATTAACCCATTACATCAGTTTTATCACCCTATACAAGCCTACTCAGACATAATAGAAAATAGAACGAAAGAGATATAATGAAACTCCCCTTTCATCCTAGCGATTTTAGAACACAGCTTGTAAACAATCTCGATTCCAAAGCGTTTGAATCCTCCAACGAAACTTGGTTCTTCGTGAAAAGTATGTGAAAAGGGTGTGTGAGGCGGCTAGGGAATAGGGTTAAGTGTGTGTGAAAACTCTCCTCATTTCTGCTCCGCGTCGGGCTTTATTTATAGATTCGCGCATAGCCGGTCGACCGGCCTCTGGAGTACTCGACCGGCTTTCTTCAAGGGCTCTCTGGAGTGGCCGGTCGACCTAGTCGGTCGACCGGCTATTCTTCCTTAGCGTCCGGCTGACTTCCTTCATCCAATTTTTCGTCATTTCGGCCTTTAGTCTTCTCCCTTAGACCCGTGCATGTCCTATCTTCATCACCTTTCATTGTTCAATCTTTATCTTAACCCAAAATCACCTGAATCATTGAAAATAAGCTATTAGTGTAGCATTTTATCTCTTAAACTCAATATGCACATTTATTCACACTTAAGCCTATTCCTATCAAAAGTACTACACTAATGCATCATTATAAGCATTCAACACCTCTAAAGTATAAGTAAATGGCGATGCAAACGCACATCAAATCACAACTCATCAACACCCCCAAACCTTCTCCTTGCTTGTCCTCAAGCAAGCCTAATCTTAAACTTTATTTCTAAAGCTGATACAATGGATTGCTTGAAGGACTGACTCGCTATTAGCATTAGTTTGAGAAATATGAAAGGGCATTCCTATTGTGAAGAGATCCCTAAGCCTCTTTGAATCTTCCCTCTACTCATAAGGGGTCTCGTTCCTCATGGGAATTTCCCAAGTAGCCAATCCACCACAAGCCTAGGATTCTAACTCACGCACTCGGGATATTGGTATTTCATGCTCCCTCAATTGACATGGTCTCCCTAACATGCACCAAGCCTCAAGGATAAAAAAAAGAGAATATACAAACACAATGGCTTTTTATAAGCCTTATTCACATGCTTGCAAAGATGATAACTTGTGCTAAGTTGACATTGTGTCACTTATGCACTTATTCACTAACTTTTAGGTGCTTTTGGCTTTTCCTCTTTTTCACTTCATTCATAGAATTTTGCACCTTTTTTGCCTCTTTTTTTTCAATCATTTTTTTTTCTTTTTCATTGTATTGAATTCTCAAAAAGGAAGAAAAAGAAAGGCTTAAGCATATCAACAAGAACCAATCAAAGACGGGGCATTCACATCAATAGCCCTTTTTCAACACTCTTTCCTACCAAGCTATGGGGTGGCTACAAGGGTTATTCTTTTAAGGTTCTCACTCCCCACAACTTTTAAGGGCATCTCCTCCAAGACTTAGTTTTCAAACCACTCTATTTATTCCCCCACAATGTCTCTCATCTTAATAAATCAATAGAGTCAATCACAAAAGCCAATACAATGATCAACAAAGAAATAAATGACTCTATATGCATCAAAATTGAAAAATTTTCAAAATTGAAAAATTTTCACCATTTAAACGCGTGATGCAATCTACCCTAAGTAAAATATAACAAGAAAGAAAACTAAACTCCCACACCCCCAAACCTAAACTTTGCTTGTCCTCAAGCAAATAGAATGAAGCACAACAAAAACAATCAAGTTATCATTACAAAACAAGTAAGGGTGGTGGGGATAGGGTGCAAACAGGGGAACAAGTGGAGAAAGGATAGATACAACCTTGCGTTTTCTTCAAAGCTTTCCATGCCAACGTCATCTCACCATACTGCTAACCTGTGACTCACAATTCATAAACACTCACAAAGAAAACAAGATTAGCAGCATTGCCTATGCATACCGGCATTGGCATGTGCAATAAGAAGCAGTGGTGTATCTTACGGGACAAAGGATTGGGATTCAACACTTTAAGTTGGGTGCAAGAAAGATAAAAGAAAGAAAATAAAAAGAAACAAAAGTCAAACAAATGCAAGACTATAAAATTGAACCTAGGTTGCCTCCTAGTAGCGCTAGCCATCAAGCCGTCAGCCAGGCAAATACTAGCTCATCTTCAACTTCCATCTGCGGGATCCTGAAGCTCTAAAACCTCCACACGAGCCATGCTCGGATCATAAGCGTGCTTCAGGCGTTGCCCATTTACCGTCAACTCTCGGCCATCCTTTAAGTCTTTGATCTTGATCGCTCCGTAGGATAGGCAATCATCACCTCATATGGACCATCCCATCTCGTCTTAAGCTTACCTGGAAAAAGCTTCAGTCGTGAGTTAAACAACCAAACTTTATCAAGAGGAGAGAATGATTTCTTAATAACGTGTTTATCATGGATTCTCTTCATCCTATCCTTATAAAGTTTAGCGTTCTCATATGCCTCGAATCTAAGTTCTGCTAGGTCTAGCCTCCTTTTCTCACCCGCTCTTGCCATGTCTAAATTTAGGGCTTTGATTGACCAATTCGCTCTATGTTCAAGTTCTACCGTCAAGTGACAAGCTTTACCAAATACCAATCTATACGGAGACATACCAATAGGTGTCTTAAAGGCGGTACGGTAGGCCCACAAAGCATCATTTAATCTAATAGACCAATCTTTTCTATCGTGCCTAACCGCTTTCTCTAGAATGTGTTTGATCTCTCTATTGGACACCTCTACTTGTCCACTAGTCTGCATGGGTGATAAGGAGTGGCTACTTTATGGGTGACTGAATATTTCCTCAACAAGGCCTCTAAAGTCCTATGGCGAAAATGCAAACCCCCATCACTAATTAAGACCCTAGGGACTCCAAATCTAGAGAAAATGTTCTCTTTAATAAACTTAACCACTACCCTATGGTCATTTGTGCGTGTAGGAATAGCCTCAACCCATTTGGATACATAATCAACGGCCACTAAAATGTATTGACACCCAAAGGAAGGTGGAAATGGACCCATGAAGTCTATACCCCAAACATTGAACAACTCACAAGGAAGAATAGGGGATAAAGGCATCATGTTTCTCCTAGAGATGGACCCGAATTGTTGACATCTAAAACACTTTTGCAATATTCCCGGCATCCCTAAAGAGAGTAGGCCAAAATAATCCACTTTGCAAGACCTTCACAGCAGTCTTCTTCCCACTAAAATGACCCCCACACCCCTCATCATGACACATGCTTAACACGCTCTCAAACTCCTCCTCAGGCACACACCGGCGAATCATTTGATCCGCACACACTTTAAAAAGATCGGGGTCCTCCCAAAAGAAATGCCTAACTTGTGCTAGGAACCTATCTTTTTCTCTTTTCTCCCAATGAGATGGAAAACGCCCTGTGGCAAGATAATTAACTATATGAGCGAACCAAGGTGTGTGATGAGAAATAGCAAATAATTGCTCATCAGGGAATGAATCATGAAAAGGAGATGGATCACTAGAAGACTCGCTAACAAGACGGAAAGATGATCCGCAACTAAATTCTCTCTACCCTTCTTATCCCGAATTTCTAAGTCAAACTCTTGAAGGAGGAGCATCCACCTAATCAAGCGGGGCTTAGATTCTTTCTTAGACAACAAATACTTCAATGCCGTATGATCGGTGTAGACAATTACTCTGGATCCTAGGATGTATGACCTAAACTTGTCGAGAGAGAAGACTATCGCTAGAAGCTATTTTTCCGTAGTAGTGTAATTCTTTTGTGCTTCATCAAAAGTCTTGCCAGCATAGTATACAACATGGGGCAACTTATCCTTCCTTTGACCTAAAACAGCACCTATTGCATAATCAGATGCATCACACATAACCTCAAATGGGAGACTGTAGTCAGGTGGTTGGATAATCGGGGATGTTGATAATAAGGATTTAAGCCTATTGAAAGCTCTAACACATTCATCGTCAAAGTCAAAAGGAACATCTTGTGCGAGGAGCCTAGACAAAGGACGTGCAACGTGACTAAAATCCTTAATGAATCTACGGTAGAATCCTGCATGTCCTAGAAAAGATCTAACATCCTTGACACACTTAGGGACAAGCAACTTCTCAATTAATTCAACCTTAGCTGGGTCGACTTGAATTCCATTAGATGAGACAACATGACCCAAAGACTATCCTCGTTGCACCATGAAGTGGGATTTCTCCCAACTTAACACTAAATTCTTCTCCACACATCTGTCTAAGACTAAAGAGAGATGATTCAAGCACTCATCAAAGCTATCTCCAAAGACTGAGAAATCATCCATAAAAATCTCTAAGTGTCTCTCAATCATATCACTAAAAATGGCCATCATGCATCTCTGAAAAGTCACTGGGGCATTACAAAGACCGAAGGGCATTCTCCTATAAGCAAAAGTGCCATAGGGACAAGTAAAGGTGGTCTTTTCCTGGTCGTCGGAAACACAGGATCCGGTTATATCCCGAATAGCCATCTAGAAAACAATAGTAGCTGTGCCCAGCTACTCTATCTAAAATCTGGTCTAGAAAAGGCAATGGGAAATGATCCTTCCTAGTTTTGGAGTTGAGCTTCCTATAATCAATACAGACCCACCATCCCGTAGGAGTACGTGTAGGGATAAGCTCTCCTCTCTCATTCTCAACAACTGTGATCCCGGACTTCTTAGGGACAACTTGGACTGGGCTAACCCACTCACTATCGGAGATCGGATAAATAATGCCTGCATCCAAAAGCTTAATGATCTCCTTCTTAACTACTTCACTCATGTGTGGGTTTAGCCTCCTTTGCATCTCCCTAGAAGGAATGGCTCCATCTTCAAGGTGAATACGATGCATACAAATAGAGGGTCTATACCTCGTAAATCATCAATCTTCCACCCTATTGCCTTCCTATGTTTCCTAAGGACCTCTAAGAGACGCTTCTCATTCTCAGAGAAAGATCGGAAGCTATGATAACCGGAAGAGTCTCACTAGAGCCTAGGAATGCATACTTGGATGATCCGGAAGGGGTTTGAGCTCTAAAGAAAGGCTGGGCTCAACCAAGGGGGACGTAACCTCAGCATCATCAATGCGTTCATCACTAGAAATGGGAGTAGAAGAATTAACCTTGAGTGACTTATTAATCAAACAGCTCTCAATTAAGGAAGTAGAAGCTATACATTTCTTCTCTAAGGTCTCCAAATCAAAATTTGACATCACTTCTTCAAATTTCCTCAAATCATCTCCATCATCATAGTCATTTCTATGAAATCCTCAATGCAAGAATCAATCACATCTACTTTAAAGCACTCTTCTCCATCCTCCTCTCCTATACTAGCTCTATTCACCGCCTCTGCAACCTTCATAGTGGATTTCAAATTCCCAAATTTCATCTCTAATATCCCCGACCTACAATGGATAATGGCATCTGCGGTGGCAAGGAAGGGGCGACCTAGAAGAATGGGTGTAGAATGTCTAGAGTCGTGTCCAGAATCCATATCTAACACTATAAAGTCAACAGGGTACACGAACTCACCTACCTGAACCATAACGTCCCCTATCACCCCCTTAGGTCTACGCTCAGATCTATCAGCTAGCTGAAGAGTAACATACGTGGGAGACAAGTCACCTAGGCCTAACTGCTGATAGACAGAATAGGGAATAAGATTCACACTAGATCCTAAATCTAACAAGGCATGATCAATTTGCGTCTCACGGATTCTACAAGGAATGGTGAAAGCTCCGGGGTCACTCCTCTTGGGCGGAAGGCCCGAAGTACAAATACTACTCACCTTCTCCGTAAGCCTTACCTTCTTAGGAATGGTCGATGATCTACATTTCCTTGTACAAAGATCCTTAAAGAACTTAGAGTAAGATGGGATGGAAATGATCGCATCTATCAAAGGAAGATTGACCTTAAGATCTTTGAGATGCTCTAAAATCTTGAAGAACCTAGAATCCTCACTAGATGTAGGTCTCTCTAAAGCGGATGGAAAAGGAACTCTAGGGTCTATATCTCTAGATGCATGGGAGTTATCCATAGGTTCTTTTCCCTTTCTATGTGGTCGGGAAGTACTAATCTCTCCCTGATCTCTAACGGTCTCATTTCTCTCAACAGGACTCTCTCTAGAATTTCCCCCAACAAGGTTACCATGTTATGCTCTAGACTCGAAAGGACCACTTGGTGCAGACACTGCAGAGTCAATTCCTACCCTATTATCCACTACCCGACTGCTCCTAAGAGTGGTGACAGCTTTAGCTTGAGCCTGAGAAGGGTAAGTGGTGTCAGTGGAGGAACAAGATTGGACTCTAGGGTTTATTTCCGGCTGAGAAGGCAATTTCCCATGGTCTCTAGTGCTCAATTGACTAGCAATCTGTCCTAACTGTGCCTCAAACCTAGCCATTTGCTGCCTATTTTCTGCCAATTCCTGTTGTTGATTCTGAATAAATTGCATTATCTTCATCATGTCATTACTAGGAGGCTGGCTACTAGAGGGAGCAGGCAAAGCTTGAGGTTGAGGAGCACTAGTGAGACGGGGTTGATTGACTTGATAGAAACCTGGGGGATATTGCGGACGAAGTCGTTGCTGAGGTGGAACTTGAGGATGTGAACTAGACTCATGCTGTCCTTGTCTCCAGGAAAATTTCGGATTGTCCCTCCAACCCGGATTGTACGTGTTTGAGTATGGATTATACTCACGAGAATAACCTTGTGTGGCACACACTTGCTCTTTCATGAATTCAAGAAATTGGGATGCTAAAGGGCAAGCTAGGGTCTCATGAGATGACTCGGAGCATAATGCACAAACTTCAACAACTAAGGGGGTGGAGGAAGCACTTGAAGAACTAGTCCTAGGACTCTGAGATGAAATGGACAAAGAGATGAATTGATCTAGTTTATTTGTTAACGCCTCGACCTTAGAGGGTAAGTCAGAAGAAATTCCAACCTCACTAACACTTCTCTTGTTACCCCCTCGACTAGATCTTTCCATTGCAAAATTTTGAAATGAATTTTCAGCCATCATTTCTATTTTCTCCCATGCCTCAGTTGGTCTTAAAAGATAGAAACCACCACCGGAGGCGGCATTGACCATCATCCTATTTTGTTCGTTTAAACCTCGAAAGAAGTATTGCATTAGGTCATGATTGCTGTACCCATGGTGTGGACATTGTCTAAGAAAATCTTTGAACCTCTCCCAAGCTTCATGAAAAGATTCTAAGTCATGCTGGGAAAAAGTCATGATGGCAGTCCTAAGTTCGGCTGTCTTGGCCATGGGATAAAATTTCTGGAAGAATTTAGATTGAAGCTCAGCCCATGTAGTAATGCACCCATTAGGTAAGGAGTGCAACCAAGTCCTAGCCTTATCCTTAAGAGAGAAGGGAAACAATCTTAGACGTATGACCTCTTGGGAGACATTGGGAACATGGAGAGTGGAACTCATTTCAACAAAATCAGTAATGTGATCAAGAGGACTCTCATTGCTTCTCCCGTAAAAGGAAGGAAGCATAGCCAACATATTAGGCTTAATCTCGAAGTTCGTACCCCCCAAACCTGGAATTTGAATAGCCGAATTAGGCTCAAATGTTTCGGGGAGAAAGAATTGCCTAAGAGTGGGTTCCTCATCTAAAGGTAGACCTGGTCTACGGGGTTCCTGTCTAAAATGAGCTTGGGCTTGATGTCCAATGTGCTCATGAGGTGGAATGGGATTCATTGGGGGATTGGGTGGATTATGAGGATGATTGGGATCGGTCATCTCCTCAGGAAGATCTCCTAAATTCCTGAAACGTCTAGTGATTCTTTCAGGTTCGGGATTAAGAGGAATTAGGGGATTCTTAAGGGATCTCCTACCAAGCATGCACAAACTATCCTAACTGCGGCCACTTCAACCCCCAAACACTTCAGTATTCCTAAACTACAGCAAATAATACACAATCCTAAAAAGTCTACTAAAAAAAAGTAAAGTCAAAAGCTGAATTAAACTAACAAAGAGAACTAAAACAAGATAATATAAGCAGTAAACGAAATAAGTAAAAACTAAACAAACTATAAAGAAAAAGCAAGAAAAACAACTATCAAAACACACAAGCACCGAATGCAAATCACTGTGCCTCCCCGGCAACGGCGCCAAAAACTTGATGTCTTCTTACGAGTGCAAGTTTTAAAAGACTCGCAAGCGTACGGATCGTGTAATACAGTGTTTACGAGTACGGGTGTCGAACCACAGGGAGGCGTGAATATCGTGAATGTATCCTATGCTTGGTGTCCTAAAAGAGCTAAAAAGAAAGATCTAAACTAAGTGTACTTTTTCTTGTGAAGGTTTGGATTGTTGGGAGCTCTAAGTAAATAAAAAAAAACTAAACTATGAATAAAAACAAAAATGGACGCAGGTTGATTAAGAAGAAACTAACAATTGGAAAGGGATTAGGGTGACTTGGACTTATGAATGGGTAACTCCATACTCAAATGCTATGGGATTAAGGGATGATGGCTAACTATCAAAAGTGCTCTTAACTAGGTTGTTAGTTAGTGTCCTGATTTCCCCCTAGGACTCGGTGCGGGTCCGTCCCTAGGCGACGTCTCCTAGAGTTACGGCGTGGTCCTTATGACCTAGGGCCTCAAGAGGGACTAACTAACTTCCTAGGTGGCTTAGAATGAACCTACCCTAGTACCTAAACCGTTGGCTGGATTTAAAGCCAAGACCTATTGTTGCTAAGGTCGACTAAATCTATCCCAAACCTATTGGCTGGATTTAAAGCCAAAGGAAACTCGACCTAGATTAGCCCTAAATTATACTCCGTCATTCTAAGATCACTACAGCAGGATTTGACTAACATTCATACACATGTGATATTGAAATTATGCTTGTTACTAGGCATGCAAATACGCATATAGACATGAATAAAAGCACTACCCACTTCATAACATCCATGTATAAACACATAGACATGAGTACAGCATGGATTAGATGTGTTTAGTAACAAACAAACTTCAATTAATATATATGTACTCATCTAAGTATTCTATCAACCATATAGACATGAATGAAAGAACACCCAATTAAACAAAACAAATCAAAACATATATATATATATATATATATATATATTCAGCCATCATATCCCATATCATAAGCGTATAAAATTAACCCATTACATAAGTTTTATCACCCTATACAAGCCTACTCAGACATAATAGAAAATAGAACGAAAGAGATATAATGAAACTCCCTTTCATCCTAGCGATTTTAGAACACACTTGTAAACAATCTCGATTCCAAAGCGTTTGAATCCTCCAACGAAACTTGGTTCTTCGTGAAAAGTATGTGAAAAGGGTGTGTGAGGCGGCTAGGGAATAGGGTTAAGTGTGTGTGAAAACTCTCCTCATTTCTGCTCCGCGTCGGGCTTTATTTATAGATTTGCGCATAGCCGGTCGACCGGCCTCTGGAGTACTCGACCGGCTTTCTTCAAGGGCTCTCTGGAGTGGCCGGTCGACCAGCTCTTGAAGGGGGGGTCGTCCGGCTTTTCGACGAAGCTCTCTGGAGTGGCCGGTCGGCCTAGTCGATCGACCGGCTATTCTTCCTTAGCGTCCGGCTGACTTCCTTCATCCAATTTTTCGTCATTTCGGCCTTTAGTCTTCTCCCTTAGACCCGTGCATGTCCTATCTTCATAACCTTTCATTGTTCAATCTTTATCTTAACCCAAAATCACCTGAATCATTGAAAATAAGCTATTAGTGTAGCATTTTATCTCTTAAACTCAATATGCACATTTATTCACACTTAAGCCTATTCCTATCAAAAGTACTACACTAATGCATCATTATAAGCATTCAACACCTCTAAAGTATAAGTAAATGGCGATGCAAACACACACCAAATCACAACTCATCAGAACTATATCAATGTATTTCTTCATAGAATTTTCAATATTGTGGATTTTCAAATGGACACCGTGTTGGTTTTGTATAGCTTAGAGACCAAAAGCACATGGTGATTAGTAGATACTAGACATAATATGCTTATGATATTGTTCGTATGATTGAGTTTTGCACACCATATTATCTCTATTTGTGCATTAATGCAAAGTATAAAGGTCCAATATATAGACCAAATGACTTGGGTGTGTAGTGAGTATGGATGCATATTCAAATTTCATGATATCATAAATTGGTCCATAGCTAGAAAGTAGTGCTGGGCTCTTTACTGGGATAAGGTTATAGTGGGCGAGTCTCATTGATAGGATGATCTACCTAGGTCATTGGATGGTTTTTTGAACTACACTTCCAGTGCGTGTGTCATGCATTAAACATGGCCACTGTGAGTATGTCTTTTGGAAACCAAATTGTCACATATAGAAGATAGGATACTCATTGCTTTCGAGTGACCAATGCTCTTAATCTTGAACATGTGTGGATGAACTGACGAGGTTAGGGTGTAACACTTTGATATACCATATAGAGAGGTCTTATGTGATAAAATTGTCTGCCTCGTAAATTGGGTGTTGTATTCTGACTAGCTAAGGCATGTATATGCAACAACAAAGTCTATGTGCCCCTTGAATTTGTCCACTTGATTACCTATCCTTCAGTGGTATATTAGTCATTTGGCTTGTAGGTCACTCCTTAGATGAAGAGGTCCATGACTAATGGATGATCATTATATAGGATTAGAGATTCTTAGGTTCCAAATATAGTATTAGAGGTGATAGTACTTGTAAGGACCAAATTCAACTACGGGTATACATAGAGGGGCATTTTGGTCATTTCACTCAGTTGGTCAAAGACAGAGGTCATTGGAGTAGGTGACAAGCTACTCTTAGCTAGTAATTATCCTTGGAGTGTAGCTTTGGTCTTTTGGTGGAAATAGACTGAGGTCAAAATGGCCTTAGTGTCACCAAAGCAGTGGCAAGGGCATTTTGGTCATTTTGGAAGCCAATGGTAATTCTGTCTTTTGGTCCTTTAACTAGCCATTACTATATTGAATACATTAATTGAAGTAAAATAATAGTGTGGATTGCTTAATTAAGATTTGAGTTTAGAATTAAGTAGAGATTTAATTATTTGGGTCTTTTTAATATAACTCATAGATATCTTAATTAGATAAGTAGGTCCCACATGGGAGATATTTAGTGTATGAGGTGGAATATTTGGGATCACCTTATCCCTAGGGAATATTCCATTTCTAGAAGAACTAAGGAGAAGTATTATAGTGAAATATAATGTTCTAGAAACCTTGATCTTATGAGAGTTGTCTAGTGCTATAAGTAGTATAAGATAGCCATGACCAAGAGAAGAAAATGATATATTTTCTTCGTGGGCGTTGATTGCTATTCATAAGCACAAGCCTAAATAGCTCGCAAGTGCACGGGTCATATATAGTACGGTGTATGCGAGTGCGAGGTCGAATCTAGAGGGAGGCTAAACATGAGTGGTGTCCTAAGCTAAGTGCATCCTAAAGGCTATGTGTTAGGTCCTTAAACTACGATATTTTTAGGTTTTGGTTTAAAGGGAGCTCGGGAAAGGTAAATCTAACCTATAGGTAAGCAAATAAAAGAGATGTGTGTGTGAAATAGGGAAATCAAGCAATTTAAGGGAGTCAAACATGTAGATGTGGGGACTAGGGTAATTACATCTTACAAATGGGTGATTACTACTTCTTTCTAAGGTTACTTGATGGATTATACTAAGTGCTGTAATCTAGACCTCTAATTAGCCTCTTAATTGGTACCCTAAGCCTCAATGCGGGTTTGTCCCTAGGTGGGGATGCCTAGAAGTACGACGCGGTTTTTATGACTTAGGAATTAGGGCTAGGTAATTGATTCTAGGTGATTTAGATATATCTAACCCTAGCACTTAGTCCACTAATTAGTTTCGCAATCTAATGCTAGGACTCGCTGCAAGTCTGTCCCTAAGCTTTGCCCCACTTAGAGTTACGGCGTGGTCCTTATGAACCTAGAGCGTTAGGGTGGACTAACTAGTCTTTCTAAGTGAACTAAGGATAACTAAACCTATCCGAACTCCTATTAGCTAGATTTAAGGCCAAAGGGGACTCGACCTAGGCTAATTACTAGTTGTGCTCCATCGATCGCATCTCAATAGTAGAAATTGATAATTACATGCAAAGCATACACATCTAAGGCATGGCATTCGAGAATATTCTGGAATATTCTACTACTAAGCATATAGATATACTTAGATTACACCAATTTAAGCAATAGCACCTGACATGTAAGCAATATAAGCAATATAAGCAATATAAGCTATTCATGCTATTAAGTATGCTAACACACATATAGAAATGTACATAGTCATACTTATTTCATGTAATCAACACACAAACACATAGACATGTATGTAAAATGGCCTTTGAAACCCTAAGCACAAAGAATGTATATATTTAAATCAATCAAGTACCCATAACAATAATGTAATACTCATTTATAATACAAGAGTAAATCACCCTATATAGCTCTAATCATACATAAGTTAACTTGAGATAAAAGAGAGATACCTTTTTATCCAAAGTCATGCTTTACAATCTAAGAGCTATGCCCAATCCTTGTGTTTGATCCTCTTAAAGGTTTGATTCTTAGTGTTAAATATGTTTAGAAGTGTGTGTGTGAGGTGGGATTAGGTGGATTTCAGGTTTAGGGAAATGGGGGTGTGTGAAATAGTAGGTGTTCTTTCTCAAAAAATGCTAAAAAGATGCTTAAATAGAGCTAAAATCGCTCAAGGCCGGGGATCCAGCTAGTTGACCGGCCTTGGGGCTTGGTCGACCAGCCTAATGAGCTTAACATACTGATTTGGCTAGTCGACTAGGCTGGTCAACCAACCTAGTACATAGGTTGACTGGCCTTAACAGTAAAATTTTCATATCTTGCTCGTTTGGCTCCAATTCATGCACCTTTTTTCTATGGCTTCGTACCTTTTCTGGGGATCTCCCAATCCATTTTTATTCATCTTTTGCACCCTATAAACATGTCCAAACTTTGTCTATATCCTCTTTGGTTGCAAGCTTCGGACTTGGCTCCTATTGCCGTCGATTTCGCCTCGGTTGCTCCTTCCTTCGCCTGGCCACTTCCTAATGCATCTTCCAAGACTTGTTTAAGTTCCAAACACCTTTGGATTTAATCTAAAACCCAAATTCTATAAATAAAAAAGCAATGACAAATGCGCATTAGTGTAGCAAGTCCTAAGCTCAACTATGAACATGTAAATCCTAATATGCACAAGCATGACCTAAATGCTATACTAATGCACCAAATGGAGCACAAAACACCTTAAAATAAGAATAAGAATAGAAAGTATAAACACACACAAAACCAACACATCAAGGGTGTGCAAGATTTTTCAGACATTAGTACCAAGAACACATAGTAGTTTCCAAAACCTTAATTTAGCCTTAAAAATTGTTGCCCATTTTATAGAAAATCATATCCTTGCAATAGAGATTTGGAAATAGTGGAGAAGACCATTAGAAGCCTAATACAAGGCAGGTATTGCACAAATAAGCTAATTTTACATCCGGCTCATGCTACAAGGGTAACGAGCCGTAACTTTACTCTTGTGTTTTTGCTTGAATGTGATGCCCATGTGTATAATAAACTTTATTTATGCTATGTTTGTACTCCCATTGTTGTTAATATGCTTTTGATTTTTTAAAATCTAGAATAACAACTAGCCATAGGAATACCATCTAGATCTAATAAGTGGCATTAGAGCTTAGGTACCGTTATACACATGGTAATGGCTTAAAATTGCATAATAGGACAGTAAAACGAGTAATAATCTTGTGGGTGGCAAGATTTATGTGTTTCTATGGTGTATTATTTATAGGTTCAACTTTGTGGTTGTAGCTTTTGTTTA
Source organism: Cordia subcordata (assembly GCA_028554755.1). NCBI lineage: Eukaryota > Viridiplantae > Streptophyta > Magnoliopsida > Boraginales > Cordiaceae > Cordia > Cordia subcordata. Next base: position 4,739,104 of record JAPTOF010000009.1, read on the forward strand.
ATTTTAGTCATAATTGATGGTTCATATGCATGATTTAATTTCTTACATAGAAAGAATTGATGTAGCTTCAATTTGAGAGAAGCATAGGTCTATGAATTGGCTTGTATTCTGGTGCCATTTGTATTTGTTTCTTTCTTAAATGGAGCTTATATAGGTGTTTATGGCCTTGTAATTCCTTGTAAAATTGTATTGGAGCCATTTGAAGCTGCTACGCATGAGTTGTGAGGTTTCTGGAAAAATCGGTCGACCATACCAATCGATGGATAGCATCATCTAGTGGTACTTGAAGCTTTTTGACCTTACCGGTCACTATACCAGTCGACCGTTACCATCAGCCGCCACAAGAATTTGCTTTCTGGAGATACTAGTTGAGCATACTGGAAGACCTTAGTCGTCAACCTCCTCCTATCAGTCGACCATACTGGAAGACCCTACCAGTTGACTTCCAGGCATTTTTCAGCATCATTCGGTAATAGCAGTATGCAATGTTTTGGCAGCTGATTCACATTGGGCTTTAGGCCTAGTGCATTTTTTTTAGAGGGGCCATCAATTGGGGACCACTATTTATGCTATGGATGTTTAATTTTGTGATATTTATATACATGTTTGATTGTATGTATGCAAGATCACATAGCAATATGTCCACCCAAGTAGGGTTTTGTTGGAGTAGTAATAGTATTTATCCCATATCGGGAAAATAGTTTATTGTCCAACTGTAGTAAACCCTATATAAAGGGCATTACACATTATTTTAATACATGAGAATATATTATTAGCCTTTAAATGTCTCTCTCTTTTTCAACATGGTATCAGAGCCAGGGAGAGACATTTATCTTAGGATTCACTAAATTATTATATATATATATATATATATATTATAAACCCTAGCCACTATCAAACACTCACAAACAGACCATCACCGCTGTCGCTAACTAGAGACCACCACCATCAAAATACTCGTCGCACCCCGGCGACTTACATAGCACCGACACCATTGTCGAAATCCTACTGGAACTTCGCCAGAGTTTTGATCCAAGTACACCATCATGCTCGCCTCACTCTTCTCTCTCCACCATGCTAAGTTTCACTTTCAGATTATGAGTTTTTTTTCACGTTTTTATAGTTTTAATTTGTTGTTCTCTCTATTTTTTTAATTTTATTATTTTCTATTTTTTTTATTTGCCTTGGTAATAGACATGTACACTTAAGCTTCATTTAAAAAAAAGGAAAGAAAAAAAGAGAAAAAAAAGGGGAAAAAAGAGGGAAAAAAAGAAGAAAAGAAAAAAAAAGGGAAAAAAAGGAAATGGCACACTAATTATGTGTGATTGGTCCATGTATTGAGTCTTTTTTTTCTTTTGTGGTCACGTTGTCTCCTTGGTCCTTTGTCCTTTAAACTTAGCTTGTTGAAATATGGCCTCCTCCAAAGATAATCTTCCCATAGATAGTGGTACCAAGGTCACTGTTGCTCAAGATGAGACTGTTCCTAAGGATGATCTTTCAAAAATTTCTAAAAAGCTTTCTGACATGACTGTTGCTATTCCGAACTTCACTGGCACTCCTGTGCTTAATACGACCAAACTCATCAGTCGTAACTTTACTCAGTGGTCTTTTGCTGTGAAATTGTGGTTTCAAGTGCAAGGATTAGTTCGTTATTTGACAAAAGATGCTCCCAAATTATCAGAGGAGAAATCTTAGCTATGGGACTAGGTTAATGCTCAACTCCTTAGTTTATTGCTTCAATCAATTGAACCGGAGTTGCATATCGTATTTCATCAGTGTTATACTTGCAAACAATTTTGAACTTTAGCTCAAGAGATGTATACTAGCAATATCAGTAGGATCTTTGATGTCATTAATGATCTTCTACGTATATAGTTGGATGAAGAGGGTCTTTCCATTTATTTTAGGTGTTTCTAGAGTGCAATGTTTGAATATAATAAAATTTTTCCCACTTGCTGTGATATTGCTTGGAAACAAAAGGAGCAACTCTTTGTGGTTCTCATGCTTCGAGGTCTTCCCTCTTCATATGACCCTATTCGATTACAGATTCTGTTAACTCCAAATTTACCCCAATGCCTAACGTGTATAATCAGTTGAGTCGTGCACCCCAATGCCTAATGTGTATAATCAGTTGAGCCATGCATGTATTAGGAGTATATCCAAGGGTCCTGATTATGCCTCTACATTCCCTACTCGGCCAGTCACACGTATTGATAATGTTTCCCGAGGAGGCCGTGGAAAAGACGTGGCTACAATAGAGGAGATGGTTGAGGTGGTCAAACCTCTCGGCCTCAATGTACTCATTGTCAAAAACTGGGTCATACTCATGATACTTGTTGGGATTTACACGGTCGACCATCTAGAGTTGCTTATGCTGTTCAAGGTGATTCCTCTGATACTTCATTAGTCGAGACCACACCATTTCATACTGCTTCATCACAAAGTACTCCACCTACTCTCACTTTGTGTGAATCTCAGTACATATACTACCTTCAACTTCAATCATCTCAACAAGCTACCCAATCTTTCACCTCTCCTGCTCCACATGCCATTATCTCTATTGTCTATTTATCTCAGTCATCTTCCCGCTCTGGTAAGTGGATCCTAGACTCTGGAGCTTTTGATCATATGAGTGGTTGGTGTCGTCTTTGGAGTGCAAGCTCTAAAAGACCCGCAAGCGTACGGATCGTGCAATATAGTGTGTACAAGTGCGGGTGTCGAACCACAGAGAGGCGTGAATAATGTGGGTGAATTCTATGCTTGGTGTTCTAAAAAGTGCCAAAAAAGAAATATCTAAACTAGGTATATTTCCTTTTGGGGTTTTTGGATTATCGGGAGCTCTAAGTAAAGGAAAATAAAAACTAAACTATGAATATGAAAAATGGGAACACAAGTTGGTCAAGAGGGAACTAACACTTGAGAAGGGATTAGGGTGACTTTGACTTATGAATGGGTAATTCTATACTCAAATGCTATGGGATTAAGGGATGATGGCTAACTATCATGAGTGCTCTTAACTAGGTTGCTAGTTAGTGTCCTAATTTCCCCCTAGGACTCGGTGCGGGTCCGTCCCTAGGCGGTGCCTCCTAGAGCTATGACATGGTCCTTATGACCTAGGGCCTTAAGAGTGACTAACTAACTTCCTAGGTGGCTTAGAATGAACCTACCTTAGTACCTAAACCTTTTGCTGGATTTAAAGCCAAGATCTAGTGTTGCTAAAGTCAACTAAACCTATCCGGAAACCTATTGGCTAGATTTAAAGCCAAAGGAGACTCGGCCAAGACTAGCCCTAAGTTATACTTCGTCATTCTAAGGTCACTACAGTAGGATTTGACTTGCTAGTGCGTTCATAGATGTTCAAGGCCAAGGTGCGCGTGAATAATGGAACCTATTCAACTACCAAACATCGTCATGTTCAGTTCGCACCATTAGAAATAATTAACAACCAACACGTAAGAGATATTGAAGTTATGCTCGTTACTAGGCATGCAAATATACATATAGACATGAATAAAAGCATTACCCACTTCATAGCATCCACATATAAACACATAGACATGATTATAACATGGATTAGATGTGTTTAGTAACAAACAAACTTCAATTTATACACATGTTATTCATCTAGGCATTTTATCAAACACTTAGACATGAATGAGAAAATACCCATTTAAACAAGACAATTCGAAACATGTATATATATTCAGCCATCATATCCCATATCATAAAAGTATATAATTAACCCATTACATAAGTTAAATCACCCTACACAAGTCTACTCAATCATAATAGGAAATAGAATGAAAGAGAGATAATGAAGCTTCCCTTTCATCTTAGCTAATCTTGTACAAAGCTTTTGAGCAAACTTGATTCCAAAATGTTTGAACCCTCTAAATCAAGCTTGGTTCTTAGTGAGAAATGTGTGAAAAGTGTGTGTGAAGTGGATGGGATCTAGGGTTAAGTGTGTGAGAATTTTAGGTGTGAAGTGTGTGTTAATCTCTCCAAAAATTCTCCCCCTTTTTCTGCAGAATCAAGCCTATTTATAGGTTCTCAGTAGACGGTTGACCGGCCTCTGGAGTACTCGACCGGCTTTTTAATGATGCTCTCTGGAGTGGCCGGTCGACCTAGCCAGTTGACCGGCTCTGGAAGGGGGGTCGTCTGGCTATTTTTGGCACCTCTCTGGAGTGGCTGGTCGACCTAGCCGGTCGACCAGCTCTTCTTCCTTGGTCGTCCGGCTGACTTTATTCCTCTATTCTTTATCTTTTTGGCCTTTGGTCTTCTCTCTTAGGCCGGTGCATTTCCCATCTTCATCACCTTTCATCGTCCAATCTTGATCTTAACCCAAAGTTCACCTAAATCATTGAAAACAAGCAATTAGTGTAGCAATTTATCTCTTAAACTCAATATGCACATTTGTTCACGCTTAAGCCTATTCCTATCAAAAGCACCACACTAATACATCATTATGAGCACTCAACACCTCTAAAATATAAGTAAATGACAATGCAAACACACACAAAATCACAACACATCAGTGGTAATCTTTCCTTATTGACCAATTTTCGCTCATCTAATTCCTATTCCACTGTGACCTTTGTTAATGGTTTCTCCACTATTGTCTCTGGGGTTGGGACTGCCCATCTTACACCATCCTTAACCTTTTCTTCTATTCTCTATCTCCCTAAATTTTCTTGTAATTTATTATCTGTCAGCAAATTAACTAAATTGTTTAACTATTTTGTTACCTTTTCCTCTGATGGTGTGATTGTTCAGGATTAGAAAACTAGCGAGCAGATTGGCATAGGGCTTGAGTCTAATGGTCTTTATTACTTTGATATCCATCCCAAAGTCATTTGTGTTGCGGACCCGTCTCGGAGCCTGGTCCATAGTCATCTTGGTCATCCATCTCTATCAAGTCTGAAGAAAATGGTCCCTTCTTTAGATAGTGTTAATGAAGTTTTATGTGAGTCGTGTCAACTAGACAAACATTCTCATTGTTCCTTTACAAATTGTAGTATTAAGTGGGCAACTGCCCCATTTCAGTTAGTTCATTAAGATATTTGAGGACCTAGCCATCATGTTTCCAAATTTGGATATAAGTATTTTGTTACTTTTATTGATGATTTTTCAAGCATGACTTGGTTATATTTGTTAAAAGATCGTTTTCAAGTCTAAACTATGTTTCAAATTTTTTGGAATGAAATTCATACTCAGCTTGGGGTTACAATTCGTATCTTACGCAGTGACAATGCCAAGGAATATTTTTCATCTTCTTTTTCTTCTTTCTTGATGTCTAAGGGGATCATCTATCAATCCTCTTATGCTTACACTCCTCAACAAAATGGAGTTGCTGAGCGCAAAAATAGGCATCTTATTGAGACAGTTGGTACGCTTCTTTTACATATGAATGTTCCACTTCGTTTTTGGGATGATGCTGTCTTTATTGCATGTTATCTTATTAATCAAATGCCATTATCTGTACTCTATGATAGGCTTCCTTTTTCAATATTGTGTCCTCATGAACCTATTTATCATCTTCCTCCTAAAGTGTTTGGGTGCGTCTGTTTTGTCTATAATTTCTCACTTGGGTTGGACAAATTGAGTTCTCGCTCTATTAACTGCACGTTCCTAGGATATAGTCGTATTTAGAAGGGCCACCGGTGTTACTCTCCTGAGTTAGATAGGTTGTTCTTCAATGCAGATATCACCTTCTTTGAGTCTTAGTCCTACTTTGGTTCGTCTCCTGAAGCATCTAGCACAGTGATTGATGATTTACCGCTCCCTATCCCTTTATTTACTCTTCTTCCTATCCTTGTTACCCTATCTACTGCTGATTCCCCTTCCTCCCCTGACTTGTCTCGATTGTATAGACCAAATTTGCAGACATATCAATGAGAACATCGTCAGCAGCCATCGACTGAAGCTCTTATGCCATCTCTCTTGCCTCCTTTAGATCCTGAGCCAATCTTTCAGCCCTCTGACTTAGATATGCCCATTGCCCTCAAGAAAGGTACTCATTCTTGTACTACTAAACATCTCATTTCTCATTTTGTGCCTTATCATGACTTATCCCTATCATATCTGTCCTTTGTTGCTTTCCTTTCTTTTGTTACGATCCCTTCTCATGTTTCAGAAGCACTTGCATACCTGGGTTGGCATGAGGCTATGAGGGAAGAAATGTCTGCTCTAAAGTCCAATGATACGTGGGACTTGATTGATCTCCTGGTTGGTAAATCTATATTTGGTTGTCGTTGGATTTATATGGTAAAATGCTCTCCAAATGGTACGGTCGACCGTCTAAAAGCCCGTTTGGTTGCAAAAGGGTATACGCAGGTTTATGGCATTGATTACGATGATACTTTCTCTCCTATTGCTAAAATGTCCTTTGTTCACATTTTTCTTGCTCTTGCAGCTATGTTTCGATAGCCTCTTCATCAGCTTGACATCAAGAATGCATTTCTCAATGGGAACCTTGAAGAAGAAATGTGTATGGATCAACCACTAGGAGGAGTCTCATAAGGTGTGTCATTTGAAGAAGTCTTTATATGGGCTGAAGCAATCACCCTGAGCATGGTTTGGTTGCTTTGGTGAAGCTGTACTTGAATTTGGGTTGACAAGATGTGGAGTTGATCATTCAGTGTTTTATCGACACTCATCTTCTGGTAAACGACTATTGTTGATTGTGTATGTTGATGACATTATCATTACTGGAGACGATGTGATAGGTATAGCAGATTTAAAGGCATTTCTTCATCGATAGTTCCACACTAAAGTTTTGGGGGAGTTGCACTATTTTCTAGGTATTGAGATTGCACATTCTGAAAAGGCGATCTTTATTTCTCAACATAAGTATGTTCTTGATATGCTTGATGAGGTTGGAATGCTTAGTTCACAACCATGCAACTCACTGATAGATCCAAATGTGAAATTGGTACCTAATGAGGACTAGCTCATACAAGATCCAGGGAGATACAAGAGATTGGTTGGCAAACTAAACTATCTTATTGTGACTCGTCCAGACATTTCATTTGCCATGAGTTTTGTTAGTTAGTTTCTTAACTCATCACGACAAAGCCACTAGGATGCAGTTATTTGTATCCTTCATTACCTCAAAGGTGCACCATGAAAAAGAAAATCGTACAAAAATTAGGGTTACACTAATATTGTAGGGTATTCTGATGCTGATTGGGCAGGTTGTCCTATTGATAGACAGCCCACTTCTGGATATTGTATCTTCATTGAAGGCAACCTTATATCACGGAAAAGTAAGAAGCAAGTAGCTGTGGCTTGCTCTAGTGCTAAATCTGAATACCGAGCTATGGGGCTAACCACATGTGAATTGATATTGGTGAAGCATTTGCTTGAGAAAATTGGGATGGATTATTCTCAACCCATGAAATTAGTATGTGATAATTAGGCAGCAATGCATATTGCTTCAAACCCTGTATTTCATGAGCATACTAAGCACATCGAGATTGATTGTCACTTTGTAAGAAGTAAGGTGCTAGCCAAAGAGATTGTGACTTCACATTTTAGTTCGAATGATCAGTTGGCTGACCTTTTTACTAAGTCTTTGAGAGGTCTTAGGGTTGAGTATATTTGTAACAAGTTGGACACCTATGATATATATGCTTCAGCTTGAGGGAGAGTGTTGAAGTAATAATAGTATTTATCCCACATCGGGAAAATAGTTTATTGTCCAACTATAGTAGACCCTATATAAAGGTTATTACACATTATTTTAATACATGAGAATATATAATTAGCCTTTAAATGTCTCTCTCTTTTTCAACAGGTTTAAAATTAGATAACCCTTGGATCTTGTTTGACTTGAGTTTGATAAGTCCCTCGAGATTACTTAGGCTAATTATTTGATAATTACAGATCTAAAGACCAATGCATGATATTGGTTAGGGATATTAGTTGTTTGCAATACTAATTAACCAATGGACTTATCTAGACAACTCAAGAGCACCAACCTAAGTATTTCATAATCTGAATTTCGGTTTGACTTTGTATTTTGGTACGATTATAACTTAATAACACAAAGAGAATATTTTCATTCAAAGAGGTGTTTAGAGTTAAATTCAAAGAACCATAGCTAATAAAAGAAGTCAAGTTGCCAACCAATGGGTTAATTAAAAGCCCAAGATTAGGTCGAATCTATTTGAGTACTATGAAATGTTTTAGAAACAAAAAGTTGAATCTAAAAAGAAGTGTGTTAGTGAGTTCAGCCATCCCATTGGTGGAATTCTTCACTAAGGATCACCTAGCGAGATGTTGACAAGAATGTCTAGCACATCGAAAGACTTAAGTCAAGAAAATTCCGAGTTCTTTTGATTTTTAAGTGTTGTTTAGATCTAAAACGTAATGAACCAAGATAAATATATAAAAACCCTTGAGGTCAAAATATTGAGTGGGAGAGGGAATCGAAAACCCCACAACCTTTCACGTTCGACTCATATTAAAGGTAAGTGGCATTGACCTCTCTATTGAAAGGTGTCATAGTTACCTAGATTTAGTAAGGTAGACTTAATGTATACATTAATAACTGTGTTGATGACCTTCGACCATCCCATCGAGGGAGTTCATCATCATAGATTAACTTACAGTATGTGGGTGAGTCACTACCCTATCGAAGGGCTCAAATCTAGAACATAATGAGGAATGAATACTAAGGAGTGGTTAAATACATTCAACTTAAATCATAGTTTGGCCACCCTATCGGTGGAGGCCCTAAGGCAAATTGAGAGGCCAAATGAAATAGTGATTGGATATTATGAGATAGCATCTATCTAGATAAGCATTATCCAAATAGGCCAAAGCCTAACTTGACTATTCATTTGTTCGGCCATGCCATCTATGGAGTTTAAAGTTGATAGGGTTGAGACACATTTATATCATAGTAGTTTGAGGGTTTACCTACTAAATGGTAAACAATTTAAAAACGATTGACATATGTTGTTCTTCACTGTTACATACATATCATACTTGCATCATATTATTTTTCTCATTTATTTGTGATATCATTATTAGTGTACCCAGTAAAATGTTTAGTAGTTCCTCTAGTGGTTTAACAGGTATTCTCTACAAGAATAAGCTAATTGGCCGAAACTATGTTTATTGGAAGAGGAACTTGGACAAAGTACTTAATGAGAATGGCTACAAGTTTGTCCTTAACCAACCTTGTCCTCATATAAGGATAAGTTCTATTAATACCTAGCAAGATGTTGTGTAGAGTTGGCAGAGAGCTGATGCTATGGCCAAGTGCTATATATTAGCATCTTTATTCGATAGTATGCTGATATAGCATGAAGGTATGAGAACTGTTGCAGAAATCATAACCTCATTGTTTGAGATATTCAAAGACGTTAGCAGGCTGACTAGGCAAGTTGATATGAGGGAGATCATGAATTCTAGGATGGTAGAAGGGGAATCTATCATAAAGCTTATGCTTAGGTTAATGGATAACGTTAGCATTGTCGAGATCCTAAGTGCTCAAATTGACACTATAACTCATGTTGAGATAATACTCGAGACACTACCTGAATCCTTTAAGAAGTTCAAGCTAACTTTTAAGCTAAGTAAGTTGAACTTGACCCTTTCCGATTTATTGAAGAAGTTCAGGAAGTAGAGTCTATCATTCAACAAGAGGCCCAAATTTTTGTTTCTAAAGCTAAACCTTCTGGTACTATTCGTCTAATAATAAGGGAAAACAATTGGAACATGGAGAGAGACAGTTAGATAGTGTTGAGCAATAGCAAAATAATGGTCTTGGAAGAAACGAGAAAAGGTAGCAAATGATGAACCCAAAGGGAAATGTTTCTAGTGTACCCTGTAAGAGCACTAGAGGATGTATTGTTTTGTATACCTAGCCAAGCCCTAGAAAGGTATAAGTTTCAGTTCTCACGATGAAACCCTTATGGTGGTTGGTTCTACTTATAAGTGGGCCCTGAGCTAGTAACCATAACTGTTATCTCTTGTAAAGGTTTCAAGAGATGTGGATAACAAGTAGGGAAGCTTACTTTTAGAGTCCGTAGTGAGGCAAAGTATTGGCTTATGCAATGGGACTTACATAGCGTTTAGATATTGGCATTAATATTTATGTTTCAAACATGCGAAAGAACTTTGTTCTAGATTTCCCAGACATCGTAATTTCTATTGTGGTATCAATATTGGTAGATATAGAAATATTTACCGTACAGTGGAATACATAATGGTTTAACAATATCTTGCTACACTATCACTCTATAACCTAGGGCAAATTTTGATCCTCAAAAGGGCAATTTCTCCAACCAATAACACTTTGAACACATTCGTGCGTAAGACATCTTGTCTAAGGTATGATAAGAAGTTAGTTGAGTATGGGCTTAGTAGCTTATTAGATCTCGAAGATATAACTTCTCAATCTTGTCTAAGTATATCTTATCTAAGAGCAAGATAAGAAGTTAGTCGAGTGTGGGCTTCGCAGCTTTCTAGATCTTGAAGATATAACTTCTAATATTCTTGTCTATGAGGGAAGATGCAAGATCCCTTTTTCTTTAGATGACAAGGAGTTTGGAAAGTGATAGAAATTGGTTCACATTAATATATAAGGTTCCATGAGCTGACTAGTTTGTAAGGTTGTGATTACTAATTTTAACTAGAGATCGCTCAAGAATAAATATGTGTTCTTCTGATGCAACACAAGTCTCTGGTGGTTTAAGACTAAGGTGGAGTAGAAATTAGATAAATACATCAAAGCCTCTTTGATCCTAATCAAAGTGGAATATGTCTTATGTGTGAAATGTGGGAGTACCTTAAGTTATAGATTGTAACTCAGTAATCTGTATCAAGATTTTTTCTCATAAGGAGAATGGTATGGATGAGTGAAGAAATTAAACAGTCAAAGACACGAAACGGCTTGAGATATTTTCATATCATTGCCTATGTCTTGGTAGGAGTGTAATCTTGAGATGACAGTTTACATCTTTAATTTGGTGCCGTTCAAGGCAACACATGGCACATTACGAGAAATGTGGTTATTGCTCAAACTTTGTTTGAGATAAGTTCCATATTTGTAATATTCTAGATAATGTTTTAGTGTCATTGATAGCTGGAACCAAAGATTATAGATGTGTTATTTCTTGATACATCCTTCTAGATTGGAGATAGAATCATGTATCAGTTTGAGAAGTAGGAATGTGTGTTGGCATTTATGTTAGATGCTTAGAGAATGATAGTATGATTCAATATTTGCCAGATTTTGAAATTGCTGTATAGGAGGTGTTTTGGTCTTCAGATAAATCTGTACCATCTTGAAAAAGAAAGAGTGTTGTATGTTATCATTGTTACACCTGGAGCCTTATCGTAATAGGAGGATTATCATGTAACTTAATAAATGCTTTTGAAAGTCTTCTAGACGAGTTTCTAAAGTTTTGGGTTATGGTTCTCATTAGACACGATAAAATAGTTTCTAATCTAGATGTTTGTCATTGATGTAAAGCAATAAATTTAGAGTTTATTACTCTAAATGTATTTGGGCTCTTGTAGTTGTATCTTAAGGGTAAAACTCATAGGATGCGGTTCAGTCTATAAGAAGCAAAATAGAGCTAATGAAAGGTTGGAGCCTTATAGAAAGGCTAGATTAGTGAGGGGTTATACTTGAAAGAAATGGACTGATTATGAGGAAGCCTTCTATCCAGAAAGGCATGCTAGTATCAATTGGGTTACTTGATGTTGTTTTAAGCCGCAAGTGTATGAATCGTTTGTGGTATAGTCACTACGAATGCAGGTATCGTCTCCACAGGGAGGCTCCTTAGTTCGGTCTCTACGTACTTATGTACTAGAGGGTACCTACGTGCATGGAGGTGCTTTCTTTAGAATAGAAGGGATCTCTAGACAACGAAAAATAAAACTAAACTTCGAAGGAAATTAAGATGCCAAGCCCAGGAATGGAAGCCTAATAATGCAGAAGGAGACTTAGGATGATTGCATTGCAATTAGACTCGAGGAATAATAATGGATTAGGTCTACCTATGGCTTGATTGCTCTATCAAGCACTTTAGCTAATTAACCTTATTTTCTCCTAATTGTAGGTGGACTCTTATCCCTAAGCGTCAACTCTTAGTAGCATAGGATTCTCCAAGCCAATTATAGTTTTCGGGCTTAATTAACTAAGTTCTTTTATCGGGCCTCACCAACTAACCTTATTATCCACTAGGACTTGGTGTAGGTCTATCACTAGGCATCGACTCGTAGAGTCTAGCGTGGTTCTTATGACCTAGGGTTTTAGGGTTTAGTTAATTAGGTCCCGGGTGGTGTTGATTGAATCTACCCTAGTGTCTAAATCGTTGGCTGGGTTTAAAGCTAAAGGAAACTCAACCTAGCTTAAAATGAATAAAGAACCATCAATTAACATCATAAAAGCAAGATATAAGCATTTATCACACAAATAACACATGCATATTCAACTAGGCATTTTAACAAATACATAGACATGTTTAATTTTCAATGCATAGAAATATAGAATCATGCCATAGATTTGTGTAAACAAACATATATTAAGAGACAAAGATACACACAAATCTTTTATTCAAAGCCCTAATCTAATATACGACATCAATCAACCCTTGATCTAACTCGATTACAAAGCATATTTACAAGAATATGGAAAGGAATAAGAAATTCCTCTTCAACACCTTTGTTCAAATCCAAAGCAAAACTCTTCAATCTCTTGTTACAAGCTTCAATTCTAGCTTGGTTTGGTGTTGGATGGTGGTTTTGGGTGTTTGGTAAAGTGGGTAGAAGGTTAGGGTTTATTAGGTTTTAAGAAGTTAAAGTTCCTCTCTTTAAAATGGTCTAAAAAGCCTCATTTATGGCATTTTAGTGCGTAAGGTCAGAAAGGCGATCGGTCCCCCAGCTTAGGAGAAAGTGAGGCAGCCTAAATGAGTTACATTCTGGTATAGTTGGTCTTCTAGGTCGGTCGGCAGACCTTGGGCAGGGGCCAACTGGCCATTACGGCTAAAATGCTCATAACTTGCTCGTTTTGGCTACGATTCACGCATAGTTTTTTCTATTACCTCATACCACTTTTAGGGACCTCCCAAGCCATTTTCTTCATCTTTTCATGGCCATAAATATCTCCAAGATTTGTCCATGCCCTCTATGGCTGCAAGCTCCAAATTCTGCTCCAATTGTGCTTGATTTCGCCTGATTGCTTCGTTCGTTGTTTAGGAGCTTCCAAATGGCCTTTATTCATTTCTTCTCCTCCAAATCAACCCTGGCTTTGTTCCTTGATCTAAGAATCATGATTTTAAGCTCAAGTCCTTATCCTAAATGTGCCTAAAACACGAAATAGGATACTTAGTGTAGCATTTATGCGTTTTGAAACTTATATGCACAAATATGACTAATAGTGCACAAATGCAACCCTAAATGCACCAATTATGCTCAAAACACCCTAAAAAGTATATGCACATAATATATACAAACATACACAAATCATACACATCATTACTCGACTGTTATCATTTGTCTTTATGACAGTGAGATAGGAGAGATATTTGTCAAGATAACTTTTCTTCAGTGAAAAGTTTGATGAGGACAACTGGGTTCATAACCAGACAAGTGTATTGCTAGATGCAGAGATCATATGGCATGTACAACTTAAGAAGTCCTCTTAAGGGCTTAAGTGAACATCTAATAAATGGTATCAGATCTGATTAGGAAAACAAGTCTTTGTTTTGATTAAGATGTTGATGGATCATGGGTGTATAAGAAAGAAAATAGATATACAGTAAAGGTTAACTCTATCTTGTGTTTCTATATTAAATTGGTCTTAGTTTATATCAACATGCAATATTCCAAGGAGTGTTTTTACCTCTTAGCTGTTGGAATGTCTTTATCTAGGATTGTTCAATGCCTAGAGAGATAAAGAAGATGTTTTAAAACGTTATGTGCTTTAGCACTGTGAGAGCTTTACAAACTACATGCTGAATACTAGACCTAGCTATCTATTTTGTGTGAGCATAAATGTAGATATCAGTTGAATTATAGATTGATGTCCCTGGGTCAGTAGATTTGCACATATAATAGTATCTTTTAGAGAATGAAAGATTTTGTGTTGAAACATTAGAAGGAAGATTGGATAACTGTGGTGCAAAACCATGTGTGCCCATGAGACATGACTCTTGGAGAGAGTGTTTGCCACATAGGTTGAGTCATTTTGGGAACATAGTTTTGTGTTTGTGATATTTAGTGCAAGTGGGAGATTGGTGGGATTATATACCCTAAAGATCACAAGTACATGGTGATTACTGGATACTAGACATAATACGCTCATGATATTGTTCATTGATTGAGTTTTGTATACCATTTTCTCTCCATTTGTGTATTGATGCAAAGTATGAAGGTTCAATGATATAGACTAATGACTTGGGTGTGCAGTAAGGCTGGACGTATAATAGGTCCAACTCTGGATTTGGTAATATCATAAATTGGCCCATAGCCAAATGGTAGTGTTGATCACTCTACCGGGATAAGGCTATAGTGGGCAAGTCTCCTTGAAAGGGTGATCTACCTAGGTCATTGGATGATTTCCCATACTACACTATTAGTGTGTGTATCGTGCATTGGACACTTTAATGTACCATAAGAAGAGGTCTTGTGTGATTAGATTGTCTGCCTCTTATGTTGGGTGTTGTATTTTGATTAGTTGGGACATGTATATGCAACAACATAGTCTATATGCTACCTTGGATTTGTCCACTTGATCACCAGAAATCTAGTACTAGTGATATTATCCTTTAGGGGTATATTGATCATATTTGGCTTGTAGGTTATTCCCTAGATCAAGAGATCTGTGACCAGTGGATAATCATTATGGGACTAGAGATTCTAAGGTTCTAGATGTAGTCTTGGAGGTAATGGTACTTGTAAGGGTCGACCTTGACTACAGGTATACATAGAGGGGCATTTTGGTCGTTTCACTTGATTGGTCGAAGACAGATGTCACTAGAGCGGGTGACAAGCTCATGCTTAGCAAGTAATTATCCTTGGAGTGTGTCTTTGGACTTCTAGTAGAAATGGACTGAGATCAAAATGGCCTTAGTGTCGCCAAAGCAATAACGAGGGCATTTTGGTCATTTTGGGAGCCAAGGTTTCCATTAACCATTACTCTATTGGATACATTAATTGAGATAAATTAATAGTGCGGATTACTTAATTAAGATTTGAGCTTAGAATTAAGAAGGGATTTAATTATATGGATCTTCTTAATATAACTTATAGATATCTTAATTAAATAAGTGGGACCCACATGGGAGATATTTAGTATGTGACATGAAATATTTGGATAGCCTTATCTATAAGGAATATTCCATTTCTGAAAGGACTAAGGTGGATATTAAGGTAAAATATAATATTCTAAGAACATTATCCTTATGAGGGTTGCCTAGTACTGTAAATAGAACAAGATAGGCATAACCAAGAGAAGAGAGTGATATATTTTCTTGGTAGTGTGTGTAGGATTTTTCATACACTAGCACCAAAAGCACACACGAGTTTCCATTACCTCAATTTATCTTTAAAAATTGCTTGCCCGTTACATAGAACATCATATCCTAGCAATAGACAATTGGAAATAGTGGAGAAGACCACTAAAAGGCTAATATGAGATGGGTATTGCACGAAAATTCAATTTTGCATCCGGGTCATGCTACAAGGGTAATGTGTTTTGACTTTAATCTTGTGCTTTTGCTTGAATGTGATGGTTATGTGTATAACAAACTTTATTTTACTTTATGTTTTCGCTCCCATTGCTGTTAATATCCCTTTGACTTTTTAAAATCTAGAATAAGAACTAGCCATGGGAATTGCATCTAGATCCAACACATCAGAGTTGGGACATGCCTAACAATATAGTTCATACATCAAAAGGACATTCATCATGAAATTTTGACAAAGAATTTTTCAAAAGGATCCAACTGTAGGAGAATATTATTTGCAAGATCAAAGTGGTCAAATTGAAAAAACTCTTCTTAAATATAAACCACCAGTAAAAGGGGAAAAAGTCATAGCTCAAATTCAATCTCCATTTGAGCAATTTGCACTCCAGATGCGGGGAAAAGATCCAAATATATCCGAAAAGGAGATTGTGGTTGCTTATATGCATTGGATTAAACAAGAAATGATCCAATTTATTAAAACAGAAGAATTGCCTTCAACATTAGAAATATCAATTGATATTTAACAACAAGAAGCTAAATACTTGTGCTTAGCTAAAGAATTATAATAACTAGATATAAATACATGCATAATATATATATATATATATATATATATATATATATATATATATGATACTCTATTAGAACACAAGCCTAAATAGCCTGCAAGCGCATGGGTCGCGTGTAGCACAGTGTGTGCGAGTGCGGGGTCGTATCCATGGGGAGGCCTAACGTGAGTTGTGTTCTAAGCTAAGCATGTCCTAAAGTGCTACGTGTTAGGACCTAAACTACACTCTTTTTGGAGATTTTTGGTTTAAAGAGAGCTCGTAATAGTAAAGCTAAACTAAGGACAAGGAAATAAAAGATGCATGTGCATGAAGGGGGAATCAAGTGATGTAAGGGGATTCAAATGTCAAAAATGGGGGACTAAGGTGATTACGTCTTGTTTATGGTGATTACTTTGTCTTTCTAGGGTTACTTGATGGATTATACTAAGTGCTCTAATCTAGACCTATAATTAGCCTCCTAATTGGTACCCTAAGCCTCAGTGCGGGTCCGTCCCTAGGTGGCAATGCCTAGCAGTACGGCGTGGTCTTTATGACTTAGGAATTAGGGCTAACCAATAAGATTTTAGGTGAGTGTAGGTCGATCTAACCCTAGCATTTAGTCCTCTAATTAGTTTCTCAATCTAGCCCTAGGACTCGGTGCGAGTCCATCCCTAAACTTCGCCCCACTCAGAGCTACGGCGTGGTCCTTATGAACCTAGGGTGTTAGGGTGGACTAACTAGCCTTCCTAAGTGAACTAAGGTCAACTAAACCTCTCTAGACTCCTATTGGCTGGATTTAAAGCCAAAGGGGACTCGACCTAGGCTAATTACAAGTTTTGCACCATCGATCGCATCACAATAGCTAGTATTATCATTTAAGTGCAAAGCAAACACATCTAAGGCATGGCATTTGAGAATACTCCAGAATATTTTACTATTAAACACATAAACATGCTTAGATTATACCAATTTAAGCTATAGCGCCCGACATGTATGCAATGAAGCTATTCATGCTATTAAGTATGTGAACACACACATAGACATGCATATAAACATACCTATTTCATGTAATCATCACACAAACACATAGACATGCTCGCATAATGATTTATAGATGGTTAATAGCATAATAGACTTTAATATACATATGTTACATCGTTGAGGCATTTCAACAAACACATAGAAATGTATGTAAAATAGCCTTTAAAGCCCTAAGCATAAAGAATATATACATAAATCCATCATTAATAAAAAGTAGTAATCAATCCATAAATACAAGATATAATCACCCTACATAGCTCTAATCAAACATAATTAGACTTAGGATAAAAGAGAGATACCCTTCTATCCATAGCCAAGCTTTACAGTCCATGAGCTATGCGCCAAATCCTAGTGTTTGATCCTCTTGGATCCTTGATTCCAAGTGTTAAATATGTTTAGAAGTGAGTGTGTAAGGTGATTTTTGGTGGATTTTGGATTTTGGGAAATGGATGTTTGATTTGGGTGTTGTTCTCGTTCAAAAAAGGTTGAAAAGTGGCTTAAATAGAGCTTTCAGCGCGTCTAGCCGGGGGCCCAACCGGTCGACGGTCTTTGGGCCTAAGTCATCTAGCCAAAATTGGCCCAGATTCTTATCCAACTGGTTGACCGGCTCTAGGTTGTCCGGCCTAGACAAAAGCTAACTGGTCTTGATAGTGAAATGATCATATCATGCTCGTTTTAGCTCCGATTAGCGCATCATTTTTTTTCTATGGCTTCATATCATTGTGGGGGATCTCGAGCCATATTTTGCACCCTAAAACATGCCAAAATTTGTCCATGTCCTTCTTAGGTTGTGAGCTCCGAATTTGGCTAACGTTGTGCTCGGTTTCGCCTACGTTGCTTCTTCCTTTGCCCAGCCACTTTCAAATGCATTTTTCTTCATTTCTTTATGTCCGTAACACCCTTTGCTTTGTTCCACACTTCAAACACCCTTAATTAAGCTCTAATTATCTTCCCAAATCACACCTTAAATAAGCAATAAATGTACATTAGTGTAGCATTTAAGTCTTAACCTCAAATATGACATGAAAACCCTATTATGCATAAATATGACCTAAATGCTATACTAATACACCAAATGAAGCACAAAACACCTTAGAACAAGAATATACATATAATGCATAAGCACACACAAAACAAACACATCAACAGCCTCAAACGTTCTCTTTGTTTGTCCCCAAGCAAGCCTAAACCTAAGTTTTCCTCTAAGTCGATGCAAAGGGTTGCCTAAGGAATTGACTCGCCATCATGGTTAGCCTAAGAAGCATGAAGAGGGCATTCCTATTGTGGAGAGATCCTCAAGTCTCTTCAGATCCTTCCTCTACTCATAAAGGGCCTCGAACCTTGTAGAAAGCTCCCGAATAGCCTAACCACCACGAGCCTAGGATTCTAACGCACGCACTTGGGATGCTGAGATTTCGTGCCTCTTCAACTAACATGGCCTCCCTAACATGCACAAAGCCTTAAAGTTAGGAAGAGAAAGAATATACAAACACAATGGCTTAAAACAGGCCTTGTTCACATATTTACATAGAGGATAACTTGTGCTAAGTTGACATTGTGTCACTTATGCACTTATTGACAAAACGTTTTGGTACCTTTGGCTTTTCCTCTTTTTCTCATTTTTTTGTTTTTGATATTTTTGCACCTTTTTGCCTTTTTCAATTTTTTTTTTGGATTTTTCATGCTTTGTATTGTATTCACACAAAAAAAAAGAAAATAAAGGCTTTAGCACATCAAAACAAACCAATCAAGGAAGGGCACTTATATCAATAACCTTTTTTCAACATTCTTTCCTACCAAGCTATGGGGTGGCTACAAGGGTCATTCTTAAAGGTCCTTACTCCCTACAACTTCAAGGGCATCCCTTCTAAGACCCGAATTTCAATCCACTCCATTCATTTCCCCACAATGCAACTCATATTCACCAATCAATTAAATCAATCACAAAAGCCAACGCTCCAATCAACCAAGAGACATATTACTCTATATGCATCAAAATCGAAAAATTTTCACCATTTTAAGCACATAATGCACATCTACCCTACACAAAGCATATAATGAGAAAACCAAACTCCCACACCCCTAAACCTAAACTTTGCTTGTCCTCAAGCAAATAGAACAATACTATTCAACAAGCAAATCGGCAACACAAAGCAAGTAAGGGTGGTGGGGACGAGGTAAATAAATAGGGAACAAACAAAAAAAGGATAGATACAACCTTGTGTTCTTTGAAGCTCTTCAATGCCAATGGATAATGATTCAACTACGAATCCCTGTCTCGTAACATATCATAAACATTCAAAGCACATGATTAGTAGCATTACCATGTGAGCTTGCATTGGCATCATCAAATAATAAACAAGGTGTATGAAGAATGGGAAATGATAGAAGTGAGGATCAACACTTGGGAGGGTGAAAAAGAAAAACAAAAGGCAATTGAAAATCAGGGAACAATAATACTAAAAGTAAATAAAAGAAAAGGAAAAGCAAGGAAAGCAAATGAAACATAAACATGTCTAGGGTACCTCCTAGCAGTGCTGGATTTAACACCTCCAGTTGGGCGCTAGTGTTAGAGTAATACATGTTTAAAAGTGCGAGGCACAAATTGCTGAATATTCAACCACGCATAGACAGTAGAAGGAAAAGGGTCATGCAACAAATTATGGGGCAATGGATGTTCAATGCACCCCTTTTCAAGATCCCACCCCGAAACATCAAATGAGAATGTGTGCACAAGTGTGGAAGGCGTCATGTATAAGCGTGAAAGATCATGCCCCATGTATTCTCTAACTAGCCACCCTATCGCCTTCTTCTCATAATCAAGGGCTAGGAATACACCTTCCCCATAGGTCAAAGATAGGTCTAATGCATGCAACATGAGAGAAGTGCTATCTAGCTCTAGATGAAAATGTTCTAAACTAGAAGGTGTAAACGTGAGCTTCAAAGAAGGAGACTCATCAGAATGGGAAAGGGGAGTGGGAACGACATTTGGACAAGGAAGGGCAAGGACGAGGGATGATGAAGTACCACATTCTTCTTCTCCACAGGATATAACATGTTCAAGCCTAGGTCGTTCTAACTCCTCACAAAGGGTGGATTCGATCTTAATAGGCTCTATTTCCATCAATGAATCATTAAACATCCAAAGAGACCCATAGATCATTCTTCCAAGCACACCAATTTCTTTTTATGTGTCTTCTTAGAATTGATTTTCTCTTCAACATCATGATTCTTAACTCTAAGAGACTTATCATCTAAAACCTCTGAAATTGATGTCATGTTTTCCACAATGGATACTTTAAACCTTCACTAGCTAAAGTCTCTTCAAATTCAACAATACATTCATCACTAGTGGGTGTCATCTCACCATTGTGCTCTTGATATGGGGTAGACACATATGGAGGGGGCAATGAGGACACAAAGGATTTCGGGTCATGGATGCGTGAATGCTCAAGGGAAGTGTATACTCTAGACTCCCTAAATGAGGACTCAAAATGCAAATGAGTGCTATGATCATGAGACTCAACCTCCAAGAGTGTGGAATGTGTGGAATGAGGAGAAAGAAAAGGCTCACACGACTCAATGGAAAATGTTGAAAGCTTAGGAAGATAGGGTACTATTTCCTCTAAAACATATTCATAAGAGTCATCAAGAACCAAATTATCATCAAGCTCATTCTCGTCCTCACTACAAGATGTGATCTCTTCATCAACCTCTTTTTCTAATCGTCTCTCTAAGACATGATCTTTTTTACCACTATTTCTCTCATCTCTAGGTCTCTCTCCTATCTCTTCAACTCGTTCTAAAGGTATTTCAACATTCTTGCTCATGAGTTGCGCACTCTCAACCATGATCTTTAAACGCTCACTGATGTCTACTTTCGAGTGCAAGCTTTAAAAGACCCGCAAGCGTACGGATCGTACAATACAGTGTTTACGAGTGCGGGTGTCGAACCACAGGGAGGCGTGAATATCGTGAATGTATCCTATGCTTGGTGTCCTAAAAGAGCTAAAAAGAAAGATCTAAACTAAGTGTACTTTTTCTTGTGAAGGTTTGGATTGTCGGGAGCTCTAAGTAAATGAAAAAAAACTAAACTATGAATAAAAACAAAAGGGACGCAGGTTGATTAAGAAGAAACTAACAATTGGAAAGGGATTAGGGTGACTTGGACTTATGAATGGGTAACTCCATACTCAAATGCTATGGGATTAAGGGATGATGGCTAACTATCAAAAGTGCTCTTAACTAGGTTGTTAGTTAGTGTCCTGATTTCCCCCTAGGACTCGGTGCAGGTCCGTCCCTAGGCGACGTCTCCTAGAGCTACGGCGTGGTCCTTATGACCTAGGGCCTCAAGAGGGACTAACTAACTTCCTAGGTGACTTAGAATGAACCTACCTTAGTACCTAAACCGTTGGCTGGGTTTAAAGCCAAGACCTAGTGTTGCTAAGGTCGACTAAATCTATCCTGAAACCTATTGGCTGGATTTAAAGCCAAAGGAAACTCGACCTAGATTAGCCCTAAATTATACTCCGTCATTCTAAGATCACTATAGTAGGATTTGACTAACATTTATACACATGTGATATTGAAATTATGCTTGTTACTAGGCATGCAAATACGCATATAGACATGAATAAAAGCACTACCCACTTCATAACATCCATGTATAAACACATAGACATGAGTACAGCATGGATTAGATGTGTTTAGTAACAAACAAACTTCAATTAATATATATGTACTCATCTAGGTATTTTATCAAACACATAGACATGAATGAAAGAACACCCAATTAAACAAAACAAATCAAAACATATATATATATATATATATATATATTCAGCCATCATATCCCATATCATAAGAGTATAAAATTAACCCATTACATAAGTTTTATCACCCTATACAAGCCTACTCAGACATAATAGAAAATAGAATGAAAGAGATATAACGAAACTCCCCTTTCATCCTAGCGATTTTAGAACACAGCTTGTAAACAATCTCGATTCCAAAGCGTTTGAATCCTACAACGAAACTTGGTTCTTCGTGAAAAGTATGTGAAAAGGGTGTGTGAGGCGGCTAGGGAATAGGGTTAAGTGTGTGTGAGAATAGGTGTGAAGTGTGTGTAAAAACTCTCTTTTTCTGCTCCGCATCGGGCTTTATTTATAGATTCGCGCATAGCTGGTCGATCGGCTAGGTCGACCGGCCTCTGGAGTACTCGACCGGCTTTCTTCAAGGGCTCTCTGGAGTGGCCAGTCGACCTAACCGGTCGACCGGCTCTTGAAGGGGGGTCGTCCGGCTTTTCGACGAAGCTCTTTGGAGTGGCCGGTCGACCTAGTCGGTCGACCGGCTATTCTTCCTTAGCGTCCGGCTGACTTCCTTCATCCAATTTTTTGTCATTTCGGCCTTTAGTCTTCTCCCTTAGACCCGTGCATGTCCTATCTTCATCACCTTTCATTGTTCAATCTTTATCTTAACCCAAAGTCACCTGAATCATTGAAAATTAGCTATCAGTGTAGCATTTTATCTCTTAAACTCAATATGCACATTTATTCACACTTAAGCCTATTCCTATCAAAAGTACTACACTAATGCATCATTATAAGCATTCAACACCTCTAAAATATAAGTAAATGGCAATGCAAACACACACCATATCACAACTCATCAACACCCCCAAACCTTCTCCTTGCTTGTCCTCAAGCAAGCCTAATCTTAAATCTTTTTTCTAAAGCTAATACAATGGATTACCTGAAGGACTGACTCGCTATCAGCATTAGTTTGAGAAACATGAAAGGGCATTCCTATTGTGAAGAGATCCCTAAGCCTCTTTGAATCTTCCCTCTACTCATAAGGGGTCTCGTTCCTCATGGGAATTTCCCAAGTAGCCAATCCACCACAAGCCTAGGATTCTAACTCACGCACTCGGGATATTGGTATTTCGTGCTCCTTCAATTGACATGGTCTCCCTAACATGCACCAAGCCTCAAGGATAAAAAAGAGAGAATATACAAACACAATGGCTTTTATAAGCCTTATTCACATGCTTGCAAAGATGATAACTTGTGCTAAGTTGACATTGTGTCACTTATGCACTTATTCACTAACTTTTAGGTGCTTTTGGCTTTTCCTCTTTTTTACTTCATTCATAGAATTTTGCACCTTTTTGCCTCTTTTTTTTTCAATCATTTTTTTTTTCATTTTCATTGTATTGAATTCTCAAAAAGGAAGAAAAAGAAAGGCTTAAGCATATCAACAAGAACCAATCAAAGACGGGGCACTCACATCAATAACCCTTTTTCAACACTCTTTCCTACCAAGCTATGGGGTGGCTACAAGGGTTATTCTTTTAAGGTTCTCACTCACCACAACTTTTAAGGGCATCTCCTCCAAGACTTAGTTTTCAAACCACTCTATTTATTCCCCCACAATGTCTCTCATCTTAATAAATCAATAGAGTCAATCACAAAAGCCAACACAATGATCAACAAAGAAATAAATGACTCTATATGCATCAAAATTGAAAAATTTTCACCATTTAAACGCATGATGCAATCTACCCTAAGTAAAATATAACAAGAAAGAAAACTAAGTAAAATATAACAAGAAAGAAAACTAAACTCCCACACCCCCAAACCTAAACTTTGCTTGTCCTCAAGCAAATAGAACAAAGCACAACAAAAACAAGCAAGTTATCATTACAAAACAAGTAAGGGTGGTGGGGATAGGGTGCGAACAGGGAACAAGTGGAGAAAGGATAGATACAACCTTGCATTTTCTTCAAAGCTTTCCATGCCAACGTCATCTCACCATACTGCTAATCTGTGACTCACAATTCATAAACACTCACAAAGAAAACAAGATTAGTAGCATTGCCTATGCATACTCGCATTGGCATGTGCACTAAGAAGTAGTGGTGTATCTTACGGGACAAAGGATTAGGATTCAACACTTTAAGTTGGGTGCAAGAAAGATAAAAGAAAGAAAATAAAAAGAAACAAAAGTCAAACAAATGCAAGACTATAGAATTAAACCTAGGTTGCCTCCTAGTAGCGCTAACCACCAAGCCGTCAGCCAGGCAAATACCAGCTCATTTTCAACTTCCATATGTGGGATCTTGAAGCTTTAAAACCTCCACACGAGCCATGCTCGGATCATAAGCGTGCTTCAGGCGTTGCCCATTTACCGTCAACTCTCGGCCATCCTTTAAGTCTTTAATCTTGACTGCTCCTGAAGGATAGGCAATCATCACCTCATATGGACCATCCCATCTCGTCTTAAGCTTACCTGGAAAAAGCTTCAGTCGTGAGTTAAACAACCAAACTTTATCAAGAGGAGAGAATGATTTCTTAATAATGTGTTTTTCATGGATTCTCTTCATCCTATCCTTATAAAGTTTAGCGTTCTCATATGCCTTGAATCTAAGCTCTTCCAGTTCTGCTAGGTCTAGCCTCCTTTTCTCACCGCTTTTGCCAAGTCAAAATTTAAGGCTTTGATTGCCCAATACGCTCTATGCTCAAGTTCAACCGGCAAGTGACAAGCTTTACCAAATACCAATCTATACGGAGACATACCAATAGGAGTCTTAAAGGCGGTACGGTAGGCCCACAAAGCATCATTTAATCTAATAGACCAATCTTTTCTATCGTGCCTAACCGTTTTCTCTAGAATGTGTTTGATCTCTCTATTGGACACCTCTACTTGTCCACTAGTCTGCGGGTGATAAGGAGTGGCTACTTTATGGGTGACTGAATATTTCCTGAACAAGGCCTCTAAAGTCCTATGGCGAAAATGCAAACCCCCATCACTAATTAAGACTCTAGGGACTCCAAATCTAGAGAAAATGTTCTCTTTAATAAACTTAACCACTACCCTATGGTCATTAGTGTGTGTACGAATAGCCTCAACCCATTTGGATACATAATCAACGGCCACTAAAATGTATTGACACCCAAAGGAAGGTAGAAATGGACCCATGAAGTCTATACCCCAAACATCGAACAACTCATAAGGAAGAATAGGGGATAAAGGCATCATGTTTCTCCTAGAGATGGACCCAGATTGTTGACATCTAAAACACTTTTTGCAATATTCCTGGGCATCCCTAAAGAGAGTAGGCCAAAATAATCCACTTTGCAAGACCTTCGCAGCAGTCTTCTTCCAATTGAAATGACCCCCACACCCCTCATCATGACACATGCTTAACACGCTCTCAAACTCCTCCTCAGGCACACACCGGCGAATCATTTGATCCGCACACACTTTAAAAAGATAGGGGTCCTCCCAAAAGAAATGCCTAACTTGTGCTAGGAACCTATCTTTTTCTCTTTTCTCCCAATGAGACGGAAAACGCCCTATGGCAAGATAATTAACTATATGAGCGAACCAAGGTGTGTGATGAGAAATAGCAAATAATTGCTCATCAGGGAATGAATCATGAAAAGGAGATGGATCACTAGAAGACTCGCTAACAAGACGGGAAAGATGATCCGCAACTAAATTCTCTCTACCCTTCTTATCCCGAATTTCTAAGTCAAACTCTTGAAGGAGGAGCATCCACCTAATCAAGCGGGGCTTACAAAGTCGCTAGGGCATTACAAAGACCGAAGGGCATTCTCCTATAAGCAAAAGTGCCATAGGGACAAGTAAAGGTGGTCTTTTCCTGGTCCTCGGGAAACACAGGGATCTGGTTATATCCCCAATAGCCATCTAGAAAATAATAGTAGCTGTGCCCAGCTACTCTATCTAAAATCTGGTCTAGAAAAGGCAATGGGAAATGATCCTTCCTAGTTTTGGAGTTGAGCTTCCTATAATCAATACAGACCCTCCATCCCGTAGGAGTACGTGTAGGGATAAGCTCTCCTCTCTCATTCTTAACAACTGTGATCCCGGACTTCTTAGGGACAACTTGGACTGGGCTAACCCACTCAATATCAGAGATCGGATAAATAATGCTTGCATCCAAAAGCTTAATGATCTCCTTCTTAACTACTTCGCTCATGTGTGGGTTTAGCCTCCTTTGCATCTCCCTAGAAGGAATGGCTCCATCTTCAAGGTGAATACGATGCATACAAATAGAGGGTGCATGCCTCGTAAATCATCAATCTTCCACCCTCCTGCCTTCCTATGTTTCCTAAGGACCTCTAAGAGACGCTTCTCATTCTCACTAGAAAGATCGGAAGCTATGATAACCAGAAGAGTCTCACTAGAGCCTAGGAATGCATACTTCAGATGATCCGGAAGGGGTTTGAGCTCTAAAGAAAGGCTGGGCTCAACCAAGGAGGACTTAACCTCAACATCATCAATGCGTTCATCACTAGAAATGGGAGTAGAAGAATTAACCTTGAGTGACTTATTAATCAAACAGCTCTCAATTAAGGAAGTAGAAGCTATACATTTCTTCTCTAAGGTCTCCAAATCAAAATTTGACATCATTTCTTCAAATTTCCTCAAATCATCTCCATCATCATAGTCATTTCTATGAAATCCTCAATGCAAGAATCAATCACATCTACTTTAAAGCACTCTTCTCCATCCTCCTCTCCTATACTAGCTCTATTCACCGCCTCTGCAACCTTCATAGTGGATTTCAAATTCCCAAATTTCATCTCTAATATCCCCGACCTACAATGGACAATGGCATCTGCGGTGGCAAGGAAGGGGCGACCTAGAAGAATGGGTGTAGAATGTCTAGAGTCGTGTCCCGAATCCATATCTAACACTATAAAGTCAACAGGGTACACAAACTCACCTACCTGAACCATAACGTCCTCTATCACCCCCTTAGGTCTACGCTCAGATCTATCAGCTAGCTGAAGAGTAACATACGTGGGAGACAACTCACCTAGGCCTAACTGGCGATAGACGAGAATAGGAATAAGATTCACACTAGATCCTAAATCTAACAAGGCATGATCAATTTGCGTCTCACGGATCCTACAAGGAATGGTGAAAGCTCCGGGGTCACTCCTCTTGGGCGGAAGGCCCGAAGTACAAATACTACTCACCTTCTCCGTAAGCCTTACCTTCTTAGGAATGGTCGATGATCTACGTTTCCTTGTACAAAATCCTTAAAGAACTTAGAGTAAGATGGGATGGAAATGATCGTATCTATCAAAGGAAGATTAATCTTAAGATCTTTGAGATGCTCTAAAATCTTGAAGAACCTAGAATCCTCACTAGATGTAGGTCTCTCTAAAGCGGATGGAAAAGGAACTCTAGGCTCTATATCTCTAGATGCATGGGAGTTATCCATAGGTTCTTTTCCCTCTCTATGTGGTCGGCAAGTACTAATCTCTCCCTGATCTCTAACGGTCTCATTTCTCTCAACAGGACTCTCTCTAGAATTTCCCCCAACAAGGTTACCATGTTGTGCTCTAGACTCGAAAGGACCACTAGGTGCAGACACTGCATAGTCAATTCCTACCCTATTATCCACTACCCGACCGCTCCTAAGAGTGGTGACAGCTTTAGCTTGAGCCTGAGAAGGGTAAATGGTGTCAGTGGAGGAACAAGATTGGACTCTAGGGTTTACTTCCAGCTGAGAAGGCAATTTCCCGTGGTCTCTAGTGCTCAATTGACTAGCAATCTGTCTAAGCGTGCCTCAAACACGGCCATTTCTTTGCCTATTTTCTGCCAATTCCTGTTGTTGATTCTGAATAAATTGCATTATCTTTATCATGTCATTACTAGGAGGCTGGCTACTAGAGGGAGTAGGTAAAGCTTGAGGTTGAGGAGCACTAGTGAGACGGGGTTGATTGACTTGATAAAAACCTGGGGGATATTGCGGACGGGTCATTTCTGAGGTGGAACTTGAGGATGTGAACTAGACTCATGCTGTCCTTGTCTCCGAGGAAAATTTGGATTGTCCCTCCAACCCAGTTATGCGTGTTTAAGTATGGATTATACTCACGAGAATAACCTTGTGTGGCACACACTTGCTCTTTCATGAATTCAGGAAATTGGGATGCTAAAGGGCAAGCTAGGGTCTCATGAGATGACTCGGAGCATAATGCACAAACTTCAACAATTAAGGGGGTGGAGGAAGCACTTGAAGAACTAGTCCTAGGACTCTGAGATGAAATGGACAAAGAGATGAATTGATCTAGTTTATTTGTTAACGCCTCGACCTTAGAGGGTAAGTCTGAAGAAATTCCAACCTCACTAACACTTCTCTTGTTACCCCCTCGACTAGACCTTTCCATTGCAAAATTTTGAAATGAATTCTCAGCCATCATTTCTATTTTCTCCCATGCCTCAGTTGGTCTTAAAAGATAGAAACCACCACCGGAGGCGGTATTGACCATCATCCTATTTTGTTCATTTAGGCCTCGAAAGAAGTATTGCATTAGGTCATGATTGCCGTATCCATGTTGTGGACATTGTCTAAGAAGATCTTTGAACCTCTCCCAAGCTTCATGAAAAGATTCTAGGTCATGTTGGGAGAAAGTCATAATGGCAGTCTTAAGATCGGCTGTCTTGGCCATGGGATAAAATTTCTGGAAGAACTTAGATTGAAGCTCAGCCCATGTAGTAATGCACCCATTAGGTAAGGAGTGCAACCATGTCTTAGCCTTATCCTTAAGAGAGAAAGGAAACAATCTTAGACGTATGACCTCTTGGGAGACATTGGGGACATGGAGAGTGGAACTCATTTCAACAAAATCAGTAATATGATCAAGAGGACTCTCATTGCTTCTCCCGTAGAAAGAGGGAAGCATAGCCAACATATTAGGCTTAATCTCGAAGTTTGTCCCCCCCAAACCTGGAATTTGAATAGCCGAATTGGGCTCAAAGGTTTCGGGGAGAAAGAATTGCCTAAGCGTGGGTTCCTCATCTATGGGTGGATCTGGTCTACGGGGTTCCTATCTAAAATGAGCTTGGGCTTGATGCCCAATGTGCTCATGAGGTGGAATGGGATTCATTGGGGGATTGGGTGGATTATAAGGATGATTAGGATCGGTCATCTCCTCAGGAAGATCTCCTAAATTCCTGAAACGTCTAGTGATTCTTTCGGGTTCGGGATTAAGAGGAACTAAGGGATTCCTAAGGGATCTCCTACCACGCATGCACAAACTATCCTAACTCCGGCCACTTTAACCCCCGAAAACTTCAATATTCCTATACTACAGCAAATAATCCACAATCCTATAAAGTCTACTAAAAAAAATAAAGTCAAAAGCTGAAATAAATCAACAAAATTTAAAGCAAGATAATATGAGCAGCAAACAGAATAAATTAAAAAAAAAAACTAAACAAACTATAAAGAAAAAGCAAGAAAAGCAACTATCAAAACACACAAGCACATAATGCAAATCACCGTGCCTCCCCGGCAACGGCGCCAAAAACTTGATGTCTACTTTCGAGTGCAAGCTTTAAAAGACCCGCAAGCGTACGGATCGTGCAATACAGTGTTTACGAGTGCGGGTGTCGAACCACAGGGAGGCGTGAATATCGTGAATGTATCCTATGCTTGGTGTTCTAAAAGAGCTAAAAAGAAAGATCTAAACTAGGTGTACTTTTTCTTGTGAAGGTTTGGATTGTCGGGAGCTCTAAGTAAATGAAAAAAAACTAAACTATGAATAAAAACAAAAGGGACGCAGGTTGATTAAGAAGAAACTAACAATTGGAAAGGGATTAGGGTGACTTGGACTTATGAATGGGTAACTCCATACTCAAATGCTATGGGATTAAGAGATGATGGCTAACTATCAAAAGTGCTCTTAACTAGGTTGTTAGTTAGTGTCCTGATTTCCCCCTAGGACTCGGTGCGGGTCCGTCCTGAGGCGACGTCTCCTAGAGCTACGGCGTGGTCCTTATGACCTAGGGCCTCAAGAGGGACTAACTAACTTCCTAGGTGGCTTAGAATGAACCTACCCTAGTACCTAAACCGTTGGCTGGGTTTAAAGCCAAGACCTAGTGTTGCTAAGGTCGACTAAATCTATCCTGAAACCTATTGGCTGGATTTAAAGCCAAAGGAAACTCGACCTAGATTTGCCCTAAATTATACTCCGTCATTCTAAGATCACTACAGTAGGATTTGACTAACATTTATACACATGTGATATTGAAATTATGCTTGTTACTAGGCATGCAAATACGCATATAGACATGAATAAAAGCACTACCCACTTCATAACATCCATGTATAAACACATAGACATGAGTATAGCATGGATTAGATGTGTTTAGTAACAAACAAACTTCAATTAATATATATGTACTCATCTAGGTATTTTATCAAACACATAGACATGAATGAAAGAACACCCAATTAAACAAAACAAATCAAAACATATATATATATATATATATATATATATTCAGCCATCATATCCCATATCATAAGAGTATAAAATTAACCCATTACATAAGTTTTATCACCCTATACAAGCCTACTCAGACATAATAGAAAATAGAATGAAAGAGATATAACAAAACTCCCCTTTCATCCTACCGATTTTAGAACACAGCTTGTAAACAATCTCGATTCCAAAGCGTTTGAATCCTCCAACGAAACTTGGTTCTTCGTGAAAAGTATGTGAAAAGGGTGTGTGAGGCGGCTAGGGAATAGGGTTAAGTGTGTGTGAGAATAGGTGTGAAGTGTGTGTAAAAACTCTCTTTTTCTGCTCCGCATCGGGCTTTATTTATAGATTCGCGCATAGCCGGTCGATCGGCTAGGTCGACCGGCCTCTGGGGTACTCGACCGGCTTTCTTCAAAGGCTCTCTGGAGTGGCCGGTCGACCGGCTCTTGAAGGGGGGTCGTCCGGCTTTTCGACGAAGCTCTCTGGAGTGGCCGGTCGACCTAGTCGGTCGACCGGCTATTCTTCCTTAGCGTCCGGCTGACTTCCTTCATCCAATTTTTCGTCATTTCGGCCTTTAGTCTTCTCCCTTAGACCCGTGCATGTCCTATCTTCATCATCTTTCATTGTTCAATCTTTATCTTAACCCAAAGTCACCTGAATCATTGAAAATAAGCTATTAGTGTAGCATTTTATCTCTTAAATTCAATATGCACATTTATTCACACTTAAGCCTATTCCTATCAAAAGTACTACACTAATGCATCATTATAAGCATTCAACACCTCTAAAATATAAGTAAATGACAATGCAAACACACACCAGATCACAACTCATCACTCACCTAGAGATTTGGTGTCTCGCTTCAAACTCTCTAGTTCCTCTTGATTGGATTAGAGGAGAGATAAGAGATAGTCAAGCATTTCCTTTTGTGAAGAAGATCTAAAAGAAGAGGGCTCAACCGAGTGGAAATGGTAGACATCTTGATTAACATTACTATAACCATAACCATTGTATGACTCAGAGGACAAGTGGGTGGGAAAAGATGATAGGAAGGATAAACTCTCAATGCAAAGAGGTATATCGAATGATGAGTCATCTTGACCCCAATATGAAAATGCATGATGTTGCTCCCTAGAATCATGATAATAGGATGAATATGCATGAATAGGGATATGATTCCTAGAGGCATTGGGCATTACATGCAATTGGGGTAAGGGTAAAAGGTAGGGCAACTATTGGAATCATGAGCATGGCTTCCACATAGATTGCAACAATAAGAATATGCATCGCTATAGTCATGATCACTAAATGGAGATGTATGAGATGATGCACGACTATAGGGGTCATAGTTAGCACTAGCCCTCGATGGGGAATTTTCATGGGGATAGAAAACAGCTGGATGCATAAAACTTCCACAAATGCGACATGCAATGGGAACATTTTTGGGTGGTGGGGAAGAGGATACAAGTGACCACCATGATGCATTAGGATCATTCATGATTAATTGACACAAGTAAACCTGTTCACAATGCTTAACCATTTTTTTTTGAAATTTTCTTTTATTAATCAAAACAATAAAAACATGAAAAGAAATGATAAAATAATACGTAACAAGCTAAGACATACGAAAACTAAGAAACCAAACAATAGTTGCCTCCCCACCAACGGCACCAAGAACATGATACGCTATTTGAGCACAAGCCTAAATAGCCCGCAAGCTCACAGGTCACGTGTAGCACAGTGTGTGCGAGTGTGGGGTCAAATCCACAGGGAAGCCAAACGTGAGTAGTGTTCTAAGCTAAGCATGTCTTAAAGTGCTACATGTTGGGACCTAAACTACACTCTTTTTGGGGATTTTTGGTTTAAAGAGAGCTTGGAAAAGTAAAGCCAAACTAAGGACAAGGAAATAGAAGATGTATGTGTGTGGAGGAATCAAGTGATCTAAGGGGATTCAAACGTCAGAAATGGGGGACTAAGGTGATTACGTCTTGTTTATGGTGATTACTATGCCTTTCTAGGGTTACTTGATGGACTATACTAAGTGCACTAATCTAGACCTATAATTAGCCTCTTAATTGATACACTAAGCCTCAGTGCAGGTCCCTAGGTGGCGATGCCTAGTAGTATGGCGTGGTCTTTATGACTTAGGAATTAGGGCTAACCAATAAGATTCTAGGTGAGTGTAGATTGATCTAACCCTAGCACTTATCCTCTAATTAATTCCCTATCTGGCCCTAGGACTCGGTGTGAGTCCGTCCCTAAGCTTTGCCCCACTTAGAGCTACGGTGTGATCCCTATGAACCTAGGGTTTTAAGGTGGACTAACTAGCCTTCCTAAGTGAACTAAGGTCAACTAAACCTCTTTGGACTCCTATTGGCTGGATTTAAAGCCAAAGGGGACTCGACCTAGGCTAATTACAAGTTTTGCACCATCGATCGCATCACAATAGCGAGTATTATCGTTTAAGTGCAAAGCAAACACATCTAGGGCATGGCATTTGAGAATAATCTAGAATATTCTACTACTAAACACATAGACATGCTTAGATTATACCAATTTAAGCTATAGCACCCGACATATATGCAATAGAAGCGATTCATGCTATTAAGTGTGTGAACACACACATGGACATGTATATAAACATACCCATTTCATGTAATCATCACAAAAACACATAGACATGCTAGCATAATGATTTAGAGATGGTTAATAGCATAATAGAATTCAATATACATAAAATACATCATTGAGGCATTTCAACAAACACATAGACAAATATGTAAAATAGCCTTTGAAGCCCTAAGCATAAAGCATATATACATAAATCCATCAAGTTTTCATTAATAAAAAGTAGTACTCAATCCATAAATACAAGATATAATCACCCTACATAGCTCTAATCAAACATAATTAGACTTAGGATAAAAGAGAGATACCCTTCTATCCATAGCCAAGCTTTACAATCCATGAGCTATGCCCCAAATCCTAGTGTTTGATACTCTTGGATCTTTGAATCCAAGTGTTAAATGTGTTTAGAAGTGAGTGTGTGAGGTGATTTTTGGTGGATTTTGGGTTTTGGGAAATGGGTGTTTGATTTGGGTATTATTCCCCTTAAAAAAGGGCTGAAAAGTGGCTTAACTAGAGCTTTCAGCGCGTCTAGCCAGGGGCCCAACCGGTCGACCGGCTTTGGGCCTCAGTTGTCCGGCCAAAATTGGCCCAAATTCTAATCCGGCTGGTCAACCGACTCTAGGACGTCTGGTCTAGATAGAAGCTAACTAGTCTTTATAGTAAAATGATCATATTTTGCTTGTTTTAGCTCCGATTCGCGGACTATTTTTTTCTATGGCTTCATATCGTTGTGGGGGATTTTCCAATGCATATTTTGCACCCTAAAACATGTCCAAAATTTTCTATATCTTTCTTAGGTTGCAAGCTCCGAATTTGGCTTACGTTGCGCTCGGTTTCGCCTCGGTTGCTTCTTCCATCGCCTGGCCACTTCCAAATACACTTTTCTTCGTTTCTTTATGTCCGTAACACCCTTTGCTTTGTTCCACTCTTAAAGCACACTAATTAAGCTCCAATTATCTTCCCAAATCACACCTTAAATAAGCAATAAACGTACATTAGTGTAGCATTTAAGTCTTAACCTCAACTATGACATGAAAACCCTATTATGCACAAATATGACCTAAATGCTATACTAATACACCAAATGAAGCACAAAACACCTCAAAACAAGTATATACATAAAATTCATAAGCACACACAAAACAAACACATCAATATATATATATATATATATATATATATGTCTGACAATAAAATGTTTTCCCCTTGGTTAACTAAAAGCTAAAGACTTACTTTTGGAATTTCAATTTTAGAATCTTTATTGGTTAATAATGGTGTCACTGCTATAGATGTTGTGGTAGCAAAACTCGTCTATTTAGGTACTTATAATTTTCAATCAAACATTTTATTATTAGAATCTTGCTAGTGTATGAAAAATCTTGATACAAATAGCTTCTCTCTATTTCTGTAATATTTTATTTTTCTATTTTAGTACTTTATCGTGCTATTTTGGTTTCTTCTTTAGCTCCATAATACTTCAAAATACTTTTATGTTATGTATGTTACTCTTGGATAACTTGGGAAATGTTATTTTTACTTTTTTTTGGAGATTATATATACGCCAGTGACTTTACTTCAAAAATTCTAACATTGTATAAAAGAATAAAAATTGTTAAGGTATATAATTACTTGCTGAAAGAAAGGGATTTGGAAAATAGATAGTAAAAGGAGGAACTTCAAACTCAATTAAATAAAGTGACAAAGGTGGAAAGAAAGTAAAGTGTTCAATCAAATGGATTGGATTTGTCAAATCTCTTACAAGATAATATTTATTGGATTAATTAGGGTTCATTTGGATTGGTTTTTCTAAAAGCGTTTTTGTTTTTAACTTTTAAAAAAGAAATTTTTTGAGGAGTAGAATTTTTTTGGCTCCTAAAAATGATAAATTTGTTATAAAACTAAAGAAAAAAGGGAAAATAAGAGAAGAGAGAAAAGAGATTTCTTTTGATATTAATGATATGATTGTAACATTTAAGCTCCTATTTATGAGAAGAGACAAGAATGAGAGAAGAGCGAAAATAGAATTTTTTTTTTTATATTGATGTGTGTATATGATTATAAGATACACGCTCCTATTTATAGGAATACAATGACTCTCTCTCCAAAAATTTTCCTTTGCAATCATACGGTGCTTTTCTATTCTCAGGCTTGAATTTGGGTAATAACCTAATACTATTTTATGGAATATAAATATCAATAATAATTAATAATTTCATAATATTCCCCCTTGGATATTCATCTATTAAGAATATGCCTCGTTAAAACCTTATTAGAAAAAAAATCCAATGGGATAAAAATCCTAGTGAAAGAAAAAGAGTATAATATTCTTGTTGTATGGTTCATGTTGCCTTATTAAAAACTTTGCTAGAAAAACCTAGTGGACAAAACCTTGGCTAAGGGAAAAAGAGTACAGTGCATATTTGTCTCCCCTTGATTTAAATGTTGCTTCTCAAACATTATTGTAAATTATATCAATTTAAAAAAACTAGCTAAGTTCTTACTTGAGGAACTTGATGAGCCTTTATTCCATATTTCTTGAGGACTTCATGGATGGATTTAGCATAATATGTAAAGCTCCATCACATTTGATATAATCTCTTTTTATTCAAACAATATATACCATTCATTTGTTTAGTAATATATTATCATGCTTTGGGGAGATAACAATAATAATGAACTTTCATGGGAATCAATACGTAATAATTTCAGCGTATATGAAAACATATTGCTCGTTGTGAGTTAACAACTACTCGACAACTTTCATACTCAATCAAGATTGGCTTTGATTGTTTTGATAATAATAATAATAACGAAATTTGTGTTAATACCTTTAAGGTCATTTTATTAGTATAAAACCAACTCTTGCTAATAAAATAAGATATAATTGTGCTGACATGTATAATATGGAAGGATGTATTGAGACATGAAACTTTAGGACGAATAGGTTTTTTTTTTCACAAATCAGAATGGTCCATCTATTATCAAGAATAAAAAATTTCAAACACTCAAAATATGAGCTGTTTGGCTCCAAAATTTCTTTTGCTGAAATAATCGATGGAAAATATTCCATCTAAATAATGATTGAACTTTAGGCTAACCAATATAGTTATATCATAATTATATATGAGAGAACTTCATGAGTCCTTCTCGTATGTATGTTGCTTCATAAAAACATGGGCCATTGAACCCTTATTTTTAGAAGATTTTCATTAAACAAATATATCCCAATTTTTGAGATATTTTAGCTCATAAAAAAAGCTTTGAATATACTTCTCCAAAGATTTATGCTTCAAACATCTCTAGTCCTTCATGACTTGTACACAAAATATCACTAGAGAATAACCCGTGCGATGCATGAAAAAAATAAATATTCTTAATATCTTTATTTGTTATTGAGCTAAATATATTTTTCTATTATTATAACGATACAATATTTGTTAAATTTTGATTTACCAAAATATAAAGTGGAATGATAGTTAAATTTAAGCCAATTCCAAAATTAAAGGCTTTATTACTCCATTTTACTAATTTTCACTAAATTTTCTGACTTGATTTAAAAAAAAAATATTTGTCAGGTTTAATTTATCAAAATTTGAATTACCTTCCAAAATTTGATTTACCAAAATTGTCTGATTTAAATTATCAAAATTTGTGAGACTTGATTTACCAAACGTTTTCACTAAACTTGTCATGAATCATCGATCATTGAGTATTGACCAAATCAATCAATTTGCTATAAATAACTAATTTAACATATTTGGATCTAAATTGACTTCAAAATATTTTTTTGGACATAAATAAGTTTTTATTTGAAAATAAATAATATCTTTTGCTGCTTTACTATAAATAATTTATTAATAATTAAATGATGAGTTGGAGGGGATAAGGAACCAACATATGCCAATTACTTATAAGGCATGTATCTTCTTTTATAATATATATAGACACCCATGAAATATATTTATACCTGTATATGTTGTTTTATATTCATAAGACGTATATGAAGTCCTTTAAAAAATTACCAGGCTAATGTAATTACATCAATCACATAAACACATATCTCCTTATAATAGAAGCAAGATAATTAGAAGTTGTTTACACCCAACTTTCGCGCTACATTAGCCAGAAGGCTGAAGGGATAGAATATGGTTGAGAAGGGCTGAAGAGGTAGAAGGTCGAACTCAAGGTCTAGAGAAGCATTATGGTTGAGAAGGGCTGAAGAGGTAGAAGGTCGAACTCGAGGTCTAGAGAAGCATTATGGTTGAGCCACGACATAGAAAATAGAAGACATGTACAAAGCACATGAATAATTTCAAATAAATGAGACTAAGTCATAATAAAGCACTTGCGACACAACTATTAGGCGAGAACATAGGAGCAAATATGTTGGGGACCAAGCTAAGTGCAACAACTTGAGGAAGCTTTGGAACTGTATAGAAGTTGAGAAAATCAAGGACTGAGCAAATATAAAAGCTAGCCAATGTTCAGAAGGAAGGGGGTCCTAGAACTACCATGCCTTAATGTTTATCTATCTTGATCCTTAGCTTAGCAATAGTTAGTCATATCTTAATCTTAGTCTAGCCGTATCTGTAGCAATAGTATAGTGTTATCTTAATCTCACTTCACGTTGTAATTAATTTTATAGTCTAGAATTTTTCCTTTTCCGTTGTAATTAAGTTTACAACCCAACCTTTTGCAATTTTGTTATGTTAATATAATAAATTTTTGGGCCAAAGAGAGACAAAGATAAAGAAAATTGTCAGCCCCACTCCTAAAGTCATACTTGTGATCCCAGCTAAAGCTTTTGCACACACTGAATACATATATACTAGAATAGATACTTGAGCATTGCATGGAATGTATATACATACTCACACACACATAATTATATACATGCACACATTCATAGCCAACATACAGCATGGTTGCCAATTTATTTTGTGAGTCAAGTTGCAGGTTTTAAATTAAAAAGTAATCATTATAATTCATGCTATGATCAATATTCAAGGGTGTAAGGAAAATGATATGCTACCAACAATGGCCAAATTATAATATGCCAAATGGTTGAACCAAATTACAATATGCCAAATGGTTGAAGGCATTTTGGAGAAAGATTTGGAGCTAAGTGGCTTCTAACAAAATTTTGATTGAATAAATCATTAAAAGTAATAGATTAAATTTTAATTTAGAATAAATTAATTTATAATATAAGTTGATCGTATAATGTAATATAGCTTGGCTGATAATGTATTATTTTGTTAATATATTATTTGTAGCCTAAGTTGAAACAAAAAACCGTGGGCTAATTAGAAAGAACTTAGCCAATGCTTAAAGACCCAATAAACGATAGGATGAATGGCAATGTAGTCGACTCATAATAAATGAGCATGTGCAGGAGAAGCAGCATTCGCCTTGGCTTTTAGATGCACGCCTATGCTGCACAGGGTGCTGGCGTTAAGAAATAGCTACGAATTGATGTATGTTAGTAAATTTATAAAATGAGACAACTTCTTTTGCATTGTTTAACATATAATTATGTAATTTCATTTCTTAGAAGTTCCATAAAATTAATTTGGCAGTGAATCGAGCAAATAAAAAAAAAAACTATGTATGAAATGCAAAAATTATTTTCTTTATGCACTAAATCCGTGAATATGTACTATATTAATAGAATACTTCTACTGATTTCTAGGAATTTTTTTCAGGAAATAATTTTATAGTCATTTTTTATTACACTTATAATAAATTGACACAATGCGCGTTTAGTTTCACTTTAATTTTTTTTTACATATGGTAAATATTATTGGTAGAATATATTAAGTATCTTTTGATCTCTAATTACTTACAGGTTAAAAACAAAAAGTCACTTATTTGGGAAGCCAACCATGAAAAAATCAAAATAATATATGTGTATATATATATATATATATATATATATATAAAATAAAGTAATGACCATTGCACCATAATTTGCCAAGTGTCTCGCTTTCTGATCTCCACGTGTCCTCTTTAAATTACCCTTATTTGCATCTATTTATTCCAACTGAAACATTGCCTCATTAAATTTCTTTCTTTTCTTTTTTTTTTTTCAATTAACTTATCGTTTAAATTTTAACCATCTGTTCCACACTTAATATTACTACACATATCAATGTGCCTAGGAATTATATCACCATAATTTCTTCTCTCTCTCCCAATTAATATTTCTAACTTCTTCTTCTCTCTCT
Organism: Cordia subcordata; assembly: GCA_028554755.1. Taxonomy (NCBI): domain Eukaryota; kingdom Viridiplantae; phylum Streptophyta; class Magnoliopsida; order Boraginales; family Cordiaceae; genus Cordia; species Cordia subcordata. The sequence goes on from JAPTOF010000009.1 coordinate 4,778,559, forward strand.
TTGAAACGAAAAAACATCTCTCTCTCCCCTAATCGATATTCCAAAGATCAGACCCATTTTTAACCCTAAAGTCTACAAATTAATTTTTTTGTTTAAACAAAGTGGATCACACGATACAACAGAAGACATTTCAGGTGCCCAAGATGTTCTCTATGTTGGTTCTAACAGCAGTGTGCCATGTTTGCTTTGATTTTTCAATTTCAATGGTGGCTATATATTTCATTTGTTGTCGACTCAGAGTTTTCTATCTCCACTTTGTCTTCCATTCTTACTCTTTATTTTTATTTTGCTACAACAAGTAATATTTTTTAGTTTGGTTGCATTTTCTTATATATGGCACCAATATTTCACGTCGCTGTTACCTGATTTCTTTGTACTATTTTTTGGTTGCAGCTCCATTTATTTTTTAGAATGACAAAAGGAGCAAAAGAGTGAGTATATATATATATATATATATATATATATATTTTTTTTTTTGGTAATTATTTTTTGTGGGTGACAGGAAAGGAAAGGGGAGAAAGATGAGTGTGTATTGATGGCGATGGGGCTGAGGATGGAGAAGAAGGTGGATATGTGTACCGACTGCCACCTTTCGCAACAATTAGTGTGGGTATATACATGTCCTAATCCGTTTTACATGATATTCTTTTTAACCTTTTTATGAAATAATTGCTTATAACAAACAAATGCACGAGGTATATAGATCTTTCTCTATTTTTAATGTTTGTTTTCTCATTACAGAATTACTATATTTACTTTTAAAGTTATGATTTCTTAATTCTTACAAATATGTATATCAATATTTGTCATGTATTTGGAGTATATTGATGGTAGAGAAAGGGGTGAGGTATTAATCTTTATGTATTTTTTTCCAAGCTTTGGTCCTGCAATTCATTAAAAGAGGCTTTTTTTCCTTTTTCTTTTTCTTTTGAATGTAAAGACAATTTTTCAGTACCTAGAATGGCAACAAAGCTAATTGCATATGTAATTAGATCTTATTATTTGTTTTCGTGATATATATAATCAGATCTCAAAAGCTATGTTCTAGCCCTAGACTCAAACAGGTTAGGATAGCAAAAATTTTGGTCACCGTAGAATTTAAATAGAAGGGTTTAAAAAGGGCTTTTATTTTTTCTTATTCCTTAAGCATGTTATGATTTAAATCATTATTTTGTTGGCTCTCATAATTTCTGGAGGATGTTAAATTTGATATAATATTAAGTAGCATATACATTATTGTTTAAGAGAATCACATATCCATGTGACCATGTGAGCAATTTCATAATTTCAGTCTCTCTAAATAACTTTTTAAGTTTGCAGGTTGGACATTTAGAATTCGACTGCGATCAGCACCTGATTTGAAAGTAGTAGCTCTAATTCAAGTGTCTCTTTAAGTTTTAAACATTTGCTATTTTAGTAATACGATTCCATCTATATTTGGTTAGCAATTGCTAACATCTCGCTTGATACTAATTTAGTATACACTAATCTTTGTTTTTTTATCAGTGTGTCATGTGCAAGGCTAAATTTGCCGCCAAATGTCATTTTTATTGCTGAATTGAAACTGCAGACTGAAAAGTGGAGAATAATAGTTTGGGCATTACGATTATGAAATGTTGTTCAGTTTAAGAATTCATTTTTTTTACATGCTGCACCTAGATGAACAGGGAATGTAGTTGGAAATTTTCTTCGCTACATTATGCATTTGTGTTTGTGTTGTTTGGATTATAAACTATATTTCTGATTTAATTTGAATAAAGCAAGCAGTAGGAATTCTATTATTAGTATGAGTCAGATAGAAGATCTATTTGCTTCTAGCCTTAGAAGCTCTTATTTGAACTAAGTTTGGATATTGTAATACTATTAAAGATGATTTCTTCTCTTCTTCTTCTTCTTCTTCTTCTTCTTCTTCTTCTTCTTCTTCTTCTTCTTTTTTCCTTTTGTGATGTTTTTTTTTTTGTATATTATGGTTAATAACTTTGTAGGCTAATGTTGAAGTTGAGGGTCTAGATGATGACGCTAAATCAATAAGAAGAATGAGGCTGCAGTTAATGTATTGCTACTTCAACTCATATGGATTATTTTTTTAATGTATCAGTACTTTTGACTCATACGAGTTATGTTTTCTATACCTATGTCTATCAATGAAGAATTTCATTTTCTATAATTTCCCGTGTATGGATTATCTTAGATGGTGGTATCGTACTTTATTGTTTTATTTTGGTTGGTTTCAATATTGATGTACTGGGTTTGATGATTATTAGAATTAACTCATAAAAAAGTCTTTCCTTTTTTCCCTTTTTGGTGGATATGCATTCAACTCTTTTTTTTAATTGACCCATGTTACTTTTATTGTAAACTAATTTATCCATTCTAATTATTTTAATTCTCCAAGATAATTCCATCCTTTAATATATTGTTGATGAGTTCAGATTTAAATTTCATTCGTTGTTATACCAAATATTCTTGCTCATCATCAATGATTGTATAAGTTAAATTTTACACAAAATTATTTTGATTCAACCATCTTCTTGCTGCTTGAATTGGATATTTTGAATATCAACTAAGATTTTGAATACTAAACAATTACAAAATATCCCCAATTTTTTTTTTTGAAATTCAGAAATAGTAACCTATTCGATAAATCTGTGAGATTTTATAATTTTACAAAATCTATTCATAATTTTGTATTGTACTATTTAGATTTCACACTATACTATTTCTTACATAATGCCCATTCTACACGTGCAATGGAATAAATACTTAGTTATTACATTTAGAAGTTGGCATCAAATTTTTATCAACTAAATTAATTTTTTCAAAGAAAATAAACTTTGGGATATCTATTATTACAGTTTTGATCAAATATATTATAAATAATTCAAAACCACTTGAAGGTTTTGATAATTGATAAGAATGGCGTTATATCTAACAAAACTGAAAATGTAGTTTTCAGAGAAATTTTGAAAAATTGAATTAAATAGATAAAGTAAAATCTCTATTGGATTTTATTTTAAGTGTCGTCTATCATATGACAGTAACTATAAGTTGCCTAATTATTACTTGTTCATCATTTTTATCATATAATTTAAAAATAAATATCGTATTTAAAAATTATGATGATCTCGAACATTGCAAGGGTGTTACACTATATATATACATAATTCCACATGGCATCAACATAGTGTACCACGTGGCAGCAAGAGGTACATTTGATTTGTGAGGGAATGCTTGGGAGGGAAAATGCTTGCATATTGCTTGTTCCTTTCTTTTATATAGATATTTATATATGCACCAATCAAAACTAAACAATAAAATTCGCCAAAATAATAATAATAAATTTCTAAGATAAAGAATTAATTTAGAATGTGTATCAAATAGAGATATCTTAAATAAGTCCATAAAACTGACTACAAAATCACCGTTTTTATTGCTACACAAACGATTGAAGAATAATAAAAGGAAAAAAAGTATTTCTGTTACCTATTGTGCTATTCCCATCATATTCCGATTTAAATCACCTAGCTCATTCTGTTACACATTATTAGTGAGATTTAGTGAGTGTGAACTATGTAAATGATATGATCATAGCTCTATTATCATCAATATCATTAAATTTCTCCCGTAACATCATAACTACGAGAAGAATCCATGTCCGCTGGTGAAATTTGGAGCATTTTTATGACAAAGAGGGAGAAGAATCCGAAGAAAGATCATCCAAGGGAAACTCTGATCCGCTTCCTCTACCACCACCTTTTGTTCGGATGTCATCAATCATCTTCTGCACGATGCTCATCTTGGGACGATCCTTGGGGGACGTAGCCACGCAAAGCATTGCAACTTGCAAAAGCGCCATCATCTCTTCATCCCTCTCTTTGTACTGCGATAACTCGAAATCAAATACATCCCATTTCCACTCTTTGTGCACAACTCTCTGAACCCACTTCACTAAACTGATTTCGCTTTCGATGGTCGCCATCTTTCCTGTCAATATTTCTAGCAAGACGACGCCAAAACTATAGACATCACTCTTTTGTGAGGGGCTTTTAATGTTATTGTCATTCATAATATTAGTATTGGAGTTGAGTAGGTGCTGCTCTGGAGCTTTACATGCATTGTTTGATAAAAATGGTACTTGCAAGAGTTGGTTTAGGCCAATATCAGAGATGCAAGCGTTGCCTAGATGGTCAATGATGATGTTTGATGATGTTAGGTGTCCATGGATGAGCTTGGATTTGTTGTAATTATGTAGGAAAGCAAGCCCTGCTGCTGACCCTGAAGCCAATTTCAATCTTGTTTTCCAGTCTAGTGGTGTTCTTCCGGGTCCACGATTTCCTTAAAAGTAGGAAAAAGAAAATGCAGACTTTCCGTCAGTGCTGTCATAACGTTACAATTAATTAATAATTTGACAGACATAATATAATTGATAATCACTTCAATTTGTCTTGTTAGGTAAGCGATAAAAAAATAATTTAGAACTTGTCCAGAAACAAGAAGGAAAAGGACATGTTATCTAACTTTAATTATCCTAATGTTGCAATCAACATAATAATAATAACAATAATGACAATGAGGCCACGTAAATTAAATGCCATGAAGGCACCCGTTGGCCCTTCTCACCACACCGCAACCAAGAAACACCCCAAAAAAAAAACCAAAAATAAAAAAAGGAGTAAATAAATAATAAATATAAAAAGACCACCAGAAGACTATGCCATGGAGAAACTATCTCGTAAATAAATTACTATTTGTTTCTTGGATTTTCCATTAATTGAACTAAAATGATACAAATTACAAACAGTGTAAAGTCGCTTGAGGTGAACATTGGCTTCGCAGGCCATTCCCTGCTATTTTTCAGGCCGAAATATTGAATGTGTCATAAGGGAGAATAGTATTATATTATAAATTTAAAAATAATTATAATTACCTCAAGTTCATTGACCAAAATCTAAAACATTGCGAAATCACATCTCCATAAATCTAAAACATTACGAAATCACATCTAACAAAATCTTTTCGGAAAGCAATTAGTATGCACAAAAATCTATAGAGATGATTTAAAAAATTTAGTAATTAGAGAACAAACCGTGCAACAGATTGTGGAGGCTGCCATTCTGGAAAAAATCATAGACGAGAAGTAATTCATCCTTGGAAGAATAGTATGCTCTGAGGCTGACAACGTTTGGATGTCTCAAGCCACCAATTTCCCTCAACAACCCATTCACCTCCTTCATCCTTCTCAGTTTCTCCCTCACCCTCTTCACCACCACCACATCACCACCCTCCATCACCACCTTGTAGGTGGTCCCCACACTCCCTTTGCCCAACATCTCAGCTGAAGCCTTCAACAAATCATCCACTTTGGCAAAACTTTTACACCCCTCAAAACAAACCATTACATCTTCATTATTCAAACTATACCTAGCTATATTACTACCATATACTACTTTATGTCGAGAATTTTTATTATTTCTTCTTTCATTGTCATGCTTGTATTCTTTCCTATAACAGCAACACCACGTGATTGTTGTGAGGATTAACAAAATTGCTACCACATCAACTATAATGAACATCGCGACCATGTTATACTTTATACTAGTCTTGTTTTTCCCATCAGAAACACTACTTTCAATTGGAGCACTTTTAGCAGGTTGACTCAGGCAGCTAAAGGGTAACGGTTTCCCGCAGAGATGTTCATTTCCGGCGAACGACGACGTCGGAAACGTCGATATCTCATCTGGGATTTTTCCGATGAGGTTGTTGCTTGATACATTGAAGTCTACAAGCGAAGAAGCCCATGGCTTATCTACGCGAAGGCTTCCAGTGAAGGAGTTGAATTCTAGACGAAGAGTGAGCAAGTAAGGAAGCTGAGTTAACTCAGGCAACGGAATGTCACCGGAGAATTCGTTGTATGACAGGTCAAGGCGGTGGAGGCGACGGAGATTGGATATTCCGTCCGGAAACTTCACGGAAAAGCGGTTGTGGGAGAGGTAGAGGTGCTTAAGGTTATGCCAAGTGGAGAAATTTTCAGCTGAGGAAAGATGGTTGTGGTGAAGGCTAAGGTGGCGGAGCTGAGTTAACTCAGCTAGGGTTTGGATTGATCCGGTAAGGTTAAGGTGATTCAGAACGAGTTTGGTGACTCGTTGAGTTCTCGGATGGCACGTAACACCAAGCCATGCAGCACATGGGCTGGTTGTAGAGTTGATGGACCAAGAGGAGAGAACATTCGATGTGTCTGCTGAGGATTTAAACGCCAAAAGTATGTAAAAATCGCTGTTTTTGATATTAGGGTTGGGGTTAGACGAAGAAAAAGAGAAGAAAAGACAGAGAGTGAAGATGGTGTAGAGATGAAGCTTGTTAAGCTGCTTCACTGCAGCCATTTTCTTCCTCAACTTGTTTATAGGAACTATGAAAGCAAAGAGTATGAAGACGGTTTATGGTGTTTGTATATATGGTACGATAATGTCGCAACACATGAATATGATCTTTAATCAAATTTTTTTACCGTTGAAGTGGTAACTTAATTCAATTTTATTATTTAGTTTTTCTTTTTGAAGTTTTTGTTAGAGTATGACTCGAATTCCAAGTCTAATTGAATATTAAAAAAAATAGGAAGTCAATAAGTTGAAAAACACTTCAAATTATAAATTTCTTAATCTAACCAGTATTAGTATATGTATTCCATAAATAGGATCTTCTACTAAGAGTTTAGTTGTCACACACTACAATGTGGGTGTATCATGTATGATCAGGGAAATTATTTCTTTTGAAAAATAGAGAATTACACTGTTAATATAGGCCTTAGTCGAACCATATTAAAATTTTGTGTATTTTTGTGTTATGTTATTTCCGTGATGTTATATGTGTTTATTGCCTTTATTTCTATGAATTTGTACGATCCTTCCTATAGTGTTTTTTGCTAATGTTATTGTTATGTCATTAAGTGTTAGAATGCGTATTAATTAGGTCTTGCTACTTGGGTGGAGCTTAGCGGTGAAGTGATTACGTGATGATGGGAGTTTGTTGAACACATTAATGACTTTGGCTAAAGTAGTATAATTGCTACAAGAGTAAGTGTTTTGATATCTTATACTTTTTTTCCTCAACCGGGCCGTTAGCTAATTAATATAGCTTTGACAATAATTCAAATAATTAATATTATTTTTTCGAATAATAATAACAATTTCAGTTCAAATTAAGCAAGTTAACTCATGATGTATACGAGATTGGATTGGGAATAGATGAAAAAATGGAAAAAAAGAAGAGAGAGTGAGAGATTATCTCTCCAGATGTGAGGTCTTGGACTCAATCCTACCAGGGATTAATAAAAACAAAAAAAAAAAAAAGAAAGAGAAGGAGAGAGAGAAATAAAGTGGTGTAGGTGTTGCGTTTACGAAATCCGAGTTCCTGCTTCTTCATTTTCTGAATACTACACCTCATGATTGGTAACTTCAGGAGGAACAAATTTACAATTTGAAATAAACTAATATGATCTTACCTCAGGCAAAATTCTTGCCAGAAAACAAGAAAAGCACCAATTAATTATTGAACACAATCTTTTTTACATTCGAGGAGGAAAAGCGAAGTCATGGATTATGCAACTCCTTTGCATTCTTTATCAGAAAGCAAGTAAATAGATATTGATGTTGCCTTCCAGCTAATTCACAGTTCATGATTGATTGTGACATCAATAATACATATATATTTTCCATTTATTTTTGTGTGAATTTATAAGTTTGTGGGTAGCAGAGCAAGATTTTGAAGGAGAGTCCAAACTACTTACATTCCATAATGTGCATAAAGATAGGGGGGACCAAATGGCTGGCATTTGGGGGTACCCAGGCCAGCAGCTGTTTCTTCTCATGCCACACACATATTTTCCAGTAATGCCAAAGTTCGCTTTCTCAAACTTTGTTCTTATTAAAACCTCAAGTTGAGTCCATAGATTTATTCATAACATTGTAACATTTTTTATCATTCGCCTCAATAGTTGAAAGGACTAAGTGACCTAATTGTTTGGCTTCTGAGTCTATTTCCCTCCAAAGATTAATAAAATTATGATAAAATAATCTTGATAGCTACAATTATAAACTATCACTTATAATGGAAATATTATAATTTCGAAGAATCTTCACTTCAGGGTGGATGGATGGGAATTTGCAAGAGGACAAAAGAGATAGAATCTGAATTAGGCTCTTTGTTGGTGAGAATTAATTGACTCGTGAGGATGATGTGCAGGAGCGTGATGAGGCGTGACTAAAATTAACATGAGACTATTGAGAGTTTGGTTTGTGCATTGATGGAACTGAGCGCATCACTTGATAGAAGCACGGAAAATGTGTGCATTTTGGTGAATACATAGGTTTTGAGCGCCTACGTATCTCCCTCGAGTGCCATAGGTCTCAAATCAATTTCAACAAGTATAATATTATATTATCATCTTTAATATCTTTCATCTTCATATATACTAGTAAAGGTATGCACGGGCCTAATGTATATTGACAAAGGCTCTTAATGTTATGCTCCAAATTTTAGACTACAAAAATTTAAGAAACAAGACCATTGCGTATCTAGTAAGGAGACCCTATCTAAGCTGGCAAAGCTTTAATTAATTCAAAATCACAACTAAAGACTAATGATAATCTCGATAAAAAGATTACAATTCATAAATCTCCAATTTTACAAGATATTGATACTTTTAAAATATTCAAAGAAAAGATTTAGTTTCAACTCAAAAAGAGTTTTATAGACCAAGTCTAATGCTAAATCCATATTGCCTTATCGAATAACTAATTGAAAATCTTCTTCCAAAAAGACTCTATTCCTCCTTCTTTGCAAAATACATTGATTAAAACGAATAAGCATATAAATCAATGAGAGGGAAACTTCCTTAGAAAATTGTTTGGGACCTTATATCAATAAACATTTTTAGATATTAAGATAAGATACATAATGCAAAAAAAAAAAAAAAAGTCATTTACATGCAATATGAAGTGCTTTTCATAGTTAAAACACCCGCAAGTACATGGGACCTTGTAGTCTAAGGCTTGAGTATGGGGATCGTCTTTCTTAGGAAGGCTACCTTCCTATATCCATGTTGTCTTACAATGAGTTGCGTGAGATTTTACCTACTATTTTTGGTCTTTTAGGATTGATTGGTGTTCTAATGAACTAAATTAAAGGAAAATAAACCTAACTTATGGGGGATGAACTAATAAACAAGCTATGGAAAGGGAAAAACAACTACATTTGGGACAACTTAGGGGTGATTGCTCCTTTTGAATGGGTTTAGATTCCTATCCTTGTTTTGGCTATTTAATGGTTCGAAAACTCTATTTACGGGCTTAGTTTGCTAACCTTATTATTTCTATTTATTTGTCCAACCTTATCCCTATCCAGGCCCATTTAGAAGTACAGGCTTGTCCTAAAACACTCGAGTTTTCGAGTCTAGTTACTAAGTCCTTAGGTTTTGATTAATTGCCTAATTGGGATACTAACCTATTAGTTTTGTTTCAAACTAGAGACTAGGTCACTTAAGTCAATCAATTAATAGTTGGTACCTTTTTAGCCATGTTTTATGCTAAAGATGATTACCTATTATACTAATCAGCCATTAAGAATTCAATTAATGAAGTCAAATGCAGTTGCGAGTGAGGTTTATACCATTAGCATGGATTAAGGCTAAGGTGAGCCACCACTATTAGCAACTAAGCGCAAATTGGCACATGCAAGTTATTGAGGCAATTCCAAATACATAGACATGTTCAATTCAAAGCCATGAAAATATTAGAACAAAGCATGTTATTCAACTATGAAAATCTCAAAACAAGTGTTGAAATCATTTACTCATTACAAAAGTAGCAAGCAACTCTAATTTAAAACTAATCTAATATATTATAAACAAGAGTCAAGAGAAGTATGAAAGGCTCCCTCATATCCTTTCTTATTTGATAGCAAACCCTAGAAATTGCCCTCCAAATCCAACTGTAATTCACAATCCAAGCTTGTTTCTAGCTATTTAATGGTATGGGAATGAGTATGTGAGGTAGGTGTTGATATGTCTTGATTTTGTGTGTGTTTACATTGCATTTTCTATATGTTTTGAGGAGTTTTATACTTGTAAAGTGGCATTAATATAGTAGATATGGTAGAATTAAGCTTAAGCAAAAATAATTGTATATAACTGAGTTTTATAGATAAACACTACACTAATGCTCATTTTTTATGATTTAGGTGAGTCTTGGGTTGATGGCGAGCTTGCAAGATGATGGGCAATGAAGAATTGAAGTGTATGGGTGGCAAGATAAAGGCCGGAAGCAAAGAAGATGGAGGTTTGAAGTGATTTGAAGAACCAGTTGAACCCTTTGAGGTACCGGTGGATTGGTAGGGTCAGCCAGTAGATACAGAGAAGAGCAGTTGTTACCGGTCGAATATATCAGTTGACCGGTAAGGTCAACTAGTTAATCCAGAGAGCAGAGAAAAGAACTGGTCGGCCCCCCTTTGTTATTTACTGACCAGTAGGGTCGATCAGTAACACTACAGACAGTTGTAAATAGGCTCGATTTTTCTACATCATCTATTCACTCACACTTCACACCCAATTTTCACACACACAAAACCCTAACTCACTCACCTCACATACACTCTCTCACACACTAAAGCACCTAGATTCAATCTTTTTAGAGGGATTTAACACTTGGGATTTCAAGATTTGCTCAAAGGTAAAGCTACTTCAAGGATGAAAAGGGAGTTTATCTATTCCCCTCTTTCTCGTTTTTTCTATTATGTTTGAGTAGATCTATTTAGGGTGATTTAGATTGTATTATGGGTTGCCTATATGCTTGATTGTTATATGATTTGATGGCTCAATATATATATATATATATATGCTTTGGTTTTATTGTTTCAATGGCTATTATTCAATACATGTTTAAGTGTTTGACAATAGGACTATGTGAGTAGCATATATATAAATTGATGTCTATTTGCTACTAAACACCTTTAATCCATTATATAAGCATGTCTATGTGTTTGTGTGTAGATTATGTGAAGTGGGTAATGCTTATATTCTTGTCTATATGCAAGTTTCTATGCCTAGTAGTAAGTATGACCTCCACATAGCATACATGTTGGTTTTCAACTTATAAAATGGTATAATCCGAGAATGACGATGTTTGTTAGTCGAGTATGTCTTTATATTTACGAATGCTATAGCGTAAAACATGTATGATTGTGCTTAAAATGATCAAATCCTGCTATTGTACCGTTAGATTGATGACGCATAACTTAGGGCTAGTTTAGATTGAGTCTCCTTTGACTTTAAACCCAGCCAATAGGTTTTTGAGTAGGTTTAGTCAGCCATAGCGGCATTGCGCTTAAAATGATCAAATCCCGCTATTGTAACCTTAGATTGATGACGCATAACTTAGGGCTAGTTTGGACCAAGTCTCCTTTGGCTTTAAACCCAGCCAATAGGTTTTTGAGTAGGTTTAGTCAGCCTTAGCGGCACTAGGTGTTGGCTTTAAACCCAGCCAATGGTTTAAGCACTATGGTGTGTTCAATCTAGGTTACATAGGAAGCTAGTTAGTCAACCCTAAGGCCCTAGATCATAAGGACCATGCTGTGGCTCAAGGAGGTGTTACCAAAAGACGGACCCACACTGTGTCCTAGGGATAAATTAGGGAACTAGTTACTAGCCTAGTTAAGAGCAACCCTTCTAGTTAAGCCATCACCCTAAATCCAATAGCATTGAAGTGTAGAATAACCCATAGTCACGCGAAAGTCACCTTAATCTATTCCATTTGTTATACTTTCTCTAGGTTAGCTTGTTTCCCTTTTTCTTTTTCCATTCCTTTTAGTTTAGTTTAGTTTAGCATTCTTTTAATTTGAGCTCCCTTTGATCCCGAAAAAGCCAAAAGGATTACTAGCTTAGGATTTTCTTTTAGTTACCTTTTTAGGACACACACCATTGATTTGCTCCACAATTTGCGTCCTCGTGGATTTGACACTCACATTCGTACATGTTATACTACAACCGATCCTTATGCTTATGGGTCTTTAGTCTTGTGCTCCTAAAGCAACATCAAGTTATTGGCGTCATTGCCAAGGAGGCATGTTTGGTTTGATTTCTTTGTTTGTGTGTGATGTATACTCAGTGGTGTATGGAAGTGAAGCATAAATACAACCAAGTTTTACACCTTGAAGTGTATTGTGCGTTCGTACATGTATTGTCTTTACAGGGAGGCTACCTTAGTTTAGTCTCTATGTGCTCTGTGCCTAAAACTAGCTACGTGCATGTGTGTGTATACTTTCTTTAGGATTAAAGAGATCTTGGGGAAAGGAAAATAAACCAAGTTAACCTAATCTAATAAAGGAACCTAAGGTGCCAAACTAAGGAAAGAAAGCTCTACAAGGTGGAAGAGGATCTAAGGTGATTGCATTACAGCTAGACTCAGGCGTAATAAAGATCTAGTCTATTTATGGCTCGATTGCTGTCTTGGAGACCTTAGCTAACTAACCTTATATTCATTAGGATTCAGTGTAGGTTTATCCCTGGGTAGATCTCCTTAGAGTACATCGTGGTCCTTATGACTTACGGTTTTCAAACTTAGTTAGTTTGGGCCTCTTTGATATTGATTAACGTCCTACTCGAGACTAACCTATTAGTGTTGTTTCAGACTAGAAATTAGACTCCTAGAGCATTAACTAATGCTAGTGATACCCTTTTAGTATTGTTTCAAACTAGAGGTATACTCCTACCATACTAAGTCATTAATTAAGCATACTAATCAATACACATTAGTTGCAAATAGGGCTTATGTAGTTAGCATGAATTAAGACCAAGGTGACACCACTACTGATAGCATTTAAGCATAAAAGAACACATGCATCTTCACTTAGTCATTCCAACAAACAATAGACATGTGTGATTATAAACACATAGACATATTGATTTATGTCATTAATCAATGTAAAGAAGCATGTATTAAAAGCCAAAGATATACACAAATCCTTTATTCATAACCCTAATATAATATACAATAACAAACACGCAAAGATCTAGCCTAATCTAACTGATAGTCGTCTCTCGAGTATAAGCTCTAAAGACCCGCAAGCACACGGATCGATGCAGTGAAGTGTGTGTGAGAACGGGTGTTGAACCACAGGGAGGCTATATTGTGGGATGGATTCTACGTGTGTGTTCTAGAGTATGCCTAAGAAGAAACCTAGACAATCTATTTTTGGGATTTTTTTTGGATTTTGAATGGGAGCTCTAACTAAGGTAAATAAAACTACAGTATGGGAATGGGAAATATGGAGACAAGCTATCTAGAGAGAACTAACAAATGGAAAGGATTAGGGTGACATCTACTTGCTAATGGGTGATCTTAGACCCCAATACTATGGGATTGCATGGAATGGCTTAATCATTAATTGCTCTTTCACTAGGTTGCTTAGTTAATATCTTAATTTCCCCTTAGGACTCGGTGCGATTTCGTCCCTAGGCGACATCTCCTAGAGCTACGGCATGGTCCTTATGACCTAGGGCCTTAAGAGTGACTAACTAGCTTCCTAGGTGACCTGGAACAAACCTACCTTAGTACCTAAATCATTGGCTGGATTTAAAGCCAAGACCTAGTGTTGCTAGAGTCGACTAAATCCATCCAAAAACCTATTGGCTAGATTTATATCCAAATGAGACTCGATTTAGACTAGCCTTTAATTATGCTTCGTCATTCGAGGGTCACAATAGTGGGATTTGACCTATTAACGCATTCATACATGTTCTAAGCCAAGGTGTTCTTGAATAAAGGGACCTATTCGACTACCAAACATCGTCATGCTCGGATTACACCATTAAAAGCACTTTTGAACCAACATGTATGGAATATTGAGGTCATATTTACTACTAGGCATGCAAACATACACATGGACATGAATATAAGCATTACCCACTTCATAAGATCCATACATAAACATATAGACATGATTATAGAATGGACTAGAGGTGTTTAGTAGTAAATAGACTTCAATTTATACATATGCAACTCTCATAGGCATATTATCAAACACCTAGACATGTATTGAGCAATAGCATATGTATATACATTAAGCCATTGAATCCCATAATATAGAAGTAAAGAATCAATCCATTACACAAGTGTCATCGCCCTAAACAAATCTACTCAAACATAATATAATAGAGGATGAAAGAGAATAGAAAACTCCCTTTCTATCCTAGCAATTCTTGTACAAAATCCTTGAGTAGCCTTTGTTCCAAGTGTTTGAATCTCTCCAGATGAACTTAAGACTAGGTAAAAAGTATATGAGTGTGTGTATCCTGGAGGTTGGTAAAAGAGAAATTAGGGTTTGGGAGATGGGTGTGAAAGAATATGACTTAACTTCTTACAAAATGACCAAACGCAGGCTTATATAGTTAAATTCTGCGACTACCGAAACACTCTACCGGAGCATCGGTACCAAGGGATCTTTATTTCGGTAGTAGAAGCTTGCTCTCTGTTTTTGGCAGAATAGGGAACCGGTGCACTGGTATCAAAGATCCTCTATTCCGGTAGTAGAAGTATGCTTTTTGTTTTTGGCAGAATAGTGAACCGGTGCATTGCTACCAAAGGCCCTCTATTCCGGTAGTAGAAGTATGCTTTTTGTTTTTGGCAGAATAGTGAGCTGGTGCACCGGTACTTTGAAGCCAGTGTTCCGGTAGTGTCTCTTTGCTCTCTTTTGGCTTCGTTTTGCTTTCAATTATCTTAAACTTTGTCCGGAAGCCTCTAAACTTGATTTTCTTCCACTTTTCATCTTCAATTATGCTTCCATTCCTTGCTCAAATCATCTCCATCGTTGTTGATCTTCAAACAATCCTCAATTTCACCTATAACATTCAAAACAAGCCATTAATGTAGCAGTTACCCTTTAAACTCAACTATGTATAGTTGTATACGCTTAAGCCTATACCTAGCGCAAGTACTACATTAATGCAACTATTAAGCTCAATACACCTCCAAAATATAGACAAATAACAATTCAAACACACACAAAAATAGAACACATCACTAAAAACATATTTACAAGAAATAGAAAGAGAACAAGAAGAACTTCCTTAAAAATCTTGCTTCCAAATCCGTACAAATCCTTCAAATCCTTGTCATATGCTTTAATCTTAGCTTAGTATGTGATTTAGATGGTGGTTTAGGGTGTTTTGTGAAATGGGAATTAGGGTTTTGAAATTAGAGTTCCTCCTCTTGAAAATAAGCTAAAAATGCACTTTTAAAGCTTCAACATGCTCTGCCGGACTCCCAACCGGTCGACTGGTAAGAAACTTTTGGTCTATCTGCAAAATTTCAATGCATTCTGGTGTTGCTGGTCTCCCTCTACTGGTCGATCGGTAGTAACAGGAATGGTGATTGGCAGAACCAGATTTGCCCATAACTTTCTCGTTTTGGCTTCTATTCACGCTTGGCTTTTTCCTATTGCCTTGTATTGCTTTCGGGAACCTTCAAAGTCATTTTTCTTCATCTTTTCATCTTCAAATCACCCTCAAGATTTGTACTTGGGCCTGCGCATCTTCAAGCTCACTTTTTTCTTTTAGGATGTGCCTAAAACACAAAATAAAGCACTTAGTGTAGCATTTATGCGTTTTGACACCAATATGCACAAATATAACTAATAGTGCACAAATGCAACCTTAAATGCACTCAAATAAACTTAAAACACCTTGTGAAGTATGTGCAAACACTGTATACAAACACACACAACATTCACTCATTAACACCCTCAAACCTTCCCTTTGTTTATCCCCAAGCAAGCCTAAACTAAGTTTATCCACATGCTTCTTAAAGAGTTCCCGGTTGCATTGACTTATTATCTTTTTGCCTCTAAGAGGTATAAGGGGTCATTCCTTTCATGTAAGGACTTCCCTAGCCTTTTTTGGATCCTCTCTCAATCACAAGGGGTCTGGCACCTCTTGGGAACTTACCAAGTAGCTAGAACCACCACAAACTTAGGATTCCAACTCACACACCTGGGAAGTTGATACTTTGTGCCCTATCAACTAACACGGCCTCTCAACTTGCACTTAGCCCTAAAGATACAAGGAAGAGAAAAATACATCACAATGGCTTACAATTGATGTAAGAGCCTTATTCACAATGCGATGAAATAACTGAAGGGAATACTTATGTCAATTTGACATTGTGTCACTTGACACTTATTTAACATACTTCACTTTTTCATCTTTTTATTGCCTTTTTGGCTTTTTCTCATTTTCACCTATTTTTATACTTTTTCTTGTTTTTTCATTTTTCCTAATACATAACATAAACAAAAGGAAAAGAAAAAAGAATAGGCTAAGGCACACTAAAATAACCAATCTGGGAAGGGGCACTCATATTAACAACCTTTAGAAACACTTTTTTTCAACCACATCGATTCATTATGCTATAGAAAACAGAGAGGTCACTTTCGTTGGCGGTTGAATGACCTCTTGCTACTAGTGCACTGGCTCACTCAATCGGTAGTTCACAAATTTTGGCTATAAAAGTTCTCTTTTAGCCTTTTTATGGGGGAACAAGTCACATTCTAACGCACCCATTTTCCTAAAACCATAACTCCAAACTCACCCACCACATACACATATTCTCACACACTTAGCCACATAGATTCAAGCTACTTTGAGGGATTCTAACAACTTTGGAGAGATGGTTTGCTCAAGAATTGTATTAAATTTGCAAGGATGAAAAGGAAGCTTTCTAATAAACTTTTCATCCTCTTTCATATGATGTATGAGTAGATCTTCCTAGGGTGATTTAACACTTTTATGTTATGGGATTTTGATGGCTTTTATATATACATACTTGTTTTTCATGTTCAATGGCTTTTAATCAATACAATATACGTATTCCTACGTGTTCTAGCCCATGGTGTTCGTGAATACGGACCTATTCCACTACCAAACAACATCATGCTCTGAGTACATCATTAATAGCAATTGGGTACTAACATGTAGGCATTATTAGAGTTATAATCACTACAAAGCATACTATTACTCACATAGACATGAACAATGCAATACCCATTTCATACGATCCATAAATAAACACATAGACATGAATAAAAGATGGATTAGAGGTGTTTAGTAGCAAACTAACTCCAATTTATATATAAGTTTAATCCCACTATAGTGACCCTAGAACGACAGTGCAAAATTCAGGACTAGCCTAGATCGAGTCCTCTTTTGCTTGAAATCTAGCTAGTAGGTGTCTGGGTGGGTTTAGTCAACCTTAGTAACCCTAGGTCTTGGCTTTAAATCCAGCCAATGATTTAGGTGTAGGATCAATAATATTACATGTGGTCTATCCTAGTCTATATTTTCAAAAATTTATGCCAAGAAAACATGCTAGGAAAATAAAATAACCACATAACACACACAAGAACATGCTTAAGAACATATAGAATATAACTAGTATTTGCAAAAATATGTAAAGCTAACCTCTTGAAGCTTGGGGCCTTTGATGAAGTTATAACCATCACGAGCTTTGTTCCCACTTATGAACAAGGCCACAAAAAAATTTTACTATAAAGGTGTCATAATAGGCAACTCCCTAATCTTCTTTCCAACAATTAAAGAGACTTATCCTGAGAGAATAGCCTCTTGTGTAGGAAGAAGCAAAGTAATGTGCTCTTAAAAATCTAGAACAAAGACCACACAATAAGTGTGTACTATGTGTTAAAGTATTCTCTTGCCAAAATGGAAGAGATCAACTACAAACTTTTCGATGCTAGAAATGGTTTAATATCTTGCCTATTTATAGGAAATGTTTGGTACCTAGACCTTGTAAACTTTCCATGTGGGAAATTTTTTTCCAGTAGTAAATGTTTTCCACATGTCATGGAAGTTACTTGTATAATTTGAATTCTTCTTGTAATAACTTTCTTGCACATGTCTTGAAAGATTGGACCAAGCCTACAATCCAAGGCCAACACATAGTCCATAATTCATGTGGAGGCCCAAGTCCAATAAGAAACCATCCAAACCCAATTAGATTTTCTTGGACTCTAAGGAAAGCCCAAACCCAATAAGGCTACAACCAGAATATGAAATTTACTCTTTGAAGATTACTCTCTTAAAGTCATTTCAATTAGGGAAGGGACCAAGAAGACACAATTACCCTTGGCTTCCAAAAATAATAAAAATGTCCTTGCTTGATCTAGGTGATATAATAATTATTTTTAACTCTGATCTATTCCATGATAAGATCAAAGTTGCACTCCAAGAATAAATGCTATTTCCCAAAAGATTATCACAAAAGAATGTGAACTTTGTCTTTGACCTACTAAATTATCGACCATAATGCCCCTCTATGTATACCCATAGCTAAGGCCGGTCCTTTGGCTTGTGTACAATTACCTCCTTAGCTGTATCTTTTTCCGTTGGGTTTTTGCATCTTTTTTCGCTGGGTTTCTTATCCTATTGCCAGCCATCCTAGGTCATGGAATCTCTTGATCTAGGGAACGACTATCAAACCATATGACTAATACACGCATAAAGGTAGTATCACTAGATCTAGATTCGGATGATAAATGTGGACAATCCCAAAGAGGGCACATAAATTCCCTATTGCATATGCACGTTCCAATTAATTAAAACTTAGCACTCAATGCTCAAGGTTGTTGATCCTAATAAAGTAAGATCTCACCTATAGCAAATAAAAGTACCAAATACTAACTTCATTAGTTTATCCACATATGCTCAAGATTAAGAGCAATGATTGATATGCTATTTGAGCACAAGCCTAAATAGCCCGCAAGTGCACGGGACGTGTGTAGTATAGTGTGTGCAAGTGTGGGTCGAATCCACAGGGAGGCTACCTTAGTTTAGTCTCTATGTGCTCGGGTGCCTTAAACTAGCTACGTGCATGTGTGTACTTACTTTAGGATAGAAGGGAGTTCGGAAAAAGGAAAATAAAAACTAGTCTATGGAGGAACTTAAGGGAACCAAACTAAGGAAGGAAACACTAATAAAGAAGAAAGGGACCTAGGGCGATTGCATTGCAACAAGACTTGGGCTATGATAACAGATGATGTCTATCTAAGGCTCGGGACTTCTATTGCCGTTGTGCTGATCGGGGGCTCTCTTAACCAATACCAGTGGTTCAACCCGTTAGCTGGATTTAAAGTTAAGGGCCAATCCCTCCTAGCCTACGCAATTCGTGCTTATAACTTATCCTCTTGGATGGATTTAAAGCCAAGGACTAGCACCTAAACACTACGTGACATTAAGGCTTAATTAACCAACACTAACGTGGGTGAGGGATACTCTAGTCTAGGTTAACTTATCTGCTTGGCTGGATTTAAAGCCAAGGACTAGCACCTAAACTCGACTAAGCATAGCATGTAACCTATTAGCTGGATTTAAAGCTAAAGCCTACTCTACTATGCAAAGCCACGAGATTAAGCACAATCACATCACCCATATAAGTAGATAAGAGCATTTGAAGCATAAATAACACATGCATATTCACTTAGGCATTTTAACAAACACATAGACATGTTTGATTTCCAATACATAGACATATTGAATCATGCCATAAATTTATGTAAATAAACATGTATTAAGAGCCAAAGATCTACACAAATCCATTATTCAAAGCCCTAATCTAATATCCAATAACAATTAACCCTAAATCTAGCCTAATCTAGCAACATTTTTACAAGAAATAGAGAAAGAACAAGAAGAACTTCCCTAAATTCTTGCTTCCAAATCCATACAAATCCTTCAAATCTTCGTTTAATACTTCAATCCTAGCTTGGTGTGGAGTTTAGATGGTGGTTTAGGGTGTTTTGTGAAGTGGGTAAAGGGTTAGGGTTTATTAGGATTTAAGAAATAAAAGTTCCTCCCCTTGAAAATGAGTTGAAACGAGCTTTTTATGGATTTCTTCAGCACACAGCCGGTCGACCTAGCCGGTCGACTGGCTTCTCTTTCTTGCTCGCCCGGCTTCAATCATGATGCTCTCTGGAATGGCCGGTCGACCGGCTTCTTAGGTCGACCGGCTTCTTGAGGAATTCGACCGACTTCAAATCTTTTATTCTCTGGAGCGGCTGGTCGACCTAGACGGTCGACCGGCTCTTCTTCTAAGTCGACCGGCTGGATCAGAACGATCTCTTCTTTATTTCTTTTCTTTTGGTCTTCATCCGTTAACTCATTTCTTCCTCGCATAAGCTTGAACCCTTCCAAAACACTCCTAAAACATGGAATATAGCACTTAGTATAGTATTTATGCACCTAAATACATTATGTACAAATATTAACAAATATGCATAAACTTTATACTAAGCGCACTCAATTATACTCTAAACACCCTTAAATATGCATGCTAAAACTAGATGCAAACATGCACAAATGACACACATCAACACCCCCAAACCTTCCCCTTGCTTGTCCTCAAGCAAGCCTAAATGAAGTCTATCCTCATGCTTTTCAAAGAGTTGCCAATTGCATTAACTTACTATCTTTTCGCATCCAAGGGGTACAAGGGGTCATTCTTTTCATGTAAGGGCTTCCCTAGTCTTTTTCGGATCCTCCCTTTGATCACAAGGGGTCTCATACCTCTTGGGAATGTCACCAAGTAGCTAGACCCACCACAAACTTAGGATTCCAACTCACGCACTCGGGATATTGATACTTCGTGCTCTATCAACTAACATAGCCTCCCAATATGCACTTAGCCCCAAAGATACAAGAAAGAGAAGATACATCACAATGGCTCACATTGACGTAAGAGCCTTATTTATAACACATGAAAGAACAAAAGAGATACTTGTGTCAACTTGACATTATGTCACTTGACATTTATTCAACATACTTCACTTTTCAATCTTTTTGTTACCTTTTGGCTCTTTTTTTTTTCATTTTTTTTCATTTTTCTTTGTTTGTTTTTGTTGTTGTTTTTTTCAATGCATAAATAGAACAAAAAGAAAGGAAAAAGAAGAGGCTAAGGCAAACTAAAAGAACCAATCAAGGAATGGGCACTCATATCAACAACCTTTTAAGAACACTTTTTCCAACCAAGTTGTGGGGAAACTACAAGGTGCATTCTTAGAAATACTCACTCCCCACAATTTTCAAAAGGATTCTCTTCAAAGTCTAGGTCATATCCTACACTCCATTTACTCCTCACAATACACCCTTATCTTCTCCAATCAATTAAGTCAATAACAAAGGCCAACTCTCCAACCAACGTGGAGATAAACTAACTCAAAATATGCAAAAAATTGAAAAATTTGAACAAATTTTAAGCAAAAATAAGATATGGCAAGCGAATCTATCCCATATACAATAAATGAGCAACCACACCCCCAAACCTAAACTTTGCTTGTCCTCAAGCAAAAATCACGAAGCCACACGACAAGCAATCAACATGAAACACATATGGGGAATGCAGAGAGGGATAGATAAGGACAAATAAAAGATGGATAGATACAACCTTGTTTCCATGTAGTCTGCAAATGCCAAAGACAATCCAATGATCTACTAGCCTCTATCTTTTGTGGAAAGCACTAATGCTCAAAAAACAAAGAAGAGATTAGAAGATATGCTATGCAAGCTCACATTGACATTTGAAATGATAAACAAGGATGTAAACACGGGGTAAGGGATTGATGTACAAATGAAGGAAAGGAGCAAGAACAAGTAATAAGAATGAAAATAAACAAAAGAAATCCTAAAATATAAAAAAGGTAAGATAAACAAAAGCATTCTAATCTATTATGTACAAAGTAAGAATAAGTACAAGAAAACTAATCTACTATATACAAAGGCAAAGGCAAATAAATACAAGAAAAAACAAGAAAAATATGAATAAGCCTAGGTTGCCTCCTAGTAGCGCTGGATTTAACGCCTCCAGCCGGGAGCCAATGTTAGAGTAAAATATGTTTAAAGTTGCGTGGCACAAATTGCCGGATAATCATCAAAGCACAGAATGTAGAGGGAAAAGGGTCATACACTACATGTTGGGCCGATGAATGCATGATGCACCCCTTTTCAAGATCCCACCCTAAAATATCAGATGAATGCGCAAGTGTGGAATGAAGCATGCTCAAACGTGAATAATCATGTACCGCTTGCTCTTTAATTAGCCAACCCAATGCCTTCTTCTCATAATCAATGGCTAGGAACACGCTTTCCCCATAGGTCAAAGATAGGTCTAATGCATGCAACATGGGAAATGTGCTTTCTAACCCTAGATGAAAATGTTCTATGCATGAGGTCACAAACGTGAGCTCCAAGAAAGGAAACTCAATGGAATGGGAAAGACGGGTTGGAACGACATTTGGAGAAAAAGGAGCAACGATATAGGAAGTGGATGTACTACACTCTTCTTCTCCACAAGATATAACATGATCAAGCCTAGGTCGTTTTAACTCCTCACGAAGGGTGGATTCGATCTTAATGGGCTCTATTTCCATCAATGATTCATCAAACATCCAAAAAGACCCATAGATCATTCTTTTAAGCACACCAATTTCTTTTTATGTGTCTTCTTAGAGTTGTTATTCTCTTCAACATTGTGATTCTTAACTCCAAGAGACTTATCATCTAAAACCTCCGAAATTGATGTCTTGTTTTTTCCCAATGGATGACATTAAACGTTCACTAGCTACAGTCTCTTTAAATTCATCAATACATTCATCACTAGTGGGTGTTATCTCGCCATCATGCTTTTCATACGAGGTAGACACTAATGGAGGGGGCAATGGGGACTCCACGGATTCCTCATCATGTATGCATGAATGCTCAAGGAGAGAATGCGCGCTAAACTCTCTAAATGCCGACTCGGAATGCAATTGAGTACTATCGACACAAGACTCAACCTCCATGTGTACGGAATGTGTGGAATGAGGAGAAAGAAAAAGCTCATGTGACTCAATGGGAGACGTTGAAAGCTTAAGAGGATAGGGTACTCCTTCCTCTAAAACATAATTACAAGAGTCATCAAGAACCAAGTTATCATTAATCTTATCTTCATCCTCACTACAAGATGTTATCTCTCCATCAACCTCTCTTTCTAATTGTCTCTCCCGTACATCATCATTTCCACCCCTAGTCACCTCATTGTTAGGTCTCATCTCTATCCCTTCAACTCGTTCTAAAGGTATCTCAACATTCTCACTCATGAGTTGCACACTCTCAACCACTCTCTCCAAGGACACACCAAAAGATTTGGTGTCTCACTTCAAACTCTCAAGTTGTTCTTGGTTAGATTGGATGAGGGATAAGAGATAGTCAAGTGTTTCCTCTTGAGAAGAAAACCTAAAAGAAGAGGGCTCAACCGAGTGAAAAAGGTAGTCATTTTGAAAATCATTTTGCACATAACCGTCAAAAAACTCGGGAGAAGAATGGGTGGAAAAAGAAGGTGTTGGAGGTGGACAATCGAAACTAGAAGGTGAATGGAATAAAGAGTCATCTTGAGCCCATTGTGAAAATGCATGATGTTGCTCCCTAGAATCATGACAGCTAGATGTAGATGCATGCATGGGCATATGATTGCTAGGGGCATAGGGCATTGCATGCAATCGGGAATGAGGGTGGACGGTGGGACAAGCACTAGGAAAATGAGCACGGCTTCAACAATGATTGTAATAACAAGAATATGCATCCCTATAATCATGATTACTAAATGAAGATGCATGAGATGTTGCATGACTATAGAGGTCATTAGTAGCACTAGCCCTAGGTGGGGAATTCTCGTGGGGACAGAAAACAGTAGGATGCATAAAACTTCCACACAAGCGACATGCATAAGGGACACGTTTGGGTGGTGGGGAAGAGGATACAAGTGACCACCAAGAAGCATTAGGATCGGTTATATTCAATCACAAGTAAAACCCCTTCGCAGTCAATTTTTTTTTAAATTTTTTTCTAATTTTAATTTTTTTTTAAAAAAAATGGAAAGCAAGTAAAGATAGTGCACACGCAAACAACCAATCGCAAACACAAAAGCACACAAAGAACCAATACCGTGCCTCCCCGGCAACGGGGCCAAAAACTTGATATGCTATTTGAGCACAAGCCTAAATAGCCCGTAAGTCCACGGGACGTGTGTAGTACAGTGTGTGCAAGTACGGGGTCGAATCCACAGGGAGGCTACCTTAGTTTAGTCTCTGTGTGCTTGGGTGCCTTAAACTAGCTACGTGCGTGTGTGTACTTACTTTAGGATGGAAGGGAGTTTGGAAAAAGGAAAATAAAAACTAATCTATGGAGGAACTTAAGGGAACCAAACTAAGGAAGGAAACACTAATAAAGAAGAAGGGGACCTAGGGCGATTGCATTGCAACAAGACTTGGGCTATGATAACAGATGATGTCTATCTAAGGCTCGAGACTTCTATTGCCATTGTGTTGATTGGGGGCTCTCTTAACCAATACTAGTGGTTCAACCCGTTAGCTAGATTTAAAGCTAAGGGCCAATCCCTCCTAGCCTACACAATCCGTGCTTAGAACTTATCCTCTTGGCTGGATTTAAAGCCAAGGACTAGCACCTAAACACTACGTGGCATTAAGGCTCAATTAACCAACACTAACGTGGGTGAGGGATACTCTAGTCTAGGTTAACTTATCCGCTTGGCTGGATTTAAAGCCAAGGACTAGCACCTAAACTCGACTAAGCATAGCATGTAACCTATTAGCTGGATTTAAAGCTAAAGCCTACTCTACTAAGTAAAGCCACGAGATTAAGCACAATCACATCACCCATATAAGTAGATTAGAGCATTGAAGCATAAATAACACATGCATATTCACTTAGGCATTTTAACAAACACATAGACATGTTTGATTTCCAATACATAGACATATTGAATCATGCCATAAATTTATGTAAATAAACATGTATTAAGAGCCAAAGATCTACACAAATCCATTATTCAAAGCCCTAATCTAATATACAATAACAATCAACCCTAAATCTAGCCTAATCTAGCAACATTTTTACAAGAAATAGAGAAAGAACAAGAAGAACTTCCCTAAATTCTTGCTTCCAAATCTGTACAAATCCTTCAAATCTTTGTTTAATGCTTCAATCCTAGCTTGGTGTGGAGTTTAGATGGTGGTTTAGGGTGTTTTGTGAAGTGGGTAAAGGGTTAGGGTTTATTAGGATTTAAGAAATAAAAGATCCTCCCCTTGAAAATGAGCTGAAACGAACTTTTTATGGATTTCTTCAGCGCACAGCCGGTCGACCGGCTTCTCTTTCTTGCTCGCCCGGCTTCAATCATGATGCTCTCTGGAATGGCCGGTCGACCTAGCCGGTGACCGGCTTCTTGAGGAACTCGACTGGCTTCAAATCTTTTATTCTCTGGAGTGGCCGGTCGACCTAGAGGGTCGACCAGCTCTTCTTTTAAGTCGACCGGCTGGATCAGAATGATCTCTTCTTTATTTCTTTTCTTCTGGTCTTCATCCGTTAGCTCATTTCTTCCTCGCATAAGCTTGAACCCTTCCAAAACACTCCTAAAACATGGAATATAACCCTTAGTATAGTATTTATGCACCTAAATACATTATGTACAAATATTAACAAATATGCATAAACTTTATACTAAGCGCACTCAATTATACTCTAAACACCCTTAAATATGCATGCAAAAACTAGATGCAAACATGCACAAATGACACACATCAATGATCATTTAGTAGCAGTGAGTAGCTTATTTTCTTTCTTTGATAGTACGTCTCTAGAAAACATACTCAAGGGGCGTACCTTTTCTTGAGTTAGAGTTCTGAGTTCGGAGCTAGAGTTAGAACTCCCCCCGAGGGGGATGGAGGGGGGTAACGTACTGCTTCTAATTCCTCTTCCCCTCGCTATTCCCGTAGGGAATAGAGTAAGGGGGCTCAGTGATGTCTTCTTACGAGTGCAAGTTTTAAAAGACCCGCAAGCGTACGGATCGTGCAATACAGTGTTTACGAGTGCGGGTGTCGAACCACAGGGAGGCGTGAATATCGTGAATGTATCCTATGCTTGGTGTCCTAAAAGAGCTAAAAAGAAAGATCTAAACTAAGTGTACTTTTTCTTATGAAGGTTTGGATTGTCGGGAGCTCTAAGTAAATGAAAAAAAACTAAACTATGAATAAAAACAAAAGGGACGCAGGTTGATTGAGAAGAAACTAACAATTGGAAAGGGATTAGGGTGACTTGGACTTATGAATGGGTAACTCCATACTCAAATGCTATGGGATTAAGGGATGATGGCTAACTATCAAAAGTGCTCTTAACTAGGTTGTTAGTTAGTGTCCTGATTTCTCCCTAGGACTCGGTGCGGGTCCGTCCCTAGGCGACGTCTCCTAGAGCTACGGCGTGGTCCTTATGACCTAGGGCCTCAAGAGGGACTAACTAACTTCCTAGATGGCTTAGAATGAACCTACCCTAGTACCTAAACCGTTGGCTGGGTTTAAAGCCAAGACCTAGTGTTGCTAAGGTCGACTAAATCTATCCTGAAACCTATTGGCTAGATTTAAAGCCAAAGGAAACTCGACCTAGATTAGCCCTAAATTATACTCCGTCATTCTAAGATCACTACAGCAGGATTTGACTAACATTCATACACATGTGATATTGAAATTATGCTTGTTACTAGGCATGCAAATACGCATATAGACATGAATAAAAGCACTACCCACTTCATAACATCCATGTATAAACACATAGACATGAGTACAGCATGGATTAGATGTGTTTAGTAACAAACAAACTTCAATTAATATATATGTACTCATCTAGGTATTTTATCAAACACATAGACATGAATGAAAGAACACCCAAATAAACAAAACAAATCAAAACATATATATATATATATATATATTCAGCCATCATATCCCATATCATAAGAGTATAAATTAACCCATTACATAAGTTTTATCACCCTATACAACCCTACTCAGACATAATAGAAAATAGAATGAAAGAGATATAACGAAACTCCCCTTTCATCCTAGCGATTTTAGAACACAGCTTGTAAACAATCTCGATTCCAAAACGTTTGAATCCTCCAACGAAACTTGGTTCTTTGTGAAAAGTATGTGAAAAGGGTGTGTGAGGCGGCTAGGGAATAGGGTTAAGTGTGTGTGAGAATAGGTGTGAAGTGTGTGTAAAAAACTCCTTCCTTTTCTGCTCCGCATCGGGCTTTATTTATAGATTCGCGCATAGCCGGTCGACGGTCTAGGTCGACCGGCCTCTGGAGTACTCGACCGGCTTTCTTCAAGGGCTTTCTAGAGTGGCCGGTCGACCTAGCGATCGGCGGCTCTTGAAGAAGTCGTCCAGCTTTTCGAAGCTCTGGAGTGGCCGGTCGACCTAGTCGGTCGACCGGCTATTCTTCCTTAGCGTCCGGCTGACTTCCTTCATCCAATTTTTCGTCATTTCGGCCTTTAGTCTTCTCCCTTCGACCAGTGCATGTCCTATCTTCATCACCTTTCATTGTTCAATCTTTATCTTAACCTAAAATCACCTGAATCATTGAAAATAAGCTATTAGTGTAGCATTTTATCTCTTAAACTCAATATGCACATTTATTCACACTTAAGCCTATTCCTATCAAAAGTACTACACTAATGCATCATTATAAGCATTCAACACCTCTAAAGTATAAGTAAATGGCAATGCAAACACACACCAAATCACAACTCATCACTCAGCCTTTCTGTTCAATACATGACACATGGACTATTGACACAAATCCGAAAAGTCCTCCATTGACCTAGGTAGATCACCCTCAACAAGGAGACTTGCTCAACATAACCTTATCCTGGCAGAGTGCCTAATATTACCATTTAGTTACAGACGCAATTTATAATGTGACTAAATCTAGACTTGGACCTATTGTGCGTTCAGCCTCACTGCACACCCAAGTCATTAGTTTAAGTCAAGGGACCTTTATACATAAATCAGTAAAACATACTAGAGATAATACGTATTGTTATGCGTCTCTCGAGTGCAAGCTCTAAAGACCTGCAAGTGCACGGATCGGTGTAGCAAAGTGTATGCAAGTGCAGGGTCGATTCCACATAGAGGCTATGTTGGGAGATAGATTTTTCATGTGTGTTCTAGAGTGTGCCTAAAAAGAAACCTAAACAATCTATTTTTGGGATTTTGGATTTTTGATGGTCAGGAGCTCTAACTAAAATGAATTAAATTAAACTAAGAGAATGGAAAGTGGGAAACAAATTAATCTAGAAGGACTAACAAATGGAAAGGGGTTAGGGTGACTTCAACTTATGAATGGGTAATTCTATACTTAAATGATATGGGATTAAAGAACGATGGCTTGTTTTCATAATTGCTCTTAACTAGGTTGCTAAATTAGTGTCTTAATTTCCCCCTAGGACTCGGTGCGGGTCGACTCCTAGGCGGCACCTCCTAGAGCTACGGTGTGGTCCTTATGACCTAGGGCCTTAAGAGTAACCAATTAGCTTCCTAGGTGACTTAGAATGAGCCTACCCTAGTACCTAAATCATTGGCTGGATTTAATGCCAAGACCTTGCTATGGTTGACTAAACCTATCCTGAAACCAATTGGCTGGATTTAAAGCCAAAGGAGACTCGGCCTAGACTAGCCCTAAATTGCTTACCATCATTCTAAGGTCACTATAGTGAGATTTGACTTGATAGCACATTCCTACATGTTCTTGGCCAAGGTGTTCGTGAATAAATGAATCTATTCAACTACCAAACATTGTCATGCTCGGATTACACCATTAGAAGCAACTAACAACCAACATGTATTTATTATTGAAGTCATATTCACTACTAGGCATGTAAATATATACATAGACATGAATATAAGCATTACCCGCTTCATAGCGCCCACATATAAACGCATAGACGTAATTATAACATGGATTAGATGTGTTTAGTAATAAATAGACTTCAATTTATACACATGTTACTCATTTAGGCATTTAATCAAACACTTAGACATGAATGAGAAAATAACCATTTGAACAAGAAAATCCAACATGTATATATTCAGCCATTTAATCCCATATCATAAGAGTATATAGCTAACCCATTATATAAGTTAAATCACCCTACACAAGTCTACTCAATCATAATAAGAGATAGAATGAAAGAGAGTTTATGAAGCTTCTCTTTCATCCTAGCTAATCTTGTACAAAGCTCTTGAGCAAACTTGAATCCAAATGCTTGAAACCCTCCAGATCTTCTTGCTTCAAGGTGATGAAATGTGTGAGAGAGTATGTGTGATGTAGGTGAAGACTAGGGTTAAGTGTGTGTGTAATGGGTGTGTAAAGATCTTCTCTAGAATTCTCCAAAAGATCCCCCTTTTAGTCTGAAAATCGGGCTTTTATATAGGCTTTTTCATGAATTGCCCGGCTTCTCCTCTTAGCTCGACCGGATTTTTGGTGGTGTTCTCTGGCTAGGTCAACCGGCTCTGGAGGGGTGGTCGTTCGGCTATTGTCAGCACCACTCTAAAGTGGCCGATCGACCGGCTTCTTCTCTTAGGTCGTCCGGTTGACTTCCTTCCTCTATTCTTCGTCTTTCCAGCCTCCGATCTTCTCGTTTTGACCATACATCTCCTATCTTCATCACTTATCATCGTTTAATCTCTATCTTAACCCAAAGTTCACCTAAATCATTAAAAATAAGAAATTAGTGTAGCAATTTGTCTCCTAAACTCAATATGTACAATTGTTTACGCTTAAGCCTATTCTTATCAAAAGCACTACACTAATGCATCTTTTAGAGCACTGAATACCTCTTAAATATAGGTAAATAACAATGTAAACATACACAAAAACACAACACATCACGTATGAAACTCATAATGCCATTTAACAAAATAATCATACATTGTTTAGCATCCAAAATGTCATATACAAGTAAGCTTTAGGGCATACTAATCCTAACAAGTAAGCTTTAGGGCATACTAATCCTAACAATCTCACACTTGAACTAAAGATCACTTATGCACAACCTAATACCCATAGACTTCAAATGTGTGATAAACATTTTCTCGAGAAGAGTCTTTCTAAATGGGTTCATTAGGTTTTTCTACTGAAGCTATCTTTTCAACTATTACATCTCATCTCTGGATAAACTCATGGATCAAATGATATTTCTATTCAATATGTTTACCCTTTTTGTGATCCATGAGCTCTTTGCAGTGTGAAACAACACCATTGTTGCCGCAATACAATGTTATTGGTCTGTGAGCTACTAGCACAACTTTTAGGTCTAAAAGGAACTTTCTTAGCCATACTACCTCTTTCGTAGCCTTAGATGCTGCTGTATACTCGGCCTCTATGGTAGAGTCAGCAATATAGTTTTGCTTCATGCTTCTTCATGAAATAGCTCCTCTTGACATAGTGAAAACATATCCAGAAGTAGACTTCCTAGAATCTCTGTTGGACTAGAAATCCGAGTCTGTATAGACTAATGGCGTTAGATCATCCATACGATATTCTAGCACATAATTTTTAGTCCCTTGCAAGAACTTGAATATATGCTTAACCACGACCTAATGTGCCAGTTTAGGGTTTGACTGATATTTACTAACCATTCCAACAGTAAAGCAAATATTTGGTATAGTACATAACATGTCATACATGAGGCTTCCAATTGCCGAAGCATAAGGAACTTGTTTCATGCTCTCTATCTCCTCAGGTGTTTTAGGACATTGATCCCGAGATAGATAAACTCCATGTCTAGAAGGTAATGAGGCCTTCTTAGAGTTTTTCATGTTAAACCTGAAAAATATCTTCTCAATAAATGAAGCTTGAGATAGGTTAGCCTTCTGTTCTTATGATCTCGAATAAGCTTGATGCCTAGAATATAACTAGCTTCTCCTAAATCATTCGCTTGAAATTGAGTAGAAAGCCAGGCCTTGATGGATGATAACATCCCCACATCATTTCCAATTAGTAGGATATCATCCACATACAGAACCAAAAAAGCTATAGCATTTCCATTTTGCCTCTTATAAGCGCAAGGTTCATCAATATTTTAATCAAAACTATAAGATTCAATTGCCCGATCAAATTTGATGTTCCGTGCTCTAGATGCTTGCTTTAATCCATAAATGGACTTCTTTAGCTTACAAACCATATGTTCTTGGCCGTTAGCAACATATCCATCTGGTTGTGTCATGTAAATGGTCTTGTCAAGTTCTCTATTAAGAAAAGCTGTCTTGACATCTATTTTCTATATCTCGTAGTCATAATGACATGCGATGGCAAGAAGTATCCTATGGATTTAAGCAAGGCTACTGGTGAGAAAGTTTCCTCATAATCGATCATTTCTTTCTGAGTATAACCTTTTGCCACCAACCTTGATTTAAAGGTTTCAACTTTTTCATCAACTCCTCTTTTCCTCTTGTAGACCTATTTGCACACTATAGGTTTTACCTCTTCAGGTGCAACTACAAGATCTTAGACTTTGTAGGAATACATAGATTCTAAGTTTGAATCCATTGCCTTATGCCATTGGTCGGAATCTATGTTAGAAACTGCTTCATTATAACTTGTAGGATCTACCACCTAATCCTCTGAAGAAGTCTGAAAGGACTCTCCATAGTATCTATCAGGAGGTCTAGATATCCTTCCACTACAATGAGGCTCTAATATATTAGGTGTAAAATACTATTTTTTTCATCCATAGTTACCACAGCTGTTACTGGAGATTCTTGTGAAATTTCTTCTAGAACAACTTTGGAATCTAGTGCTTTTTGGATCATTTCATCATTCTCTAAGTATCTAGCATGGGTTCTTATGAATACTTTTTGCTCCTTAGGATTATAAAAGATCCCACCTCTGGTTCCCTTAGGATACCCAATAAAATAGCACAATTTGGATCTTGGTTCAAACTTTGAAGCATTAGTATTAAGTACATAAGCTGGATAACCCCAAATGTGGAGATGATTTAAACTAGGCTTACGCTTGGTCCATATTTCTTGTGATGTCCTAGGTACTGATCTAGATGGTACCAAGTTCAAGGTGTATGCTGTTGTCTCAAGGGCATACCCCCAAAAAGATAAAGGTAATGATGCGTGATTCATCATTGACTTAACCATATCTAATAGGTTACGATTTCTTCTCTCTACTACATTTTGATTGGGAGTTCCTAGTGCAGTCAACTGAGACACACTCCCTTCTTGTGTAAGGTACTCCCTAAACTCACCTAAAAGGTATTCACCACCTCCATCAGACCGAAGGGCTTTGATATGTTTATCTAATTTTCGCTCTGGCTCAGCCTTGAACTCTTTGAATTTCTTAAAGGATTCAAACTTGCCTTGCATTAGATATACATATCCATACCTAGAGTAATCATCAATAAAAGTAATGAAATACTCATAACCTTCTCGTGCTTGTTTTCTCATAAGACCACGCACATCAGTGTAAACCAATTCTAATACTTCTTTGGCCCTTTCTCCTCTGGAAGAAAATGACCATTTGGTCATCTTTCCTTTGAGGCAAGATTCACACGGAGGTAGATCTTCGAGATCTAATAAGCTAAGATGCCCATCCTCGACTAATCTCTGAATTCGCTTTAGACTAATATGTCCTAAGCGTAGGTGCCAAGATAAGTATCATTGGTTGAAGAAACCTTTCTTTTCGAGAATTAGTTAGTTCTATATTATGCAGTGAATTTGTAATAGGTTTCATATAAAACAAGTTATCATGCATGCTACCAGAACATATAATATTTCCATCTTTACTGATATCTACACCAGAGTAGAAATTAATGCAAAAACCATCTAATATTAATTGCGAAATAGAAATAAAGTTTTCATGTACATCCGGAACATAATAAATATTGTTAAAAAAAAACTTCCTATTACATGGAAAATTTAAGCACATTCCTCCCACTGTAGCAGCCTATACTTTTGCTCTGTTGCCTATCTTCAAAGCTCCCTTTTGGCTAGTTCCTTTATTTCTTGAAACCAATGCAAAGAATTGCAAATATAGTTAGTGGATCCAGAGTCTACAATCCAAGAATCAGTAGAATCAACCATTAAACAAGTTTTAGTGTAGAACAAAAGAGGTGTACCTATCTGGCCTTGTGACAAGTACTTCGAGCAATCCTTTTTCTAGTGCCCTTTTTGGCCATACTTGAAGCATTTGCCCTTGGACTTTTCACTTGTTAACTGTTTGGCTGTTCACCATTTCTCTTCTTCTTCTCTCGGCCACGTTTTGCTTCCTCTTTCCTTTGAACTTTCTGTCTTTCAGGTTAAGTCCGGAAGTGGATGCTTGAAATATGTTTATATGGCCCTTATTTTTCATTATGGCTTCTATTGCTAAGAACTCTTTCATCAATTCCACCATATACATGTTCATCTTGCCCATATTATAATTAAGCTTGAACTGGGTGTAAGCCGATAGTAGAGTCTCCAAAATATGCCTACCTTTGGCTGTTCATCTATGTTTGGCCCTAGGTTCTCGGCAGTATTAAAGTAATCCATCATTTTGAGCATATGCACCCTGACAGATGCTCCTTTTGCCATCCTTTGATTCATAATTTCTCTAATAGTACCTTGCCTCGTGGGCTTGCTCTTATAGGCAAACATACAAGATAGTGAGGTCATGATTTCTTTTGTAGTTTCCATATAATAATGCTTCCTCTACAAAATATTTGACATAGAAGCCATCATATAGCACTTGGCCATACTATTGGCCTTCTACCATTTTGCCTTAGCATCTTTCTGGGCTTTAGAAGAGTTTTCCCTCACAACAGGACAAGGAGTTGTTAGGACATACTTGTACTCTTCTGTGGTGTGTACTATGTCCAAGTTTCATTCCTAGTCCACAAAATTCAGTCCAATAAGCTTGTGCTCTTTGAGGTTGTAGCTAATCGACTAAATGAAGACATTTTTTTTGGATATACAACAACATAATCATAATTACTTTATGAGTATAGAATTGATGCATGTATAATATGTATGCTACCTTTGGAAATAAAACATACAAGTACTTTTACATAATTTGCCTTTGAGTAGATTAACCCTTAAACTATTCGATATAACAGTGTCTCAATGTCCTTACAAGAAATCCACTAATGGGATGGCTGAACTTATAAATGTTAAGTTAAATTCCACCGGTTATTTGAATTGGGAATTATTTAGATGTGATGCAATTGAACAATTCAATCATTATTTCGTTTGGCTTCTTAAATCCGATAGCGAACTCTATAGATGGGATAGCCAAACCTGCCATTAAAGTTGAGTGTATACCTATTCCTTATGTTCATTTCACATAACATTCTTGATTTAAGCTATTCGATGGGGTAGTGACTTTAATCAATGTTGCGTGAGGCAATCTTCAGTGAAGAATTCCACCAATAGGATGGCTAAACTCACATAACACCCTTTTAAATAAACATTTTAAATTCACCTTGCTAAATCTTGATAAAGTGTCACCCTTTGATGGGGAAGTTAATAACATTTACCATTAGCATGAATTGGATATAGAAAGCTGTAGGGTATTTCCAGTCCCCTTTCCTACTCAAGATTTTAACATAAGAGTTTTCTCTATTTTTAGTATTCTTTCTTTTTGTTTGAGATTTAAACACACTTTGGATTTGCGAAATAATTTGGCTTTTGTGAATCCCCTTTGTGTTACTAAAACGTTGCAATACCATAATAGATTATTTACCTAAATCTGGGCGTATAGACCCTTAGATTATCATATTGTCAATCTCAAGTTAAGTTTTTCATTTTTGTCATGAGATTGCATGACATTTCTGGACATAATTGCCAATCATCTTGTCTACGCCAATCTTGTATAAATGAACTTAACTATCTTTGAGAATTAACACATAGGATTGGACAATTTTTAAATCCTAATGAGTGGACATATTTCTAGGTGGTAATCATGTTTATACTTATGCAAATATGTTAAAACATGTATCAATGCATTATAAGCATCCACCAAAATATGTTAAAATCCCTCTTTGATGGCTCCGTGTAATCTTCAATCCAAAAACACAAAATAGCAATCTTTGTTGCAATTTCTATCAGAGCTGGTCGACTGCAAAAGAGGAGCCGGTCGATTGGCAAGCTCGACTGGCTGAGATAGATTTGCTCCTGTATGCTATTTTTCCTTGCTTCTCTCCTTGGTCTTTAAAGATTACAACAATAATATATTTTTCCTTTGCCATTGCCAATACAAGCTTACAATAATAAACGAAATATTAAAATAATATCAAAACATCCGATGCTTCTTTTAAATGAAGTTACAAGCAATAACCATAAAGATCTATACATGAAATCACCAATGGCCAAGCTTTGTTGACTATGCACGAAACTCTATCATGCATATATATGAACCATCAAAGGGATTTTATATCAACTGCACATAAAAGCATAAATTCACAAGTATATGTAACACAAGATTTCCTAATCTTGCCATTCGCAAGATGACTAACATATTTATAAAATACAATATTCTTGCATAGTCTAAGTATGTTGTGTATGAGCCTAAGCTCTTATGCTAATTGTAGGATCGATAATATTACTTATGGTCTATCCTAGTCCGTAACTAGTATTTGCAAAAATATTTAAAGCTAACCTCTTGAAGCATAGGGCCTTTGATGAAGCTATAATTGTCACGAGCTTTATTCCCGCTCACGAAAAAGGCTACCAAAAAAATTTACTATAAGGTTGTCGCAAAAGTCGACTCCCTAGTGTTCTTTCCTATGATTAAAGAGACTTATTTTGAGAGAATACCCTCTTGTGTGGAAAGAAGCAAAGTAATGTGCTCTTAAAAATCTGGAGTAATAACTACACAATAAGTGTGTACTATGTGTTAGAGTATTCTTTTGCCAAAATGAAAGAGATCAACTACAAAATTTTTCGATGCGAGAAATGGTTTAGTGTCTTGCCTATTTATAGGAAATGTTTGGCACCTAAACCTTGTAAACTTTCCATGTGGGAAACTTTTTTTCCAGTAGTAAATGTTTGCCACATGTCATGGAAGTTACTTGTAAAATTTGAATTCTTCTTGTAATAACTTTCTAGCACATGTCTTGGAAGTTTGGGCCAAGCCTACAATCCAAGGCCAACACATAGTCCATAATCCATGTGGAGGGCCAAGCCCAATAAGAAACTATGTAAGCTCAATTAGGTTATTTTGGACTCTAAAGAAAGGCCAAACCCAATTCCAAGCTTTGGCCCAAAAAGGCTACTACCATAATATGAAATTTGCTCTTTCAAGATTACTCTCTCAAAGTCATTTTAACTAGGGAAGGGACCAAGAAGACATAATTAACTTTGGCTTCCAAAAATAATCAAAAATTTCCTTGCTCGATCTAGGCGACATAATAATTATTTTTAACTCCGATCTATTCCACCAGAAGATCAAAGTTGCAATTCGAGAATAAATGTTATTTCCTAAAAGAATGTGAACTTTCTCTTTGACCTACTAAATAATCGACCATAATGGCCCTTTATGTACACTTATAGCTAAGGCCGGTTCTTTGGCTTGTGTACTATCACCTACTTAGCTGCATAAACGACCCTTAAGCCATATGACCGATACACCCATAAAGGTAATATCACTAGATCTAGATTCGGATGATAAATTTGGACAATCCCAAAGGGGGCACATAGATTCCACATTGCATATACATGTTTCAGTTAATTAGAACCTAGCACTAAGTGTACAAGTTTGTTGATCCTAATAAAATAAGATCTCACCTATAGTGAATCAAAGTACCAAACCCTAACTTTATTAATTCATTCACTTATGCTCAAGATTAAGAGCAATGATCATTTAGTAGCAGTGAGTATCTTGTTTTCTTTCTTTGATTGTACATCTCTAGATAACACACTCACAATGGTTATGTGCAATACGTGACACACGTACTATCGAGACAAATCCAAAAAGTCCTCTAATGACCTAGGTAGATCACCCTCAATGAGGAGACTTGCTCAATATAATCTTATCTTGGTAGAGTACCCAACATTACTATTTGTTTACGAACTCAATTTATGACGTTTCTAAATCTAGACTTAGACCTACTATATGTCCAACCTTATTGCATGCCCAAGTCATTAGTTCAAGTCAAGGGACCTTTATACATACATCAATAAAACATACTAGAGATAATATGTAAGAAACTCATAATGCCATTTAACAAAATGATTATACATTGTTTAACATCCAAATGCCATATACAAGTGAGCATTAGGGCTTACTATTCCTAGCCTTAGGAATTGGGGTAGGCTCATTCTAGGTCACCAAGGAGGCTTTTTAGTCCTTCCTATGGCCTTAGGTCTTAAGGACCACGCCGTAGCTCTAGAAGTGCATACCTAGAGACGAACCTGAACTAAGTCCTAAGGATAAATTAGGACACTAGCTAGTGACCTAGATAAAGAGCTTCCTTTCATTAAGCCATTTCCTATAATCCCATAGCATAAGAGTCTAGAATCACCCATTAGCAACAAAAAGTCACCTTAACCCCTTTTCCAATAGTTAAGTCCCTTCTAGAGTAGTCTGTCTCCCTGTTTTCTATTCTCGTTTCCCATAGTTGAGTTCAATTTCCTTCCCTTGAGCTCTTGTTTATCCAAAAAAACCAAAAATATGGTTAAAGTAGGCTTCTTTTAGGCACTCCTCAAAACACACACATTTAGGATCCTTTCCACATATTAGCCTCTCTATGGTTCGACACCCGTTCTTGCTTACAATATACTACACCAATCCGTACGCTTGCAGGTCTTTAGGGTTTGCACCTTTAGAGAGACATCTATCAAGTGATGGATGTCTCTCTAGAGGTGCAAGCCTTAAGTGAGTAATGTCTCTCTAAAGGTGCAAGCCCTAAGATCTGCAAGTGCACGGATCAGTGCAATATAGTGTGTGCTAGAGCGGGTGTCAAACCATAGGGAGGCTAATGTAAGGAAAGGATCCTAAGCTTGTGCATTCTAAAGAGTGCCTAAAATAAGCCTACTTTAACCATATTTTTGGAATTTTAGATTAACGGGAGCTCGAGGAAAGAAAATGAAACTACATTATAGGAAACAGGAATGGAAAATAGGGAAACAAACTAATCTAAAGTGGAATGAATTAACTAATGGAAAGGGGGTTAGAATGTCTTATGCTTGGTAATAGGTGATTCTTAACTCTTATGCTACGAGATTATGGGAAATGACTTAGTAATGGGATGCTCTTATCTAGGTCTCTATCTAGTGTCCTAATTTATCCCTAGGACTTGGTTTTAGTCCGTCCCTAAGTGTTCACTCTTAGAGCTACGACGTGGTCATTATGATCTAGGGCCATAAGAGGGACTAGAAAGCTTCCTAGGTGACCTAGGACAAATCTACCTTAGCATCTAGAGCATTGATTGGATTTAAAACTAAGACCTAGGGTTACTAAGGTCAAGTAAACCTACCTAAACTCCTATTAGCTAGACTTAAAGCTAAAGAGGACTCGATCTAGGCTAGTCCCAAATTGTGCACCGTCATTCTAGGGTCACTATAGCGAGATTAGGCTAATATGCACAATCCTACATGTTCTAACCAATGGTGTTATGAATACGTGGACCTATTCACTACCAAAACATCGTCATGTTTGATTCACATCATTAATAGCAATTGGGTACTAACATATAGGCAATGTTGGAGTTATATTCACTACAAAGCATGCTATTACTCATATAGACATATGAACAAAGCGATACATACTTCATACAATCCATAAATAAACACATAGACATGAATATAAGATGGATTAAAGGTGTTTAATAGCAAACCAACTCTAATTTATACACATACTACTCATATAGGCATGTAATCAAATGTATAGACATGTATTAAGTAACTTTTCATCCTTGCAAATTTAGTATAATTCTTGAGCAAATCTTTACTTCAAAGTTGTTAGAATCCCTGAAAGTAGCTTGAATCTAGATGGGTAAGTGTGTGAGAGTGTGTGTGAGAGGTAGGTGAGTTTAGAGTTAGGGTTTTGGCAAAATGGATGAGACAGAATATGACTTGTTCCCCCAAAAAAATTGCCAAAAGAAGACTTTTATAGCCAAAACTCGAGAACTATCAGTTGAGTGGGCCGTTGTACCGATAGCAAGAGGTCATTCAACCGCCAAGGAAAGTGAGCTATCTTTGAGAAGTGTTGTGATATGAGGCTTTCTTTGTCTCCAACTAATGATCTGTCTTTTAACAATGGGGAAACCCCTCACCAGTAAAAAAAGGACGAGATTTACTCTGTACTAGCTCGTATCTTTATTCTATTTCCTACTCATGCAATTAGTCTATCATGATATAAAGCAACAAATGGAGGAATTTCACTACTAAGATAACATAATTTTTCATATTTGGTAGGCAGGCAAGTGGTTTTAGAATGTGGTCAAGCTTATAGCCAGCAATAAAGCTAGCAAAGAAGTATCGCGAGTGAGTAGTCTTTGCCAAAGAAAGAAAAGATCTTACTTCTTTCTTGCCTTGTCAAAGTTAGGAGATGTCAAGAGTAAATAAGTGAAATAGAAGTTTCACAATAAGAAGTCAACGAGAAGTTTCATGCTTTGAATATAAGGTATAAGAATAGGAAAGTACCTAGCATGGTAGATTCGTTTATCCTGGCTTTGAATCCTAGCTTGAGTTGCCACGAGAACCTTAGCTTCGCCTGTGTGTTGTGACTGTTTTTGAAGGCTTAGGGAACCAGTCGATCAGTTCACTGAAGGTTCTCAATTAGTACTTTATAATTGCTCCTTTTTGAATTTGTTTTTGGTTGTTTTGCTTTCTGTTGTTTTGGCCTTGATTAGAAAGCTTCCAAACTTCTTTCTCCCACTTTTCATCCTTAAGTATGCTTCCAACCCTTGCCAAAATGATCTCTATCTTCATTCATCTCCAAACACTCCTAAAAACTCACTAATATGCTATTCGTGAGCACAAGCTAAGCGTGTCCTAAAGAGCTATGTGTTGAGACCTAAACTATGATATTTTTTGGGTTTTTAGATTGAGAGGAGCTCTGGAAAAGAATACCTAACTAAGGACAAGAGAATAAAAGGTGTGTGTGTGTGAGTGTGAAATGGGGGAATCAAGCGATCTAAGGAGTCAAACCTGTGGAAATGGGGACTAGGGCGATTACGTCTTGCAAATGGGTGATTACTACTTCTTTGTAGGGTTTTCTTAATGGATTATGCTAAGTGCTGCATTCTAGACCTCTAATTAGCCTCCTAATTGGCACCCTAAGCCTCCATATAGGTCTATCCCTAGGTGGCGATGTCTAGAAATATGGCGAGACAATGTGTTTGTTTTGTGTGTTTATCTATTGCATGTATATACTTATTTTGAGGTGTTTTGAACTTCATTTAATATATTAGTATAGCATTTAGGTCATACTTGTACGTATTAAGGTTTATATGTTCATAGTTGAAGTTAAGACTTAAATGCTACACTAGTTTATCACTTGTTTTAGGTGATATTCGAGAAGATAATTGGAACTTAATTGAGGGTGTTTGGTGTGTGGAACAAAGCCAAGGGTTTTTTGGACATAAACGAATGAAGAAAAGTGCATTTAGAAGTGGCGGACGAAGGAAGGAGCAGTCGAGGCGAAACTGAGCGCAACCTGAGCTAAATTAAGAGCTTGCAAACAAAAAGGACATGAACAAATTTTGGATAAGTTTTAGGGTGGGTGCAAAAGATGGCTTGGGAGATCCCCCACTACGATATGAAGCCATAGAAAAAACTGTACACAAATTAGAGCCAAAATGAGCGAGATATGAACATTTTTCTATCAAGACTGGTTGAGCTTCTGTTAAGGCTAGTCGCCCTAGCTAGTTGACCGGCTAGATTAGAATCTGGGTCAATTTTGGCTAGGTGACTTAGCCCAAAGCTAGTCGATCGGTTGAACCCCTGACTAGACACGTTGACAGCTCTATTTAAGCCACTTTTTAGCCATTTTTTAAGGAGAACGCCCAATTCACACACCCACTTCCTTAAGCTCAAAATCCACCAAGAACTACCTCACACACTCACTTTTAAACACATTTTAACACTTGAAATCAGGGGTCCAAGAGGATCAAACACTAGGATTTGAGGCATAGCTCGTGGATTGTAAAGCTTGGCTATGGATAGAAGGTTATCTCTCTTTTATCCTAAGTCTAATTATGTATAAATAGAGCTATGTAGGGTGATTATATCTTGTATTTATGGATTGATTACTACTTTTTGTTAATGGTAACTTGATGGATTTATGTATATATGCTTTATGCTAAGGGTTTCAAAGGCTATTTTACATACATGTCTATGTGTTTGTTAAAATATCTTAATGGAGTTGCATATATATATTGAAGTCTATTGTGCTATTAGCCATCTCTAAATCATTATGCTAGCATGTCTATGTGTTTGTGTGGTGATTACATGAAGTGGGTATGCTTGTATATATGTCTATGTGTGTGTTTGCATAATAGCATAAATAGCTTCTATTGCTTACATGTCAGGTGCTATTGCTTAAATTGGTGTAATCTAAGAATGTCTATGTGTTTAGTAGTGGAATATTCTGGAGTATTCTCAAATGACATGCCCTAGATGTGTAAGCTTTGCACTTTAATGTCAATTCCCACTATTGTGATATGATCGGTAGTGGATAACTAGTAACTAGCCTAGGTCTAGCCCCTTTTGGCTTTGAATCCAGCAAATAGGAGTCCGAATAGGTTTAGTTAACCTTAGTTCACTTAGGATTGCTAGTTAGTCTACCCTAATACCCTAGGTTCGTAAGGACCATGCCGTAGCTCTAAGTGGGGCAAAGCTTTGGGATGGACTCGCACTGAGTCCTAGGGTCAGATTGGGGAACTAATTAGTGGACTAAGTGCTAAGGTTAGATCAATTTACACTCACTTAGAATCTTATTGGCTAGCCCTAATTCCTAAGTTATAAAGACCACGCCGTACTGCTAGTCATCTCTATCTAGCGACGGACCCGTACTGAGGCTTAGGGTACCAATTAGGAGGATAATTATAGGTCTAGATTGGAGCACTTTGTATAATCCATCAAGTAACCCTAGAATGATGTAGCAATCACCTATAAACAAGCTGTAATCATCCTAGTTCCCTATTTTTGCTATTTGCATCGCCTTAGATTACTTGATTTCCTCATCACATGCACACATCTTTTATTTCCTCACCTTTAGATTAGGTTTATCTTTTTTGAGCTCCTTTTACACCAAAAACCCCAAAAATATCATAGTTTAAGGACTCAACACGTAGCTTTTAAGATGCACATAGCTTAGAACACTATACATGTTACGCCTTCTCGTGGATTTGACCCCGCACTTGCACACGCTGTACAACACATGACCTATGCGCTTGCGTGCTATTTAGGCTTGTGTCGCAAGATAGCGATCACGCAGTCTTTATGACTTAGGAATTAGGGCTAGCTAATATGATTTTAGGTGATTTAGGTTGATCTAGCCCTAGCACTTAGTCTACTAATTAGCTCCCCAGTCTAACTCGAGTCTTCGGTATGAGTCTGTCCCTAAGCTTCGCCCCACTTAGAGTTATGGCGTGATCCTTATAAACCTAAGGTGTTATGGTAGACAAATTAGTCTTCCTAAGTGAACTAAGGTCAACTAAACCTATTCACAGTCTTATTGGTTGGGTTTAAAGCCAAAGAGAACTCGACCTAGGCTAGTTACAAGTTGTGCTCCATCGATTGCATTATATTGGCAAAAATTGACATTTGAATACAAAGCAAAAATATCTCAGGCATGCTATTCGAGAATATTCAGGAGTATTCTACTACTAAGCACTTAGACATACTTAGATTACACTGATTTAAGCAACAGCACGCAACATGTAAGCAATAGAAGCTATTTATGCTATTAAGTATGTAAACACATACATAGACATGTATATAGGTGTACCCACTTCTTGTAATCACCGTACAAACACATTGACATTCTAGTACAATGATTTAGAAATGGTTAATATCAAAATAGACTTTAATACACATATGTAACATCATTGAGGCATTTCAACAAATACAAAGACATATTTGTAAAATGGTCTTTGAAACCTTAAGCACAAAGCATATATATCAAATCCATCAAGTACCCATTCCAAAACAGTAGTAATCAATCCGTAAATACATGAATAATCACCCTATGATATGCTATCTTGTGGCACAAGCCTAAATAGCTCGTAAGTGCACTGGTTGCATATAGTACAGTGTGTGCGAGTGTAGGGTCGAATCCACTGAGAGGCCTAATACATAAGGTGTCCTAAGCAATGTGTGTTCTAAGAAGCTACATGTTGGATTCCTACCTACAATATTTTTGGATATTTGGTTTGAGGGGAGCTCGGGAAAGGAAAATCTAAGCTAAAATAAGAAAATAAAAGGTGTGTTTGTGTGACGGGGGAATCAAGCAATCTAAGGGAGTCAAACATCAAAAATGGGGGACTAAGGTGATTATGTCTTGCTGATTACTACGTCTTTCTAGCATTACTCGATGGATTATACTAAGTGCTCTAAACTAGACCTATAATTAGCAGATCCGGCCCTAGATGGCGATGCCTAGCAGTACAATGTGGTCTTTCTGACTTAGGAATTAGGGCTATTTAATAAGGGTCTAGGTGAGTGTAGATCAATATAACTCTAGCACTTAGTCTACTAATTAGTTCCCCAATCTCACCCTAGGACTCAGTGCAAGTTCGTTCCTAAGCTTCGCCTCACTTAGCACTATGGTGTGGTCCTAATGAATCTAGGGCGTTAGGGCAGACTAACTAGCCTTTCTAAGCAAACTAAGGTCTCTAAACCTATTTGGACTCTTTTTGGCTGGATTTAAAGCCAAAGGGGACTTAATCTAGGCTAGTTTCTAGTTATGCACCATCGATCGCATCACAATAGTGAAAATTGACATTAAAGTGCAAAGAAAACACATCTAGGGCATGGTGTTTGAGAATAATCCAGAAT
The DNA here is from genome assembly GCA_028554755.1 of Cordia subcordata. NCBI lineage: Eukaryota > Viridiplantae > Streptophyta > Magnoliopsida > Boraginales > Cordiaceae > Cordia > Cordia subcordata. Next base: position 4,822,483 of record JAPTOF010000009.1, read on the forward strand.
ATTCTACTACTAAACACATAGACATGCTTAGATTACACTAATTTAAGCAATAGCACCCGACATATATGCAATAGAAGCTATTTATGCTATTTGATATGCAAACACACATAGACATGTATATAAGCATACCACTTCTTGCAATCACCACACAAACACATAACATGCTAGCATAATGACTTAAAAATGGTTAATAGCAAAATAGACTTCAATATACATATGCTATATTGTTGCGGCATTTCAACAAACACATAGACATGTATGTAAAATGGCCTTTGAAACCCTAAGCATAAAGCATATATACATAAATCCATCAAGTACCCACTACATAAGAGTAATAATCAATCCATAAATACAAGAATAATCGCCCTACATAGCTTTAATCATACATATTTAGATTTGGGACAAAATAGAGATACCCTTCTATCTAAATCTGTGCTTTACAATCCGTGAGCTATGCCCAAATCCTTGTGTTTTATCCTCTTAGAGACTTAATTCCAAAGTGATTTGGTGTATGGAAGAGTGTGTGAGAGGTGGGAGATGAAAGGATTATGGTTTTGGGAGATGGGTACGAAAGAACATGACCTGTTGTTACACAAAATCACCAAAAGCGGGCTTATATAGCCAATTTCTGCGACTATCAGAACAATTAACCCGAGCACGGTACCAAAGGGCCTCTATTCCAGTAGTAGAAGTTTGCTCTCTATTTTTGGCAAAATAGTGAGCCAGTGCACCGGTACTCTAAAGCCAGTGTTTTGATAGTGCCTATTTGTTCTCTTTGGCTTCATTTTAGCTTCGTTTTGCTTCCGATTGCTTTGCTCTTTGTCCAGAAGCCTCTAATCTTGCTTTTCTTACACTTTTCATCCTTAAAACCTTCTTCAATTTTTGCACAAGCTATCTCCATCTTTGTTCAGCTCAAGACATTCCTTAAACTCACTTAAAACACAAGATAAATGCACTTTATGGTAGCATTTATGCTTTAAGCTCGACTATAGACATCTAAAGGTTAATATGCTCAAGTATGATATAAATGCTATATAATACACCTTATTGAGCCCAAAACACTTCAAAATAGATATAGAACTACAATGCAAAATCACACATGAAACCAACAAATCACCCTACATAACTCTAAGCATACATAATTAGATTTGGAATAAAAGAGAGATACCCTTCTATCCAAATCCATGCTTTACAATATATAAGATATGCCTAAATCTTGTGTTTGATCCTCTTAGAAGCTTGATTCCTACGTTTTTTTGTGTTTAGAAGTGAGTGTGTGAGGTGGGTTTAGGTAGATTTAGGGTTTAGGGAAATGGGTGTATGAAATAATAGGTGTTCTCTCCCAAAAATGGCTAAAAAGATGCTTAAATAGAGCTGAAATCACACAGGGCCAGGGGACTGGCTGTGGGGCTTTGTCAACCATCCTAATGAGCTTATTCTTTGACTTGGCTGGTATACCGACCTGGAATGTAGGTCGACTGGCCTGGTCAGATTGGCCTCTATTTTTGCTCTTCGCGATCTCGTTTCGCCTCGATTACTCTTTCCTTCACTCGGCCGCTTCCAAATGTACTTTTCTTTGTTCTTGTGCGTCCAAAACACCTTTGGCTTTACTCCATACCCTATGCACTATCAATTAAGGTCCAATCATTTCCCCGAATCTCACCTAAAACAAGCAATAAACGTGCATTAGTGTAGCATTTAAGTCCTAATCTCAACTATGAACATGTTAACCCTAATATGCACAAGTATAACCTAAATGCTATACTAATACACCAAATGAATCACAAAACACCTCAAAACAAGTATATACATGCAATGCATAAGCACACATAAAACCAATACATCACTCACCTAAAACACAAGATAAGAGTACGCATTAGTGTAGCATTTACGTTCTAAACTCAACTATGGACATTTGAAGCCTACTATGAATAAGTATGGTATAAAAACTATACTCATACACTTACTAAAGTAGAAGAACACCTCAATCAAGTATAGAAATGTAATGCAAACACACACAAAATCAAAGCATATCAATACTCCCAAACCTTTTCCTTGCTCGTGCTTAAACAAGCCCAAACCTAAGCCTATCTCAAGGAAGCTAAAAAAGGTTGCCTAAGGGATGAACTCGCTCTCTTGGTGAATCTAAGAAGCATGAAGTGGTTATTCCTACTGTGAAGGGGTCCCCAAGCCTCTTTGGATCCCTCTTTTACTCATAACGGGCTTCGCACCTTGTGGAAAATTCCCGAGTACCTATACCATCACAAGTGTAGGATTCTTACGTATGCACTTGGGATGTTGGTATTTCGTGCCCTCTCAACTAACAAGGCCTCCCCAATATGCATAAAGCCTTAAAAACAAGGAAAGAAAGAATATATAGACACAATGGCTCACAAATGATGCAAGAGCCTTATTCACATAGCAACAAAAGAACGACAGAAGTATAACTTATGCTAAGTAGACATTGTGTCACTTATGCACTTATTCATTGAACCTTTTGGTGCCTTTGGCTTTTCACATTTTTTCCATTATTTTTTCAATATTTTTCATCTTTTTGCACATTTTTGCCTTTTTTCATTACTTAACATAAGCAAAAACAAAAGAAAAAGGAAGGCTAAGGCACATTAAAAAGACCCACGTTTTCCAACCAAGCCATGGAGTAGCTACAAGGTACATTCTTAAAGGAGCTAACTTCTCATAATTTTCAAGGGCATTCCCTCCAAGTCTTAGATCTCCATCTACTTCATTCACTCTTCACAATGCAAGCTTATACTCACCAATCAATTGAGTCAATCACAAGAGCAAATACTCCAATCAACCAAGAGATAAACGACTTTATATGCACAAAAATTGAACGAAAAATTTCCACATTTTTAAGCAAATAATGCAATCTACCCTATGAAGCATAAAAACAATAAGAACCAAACTCCCATACCCCCAAACCTAAACTTTGCTTGCCCTCAAGCAAATAAAATAGAATCACATAACAAGCAAATAAACAATACAAAGCAAGTAAGGGTGGTGGGGGCAAGGTAGAAATATGGGTAACAAGTAGAGTAATGATTGGTACCTTGCATTCTTGAAGCTGTTGATGCTAATGATCAATATTTCAACTACTAACCCTGTGATTCAATCAAACCATAAATACTCACAAAGAACAAGGTTAATAGCATTACCATGCAAGCTTGCATTGGCCCGTCCAAATAATATGACAAGATGTATCCTATGGGGAAAAAGGATCAAGACTTAACACTTTGTGTGGGTGAAAAGAAAAGAAAACAAAAAGAAAATGAAACAAGAAACGCAAAATTTAACTTAGGTTGCCTCTTTGTAGCATTAACCACAATGTTGTCAACTAGGCAATCATCAACTCATCATCATCCTCTATAGATGGGGTCCTAAAGTGCTTAGTCTCCACATGAGCCATGCTCAAACCATATGCATGCTTTAGGCGCTGCCTGTTCATTATCAACTCTTAGCCATTCTTCAAGTCTTTTATGTTCACCGCTTCAGAATGGTAGGCTACCAGCACCTCGTATGGACCATCTTATCATGTCGTGAGTTTCCCTGGAAAGAGTTTCAAGCGAGAGTTAAATAGCAAAACTTTATCAGAGGGAGAGAATGACTTCATAAGAATATGTCTATGATGACTCTTCATCCAATCCTTATAAAGTTTGGCGTTCTCATACGTGTGGTATCTAAGCTTCTCCAATTCTGCTAGGTCAAGCTTCTTTTTTCACCTGCTTTCGCCATATCACATTATGGGGCCTTGAATGCCTAATAAGCCCTATGCTCAAGCTCTACCAGTAAGTGACAAGCTTTGCCGTAGATTAACCTATATAGGGACATACTAATAGGAGTCTTGAAAGCAATATGGTAGGCCCACAAAGCATCATTCAACTTGGTAGACCAATTTCTTCTGTCGGGCCTAACTATTTTCTCTAAAATGTGCTTGATCTCCTTATTAGACACCTATACTAGTCCACCACGTTGCGGGGGATAGCGGTAGTAACCTAATAGGTGACAGAATATAGTCTCACTAAAGCCTCAAGTGTCCTATGGCAAAAATGTCAACCACCATCATTAATCAAAACCTTAAGGGCTTCTAATCAAGTGGAAATGTTCTCTTTAATGAACTTCACAATTACCCTATGGTCATTACTGCATGTGGTAATTGCTTAAGCTATTTGGACACATAATCCACTAGAATGTATTGGCACCTAAGGGAATGTGTGATCGCTATCTTGTGGCACAAGCCTAAATAGCTTGTAAGCACACAGGTTGTGTGCAGTATGGTGTGTACAAGTGCAGGGTCAAATCCATAAGGAGGCTTAACGTGTGAGGTGTCTAAGTTATGTATGTCCTAAAAGGCTACGTGTTGGGTCCCTAACCTACTATCTTTTTGGGATTTTGGTTTAAAGGGAACTTGGGAAAGATAAATATAATCTAAGAGTAAGGAAATAAAAGGCTGTGTGTGTAAAATGGGGAAATCCAGCGATCTAAAGGGATTCAAATGTCGAAAATGGGGAACTAGGGTGATTGCGTCTTATAAATGGGTGATAACTACTTCTCGTTAAGGCTGCTTGATGAATTGTTTGAGTTGTTCTTATCTAGAACTCTAATTGACCTCTTAATGATACCCCTAGGACTTCATATGGGTTGGTCCTAGGCACGTCTATCTAGAGCTATGGTGTGGTCTTTATGACCTAGGCATTAGGGATAGTTAGTTAGGGTTCTAGGTGACTTAAATCGATCTAACTTTAGCATTTAGTCCACAAATTAGTTCTTTAATTTATCCCTAGGACGAGTCTGTCCCTAGGCACGTCTAACTAGAGCTACAGTATAATCCTTATGAACCTAGGGCCATAGGGTAGACTAGCTAGCTAAGTGAACTAAAGTCAACTAAACCTATTCGGACACCTATTGGCTAGATTTAAAGCTAAAGGGGACTCGACCTAGGCTAGTTACTAGTTATGCACCATCGATCCTTATCACAATAGCAAGAATTAACATTTGAGCGCAATGCATATACATCCAGGGCATGACATTCGAGAATCTTCTAGTATTTTCTACTTCTAAGCACATAGATATACTTAGATTACACCAATTTAAGCCATAACACTTGACATGTAAGCAATAGAAGCTATTTATGATATTGATATTATTAAGTATGAACATACACATATAGACATGTATACAAGCACATCCACTTTATGTAGTCACCACACAAACACATAGACATGCTTATATAATGATTTAGAAATGGTTAATAGCATAATAGACTTTAATAAATATAAGCAACATTATTTAGGCATTTCTACACATATATAGACATGTGTAAGTTTGCTATAGAAACCTTAAGCACAAGCCTATATGTATGCATGTATGTATGTATACAAATCCATCAAGTACCCATTACAAAAGAGTAGTAATCAATCCATAATACAAGATATAATCACCTTACATAACTTTATTCATACATAATTGAACTTAGGATAAAAGAGAGATGCACTTTTATCCAAAGTAATGCTTTACAATCCAAGAGTGATGCCCTATCCTTGTGTTTGATCCTCTTAAAGGCTTGATTCCAAAGTGTTTTTGTGTTTAGAAGCATGTGTGAGATGGGTTTAGGGTTTTAGGAAAATGGGGGTTCAAAGATTGGGTGAAAAGCTACCCCAAATAGCCTATAAAACGAATTTTTAAAGGTGTTAGCGGGCTTTGCCAAAAGTCACATCAGTCGAGCAACAAGATAGGGTCTAGGTGAGCGGCAAAAACATTTACTCTCTACCTCTGGTCGGTCGACCAGCAGAGGACAGGGGATGACTAGCAGGGGTAGTGCTATGCTCTAATTCTCGGTCGATTTCTCTCCGATCGTTCCTGATTACTCTGAACGTCAACCACATGCCTCCAAGCTCATTTTCTTTTCTCTTTTCATCCTCAAAAGCCTTTTGCAAGCTTGTCCAATCCATCAACATCTTCAATCCATTCCAAGCATTGCATCAATTCTCACTTGCAATGCATGAAATAAGTAGGGGTGAGCATTATTCGGTCTTAACCGAATAACCGAACCGAACCGAACCTAACCGAAATTCTCAATTCAGTTCAGTTAGTTATATATTTCTTTCGGTTTTGGTTATCAATTTTAGAGGATTTTGGTGTTTGGTTTGGTTTTGGGTATTTAATAAAAAATTCGGTTATTAACCGAATAACCGAAGTATCAAACTAATGTAATTTTGCCTAGGTATAGAAGAAAAAAATTAGGTTTCTCTAGTTTGTTCAATTTCAATTAGCAGCCACCATTAGTTATTTCTTGTACATATGCTGAACTATGTGAGGTTTGTGTCTGGGACTCTGTCAATATTCAAAGGGGAATTTGTTCACAAATTGAGACCCCCTATGCAATGCAGCTTACATCTTCTCTAATCTCCTAACTCATGACTGGATTTGACTCATCTAAATTACTCTTAGATGGGAATTTATTTCCTTTTTGGGTGGATGTTTGCAATATTTGACAGTCTTGACTCAAGCTTGAGGCTCTCAATGAAATGAGTTCATTAATTTTTTGATTACTATTTTCTAGAAAACGTGAACAGTAAATAGTAATTTAGTTATTATATTTCCTAACTACAAATTCGGTTATCTCAACTTGTTTGAGCAAATGCTTTGTTTTTTTGAATTTTCGGTTGTTTAGGTTAATAACCGAAACTAAAACGAAAAATTCGATTAAAATTATTTCGGTTACTTATGTTGTTCGATTTAGTTTCGGTTAGCAATTTTTAACAATTTGAAAATTTGGTTTGTTAAATTCGGTTTCGGTTCTGTTCGGTTCAGTTACAACCGAATACTCACCCCTAGAAATAAGCACTTAGTGTAGTATTTTCTCTATAAGCTCTTCTACGTACACTTATGTCCTTGTATGCTCAAATATAGTATAAATACTATACTAAGGCTATCAATTAAGCCTAAGAACACCTTTAAGTAGATATAGAAATACAATGCAAAACCATAGACGAAACTAACACATCAAGGTGGAAATGGACCCGTGAAATCGATACCCTGAACATCCAAAAGCTCATATGGAAGAATGGAGGATAAATGCATCATGTTTCTCCTAGAGATGGACTCAGATTGTTGACATCTAACAGACTTCTTACAATACTCTTAGGCATTCCTAAATAGAGTGGGCTAAAAAAATCCACTTTGTAAGACCTTTGTGATGGTCTTCTTGCCAGTAAAGTGACCTCTACAACCTTCATCGTGACACATGCTCAAGATTCTCTCATACTCATCCTCAGGCACACACCAATGAATCACTTGATCCACATACACTTTGAAAAGATAAAGATCCTTCCAAAAGAAATGTCTTACTTGCACTAGGAACCCATATTTCTCTCTTTTCTCCCAATGGGAGGGAAAATGCCCTGTGGCAAGATAATTGACCATATGAGAGAAATGGTATGATGAGAAATGGAAAACAATTGCTCGTCGAGAAAGGAATCACGAAAAGGGGATGGATCACTAGAAGACTCACTCAAAAGATAGAAAAGATTATCCGTAACTAAATTTTCACAAGCCTTCTTGTCCCTAATTTCAATACCAAACTCTTGAAGAAGGAGCATCCACCAAATAAAATGGGGCTTGGACTATTTCTTAGCTAATAAATACCTTAACATCACATGATCAGTGTAAACAATCATCTTAGACCCTAGGATGTATAACACCTAAACTTGTCTAAGGAGAAGACTATTGCTAGAAGCTCTTTTTTTTGTAATGGTGTAGTTCTTTTGAGATTCATTAAGAGTCTTACTAGCATAGTATACTGCATGGGGCAACTTATCTCGCCTTTGACCTAAAATAGCTCCCATCGCATAATTGGATGCATCACACATAACCTCGAATGGGAAACTGTAGTGAGGCAGCTGGATGATTAGGGATGAGGACAATAAGGATTTAAGCCTATTGAAAGCTCTAACACACTCATCATCAAACTCAAAGGGGGCATCTTGTGTTAAAAGCCTAGACAAATATTGAGTTATATGGCTAAAATCCTTGATAAACCTCCAGTAAAATCCTGCATGCCCTAGAAAAGATCTAACATCCTTGAGACCCTTAGGGATAGGCAACTTCTCAATCAATTCTATCTTAGCTAGGTCAACTTGAATGCCACTAGATGAAACTACATAACCTAAAACTATCCCTCGCTACACCGTGAAGTGGGACTTATCCCAATTCAACAATAAGTTCTTCTCCATGCAACAATCTAAGACTAAAAAGCGGTGACTCAAGCACTTATCAAAGTTGTCACAGAAGACTAAGAAATCAACCATGAATATCTCTAAGTGCCTCTCAATCATATAGCTAAATATAGCCATCATATATCTCTAGAACGTTGCAGAAGCATTACAAAGATTGAAGGGCATTTTCCTATAGGCAAAAGTGCCATAAGGACAAGTAAATATGGTATTCTCTTGGTCCTCTGGGAACACAGGGAATTGATTGTACCCAAAATAGCCATATAGAAAACAATAGTATTTATGCCCAGCTAATCTATCTAAACTTTGGTCAAGAAAAGGCAACGGGAAATGATCCTTCCTAGTTTTGAAGTTGAGCTTTCTATTGTCAATACAAGCTCTACAACCCGTGAGAGTACACGTAGTGATAAGCTCTATCCTCTAATTCTCCACAACTATGATTCTCGACTTCTTAGGTACAAATCAGACTAGATTAACCCACTCACTACGTAAGATCGGATAGATAATGCCTACATCTAAAAGCTTAATGATACCTTTCTTAACAACCTCGTCATATGTGGATTTACCCTCCTTTACATCTCCCTAAAAAGAATGGCTTCATCTTTAAGGTAAAAACGACGCATACAAATCGGGTGGTCTATGCCTCTTAAATCATTAATCTTCCACCCTATTGCCTTATATGTTTCCTAAGAACCTTTGAGAGATGCTTCTCATGCTCACTAGAAAGATTAGAAGCTATGATCACCAGAAAGGTCTTACTAGGGCCTAGGAAAGCATACTTCAAATGCTCGGGTAGGGTTTTGAGCTTTAAAGATGGACTAGGCTTGACCAAGGGGGAATCAACCTCAACAACATCATTATGGACAAAAATCAATACTGGAAGGAATAACCTCAAGCAAGTTATCAGTTGAAGAATCTTCAACTAAGAAGATGGAAGCTACAAGCTTTTTCTCTAAGGTCTCCAAATCAAAGCTAGTCAACAAATCCTCAAACATTCTCAAATCCTCGATATCCCATGGTTATCTCTACAAAGTCTTCAATACAAGAATCAATGACATCAACTCTAAAGCACTATTGTCCATCTTTTTCTTCTCCTACATTAGCCTTATTCACTACCTCGATGACTTTCATGACAGACCTCAAGTTCTTAAATTTCATTTCTAACATCACCGACCTATAATGAATAATGGCATTCATGGTAGCAAGGAAGGGGCGACCTCAGAGGACGGGTGTAGAATGCCTAGAGTCATGACTTGTGTCTATATCAAGTATTATGAAATGTATGGGGTACACAAAATCTCCTACCTGGACTAGCACATCTTCTACTACACCCTTAGGCCTCAACTCAGACCAATCAGCTAGCTAAAGACTAACATGTGTAGGTGACAAGTCTCCTAGACCTAGTTGCTGATAGACAGAGTAAGGAATGAGGTTCACGCTAGACCCTAAATCTAACAAGGTGTGATCAATCTGGGTCTCTCGAATCTTACAAAAAATGGTGAAAGCTTCAGGGTTACTAAACTTGGGCGAAAGGCCCAAGGTAGAAACGCTACTCACTATCTCCGTGAGTTTCACCTTCTTAGGAATGATCGAGGCTCTACGTTTCTTAGTGCAAAGATCTTTAAAGAACTTGGAGTAGGAGAGAATAGAATGGACAACGTTAGGAGATAATAGAATGGACAACATCTATTAAAGGAAGATTGACCTTAAGATCCTTAAGATGCTCTAGAACTTTGAGAAACTTAGTATCCTCATTAGGTGGTAGCTTTTCTAAGACAGATGGATAAGAAACGCTAGGCTCAACATCCTTAGACTCATGGGAATCTACAATGGGCTGATATCTCTCCTCTAGGCTCAACATCCCTAGACTCATGGGAATCTACAATGGGCTGATATCTCTCCTTATGTGGACGGGAAATACTACACTCACCATAGTCTCTCATAGGATTAACTCTCTCAGCTAGACTCTCTCTAGAATTTTCCTTAACAAGGTTACGGTCGTGGTCTCTAGTCTTAGAAGGACCATTAGGTGCAGGCACTACAAATTCAACTACTACCTTACTATCCACCATTCTACCACTTCTAAGAGTGGTAATGGCCTTAGCCTATGCTTAAGGGGGATAAGTGGCGTCAGTAGAGAAACAGGACTAGACTCTAATGTTCATCTCTAGCTGTGAAGGAAACTTCTTGGGCTCTCTAGTGCCTAATTACGTGGTAAACTTTCCTAATTGGGTATCTATCTTAGCCTAATAACTCTCTATTTGCTGCCTACAACTAGCTAACTTCTACTGTATCAACTGAAACATCTTCTCAATCCTGTCATTGCTAGTGAACTGGTTATTAGAGGGGGAAGGGAGTGGTTGTGGCTGAGGAACACTAGAAAGCATAGGTTGATTGACATAGTAAAACCTTAGAGGGTTGGCAAGATGAGGTCCTTACTAAAGTGAGGCTTGGGGATGGAAATAAGACTCATGCTGACTTTGTCTCCAAGAGAATTTAGGGTTATCCCTCCAGCCCAAACTGTAAGTGTTAGAGTACGGATTGCACTCATGAGAATAACCTTGGGTAGCACACACTTGTTCCTTCATGAATTTAGGAGAGTAGGGTGCTAAAGGACAAGCTACGGTCTCGTTGGATGTCTTGGAACATAAAGCACACACTTCTATTATCAAAGGCATAAAGCACAAGCCCACAAAATTAGCTCATGACTATAGGAAGAAAGAGACAAAGAGATGAATTAGTCTAGCTTGTTCGTCAAAGCTTTTACCTTAATGGGTGAATCTAAAGAGACTTCAACCTCATAGACACCTCTTCTATTCACTTCTCGACTTGACCTGTCCATAGCAGAATTTTGGAAAGAGTTCTCGGCCAACAAATCCATTTTCTCCTATGCCTCAATCAGTTTCAAATTGTAGAATCCCCTACTGGGGGTGGCATTAACCATCACCTTATTTTGTTCATTCAAACCGCAGAAGAAATATTAGAGTAAGTCACGTTCACCATATCTATAGTGAGCACACTACCTAATAAGCTCATTGAACCTCTTCCAAGCTTCATGAAAAGACTTTAGATCGTGTTAAGAAATAGTTATAATTGAAACCTTAAGGTTGGCCTATAGGATCAATAATATTACATGTGGTCTATCTTGTTCCATATTTTCAAAAATTCTACCAAGAAAACATGCTAGGAAAATAAAATAACCATATAACACACAAGAACATGCTTAAGAACATATATAACATAACTGGTATTTGCAAAACTATGTAAAACTAACCTCTTCAAGTGTCGGGCCTTTGATAAAGCTATAACCATCACGAGCCTTGTTCTCGTTCACGAACAAGGCCATAAAAAATTTTACTATAAGGGTGTCATCATAGGCAACTCCTTAGTCTTCTTCCTTATGATTAAAGAGACTTATCTTGAGAGAATAGCCTTTTGTGTGGGAAGAAGCAAAGTAATATGCTTTTGAAAATCAAGAGCAAAAAACCATACAGTAAGTGTGTACTATGTGTTATAGTATTCTTTTGCCAAAATGGAAGAGATCAACTACAAAATTTTTTAGATGCTAGAAATGGTTTTAGGGCTTGCCTATTTATAGGAAAAGTTTGGCACCTAAACTTTGTAAACTTTCCTTGTGGGAAACTTTTTCCTAGTAGCAAATGTTTGGCACATGTCATGGAAGTTTCTAGCACATGTCTTGGAAGACTGGACCAAGCCTATAATCCAAGCCCAACATATAGTCCATAATCTATGTGCAGGCTCAAGCCCAAGAAGAAACCATCCAAGCCAAATTAGGTTATCTTGGACTCTAAAGAAAGCCCAAACACAGTTTGAAGCTTTGGCCCAAGGAGGCTACTTCCATAATATGGAATTTTGCTCTTCTAAGATTACTCTCTCAAAGTCATTTCAACTAGGGAAGCGACCAAGAAAACATAATTAACCTTGGCTTCCAAAAATAATCGAAAATGTCCTTGCTCAACCTAGGCAACATAATAATTATTTTTAACTCTGATATATTCCACTACAAGATCAAAGTTGCACTCTAAGAATAATTGCTATTATCCAAAAGCTTAATAGAAAAGAATGTCAACTTTGTCTTTGACCTACTAATAACCGACCATAATGTCCCTCTATATATACCCACAGCTAAGACCGATCCTTTGGCTTGTGTACTATCACCTCCTTAGTTGCATATTTTCCGTTGGGTTTCTTGTCCTATTACTAACCATCCTTGGTCATGGAATCTCTTGATCTAGGGAGCGACCCTCAAGCCATATGACTAATACACCCATAAAGGTAGTATCACTAGATCTAGATTCGGATGATAGATTTGGACAATCTTGAAGGAGGCACGTAGATTTCATATTGCATATGCATGTTCCAATTAATTAAAACTTAGCATTCAATGTACAATTCTATTGATCCTAATAAAGTAAGATCTCATCCATAGTGAATCAAAGTACCAAACCCTAACTTCATTAGTTTATCCATATATGGTTAAGATTAAGAGCAATGATCATTTAGTAACATTGAGTATCTTGTTTTCTTTCTTTGATAGCATGTCTCTAGAAAACATACTCACAATGGTCCTATCTAATACGTGACACACATTTTGTCGAGACAAATCCAAAAAGTCTTATAATGACCTAGGTAGATCACCCTCAACGAGGAGACTTGCTCAATATAACCTTTTCTGGCAGAGTGCCTAACACTAAATCTAGACTTGGATCTACAGTGTGTCCAGTCTCATTATGCACCCGAGTCATTAGTTCAAGTTAAAGGACATTTACACATACATCAATAAAACATACTAGAGATAATACGTAAGAAACTCATAATGCCATTTAACAAAATGATTATACATTGTTTAACATCCAAAATGTCACATATAAGTGAGTTTTAGGGCATACTAATCCTCACACAACCGTTTTGGCCATGGGGAAAAATTTTTGGTAGAATCTAGATTGAAGCTCATCCCATGATGTGATGCAACCACTAGGCAAAGAATGATACTAGGACTTAGCCTTATCCTTAAGAGAGAAAGGGAACAATTTGAGATGAATAGCCTTGATTGCTATCTCGCGGTACTAGCCTAAATAGCCTACAAGCATGCGGGTTGTATGTAGCACAGTATGTACAAGTGTGGGGTCAAATCCACGAGGAAGCCTAACGTGTGAGGTGTTCTAAACTATGTGCGTCTTAAAGGGTACATGTTGGGTGCCTAGACTATGATATTTTTGGGGTTTTGGTTTAAAGGGAGCCCGGCAAAAGTGAATCTAACGTAAGGGCAAGAAAATGAAAGGTGGCGTGTGTAGAAAATAGGGAAACCAAGCAACCTAAGGTGATTCTAACGTCAAAAATGGGGGGTTAGGGTGATTATGTCTTGCAAATAAGTGATTACTACTTCTTGTTAGGGTTTCTTGATAGGTTAAACTAAGTGCTTTCGTCTAGACCTCTAATTAGCCTCATAATCGGTACCATAAGCCTTAGTGTGGGTCCGTCCCTAGATGATGACTCCTAGAGCTACGACATGGTCTTTATGACTTAGGAATTAGGGCTAGCTAATAACGTTCTAGGTGGCTTAGATCGATGTAGCTCTAGCACATAGTCTACTAATTAGGTCCCCAATCCATCCCTAGTATTCAGTGCAAGTCGTCTTAAGCGTCGTCTGCTTAGAGCTACGGCTCAATCCTTATGGACCTAAGGGTTAGGGTGGACAAAATAGTCTCCCTAAGTAAACTAAGGTTGATTAAACCTATCCGATTACCTATTGGCTAGATTTAAAGCCAAAGGGAACTCGACCTAGGATAGTTACTAGTTGTGCACCATTAATCATATCATAATAGCGAGAATTGCCATTTAAGCATAACGCATACATATCTGGGGCATGGCATTTGAGAATACTCTGTCAAATTCTACTACTAAACACATAGACATTCTTAGATTACACCAATTTAAACAATATCACCCGACATGTATGCAACTGAAGCCAGTTATGCTATTAAGTATGCAAACACACATATAGACATATATATTAGCATACCCACTTTATGTAATCACCACTTAAACGCTTAGACATACTAGCATAATGATTTAGAGATGGTTAATAGCATAATAGACTTTAATATACATATACAACTTCATTGAGGCATTTCAATAAACATGTAGACATGTATATAAAATGGTCTTGAAATCCTAAGCACAAAGCATATATGACTGTAAACCTTGAAAGTGTTTCTTGTAAGAGCACGGGTCACAGTAGTATAGTATGTGTGAGTGCAAGTTCGTGTTCATAGGGAGGCTACCCAGGTGTGTGGCTTTAAGTAAATGTGTGTCCTATGTCAGCTACATGAGGTGCTACCTACTGATGTGCCTTGAAGGTACAAGCCCTAAAAGGTCCCACAAGCGTATAGACCATGTAATATAGGAGTACTAACATAGGTGTCGAACCAAAGGCAGGCTCAAAGTGTGGTAAAATCCTAAGGTAGTATGTTCTAATGGAAGCTTAAAAAGAAACCTAAACTAGTCATTTTTTTTTAACTTTTGGATTTTAAAGAGCTAAGAGAAAAATGAAAGACTACACTATGAATGCAAGAAAGGAAAAAGGTAAGAACTAAGCTATTCTCAGGGGAGTAAACCTATGGGAAGGTGATAGGGTGACCTACACTTATGAATAGATGACGTTCTACCTCTTTGCTATGGGATTCGGGGATTGGTTTACTAAAACTCTAATGCTAAGCTACCAGCTAGTATCCTAATTACACCCTAGGACTCAGTGTAAGTTCGTCCCTCAGCGTGTGCACTTAAAGCTATGGTGTGGTTCTTAGATACCTAAAGCCATATGTGGGACTAGAAAGCTACCTAGATATCCTAGAACAAACCTACCCTAGCTCTTAAACCATTAGTTGGATTTCAAGCTAATACCTAAGAATACTATGGTCAACTAAACCTATTTGAACTTCTATTAGTTAGATGTAAAGCTAAAGGGAACTCAGCCTTGACTAATCCTAACTTGTGCATCATCGTTATAGGGATGCTATAGTGGAGTGATAACTAATAAGCACTATCCTACATGTTCTAAGGCAAGGTGATGTGAATATGATGTCCTATCCACGATGCAAACACAAGAAAGTTTGATTTCTGCCACTGGAAACATTTAAATATCAATATTGAGCAATGTTTAAGCATGTCTTCACCATAAGGCAAGTTTCATATCCACATAGACATGAATAGAACCAACCCATTTCATGCTATCCATAATCATAAACATAGACATGTATAATCTAAGGATTAGAAGTGTTATGTAGTAAATACTTCAATCTATATAAATACAAATCATTAAAGCATTACATCAAATACATAGGCAAGAAATGATATAAAGCTTTTCAAAATAAGAACAATGTATGTATATAAGCCAATAGAATCCCCTAACAAAGAGTATGAAAATCAACTCATAACAAAGAGTAAGAAAATTAACCTATTATTCATGTTTAGTCACCTTAATCTATCTACTCAAGCATAAAATAAAAGAAGATGAAAGAAGATTAAAAAAGCCCCTCTTCTATCCTTGCTTGTTCTTCTACAGTCTTGAGCAAATCCTCACCAAAAGTTATTGTAATCCCCCAAAATGGGCTTAGATCTAAGTGGGTGTGAGTTTAGTGTATGTGTTGGAAATGGGTGAAGGTAGGATTTTTTGTGTGTCTGATGGGTGTATGGGAAGGGGTTTCTAAATATATTCCTTTTTGCAACAAAATCAACATTTTTTTATAGTTACAGTGCGCTGCTAGTAGACCCAACAAGAGCTTGGGCGATAGACAAACATAAGGACCTTTCTGGAATTGCTGGCCTCCTCTCTCGGTCGACCGGCAAGGGCTAGGGGGTGACAGGCAGAACTAGTCCACTCCCCCATTTTTCGCCCGTTCTCCGTCGATTGCTCTAGATTGCTTCGTGCTTGACACATATGTCTTCAAATGTTTTTTATTGGATATCTTTACATCCAAGTCACCTTGGGCTTTACTCTTAACATCTAACCTTCATTGATTCAGCTTCGAGCTTTGACCTAACTTCACCAAACACAGGAAATGAGCATGCTTTCGTGTTGTGTTTTTCTTTAAACTCAATTATGCACATTTGCTTACGTTTAACCTAACTTTAGTATATGTACTATACTAATGCATCTTTTAAAGCTTAAAACACCTGTTAGACATAGGCAAATAACAAACGCAAACACACACAAAAACACAACAAGTCACCTATCTTTTTTAGGGTTTTTGGATTGATTAGAGCTCTAACTTAAACCTAAACTAAGGGGAAAATAAACCCAACTAACGGGAATAATAATATACACAAGCTATGGAAGTAAGGATTTACAAGGGTTTGAGGAACTTAGGGATGATTGCTCCTTTGGAATGAATTTAGGTACCTAACCTTGTTTTGATGCTATTGATAGTTTGATTACTCTAATGGGGCCATAGATTACTAGACTTACCACATCTAACTATCGATGCAACCCTATCCCTAATCAGGCCCAATTAGAAGTTTAGGCTTGTCCTAGCTAGTTGTGGCTTTTTGGTTTAGTTCTAAGTCCCTTAGGTGTTGATTAATTTCCTAATAGGGTGTCTAACCTTTTAGTTATATTTCAAATTAGAGGTCAAGTCCCCTAGGTCAAGCAAGTGATAGTGGTATCCTTTTAGCCATGTTTCATGCTAGATGTGATTACCTACTATATTAGAGGCATTACAAGCTTAATTAATCAATGCTAATGTAGTTGCAAGTAGGGCTCATGCCATTAGCATGGATTAAGGCTAAGGTGAGGCCACTACTAGTAGATTCTAAGCACAAATTACATATGCCAACTCATAGAGGTATTTCATCAAACACATGGGCATGTTTAAATTCAAGTCATAGAATATATAAGAACAAAGCATGTATAAATAACATTTAATATCTAAAAACAAGTGTTCAGATCCTTAACCCATTACAAAAATAACAATCATCCCTAACCTAAAGTTAATCTGACTTAGTATAGACAAGAATAAAGAGAAGAATGTAGAGCTTCCTTATTATCCTTATTGGCTCTTTACATATCTTACTCTAGCCCCTCCAAATCCTTGTTTGATCTTCAAATCAAACAAGGATAGACAAGAATATATAAGAGATCCTTAACCATGTATAAATAACTATTAATATCTCAAAGCAAGTGTTCAGATCCTTAACCCGTTACAAAAATAGCAATCATCCCTAGCCTAGAGTTAATCTGACATACTGTAGACAAGAATAAAGAGAAGAATGTAGAGCTCCCTCATTATCCTTGCTCTTTACATATCTTACTCTAGATCCTCCAAATCCTTGTTTGATCTTCAAATCCAAGCTCACTTATGGATAGAATTAATGTGGGATTGTGTGTGTGAGGTGGGTGGGTGATATCAAAAAGAACCAATCAAGGAAGGGGCACTTTGATTAACAACCCTTTTCAACCACTATTTGTTACCAAGCTATGGGATGGCCAGAAGGGTCACTCTTAAAGGTGCTCACTCCTCACAACTTTCAAGGGCAGCCTCTCTAAGACCTAATTTTTAGTCCACTCCATTCGCTTCCCACAATGTAACATGTTTTCACTAATCAATTGAGTCAATCACAAAAGCCAACATAATGATCAACCAAGAAATATGCAACTCTAAACGCATCAAAATTGAGAAATTTTCATCGTCACATTTACCTTAATAAAGCATAATACAGTAAAAAGCAAACCCCCATACCCCTAAACCTAAACTTTGCTTGTCTTCAAGCAAATAAAACAAAGGCATGTAATAAGAAAATAGGAAATATCAAGCAAATATGCGTGGTGGGGTAGGGGTAGATAGGTGGCGAACAATTGGAGAAAAGATAAATACAACCTTGCATTATCTTCAAAGCTCTCCATACCAATGATCAATCAACTACTAACCCTGTGTCATTAAAACCACAAATGCTCTCTAGGAACAAAGTTATTAACATTGCCCATGCAAGCTTGCATTGACATGTACAATAGAAAGCAATGGTGTAACCTATGGGAAAAATGGATTGGGGATTCAACATTTTGGTGTGGGTGAAAAGCAAAGAAATGAAGCAAATGAAAGGAAAAGAAAACTAGAAGTGCAAAATTGTAAAATTTAACCTAGGTCACCTCCTAGTAGCAGTAACCACCATATTGTTAGCCAAGTGAACACCAATTCCGTGTCAACCTCAATTGATAGGGTCTAGAAGCATTATAGTCTCTACATGAGCCATGCTCAGATCATATGCATGCTTCAAGCATTGCTTGTTCGTTTTCATCTCTTGGCCATCTTTTAAATCCTTGATCTTGATAGCTCTAGAAGCTTAGGAAACCAATCCCTTATACGGACCATCCCATCGTGACTTGAGCTTACTTGGAAAGAGCTTTAAACGTGAGTCAAATAGCCAAACTTTATCACAGAGAGAGAATGACTTCTTAAGAATGTCCTATCATGAATCCACTTTATCCTATCCTTATAAAGTTTGGTGTTCTCATATGCCTCCAACTTAAGCTCTTCCAATTCTGTTAGATCTAGCTTCCTTTTCTTACCTGCTCTTGCCAAATCAAAGTTTAGGGCCTTGACTGCCCAATAAGCTTTATGCTCAAGTTTTACCGACAAGTGAAAAGCTTTCCCATAAACCAAATTATGCGAAGACATACCAATAGGAGTCTTAAAAGCGGTATGGCAGGCCCACAAAGTATCATTTTACCTAATAGACCAAACCCTCTTATTGACCTTAACCGTTTTCTCTAAAATGTGCTTAATCTCCCTATTAGACACATCTATTTGTCTACTAGTTTGCTGGTGATAAGAGGTAGCAACCTTGTAGGTAACTGAATATCTCCTCCACAAGGCCTCTAATGTCCTATGGCAAAAATGCAAACTACCATCACTAATCAAAACCCTAGGGACTTTAAATCTAGACAAAATGTTCTCCTTAATGAACTCCACCACTACCCTATGGTCATTAGTATGTGTAGGGATAGCCTCAACCCATTTGGACACAGCCTATGGCTACTAAAATGTATGGGTACCCTAAGAAAGGTGGAAATAGACCCATGAAATCTATACCCCAAATATCAAATCGCTCACATGGAAGAATATGGGATAAAGACATTATGTTTCCCCCAGAGATAGACATGGGTTGTTGACATATAACACACTTTTTTCAATACTCTTGGGCATCCCTAAAGAGAGTGGGCCAAAAAAACCCACATTGCAAGACCTTCGCGACAGTTTTCTTTTCACTAAAATGCCCTTCACACCCCTTATTGTGACACATATGCAACACACTCTTGAACTCATTCTCGAGCACACACCGGTGAATCAGTTGATCCAAAAACACCTTAAAAACATAGGGATCCTCCCAAAAGAAATATCTTACTTGTGCTAGGAACCTATCTCTTTCTTTTTTCTCCCAATAGGAGGGGAAAACGCCCTGTGGCAAGATAATTGACAATGTGAGCAAGCCATGGTGTGTGATGAGTGATGTGTTGGTTTTGTGTGTGATTTTGCATTGTATTCTTGTATCTATTTGGTGGTGTTTTGTGCTTATTAAAGAGCCTTAGTATAGTATTTATACTATATTTGAGTATACAAAGACATAGGTGTACAAAGTTTAGTTTATAGGAAAAATGATACACTAAGTGCTTATTTCTCATGCTTTTAGGTGAGATTTGAAACAATGCTTGGCACTTAAAATGATGAGATGTGATGATGAAGCCAAACCAAAGGAGCTTTGGGTGAGAAAAAAGCAAGAAAATTGCATTTGAAAACTCCAAGATGAAGAACAGAGTAACCTGGCGAAACTGAGTGCAATAGGTTAGTCGACCTTAGACGGACTAGGTCTTGGCTTTAAATCTAGCAAATTTTTTAGATGCTTGGGTTAGATCTTAGATCAATCTAAGTCACCTAGAATCCTAACTAGCTAGCACGATGGCCCTAAGTCATAAAGACCATGCTTTAGCTGTAGGTTAGTTGACGCCTAGGGACAGACCTATACTGAGGCTTAAATGTAATTAGGAGGTAAATTAGGAGTCTAAATGAGAGCAATCAAATTTAATCCATCAAGAAATCCTAAGAAGAAGTACTAATCACCCATTTACAAGACATGATCACCCTAGCCCCCCATTTCCACGTGTTAGATTCCCTTTAGATCGCTTGATTCCCCTGTCACACATACACGCCCTTTTATTTTCTTGCACTTAAAGTAGATTCGCTTCTCTAGCTCCCCTCAATCTAAAAATATCAAAAAGATTGTAGTTTAGGGACCTATCACGTTTCCTTTTAGCACATACATATCTTAGGACACATCACACGTTAGGCCTCCCCATAGATTCGACCCTGTAATCGCACACACTATACTGTAAACGACCCATGCACTTGTAGACTATTTAGACTTATGCTTACGAATAACATATCAATAAGAGACAACAAACAATTGCTCATCCAGAAGAAATCACAAAAAAGGGATGGATCATGAGAAGACTCACTAATAAGATGGGAAAGGTGATCCACTATTAAATTCTCGCTGCCCTTCTTATCTCAGATTTCAATGTCAAACTCTTGAAGAAGGAGCAACCACCCAATCAAGTGAGGCATAGACTATTTCTTGGCCAAAAAATATTGTAACACTGCATGATCAGTATAGACAATTACCATGGACCCTAGGATGTAAGACCTAAACATGCCAAGAGAGAAGACCACTGCTCGAAGCTCTTTTCTGTGGTAGTATAGTTCTTTTGGGCCCCATCAAGAGTCTTGCTAGCATAGTACACTACATAGGGCAACTTATCCCTCTTTTAGCCTAAAATACCCCCTATCGCATAATAGGATGCATCACACATAACCTCGAATGGGAGACTATAATTAGGCGGTTGAATGATCAAGGAGATAGACAATAAGGATTTAAGCCTGTTGAAAGCTCTAACGCACTCATCATCAAACTTAAAGGGGATATCTTGTGCTAAGAGCCTAGACAATGGATGTACTATGTCGCTAAAATCCTTAATGAACCTGTGGTAGAATCTTGCATACCCTAGAAAAGATCTAACATCCTTAACACACTTACAAACATGCAACTTCTTAATCAATTCTACCTTAGTCGAGTCAACTTGAATGCCACTAGATGAAACTACATAACCAAAAGCTATCTCTTAATGCACTATGAAGTGGGATTTCTCCTAACTCAATGCTAAGTTCTTTTCTACACAATGGTCTAAGACTAAAGAGAGGTGACTCAAGCACTCATCAAAACTATCACCAAAGACTGAGAAGTCATATTGCTAAATATGGCCATCATACACCTCTAAAAAGTTTTTAGGGTATTACATAGACCGAAAGGCATCCTTTTATAGGCAAAAGTGCCATAGGGACAAGTAAAGCTGGTATTCTCCTGGTTCTTGGGGAACACAGGGATCTGATTATAACCGGAATAGCCATCTCGAAAATAATAGTAGCTATACCCAGCTACTCTATTTAAAATCTGGTCTACAAAAGTCAATGGGAAATGATCCTTCCTAGTTTTGGAGTTGAGCTTCCTTTAGTCAATACAAGCTCTCCAACCCGTGGGAGTGAGTGTTGGATAAGCTCTCTTCTCTATTCTCTGCAACCATGATCCTAAAAACTTCTTAGGGACTACTTGGACCAGACTAACCTACTTATTATTAGAGATCAGATAGATAATGCCTACATTTAAGAGCTTAATGATCCCTTTCTTAACTACTTTGCTCATACGTGGGTTTAGCCTTCTTTACATATCCTTAAAATGTATGGCTCCATCTTCAAGGTGAATATGATGTAGACAAACTGAAGGGTCTATACCTCTCAAATCATCAATTTTCCACGCTATGGCCTTCCTATGTTTCCTAAGAACCTCTAAGAGACGCTTCTCATGCTCACTAGAAAGATCAGAAGCTATGATAACTGAAAAGGTCTTACTAGGGCCTAGAAAAGTATACTTCAAATACTTGGGAAGGGATTTGAGCTCTAAAGATGGGCAACATCATCAATGGGAACATCACTACAATCAATAGTAGAAGGAATAACCTCAAGTGATTTATCAGTCTAAAAATCCTAAACTAAGGAGGTAGAAGCTACACATTTCCATTCTAAGGTCTCCAAATCAAAGTTAGACAACAAATTCTCAAATTTCCTTAATTCCTTGCCATTAGTCATGGTCCTCTCTACAAAATCCTCAATGCAATAATCAATCACATCCACTTTAATGCACCATTTTTCATCCTCTTCTCCTCCTACATTAGTCCTATTCACCGTCTCGTCAACCTTCATAGTGGACCTCAAATTCCTAAATTTCATCTCTAATAACCTGAACCTACAATGGATAATAGCATCTGTAATAGCAAGAAAGAGGCAACCTAAAAGAACAAGTGTAGAATGTCTAGAATCATGACCTAAATCCATATCTAATACTATGAAGTCAAGACGGTACACGAACTCACCTACTTGGACCATAACATCCTCTACCACACTGTTATGTCTATGCTCGAACCTATCAAGTAGCTGAAGAGTAACATGTGTAGGGGACAGCTCACCTAGACCTAACTGCTGAAAGACGGAGTAGGGAATGAGATTCATACTGGACCATAAATCTAGCAAGGCGTGATCAGCCTAGGTCTCACAGATTCTACAAGGTATGGTAAAAAATCTGAGGTCACTTGTCTTGGGCGGGAGGCCTAAAGTGCAAATATAACTCTCTTCTCTGTAAGCGTCACCTTCTTAGAAATGTTCAATGATCTATGCTTCCAAGTACAGAGGTCTTCGAAGAACTTAGAATAGGAGGGAATGGAAAGGATCGCATCTATCAAAAGAAGATTGACCTTAAGGTTTTTAAAGTGCTCTAAGATCTTGAAAAACCTAGAATCTTCACTAGGTGTGGGCCTCTCTAAGGTGGATAGACAGGGAACTCTAGGTTCAACACCTCTACGCACATGGGAATCATCAATGGGCTACTTTCCCTCCTTTCTCTCCTGATATAGGCGAGAAGTACTAATGTCTCCATGATCTTTAATGGGCTCAACTCTCTCAACAGGACCTCTCTTTATAGTGCTACAATCATGCTCTCTAGACTCAGAAGGACCACTAGGTGCAAGCGTTGCATAGTAAACTCCGACTCTATTGTCCATTATCCGACCACTCCTATAAGTAGTGACAACCTTAGCCTAGGCCTCAGTGGGATAAGTAGTGTCAGCGGAGGAACAATATTAGATTCTAAGGTTCACCTCCAGCTGAGAAGGCAACTTCCAAGGGTCTCTAGTGCTCAATTACATGACAAGCTTCCTTAATTGTGCCTTAAACTAAGTAGCTAGCCATCTCTTGCCTATTATCTACTAACTCTTACTGCTTACTAACTAATGCTTACTGTTGATTCTGAATAAACTGCATCAATTTTATCACATCATTGCTAGGGGTTTGGCTACTAAAGAGAGCAGGAAGTGGCTGTGGTTAAGGAATGTTAGGAAGACTAGGTTGATGGACATTGAAGCACCCTAGGGGGTTAGCAGGATGGGGTCACTACTGCAGTAGGACTTGGGGTTGGGAATAAGACGACTCATGCTGACCCTATCTCTAAGAAAACTTAGGGTTGTCCATCTAACCCAAATTGTACGTGTTTGCATATGGATTGTACTCACGAGAATAACCTTGTGTAGCACCAACTTGCTCCTACATGAAATGAAAGAACTGGGGTGCTAAGGTACAAGCAACAGTCTCATGAGATGACTTCGAACACAATGCACATACCTCAATTACTAAAAGGGTAGAGAAAAAACCTACAGAACTAGTTTTATGACTCAAAGAGAAAAGGGACAAAGTAATGAATTGATCTCACTTGTTTGTTAAGACTTCTGCCTTAGTGGAAAATCTAATGAAACTCCAACCTTATGGACACCTCTTCTATTCACTCCCTGACTAGATCTATCCATAGTCGAATTTTGGAAAGAGTTCTTAGCCAACAAAATTATTTTCTCCCATGCCTCACTCGCCTTCAAATTATAGAATCTACCACCAAAGGAGGCATTGACCATCATTCTATTTTGATCATTTAAACCTAGAAAGAAATATTGGAGTAGGTTATGTCTATCATACCCATGGTAAGGACAATATCTAAGAAGGTCAGTGAACCTCTCCCAAACCTCATGAAGGAACTCTAAATCATGTTGGGTGAATGTTATAATGGAAGCCTTATGGTCGGCCGTCTTCGACATGGGAAAGAATTTTTGGCAGAACCTAGATTGAAGCTGAAACCATGATGTAATACAACCATTGGGTAAAGAATGAAACCAAGAGTTATCCTTATCTTTAACAGTGAACATAAATAACCTAAGATGAATGACCTCTTGAGACATATTAGGGACATAGACGGTGGAACTCATTTCTACAAAATTAGTAATATGGTCTAAGGGACTCTTACTGCTCCTCCCATAGAAGGAAGGGAGCATAGCCAACACGTTAGGTTTGATTTTGAAATTTGCCTCCCCTAACCCTAGAATATTAATAGCCAAATTAGGCTCGAAGGCCTTGGGGAGGAAGAATTCCCTAAGTGTTGGCTCGTCGTCTATGGGTGGGTCTGGTCTAAGGGGCTCTTGCCTAAAATGATCTTAGGCTTGATGCCCATGGTGATCATGTGGTGGAATGGGATTCATAGGGGGAATGAGAGGGATAGGGAGATTATTTTGATTGGCCATCTCCTCAAGAAGATGTCCTAAATTCCTAAAGTGTCGTGCAATCCTATTGGGTTCGAGATTAAGTGGAATTAAGAGACTTCTAAGGGATCCCCTACCAAGCATACAACACTATCCTAACTCTAGCCATGTCGAACCCTGAAACTTCAACAATAACCTAAAAATACAACAACAAAGCCATAAACCTAGAGATTCTACTAAAAACAAAAACAAAAGCCAAAACAATCTAGAAAGCTAAATAAGCTAACTATGCTAAGCATGGAAAGTAAACACAAAAAGATCAAAGAAAGTAAACACAAAGCAAGATAAACAAATACTAAAGCAAGCTAACAAAATAAAGCAAATCAAACGAAAAGCAACTACTAAAACACATTAGTAAAGACATAAACCACCGTGCCTCCCTAACAATAGCGCCAAGAACTTGATGTCTTTCGAGAGGTGCAAGCTATAAAGGCCCATAAGCACACAGATCAGTGCAGTGTAGTGTGTGCGAGAATGGGTGTCAAACCATAAAGAGGCTATTTTGTGAAATAGATTCTATGTGTGTGTGTCCTAGAAAATGCCTAAAAGAAAATCTAAACTAACCATTTTTAGGGTGTTTTGGATTTATGGGATCTCTAACTAAAGGAAATAAAACTACACTATAGGAATGGAAAGTGGGAAACAAACTACCTAAAAAGAATTAACAAATGGAATGGGTTAGGGTGACTTTTGCTTGTTAATGGGTGATTCTAGGCTCAAATGCTTTGGGATTAAGGTTATGAAACACTCTTAGCTAGGTTACTAAATACTGTCCTAATTTCTCCCTAGGACTTGGTGCAGGTTTATCGATAGGCAGCATTTCCTAGAGCCAAGGTGTGGTCGTTATGACCTAAAGCCTTAAAAGTGACTAACTAGCTTCTAGATGATCTAGAGCAAACCTATACTAACTAGCTTTCTAGATGATCTAAAGCAAACCTACATTAATACCTAAACTATTGGTTAGGTTTAATGCCAAGACCTAGTGTCACTAAGGTCAACTAAACCTATCCAAAAATACGTTGGCTAGGTTTAAAGCCAAGGGAGATTCAATCTAGGCTCGCCCTAAATTACGCATCGTCATTCTAGGGTCACTATAGTAGGATTTGCTCAATACGTGCAATCATACATGTTTTAAGCTATGGTGTTCGCAAATATAAAGACCTATTTGACTATTAAACATCATCATGCTTGAATTATACCATTTAAAGCAATTAGAAGCCAACATGTATGCAATATTGAGGTCATATTACTACCAGGCATGCAAACATACACATAGACATAGATAATAGTGTTACCGACTTCATATAATCCACAAACAAACACTTAGATATGATTATAGAATGGATTAGAAGTTTCTGGTACCAAACAAACATCAATTTATATACATACTAATTAAATAGGCATATTCTCAAATACCTAGACATGTATTGAATAACAGCCATTAAAACAAAGAAAACAAAGTATGTATATATTAAGCCATCAAATCCCATAACATAGGAGTATATAGTCAACCCATTACACAAGCTAAATCACCCTAAACAAGTCTACTCAAACATAATATGAAATAGGATAGAAGAGAGAATAGAAAACTCCTCTTCTATCCTAGGAAATCTTTGTACTATTCTTGAGGACATACTCACTCCAAAGTTGTTAGATCTCTCTAAATTAGCTTGAATCCAAGTGGGAAGTGTGTGTGTGAGCTAGGCAAGAATTAGGTTTAGGTGTGTGAGAAGTGGGTGTGAAGTATGTGTGAGTTGGTTCGCTTAAAATGCTAAAATTGGGTGCTTTTTGTAGCTTTTAGCATCATTATAGGTCGACCTTATTGGCTCGCCAATAAATAAGGGGGTCAATCGATTCATGAAGTTACATTTTGGATTTACTGATAGGATCAACTAATGTGTTTGTTTTGTGTGTTTATGTATTGCGAGTATATACTTGTTTTGAGGTGTTTTGAGCTTCATTTGGTGTATTAGTATAGCATTTAGGTCATACTTGTGCATATTAAAGTTTACATGTTCATAGTTGAAGTTAAGACTTAAATGCGACACTAATGTGCATTTATTGCTTGTTTTAGGTGTGATTTGGAGAGATAATTAGAGCTTCATTAAGGGTACTTGGTGTGTGGAACAAATCCAAGGGTGTTTTGGACATAAAGGAATGAAGAAAAGTGCATTTGGAAGTGGTCGGACGAAAGAAGGAGCAACCGAGATGAAACCAAACGCAACGTGAGCTAAATTTGGAGCTTGCAACCTAAAAATGACATGGACAAATTTTGAACATCTTTTAGGGTGCAAAAGATGGCTTGAGATATCACCCAAAATGATACAAAGCCATGAAAAAAATGGTGCGCGAATCGGAGTTAAAACGAGCAAGATATGGACATTTTACTGTCAGGATCGGTCGACCTCCTGTCAAGGTCGGTTGACTGGCTGAGGTCGACCAACCAGATCAGAATCTAGGCAAATTTTAGCCGGATGACTTAGGCCCAAAGTCGGATGGCCGATTGGGCCCCCAGCTGGACGCACTGAAAGCTCTATTTAAGCCACTTTTCAGCCCTTTTTGAAGGAGAACAACACCCAAATCAAACACCCATCTCCCTAAACCCAATATCCACAAAAAATCACCTTACACACTCACTTCTAAACACATTTTAACACTTGGAATCAAGGATCCAAGAGAATCAAACACTAGAATTTGGGGCATAGCTCATGGATTATAAAGCTTGGTTGTGGATAGAAGGGTATTTCTCTTTTATCCTAAGTCTAATTATGTATGATTAGAGCTATGCAGGGTGATTATATCTTGTATTTATAGATTGATTACTACTTTTTATTAATGGAAACTTGATGGATTTATGTATATATGCTTTATGCCTAGGGCTTCAAAGGCTATTTTACATACATGTCTATATGTTTGTTGAAATGCCTCAATGATGTAGCATATGTATATTGAAGTCTATTGTGCTATTAACCATTTCTAAATCATTATGCTAGCATGTCTATGTGTTTGTGTGGTGATTACATGAAGTGGGTATGACTACATACATGTCTATGTGTGTGCTAACATACTTAATCACATAAATAACTTCTATTGCATACATGTCAGGTGTCATTGCTTAAATTGGTGTAATCTAAGTATGTCTATGTGCTTAGTAGTAGAATACCCCGGAATATTCTCGAACGCCATGCCCTAGATGTCTTTTCTTTGCACTCAAACATTAATACCAGCCATTGTGATGATGATCGGTGGTGCATAACTAATGGCTAGCCTAGGTCGAGTCTCCTTTAGCTTTAAATCCAGCTAATGGGTTTCAGGGTAGGTTAGTCGACCTTAAACAGACTAGGTCTTGGCTTTAAGTCCAGCCAACAGTTTAGACGCTAGGGTTAGATTGATCTAAGTCATCTAGAATCCTAACTAGCTAGCCCTTTGGCCCTAAGTCATAAAGACTATACGCCGTGGCTCTAGGGATCGACACCTAGGGACGGATTCGCACTGAGTCTTAGGGTGTAATTAAGAGGTTAATTAGGAGATTAGACAAGAGCAACCAAGTTTAATCCATCAAGCAACCCTAACAAGAAGTAGTAATCACCTATTTACAAGCCGTAATCACCCTATTACCCATTTCCACGTGTTAGAATCCCCTTAGATCACTTGATTCCCCCATCACATACACACACCGCCTTTTTATTTCCTTGTCCTTAGTCTAGCTTTACTTTTCTGAGCTCTCTTTAAACCAAAAATCCCCAAAAAGAGTATAGTTTAGGTCCCAACATGTAGCATTTAGGACGCGCATAGCTTAGGACACCATACACGTTAGGCCTCTCTGTGGATTCGACCCCGCACTTGCATACACTGTGCTACACACGACTCATGTACTTGCGGGCTATTTAGGCTTGTACCGCGAGATAGCGTATCATCAGCCTGTATACTTTGAAGGTCGACCGATTTCTCCCTTTAGCCTTCATTTTTCATCTTCTTTTCTTTTGGCCATTTCCCCATGACCCGTACACCTTTTATCTTTATCACCCTTCATTATGTAAGCTCTGAATTGACCCAAGATTCACCTAAATCACCAAAAACAATGAATTAGTGCAGCAGTTATCTCTTAAACTCAACTATGTACAATTGTCTATGCTTAAGCCTATCTTTAGCATAAGTACTACACTAATGCATCTATTAAAGTTCAAAAAACCTCTCAAACATAGACAAATAACATTGCAAACACACACAAAAACATAAAACATCAAAAGTCTTCACTTTCATTCTTAGCAATCTCTTTACAAATCTCGTTCAAATCTTCACATCCAAGAGTTTGATTCACCAAAGATGCTTGAATTCAAATGCAGGTGTGTGTGTCTATGAGGTGCATGAGAGTGAATCTGGCTAGCGTTTTATGGGTGAAAGGTGGGTGTGTGAAAATGGATGATAGATACTAAGAAATGCCGCAAAATGGCCTTAAATAGAGCTTTCTCGTTGCAAAAGTTTACCAAGTCGACCACTTAAACCTAGAATCAAGTGAGACCGGCCTAAAATGAGTGCTCTTTGAACCCCTAACCTCTAAGGTCAGTCACCTAACCCTGGGAGGAAGTGTGATTGGCCCTCAACAAGTTAGCTCCATTTCGGCTCTGCTTTGTGCTCAGTTGCATCCAATTGCCTCGTTCTTCTTTTGAGAGCTTCCAAAGGGCCTTGTTCTTCATTTCTTCATCTTCAAAACACCTTTAAACTACACCTCTAAACTTGTACCAAATCCTATGCATCATTAATCAAGCTCCAAACATCGCTTTGAAACTCACCTAAAACATGAAATGATAGCACATTAGTGTAGCATTTACCTTTTAAGCTCTACTATGAACATTTGAAGCCTATTATGCACAAGAATGATATAAATGCTATACTAGTATGCTTTGCAGAGCATAAAACACCTCAAAACAAGTATAGAAATGCAAAAACAAACACATACAAACCAAGTCATGTCATAGGGACTTTAACAAGATTGGGGACTTCACAAGGAAAGGCACGATCAAGATTAGCATTGGGCTGAGGAGTCTCTACCATTGCAGGAGCATTAGATGAAAGCTCATCTTCTTCACCTATTCTTGCATCGGGGGGGAAAAGCTTATCTAGTCCTGCCTTAATCAAGTCATCAATGGCAATAGGGGGATTCCTCTATAAGAGAGCCACCACTTTGCATGAACTGACATGTTTGTCTACAATTATGGTACATTTTCTGGGATTCTAGCACATGGTAGTAAATAACCTTATTTTCCCGTAAGTGTGTGATTTGTATGAACCAACACACCTGTATGCAATTATGGCATTTCTTGGAAACTTGTGACAGAGCTGCCACTATAGACGTGACCCTTCATCTAACTAGTGTTTTGGCACCATTTCTAAATTTCAAACCATTTTATCTTAGAGTATAAATACCTATTTTATTTTTTTTTGAGATTTCATTTTACAGTTTCTTGCTCTTCGCTCTTGCTCAAATATCTCTCTATCTCCTAGCTTTCTCACTTTACCCTTCTAATCTTTGTATATCTTCGTTGCCAAGGAAGTCTCTAGCATTACACTCTCGACATCTCATTACTATCACTTGTCTCCTCTTTTCAAAGCTTTTCTTTATCTCTTATTTCATAGGTACGCTCTGTTCCATACCTTTCTCTTTTCCTTCTTATATCTATTGACTATTCTCATTCTATTCTATCTTGCATACCTGTTCTTTCTTTGTCGCATCTTTATTCTTTTTTTCATGTTTGATGTCCAAGTCTCCCAGCTTGTCTAGGAATAATGAAGAAAGCCCTTTATTGTTTTTGTCTAATCCCGACAACCATAAGGTTAGCGTTTCTTTGGAATTTTTGGGTATTTTTTTATCATTTAGGGACTTTTGAGACTTCTTCGCCTACTAGCCTTACCACCGATGAGGAGGCTTTGGCTCTTAGCTTCGATTAGGATTTTCTAACTATTCCTTTATCTGCCATAGACTTTGACCACACCACCATGCCTGGGGATGTGGTTGAGAACCTAGAGATCCCTTCTCTTGAAGACCAGGTTGTTGAAATGTATGAGTTAGCCCAAAAAAATGACCCTGTTGATTCTTTTACTCTGGGTAAAGATCGTCGATCAGGAAGGGAAGAAGCCTTGGCATCCAATCACGAAGATACTTATGATGAAGCCAGGGTCTCAACCGAAGATAAGGGCTTAGAAGATGTTGACATCGAGGGTATCTCAATGGAGGAAGACTCAATGGCGGCGGGGGCTGGTGGTGCCCCTTTCAATGCTCTAGTAAGCAAAACTAGTGCCGAACCCTAGCATTTTAGAAAATATAGCACTTTGTTAGGGGTACTCGAGGACTATGTTGTCAAGCTGCTGACCATTGAAGAGTATGCTTACATAAAGGTCACGTTCTATGAAGACTTTTTCTCTATCGGCTTGAGGTTACCGATCCCTAAGTTCATCTAAGACTACCTCAACCACTACCAGCTTTATCGCAACGAATTATGTCCAACTTGCTGGGCCGCCCTTATCAGATGGTACTCGTACCTAAGGGCAAATAGAATCAAGCCCTCTGTGAACCTTTTTCATTATATGTCTCAATTAACCCAGGACCGGGAAAAAGACGTATTACATTACAGCTTGGAACCAACAGGAAGTCTTAAAAGGGAACCCTTCCACTTACAAAGGCTGGCATAATAAGTACGTCTTTATAAGTTATCTTAGCCCGTAGGGTGTTAATCTCGAGTAGACCCAATTGGACGTTACACGTTGGATCAAGAAAAAGCAAAAAAAAGTCCCTAAACTCACTTGTAGAGAGAAAGAGAGATACAACGCCTTAAGGGACATAGGAAGGGACTTGTTTCCCACCTTCCAAGCCCCAGAGATACTCAGGGCCTCTGGATACCTTGAGCTTTTGCCATGGCCAATTGCCTATAGTCAGAGTCTTATTCTTTAATGTTTTATTTTCTTTGACAGATCCAATATGTTATACTCAATTGTTCTTCCTGTTTTTTAGGTATGGCTAATAGACGAAGAAGGCAACTCACTCTGTAGCAAGAAGAGATGCAGCACTAGCTTGCAGCGCATTACAAAAGCAACCAAGCTACTTAGGCACCTCGTTCGAGAGGATAAGGAAAGCACTCAGATTGGGTTACTCCACAAGGTCAAAAAGGAGCCCTAGCTAGAAGGCCTACTTAGGGTATCATCATTGAGGAAGGTGGTTACCTCTAAGCCCTAAACCTAGCCATGATTAGGGAAGTAAGCTTCCCACTGAGAAAGCATCTGATGACTCAAATGACAGCAAGTTTCTTCAACACTATAGGGGGAGCCCTCCACTCTTTGACGGTGTAGAGTTCTTGTGCACTACTGAGCATAGAGGACACCACCTTTGGCCTATCCTCCTCCATCGTTAACCGCCGCTGCCAACACCACACGGTTGGATTCACAGGAGATCTTGATGATCAGCCTAGGGGTGTCAGGTCAGAGTATCTTCACCATGGATATCTCTACTCATACCTCTGATCTCTTCTATTCGTTGGCCATCACAAACAATAAGGTAAGTCCTCTTTTATCTATCTTCTATCTTAACATACTTAACTTTTGCTTTCCTATTTACTTATCTCCCTTCTGGCTTTAGATGGGAGATCATTTATCAGAGGTTCTAGAACTGATCAAGTCTTTCGTCTGTACAATAAACAAGCTAGCCAACTGTTTCTTGGACGCAGTCAACACTGTTGAAGTGGAAAGGCTCCGCAAAAAAGTGGAGCAACTATGGACATCGAGAAAAAATGCCCGATCGCAACACCTCTCATAGCACGGGTTAAAAAGTCAACATTTCAAGAAGCTCAAGGAGTAGGAGGAGAAGCCGACAAGAAGGGGCAATAGGATAAACGACCTGGCCGATACCATCAGGAACCAGTAGTCCATCATCGACAAGCTACACAATTAGTTGAAGGTCTCTACCATGACAAGGAGGCATTGGAAGTGGCCTAACTAGCCTACTACTTGTCGAATAGCTCAGCTCGAGAAAGAGGTTAAGAAGGCCAAGGAGTTCTCCATCACTGAGTACAAAGCCTCTACTGAGTATAACTCTAAGTTGTTCGAGCACATAGCAGTTCAATATGAGAGCGATATAAAGGCCAAAGCCTAAAAAGCAATGAAGTTACTATAGAGGGATCCTCCTACTCCCGTTGAGTCTCTGCTAGAGGCTGAAGTTGATGAGCTAGTTCCTCTGCCTCAACTCTCTAATGGCCTTGATGCCAATGCTCGTGGGTTGGAGAATGTTATACTCGATCCCCAGCAGCGGCATCTGATGTCGCAATACCAGAGGCTGAGGCCCTTGAAAAAGTGCCCTTGTGGATGTCAAGAAGAAGGAAGTGTAGCTGGAGGCTAATGCTGAAGGTGGTGCTGGACGTATACTGATGGTGGTCGAGGGAGAAGTGGTGGCAATTATTGATAGTCCTAACTCTATATAGTGCTTCTTGATGGCCCAGATGTAGCTCCTGTAGCTTGATCTTCTTTTTTTTTTACATTTTTTTGATGTATGAACAATATTTTTCTTCATTTTTTTTGGTTGAATTTTCATTATTGTGTTTATGCTGAACAATTTTTATTTCTGTACTTAATGAATTGGAGCCCTTCAATTGGGCTATGCCTGTTATATATTTCCTTTTGATTTCATAACGACAGTTGCTTCTTTTCATTCAGTATTCTGTGCCATGTTTACTTTAAGGAACTTGTTTTCTCTATTTATTGTACTTAACCCTAGCTCTCGATAAGAAATTGACCTTAACACTTAACAAAAATTGTGAAATACCTTGCACAAGTAAGCACAAAGCTTTAATTTGTCATTCAATGATTAAATATCAAGAATACATAACAAAATTTGTGAATTGTGTCATTTAATATAATATTTTAATAAGTGTTCAGAGTTCCATGAATTCTGGAGCAATTTCCTATCGACTTTAGCCAATTTGAAAGTTCTTGGTCAGATTACCTTCACTACCCGATAAAGGCCTTCCCAATTTTTGTTGAGTTTATTCAGGTTGCCTTTGGCAAAAATAATGCTTTCTAAGTACCATGTCTCCAAGGTTGATGTTCTTTGGCCTAACTCTTCCCGAAATTTGCCACTTCAAATCCTTTTTTGTTGCTTCGATCTTTATGCGCATAGCCTCCCATACTTCGTTGAGTAGTGCCAAATGGGTTTTTAAGACCTCATCATTTTCCTCTTCGGTGAAGTGCTTCCCCTGCAATATCGGGGATAGAATATAGATCGAGATCACTATTTCCAACCCGTAGCTCATTTTGATAGGGTTTCTCCAGTATTACTGTGGATGGTTATCTGATAGGCCCATAAAACATTCAATAATACCTCTGGCCATAATTCTTTTGCACCTTCAAGTTTGTTTTTAGCACATTTACTATGGCTCGATTTGTTAACTTCACTTGCCCATTTACCTAAGGGTGTTCCACTGAGGAGAAGCACAAATCTATTTTTAACTCATCAGTTCTCTCTCGAAAGTATCTAGAATTAAACTGTCTCCCATGATTAGTGATAATGGCTCTTGGTACTCGAACCGACATATAATGTTCTTTTAAATAAAATTACATGTATCTTTATCAGTTATCGTTGCTATTGCTTTGGCCTTTACCCATTTTGTGAAATAATCAATAGCCGTAAACGTGAATTTTCACTGTGCTTTCGCAACGGGCATAGGAACGATAATGTCAAGCCCCTATTGGGCAAATGGCCAGGGGCTTGTTATTGGGCTCAGGATAGTATGCCACATGCTAGATGTTGGCATTTCTCTTGAATCAATCACATTTCAGAACAATCTATTTGGTTATCTTTGCAATGTCGGGCCACTAATATCCCTGGCGGATAACTTTTTGTGCCATAGTCCACGATCCAGAATGATTGCCACACATTCCCTCACCCATTTCTCTAACAATGAGATTCCTTTGTGCACTACCCACACACTTCAACAACGGTCCCTTGATGGTTCACTTATAGAGTTGATCCTCGAGGATGATGAACTGTGATGATCAGTTCACTACTTTTGAAACCTCTCGATCATTGTTTGGTAGGGTGCCATTTTGTAAACATTGCACGATCGGGTGCCTCTAGTCTATTTCATTAATGATGTTTATAAGGGAAATGCTTATTACGGGACCCATAAGTCTTTTGACGTTAATCATCTCATTGTCTTTAATGGTGGCACTATTTTTGACAGTGTATCGGCTTGAATGTTACGTAATCTCAGGATCTGCTAAAGTGAGAATGTCTCAAAGGATGTAATTATTTCAACCACTCATTTTTATAGGCTCCCATCTTGTTATCTTTGGCCTCAAAGGTTCCATTGATTTTGTCCTTCAATCAATTGTGAATCAGTGTAAGCCTTAACTATTCTCGCTCTCAGTTGTTTAAGCAATCTCATTCCCGACAACAGTGCTTCATACTCGGCCTCATTGTTTGTTGTCTTGAATTCAAACTTAATGGCATACTTCAGTTCATTTTCATCTAGTTTCTCGATTATGATACCTGTACGCAACCCTACTTTACTAGTTGCTCCATCCACATACAACGTCCATTCTTCGATCACCTCTTTCACCGGCTGGGTATACTCTATCACAAAATTTGTTAAGGCTTGATCCTTGATTGGTCCCTGGCTAGTAATTGATATGGTACTATCGTAGCTCAATAGGCCATTTCAATAATTGGCCCGATAACTCTGGCTTGTGTAATACCTATCTTAGAGGCTGGTTAGTCATTACTGTGATCGAGTGTGCCTTAAAATAGGCCTTCAATTTATGGGTTGACATCACCAAAGATGTGTTGATTTTGAGTATGCCTGTGTATTGCATTTGTATTCTTGTATTAAGGTATTTTGTTCTTCATTTGGTATATTAGTATAGAATTTAAGTCATACTTGTGCATATTAAGGTTTACATGTTCATAGTTGAGCTTAGAATGTAAATGCTACACTAATGTGTATTTGTTGCTTGATTTAGGTAAGATTTGAAATGTAAACAAATCAAGAAAAGTGCATTTAAAAGCTATCGGATGAAGATTGGAGCACCCGAGAAGAAATTAGCTCTCAAGGAGCAAGATTGGACCATTAAATAGGGGAGGCTGATCGACCTCAACCCTAGGTCGGTCAATTAGCCAAGGTCCAGCCTAATTAGGATGTTGAGCCCTTAGGCCAATTGACTTACCTCTAAGGCCGGCACCCTAGTGAGCCTCTCGGCTGAGTGTGAGAGTCGCCTATTTATGTGCATTTTTTAGCAAAATTAAGGAGCTTTTCACCCTACCATTGAACCCTCATTTCCCAAAACCCTAATTCCCCTCTCACCCATCTTACACATACTCACTTAAACACAAGCACTTGGAATGACAAATCTAAGAGGATCAACCACAAGATTTGGGTCCCATGCTTATGGATTGTAAAGGATTAGCTTTGGATAGAAAGGTATATTCGTTATTTCCCTTTTATCCCAAGTTAATATATTTATAATTAGAGCAAGTAGGGTGATTATATCTTGTATTACGAATTGGTTACTACTCTCTTGTAATAGGTACTTGATGGATTTCTATATATATGCTTGTACTTACGGTTTTGAATAGCAAACTTACATACATGACTATATGTTTGTAGAAATGTCTCATTGAAGTTAAATATGTATATTTAAGTCTATTATGCTATTAACCATTTCTAAATCATTTTGCTAACATGTCTATGTTTTGTGTGGTGATTACATGAAGTAGGTGTGCTTATATACATGTCTATGTGTGTATGCATTTAATAGCATAAGTAGCTTCTATTGCTTATATGTCGGGTGCTACAGCTTAAAATGGTATAATCTAAGCATGTTATGTGTTTAGTAGTAGAATAGACTAGTATAATCTTGAACACCATGCTCTAGATGTTTATGCTTGGTGCTTAAACGTTAATATCCACTATTGTGATGAGATCGATGGTGCATAACTAATAACCAGCTTAGGTCGAGTCTCCTTTGGCTTTAAATCCAACCAATAGGTGTTTGGGCAGGTTTAGTTGACCTAACTTCACTTAGAAAGCTAGTTAGTCCATCATAGGGCCCTACGTTATAAGGACCATGACGTGGCTCTAAGTAAACGATGCTTTAGGACGAACGCGCATTGATTCTTAGGGATCGATTAAGGAACTAATTAGTGGACTAAGTACTAGGGTTAGATCAATCTAAGTCACCTAAACACCTAACTAACTAGCCTTAATTCTTAAGTCATGAAGACCGTGTCATAGCTCTACGAGTCGTCGCCTAGGGACGGACCCATACTGAGGCTTTATGTGCCAATTAAAAGGCTAATGAGGAGTCTAGACGAGAGCAACTAAGTATAAACCATCAAGCAACCCTAACAAGAAGTAGTAATCACTCATTTGCAAGTCGTAATCACCCTAGTCCCCATTTCTGACATTTGAATCTCTATTGATCACTTGATTCCCCTATTTCACACACACACACACTGTTCTTTATTTTCCTTGTTTGTAGAGTAGGTTTATATTTTTGAGCTCCCCTTTAAACCAAAAACCCCAAAAAGATCATAGTTAGGTTTCCAACACATTGCCTTTTAAGGTGCACATAGGTTAGGACACCACACAATTTTGGCCCTCCCATGGATTCGATCCCACAATTGCACGCACTATACTCCACACGACCTATACGCTTGTGGGCTATTTAGGCTTGAGCTGTCAAAAAGCATATCAAGTTCTTAGGTCGTTGCTAGGGAGGAACAGTTGTTTGGTTTCTTTGTTTCATGTGTCTTAGCTTGTTACGTGTTGTTTTATCTTTTCATGTTTACTTTATTTTGGATAATGAAAGAAAAATATAGAAAAATTGTTGTGCTTTGAGTCAATGATTACTTGTGCTTAATTGTATATGAGTGACCCAAATGCTTTTTGGATGTTGTCAGTGTCCTTTTCTCCACCACTCAAACTTTTTAATGCATGTCACTTATGTGGAAGTTGTATGCATCTAACCATTTTTTGTTCCCATGAAAATCCCCAGTTAGGGGCTATTACTAGATATGACCCTATAGTCATGCATCATTTCCTACACCTTCATTTTGAAATCATGACTATAGAGTTGCATATTCTTTTTATTAAAATTATTGTGGAAGTCGTGCTCATTATTTTGGTTCTTGTCCTACCTTTCACCGTTATTCCTGATTGCGTACAATGCCTAATGCCCATAGTAGTCATGTGCCCATGCATGTATCCATATCTAGATATCATGATTACTGAAAGCAACATCATGCATTTTTATATTGGGGTCAAGCTGACTCGTCATATCATCCACCTCTGTGTTTTGAAGATCTATATCCTGTATCATCATTTCCCGGCTACTTTCTCCTAGTCTTATGATGGTTGTGCTTTAGTGTTCCCAACCAAGATGTTTTTCATCTCAATTTAGAAGAACTTTCTCATTTTAGGTCTCTTTCACATAGGGAATAGCTTGACTATCTCTTATACCTCATCCAATCTAACTAAAAGTGCTTAGTTAGCTTATGGCAACAAACTGATTAACAAAAGGAATGCTTGAGAGTGAGCAACCCATGGTTAAAAGCATTAAGATACTTTTAGACTAGGATGAAGAGATAGAAGGAAGACCTAGAGATGAAAATGATGATGTTGTGGAGAGAAAATTAGAAAGAGAGGTAGATGGAGAGCTTACATCTTGTAGTGAGGATGAGAATGAGCTTGATGATAGTTTGGTTCTCGATGATTTTTATAGGTATGTTTTAGAGGAAATAGTATCCTATCTTCCTAAACTTTCAATGCTTTTCATTGAGTCAAGTGAGCGTATTCTTTCTTCTTATCCCAAACATTCCACACACGTGGAGGTTGAGTCTCATGATCACAGCACTCATTTGCATTTTGAGTCTACATTTAGAGAGTCTAAGGTACACTCCTCCCTGAAGCATTCATGCATAAATAACCTACAATCCATTGAGTCTCTTTTATCCCTTCCATTTGTGCTTACCTCTTATAAGAAGCGTGATAGTGTGATAACGCCCACTAGTGATCAATGTATGAATTACTTTGAAGAGACCTTAGCTAGTAAAGATATAGAGTCATCCATTAGGGAGAACAAGACATCAATGTTTTTTTAGATAATAAGTCTTTTGGAGTTATGAATCATTGTGTCGAGAAGAATAGCAACTCTAAGAAGACACTTAAGAGAGAGATTGATGAGCTTGGAAGATTGATCTATAGGTCTTTGAGCATTTTTGATAAATCATTATTAAAAAGAGAGCCCATTAAGATCGAATCCACCCCTAGCGAGGAGCTAGAGCAACCTAAGCTTGATTATGTTGTATCTTTTGGAAAGGAAGAGTATGATACTTTGACATCCTTTATCTTTAACCTTCCTTCTCCCAATGTCGTTCCTACTCCTTTTCCTATTTTGTTGAGCCTCCCTCTTTGGAGCTCACATTTATGCCTTTATGCATAAAACACTTTCATGTAGGGTTAAAAAACACTTCACCCATGTTGCGTGCATTAGACTTATCTTTGACCCTTGGAGAGGGTGTGTTCTTAGCCCTTGATTACGAGAAAAAAGCCATGGGGTGGATAATTAGAGACCAAGAGGGGTATGGTCTTTCAAGCTTATGCATGCTCACTTCTAGATTTATGCACACATTCTCATTTGATGATTCGGGTTGGGATTTAGAAAAGGGGTGCATTGTGCATTTGTTGCCCTATTATATGTTGCATGACCCTTTTCATTCTACTGTCTATACTTGGTTGAATATCTAGCAATTTGTGCCTCTCAACTTTAAACTTGTGTGGCTCTAACATTAACAACCAGCTAGAGGCGTTAAATCAAGCACTACTAGGAAGCACCCTAGACATGTTAATATTCCTCTTATTTCCTTTTTCTTTTGCTTGTTTTTGCTTTTTTTTTAATCTCATTCTTTGATTTTCATTTACATTTCATTTGTTTTCTTTTTCACCCTTCTAAGTGTTGTCCCCATTTCTATCATTTCCTCTTTGTATACACCTTGTTTATCATTTGATGATGCTAATGCAAGCTTGCGTGTCAATGATACTAATCTTGTGCTTTCTGAGTGCTTGTGGTTTCTTGAAAAAATAGGGTTAGTAGACATATCCTAAACCATTGGCGTTGAAAAGCTCTAAGAAGAATGCAAGGTTGTGTCTATCCTTTCTCCAATTGTCCCCTTTATCTATCTCATCCCCACCACTCTTACGTGCTTTGTAATGCCTATTTTCTTCCTGTGTGCTTTTGTTCTATTTGCTTGAGGACAAGCAAAGTTTAGGTTTGGGGATATGGGAGTCTGGTTTTTATTTGTCTTTTGCTTTGGTTCGGGAGATGTATATTATGTTTGTAAAAATGGTTAATCTTTTTTTTGTGCATATTGAGTCAGTTATCTCTTTATTAATTGGAGTGTTGGCTCTTGATATTAACTTAATTGATTGGTGAAGATAAGTATGTATTGTATAGAGTGAATGGAGGAAAGGGAGAAAGGTTTGAAGGAGAGGCCTTTTGAAAGTTGTGAAGAGCGAGTACTTTTGGGAATACAGCTTGTAGCTACCCCATGAGTTGGTTGGAAAAAGTGATTGAAAAAGGGTTGTTTATATGAATGCCCTTTCCTTGGTTGGTTCTCTTTTATGTGCCTTAGCCTTTCTTTTTCTTTTCTTTTTGCTTATGTTATGAATTCAAAAAAAATCCAAAAAATAGGGGAAAAAGGCAGAAACATTGAAAAAGCCAAAAAAAGTGAAAGATATGAAAAATCCAAAACGCAACAAAAATATGAAAAAGCTAAGTTTATCGAATAAATGTTCAACTGACACAATGTTGACTTGGCACAAGTTTATCTTTTCATTCTATCATGTGTTGTGAATAAGGCTCTTAT
The DNA here is from genome assembly GCA_028554755.1 of Cordia subcordata. NCBI lineage: Eukaryota > Viridiplantae > Streptophyta > Magnoliopsida > Boraginales > Cordiaceae > Cordia > Cordia subcordata. The sequence continues at coordinate 4,863,401 of JAPTOF010000009.1, forward strand.
GCCATTTTGTGAGCCATTGTGTTTGTATAGTCTTTCTCTCATTCTCTTTGATGTTGTGTGCATATTGAAGAGGCCATGTTAGTTAAGAGGGCACAAAATATCAACATCCCAATGCATGTGTTAGAATCGTAGGCAGGGTGGTATAGCTACTAGGGAATTTCTAGAGGTGCTAGACCCCTTGTGAGTAAGGGAAGGATCTAAAAAGGCTTGGAGATCTCATAATGAAAGGAATGACCCTTTCATACTCCTTAGACTTCCCGAGATAGCAAGTCAATGCTTTAGGCAATCTTTTGTACCAACTTTGAGATAAACTTAGGTTTGGGCTTGCTTAACGATAAGCAAGGAAAAGGTTTGGGGGTATTGATGTGTTAATTTTGTGTGTGCATATGTACTACATTCTTATTCTTGTTTTGAGGTGTTTTGTGGTTCATTTGGTGTATTAGTATAGCATATAGGTCATACTTGTGCATATTAGGTTTACATGTTCATAGTTGAGCTTAGAACGTGAATGCTACACTAATACGCATTTGTTACTTGGTTTAGATGAGATTATGAGACATAACTAGAGCTTGATTGATGGATCTTGGGGTGTGGAGAAAATCCAAGGGTGTTCAGATGTAAAAGAATCAAGAAAAGTGTATTTGGAAGCCACTAGACAAAGATTAGAGCACCTAGGAAGAAATTAGATCGCGAGGAGCAAGATTGGGCTATGAAATAGGAGAGGTCGGCCGAACAACTAAGGCCCTCGGCCTAAACAGAACCTTGAGCCCTTAGGCTGGTCGAGCTACCTTTAAGGCTGGTCCTTCAGTGGGTTTCTCAGTTAAGCACGAGAATTGCCTATTTATATGCTTTTTTCAGCAAAATAAGGGAGCTTTTCACTCAACCTTTGAACATTCATTTCCCAAAACCCTAATTCCTCTCTCACCCACCTCAGACATACTCAGTTAAACATACTTAGTACTTAGAATCAAGCATCCAAGAGGATCAAACACAAGATTTGGGGCTATGTTTATGGATCGTAAAAGATTAGCTTTGGATAAAAAGGTATATTCCTTATTTCCCTTTTATCCCAAGTTAATATGTGCATAATTAGGGCATGTAGGGTGATTATATCTCTTATTATGGATTGACTACTACTCTTTTGTAATGGGCACTTGATGGATTTGTATATATATGCTTATACTTTTGAATGTCAAACGTACATACATGTCTATGTGTTTGTAGAAATGCCTCAATAATGTTGCATATGTATATAGAAGTCTACTACACTATTAACCATTTCTAGATCATTGTGCTAACATGTCTACGTATTTTTGTGGTGATTACAAGAAGTAGATGTGCTTATATTCATGTCTATGTATGTGTGCATACTTAATAGCATAAATAGCTTCTATTGCTTACATTTCAGGTACTATTGCTTAAATTGGTGTAATCTAAGCATGTCTCTGTGTTTAGTATAATAGATTAGTATATTCTTGAACGCCAAGCCCTAGAAGTCTATATTTTGCGCTTAAACATTAATTTCTACTATTGTGATGAGATCGATGGTGTATAACTAATAACTAGCCAAGGTCAAGTCTCCTTTGGCTTTAAATCCTGCCAATAGGTGTTCGAGTAAGTTTAGTTGACCTCAGTTCACTTGGGAAGCTAGTTCGTCCATCATAAGGCCTAAGGTTATAAGGACCACACTATGGCTCCAAGTAGACAAAGCTTAGGGACGAACCCGCACTGAGTCCTAAGGACAAATTAAAGAACTAATTAGTGGACTAAGTGCTAGGGTTATATCGATCTAAGTCACCTAAAAGCCTAACTAACTAGCCCTAATTCCTAAGTAATAAATACCACACTGTAGCTCTAGGAGTCAACACCTATAGACGGACCCGTATTGAGGCTTAAGCTTTGAACTAAAAGGCTAATTATGAATCTAGACGAGAGGCTTACTTTAGTGATTGCTCTTAACTAGGTTGCTAAATTAATGTCTTAATTTCCCCTTTGGACTCAGTACAGGTCCGTCCCTAGGCGGCGCCTCCTAGAGCTGCGGCGTGGTCCTTATGACCTAGGGTCTTAAGAGTGACTAACTAACTTCCTAGGTGACTTAGAATAAACCTACCCTAGTACCTAAATCATTGACTGGATTTAAAGCCAAGACCTAGTGTCGCTAAGGTTGACTAATCCTATCCTGAAACCTATTGGCTGGATTTAAAGCCAAACGAGACTCGGCCTAGGCTAGCCTTAAATTATGCTTCGTCATTCTAAGGTCACAATAGCAGGATTTAACTTATTAACACATTCATACATGTTCTAAGCCAAGGTGTTCGCAAATGAAAGGACCTATTCGACTACCAAATATTGTCATGCTCGAATTACACCATTAGAAGCAATTAACAGCTGACATGTATGCGTTATTGAAGTCCTATTCACTACTAGGCATGCAAATATACACATAGACATGAATATAAGCATTACCCACTTCATAGCATCTACATATAAACACATAGACATGATTATAGCATGGATTAGATGTGTTTAGTAATAAATCGACTCCATTTTATACACATGTTACTCATTTAGGCATTTAATCAAGCACTTAGACATGATTGAGAAAATAACCATTTGAACAAGATAATCAAACATGTATATATAATCAGCCATTTAATCCCATATCACAAGAGTATATAGCTAACTGATTACATAAGTAAAATCACCTTACTCAAGTCTACTCAATCATAATAAAAAAATAAAATGAAAGAGAGTTTATGAAACTTCCCTTTCATCCTAGCTATTCTTGTACAAAGCTCTTGAGCAAACTTAAATCCAAATGTTGAAACCCTCTAAAATCTCTTGCTCCAAAGTGATGAAATGTGTGAGAGAGTGTGTGTGTTGTAGGTGAAGACTAGGGTTAAGTGTGTTTGTATGTGTATGGCTGATGGGTGTGTAAAGATCCTCTCTAAAGTTATCAAAAAAAGCCATCCTTTTAGTCGGAAAATGGGGCTTTTATATTGGCTTTTCATGAACTATCGGACGACCTAGCCGGGCGACTGGCTTCTTCTCATAGCTCAACCGGCTTTTTGGTGATGCTCTCTGGAGTGGCCGGTCAACTAGGCTTTGGAGGGGTGGTTGTCCGGCTATTTTTGGCATCTCTCTGGAGTGGCCGGTCGACCAGCTCCTTTTTCTTGGTCGTCTGGCTGACTTCTTTCCTCCATTCTTTGTCTTTCTGGCCTTCGATCTTCTTCTTTTGACTCGTACATCTCCCATCTTTATCACTTATCATTGCTTAATCTCGATCTTAACCCAAAGTTCACCAAAATCATTGAAAACAAGCAATTAGTGTAGCAATTTGTCTCTCAAACTCAATATGTACATTTGTTTACGTTTAAGCCTATTCTTATCAAAAGTACTATACCAATGCATCTTTTTGAGCACTTAATACTTCTTAAACATAGGCAAATTACAATGCAAATGCACACAAAACACAATACATCAACACCCCCAAACCTTCTCCTTGCTTGTCCTCAAGCAAGCTCAATCTTAAACTTATTTTTATAGTTGATGCAATGGATTGCCTAAAGGATTGACTCGCTATCAAGGTTAGTCTAAGAGGCATGAAGAGAGCATTCCTATTGTGGAGAGATCTCCAAATCTCTTTGGATCCTCCCTCTATTCATAAGGGGTCTCATTCCTTGTGGGAATTTCCCAAGTAGCCAATCTACCACAAGCCTCAGATTTTAACTCATGCACTCAGAATGTTGATATTTCATGTCCCTTAACTAACATGACCTCCCCAACATGCACCAAGCCTCAAAGACAAGAACAGAGAATATACAAACACAATGGCTTATAAAAACCCTTATTCACGTATCTACAAAGATGATAACTTATGCTAAGTTGACATTGTGTCACTTGTGCACTTATTCACTATCTTTTTGGTGCCTTTGGCTTTTTCTTTTTTTCACTTCATTTTTTTAATATATTTTTGCACCCTTTTGGCTTTTTTAATTTTTTTTTGGATTTTTCATTCTTTATATTGTATTTACAAAAAGAAAAGAAAAAAGAAAGGCTTAGGCACATCAAAAAGAACCAATCAAGGAAGGGGCACTCACATCAACAAACCTTTTCCAACACTCTTTCCTACCAAGCTATGGGGTGGCTACTAGGGTTATTCTTTCAAGGTTCTCACTCCCTAAAACTTTGAAGAGCATCCCCTTCAAGACTTAGTTTTCAAACCACTCTATTCATTTCCCCACAATGCATCTCATCTTCATAAATCAATAGAGTTAACCACAAAAGTAAACACAATGATCAACAAAGAAATAAATGACTCTACATGCATCAAAATTGAAAAATTTTAACCATTTTTAAGCACATAATGCAATCTACCCTAAGCAAGATATATAACAAGAAAACCAAACTCCCACACCCCAAATGTAAACTTTGCTTGTCCTCAAGCAAATAGATCAAAACACAAAAACAAGCAAATTGTCGTTACAAAACAAGCAAGGGTGGTAGGGATAGGGTATAAACATGGGGAACAAGTAGAGAAAGGATAGATACAACCTTCCATTTTTTTCAAAGCTTTCCATGCCAATGATAAATCACCATACTACTAATCCTGTGACTCACAATTCATAAACACTCACAAAGAAAACAAGATTAGTAGCATTGCCTATGCATGCTTGCAATGGCATGTGCAATAATGAGCAATGATGTATCTTATGGGACAAAGGATCGAGATTCAACACTTGGTTCGGTTGCAAGAAAGATAAAAGAAAGAAAATAAAAAGAAAAGAAAGTGAAACAAATGCAAAATTGCAAAATCGAACCTAGGTTGCCTCCTAGTAACGTTAACCACCATGCCGTCAGCCGGGCAAACACCAACTTATCTTCAACTTCCATAGATAGGGTCCTGAAGCATTAAAGCCTCCACACGAGCCATGCTCAGATCATATGCATGCTTCAGGCGTTGCCCATTCATCGTCAACTCTCGGCCATCCTTCAAGTCTTTAATCTTGACTGCTCTAGAATGATAGACAACCATCACCTCATATGGACCATCCTATCTTGTCTTAAGCCTACCAGGAAAGAGTTTCAATCGTGAGTTAAACAACTAAACTTTATCGGAAGGAGAGAATGATTTCTTAATGATGCGTTTATCATGAATTCTCTTCATCTTATCCTTATAAAGTTTAGTGTTCTCATACGTCTCGAATCTAAGCTCTTTCAATTCCGCTAGGTCTAGCTTCCTTTTCTCACCTGCTCTTGCCAAGTCAAAATTTAAGGCTTTGATTACCCAATAGGCTCTATGCTCTAGTTCTTCTGGCAAGTGACAAGCTTTACCATAAACTAATCTATACGGAGACATACAAATAAGAGTCTTAAAGGTGGTACGGTAGGCCTATAAAGCATCATTTAGCCTAATAGACCAATCTCTCCTATCGGGTCTAACCGTTTTCTCTAAATGTGCTTGATTTCCCTATTGGATACCTCTACTTGTCTACTAGTTTGCGGGTGATAAGCAGTGGCTACTTTATGGGTGACTGAATATCTTCTCAACAAGGCCTCTAAAGTCCAATGGCAAAATTACAAACCCCCATCACTAATTAAGACCCTAGGGACTCCAAATCTAGAGAAAATGTTCTCCTTAATGAACTTAACCACTACCCTATGGTCATTAGTGCGTGTGGGAATTGCTTCAACCCATTTGAACACATAATCAATGGCCACTAAAATGTATTGGTACCCAAAGGAAAGTGGAAATGGACCCATGAAATCTGTACCCTAAATATCAAACAACTCGCAAGGTAGAATAGGGGATAAAGGCATTATGTTTCTCCTAGAGTTGGACCCAGATTGTTTACATCTAAAGCACTTCTTACAATACTCTTGGGCATCCCTAAAGAGAGTGGGCCAAAATAATCCACATTGCAAGACCTTCGTGGTGGTCTCCTTCCCACTAAAATGACCCCCATACCTCTCATCATGACATATGCTCCAAACATTCTCAAACTCGTCCTCTGGCACACACAGGCGAATCATTTGATATGCACACACTTTGAAGAGATAGGGATCTTCCCAAAAGAAATGCCTAACTTGTGCTAGGAACCTATCTTTTTCTCTCTTTTCCCAATGGGAGGGAAATCGCCCTGTGGCAAGATAGTTAACTATGTGAGCAAACCAAGATGTGTGATGAGAGATGGCAAACAATTGCTCATCGGGAAATGAATCACAAAAAGGGGAAGGATCACTAGAAGACTCACTAACAAGATGGGAAAGATGATCCGCAACTAATTTTTCTATACCTTTCTTGTCTCGGATTTCAATGTCAAACTCTTGAAGAAGGAGCAACCACCTAATCAAGTGGGATTTGGACTCTTTCTTAGACAACAAATACTTCAATGCCGCATGATCGGTGTAGACAATTACCTTGGATCCTAGGATGTATGACCTAAACTTGTCAAGGGAGAAGACTATTGCTAAAAGCTCTTTTTCCGTGGTGGTATAGTTCTTTTGTGCTTCATCAAGAGTCTTGCTAGCATAGTACACAACATGGGGCAACTTATCCTTCCTTTCACCTAAAACAGCTCTTATCGCATAATCGGATGCATCACACATAACCTCAAATGGAGACTGTAGTTAGGTGGCTGGATAACTGGGGATGTAGACAATAAGGATTTAAGCCTATTGAAAGCTCTAACACATTCATCATCAAAGTCAAAAGGGACATCTTGCACTAGGAGCCTAGATAAGAGACGTGTAATGTGACTAAAATCCTTAATGAATCTACGGTAAAATCCTGCATGCCGAAGAAAAGATCTAACATCCTTGACACACTTAGGGATAGGTAACTTTTCAATCAATTCTACCTTAGCTGGGTCAACTTGAATTCCACTATACAACATGACCCAACACTATCCCTTATTGCACCATGAAGTGGGATTTCTCCCAACTCAGCACTAGATTCTTCTTCACACATTGATCTAAGACTAAAGAGAGATGACTCAAACACTCATCAAAGCTATCTCTAAAGACTGAAAAATCATCCATGAAAATCTTTAAATGCCTCTCAATCATGTCACTAAAAATGGCCATCATATACCTCTAAAAAGTCGCTGGGGCAGTACAAAGACCGAAGGGCATTCTTCTATATGCAAAAGTGCTATAGGGACAAATAAAGGTAGTCTTCTCTTGGTCCTCGGGAAACACGGGGATTTGATTATAACTCGAATAGCCATCTAGAAAACAATAGTAACTATGCCCAACTACTCTATCTAAGATCTGGTCTAGAAAAGACAATGGGAAATGATCCTTCCTAATTTTGGAGTTGGGCTTCCTATAATTAATACAAACTCTCCACCCCGTGGGAGTACGTGTAGGAATAAGCTCTCCTCTCTCATTCTCAACAACCGTGATCCCAGACTTCTTTGGGACAACTTGGACCGGGTTAACCCACTCACTATCAGAGATCGGATAAATAATGCCTGCATCTAAAAGCTTAATGATCTCTTTCTTAACTACTTCGCTCATGTGTGGGTTGAGCCTTCTTTGTATCTCCTTAGAAGGAATGGTTCTATCCTCAAGGTGAATACAATGCATGCAAACCGCAGGGTCTATACCTCTCAAATCATCAATTTTTCACCCTATAGCCTTCTTATGCTTCCTAAGGACCTCTAAAAGATACTCCTTATGCTTACTAGAAAGATCAGAAGCTATGATGACCGGAAGGGTCTCACCAGGGCCTAGGAATGCATACTTCAAATTATCGGGAAGGGGTTTGAGCTCTAAAGGAGTGTTAGGCTCAACCAAAGGGGACTTAATCTCAACATCATCAACAGGGACATCACTAGAAATGAGACTAGAAGGATTAACCTCAAGTGACTTATTAGTCAAATGGCTCTCAATCAAGGAAGTAGACGCTACACATTTCCGCTCTAAGGTCTCCAAATCAAAACTAGACATCAATTCCTCAAATTTCCTCAATTCTTCTCCATCGGTCATAGTCTTCTCTATAATATCCTCAACACAAGAATCAATCACATCTACCCTAAAGCACTCTTCCCCATTCTCTCCTCCTATACTAGCCCTATTTACCGCCTCGGCAACCTTCATAGTGGATCTCAAATTCCCAAATTTCATCTCCAAAAACCCCGACCTATAATGGATAATGGCATCTGCGGTGGCAAGGAAGGGGCGACCTAGAAGAATGGGTATAAAATGTCTAGAGTCATGTCCTGAATCCATATCTAACACTATGAAGCCAACAGGGTACACAAACTCACCTACCTGGACCATAACGTCCTCTATCACATCCCTAGGTGTACGCTCGGATCTATCAGCTAGCTGAAGAGTAACATGTGTAGGGGATAACTCACCTAAACCTAACTGCTGATAAACAGAGTAGGGAATGAGATTCACACTAAATCCTAAATCTAACAAGGCGTGATCAATCTGGGTCTCTCGAATTCTACAAGGAATGGTGAAAGCTCCGGGGTCACTCATTTTAGCCGAAAGGCCCGAAGTACAAATACTACTCACCTTCTCCGTAAGCCTCACCTTCTTAGGAATGTTCGATGACCTACACTTCCTTGTTCAAAGATTCTTAAAGAACTTAGAATAAAAAGGGATGGAAAGGATCATATCTATTAAAGGAAGATTGACCTTAAGGTCCTTAAGATGCTCTAAAACCTTGAAGAACCTAGAATCCTCAATAGGTGTAGGCCTCTCTAAAGCGGATAGAAAGGGAACTCTAGGCTCTACACCTCTAGATACATGGGAGTCATCAATAGGCTCATTCCCCTCCCAATGTGGACGGGAAGTACTACTTTCTCCATGGTCTCTAATGGGCTCATCTCTCTCAACAGGACCTTTTCTAGAATTTCCCTCAACAGGGCTACCATGTGGTGCTCTAGACTCGGAAGGACCACTAGGTGCAGGCACTGCAAAGTCAACTCTTACCCTATTATCCACTACCCGACCGTTCCTAAGAGTGGTGACGGCCTTAGCCTGAGCCTGAGGGGGATAAGTGGTATCGGTGGAGGAACAGGACTGCACTCTAAGGTTCACCTCCGGCTGAGAAGGCAATTTCCCGGGGTCTCTAGTGCTTAACTGACTAGTAATCTGTCCTAACTGTGCCTCAAACCTAGCCATTTGCTGCTTATTTTCTACCAATTCCTGTTGTTGGTTCTGAATGAACTACATTATCTTCATCATGTCATTACTGGGAGGTTGGCTACTAGAAGGAGCAGGCAAAGCCTGAGGTTGAGGAGCACTAGTGAGACGGGGCATATTAACATGATAGAAACCTGGGGGATATTGAGGACGGGGTCGCTGCTGAGGTGGAACCTCAGGATGTGAACTAGACTCATTCTGGCCTTATCCCCAAGAAAATTTTGGGTTGTCCCTCCAACTCGGATTGTATGTGTTCGAGTATGGGTTATACTTACGAGAATAACCTTGAATGGTACACACTTGCTCTTTCATGAATTCAGGAAATTGCGATGCTAAAGGGCAAGCTATAGTCTCATGAGATGACTCGAAACACAATGCACAAATTTCAACAACTAATGAGGTAGAGGAAGAACCTATAGAACTAGTCCTATGACCTTGGGATGAAATGGACAAAGAAATGAATTGATCTAGCTTATTCGTCAAAGCCTCAACCTTAGCGGGTAAATCTAAAGAAACTTCAACCTCACTAACACTTCTCTTGTTGCCTCCCCGACCAGACCTTTCCATGGCGAAATTTTGAAAAGAATTTTCAGCCATCATTTCTATTTTCTCCCATGCCTCGGTCAATCTCAAAAGATAGAAGCCACCATCGGAGACGGCATTGACCATCATCCTACTTTTTCCATTTAAGCCTCAAAAGAAGTATTGCATTAGGTCATGATTACCGTACCCGTGGTGTGGACATTGTCTAAGAAGATCTTTGAACCTCTCCCAAGCCTTATGAAAGGATTCTAGGTCATGTTGGGAGAAAGTCATAATAGTGGTCCTAAGGTCAGCCGTCTTGGCCATGGGATAAATTTTTTGAAAGAACTTAGATTGAAGCTCAGCCGATGTAGTAATGCAACCGTTAGGTAATGAATGCAACCAAATCCTAGCCTTATCCTTAAGATAGAAAGGAAACAATCTTAGACGTATGACCTCTTGGGAAACATTGGGAACATGGAGAGTGGAACTCATCTCAACAAAATCAGTGATATGATCTAAAGGACTCTCATTGCTTCTCCCATAGAAGAAGGGAAGCATGGCCAACATATTAGGCTTAATCTTGAAGTTTGTCTCCTCCAAACCCGAAATTTGAATAACCAAATTAGGCTCAAAGGCTTCGGGAAGAAAGAATTGCCTAAGAGTGGGTTCCTCATCTATGGGTGGATCTGGTCTACGGGGCTCTCATCTAAAATGATCTTGGGATTGATGCCCAAGGTGATCATGAGGTGGAATGGGATTCATTGGGGGATTGGGAGGATTAGGAGGATGATTGGGATCGGCCATCCCCTCAAGAACATCTCCTAAATTCCTAAAATGTCTAGCAATTCTATCAGGTTCAGGATTAAGAGGAGCTAAGGGATTTCTAAGGGATCTCCTACGAAGCATGCACAAACTATCCTAACTCTAGCCACTTCAACCCGCGAAATCTTCAATATTCCTAAAACTACAATGAATAAACCACAATCCTAAAAAGTCTACTAAAAATAAAGACAAAAGCTGAAATAGATAAGAAAGGATTAAAGAAAGATAGTATAAACAATAAACAAGATAAGTGAAAACTAAACAAACAAGAAAAAAAGAGCAAGAAAGTAAAAGAAGCAACTACCAAAACACACAAACAAAGAATGCAAATCACCGTGCCTCCCCGGCAACGGCACCAAGAACTTGATGTCTGTCTTTGAGTGCAAGCTCTAAAGACCCGCAAGCACACGGATCGATACTATGTAATGTGTGCGAGAACGGGCGTCGAACCACAGGGAGGCTATGTTGTGAGCTGGATTCTACGTGTGTGTTCTAGAATGTGCCTAAAAATAAGAAATCTAAACTATCTATTTGTGGTATTTTGGATTTTTGAATGGTCGGGAGCTCTAACTAAAATGAATTAAACTAAAATATGGAATTGGGAAAAGTGGAAGACAAAGTAATCTAGAGGAACTAACAAATGGAAAGGTGTTAGGGTGACTTCAACTTATGAATAGGTCATTCTATACTCAATTGCTATGGGATTAAAGAATGATGGCTTACTTCAGTGATTGCTCTTAACTAGGTTGCTAAATTAGTGTCTTAATTTTCCCTTAGGACTCAGTGTGGGTCCGTCCCTAAGCGGCGCCTACTAAAGCTACGACGTTCGTTATGAACTAAGGCCTTAAGAGTGACAAACTAGCTTTCTAGGTGACTTAGAACGAACCTACCCTAGTACCTAAATCATTGACTGGATTTAAAGCCAAGACCTAGTATCGCTAAGGTAGACTAATCCTATCCTGAAACCTATTGGCTGGATTTATAGCCAAACGAGACTCGGCCTAGGCTAGCCTTACATTATGCTTCATCATTCTAAGGTCACAATAGCAGGATTTAACCTATTAACACATTCATACATGTTCTAAGCCAAGGTGTTCGCGAATAAAGAGACCTATTTGACTACCAAAAATCGTCATGCTCGGATTACACCATTAGAAGCAATTAACAACCGACAGGTATGCATTATTGAAGTTATAATCATTACTAGGCATGCAAATATACACATAGACATGAATATAATCATTACCAACTTCATAGCATCCATATATAAACATATAGACATGATTATAGCATGGATTAGATGTGTTTAGTAATAAATAGACTTCAATTTATACATATGTTACTCATTTAGGCATTTAATCAAACACTTAGACATGAATGAGAAAATAACCATTTGAACAAGAAAATCAAACATGTATATATAATCAGCCATTTAATCTCATATCATAAGAGTATATAGCTAACCCATTACATAAGTAAAATCACCCTACTCAAGTCTACTCAATCATAATAAAAGATAGAATGAAAGAGAGTTTATGAAGCTTCCCTTTCATCCTAGCTATTCTTGTACAAAGCTCTTGAGCAAACTTGAATCCAAATGTTGAAACCCTCTAAATTCTCTTGCTCCAAAGTAATGAAATATGTGAAAGAGTGTGTGTGTGTTGTAGGTGAAGACTAGGGTTAAGTGTGTGTGTGTGTGTGTGTGTGGGTGATGGGTGTGTAAAGATCCTCTCTAAAATTATCCAAAAAAGCCCTCCTTTTAGTCTGAAAATCGGGATTTTATATCGGCTTTTCACGAACTGTCGGTCGACCAGCTTCTTCTTTAGCTCGACCAGCTTTTTAGTGATGCTCTCTGGAGTGGCCGGTCGACCAGCTTTGGAGGGGCGGTCGTCTAGCTATTTTTGGCACCTCTCTGGAGTGGCCGGTCGATTGGCTCCTTTTTCTTGGTCGTCCGGCTAACTTCTTTCCTCCATTCTTTGTCTTTCAGGCCTTTGATCTTCTCCTTTTGACTCGTATATCTCCCATCTTTATCGCCTATCATTGCTCACTGTCGATCTTAACCCAAAGTTCACCTAAATCATTGAAAACAAGGAATTAGTGTAGCAATTTGTCTCTTAAACTTAATATTTACATTTGTTTACGCTTAAGCCTTTTCTTATCAAAAGTACTACACTAATGCATCTTTTGGAGCACTTAATACTTCTTAAACATAGGTAAATTACAATGCAAACACACACAAGAACACAACACATCAACAACCATGGGGAGCCTATGTTGTGAGATGGATTCTACATGTGTGTTCTAGAATGTGCCTAAAAATAAGAAATCTGAACTATCTATTTTTGGAATTTTGGATTTTTGAATGGTCGGGAGCTCTAAATAAAACGAATTAAACTAAAATATGGAATTGGGAAAAGTGGGGGATAAGCTAATCTAGAGGAACTAACAAATGGAAAGGTGTTAGCGTGACTTCAACTTATGAATAGGTGATTCTACACTCAATTGCTATAGGATTAAAGAATGAAGGCTTACTTTAGGGATTGCTCTTGACTAGGTTGTTAAATTAGTGTCTCAATTTGCCCCTAGGACTTGGTGCGGGTCCGTCGCCAGGCGGCGCCTCCTAGAGCTACGGCATGGTCCTTATGACCTAGGGCCTTAAGAGTGACTATTTAACTTCCTAGGTCACTTAGAATGAACCAACCGTAGTACCTAAATCATTGGCTGGATTTAAAGCCAAGACCTAGTGTCGCTAAGGTTGACTAAACCTATGCTGAAACCTATTGGCTGGATTTAAAGCCAAAGGAGGCTCAGCCTAGGCTAGCCCTAAATTATGCTTCGTCATTCTAAGGTCACAATAGCGGGATTTAACCTATTAACACATTCATACATGTTCTAAGCCAAGGTGTTCGTGAATAAAGGGACCTATTCGACTACCAAACATCTTCATGCTCAGATTACACCATTAGAAGCAATTAACAACCGACATGTATGCGTTATTAAAGTCATATTCACTACTAGGCATGCAAATATACATATAGACATGAATATAAGCAATACCCACTTCATAGCATCCACATATAAATACATAGACATGATTATAGCATGGATTATATGTGTTTAGTAATAAATAGACTTCAAATTATGCACATGCTACTCATTTAGTCATTTAATCAAACACTTAGACATGAATGAGAAGAAAACCATTTAAACAAGAAAATCAAACATATCTATATTCAGCCAGTTAATCTCATATCATAAGAGTATATAGCTAACCCATTACATAAGGTAAATCACCCTATACAAGTTTACTCAATCATAATAAAAGATAGAATGAAAGAGAGTTTATGGAGCTTCAATTTCATCCTAGCTAATCTTGTACAAAGCTCTTGAGCAAATTTGAATCCAAATGTTTTAAACTCTCTAAATCCTCTTACTTCAAGGTGATGAAATATGTGAGGGAATGCGTGTGATGTGGGTGAAGACTAGGGTTAAGTGTGTGTGTGATGGGAGTGTTAAGATCCTCTTTTTCTGAATTGTCAAAAGATTCCCTTTTTTAAGTCTGAAAATCGAGCTTTTATATCAACTCTTTACGCACTGCTGGTCAACAGACTCTTCTTAGTGTGAGCGACTTCTTCTCTTAGCTCGACCGACTTTTTGGTGATGCTCTCTGGACTGGCCAGCCGACCTGGCTAGTAGATTTTGATAACCTCTCTGAAATGGTCGGTCGATCGGCAGCTCCTGCTTTTAGGTCGTCTGGGTAACTTTCTTCCTCCATTCTTTGTCTTCACAGCTTTCTATCTTGTCTTTTTGACCCGTGAATCTCCCATCTTTATCACGTATCATTGTTCAATCTCCATCTTAACCCAAAGTTCACCTAAATCATTACAAACAAGAAATTAGTGTAGTAATTCGTCTCTTAAACTCAATATGTACAATTGTTTACGCTTCAGCCTATTCTTATCAAAAGCATTACACTAACACATCTTTATAAGCGCTTAATACCTCTTAAACAAGGCAAATAACAATGCAAAAACACACAAAAACACAACACATCAATGCCCCCAAACCTTCTATTGGCTTATCCCCAAGCAAGCCCAATCTTAAGTTTATTTCTAAAGCTAATGCAAGGGTTATCTAAAGGATTGACTCTCTATCAAAGTTAGTCTAAGCAGCATGAAGAGGACATTCCTATTGTGGAAAGATCCCTAAGCCTCTTTGGATCTTCCCTCTACTCATAATGGGTCTCGTTTCTTGTGGTAATTTCCCAAATAGCCAAGCCACCACAAGCCTAGGATTCTAACTCGCACACTTGGGGTGTTGATATTTCACGCCCCCTCAACTATCACGACCTCCCCAACATGTACAAAGCCTCAAAGACAAGAAGACAGAATATACAAACACAATGGCTTATAGACAGCCTTATTCACATATCCACAAAGATAATAACATGTGCTAAGTTGACATTGTGTCACTTATGCACTTATTCACAAAACTTTTTTTTTTGTGCCTTTGGCTTTTTTTTTCTTTTTTCAACTTTTTTTTTATATTTTTGCACCATTCAACACTCTTTCTTACCAAGCTATGGGGTGGCTACAATGGTCATTCTTTAAAGGTCCTCACTCCCCACAACTTTGAAGGGCATCCCCTCTAAGACTTATCTTTCAAACCACTCTATTCATTTCCCCACAATCCATCTCATATTCACCAATCAATAGAGTCAATCACAATGATCAACAAAGAAACAAATGACTCTACATGCATCAAAATTGAAAAATTTTCACCATTTTTAAGCACATAATGTAGTCTACCCTAAGTAAGATATATAACAAGAAAGCCAAAGCAAGATATATAACAAGAAAACCAAACTTCCGTACCTCCAAACCTAAACTTTACTTGTCCTCAAGCAAATAGAGTAAAACATATAAACAAGCAAATTGGCATTACAAACCAGGTAAGAGTCGTGGGGATGGGGTAAAAACATGGGGAACAAGTGGAGAAAGGATAGATATAACCTTCCATTTTCTTCAAAGCTTTCCATGCCAATGATAAATCACCATACTACTAATCCTGTGACTTACAATTCACAAACACTTACAAAAACAACAAGATTAGTAGTATTGCTTATGCATGCTTGCATTGGGATGTGCAATAATAAGCAATGGTGTATCTTATAGGACAAAGGATTGGGATTCAACACTTTGATATGGGTGAAAGAAAAAGAAAGAAAATAAAAAGGAAAGAAAGTGAAACAAATGCAAAATTGCAAAATTGAACCTAGGTTGCCTCTTGGTAGCGCTAACCACCATGTCGTCAGACGGGCAAACACCAACTCATCTTCAACTTCCGTAGATAGGGTCCTGAAGCATTAAAACTTCCACACGAGCCACGCTCAGATCTTATGCGTGCTTCAAGCATTGCCCATTCACCGTCAACTCTCAGCCATCCTTCAAGTCTTTAATCTTAACTGCTCTGGAAGGGTAGGCAACCAACACCTCATATGGACCATCCCATCTTGTCTTAATATTACTTGCAAAGATTTTCAATCGTGAGTTAAACAACCAAACTTTATCAAAGGGAGAGAATGATTTCTTAATAATGTGTTTATCATGAATTCTCTTCATCATATCCTTATAAACCTAGGCATTCTCATACACCTCAAATCTAAGCTTTTCCAATTCCGCTAGGTCTAGCTTCCTTTTCTCACCCGCTCTTGCCAAATCAAAATTTAAGGCTTTGATGGCCCAATAAGCTCTATGCTCAAGTTCTGCTGGCAAGTAACAAGCTTTCCCATAAACCAATCTAGACGGAGACATACCAATGGGAGTCTTAAAGGCGGTACAATAGGCCCACAAAGCATCATTTAGCCTAATAGACCAATCTCTCCTATCGAGCCTAACCGTTTTCTTTAAAATTTTCTTGATCTCCTTATTGGACATCTCTACTTGTCCACTAGTATGTGAATGATAAGGAGTAGCAACCTTATAAGTGACCGAATATCTTCTCAACAAAGCCTCTAAAGTCCTATGGTGAAAATGCAAACCCCCATCACTAATCAAGACCCTAGGGACTCCAAATCTAGAGAAAATGTTCACCTTCATGAACTTAATCACTACCCTGTGGTCATTAGTGCGTGTAGGAATAGCCTCAACCCATTTGGACACATAATCAACGACCACTAAAATGATTTGCTACCCAAAGAAAGGTGGAAATGGACCCTTGAAATCTATAACCCAAACATCAAACAACTCACATGGAAGAATAGGGGATAAAGGCATCGTGTTTCTTCTAGAGATAGACCTGGATTGTTGACATCTAAAACACTTTTTACAATACTCTTGAACATCTCTAAAGAGAGTGGGCCAAAATAATCCACATTGCAAAACCTTTGCGGTGGTCTTCTTCCTACTAAAATGACCCCATACCCCTCATCAAGACACATGCTCAAAATGCTCTCAAACTCATTCTCGGGTACACAGTAGCAAATCATTGATCCGCACACACTTTAAAAAGATAAGGATCCTCTTAAAAAAAATGCCTAACTTGTGCTAGGAACCTATCTTTTTCTCTTTTCTCCCAATGGGAAGGAAAACGCCTTGTGGCAAGATAATTGACAACATGAGCAAACCAAGATGTGTGATGAGAGATGGCAAAGAATTGCTCATTGGGAAATGAATCATGAAAAGGGGATGGATCACTAGATGACTCACTAATAAGATGGGAAAAATGATCCACAACTAAATTTTCTCTACCCTTCTTATCCTGGATTTCGATGTCAAACTCTTGAAGGAGGAGCAACCACCTAATCAAGTGGGGCTTAGACTCTTTCTTTGACAACAAATATTTTAATGCCGCATGATCGGTGTAAACAATCACTTTGGATCCTAAGATGTATGACCTAAACTTGTCAAGGGAGAACACTATTGCTAGAAGCTCTTTTTCTGTGGTGGTATAGTTCTTTTGGGCTTCATCAAGAGTCTTGCAAGCATAGTTCACAACTTGGGGCAACTTATCCTTCCTTTGACCTAAGACAGCTCATATCACATAATCAGATGCATCACACATAATCTCAAATGGGAGACTATAGTTAGGTGGTTGGATAATCGGGGATGTAGACAATAAGGATTTAAGCCTATTGAAAGCCCTAACATACTTATCATCAAAGTCAAAAGAGACATCTTGTGCTAGGAGCCTAGATAAGGGACGTGCAATGTAGCCAAAATCCTTAATGAATCTATGATAGAATCCTGCATGCCCTAGAAAAGATCTAACATCCTTAACACACTCAGGGACAAGTAACTTTTCAATCAATTCTACCTTAGCTAGGTCAACTTGAATACCTTTAAATGAAACTATATGACCCAACACTATCTCTTTTTGCATCATGAAGTGGGATTTCTCCTAACTCAACACTAGATTCTTCTCCACACATCGATCTAAGACTAAAGAGAGATGACTCAGGCACTCATCAAAACTATCACCAAAGACTGAGAAATCATCCATGAATATCTCTAAATGCCTCTCAATCATGTCATTAAAAATGGCCATCATACACCTCTAGAAAGTCATTGATGTATTACAAAGACCGAAAGGCATCCTCCTATAGGAAAAAGTGCCATAAGGACAAGTAAAGGTGGTTTTCTCTTGGTCCTCGAGAAACACGGGGATCATATTATAACCCGAATAGCCATCTAGATAACAATAGTAGCTATGCCCAGCCAGACTATCTAAAATCTGATCTAGAAAAGGCAATGAGAATGATCCTTCCTAGTTTTGGAGTTGAACTTCCAATAATTAATGCAAACTCTCCAACCCGTGGTAGTACGTGTGGGGATAAGCTCTCCTCTCTTATTCTCCACAACCGTGATCCTAGAGTTCTTAGGGACAACTTGGAATGGGCTAATCCACTCACTATTAGAGATCTGATAGATAATTCCTGCATCTAAAAGCTTAATGTTCTCTTTCTTAACTACTTCACTCATGTGTGGGTTTAGCCTCTTTTGCATCTCCCTAGAAGGAATGGCTCCATCCTCAAGGTGAATACGATGCATACAAACCGAAGGGTTAATACCTCTCAAATCATCAATTTTCCACCCTATAGCCTTCCTATGTTTCCTAAGAACCTCTAAGAGATGCTCCTCACGCTCATTAGAAAGATCGAAAGCTATAATGACCAGAAGGGTCTCACTAGGGCCTAGGAATGCATACTTTAAATGATTGGGAAGGGGTTTAAGCTCTATAGAAGGGCTAGGCTCAACCAAGGGGGACTCAATCTCAACATCATCAACGGGGACGTCACTAGAATCAAGACTAGAAGGATTAACCTCAAGTAACTTATCAGTCAAGGAACTCTCAATTATGAAGGTAGAGGCTATACACTTCTGCTCTAAGGTGTCTAAATCAAAGCTAGTCAACAATTCCTCAAATTTCCACAATTCTTCTCCATCAATCATAGTCCTCTCTACAAGGTCCTTGACTCAAGAATTAATCACATCAGCTCTAAAGCACTCTTCTCCATCCTATCCTCCTATACTAGCCCTATTCACTACCTCGGAAACCTTTTGGGTAGACCTCAAATTCTCAAATGTCATCTCTAATAACCCTGACCTGCAATGAATAATGGCATTTGCGGTGGCAAGGAAGGGGCGACCTAGAAGAACGGGTGTTGAGTGTCTAGAGTCATGTCCCGAATCCATATCTAACACTATGAAGTCAACAGGGTACACAAACTCACCCACCTGGACCATAACATCCTCTATCACACCTCTAGGTCTAGGCTCAGACCTATCAGCTAGCTGAAGAGTAACATATGTAGGAGACAACTCACCTAAACCTAACTGCTGATAGATGGAGTAGGGAGTGAGATTCACATTGGACCTTAAATCTAACAAGGCATCAATCTAGGTCTCACGGATCCTACAAGGAATAGTGAAGGCTTCAGGGTCACTCATCTTGGGCGGAAGGCCTGAAGTACAAATGCTACTCACCTTCTCTGTGAGCTTCACCTTCTTAGGGATGTTCTACGACCTACGTTCCCTTGTACAAAGATCCTTAAAGAACTTAGAATAAGAGGGGATGGAAAGGATCACCTCTATCAAAGTAAGATTGACCTTAAGGTCCTTAAGATGCTTTAAAACCTTGAAAAACCTAGCATCCTCACTAGTTGTAGGCCTTTCTAAGATAGATGGAAAGGGAACTCTAGGCTCAACACCTCTAGACACATGGGAATCATTAATGTGATCCTATTCTTCCCGATGTGGGTTAGAAGTACTACTCTCTCCATGGTCTCTAATGGGCTCAACCCTCTCAACAGGTCTCTCTCTAGAATCCCTCTCAACAGGACTATTATGTGACTCTCTAGACTCAGAAGGACCATTAGGTGCAGGCACTACAAAGTCAACTCTTATCGTATTATCCACTACCCTACCGCTCCTAAGAGTGGTGACAATATTAGCCTGGGCCTGAGGGAGATAAATGGTATTGGTGGAGAAACAGGACTGGACTCTAGGGTTCACCTCCGGTTGTGAAGGCAATTTCCTGGGGTTTCTAGCACTCAACTGTGCAGTAATCTGTCCTAACTATGTCTCAAACCTAGCCATCTACTACCTATAGCTAGCCATCTCTTGCCTATTATCAGCTAACTCCTGCTGCTAAATAGCTAATACCTACTACTAATTCTAAATAAACTGCCTTAACTTCATCATATCATTGCTAAGATTCTGGCTACTGAGGAAGCAGGTAAAGCCTAAGGTTGAAGAGCACTAGTGAGACAAGGCTGATTAACATGATAGAAACCTGGGAAGTATTGAGGATGGGGTTGCTGCTTAGGTGAAACCTGAGAATGTGACCTAGACTCATGCTGACCTTGTCTCCAAGAAAATTTTGGGTTGTCCCTTCAACCTGGATTGTATGTGTTCGAGTATGGATTATACTCATGAGAATAACCTTGTGTGGCACACACTTACTCTTTCATGAATTAGGGAAACTAGGATGCTAAAGGGTAAGCTATTGTCTTATGAGATGACTTGAAACACAATGCACAAACCTCAACAACTAAAGGGACAGAGGAAGAACCTATAGAGCTAGTCATATGACCTTGGGATGAAAGAGATAAAGAAATGAATTGTTCTAGCTTATTCGTCAAAGTCTCAACCTTATTGGGTAAATCTAAAGAAACTCCAACCTCACTAACACTTCATTTGTTGCTTCCTCGACTAGACCTTTCCATAGAAAAATTTTGAAAATAATTTTCATCATTTCTGTTTTCTCCCATGCCTCAGTCGATCTCAAGAGATAGAAGCCACCACCGGAGGTGACATTGACCATCATCCTATTTTATTTATTTAAACCTTGAAAGAAATATTGCAATAGGTCATGATTGCCATACCCGTGATGTGGACATTGTCTAAGAAGATCCTTGAACCTTTCCCAAGCCTCATGAAAGGATTCTAGATCATGATAGGAGAAAGTCATAATGGCGGTCCTAAGGTCGACTGTCTTGGCCATAGGATAAAATTTTTGAAAGAACTTAGATTGAAACTCAGCCCATGTAGTAATGCAACCATTAGGTAAGGAATGCAACCAAGCCCTAGCCTTTCCCTTAAGAGAGAAAGGAAACAATCTTAGACGTATGACCTCTTGGGAGACATTGGGGACATGGAGAGTGAAACTCATCTCAACAAAATCAGTGATATGATCTAGAGGACTCTCATTACTTCCCTTGTAAAAGGAAAGAAGCATGGCCAACATATTGGGCTTAATCTCGAAGTTTGTCTCCCATAAACCCAGAATTTTATGGGTCGATTCCATAGGAAGAGTATGCTGTGAGATGGATTCTATGTGTGTGTTCTAGAGTGTGCCTAAAAAGAAACCTAAACTATCTATTTTTAGGATTTTGGATGGTCAGGAGCTCTACCAAAAATGAATTAAACTAAACTATAGGAATGGAAAAGTGGGGGACAGGCTAATTTAAAGGAACTAACAAATGGAAAGGTGTTAGGGTGACTTCAACTTATGAATGGGTGATTTTATACTCAAATGCTATAGGATTAAAGAATGATAGCTTACTTTAGTGATTGCTCTTAACTAGGTTGCTAAATTAGTGTCTTAATTTCCCCCGAGGACTCGGTATGGGTCCATCCCTAGGCGGCGTCTCCTAGAGCTACGGTGTGGTCCTTAAGACCTAGGGCCTTAAGAGTGACCAATTAGCTTCCTAGGTGACTTAGAATGAACCTACCCTAGTACCTAAATCATTGGCTGGATTTAACCCCAAGACCAAGTGTTGCTAAGGTCGATTAGGGAACTAATCAGTGAACTAAGCTCTAGGGTTAAATCGATCTAAGTCACCTAAAAGCCTAACTAACTAGCCCTAATTCCTAAGTAATAAATACCACACTGTAGCTCTAGGAGTCAACACCTATGGACGGACCCGTATTGAGGCTTAAGGTATGAACTGAGAGGCTAATATTAGTCTAGACGAGAGTAACCAAGTATAATCCATCAAGAAAACCTAACGAGAAGTACTGATCATCGTCTTTTGAGTGCAAGCTCTAAAGACCCGCAAGTGCATGGATCGGTGTAGTAAAGTGTATGCAAGTTCTGGGTCGATTCCACAGGAAAGCTATGTTGTGAGATGGATTCTATGTATGTGTTCTGGAGTATGCCTAAAAAGAAACCTAAACTATCTATTTGTGGGATTTTGGATGGTCGGGAGCTCTAGCTAAAATGAATTAAACTAAACTATGGGAATGGAAAAGTGGGGGACGAGCTAATTTAAAGGAACTAACAAAAGGAAAGGTATTAGGGCAACTTCAACTTATGAACGGGTGATTCTATACTCAAATGCTATGGGATTAAAAAATGATGGCTTACTTTAGTGATTGCTCTTAACTAGGTTGCTAAATCAGTGTCTTAATTTTTCCCCCAGGACTTAGTATGGGTACGTCCTTAGGAAGCACCTCCTAGAGCTACGACGTGGTAATTATGACATAAGGCCTTAAGAGTGACCAATTAGCTTCCTAGGTGACTTAGAATGAACCCACCCTTGTACCTAAATCATTGGCTAGATTTAAAGCTACGACCTAGTATTGCTAAGGTCGACTAGTCCTATCCTGAAACCTATTGGCTGGATTCAAAGCCAAAAGAGACTCGGTCTAGGCTAGCCCTAAATTATTTACCACCATTCTAAGGTCACTATAGCAAGATTTGACTTGATAGCACATTCATACATGTTCTAGGCCAAGGTGTTCGTGAATAAAAGGATCTATTCAACTACCAAACATCGTCATGCTCGGATTACACCATTAGAAGCAATTAACAACCAACGTGTATTCGTTATTGAAGTCATATTCCCTACTAGACATGCAAACATACATATAGACATGAAGATAAGTATTACCCACTTCATAGCATCCACATATAAACACATAAACATGATTATAGCATGGATGTGATGTGTTTAGTAATAAATAGACTTCAATCTATACACATGCTACTCATTTAGGCATTTAATCAAACACTTAGACATGAATGAGAAAATAACCATTTAAATAAAAAAATCAAACGTGTATATATTCAGCCACTTAATCCCATATCATAAGCTAACCCATTACATAAGCTAAATCACCTTGTACAAGTCTACTCAATCATAATAAGAGAGAGAATGAAAGAGAGTTTATGGAGCTTCCCTTTCATCCTATCTAATCTTATACAAAGCTCTTGAGCAAACTTGAATCCAAATGTTTTAAACCCTCTAAATCCTCTTGCTTCAAGGTGATGAAATGTGTGAGAGAGTGTGTGTGATGTGGGTGAACACTAGGGTTAAGTGTGTGTGTGATAGGAGTGTTAAGATCCTCTTTTTTTGAATTGTCAAAAGATTCCTCTTTTAAGTTTGAAAATCGAGTTTTTTTATTAGCTCTTCACGCACTGCCGGCCGACCTCTTAGCTCGACCGACTTTTCTTGATGCTCTCTGGACTGGATTGACCGGCTCTGGAGGGGTGGTCGTCCGACTATTTTGTGCACCTTTCTAGAGTGGTTGGTCAACATAGTCGATTAGCCGACTCGTTCTTCTTGGTTGTCTGGTTGACTTCCTTCCTCTATTCTTTGTCTTCATAGCTTACGAGCTTCTCTTTTTGACCCATGCATCTCCCATCTTCATCACCTATCATCGTTCAATCTCCATCTTAACCTAAATGTTCACCTAAATCATTAAAAACAAGAAATTAGTGTAGCAATTCATCTCTTAAACTCAATATGTACAATTGTTTATGCTTAAGCCTATTCTTATCAAAAGCACTAACTATTACATCTTTATGAGCACTTAATACCTCTTAAACAAGGCAAATAACAATGCAAACACACATAAAAAACACAACACATCAAGCAGTAATCACCCATTTGCAAGTCGCAGTTGATGTGTTAGTTTTGTGTGTGCCTATGTATAGCATTCTTATTCTTGTTTTAAGGTATTTTGTGCTTTATTAGGTGTATTATTATATAATTTAGGTCATACTTGTGCGTATTAGGGTTTACATCATCATAGTTGAGCTTAGAACATAAATGCTACACTAATGCACGCTTATTGCTTGTCTTAGGCAGTTTGAGGGATGTTTGGAGCTTAATGAAGATGCTAATGGTTTGGCCAAGGATTGGAAGCATATTTGAAGATAAAAAGTGGAAGAAAAACAAGTTGGGAAGCTTTCAGACAAAGGGCAAGGCAACTGAAAGCCAAATGGAGCGAAAACGAAGCTGAAAGAGAGCAAGCATGGAGTACCAACTAAATGGAATCAAAGAGGTAGTCGAGCTCTCATTCAGCAGCCGAAACTGGAATGTTACATCCTCTAGGCAGCTGAGAGACTCCTTGGAGGTGGTCAACCAGTACACTCAACTGATACTGCGTGATTTTTGGCTATATAAGCCTTATTCTGGCCATTTTGTAAGGAACAAGTCATATTCTTTCACCCCTACTTCATACCCATTACACAAAACCAAATTCCATTACTCACCCACCTCACATACTCAATCTCACATCAATTACATCTATAAACAAGCTTGGATTTGAGGATTAAACAATGATTTGGAGGCTTTAGGGCAAGATTTGTAAAGAGCAAGCAAGGAAAATGAGGGAGCTTTACATTCTCCTATTTTTTTCTTGCCTAATACTATGTTAACTTACCTCTAGATTAGGGATGGTTGCTATTTTTGTAATGGATTAAGGATCTAGATACTTGTCTTTGAGATATTGATGGTTATATACATGCTTTGTTCTTATATTTCTATGGCTTGAAATTAAACATGTCAATGTGTTTGATGAAATGCCTCTATTAGTTTGCATGTGTAAATTGTGCTTAGATGCTAATAGTAATGGCTTCACCTTAGTCTCAATCCATGCTAATGGCATAAACCCTACTTGCAACTACATTTCTGATTGATTAATTGTGCTTTTAATGTCTTTAGTATAATAGGTAATCACCTCTAGCATGAAATATGGCTAAAAGGGCACCACTATCATTTGTTTGACCTAAAGGACTTAATCTCTAGTTTGAAACATAACTAGAAGGTTAGACTCCCTATTAGGACATTAATAAACACCCAAGGGCCTTAAGACTAAGCCCAAAAGCCATACCTAGCTAAGAAAAACCTATACTTCAAATTGGGCCCAATTAGAGATAAGGTTGCACTCTTAGTTAGAATAGTAATCTAAGCCTGTAATTAGAGTAATCAAACCATCAATAGCATCAAAATAAGGTTAGAAACCTGAGTCCATTCCAAAAAAGCAATCACCCTTAAGTTTCTTCCGAACCCTTGTAGATTCTCACTTCTGTAGCTTGTTTATACCACTATTCTCGTTAGTTAGGTTTACTTTCCTTTTAGCTTAGCTTTAAGTTAGAGATCCAATCAATCCAAAAAATCAAAAAAGAATATGTAGGACTACACGTAGCTAGCGTAAGACACACTTTCACTTAGAGCCACACACTAAGTAGCCTTCACGTCCCAACACTCGCATATGCTATACTATTGTAACCCGTGCACTTGTGGGTAACACTTTTAAAACTTTACATCAAGTTTTTGGGGCCATTGTCAAGGAGGCACGAATGTTGGCTTCTTTGTTTTTGTGTGTTTTTCATTAGTTACATGTTGTATATACATTTCTTGTTTGTTTATCATGTACATATCTATTTTCATTTTTTGTTTCTTTTACTTCTTTTGATTTTTCTAGTTTAGCTTACTTCTTGTGTTTGCATTTTCTTTTTGTGTTTTTCTTAGGATTTAGGTATTTGTAGTAGGTAGTTGTTTTGTTGAATTGAAGTTCGGGGGTTGAAGTGTGAAAGGAGAATCATGTTATTTTGCATTCTTGAACAAATGGCTAATCCTAATCCCAATCCTCTACTTTGAGCCAAGACTAGAAGGCAATATCTTGAGCTTGACATTTATCAACCTTGCATGCCTATTCAACTATCGACCCTCGAAGATGCGAGCTTTAAGATTAGGCCTAAGAGCTTGCAAATGCTTCCATCATCCTATAGCCATAATAATGAGAATCCCTATGTGCATATAGGTGCATTTCTTGAAATATGTTCTACCATTCATTTTTAGGGATGTCTTTTCAGAGAACGTTAGGCTTAGACTATTCCTATTCTCTTTAAAAGATAAAGCAAGGCAATGGTTTAAGTCTTTGCCCTATAAGTCTATCACTAGCTGGGACGAGCTTCAAGTTAAGTTCCTTCATAGAGTTTTCCCTATAGCTAGGAAGACCATTCTTAAGGCAGAGATCATGACATTTACACAACGAGAATTAGTGCCTTTTCACGAGATTTAGGAGAAATTCAATAAGCTTTGTCGCGAATACCCACATCATAGGTATAATTTACATGAATTGCTCTAGTTTTTCTACTCAGGCTTGACTTCACCTCATAGGCTAATCGTCAATACTTCGAGTAGTGAGGGGTTCTTAGATTTGACAACTGAGGAGGCCTGGTCAAAACTAGAGGTTATGGCAGAGGACTCATTCCAGAATTCTAATTTTAAGAGAGTTGGAAAGGGAACTAGGAATACCACTCTTAGTAGTGTGTGCGAGGCTGGTCGAATAATAATTTAGCTGCTAACGTAAAAGCTCTTACTAGGAAGTTTGACCAATTTATGCTTTAGGAGCTACATCTATTCACAGGTATACTCCTAGTGTATCTTTCCTTCATCCTCTGAGTCTTATAGAGGTGTTTACCTTGTGCTCTGAGTCTAGTCATACCACTATAGCATGCGCTCTCACCCCATAGTTCCTTGAGTTTATACAAGAACATGTTCTCGCCAATCAAGGTTATTAATCCATTGCTTATCACCCACCCGGACTCAGGTGGCATGATCATTTCGAGATAGTACAATCGTATAACAACACAAATTCCTTTTATTTATCCCGGAATAATCCTAGTCCATCACTTCCTAGTCCTACAAGGTTTCATTGGGCAGTTTTTGAGCCTAGGTATCCTAGTTTATCACAGCGTTACTCCAGTCTACTCCCATTAGTTTTGCTCCACCTGTTTAGCCTATAGTTGATCGTAGGTGATGTTTTCATTTTGTGTGCTTATGTGTTGCATGTATATACTTATTTTGAGGTGTTTTAAGCTTTATTTAATGTATTTGTATACAATTTAGGTCATACTTGTGCATATTAAGGTTTACAAGTTCATAGTTGAAGTTAGGACTCAAATGCTACACTAATACATGTTTGCTGCTTGCTTAAGGTATGATTTGGGAAGATAATTAGAGCTTAATTGAGGGTGCTTGAAGTGTGGAACAAAGCAAAGGGTGTTACGGACATAAAGGAACGAAGAAAAGTGCATTTAGAAGTGGCCAGGTGAAGAAAGAAGCAACCGAGGCGAAACTTAGCACAATGTGAGCCAAATTCAGAGATTGCAACCTAAGAAAGACATGGACAAATTTCCAAATGATGGCTTGGGAGATCCCCCACGATGATACTAAGCCATAGAGAAAAAGGGTGCACAAATTGGAGATAAAACGAGCAAGATATGATCATTTTACTATCAAAACTGATTAGCTTCTATCTAGGCCGGACGACAGGCGGTTGACCAGCAAGGTTGACCGACTGGATTAGAATCTGGGCCAATTTTGGCTAGACAACTTAGCCCTAAAACTGGCTGGATGCGTTAACAGCTCTATTTAAGCCACTTTGGAAGGAGGAAAACACCCATTTCCTAAAACCCAAAAATCACCTCACACACTCACTTCTAAACACATTTAACACTTGGAATCAAGGATCCAAGAGGATCAAACACTAGGATTTGGGGCATAGTTCATGGATTGTAAAGCTTGGCTATGAATAAAAAGGTATCTCTCTTTTATCCTAAGTCTAATTATGTTTGATTAGAGTTATGTAGGATGATTATATCTTGTATTTATAGATTGATTACTACTTTTTATTAATGGTAACTTGATGGATTTATGTATACATGCTTTATGTTTAGGGTTTCAAAGGCTATTTTACGTCCATGTCTCTGTGTTTGTAGAAATGCCTCAATGAAGTTGCATATGCATATTTAAGTCTATTATGCTATTAACCATCTCTAAATCATTATGCTAGCATGTCTATGTGTTTGTGTGATGATTACATGAAATAGCTATGTTTTTATACATGTCTATGTCTGCATTTGCATACATAATAGCATGAATAGCTTCTATTGCATACATGCTATAGCTTAAATTTGTGTAATCTAAGCATGTCTATGTGTTTAGTAGTAGAATATTCCAAAGTATTCTCAAATTCCATGCCCTAGATGTGTTTGCTTTGCGCTTAAATGTTAATACCCGCTATTGTGATGTGATCAATGGTGCACAACTTGTAACTAGCCTAGGCCGAGTCCCCTTTGGCTATAAATCTAGCCAATAGGAGTCCGGATATGTTTAGTTGACCTTAGTTCACTTAGAAAGGTTAGTTAGTCGACCCTTACTCCCTAGGTTCACAAGGACCACGCCGTAGCTCTAAGTGGGGCAAAGCTTAGGAACGGACTCGTACTGACTTCTAAGGCTAGATTGGGGAACTAATTGAAGGACTAAGTGCTAAGGTTAGATCGATCTACACTCACCTAGAACCTTATTAGCTAGCCCTAATTCCTAAGTCATAAAGACCATTTCGTACTGCTAGGCATTGCCACCTAGGGATGGACTTGACCTGAGGCTTAGGTTACCAATTAGGAGGATAATTATAGGTCTAGATTAGAGCACTTGGTATAATACATCAAGTAACTCTAGAATGACATAGTAATCACCATAAACAAGACATAATTGGTGCATCTTTAAAGTGCAAGCTATAAAAGACCCACAAGCGTACAGATTGTGCAATATAGTGCGTACAAATGCGGGTGTCGAACCACAGGGAGGTGTGAATAATGTGCGTGAATTCTATGCTTGGTGTTCTAGAAAGTGCCAAAAAGAACATATTTTTGTGGTTTTGGATTATCGGGAGCTCTAGGTAAAGGAAATAAAACTAAACTATGAATATGAAAAATGGGAACACAAGTTGGTCAAGAGGGAACTAACAATTGAGAAGGGGTTAGGGTGACTTCGACTTATGAATGGGTAATTCTATACTCAAATGCTATGGGATTAAGGGATGATGGCTAACTATCATGAGTGCTCTTAACTAGGTTGCTAGTTAGTGTCCTAATTTCCCCTTAGGACTCGGTGCGGGTTCGTCCCTAGACGGTGGCTCCTAGAGCTACGGCGTGGTCCTTATGACCTAGGGCCTCAAGAGTGACTAACTAACTTCCTAGGTGACTTAGAATGAACCTACCTTAGTACCTAAACCTTTGGCTGGATTTAAAGCCAAGATCTAGTGTTGCTAAGGTCGACTAAACCTATCCAGAAACCTATTGGCTGGATTTAAATACAAAGGAGACTCAGTCTAGACTAGCCCTAAATTACACTTCATCATTTTAAGGTTACTACAACAAGATTTGACTTACTAGTGCGTTCATACATGTTCAAGGCCAAGGTGCTTATGAATAATGGAACCTATTCAACTACCAAACATCGTCATGTTCAGTTCTCACCATTAGAAGCAATTAACAACCAACATGTATGCTTTATTGAAGTTATACTCATTACTAGGCATGCAAATATACATATAGACATGAATATAAGCATTACCCACTTCATAGCATCCACATATAAACACATAGACATGATTATAACATGGATTAGATGTGTTTAGTAACAAATAAACTTCAATTTATACACATGTTACTCATCTAGGCATTTTATCAAACACTTAGACATGAATGAGAAAATACCCATTTGAACAAGAAAATTCGAAACATGTATATATATTCAGCCATCATATCCCATATCATAAGAGTATATAGTTAACCCATTACATAAGTTAAATCACTCTACACAAGTCTACTCAATCATAATAGGAAATAGAATGAAAGAGAGAGAATGAAGCTTCCCTTTCATCCTAGCTAATCTTGTACAAAGCTTTTGAGCAAACTTGATTCCAAATGTTTGAACCCTCCAAATCAAGCTTGATTCTTAGTGAGAAATGTGTGAAGTGGGTGGGATCTAGGGTTAAGTGTGTGAGAATTTTAGGTGTGAAGTGTGTGTTAATCTCCCAAAAGTCCCCCCTTTTTCTGCCGAATCGGGCCCTATTTATATGTTCTCAGCATATTACCGATTGACTGTCTAGGTCGGCTGGCTTCTAGACCTAGCTCGATCGGCTTTTTAATGATACTCTCTGGACTGGCCGATCAACCTAGCCGGTCGACTGGCTCTTTTTCCTTGGTCGTCCGGCTGACTTTCTTCTTTCATTCTTTGTCTTTTCAGCCTCCGGTCTTCTCTGTTAGACCCGTACATTTCCCATCTTCATCACCTTTCATCGTCCAATCTCGATCTTAACCCAAAGTTCACCTAAATCATTGAAAACAAGCAATTAGTGTAGCAATTTGCCTCTTAAACTCGATATATACATTTGTTTATGCTTAAGCCTATTCTTATCAAAAGCACTACACTAATGCATCATTATGAGCACTCAACACCTATAAAATATAGGTAAATGACAATGCAAACACACACAAAAATACAACACATCAGTAATCGCCTTTGTCCTCTATTTCCAACATTTCAATCCCCTTAGATCACTTGATTCCCCCATCATACACACACATTGTTTATTTCCTTGTCCTTAGTTTAGCTTTACATTTTTGAGCTCTCTTTAAACCAAAAATCCCCAAAAAGAGTGTAGTCTAAGTCCCAACACATAGCTCTTAGGACACCATACGCGTTAGGCCTCCCCATAGATTCAACCCCGCACTCCCATACACCGTACTACACACGACCCGTGCGCTTGCAAGCTATTTAGGCTTGTGCCGCGAGATAGCATATCAGTAGGATAAACATACTTGATAAAATGATATAGGCCTAGCGGTAGATGTTTTAGAGTGCAATAGGAGATTTAAAGAATAAAAAAAGACATCTTGCTGAACAAGTTTGCTATAGAGACCTAGGAAAGCTACCTATTTGTCATCAGTCGAATCATAGAGATTTGTGTAGTATTTCTAGCCCTTTTTCAAGTGATTATGCATAGGCTAATGCTGTCACAACCTTGAGAAATGGTAGGGTTATAAATTAGGTGGGAGAGTTTGTCAATAGAGCTAGGCTTGAAATGTGACGTGTTGATGGAGAGACTAATATGCCTAAGAAGAGAACCAGAGAGTTTAGGGATAAAAAGAGAAATCACATTGAGGTAAGTATTAATCTACCTCATAGAGAAGGGAAATAGGTTGTTAAATCTCATGACGTTACTTCTAGAGGTCCTTTTCCTTTAGCATTAGAGAGGCCCAAGAAAGTCAAGGATGACAAAGAATTGAGGAATTTAGACTCTCTTAAGGATATTAATGTCACTCTGCCTTTAGTTGAGGGCATTAAGAAGATACCAGCTTATGCCAAATTTTTTAGAGATCTATGCATTAGAAAAAGGCAGACCACCCACCTCCTTAAGAAGGTAAAGCTTACATAGAAGGTTAATAGCATTAATACAATAAGCGTTTTGCTTAAGCTTAGTGATTCGTGGGCTTTTAACATATGTTGTGCTATTAATGATCACCCAGTAGCCCATGCCATGTTTGATTTAGGTTCTAGTGTCAATCTTATTCCTTTTTTGGTGTATAAACATTTAGGTTTGG
Organism: Cordia subcordata; assembly: GCA_028554755.1. NCBI lineage: Eukaryota > Viridiplantae > Streptophyta > Magnoliopsida > Boraginales > Cordiaceae > Cordia > Cordia subcordata. The sequence goes on from JAPTOF010000009.1 coordinate 4,895,099, forward strand.
GGGAGTTGAAGCCTACTAGTATGGTTTCACAATTAGCTAATAGGAGTAAAAAGAGACCTCGTGGGATAGTTAAGAATGTCACTATTAAAGTTGGAGAGTTCTACTATCTTGTGGATTTCATTATTCTAAAAATGCGTTTAGGTCATGACATTAGGAATACGACACTTGTCCTTTTGGGGAGACCATTTTTAGCGACTACTGATGTAGTAATTCATTATAAGATAGGGGACATTGAGTTTACATTTAGGAATTTGAAGGAAAATGTTAAGGGTGCCAAGTTTGCCATGAAGGATAAAGCAGGTGACGAGGAGAATTGTTTCTTCAAAGAGTCTGTCACTTTTAGTGATGATGACTCCTATGATTCTTTCTTGTCATTAGAAGATAGAGCTATACTTGACACGATCATCGAGCAATTGAATTTGAAGGCTTTTAGTGTGGCTTACTTAGAGAGTGATATACATTCCTTAGTAAATAGTCCTAATTCCCATGTCAAGGAGTCCTTTGATTCACTCCTAGCTCCGAGCGGTATTGGTGAGCTTGATGAGATTATTGCACTAATTAACTCTGGCATCTCTCTTTCTGAATTGAATACCTCTTTCATTCTCTTATCTACTCTTAGATCTAGTGAGACCATTACTATTGATCCTTTCTTAGTTGAGAGTAGTCTCGAGCTTTCACTGAGTATGCTTTCTACTATTTTGGAGTCCATAACTGTACCTATTGTTTTTTATCCTATAGGCAATAATGCTTCATTTTCTCCCTTGATTCCGCTAGAGTTTAGGTTAGCCACTAGTGAGTTAAATATGGGAGAAGAGATTTGAGTGTTCGATCCAGGCATAGAAGAGTGTGTTGTTACACCATTTGTTTTAACCTTTCTCATAAGATGCACATTTTTTAACCTATTTCTTTTATCTGAGGATGCCCAGCATGACCCTATTTACACATTGTTTGGGTGTGAGCTCAAATCTTCGATGCCTTAAATGCGTGATGTTGATTGCATTTTTCATTTATTGTATCCATTTGCTACTTTCTTCTATGTTGATTCGCTTATTTAGCAGTGCGTGCCTAAGGACTTTAAGTACCATTGGCCCTAACATTACTACCTAATTAGGGGCATAAAATCCAGCACTACTAGGAGGCTCCCTAGAAATTTTGATAGTTAGAGTTTGGTTAATGAGTTTCTTACTTTTTCTTTTCTTAGTACATTTTGTTTTTTCATTATTTTTTCTTTTCACTTTCATTTCCCTTATCTCCGTTGCTTTCCATATATAAATCCTTGTCATTTACACTTGCCATTGTGAGATTTTAATATTGTCTGTTTGTTGATTTCCTTTGTAGATCTTTCAAGTTGAGTGGAAACTGGGTGCAAGGGAAGTTAATGGACACAATCATTAAAACATGGCATGCGTGGCTTAATGCTATGCAAGGTTGTATCTATTCATCTTCCACTTGTCCCTTCTTATCTACCCCTACCCCATATCCCCTACGTGTTTTGTGATGATTCACTTGCTTGTTGTGTGGTTTTGCTCTATTTGCTTAAGGATAAGCAAAGTCAGGCTTGGGGATATAGGACTATGATTTTGATGTTTTATACTTTAATAAGGGTAGATGTACATTATTTTTATAAAAATGGTGAAATGTTTTCAATTTTTATGTATATAGAATCGTTTATGTCTTTGTTGATTAGAGTGTTGGCTTTTATGATTGACTTAATTGATTGGTGAATATAAGTTTGCATTGTGGGAAGTAAATGTAGTGAAAGGAGAGCCAATACTTGGAAAAGATGCCCTTGAAAGTTGTAAGAAGTGAGTGCCTCTAAGAATGCACCTTGTAGATACCTCATGGCTTTGTTGGAAAAAGAGTAAAAAAAGAGGTCACTAATATGAGTGTCCCTTCCTTGATTGGTTCTTTCTTATGTGCCTTAGCCTTTCTTTTTCTTTTCTTTTTGTTATGAAATGAAAAATGCAAAAAAAAAATGAAAAAAAAATGGAAAAAGGCAAAAAAATTTCAAAAATCAAAAAAAATTGAAGAAACAGAAAAAGTGAAAAAGCCAAAAGCCATTAAAAAAATGAAAAAAGTAAAGTTCATTAAATTAGTGCTTAGAACAAGTTTCTCGTTTCGTTCTTTTAATGTTTTGTATATAAGGCTCTTACACCATTTTGTGAGTCATTGTGTTTATACATTCTTTCTCTCCTTATCTTTGACGCTTTGTGCATATTGGTAAGGCCATGTTAATTGAGAGGGCCTGAATAATCAATATTCAGTGTGTGTGTGTTAGAATCATAGGCTTGTAGTTGTTAAACCTACTTGGAACTTCCTGGGAGGTGCGAGACCCCTTGTGAGTTAGGGAAGGATCTAAAAAGGCTTGGAAATCCTTCTACAAAAGGAATAAGCCCCTCATGCTCTTTAGATTCACCGAGATAGCAAGTTAATATCTTAGGCAACCCTCTTTAGCTTAAGAGAGATAAACTTAGGTTTAGTCTTGCCTAGGGACAAGCAAGGAAAAGGTTTAAGGATGTTGATGTGTTGGCTTTGTGAGTGCTTATGCATTGCATTCTTATTCTTGTTTTGAAGTGTTTTTTGCTTTATTAGGTGTATTAGTATAGTATTTAGGTCATACTTATGCATATTAGGGTTTACATATTCGTAGTTGAGCTTAGAACATAAATTCTACACTAATACATGCTTATTGCTTATTTTAGGTGAGTTTAAGGGATGTTTGGAGCTTAATGAAGATGGAGATGGTTTGGGCAAGGATTGGAAGCATATTTGAAGATAAAAAGTGGATGAAAAACAATAGGAAACTTTCGGATAAAGGGTAAGGCAATTGGAAGCAAAACGAAGCGCAAACGAAGCCAAAAGAGAGCAACATAGAGTACCGACTGAATGGCATCAAAGAGGTGGTCAACCCCCTCATTCTGTCATCAAAACTAGAATGTAACATCCTTTAAGTGGCTGAGATACACCTTGAAGGCGGTCAATCGATTCAGTCAACCAGTACTTCGCGTATAGCATAGTGTATAAGGAACAAGTCATATTCTTTCACACCCACTTCATACCCATTACACAAAACCCTAATTTTGTCACCCAACCACCTCACACACTCAATCCCACATCAATTTGATCCATAAACAAGCTTGGATTTGAGGATTAAATATGGATTTGGAGGCTTTAAGGCATGATTTGTAAAAAGCAAGCAAGGATAATGAGAGAGCTTTACATTCTTCTCTTTATTCTTGTTTGTACTATGTTAGCTTAGCTCTAGATTAAGGATGATTGCTATTTTTGTAATGGGTTAAGGATTCTTTGCTCTTATATTTCTATGGCTTGAAATTAAACATGTCAATGTGTTTGATGAAATGCCTCTATAAGTTTGCATATGTTAATTGTGCTTAGATGCTAATAATAGTGACTTCACCTTTGCCTTTATCCATGCTAATGGCATGAATCCTGATATGCTATTCATAAGCACAACCCTAAATAGCCCACAAGCGCAAGAGTTACGTATAGCATAGTGTATATGAGTGCGGGGTTGAATCCACGAGAAGGCCTAATGTGTGAGATGCCCTAAGGTTTGTGCATCCTAAAGAGCTACATGTTGGGTCCCTAAAATAAGATCTTTTTCGTGTTTTTATATTGAGGGGAGCTCGAGAAAGATAAACCTTATCTAAAGGTAAGAAAAATAAAGGATGGTGTGCGTACGCAAAATAGGGGAATCAACAATCTAAAGGGATTCAAATATCAGAAATAGGGGACTAGGGTGATTACGTCTAGCAAATGGGTGATTATTACTTCTTTCTAAGGTTACTTCATAGATTATACTAAGTGCTCTAATCTAGACCTCCAATCAGCCTCCTAATTGGTACCCTAAGCCTCAATGTGGGTCTATCCATAGGTGGCGATGCCTAGAAGTACAGCGTGGTCTTTATGACTTAGGAATTAGGGCTACCTAATAGGATTCTAGGTGATATAGATCAATCTAACCTTAGCACATTGTCCACAAATTAGTTCCCCAATTAAACTTAGGACTTAGTACGAGTCGGTCCCTAAGCTTTGCCCTACTTAGAGCTATGGTGTGGTCCTTGTGAACCTAGGGTGTTAGGGTGGACTAACTAGTCTTCCTAAGTGAACTAAGGTAAACTGAACCTATCCAGACTTCTATTGGCTGGATTAAAGCCAAATGGGACTCAACCTAGGCTAGTTACTAGTTGTGCTCCATCAATCACGTCACAATAGTGGAAATTAACAATTACACACAAAGCATACACATATAAGGCATGGCATTCAAGAATATTCCAGAGTATTCTACTACAAAGTATATAGACATACTTTGATTATACCAATTTAAGTAATATAGCACCCAACATGTAAGCAATAAAAGCTATTTATACTATTAAGCATGCTAACACACACATAGACATGTATATAGGCATACCCACTTCATGTAATCACTGCACAAACACATAGACATGCTAGCATTTAGAGATGGTTAATAGTATACTCAACTCCAATATACATATGCGACTTCATTGAGACATTTCAACAAACATATAGACATGTATGTAAAATGGCCTTTGAAACCCTAAACACATAGCTTATATATACACAAATCTATCAAGTTCCCATTAATAAAGAGTATTAATCAATCCATAAATACAAGAATAATCACTCTACATAGCTTTTATCATACATAATTAAATTTGGGGTAAAAGAGAGACACCCTTTTATCCAAATCTATGCTTTACAATCCATGACCTATGCCTAAATCTTGTGTTTGATCCTCTTAGAAGCTTGATTCATAGGTGTTTTTGTGTTTAGAAGTAAGTGTTCAAGGTGGGTTAAGTGGATTTAGGAATTAGGGAAATGGGTGTGTGAAATAATGGGTGTCTCCCTCAAAAATAGCTGAAAATGTGCTTAAATATAGTAGAAATCGTGCAGGACTGGCGGACTAGCCGGTCAACCGGCTTTGGGGCTTGGTTGACTGGCTTAATAAGGTTATTCTCTAACTTGGCCAGTCAACCGACCTGGTCAGATTGGCTTTCGTTTTTGCACTTCGCAATCTCTTTTCGCCTCGGTTGCTCTTTTCTTCGCCTGACCATTTCCAAATGCACTTTTCTTCGTTCTTTTGCATCTAAACCACCTTTGGCTTTACTCCACACCCCAAGCACTATCAATCAAGGTCCAATGATCTCCCTGAATCTCACCTAAAACAAGTAACAAATATGCATTAGTGTAGCATTTAAGTCCTAAGCTCAACTATGAATATGTAAACCCTAATATGCACAAATATGACCAAAATGTTATACTAATACCCCAAATAAAGCACAAAACACCTCAAAACAAGATTAAGAGTAGAAAGCATAAACACACACAAAACCAACACATCAAATCCTACTTGAAACTGCATTTGTGATTAATTAATTATACTTTAATGTATTTAGTAGGTAATCACCTCTGGCATAAAACATGGCTAAAAGGGTACCACTATCATTTGTTTGACATAGGGCACTTAATCTCTTATTTGAAACATAACTAAAAGGTTAAACTCCTTATTAGGACATTAATCAACACCCAAGGGACTTAGGACTAGACCTAAAAGCCATAGTTAGCTATGACAAATCGACAAACCTATACTTTGAATCAGACCTTATTAGGGATAGGGTTGCACCGATAGTTAGAAGTGGTAGATCTAGTAATCTAATCCTACAATTAGAGTAATCAAACCATCATTAGCATCAATACCAGGTTAAGAACCCAAATTCATTCCAAAAAGGCAAACACCCTAAGTTTCCTTCAAACCCTTGTAGATTCTCAGTCCCATAGCTTGTTCATACCACCATTCTTGCTAGTTAGGTTTACTTGCCTTTTAACTTAGATTTAAAGTAGAGCTCAAATCAATCCAAAAAAAATCCTAAAAAGAATAGGTAAGACCACACATAGCTAGCATGGGACACATTTTCACTTAGAGCCACACATTAAGGTAGGCTCCCTATAGACACAACCCCTACTTTCATACAGTATACTAATACAACCTATGTATTTACAGGTACCACTTTTAAATCTTTACATCAGTAATCACCCTAGTTCTCATTTTTTATGTTTGAATCCCCTTAGATTGCTTGATTCCCCTATTTCACACACATACCGTCCTTTAGTTTCCCTGCCTCAGAGTAGGTTTATGTTTCCAAGCTCCCTTTTAAACCAAAACCCCAAAAAGATCATAGTTAGGTTTCCAACATGTAGCCTTTTAGGATGCATATAGTTTAAGACACTACATATGTTTGGCCTCCCCGTGGATTCGACCCCACACTTGCATGTACTTTACTACACATGACTTGTGTACTTAAGAGCTATTTAGGCTTGTGCCCCTAAATAGCTTATCAACCAATGTAAGGGTTAACTTTTCTAAGATACTGTATCTAAGTTTTACTCCCTTTTAACGTTTTGCTAAAATAGTAGACTAGCCTTCTTTAGTGTCTCTAATCAAGACGATTGCTACTGCCAAGTTAGAGTTTGGCAAGTATAGTAGCAATGTTTCTCCTTTTTTTGGTCTGGCAAGGACCGAAGGCTTTGTGAGATAGGACTTGATCTCTTCAGATGCTTCTTGGCATTTGAAAGTCCAATTGAAATCCTTTGGATTTTAAAGAATGGAATGCGCCGGTTAGCCAATTTTGATATGAGCTTTTCTGGATAATGATTGTGCATCATGTACCATTTTAGGGGGCTCGAGGTTGAGTTGGCCTTAATCATCTCAGGATTAGCCTCGATTCCATAGTGTGTCACTATAAAGCCCACGAATTTTCCCACTCGCACTTCGAAGGTGCATTTCTCAGGATTTAATTTGATACCAAACCTTCTCATTGTATGAAAGGATTCATTTAGGTCGGACACGTGGTCCAATGCCTACTTGCTCTTGACAAGCATGTCGTCGATGTACACTTCCATGTTTTGACCAATTTGGTCTTTGAAAGCCATGTTGACCATGCATTGATATGTTGCTTCCACATTTTTTAACTCGAAGGGCATAACTTTGTAGTAATAGAGTTCTCGATCGATGATGATAGTAATGTGCGGCTAATCAGCTGGTGCTATTTTTATTTGGTTGTAGCCCGAAAAGACATCCGTAAATGATAGCATCTTGAATCCTGCAATCGAGCCAACCAGTTGGTCAATTCTAAGTAGTGGGAAGGTGTCTTTCGGACATACTTTGCTCAAGTCAGTAAGTCTACATGGAGTCTCTACCTTCCGTTGTCCTTTTTTACCATTACCACATTGGAAACCGATGTTGGGTATTTTATTTCCTAAATGTGGCTTACTTTTAGCAGCTTTTCCACTTGTTCATCAATGGCTTAATTCCATAGAGTTGATGTTCAAGCGATGCTTGATTATTTTCACATCTATCCCTATTATATCAGTTAGATCCCAAGCAAATATATTAGAATTTAAAGACAAGAATTCAAAAATATCTTATCAGACTTCCTTAGTCTGCTCAGCTCCTACGCTAGTTTTTCTGTTAGATTGCTGATTTCAATAGCCTGATGGTCTTCAACTAGGCTTCTCCTCCTTGGATCATTTTTAAGCAACTTTACCATCGTGTTCTCGATGTTTTTCTGGTAATCCTTTACTTTCAGTGCTGCAGCATAGCATACCATGGCGCTGTGTTGATTTCCTTTAACAGTAATCACTCTATCTCTAGTCGATAACTTCATCATCTAGTAATAGGTTAACACTATGGCTCCCAACTTGTTTAGGGTAACCCGCCTAATGGTTCCATTGATCATACTTGGGTAGTTTACCACCATGAAATCTGCTTGTAGATCAAGGCACCTATCTTCATCCCTGATGTTAAGAGAGAGGTTGACCACCCCCTTCAGCCCAAACCTTATTACCAGAGAAACCAATTAGTTCGTGCTTTAATAAGTAAGTGTGGCTCGATCTAGCTTTAGTCGTTCAAATGCCTCATAATACAACATATAAGCTGTATTGCTAGTGTCTACCAGCATCCTGTATACTATGTAATTAGCCAAAATAACTATAATGACAAGAGGATTATCATGTTTTTTGGGGATTCTGACTAGGTCCTTGCTGGTGAAGTTGACATCCTTCATTCTCCTTATCTTATTTAGTGGAGCAAGAATCCAACGTACATATTTCTTTTGGTGGCTGAGTCTCCACAAGCTACTGGCCCTTCCTAAATCATGTCAACTATTTCGTGCACCTTTTTCCCTTTTCTCAAACTACGAGGGCGTGCTTTTGGAGCCTTACCCTGCCGTCTAATAACCTGCATCAATTTCCCTTTTTTGATTAACAACTTGATCTTGTCTTTCAAATTTTGACGCTCATCAGTGGTATGACGATGATCTCTATAGAAAAGGCAATACTTGTTTTTATCCCTCTTATCGGGCTTACCTTTCATCCTATTGGGCCATTTTACATCTCGCTCATGCTTCATTGCTACCAAGAACTCAAATTTGGATGTATTCAGGGGCGTGTGAGTATTGTAACGCCTTTTAAATATGTTTAGAGTTTCCCTTCTACTCTTTGAATCACTCTGATCCTAATACGACTTTTGTTGCTTCTGTTTCTGCTTCCTCTTATTCTTTTCCATTTGCACTCTTTGTCTCGTTCACCTTTGTTAATATCACATGTTCCGCTAAGATATACTTCTTTACCCTTTCCATAAGGTTGGTTAGTGAAGCAGGTTTCTTCCCCTATGGATAAAAGCTTCCATTGCTACTGAATTGGCCAAGTCAGGCACTTACAAGGTTATTTCATTGAATCTCTTGGAAAGTTCTCATAGAATATCATCACTTCGTTGTCTCAACTCGATAACCGACACCCATGATTTAGGTGCCACTTTCCTACTAGCTACTTGGTTCATAAAGGCTGCTTGCCAGCTACTTAAAAGAATGGATTGAATGGAGTGGTTGTTAATCGTTCCACGTTTGTATAGAACCCACTAATGTAGTAGGAAACACTTTGTATCAAGCAGTGTTGGTAGGGTTATAAAAGAACATTTATGGTTAATCACTAATTCATAATAAGCAGGGTTGCCTGAACTATCGTAGTGTGGCAACTTTGGGGTGACGAAGTCTCTTGGTACTAGTTCCTTAATGATTTTCTTCAATAATGAGCTATTAAGAAGTTCCTCTACATTTATGGCTTGGATAGGCCAGTGATTCAGAGCGATTTGTATAGAGGTCGTGGCTGTTGCCGAGGGCTTAGTAGACATTTCCTCTTAACATAGTGACTCTTCTTGCATATCCAAAGATAGTTGATAGATGGGTTGTTGCATGTATGCAGAAGCATTTGTTTGTGGGGTTGGATTTGGAAAAGGGAAAGTGTATAGTTGGTTGGGTAGTTGGGTTTGTGGAGAAAAAATTTAGTTTGTATAGTTTTGAATGTTGGCAAACATATTAGCTATGGTAGTTTTAAATGTTGGCAAACATATTAGCTATGACAGCCATTTAGGCTGCTGTACAAGATGGCCGAGCCACTGCATTGGCCCTGAGGACAATGAAGCAAAAGTAAACGACTCAGGTATGGGTTCTGGTGGATGTCTTGGTGGCTGGGGTGATTTCGAGAAGGTTGTGAGCATGGTCTAGGCGATGGTGCATGCTGAGTTTGCTATTGCTCACTATTCATCTTCTTTCCTGGCATGAGACTCGCTGACGGCTTGGCTTCATGTAATAGCCATTTGATCTCAACGGGAATATGAAATTGAGATTCCCATACACGGTTTCAATCTGATCCTACAAAGAACCAAATAAAATCTTTCAAAACTTGATCTGGTGGGTATAACCTGCAAACAGATAGAACTAGACACTGGTGTGGTACTGGCCAAAGAGCCTATGATGCCTAAGTCAGTATTTTCCCTTTAGAGTAAATGTAAGAAAGTTACTGAATGATAATGAATGAGTTACCTCATTTGGAACCAAAGGGTCCTATTTATAGTTTGGGGAGAAAGGCACGTGTCACCTTATCTAGTTCATACAAATGGTCATCGAGCCCTAAGCTGATTGGGAAATATTCGTGGATGAGAGTTGATGTGTTGTGTTTATGTGTGTGTTTACATTATTATTTGCCTATGTTTAAGAGGTGTTTTGAGCTTTATTAGGTGCATTAGTATAGTACATATACTAGAGTTAGGCTTGAGCATAAGCAAATGTACATAGTTGAGTTTAAAAACAAACGTTACACTAATGCATGCTTATTTCTCGTGTTTGGTGAAGTTAGGTCAAAAGCTTGGGGCTTGGATTAATAATGATTTGATGTTGAGGTCAAGCTCAAGGCCATTATGACTTTCTCCCAACATAATCTAGAATCTTTTCATAAGGCTTAGGAGAGGTTCAAACACCTCCTTAGACAGTGTCTATACCACGGGTATCGTAGTCATGACCTACTCCACTACTTCTTTCAAGGTTTAAATGAATAAATAAGACAATGGTCAATATCACCTCTGGTGGTGGCTTCTATAGTTTGAGATCAACTGAAGAATGGGAGAAAATGGAGTTGATGACTAAATATTCTTTTTAAAACTTTGCCATGGATAGGTATAGTCGATGAGGTGCTAATAGAGGTATTAATGAGGTGGGTGTTTCTTAGATTTACCTGCTAAAGTAGAGGCCTTAACAAATAAGTTAGGTCAATTCATTTCGTTGTCTCTTTCATCTCACAGTCGTACGACTAGTTCCATAGTTTGTCCTCTGCCCCTTTGGTAATTGAAGTGTGTGCTTTATGTTCTGAGTCATCTCATGAGAGCATAGCTTGCCCTTTAGCACCCTAGTTTCCAAATTTATAAAGGAGCAAGTGTGTGCTACTCAAGGTTTTTCTCGTTAGTACAATCTGTACTTGAACACATACAATCCCGGTTTGAGGGATGACCTAAAATTTTCTTGGAGACAAGGTCAGCATGAGTCTAGTTCACATCTCCAAGCCCCACTCTAGCAGTGACCTCATCCTTCTAACCCTCCAGGGTTTTACCATGCCAATCAACCTAGGCTTCCTAATATTCCTCAGCCACAAGCACTCCTTACTCCCTCGAGTAGTCAACCCACTAATGATGATAGGATTGAAAAGATGTTTCAATTGATGTAGCAGGAGTTAGTTGAAGGACTGACATGAAACTTTTTCACAAATTCTTCCAGAATCAGGCTCTTGAAAATTAAAATTTTTCAAGAAGAGCACAAGAAATACCTGAAGTAATGATGTGTGTTCTTGACGAGTAGCATTGCGGAAGCTTGATCTTTCTCCTCTTTGTACGCAGCCTAGAAATAATGATGGAGGCAAGGGTTTTTAAGGGAGAAGGAATATTTTTTTCTATGTAGGAAAACTGATAACCCTAATAAAAATACATACAATACCTCTTCTTTTATAGAGCAAAAAGAGTTGGGCCTTTACAAGGCCTAGGCTTATTTCCTCTAAACCAATTGGGCCTAAACCTTTTAACCCGATTAGGAATTAAATCTCTATTTAATTCTTGACCCATTTAGCCCAAGATTTAATTCATGCCACATTTTCTATGCTAGTAGAAAATAGATGAAATTAAATCCATGACCTTTTAATAATTAATATTAAATATTTAGAAATTAAATATCCAAATACATTAATTGTTAATTCCTTTATTTAATTCACAATTAAATAATGGAATATTGAATTCTCAATTAAATATAATAGATCAATCCATCAATAAAATTCTAGACTTTTTGCGTGACTCCATAGGTTCAAACTTAAGCCAGTAATACAAAGACAATCTTTGTACTAATCAGAAATACCGTCTAGCAACGGTTCCCGACGTCCGGATAAGCCGAAATATTGCAAGACAACTATCAATGAACCTGGGCACTATAGCATATCCCCTATGACCCTCGATATTCCGAAACAACCCTAGGAGCATGGTCAACTATCAAACCCCAAATTAGTTATTCTGTATTAAGTCCTAATCTTGTCATGACTTATCAGGACATATCTCCATGACACATCAAACAGAAAGCTTTACCCAAAGACTTAATGAGTTAGGACTACGTAGAACATCATTCTCCCAATACTCGGAGTGGGTCAATCCCATCTTGTCCTGCACATTGGCTTCACGACACTTGCTTGTAACCAGTAGCCCTTTGTTGCCAAATTGGAAATTCGGGTAGTCTGACACCAAAGTACGAGGAGTAATTCCCAAGCCTCTATGGCAGTCTCAGGTTGAAGGGAATACTGCAACCATGTGTACCACAAGCAATCCTTTGAAAGTAGGGTAAGTACCATAGAATGCTTGTAAACGAGTCATGTTCAGTAAACGTGTCTCCACACCCTACCTGTGGGTCACGCTAGTGTCTCAACACCCATTGGTCATGAGGATGACCAACCCATGTGACATAATAACCTCTACTCAAAGGAATTCATGTCCTATTACCAATTCCATCATTTGGCTATGAAAGATTTTAAGAACAATTAAACCATGCCTCATTCACATGTTCCCACACAGTTGTTCTAAGGAATTATATCATGATCAAAATAAGTGAAGATGGTACGATATGATGTAATGGCTAAATATTATTAAGATAACTCATATGTAAACAATTCTAGAAATACAATAGATGACTGACTTTAGGACACTATTTCTAACAATCTCCCACTTGGACTAAAGCCAGTTGGATCTATATCCTATACCCATCTTCTCTCAATGTGAATCGAACTCCTTGACCCCGAGGGCCCTAGTAAATGGGTTAGCCAAATTCTCTTTACTGTCGATCTTCTGCTAAATGACGTCACCTCTAGCTATAATCTCTCAGATTAGGCAGTAACGTCTCAGCACATGTTTGGCTTTCTGGTGGGATCGAGTTTCCTTCGCTTGAGCAATGCCACTAGTATTATCACTGAAGATTGTGACTGGACCAGCTAAGTCAGGAACGATCCCAAGTGTTAGGATTAGTATGCCCTAAAGCTCACTTGTACATGACATTTTGGATATGAAACAATGTATAATCATATTTTTGTTAAATGGCATTATGAGTTTCTTACATATAATCTCTGTTATGTTTTATCGATGCATGTATGAAGGTCCTTTGACTTGCACTAATGACTTGGGTGCGCAGTGAGGCTGGACGCACAGTAGGTTCAAGTCTAGATTTAGTCACGTCATAAATTGAATCCATAACCAAATAGTAGTGTTGGGCACTCTACTTTGATAAGGTTATATTGAGTAAGTCTCCTCTTTGAGGGTGATCTACCTAGGTCATTGGAGGACTTTCTGGATTTGTCTCAATAGTACATGTGTCACGTATTGGATAGGACCATTGTGAGTATGTTTTCTAGCGACGTACTATCAAAGAAAGAAAACAAGACACTCACTGCTACTAAATGATCATTGCTCTTAATCTTGAGTATATGTGGATGAACTAATGAAGTTAGGGTTTAGTACTTTGATTCACTGTGGGTGAGATCTTATTTTATTAGGATCAACAGCCTTGTGTATTGAGTGCTAAGTTCTAACTAATTAGAACATGCATATGCAAAATGGAATCTATGTGCCCCATTTGGGATTGTCCAAACTTATCATCCGAATCTAGATCTAGTGATACTACCTTTATAGGTGTGTCGGTCATATGGCTTGAGGGTCGCTCCCGAGATCAAGAGATTCCATGACCAAGGATGGTTGGCAATAGGACAAGAAACCCAACGGAAAAAGATACAGCTAAAGAGGTGATAGTACACAGGCCAAAGGACCGATCTTAGTTGTGGGTATACATAAAGGGGCATTATGGTCAGTTATTTAGTAGGTCAAAGACAAAGTTCACATTCTTTTGTGATAAGCTTTTGGGTAATGACAATTATTCTTGGAGTGCAACTTTGATCTTATGTTGGAATAGATCGAAGTTAAAAATAATTATTATGTCGCCTAGATCGGGCAAGGATATTTTTAATTATTTTTGGAAGCCAATGATAATTGTGTCTTCTTGGTCCCTTCCTAGTTGAAATGACTTTGAGAGAGTAATCTTGAAAGAGCAAATTCCATATTGTGGTAGTAGCCTTATTGGGCCAAAGCTTGAAATTGGGTTTGGGCTTTCTTTAGAGTCCAAGATAACCTAATTGGGCTAGGATGGTTTCCTATTGGGCTTGGGCCTCCACATGGATTATGGACTATGTGTTGGACTTGGATAATAGGCTTGGCCTAAGTCTTCAAGACAAGTGGACAACTTGCAAAATACTACAAAAACAAGTGGACAACTTGCACAAGTCTTCCAAGACAAGATTGACAAGTTTCAAAAAGGAAATACTACATGGAAATTTTCTCCCACATTGAAAGTTTAGCAACTTTAGATGCCAAGGTTCTCTCTATAAATAGACAAGACCCTACACCTTTTATGTATTCCACTTTGTAGTTGATTTCTTCCTTTTTGGCAAGAAAATACTACAACACATAGTACACACTTATTGTGTGATTTTTGCTCTAGTTTTTCAAGAGCATATTACTTTGCTTCTTCCCACACAAGAGGCTATTCTCTTAAGATAAGTCTCTTTAATCATAGGGAAAAAGACTAGGGAGTTGCTTATTGTGACACTCTTATAGCAAATTTTGGTGGCCTTGTTCGTGAACGGGAACAAAGCTTGTAACCGGTTTTAGCTTCATCAAAGGCCCCACACTTCAAGAGGTTAGCTTTATATATTTTTGCAAGCATTAGTTATATTCTATATGTTCTTGTGCATGTTCTTGTGTGTGTAATGTGGTTATTTTATTTTCTTAGCATGTTTTCTTAGTTATAATTTAGAAAATATGGACTAGGATACCCCACACTTAATAATATCGATCCTACAATTGGTATCAGAGCTTAGGCTCACACATAACATGCTTAGACTATGCAAGAATATTGTATTTGCATAAATATATATTAGTCATCTTGTGAGTGGCAAGATTAGGAAATCTTGTGTTGCATATACTTGTGGTTTTATGCTTGTATGTGCAAGTAATATAAAATCCCCTTGATGGTTCGTATGTATGCATGATAGATTTTCGTGTACGGTCAACAAAGCTTGGCCATAGGCGATTTCATGTATAAAATATTTCTGGTTATTGCTTTTAGTTTCATTTAAAAGAAGCATAGGATGTTTTGATATCCTTGTAATGTTTCTTTATGAAGCTTGCATTAGCAATAGCAAAGTGTATTATTGTAATCTTTGAAGACCAAGGAGAAAAACAAGAAAAATAGCATATAGGAATACTCTACCTGGTAAGCAAGCCGGACGACCGGGTGGACTTAACCGGTCGACCGGCTACTCCAGAGAGCAAAAAATTCCTGAAGCAATTAGAGCCGGTCGACCGGCTCTTATTGACGGTCGACCGGCTGAGGCAGAAAAAACTACTATGTGTGCTGTTTTTGTTGAAAGATTACAGGGAGCCATCAAAGAGGGATTCTAACATATTTTTTGTGGATGTTTATAATTCATTGATATATGTTTTAACATATTTGCATTAGCATGATTGCCACCTAGAAATATGTCCACTCATTAGGGTTTATAAAAATTAGTCATACATATGAGTTGATTCTCAAAGATAGTTAAGTTTATGAGAATGGCTTAGACAAGAGAATTACAAGCGGCTATGTCTAAAGATGCCATGAGATCTCATGACAACATTAAAAGAACTTAACTTAAGATTTACATGTATATATATCAACCTAAGGGTCTATGCACCCAGATTTAGGTAAGAGATCTATTGTGATATTGCAATGTTTTAGTAACACAAAGGGGATATACATATATCCAAAATGTGTTTAGATATAAAACAAAGCAAGAATATCAAAGGAAACTCTTAAGTTAAAATATTGAGTGGGAGAGGGGACTGGAAATACCCCACAGCTTTCCATATCCAATTCACGTTAATGATAAATATCATTAACTTCCCCAACGGAAGGTGACATTTTGTCTAGATTTAACAAGGTGAAACATAAAATGTTTATTCAAAAGGGTGTTAGTAAGTTCGGCCATCCCATCGATGGAGTTCTTCACTAAAGATCGCCTTACGTAACATTGATTAAAGTCACTACCCTATCGGAGGGCTTAAATCAAGAATGTTTTGGGGAATAAACATTAGGAATGGGTGTACACTCAACTTAAATGGTAGGTTCGGCTATCCTATCGATAGAGTTCGCTCGGATTTAAGAAGCCAAACAAAACAGTGATTGAATTATTCAATTGGATCATATCCAGACAATTGTTAATTCAAATAAGTGGTGGCACTTAACTTAACATTCATAAGTTCTGCCATCCCATCGGTGGAGTTCTTATGAGGATGTTGAGACACTGTTACATCGCGTAGTTTAAAGGGTTGATCTGCTCAAAGGCAAATGATGTAAAAAGTACTCGTATGTTTTATTTCCAAAGATAGCATACATATTATACATGCATCAATTTTGTACTCATAAATTAATTATGATTATATTGTTGTATCTAGAAAAATGTCTTCATTCAGTCCACTAGCTACAATTCTCAAAGAGCACAAGCTCACTGGACCGAATTTTGTGGACTGGGAACGAAACTTAGACATAGTACTCACTGTAGAAGAGTACAAGTATGTCCTAACAACTCCTTGTCCTGTTGTGAGGGCTAACTCTTCTGAAACCCAGAAAGATGTTGAGGCAAAATGGCAGAAAGCCAATAGTATGGCCAAGTGCTATATGATGGCTTCTATGTCAGATATTTTGCAGAGCAAGCATCATCATATGGAAACTGCAAAAGAAATCATGACCTCACTGTCTCGTATGTTTGCTGATAAGAGCAAGCCCGCAAGGTAAGGTGCTCTTAGAGAAATTATGAATCAAAGGATGGTAGAAGGAGCATGCAGGAGCATATGCTCAAAATGATGGATTGCTTCAATACTGCTGAGATCCTAGGAGCAAACATAGATGAACAATCAAAGGTAGACATGATTTTGGAGACTCTACCGTCATCTTATACTCAGTTCAAGCTTAATTATAATATGAGTAAGATGAACATGGATATGACGGAATTAATGAAAGAGCTCCTAGCTGCGAAGCCATAATGAAAAATAAAGGCCACATAAATATGGTTCAAGCATCCACTGGACTTAACCCGAAAGGGAGAAAGTTCAAAGGAAAGGGGAAGCAAAAACGCGGTCAAGGGAAAAAGAAGAAAAGTGGTAAACAGCCTAGGCAGTTAACAGGTGAAAAGCCCAAGGGCAAATGCTTTAAATGTGGCCTAAAAGGACACTGGAAAAAGGATTGCCCGAAGTACTTGGCTCGAGGCCAGAAAGGTACACCTCTTTTGTTCTACATTGAAACCTGCTTAGTGGTTGATTCTACTGATTCTTGGATTGTAGACTCTGGAGCCACTAACCATATTTGCAATTCTTTGCATTAGTTTCAGGAAATGAAGGAACTAGCTAAAGGGGAGTTTGCTCTGAGGTTGGGTAATGGAGCAAAAGTATGGGCTGCTACAGTGGGAGAAATGTGCTTAAATTTTCCCTGTAATAGGAAGATATTTTTAAACAATGTTTATTATGTTCCGGATGTACGTAAAAACCTTATCTCTGTTTCGCAATTAATATTAGAGGGTTTTTGCATTAATTTCCATTCTGGTGTTGATATCAGAAGAGATGGAAATATTATTTGTTCCGGTAGCATGCATGATAATTTGTTCTATATAAAACCTATTACAAACTCACTGCATAATATAAAACAAACTAATTCCCGGAAAAGGAAGGTTTCTTCGACCAATGATACATATCTTTGGCACCTACGCTTAGGACATATCAGTCTAAAGCGAATTCGGAGATTAGTCGAGGATGGGCATCTTAGCTCATTAGATCTCGAAGATCTACCTCCGTGTGAATCTTGTCTCAAAGGGAAGATGACTAAACGGTCATTTTCTTCTAAAGGAGAAAGGGCCAAAGAAGTATTGGAATTGGTTCACACTGATGTGTGTGGTCCTATGAGCAAACCAGCACGAGGAGGTTATGAGTATTTCATTACTTTTACTGATGATTACTCTAGGTATGGATACGTATATCTAATGTGACGCAAGTCTGAATCCTTTGAGAAATTCAAAGAGTTCAAAGCTGAGGCAGAGCAGAAATTAGATAAACATATCAAAGCCCTTCGGTCTGATCGAGGTGGCGAATACCTCTCAGGTGAGTTTAGAGACTATCTTACACAAGAAGGGATAGTGTCTCAATTGGATCGCACTGAGGACTCCTCAAAGAAAATGGTGTAGCAGAGAGAAGAAATCGTACCCTATTGGATATGGTTAGGTCAATGATGAGTCATGCATCATTACCTTTATCTTTTGGGGTATGCCATTGAAACAGCGGCATACATCTTGAACTTGGTACCATCCAAATCAGCACCTAGGACACCTCAAGAAATGTGGACTAGGCGTAAGCCTAGTCTAAATCATCTCCACATTTGCGGTTGTCCAGCTTATGTACTTAATAGTAATGCTTCAAAATTGGAACCAAGATCCGAGTTATGCTATTTCATTGGATATCCTAAGGGAACCAGAGGTGGGATCTTTTATAATCCTACGGAGCAAAAGGTGTTTATAAGCACCCATGCTAGATACTTAGAGAATGATGAAATGGTCCAGAAAACACGGATTCGAAGTTGTTCTAGATGAGATTTCACAAGAATCTCCAGTAACACCTGTGGTAACTGTGAATGAAAAAGAACAACATATTACACCTAATATATCAGAGCATCGTCGTAGTGGGAGAATATCCAAGCCTCCTGATAGATACTATGGAGAGTCCTTTCAGACTTCTTCAGATAATCAGTTGATGGATCCCGTAAGTTATGATGAAGCAGTTTCCGACATAGATGCCGACAAATGGCATAAGGCAATGGATTCAGAGTTAGAATCTATGTATTCTAACAAAGTCTGGGATCTTGTAGTTGCACCTGAAGGGGTAAAACCTATAGGGTGCAAATGGGTCTACAAGAGAAAAAGAGGAGTTGATGGAAAAGTTGAAACCTTTAAAGCAAGGTTGGTGGCGAAAGGTTATACTCAGAAAGAAGGGATCGATTATGAGGAAACTTTCTCACCAGTAGCCATGGTTAAATCCATCAGGATACTTCTTGCCATCGCTTGTCATTATGACTACGAGATATGGCAAATGGACGTCAAGACAGCCTTTCTTAATGGGGAACTTGACGAGACCATTTACATGACACAACCAGATGGATACATTGCTAAAGGCCAGGAACATATGGTTTGTAAATTAAAGAAGTCCATTTATGGATTAAAACAAGCATCTAGAGCATGGAACATCAAATTTGATCGTAATTAAATCTTATGGTTTTGATCAAAATATTGATGAACCTTGCATGTATAAAAGGTGTAATGGAAATGCTGTAGCTTTTTTGGTTCTGTATGTGGATGATATCCTACTAATTGGAAATGATGTGGGGATGCTATCATCCATAAAGGTTTGGCTTTCTACTTAATTTCAAATGAAGGATTTAGGAGAAGCTAGTTATGTTCTAGGCATTAAGCTTATGCGAGATCGTAAGAATGTAAGGCTAGCCCTATCTCAAGCTTCATTTATTGAGAAGATATTAGTCAGGTTTAACATGCAAAACTCTAAGAAGGCCTTGTTATCTTCTAGACATGGAGTTTATCTATCTTGGGATCAATGTCCTAAAACACCTGAGGAGATAGAGAGCATGAAGCGAGTTCCTTATGCTTCAGCAGTTGGAAGTCTCATGTATGCCATGTTATGTACTAGACCAGATATCTGCTTTGCTGTTGGCATGGTTAGTAGATATCAGTCAAACCCTGGATCGGCACATTGGGTCGTGGTTAAGCATATATTCAAATTCCTGCAAGGAACAAAGGATTATGTGCTAGAATACCATGCAGATGATCTAACACCATTAGCCTATACAGACTCGGATTTCCAGTCCGACAGAGATTCCAGGAAGTCTACTTCTGGATATGTTTTCACTCTGTCAGGAGGAGCTATTTCATGGAGAAGTGTGAAGCAAAATTGTATTGCTGACTCTACCATGGAGGCCGAGTATGTAGCAGCATCTGAGGCTGCGAAAGAGGCAGTATGGCTAAGAAAGTTCCTGTTAGACCTAGAGATTGTGCCGGCAGCTCACAGACCAATAACGTTGTATTGCGACAACAACGGTGCTATTTCACAGTGCAAAGAGCCCAGGAATCACAAAAAGGGTAAACACATTGAACGGAAATATCATTTGATTCGTGAGTTTATCCAAAGAGGAGATGAAGTAGTTTACAAGATAGCTTCAACAAAACCCGCACTCCATTTACTAAGACTCTTTCAGAGAAAGTGTTTGCCACACATTTAGAGTCTTTGGGTATTAGGCTTTGCAGAAGTAATCTTTAGTGCAAGTGGGAGATTGTTAGGATTAGTATGCTCTAAAGCTCACTTGTACATGACATTTTGGATATGAAACAATGTATAATCATATTTTTGTTAAATGGCATTAGGAGTTTCTTACATATAATCTCTATTATGTTTTATCGATGCATGTATGAAGGTCCTTTGACTTGCACTAATGACTTGGGTGCGCAGTGAGGCTGGACGCACAGTAGGTTCAAGTCTAGATTTAGTCACGTCATAAATTGAATCCATAACCAAATAGTAGTGTTGGGCACTCTACTTTGATAAGGTTATATTGAGTAAGTCTCCTCTTTGAGGGTGATCTACCTAGGTCATTGGAGGACTTTCTGGATTTGTCTCAATAGTACGTGTGTCACGTATTGGATAGGACCATTGTGAGTATGTTTTCTAGCGACGTACTATCAAAGAAAGAAAACAAGACACTCACTGCTACTAAATGATCATTGCTCTTAATCTTGAGTATATGTGGATGAACTAATGAAGTTAGGGTTTAGTACTTTGATTCACTGAGGGTGAGATCTTATTTTATTAGGATCAACAGCCTTGTGTATTGAGTGCTAAGTTCTAATTAATTAGAAAATGCATATGCAAAATGGAATCTATGTGCCCCATTTGGGATTGTCCAAATTTATCATCCGAATCTAGATCTAGTGATACTACCTTTATAGGTGTGTCGGTCATATGGCTTGAGGGTCGCTCCCGATATGAAGAGATTCCATGACCAAGGATGGTTGGCAATAGGACAAGAAACCCAACGGAAAAAGATACAGCTAAAGAGGTGATAGTACACAGGCCAAAGGACCGATCTTAGCTGTGGGTATACATAGAGGGGCATTATGGTCAGTTATTTAGTAGGTCAAAGACAAAGTTCACATTCTTTTGTGATAAGCTTTTGGGTAATGACAATTATTCTTGGAGTGCAACTTTGATCTTATGGTGGAATAGATCGAAGTTAAAAATAATTATTATGTCGCCTAGATCGGGCAAGGATATTTTTAATTATTTTTGGAAGCCAATGATAATTGTGTCTTCTTGGTCCCTTCACTAGTTGAAATGACTTTGAGAGAGTAATCTTGAAAGAGCAAATTCCATATTGTGATAGTAGCCTTATTGGGCCAAAGCTTGAAATTGGGTTTGGGCTTTCTTTAGAGTCCAAGATAACCTAATTGGGCTAGGATGGTTTCCTATTGGGCTTGGGCCTCCACATGGATTATGGACTATGTGTTGGACTTGGATAATAGGCTTGGCCTATGTCTTCCAAGACAAGTGGACAACTTGCAAAATACTACAAAAACAAGTGGACAACTTGCACAAGTCTTCCAAGACAAGATTGACAAGTTTCAAAAAGGAAATACTACATGGAAATTTTCTCCCACATTGAAAGTTTAGCAAATTTAGATGCCAAGGTTCTTTCTATAAATAGACAAGACCCTACACCTTTTATGTATTCCACTTTGTAGTTGATTTCTTCCTTTTTGGCAAGAAAATACTACAACACATAGTACACACTTATTGTGTGATTTTTGCTCTAGTTTTTCAAGAGCATATTACTTTGCTTCTTCCCACACAAGAGGCTATTCTCTCAAGATAAGTCTCTTTAATCATAGGGAAGAAGACTAGGGAGTTGCTTATTGTGACACTCTTATAGCAAATTTTGGTGGCCTTGTTCGTGAACGGGAACAAAGCTTGTAACTGGTTTTAGCTTCATCAAAGGCCCCACGCTTCAAGAGGTTAGCTTTATATATTTTTGCAAGCATTAGTTATATTCTATATGTTCTTGAGCATGTTCTTGTGTGTGTAATGTGGTTATTTTATTTTCCTAGCATGTTTTCTTAGTTATAATTTAGAAAATATGGACTAGGATACCTCACACTTAATAATATCGATCCTACACCAAGTTCAGTGATGAATTTCTTTAGCCAAACTACTTCCTTTGTCATATCAAATATTGCTATATATTCTGCCTCACAGACAGAATCAACCATGATATGTTTCTTGGAACTCTTCCAGCAAATAGCTCCACCATTTAAGGTAAACACGAACCCGGACACGCTTTTACTATCATCCCTTTTTGACTGGAAACTAGAATCAGTATAACCTACCAGTCTCATGTCAAAACCCCATGACGAGCCATAGGTCTTTAGTATTTCTTAAATACATAAGGATGGTCTTTGCCAATTGCGAATGTCTCTCACTGGGATCAGATTGGTATCTACTGACCACTCATATGGAGTAAGCCAAATTAGGCCTCGTATATGTCATATGATAGATCTTATTGCTAAAATATAAGGGACTCTACTCATATACTCTCTTTCCTGAGGAGTTGAGGGACAATCCCTCTTAGAGAGAGAAATTCCATGGCCTATTGGAAGATAGCCCCTCTTGGAATTTTCCATGTTGAACCTTTTCAGCATGGTGTCAATGTACGTGGATTGGGACAATCCCAATAACCTCTTAGATCTATCTTTATAGATCTTGATCCCAATGATATACGAAGCTTCTCTTCGATCCTTCATGGAGAATTGGGACGAAAGCCACAACTTCACATTCTATAATGTGGGGATATCATTTCCTATAAGGAGAATGTTATCCACATACAATACTAAGAATGTGACCACATGTCCATTGGCCTATTTATAAATGCAAGGCTCTTCATCATTCTTAACAAAACCATACGTTTTGACAACTTTGTCAAAACCTATGTTACAACTCCAAGAAGCTTACTTGAGTCCATAAATCGACTTCTGAAGCTTACACACTTTAGACTCATCTGTAGATGTGAACTCTTCAGGTTGTGTCATATACACTTCCTTTTCTAGCTCACCATTAAGGAAAGCTGTTTTGACATCTATTTGCCAGATCTCATAGTCTAAGTACACAACTATAGCAAGCATGATGCGAACTGACTTGAGCATCGCTACAGGAAAAAAGTTTTGTCATAGCCAATACCATGACGTTACCGATATCCCTTAGCAACCAAATAGGCTTTGTAGGTCTCCACCTTCCCATCTGCTCCTCATTTTCATTTGAAAATCCATTTACATCCAATAGGTTTAACCCTATTAGGTGGATCAACTAATATCCACACATTATTGATTTTCATGGTTTCCATTTTAGATTCCATGGCCTTAAGCCATTCTTCAGAGTCGTGCCTTTGCGTGGCATCCATATAGGTGATCAGATCCTCATCATTCTCATCTAGTTCAATGGGATCACTATCTCAAACTAGGAATCCATACCTAGTTGGTTGACGAGGTACTCTACTAGATCTCTTAAGTGATGCCTCTATAGTAGCTTTAGGATCTTGTTCCCTAACCTCATCCTGTCATGTATGTTTAACTGAAGGTGTCTGTACTTCACCAGGCTCAATAGTAGAAGTAGTTCTCTCTTGTTCGAGAAACTCTTTCTCTACAATGATGCTCTAGCAGCAACAAACATCTTTTGTTCTTCATCATGATAGAAGTAGTATCCTCTAGACTATCTAGGGTATCCTACAAATCTATACTTGTCAGATTTTGGTTCTAGTTTATTTGTCTAAAGATGCTTGACGTATACCGAACACCCCCAAACCTTAAGGTAAGAGAGTACTGGTCTATGACCATGCCATATCTCATATGGTGTCTTTTTTACTAACTTGCGAGGTACTTTATGCAGCACAAGTGCAACTGTCTCAAACGCATATCCCCAAAAGGATATAGGCAGATCCGTGCGTCACATCATGTATCGAACCATGTCCAACAGTGTTCAATTTCTCTTTTCAGATACACCATTATGTTGTGGTGTACCTAGAGAAGTCCATTGTAAGAGAATCCCATTCTCTCCTAGGTAACGCAAAAACTCATTAGAAAGATATTCTACTTCACGATTAGATTGTAAGATCTTAATACACTTTCCAATTTGTTTTTCTACCTCACTCCTGTATCTCTTGAACATTTCAAAAGATTCTGATTTATGTCTCATCAAATAGACATACCCATACCTAGATAGGTCATCAGTAAATGTAATAAAGTAGGAATACCCACCTCTAGCACTAGTGCTCATGGGCCCACAAACATCAGTATGTATAATGCCCAAGAGTTCTATAGCTCGATCACCTTTTCCAGTAAAAAGGGATTTGGTCATTTTTCCAAGTAGACAAGACTCACAAGTCAGTAGTGATTTAGGATCACCAATGTCAAGAAACCCTTCCTTGACCAACTTGTTAATCCTATCCTTATTAATATGACCAAGTCTATAGTGCCAAAGATATATATCTGAAGTAGTTCCTATTTTAGGATGTTTGTTGCTAATATGCAAGATGTGCACAGGCTGTGTCAAAATATAAATCCCATGTTCCAATCGTTTGTTAAAAAGGTTAGTATCATTATTGAAAATTCTAAAGAAATATCCTTATTGGGCTAATAGCCCAATTGAAATAATGTTCAAAACAAAATCCGAACAAAGGAAAACTTCAAAAAGACTTAAGTTCATAGAATTGATAGCTAGAGATAAACACCTTAACACTAGTATTGGAATAGGATTCCCATTGCCAATGCTCAGGTATCACTCTTTGTCTTTGCACTTCCTACTGACTTGTGGCCCTTGCAATGAATTTCAAATATGATAAGGACTGCCTGTATCTAATACATATGTAGTAGAGTCTATGACACTAAAGTTGCAAGGAATAATCATATACGTACCTTGCTGAGCAACCTGTTGCTTTCTTCTAGGCCTGTTTGGATTTAAAGACTCCAGATACCGAGGACAATTTCTCTTCCAGTGTCCAAGCTGCTTGCAGAAGAAACACTCTGCTTGGCTCTTGTCAACCTTTTGCTTGCGTACTTGGTTTTGCTGCTGCGTAGGATTCTTTATCCCATCTCGAGCTTTGGATGCATTTTTGTTATTCTTTTTGCCTTTCTTAAAACATTTGCATCTTGAGGATGAGGCATCTCCTACTACATTAACATGTTTTCTTAGGAGCATGTTATCTTTCTCAAGGTTTGTAACAATCTTAATAACCCATGGTAGTTAACAACAGGCTTGTTCATCTTGTACTGATTCAAGAAGGGAATAAAAGATGGAGGTAATGAGTTAAGAATGGCATCCTTGCCAAGCTGTTCCTAAAGTGGAAAGCCTAGCTTAGCCAGTTTCTCGATGTTTTCTATCATGTACAATACATGATCAGTAACTGATATGCCTTCATCTTGGCGTCGAAAATAGCACATGAGGTTCTATGTCTTTCAAAATCATTCAATGTGCCAAATGATTCATTCAACACTTGAATGATAGCCTCAGGCTGTGAATCCTCAAACTTGCGACAAAACTCATCATTCATCACAGCCCTCATAATACAGTGAACTGTGGCTTTATCATCAAGCCATTTTTTATAGCATCCACGATCCTCTGTAGATGCATTAGTAGTAGGCTCCTTAGGTGCTGGATCAGTAAGAACATACAAGATATGTTCATGTTCAAGCACAATGCGCAACCTTTGATACCAACTATCGAAGTTGGGCCCAGTGAGCTTCTCACTATCCAATAGTGATCTTAAAGACAACGTGTGAGCCATTAAATCTACAAATAATCGACATAAAAGGAATAAATAATCTATTGTAAATATGAGTTATTAATATTTCCAAATGATATAGGTCAATATCTAATTGATCCTCCCACTATTTTGTTTAGACTGTTAGCCCCTACCTACAGCATGAAGGGATTTTTGAAAAATAAACCCCTTTAATGGGTACCGAGATCCAAAACAATGTACATAGGCCTGACTGAGGTCGGCCAACCTATGGACACCGCTTGGAAGGTTTATAACCAATTACTTCCCCAAGTAACTCCTAACATTTTTTTCTACCCCAAGCATCTCTTCAGCAGGACTAAGGTCCTCCACTGAAAAGTTTGGTCAGGTCAAACCATTAACATGAACTCCCAAGGTTTTTCTCGGACCCCAATGAGCATATCCGACTAAGGTTGGCCAACCTACTCATTAGTCTGAAGGGATTCCAAAGGTCTCATTTAGTAAATAATAATCTCAATATTCTAATAAAAGCCAAGCCCTTGGGCCTCCAACTTTTATTAGAGCATTGGGCCCATTATCATTTACCTTAATAGGAGGCAATGATTTAGACCTCCTCATGTCCAAGCCACTTTAAGGACCTAATAATTTTAGGGGATTTATTTGATTAGAAGAGCATGCTAGTTTAATAGCTAAACCTTTAACTATCCAGTTGATTAATCAATTGGCGTACAAAATAACATATATATCAACATATATAAGCACATGCAAGTGGTTATATGTTTTCCTAGTGTGGCCCACTAGAGCCATCATGGGCCACTCTATAATGCAAAACTAAATTATTACATTTTAATTTTGGGAAACCTGGACAGGCCCAGGCCTTCAGCTTCTTGCTCTTCAGTTCCTCCTCTCGATCATGCTAAAACCTACTAATTACATCATATTAAGAAGAACTCCTTCTAAAGGAGGGGATACATCACTTAGGAGAGGGATTTTACAACTATATTTAAGAGAAGGCTGTGCTTCCAGGCCCAATTTAAAAACCCTTAAATTAATTATAATAATTAATAAATAAAATGCAATAACAAACATGATATGCAAGCCCATAACCACCTCATAATATGTCATACTTCAAAATAAAAGAGCATAAACATTTTCATGATTTTATTGCACAATAATTAGATCAATTTAATCAAATTAAATTGACCTTAGCAAATAATTAAAAATCGTTTTAAATTATTTAGGATCAAAATCTAAATTTTGACAAATTAGAGACTTGCCCAATTAAATAAACTGATTTTGAGACTATCAAGGTGAAAAACAAATTTTTTAAAAACTTTTGGGCCTACCCAATTAATTAAAAAACAATTTTAAAAACTAATTGGGTGTCAAAAACATATTTTTGAAAATAATGTATTTCAAAATAAATATCAAATATTTATTTAAAAAAGAAAAAAATCTATTTTACCAATTAAAATAATTTGTAAGAAAATAAATAATCAATTAGCAGTTTATTATTTAATTAATATACTACTATAATGGATTTAATTAGTCATACTAATTAAAATATAGCCATAAATACACATATGTATATATAGCATAAAACAAATAGCACAAGAAAGTATGTAGCTAGATGCTAAGACATAGAGATGTTATTTAATTGTTCTTGGTTCGAAACTTGGCAAAGACAAGTTTTAATTTCCTATTATTTGATTCTTGCTAACAAACATATAACGCACAGGTTTGAATCTTAGGAGTAGCATAAAACATGTGTTTTCTTTTTTATAAATTGAGATACCAGATTTGAATATAAAAAATTACTGCAAGTTATAGCATAAACTTGGGTGTAGCCTAGTGGGAGGAATGCTATGTGTGGCTCTTAGAGGTTGTGGGTTCTAAATTCACTAATGGCAAATAAATTTTTTTTAATTGAATACAGATACAACATAAAAGAGAAACAATTTTCTGTTTCCAACAGAGAAGTTTGAGTAGCCTAGTGGTAAAGCTTTATCTTTGGTTGGTTTGTGTTCAAGGGTTCAACAACCTTCAACAATGCAGAATTTTTTTTTAATATATATAACACAGATCTACAACTAGATCTAGGAACATGCAATTCAAAACAAAAAAAAAGGTAGATAGCCTGGTGGCACAAATAGCATGTATAGATTGTGGAGATCATGGGATCTAAACCTGCTAATATAAAAAAAAATTTTAATCAACAAATCAGATCTGAATAACTATCACCATTAATGCTTGAAAAATCACCATAAAAGCTAATAACACATTGAATGGAATGAAAAATTTTGTTATAAAATTTCACGTAGCAAAATATTCGATGCATTTATCATATATACAATTATAATTGTGCGATATAACCATGAAAAACACGCAAAAAGAACCTCGGCTCTGATACCAATTGAAGGAATTACGCAAAACTTTTTCACAAATTCTTCCAGGATCAGACTCTTGAAAATTAAAATTTTTCAAGAACACAAGAAATACATGAAGTAATTATGAGTGTTCTTGACGAGTAGCCTTGCGAAAGCTTGATCTTCTTCCTCTTCGTACGCGGCCAAGAAATAATGATGGAAGCTAGGGTTTTTAAAGGAGGAAGAATTTTCTTTTTTCTCTGTAGGAAAACTGATAACCCTAATAAAAATACGTACATTACCTCTCCTTTTATTGGACAAAAGGAGTTGGGCCTTCACAAGTCCTAGGCTCATTTCCTCCAACCCAATTAGGAATTAAATCTGTATTTAATTCTTAGCCCATTTAGCCCAAAATTTAATTCATGCCACATTTTCTGTGCTAGCAAAAAATAGATAAAATTAAATCCATGACCTTTTAATAATTAATATTAAATATTTAGAAATTAAATATTAAAATACATTAATTATTAATTCTTTTATTTAATTCACAATTAAATAATGGAATATTTAATTCCCAATTAAATATAATAGATCAATCCATCAATAAAATTTTCAAACTTTTGCGTGACTCCGCAGGTTCAAACTTAAGCTGGTAATACAAGGACAATCTTTGTACTAATCAAAGATACCGTCTAGCAACGGTTCCCAATGTCTGGATAAGTCGAAAAAATTACAAGACAACTATCAATGAACCTGGGCACTATGGCATATCCCTATGACCCTCGATATTCCAAAACAACCCTAGGAGCATGGTCAACTATCAAACGCCTAATTAGTTATTCCGTATTAAGTTCTAATCTTGTCATGACTTATCACGACATATCTCCACGGTACATCATGCAGACAACTTTGGCCAAAGACTTAATGAGTTAGGACTAGGTGGAACATCATTCTCCCAATCAGAGTGGGTCAATCCCATCTTGTCCTGTACATTGGCTTCACGACACTTGCTTGTACCCAGTAACCCTTCGTCGCCAAATTGGAAATTCAGGTAGTCTGGCACCAAAGTAAGAGGAGTAATTTGCAAGCCTCTATGGCAGTCTCAGGTTGAAGGGAATACTACAACCATGTGCACCACAAGCAATCCTTTGACAGTAAGGTAAGTACCATAGAATGCTTGTAAACAAGTCATGTTCAGTAAGCGTCTCTCCACACCCTACTTGTGTGTCACACCGGTGTCTCAACACCTATTGGTCATGAGGATAACCAACCCATGTAACAAACAATAACCTCTACTTGAAGGAATTGATGTCCTAGTACCAATTCCATCATTTGGTTACGAACAGATTTTAAAAACAATCAAACCATGCCTCATTCACATGATCCCACGCAGTTGTTCCAAGGAATTACATCATGATCAAAAATATGATAAGATGGTGTGATATGATGTAATGGCTAAATATTATTAAAATAACTCATATGTAAACAATTCTAGAAATACAATAGATGATTGACTTTAGGACACTATTCCTAACATTAACCAGTTGTAGGTGCCTGAAAGAGAGTTATCAGGCTAGGGTAGATACCTACTAGGACAGTTTGCCACATAGTTGAGCACTAAATACCCTGGAAAAAGCCTTCTCAACCAGAGGTAAACCCTAATGTCCAGTCCTATTCCTTCACCAAAACCACTTATCTCCCTCAGGCCTAGGCTAAGGCCATTACCACTCTTAAGAGAGATAGGATACTGGATAATAAGGTAGGAGTTTTTTTTTTTTTCGAGGAAAGTGAGAATTTGTATTATATGCAAATCATGTACAAAGAAATCAAAAAATTGGGGAAAGATAATGCATTGATCTCCTCAATCCCCAGATTACAAAAGGTCAAAATAAAAAGAAGAGAAATCCACAAAACACACAAAAGGGCCTAAAGAAGGATATTTTCAAGTCCCCAGGATTTACAAAGCATTCTATTGACATAAGAGGCTGCATATTTCTTCCCAACCATGCATTTAAGACGGACATGATTAATAATGGTTGAAAACACTTGCTTCTCCGTATGGAGTTCCTTCTTGCACATTCGGCCATTTCTTTCATTCCACACAAAATAAATTGTTGCTTCCCAAATATGCTTTAAAATGGTGGCTTTGAGATTCTTCTCAAGAGCTTGTAGGGTGATATAATTAATTGCCTCTTCCCAAGTAATCAAGGAGCTTTGGATAAGAGTAATTTGAAGTCCTCTCCTCCAAATCCTCCACGTGAAGCTACAATGAAAAAAGAGGTAGTCCCGCGTTTCACAACCTATGTTGCAAAAAATGCACACAGGATTGATATCCATACCCCAAGAGAGCATTCTGTATTTAGTATTAAGTCAATCATGAATTGCAAGCCAAGAAATGAATGCATGCCTTGGAGTATGCCCTTTAAACCAAACAATGTTATGCCAAGAGACTTTATCCCTCCTTGATCTAATGTGCTCCCAAGGGTGTAAGAAAGAAAAATCTCAATTGAGGGAAAGATCCCGAGTAAAAGTATCTTCAATTGCTTCCTTATATTGGACATTTGGTGTGCAAATATTTGCGAGTTGCCTCAGCCAAGAACATGTGCCATTAAAGTAAAAGTCGCATACCTTTGCATGATGAGAAGGAAAGTTGAAAATGTTGCCTCGCAAAGTGTCAAGAGTGCCCATCTCATGCCATTTGTCAAGCCAAAAATAAGTGTATCTTCCATTGCCAAGAGAGTGAGTGATGAAGGGCCTTGCAATTCTAGAGCTTTTGAGTAGATTTTTTAGGATCTAGCTTGCATCATTAGGAGCTTTTGTGGTCCAAATAGATCCCTTTTTGATATAGTTAACATGCACCCACTTGCTCCAAAGGGTGTCTCTGAATGCATACATTCTCCAAAAAGTTTTGAGGAGGAATGTGTTGTTTATGTCTTTAAGCTTACGGATGCCCATTCCACATTCATCAAGAGGCATACAAAGGTCTTGCCAAGCAATTTTTGGACCGGTGTCCCTCCAAAGAAAAGCTCTAAACTTGGGTTAAATCATTCTAATAATACCCTTAGGAAGGAGAAGAAAACTTGCCCAATAAGCACAAATTTGCGAAAGCATAGATTTGATAAGGAGAAGCCTTCCTGCATATGAGAGCCAAAGATTGCTCCAATGATCAAGTTTATTGGAAATTTTCTCCAAGAGAGGAATGCAATCCACCTTCCTAAGTTTTCTAGTCACAAGAGGGATGCCCAAGTATCGAATAGGGAGAGAACCTTCCTTCAAGTTCACTTTGTTGAGAATAGTAAACTTTGTTTCTTCTGAAAGACCTCCAAAGAAAAGATCACTCTTGGCTGAATTCACTTTCAATCCTGAGAAAGCATAAAAAGAGTGCAAGACTTCTAAAGTGCAATCAACTGATTCCACATTCCCTTTGCAAAAAATGAAGTGATCATCGGCAAAACAAAGATGATTAAGTTTCAACTTGGAGCATTTCGGGTGAAAAGAAAACCTTGGGTTGTGGGACAATCCATTAAGCATGCACGAGAGCACTTCCATACAAATGACAAAAATATATGGAGAAAGAGGTTCTCCTTGTCTAATACCATTAGCTCCCATGAAGTAACCCTCAAGACTTCCATTAAAAGCAATAAAGAAGCTAGGAAATGTAATACATGCAATGATCCAATCCACAAAGTATTTAAGGAACCCAAAAGCAATGAGTGTACTTTCAATAAAACTCCAATTAAGTGAATCAAAAGCCTTCATGATATCCACCTTAAGTGCACAACGGGGGGAAATGTGGGCTCTAGAGTAACCTCTAAAGAGATCACGTGCAATGAGGATATTTTCATTGATGAGCCTCCCATGAATAAAAGCCGATTGGTTCCAAGAAATAAGAGATGGCAAGCATTTTTTGAGTCTATTGGCAAGCAATTTAGAAATGCACTTGTAAATGGTATTGCAACAAGAGATAGGTCTAAAGTCCTTTACCCAAGTGGGGTTTTGAACTTTAGGAACAAAGGCAATGTATGTTTCATTTACCTCTTTGAGGAGCTTTGTTGAATTGAAAAAGGATTTAATAGCTTCAATAACATCATCCCCAACAATAATCCAAGCTTTCTTGTACAAGTGGGAAGTGAAACCGTCCAGCCCCGGGCTTTTGTTTTGATTAAGAGAGAAGAGAGTATGTTTTATTTCCTCCGGGGTGATAGGGGCAGCAAGATTGCTCAAACTTTCCTCATCAATTGTCTTGCCAATGATCTCCTTGATAGTCTTCACATTTCCAATGGATTGAGAAGGAGTGGCCAAAAGATTCTTGAAAAAGGTAATAAATTCTTCCTTGATATCATCCTCTGAAGTGAGAAGATTTCCATTACCATCATTGATAGCATGAACAGTATTCTTACTTCTCCTCCATTGTATTAAGTTTTGGAAGAAAGTGGTGTTGGCTTCACCCTCCTTAATCCAAGAGACCCTTGCCTTTTGATGGAGCATATTCTTGTAAGTAGCTTCAAGATTTTCAATTTGCACGAAGATCTCCTTTTCCTTGTTGAGAGTGACACCATTAAGGCATCTATTGAGCATGTTGTTTTGGATATCCTCAAGTGAGCTTTTGAGGTCCTCAATTTTCCTTGGGAGACTAGAAAAATGTTCTTTATCAAAGAGCTTGAGAGCCTTCTTAAGCCTTTTTTGCTTCTGGAAAAGAATGAACATTGGAGTGCCAAAGAACCGTGCACTCCAATGCTCATTAACCGCATGCAAGAAAAGGTTGTGAGATGTCCATGCATTGTAGAACTTGAAGGGTTTAGGGGAGAATTGCTTTACCAAACAAGTATGAACAATAAGAGGACAATGATCCGAGGTGCTTAAGGCCCCAATAATGAGAAAAGAATTTTCAAAATGCTCCATCCAAGATGGGTTGACAAGAGCTCTATCCAATTTACTCGCAACGAGGTTGCTTTTGGTGCTCCAATTGGTCCATGTAAAGAACGGCCCAACAGCTTTAAGTTCATGCAAGTTTGCAAGGTTAACACAATTCTTGAAACCCCAAGCTAAAGCTGGAATGGACATTGAAGAGGATCTTTCCCCACACTTCAAAATTTCATTATAATCTCCAAGAATGCACAAGGGGGCACCATCACCCCAATTGCTCCATGATATCATTCTTCTCCAAAAGGATTTCCTTCTTGAAGAATCATTCCTACCATACACAAATGCAACAAAAAGAAGGGAATCCGAGGGAAAAGTCATGTGGCAAAGGATACCTTGATCAAAAGTATCAATAATAGTGATATTGATGCTCTTTTTCGAAAAAAAGCCATATTCGGCCAGCCAAGTTGGCATATACATGATTATCAAAATCCAAGGTATTGACGTAATTTGTAATAGATGGAGCACTATCAACCTTGGTCTCTAAAATGCAAAAACAATCCAAATTGAACTTGTTGATCAAATATTTCACTTCCTTGTGTTTTTTAGGGGAATTGAAACCTCTACTATTTCAAACACAAAAACACATAGACATGAATGTAAATTTGCCAATCAAAACCCTAAGTACAAGCATATATATATATAAA
Source organism: Cordia subcordata (assembly GCA_028554755.1). Lineage (NCBI taxonomy): Eukaryota > Viridiplantae > Streptophyta > Magnoliopsida > Boraginales > Cordiaceae > Cordia > Cordia subcordata. The sequence continues at coordinate 4,928,915 of JAPTOF010000009.1, forward strand.
TCCATCAAATACCCATAACAATAATATAACAATCATCCATAATACAAGAGTAAATCACCCTATATAGCTCTAATCAAACATAATTAGACTTAGGATAAAAGAGAGACACCCTTCTATCCATAGCTAAGCTTTACAATCCATGAGCTATGCCCCAACTCCTAGTGTTTAATCCTCTTGGATCCTTGATTTCAAGTGTTAAATGTATTTAGAAGTGAATGTGTGAGGTGAGTTTTGATGGATTTTGGATTTTGGAAAATGGGTGTTTGATTTGGGTGTTGTTCTTCTTCAAAAAGGGCTGAAAAGTGGCTTAAATAGAGCTTTCAGCGCGTCCAGCCAAGGGCCCAACTGGTCGTCCGGCTTTGTGGCTTAGTCATCCCGCTAAAATTGGCTCAGATTCTGATCTAGCCAGTCGACCTCAGCCAGTCGACCGGCCTTGACAGGAGGTCAACCGGTCTTGACAGTAAAATGTCCATATCTTGCTCGTTTTGGCTCCAATTTGCGCACCATTTTTTCATGGCTTCGTATCATCGTGGGGGATCTCCCAAGCCATATTTTGCATCCTAAAACATATCCAAAATTTTTCCATGTCCTTTTTAGGTTGCAAGATCCGAATTTGGCTCACGTTGCGCTCGGTTTTGCCTTGGTCGCTCCTTCTTTCACCCGGCTACTACCATATGCACTTTTCTTTATTCCTTTATGTCCAAAACGCTCTTGGATTTGTTCCACACTCCAAGCACCTCAATTAAGCTCCAATTATGCTCCCAAATCACACCTTAAACAAGTAAGAAACACGCATTTGTGTAGTATTTAAGTCCAAACTTCAACTATGAACACGTAAACCCTAATATGCACAAGTATGACCTAAATGCTATGCTAATACATCAAATGAAGCACAAAACACCTTCTTTCTTAATGGTTGAAGTTAAGACTTAAATGCTACACGAATGCGTGTTTCTTGCTTGTTTAAGGTGTGATTTGGGAACATAATTGGAGCTTAATTGAGGGTTCTTGGAGTGTGGAACAAATCCAAGAATGTTTTGGATATAAAGGAATAAAGAAAGGTGCATTTGAAAGTGGCCGAGTGGAAGAAGGAGCGACCAAGGCAAAACCAAGCGCAACGTGAGCCAAATTCGGATCTTGCAACCTAAAAAGGACATGGAAAAATTTTGGATATGTTTTAGGATGCAAAAGATGGCTTGGAAGATCCCCCACAATGATTTGAAGCCATGAAAAAAAAATGGTGCGCAAATCGGAGCCAAAACGAGCAAGATATGGACATTTTACTGTCAATACCGGTCGACCTCCTGTCAAGGCCGGTCAACCGGCCAAATCAGAATCTGGGCCAATTTTAGCCGGACGACTTAGCCCCAAAGCTGGACGACCGGTTTCGCCCCTAGCTGGATGCGCTGAAAGATCTATTTAAGCCACTTTTCAGCCCTTTTTGAAGGAGAACAACACCTAAATCAAACACTCATCTTCCAAAACCTAAAATCCACCAAAAATCACCTCAGACACTCACTTCTAAACACATTTAACACTTGGAATCAAGGATCCAAGAGGATCAAACACTAGGATTTGGGGCATAGCTCATGGATTGTAAAGCTTGGCTACGGATAGAAAGATATCTCTCTTTTATCCTAAGTCTAATTATGTTTGATTAGAGCTATGTAAGGTGATTTACTCTTGTATTATGGATGATTATTACATTATTGTTTTGGGTATTTGATGGATCTATATATATATGCTTGTACTTAGGGTTTTGATTGGCAAATTTACATTCATGTCTATGTGTTTGTAGAAATGCCTCAATGATGTAGCATATGTATATTGAAATCTATTATGCTATTTGATATGTGCGTATCGAGTTTTACACCAAATTTACATTCATGTCTATGTGTTTGTAGAAATGCCTCAATGATGTAGCATATGTATATTGAAATCTATTATGCTATTTGATATGTGCGTATCGAGTTTTACACCTGCAAGCCTACGGATCGTTCGTGGTATAGTGGATTCGAGTGCGAGTATCGTCTCCACAGGGAGGCTACCTTAGTTTAGTCTCTATGTGCTCGGGTGCCTCAAACTAGCTACGTACGTGTGTGTGCTTAGTTTATGATAGAAGGGAGCTCGGAAAAAGGAAAATAAAAACTATCTATGGAGAAACTTAAAGGAGCCAAACTAAGGAAGGAAACACTAATAAAGAAGAAGGGAACCTAGGGCGATTGCATTGCAACAAGACTTGGGTTATGATAATAGATGAGGTCTATCTACGGCTTGGGACTTCTATTGTTGTTGTGTTGATCGGGGCTCTTTTAACCAATACTAGTGGTTTAACCCGTCAGTTGAATTTAAGGCTAAGGGCCAATTCCTCCTAGCCTACGCAATCCGTGCTTAGAACTTATCCTCTTGGCTGGATTTAAAGCCAAGGACTAGCACCTAAACAGTACGTGACATTAAGGCTCAATTAACCAATACTAAGATGGGTGAGCTATACTCTAGTCTAAGTTAACGTATCCGCTTGGCTGGATTTAAAGGCAAGGACTAGCACCTAAACTCGACTAAGCATAGCATATAACCTATTAGCTGGATATAAAGCTAAAGCCTACTCTACTAAGCAAAGCCATGAGATTAAGCACAATCACATCACCCATATAAGTAGATAAGAGCATTTGAAGCACAAATAACACATGCATATTCACTTAGGCATTTTAACAAACACATAAACATGTTTGATTTCCAATACATAGACATATTGAATCATGCCATAAATTTATGTAAACAAACATGTATTAAAAGCCAAAGATCTACACAAATCCATTATTCAAAGCCCTAATCTAATATACAACAACAATCAACCCTAAATCTAGCCTAATCTAGCAACATATTTACAAGAAATAGAGAAAGAACAAGAAGAACTTCCCTAAATTCTTGTTTCCCAATCCATACAAATCCTTCAAATATTTGTTTAATGCTTCAATCCTAGCTTGGCATAGGGTTTAAATGGTGATTTAGGGTGTTTTGTGAAGTGGGTAAAGGGTTAGGGTTTATTAGGACTTAAGAAATAAAAGTTCCTCCCTTGAAAATGAGCTGAAACGAGCTTGTTATGGATTTCTTCAGTGCACAGCCGGTCGACCGGCTCCTCTCTCTTTCTCGACTGGCTTCAATCATGATGCTCTCTGGAATGGCCGGTCGACCGACTCCTTGAGGAGCTTGACCGGCTTAAATTCTCAATTCTCTGGAGCGGCCGGTCGACCGGCTCTTCTTCTAAGTTGACCGGCTGGATCAGAATGATCTCTTCTTTATTCCTTTTCATCTGGTCTTCATCCGTTAGCTCATTTCTTCCTCATGTCAGCTTGAACCCTTCCAAAACACTCCTAAAACATGGAATATAACACTTTGTATAGTATTTATGCATCTAAATACATTATGTACAAATATTAACAAATATGCATAAACTTTATACTAAGTGCACTCAATTATACTCTAGACACCCTTAAATGTGCATGCACACACACGCACAAACACGCACAAATCACACACATTAACACCCCCAAACCTTCCCCTTGCTTGTCCTTAAGCAAGCCTAAATGAAGTCTATCCTTATGCTTTTCAAAGAGTTGCCAATTGCATTGACTTCCTATCTTTTCACATCCAAAGGGTACAAACGGTCATTCCTTTCATGTAAGGGCATCCCTAGTCTTTTTGAGATCCTCCCTTCAATCACACGGCGTCTCACACCTCTTGGGAATGTCACCAAGTAGCTAGAACCACCACAAACTTAGGATTCCAACTTACGTACTTAGGATGTCAATACTTTGTGCTCTATCAACTAACATGGCCTCTCAATATGCACTTAGCCCCAAAGGTACAAGAAAGAGAAGATACATCACAATGGCTCACATTGAATTAAGAGCCTTATTCACAACACATGAAAGAACAAAAGAGATACTTGTGTCAACTTGACATTATGTCACTTGACACTAATTCAACATACTTCACTTTTCAATCTTTTTGTTGTCCTTTGGCATTTTCTCTTTTTCTCATTTTTTTTTCTCATTCATAAAATAAAAAGAAAGGAAAAAGAAGAGCTAAGGCACACTAAAAGAACCAATCAAGGAATGGGCACTCATATCAACAACCCTTTAAAAACACTTTTTTCAACCAAGTTGTGGGGAACCTACAAGGTGAATTCTTAGAAATACTCACTCTCCACAGTTTTCAAAAGGATTCTCTTCAAAGTCTAAGTCATACCCCACACTCTAATTACTCCCCACAATACACCCTTATCTTCTCCAAACAATTAAGTCAATAGCAAAAGCCAACTCTCCAACCAACGCGAAGATAAACCAACTCAAAATATGCAAAAAAAAAAAATTGAAAAATTTGAACACATTTTAAGCAAAAATAAGATATGGCAAGCAAATCAATCCCATCTGTGATATAAACAATAAATGAACAACCACACCCCCAAACCTAAACTTTGCTTGTCCTCAAGCAAAAATCACAAAGCCACACGACAAGCAATCAACATGAAACACATATGGGGAATGCAGAGAGGGATAGATAAGGACAAGTAAAAGATGGATAGATACAACCGTGCTTCCATGTAGTCTGCAAATGCCAAAGACAATCCAATGATCTACTAGCCTCTATCTTTTGTGGAAAGCACTAATGCTCAAAAAACAAAGAAAAGATTAGAAGATAGTGCTATGTCAGCTCACATTGACATTTGAAATGATAAACAAGGATGTATACAAGGGGTAAGGAATTGATGCACAAATGAAGGAACGGAGCAATAACAAGTAAGGAAGAAAAAACCTAACCTACTAAGAATGAAAACAAACAAAAGAAAGCCTAAACTATCAAAAGGTAAGATAAACAAAAGCAATCTAATCTATTATGTACAAAGCAAGAATAAGTACAAGAAAACTAATCTACTATATACAAAGGCAAAGGGAAGTAAATACAAGAAAAACAAGAAAAATATGAACAAGCCTAGGGTGCCTCCTAGTAGTGCTGGATTTAACGCCCCCAGCCGGATGCCAATGTTACAGTAAAACATGTTTAAATTTGCGTGGCACAAATTGCCGAATAATCATTAAGGCGCAAAACGTAGAGGAAAAAGGGTCATGCACTAAGGGTTGAGACGATGAATGCATGATGCACCCCTTTTCAAGATCCCACCCTGAAATATCAAATGAGCATATGGGTGCAAGTGTGGAATAAAGCATGCTCAAACGTGAAGAATTATGTCCCACTTGCTCTTTAATTAGCCACCCCATGGCCTTCTTATCAAAATCAAGGGCTAAAAATACACCATCCTCATAGGTTAAAGATAAGTCAAATGCATGCAACATAAGAAACGTGCTTTCTGACCCTAGATGAAAGTGTTCTATGCAAGAAGGCATAAACGTGAGCTCTAAAGAAGGAGGCTCAATGGAATGGGCAGAGGGAATGAGAATGACATCGGTAGGAGGAGGAGTAAGGATAGGGGAATTGGATGTACTACACTCTTTTTCTCCACAAAATATAGCATTTTCAAGCCTAGGTCGCTCTAACTCCTCGCAAGGGGTGGATTCGATCTTAATGGGCTTACTAACACCACGGGAAGGTTCATGTTCATCTTAAAAATGCTTAACCTCATCAATCGATTCCCTAGTGGAGAGGGTAGTACAAGGTATCAACAATGATTCATCAAACACATCCAAAGACCCATAGATCAGAATTTCAAGCTCATCAATTTCTCCTTACGTGTCTTCTTGGAGTGGCCATTCTCCTCAACATAACAATCCTTAACTCCAAGAGAATTATCATCTAAAGACTCCGAAACTGATGTTCTATTCTCAACAATAGGTGACTCTAGATCCACACTAGCAAAGATCTCATCAAATGCTTCCACAAATTTATCACTAGTGGTCGTCATCTTCTCATCATGCTCTTCACAAGGGGTAGGCACAAATGGAGGGGACAAAGGGGACTCAACGGATTCCTCATCATGTATGCATGAATGCTCAAGGGAAGAATGCACGCTAAACTCCTTAAATGCCGACTCAGAATGCAATTGAGTACTATAAACGTAAGACTCAACCTCCATGTGTGTGGGTAATGTAGGAAGAGAGAGAAGGTTAGGTTCATATGACTCATTGGGTGGCGACGTAAGCGCAAAAGGATAGGATACTATTTCCTCTAAAACATAACCATAAGAGTCATTAAGAACCAAATTACTATCATGCTCACTCTTATCCTCACTGCAAGATGTGATCTCTCCATCTCCCTTTCTTTCTAAATTCCTTTTCGAAACACCATCAATTTCACCCCTATTATTCTCATCTCTAGGTTTCCCTCCTATCTCCTCAACTCGTTCTAAAGGTATCTCAACATTCTTACTCATGAGTTGCACGCTCTCAACCACTCTCTCCAATGACACACCTAAAGATTTGGTGTCTCGCTTTAAACTCTTTAGTTGTTCTTGGTTAGATTGGATAAGAGATAGGAAATAGTCAAGTGTTTCCTCTTGAGAAGAAGACCTAAAAGAAGAGGGCTCAACTGAGTGAAAAGGGTAGTCATGTTGAAAATCATTTTGCACATAACCATAAAAAAAACTCGGGAGAGGAATGGGTGGAAAAAGTAGGTGTTGGAGGTGGACAATCGAAACTAGAAGGTGAATGGAATAAAGAGTCATCTTGAACCCGTTGTGAAAATGCATGATGTTGCTCCCTAGAATCATGATAGCTAGATGTAGATGCATGCATGGGCATATGATTGCTAGGGGCATAGGGCATTACATGCAATCGGGTATAAGGGTGGAAGGTGGGGCAAGCACTAGGAAAATGAGCACGGCTTCCACAATGATTGCAATAACAAGAATATGCATCCCTATAGTCATGATTACTAAATAAAGATGCTTGAGATGTTGCTTGACTATATGGGTCATTAATAGCACTAGCCCTAGTTGGGGAATTCTCGTGGGGATAGAAAACGGTAGGATGCATGAAACTTCCATACAAGTGACATGAATAAGGGACACGTTCGGGTAGTGGGGAAGAGGATACAAGTGACCACTAAGAAGCATTAGAATTGGTCATATTCAATGAATCACAAGTAAAACCTTTCCACAATCAATTTTTTTTTTAATTTTTCAATATTTTTTTGAATTTTTTTGAGATTTTTTTTTTTAATTTTCAAAAAATGGAAAGCAAGTAAAGATAAGGCACACGCAAACAACCAATCGCAAACACAAAAGCACATAAGGAACCAATACCATGCCTCCCCGGCAATGGCGCCAAAAACTTGATGTGTACGTATCGAGTTTTACACCCGCAAGCGTACAGATCGTTTGTGGTATAGTGAGTGCCGGTATCGTCTCCACAGAGAGGCTACCTTAGTTTAGTCTTTATGTGCTCGAGTGCCTCAAACTAGCTACGTGCATGTGTGTGCTTACTTTAGGATAGAAGGGAGCTTGGAAAAAGGAAAATAAAAACTAATCTATGGAGGAACTTAAGGAAGCCAAACTAAGGAAGGTAACAATAATAAAGAAGAAGGGGACCTAGGGCAATTGCATTGCAACAAGACTTGGGCTATGATAATGGATAAGGTCTATCTAAGGCTTGGGACTTCTATTGCCGTTGTGTTGATTGGGGGCTCTCTTAACCAATAGTAGTGGTTTAACCCATCAGCTTCCCTAAATTCTTACTTCCCAATCTGTACAAATTCTTCAAACCTTTGTTTAATGCTTCAATCCTAGCTTGGTGTGGGGTTTAGATGATGATTTAGGGTGTTTTGTGAAGTGGGTAAAGGGTTAGGGTTTATTAGGATTTACAAAATAAAAGTTCCTCCCTTGAAAATGAAATAAAACGAGCTTTTTATGGATTTCTTCAGCGCACAGCCGGTTGACCTAGCTGGTCGACCAGCTCCTCTTTCTTGCTCGACCGACTTCAATCATGATGCTATATGGAATGGCCGGTTGACCTAACCAGTCGACCGGCTCCCTGAGGAACTCGACCGTCTTAAATTCTCAATTCTCTGGATCTTCTAAGTTGACCAGTAGGATTAGAATGATCTCTTCTTTATTCCTTTTCTTTTGGTCTTCATCCGTTAGCTCATTTCTTCCTCGCGTAAGCTTGAACCCTTTCAAAAAACTCCTAAAACATGGAATATAACACTTAGTATAGTATTTATGTATCTAAATACATTATGTACAAATATTAACAAATATGCATAAACTTTATACTAAGTGCACTCAATTATACTCTAGACACCCTTAAATGTGCATGCAAAAACTAGATGCAAACACGTACAAATCACACACATCACTATTAACCATCTCTAAATCGTTATGCTAGTATGTCTATGTGTTTGTGTGATGATTACATGAAATGGGTATGTTTATATACATGTCTATGTGTGTGTTTACATACATAATAGCATGAATAGCTTCTATTGCATACATGTCGGGTGCTATAGCTTAAATTGATGTAATCTAAGCATGTCTATGTGTTTAGTAGTAGAATATTTCGAAGTATTCTTGAATGCCATACCCTAGATGTGTTTACTTTGCACTTAAACATTAATATCAACTATTATGATGTGATCAATGGTGCAAGACTTGTAACTAGCCTAGGTCAAGTCCCCTTTGGCTTTAAATCCAACCAATAGGAGTCCGGATAGGTTTAGTCGACCTAAGTTCACTTAGGAAGGCTATTTAGTCCACCCTAACACCCTAGGTTCATAAGGACCACGCCGTAGCTTTAAGTGGGGCGAAGCTTAAGGACAGACTCGTACCGAGTCCTAGGGCCAGATTGGGGAACTAATTAGAGGACTAACTGCTACGGTTAGATCGATCTACACTCACCTAGAATCTTATTGGCTAGCCCTAATTCCTAAGTCATAAAGACCATGCTGTAATGCTAGGCATCGCCACCTAGGGACGGACCCGCACTGAGGCTTAGGGTACTAATTATGAGGCTAATTATAGGTCTAGATTAGAGCACTTAGTAAAATCCATCAAGTAACCCAAGAAAGATATAGTAATCACCATAAACAAGGCGTAATTACCTTAGTCCCCTATTTTCGACGTTTGAATCCCCTTAGATCACTTGATTCCTCCTTCACACACATACATCTTTTATTTCCTTGTCCTGAGTTTAGCTTTACTTTTCCGAGCTCTCTTTAAACCAAAAATCCCCAAAAAGAGTGTAATTTAGGTCCCAACACGTAGCTTTTAGGACGCGTATAGCTTAGGACACCATACACGTTAGGGCTCCTTGTGGATTCAACCCTGCACTCATACACACCGTACTACACACGACCCGTGTGCTTGTGGGCTATTTAGGCTTATGCTACTCGAATAGCGAATCAAGTACCTGTACTTAGTGGTCTTTCTGAGTTTAAAGAGCCTCATTGTAACTCTGTTAAGGGGGATTCTAGAGAGGGGCTTGTTGAAAGAGTTGAGCCCATTAGAGGCCATAGAGAGAGTAGTACTTTGCCCATATCAAGAGGGAAAAAAGCCCATGGATGATTCCCATGTGTCTAGAGATTTAGCATCAAGAGTTCCCTTCTCATCTGCTTTAAAGAGGCCCATGCCTAGTGAGGATTCTAGGTTTTTCAATATCTTAGAGCATCTTAAGGACCTTAAGGTTAATCTTCCCTTAACAGATGCAATCTTTTCCATTCTCTCATATTCTAAATTCTTCAAGGACTTGTGTACAAAGAAGCATAGATCATCAAACATTACTAAGAAAGTGAGGCTTACGGAGAAAGTGAGCAGTATTTGTACTTCTGCCTCTCACCTAAGATGAGTGACCCCAGAGCTTTCACTATTCCTTATAAGATCCGTGAAACCCAGATTGATCATGCCTTGCTGGATTTAGGATCTAGTATGAATCTCATTCCCTACTCTGTCTAGATAAGTTATCCCCTGCACATGTCACTCTTTAGCTAACTGATAGGTCCCAGCATAGACCCAGGTGTGTGGTAGAGGATGTTATGTCCAAGTAGATGATTCATCTACCCAATTGACTTTATAATATTAGATATGGATTTGGGTCACAACTTTTGGCATTCCACCCTCGTTTTATTAAGTCACCCCTTCCTTTTTCCTGCAAATGCCATTATTCATTGTAGTTCATGATTATTAGAAATGAAATTTGGGAATTTGAGATCCACCATGAAAGTTGCCAAAGCGATGAATATGACTAGTGTAGGAGGAGAAGAGGATCAAGAAAAGTGTTTTAGAGTAGATGTTATTGATTATTGTGTCAAGTACTTTGCAGAGAGGACTATGACTGATACAGAAGAATTGAGAAAATTTCAAAAATTGTTGTCTAGCTTTGATTTAGAGACCTTATAGCAGAAATGTGTAGCTTCTACCGCCTCAGTTAAAAGTTCTTTGATTGATAAGTCACTTGAGGTTATTCCTTCTTCTTTTAATTCTAGTGATTTCCTTGTTGATGATGATGAGGTTGAGTTCTCTTTGGTTGAGCCTAGCCTATCTTTAGAGTTCAAGCCCCTTCCTAATCATTTGAAGTATGAATTCCTAGCCACTAGTGAGACCCTTTCGATTATCATAGTTTCTGATCTTTCTAGAGAAGATAAGGAACGTCTCTTAGAGGTTCTTAGAAAACATAGGAAGGCCATAAGGTGGAAAATTGATGATTTGAGAGGAATTGACCCTTTAATTTGATTGCATTGTATTCACCTTAAAGATGGAGTCATTCCTTATAGGGAGATACAAAGGAGGCTAAACCCACACATGGGCGAAGTAGTTAAGAAGGAGATCATTAAGCTTTTAGATGCGGGCATTATTTATCTAATCTTTGATAGTGAGTGGGTTAGCCTAGTCTAAGTAATCCCTAAGAAATTCGAGATCACAATTGTAGAGAATGAGAGAGGAGAGCTTATCCCTACACGTACTCCCACGGGTTAGAGAGTTTGTATTGGCTATAGGAAGCTCAACTCTAAAACTAGGAAGAACTATTTCCCATTGCCTTTTCTAGACTAGATCTTAGATATAGTAACTACGCATAGCTACTATTGCTTTCTATATGGCTATTCTGGGTATAATCAGATCCTCGTGTTTTTCGAGGACCAAGAGAAGAACACTTTTACTTGTCCCTATGACACTTTTACCTGTAGAAGGTTGCCCTTCGGTCTATGTAATTCAGAGGTGTATGATGGCCATTTTTAGTGACATGATAAAGAAGAATTTATAGATTTTCATGGATGATTTCTCAGTCTTTGGTGATAGTTTTGATGAGTATTTGAGTCACCTCTCTTTATTCTTAGACCATTATGTGAGGAACAACCTAGTTTTAAGTTGGAAGAAATCCTAATTCATGGTGCAGCAGGGGATAGTTTTAGGTCATGTAGTCTCTTCTAGTGGCATCCAAGTTGCCCTGGGTAAGGTAGAATTGATAAAGAAGTTGTCTATCCCTCAATATGTTAAGGATGTTAGATCATTTCTGGGGCATGCAGGATTCTACTGTAGGTTCATTAAGGATTTTAGCCATATAGCACGCCCTTTGTCTAGGCTCTTAGCACAGGATGTTTCCTTTGAGTTGAATGATGAGTGTGTTAAAGCTTTTAATAGGCTTAAATCCTTATTGTCTACATCCCTGATCATCCAGCCACCTGACTACAATCTCCCATTCAAGGTTATGTGTGATGCATCCGATTATGTGATAGGAGTTGTTATCGGTCAATGGCGAGGCAAGTTGCCCTATGTAATGTATTATGCTAGTAAGACTCTTGATGAAGCCCAAAAGAACTATACCACCACAAAAATAGAGCTTCTAGCAGTTGTCTTCTCCTTTGACAAGTTAGGTCATACATCGTAGGATCCAAAGTGATTGTCTACACCAATCATGTAGCATTAAGATATTTGTTAGCTAAGAAAGAATCTAAGCCCCGCTTGATTAAGTGATTGCTCTTTCTTCAAGTGTTTGACATTGAAGTCCAGGATAAAAAAAGGTAATGAAAATTTAGTAGTAGATAAAGGGTAGTGAGATTTAGTAGTGGATCACTTTTCCCATTTTGTTAGTGAGTCTTCTAGTGATCCATCTCCTTTTTGTGATTCATTTCCCAACGAGCAATTGTTTGCCGTCTCTCATCACACATCATGGTTTGCTCACCTTGTAAATTATCTTGCCACAGGGCATCTTCCCTCCTATTGGGAAAAAAGAGAGAGAAAGATCGGTTTCTAGCACAAGTTAGAAATTTCTTTTGGTAGGATCCCTATCTTTTTAAAGTGTGTATGGATCAAGTGATTCGCCAATGTGTGCCCGAGGAAGAGTTTGAGAGCATATTGAGTATGTGTTACAATGAGGGATGTGGAGGTCGTTTTAATGGAAAGAAGACCACCGCGAAGGTCTTGTAATGTGGATTATTTTGGCCCACTCTCTTTAGGGATATCTAAGAGTATTTCAAAAAAAAGTCTTAGATGTCAAGAATCCGGGTCCATCTCTAGGAGAAACATGATACCTTTATCCCCTATTCTTCCATGTGAGTTATTTGATGCTTGGGGTATAGATTTTATGGGTCAATTTCCACCTTCATTTGGGTATCAATACATTTTAGTGGTCGTTGACTATGTGTCCAAATAGGTAAAGGTTATTCCCAAATGCACTAATGACCATAGGGTAGTGGTGAAATTCATTAAGGAGAACATTTTCTCAAGATTTGGAGTCCCTTGGGTATTGATTAGTGATAGAGGTTTGCATTTTCGCCATAGGACTTCAGAAACCTTGTTGAGAAGATATACTATTACCAATAAGGTTGCTACCCCTTACCACCCACAAACTAGTGGACAAGTAGAGGTGTCCAATAGGGGGATCAAGCACATTTTAGAGAAGACGGTTAGGCCCGATAGGAGAGATTAGTCTATTAGGTTGAATGATGCTTTGTGGGCCTATCATGCTACCTTTAAGTCTCCTATTAGTATGTCTCTGTATAGATTGGTTTATAGGAAAGCTTGTCACTTGTCGGTAGAACTTGAGCATAGGGCTTATTAGGCAATCAAGGCCCTAAACTTTGATTTGGCAAAAGCGAGTGAGAAAAGAAAGCTTGACCTAGTAGAGTTAGAGGAACTTAGATTTAAAGTGGATGAGAATGCCAAGCTTTATAAGGATAGGATGAAGAGATTGCATGATAAACACATTCTTAAGAAATCATTCTCTACCTCCGATAAAGTTTGGTTATTTAACTCACGTCTGAAGCTCTTTCTAAGTGAGCTCAAGTCAAGATGGGATGGTCTATATGAAGTGTTGATTGCCTACCCTTCCAAAGCAGTTAAGATCAAAGATTTGAAGGATAGCTGAGAGATGCTAATGAACAACGACGCCTAAAGCATGCATATGATCCAAGCATGGCTCATGTGGAGGTTTTAATGCTTCAGGACCCTATCTATAGAGGATAAAGAAGAGAAGATGATCACCTGTCTGATGGCATGGTGGTTAGCACTACTAGGAGGCAACCTAGGTTAAATTTTACAATTTTGCACTTGTTTTTTTTTTCCTTTCTTTTTGTTTTCTCTCTATTCCTTTCACCTGTACCAAAGTGTTGAATCCCAATCCTTTGTCCCATAAGATACACCACTGCTTATTATTGCACATGTCAACGCAAGCTTGCATAGGAAAGGCTACTAACCTCGTTTTCTTTGTAAGTGTTTGTGGATTATAAGTCACAGGGTTAGTAGTTTAGTGATCTATTATTGGCATGAAGAGCTTTGAAGCCAATGCAAGGTTGTATATATCCTTTCCCCACTTGTTCCCCTACCCCATCCCCACCACCCTTACTTGCTTTGTAATCCAATTTGCTTGTTTGTGTGCTTTACTTTATTTGCTTGAAGACAAGCAAAGTTTAAGTTTAGGGGTGTGGGGATTTGGTCTTATTGTTTTATGTTTTCATAGGGTAGATTGCATTACTTGGTTAAAAATGGTGAAAAATTTTCAATATAGAGTTGTTTATTTCTAGGTTGATCATTGTGTTGGCTATTGTGATTGAATTAATTAATTGTTGAAAATAAGAAGTATTGTAGGGAAGTGAATGGAGTGGATTGAAAACCAGGTCTTAAAGGGGATGCCTTTGAAAGTTGTGAGGAATAAGTTAAGAATGTCCCTTGTAGCCATCCCATAGCTTGTAAGAAAGTGTAATTGAGAAGGGTTGTTGATATGAGTGGCTCTTTGTTGATTGGTTCTTTTTTATATGCCTTAGCCTTTCTTTTTCTTTTCTTTTTTATGTAAATGCAATGCAATGTACAAAAAATCCAAAAAAAATTGAAAAAGGCAAAAATGGTGCAAAAATATCTAAAAGATGGAACAAAAAATTTGCAAAAAATTGGAAAAGAGAAAAAGCCAAAAGCACCAAAACGTTTTGTGAATAAGTGCATAAGTGACACAATGTCAACTTATGCACAAGTTATCCTCTTTGTATATATGTGAATAAGGCTTTTATAAACCATTACATTTGCATATTCTCTCTTCTTATCTTTGAGGCTTTGTACATGTTGGGGGAGGCCATGTTAAGTCGAGAAGGCATGTAATATCAACCTCCAGTGTTCGCGAGTTAGAATCCTAGGATTGTGGCCGTTTGGCTACTTAGGAAGTTCCCGTGAGGTTTGAGACCCCTTATGAGAAAAGGGAGGATCCAAAGAGACTTACGGATCTCTCCACAATAGGAATGCCTCCTTCATGCTTTTTATCCTAACCTTGATAGCCAATCAATCCTTTAGGTAACCCTTAGCATCAGATTTAGAAATAAACTTAAGAATGGGCTTACTTAGGGACAAGCAAGGAGAAGGTTGAGGGTGTTGATATGTTGTGTTTTTGTGTGTGTCATTGTTATTTGCCTATGTTTAAGAGATGTTTGAGCTTTAATAGGTGCATTAGTACAGTACATATACTAGAGTTAGGCTTAACTGTAAGCAAATGTACATAGTTGAGTTTAAAGACAAACACTACACTAATGCATGTTTATTTCTCGTGTTTGGTGAAGTTAGGTCAAAAGCTTGAGGCTTGGATTAATAATGATTTGATGCTGAAGTCAAGCTTGAGGTGTTCAGGATATGGGAGAAGCTTAAAAGAAGTGTTTGGAGCCAACCAGGCGAAGAAAAAGGCAACCAAAGCGAAACGGATGCAACGCAAGAAAATCGGCCAAACTTTGACTTGGCCAGTCGAACCCCCCTTCCAGGGCCGGTCGACCGGCCTAGTCAACCGGCTAAAACAGAGAGTAACCCCTTTGGGCAGGTCAACCTCAAGGTTAGGCCGGTTGACTGGCCAAGGCCCTCCATTGGACGCATATGCTACACTATTTAAGCCCTTTTCTAGCCTATTTTGAGTAGCCTTTTTATCCCTTTTCACCCCCATTCACACACCCACTTCTTACATACAAAACCCTACTTTCACCACCTCTAATACACACACTAACATACACACCCACACCTACACCCACTTAGAATTAAGTTGATTTTGGAGGAGTCAAGCATCATTTGGTGAAGATTTACTCAAGTTTGTAAATAAACAAGCAAGGATGGAAGGGGAGATTTTTATAACCTCTTTCATTCTTATCTATTTCATGCTGGAGTAGATAGATTAGGGCAACTAAACTTGTGTGATGGGATGATTTTTGTATTCTTTGTTACGGGATTTGATTGGCTTATATATATACATACTTTATTCTTATTTTGAGAAGCTTTATATCATTTCATGTCCATGTATTTGATGTAATACTTGAATAAGTTGTATGTATATAAATTGAGTTGTATTTGCTATAGAACACTTCTAATCCTTAGATTATGCATATCTATGTGTGTGATTATGGATAATATGAAGTAGGTTGATTATATTCATGTCTATGTGAGTACGAAACATGCCTTATAGTGAATTCATGCTCAATTAATGCTACATGTTTATGCTAGAATGCTTCCAATTGGCGTAAAACAAACTTATGTGTGCTTGTATCATGAATAAGACGTCATATTCATAATGTCTCTCCTTAGAACATGTAGGACTACACCTATTAGATACCAATCCGTTTTAGTGTCCCTAGAATAATGGTGCATAAATTAGGACTAGTCTAGATCGAGTCCCTTTTAGCTTTAAATCTAGCTAATAGGAGTCCGGATAGGCTTAGACGACCTTAGGAACCCTAGGTCTTAGCTTTAAATCTAGCTAATGGTTTAGGAACTAGCGTTGGATCATTCTATGACACCTGAGTAACTCCCTAGTCCCTCTTGTGGCCTTAGGTACATAAAGACCACGCCGCAACTCTAAGTGTACATGCTTAGGGATGGACCAGCACCAAGTCCTAGGGTTGTAATTAGGACACTAGTTAGTTTCTTAGTATTAGAAGCCATATTAGTAAGACAATCCTCAAATCCTATAGCAAAGAGATAGAAAGTTGCTCGTTCGCAAGTGTCCTTGCAAAGTTGAGATTGAGCGCACCCTTCTACAATGCGAGAACTTTGCCCTATCATCATGTTGCGGCCTCTTAACTAGCCTCCTCTATAAAGGTTGGTAGTTTGACTCGTCAAACCTCTTCCACCTCCTCCACAAGGCATTTGGATCCCCAATCCTATTGCTGACTTAGTGCAAGGGTGCCCTTCCCTTACAAATAACTATTCTTAAATGCCTGCTTTGACTTGGTGCACCCCGTAGGATGACGAACGGTTTGACTAAGGGCCCTAACTAGATGGACAGGCCTAATAAAGTGCCTTGGTTGGATTGATGACCTGACGAACACACCCTTCTAGTGTTGTAGAAGGATGCACTCAAGCCTCAGCTTTGCAAAGGCAAGCCTTAGGCTCTAAACTAGCCTCCTCTATAAAGGCTGGTAGTTTGACTCTTTGGACCTCCTCCACAAGACATTTGGATCCCTAATCCTGTTGTTGACTTGGGCGCGAGGGTGGCCTTCCCTCACAAATAACTACTCTCGAACACCTGCTTTGACTTGTTACACCCCCTGGGACAACAAACGGTTCGACTGGGGACCCTAGCTAGATAGGTGGCCTGATAAAGTGCCTTGGTTGAATTCATGACCTAATGAGGAGCCATCAGATTGCCTACCATAACGGGCATGAAACTTACGTTTCGTTTCTTCTTATCAGCAGTGAGCTGCTTGTGCTATCTCCTGGCCATATATGTAAAAGAAAGAAGAAGGTACTTAAAAAACACTACAAAAAGGTTTTGAATGCAAGCATTGTACTTAGAAAGAGCCAAGGGAAAGAACCAGACCCCCCTTGCTGTTAGGCAATCGGTTAAACTGGTGTTATATCAATGCTTGCATTGTATATATTAATTAAAAAATAGATTCAAATATTTAAAAAATTAAAAATTAAAAATTGAAAATGAAATCTAACATTCAAAAATTAACGGTTTATTACCCTAGTAGTTTCTCAACTTTCCCCTTTTTGCCAACTTAGCCTCCCATTTTCAAAAGTGCCACTTTCCAATCCCTCGTGTTTCAAAATTATCACACCGTTAGTCTTTTTTATTATAGACGTTAAATTTTTATGGAAAGCACTTGTGACTATTAATTTTCTCCTTTTTGAGGGCAAAATTGCCCTAACGTGATTAGTTTCTTCCTTTGCAGCTTAGCCAATCTATTCATTTCTATTTCCCTCCAAATCCACCTAAACCCTAACCCACACCCTCATGGCACAATAATTCTATTTTCCCCTAATCCCCAAAATCCCCCAATATCCCCCCAAATCGTGATCTTTGTGCTCATTACCCATCGTTCCACTTCCCTCCCCCCCCCCCCCCCCAAATCAACAAAATCCTTAAGTCTTCCTGAACCCTAATGCCCAAATCCCCCAAATCACCCTCAAAACCCACACGATACTTGAGCCATGGAATGCAAACAGTGCGAGCCCCTAAATCTGGTAAGCCTGTATTAATGTTTTTTTCATCTTTCTTGTTCATGAAAGTAATGTTTTGATTGCGTTTGAGCCCTAATTTTTGAGTAATTTTTTTTATTGTGTTTTGATTGTCTTTGAGCCCTAGTGTTTTAATTGTGTTTGAGCCCTAATTCTTGACTTTTGTAATTTTTTTTATGCACAATATGAAGCAAGATTTGATGCATAGCATAGTCATTTATTCTCGGCTTCTGTAAATTTTTTGAGCAATATTTTTTGAGTAGTTTTTTGCATATTCTTCTGGGATATCAATGTTTATTCTTGGCTCTTATGTTTTGAGCAATATATATATATATATATATTGAGTTTAGTATGAGTGTTAATTTTTTGAGTTTGAAATGAAATCACTTAAAAAGGTTTTGTTATGAATATGGGCCTTAAGTCTATTATTTGAGTAGAAAAGAATCTTGTTTAAGTATATTATTACTTAACGGGTTTAATTCTTTTCACTGAGTAGAAATGAAAATATTTGTGGAGGTGAAAAAAGAGGTCATTTTTTTTTATGATAACGAGGAACAATTCGAGGAAATGGAGGATGATGTGCTGGATTAGGAAGAAGGTTATTCATTATAAGTGGCATGCAACAAACGAATGGATTATTTGGTAATTTTTTTTAATTACATTTTATTATCTTTCCAAAAAAAAAAAAGAAAAATAACCGCAAAATTTTAATGGATGTGAAACAACCTTTAAACCAAAAAAAATTTGCTAAAGTGACGAGAGCGTATGAATCGAGAGAGATAAAGCTAAACACTTATCGTTGGATGTTTGATGTTCGCTTTCGACGTTCGCGTTTGACATAGAAGATTAGGTGGTTATTTTATCTCTAAGGGGTGGGCTACAGTGCGTAAGGCACTTGAGTTGCAAAGGGGAGATGTTTAGATTGCAAATACACCTAAATTGGGATATTTTGCTCTTACTATCTTGGATTATTAGTTGTACTTGTTGGATATTATTATCATGAGGTCGGATTTGTGAACTTTTATTAAGATAGATGTTATTTGCCTTTGTTATTTGTCTCTTAACGGTTTGAATTGAATTGGCAATTAAGAATTTGGAATTAGGGATTTTGATTCTTTTTAATTTTTTGTCTAATTGATTGTATTGTAATTAGGGATTTGGAAACAAGATATTTTGGAAGTAGAGATTTTAATTTTCTTTCCTTTTATTTTTGTTTAATGGATTGAATTGGAATTAGGGATTTAAGAAGGAGAGGTTTTGGAAAAAAGGATTTTGATTTTATTATTATTTTGTTTATTGGTTGAATTAGAATTAGGGGAAAAAGGGATTTGGAAGTAGGGATTTTGACTTTTTTTTTCAACTTTTTTTGGTTTATTGGTTGAATCGGAATTAGGAGAAATCAGAACTTTGGGAATAGGGACTTTCATTTTTTTTCTTTTTATTTTTCTTTTTGGTTTATTAGTTAAATTGGTATTTTGATTTTTTTAATTTATTGGTTGAATTGGAATTAGGATGTTTTTTTTTTTTTGGTTTAGGTTGCTCATTGGTTTTTTTTTAATTTTTAATTGGTCGAATTTTAATTATTGTTTTGGACTTTTGGTTTTGTTCTTTTATTTCTTTTTTGGCGTCAAATGGCTGCATGAATGGTTATGAAAAACATTAGGACAAAAATGCCCTAAAAATAATGGATTTTGCCCCAAGAAACTAGGAAATTAACAATCATGTGCGACACACAGCCACTTTTCGTTAGGGCAAAAAAAAAAAGGTCTATAGCCAAAAAAATCTAATGGTGGCACACATTTTAAACGTTAAGGACTGAAAGGTGACACTTTTGAAAAAAAGGAACTAATGTGACAAAGTGAGAAAGATGAGGGGGCTACCGGAGTAATAAACGAAAAAAATTAAAATTTAGAAAATTGAAAACTAAGAAATGTAAAAAAATTATTTTAAAAATACAAAAATAAGAAAATGAAAAAATTGAAAACATTAAAATTTTAATAAAAGAAATTAAATTAACTTGAAAAGTAAAAAATTGAAAAGTTTAGAAATTTAAAAATTAAAATTTAAAATTTAGAAAACTAAAAAATAAGAAACCTAAAACTTTAAAATATAGAAAATTAACACAAAAAATCTGGAAAGTAAAATTAAGAACTTAAAATGAGTTAAAAAAGAAAAAACTAGAAATTAACAAATTAAAATTTTAAATTTTATATATTAAGGATTATAGAAGTTAGCAGTTGAAAAATAAGGAATTTACATATGAAAATATTAAAATAATAAAATTAGAAGTTAGAAAGTAAGACTTAAAAAGCTTTTAAGAATAAAGATAAAACTTAAATGAATGAATAAATAAATAGAATTTTCAGTAACAATTTAAACTACAAATATAATAGACCATTTTTCAAGCAACAACAATTTTTTATAACTATATCAAATGTTTGTAATAAAAAATAAATAAAACCGCACAAAGCACATACTAGAAAGTGTTATTTTATTAAATTTACAAAGGAAATTTTTTATAAATTTTTTTGGTTTATTATAAGGGAGGTCAAAACCTTAAAACCATAAACAGCTAGGAACATAAAAAAAAATTAAAATACTAACTAAACTTAAAAATTGTAAAGTTGTTTAGTTTCATTATATAATTTGTTAAAAAGAATTAAAAATTATTTGCTTATACAAAAGATTTTATTAAAATTAATTTTGAACAAAATAATTTCAATTTTTGAAAAATACTATTCAAAAGTAATTTTATTTTCTTTAAGATTATATCTTCAAATAATATTTTAATTTTCTGAAAATTTTTTATCTTTTTTGGAAATTATTTTAAAGCATAATTTTAATTTTATTAATTATTTTTAAAGAATAATCTTAATAAATTAATAATAAAAATTAAATTTTATTTTAAAGTATAATTTTAATTTTATTAAAATTATGCTTTAAAATAAAATTTAATTTTTATTTTTTAATTTATTAAGATTATTCTTTAAAAAATAATTTCCTTTTTAAAAATCAATCTTTATAAATTAATTTTTTTTTCTAAATTAGTTTTTATAAAGTTATTTTTTATTTTGTGAAATTACTTTTAAAATTATTTTTTGAAAAGTTTTTAAAAAATATTTTCCAGAATAAATTTAATATTTATAATTTATTTTTTAGAAATAATTTTTTTGAGTTAATATTTTGTTTTAAAAAATAATTCTAATAATTGCTTTTACCAAAATATGATAAAAGTTTGAAAACCTACTGCCGCAATATTGTGATTCCTTATTAACCTAAAGTTTAAAAGTAGGTTGTTATTTTTTGTTTTTTAATTTGTGAGATTTTGTTCAAGAAAACAGGCAACAACTATAATACCAAACGAGCATTAAAATATCTTAGTATTCCTCTTAGGGCTCGCTTGAATTTGTTAGTTCTTTTAAAATCAAAATTTTCTATAATTTAGAAAAGAATTCTGTTTTTTGTGAAGTTAAATTTTTGAATTTTAAAAAAAAATTAAAAAAATAGAGAATCTTCTAGAAATTTTTAATATCTTTTTATTTCCAATCCAAATATTGTTGTAAAAATTATGCATTTTTTTCAAAAGAAATAATTTCCTCAATAAAAAAACAAATTCAACCAGGCCTTAATTTATACTCACTTGAATTTAATTTACTATGTCAAGTCAAGAATGATTAAGAATACGCAATAATTAACACGCGATAAGAAAGAAAATAAGGAAACAGAAAACTTGACGATATTATTCACATCCACAACACAAACGAATTTAAAACAAGCAAAGAAAAGAATCATGTGAGTTGCTGCTCCATTTTGCAGATTAACATCTATGTTTATTTTCCTTTATTTCTAGAAGTTGTCATTTTTCAGCAAGGGCTCAGATCAATTGTGAAAAGAAAGAAAGAAAACGGAAAAAGAGAAAATACAAAATTAAAAGTATATACTCTGCGACATTAAGAAATGAAAGAAATATGCAATTCAAGATGTAATTGGAAATTCTTTGGCTGAAACTACCAATGACAAGTATTATTAAAATGACTAAAATTTAATACATCTAAGGCCAAAATAAATAAATAAATAAAGCACGTCACAAAAATGAAAAAAGAAAGAACCCAAAAATTATAGTTAATTTAACCCCTAATTTCTTGTTGAATTGAACTGAACCCATGAATTTCTTCCTTGTTGGGCAACCCCTGAATTTCTTTTTCCCAACATCTCCCACTCCAAATTTACAAAGAGACCTAATTTATTTTTTTCCCCTTTTGGTGTCTATATATATATATAATAATTAATACAACTGAAATCAATTAAATAATAATAAGAAAAAAAATCATAGAGTTATTTTCCAGATCTTGAATCTTAGATCGACCTTACATTTAGCATTTGAAGTTGAGGCTTGCGAGCCATGATTTTTACCACTAGGAACCAGCCCATGTATGCCTTGACATGAAACAAGAATTCCAAATTTTCTCACCTTAACTTTATCAAACTTGACTCTGACATTTGTTTCAAGAACCAATTCAATGGGCACACCACTTTTCTTCTTGAGATCTGACCGTAAAGCCGTTACAGAATCTGCATCGAGCACTTGATTAGCCATGGCGAGAGTTGTGTGCATAATGGTGACGTTGTTTCCGGGGCTGACGAAGCTCGGAAACGAGCCGTTGCCGAGGACGACTTGGTTGGAAGACGCTCTGATGGTGATTGGGTCGAAAAGGATGAGGATTTTCTTGTTGGGATTTTTAGAGGAGAGTGTTAAGTTGAGCTTAGTTGTAAGGCGGGTGGTGTCGTCTGCGGGGGTGGTGGTGAGGTTAAACTGAGAGATTCTGAGGGAGGAGATGGAGAAAGTTGGGGTCTTGGGGTGGTAGAGGAAGTACACGGCGGCGACGGCGATGCATGCCACGAGGATGATGAAAATCAGGAAAATGATGGACCAACAACAACAGTAAAAGCAACAGCGTCGGCAGCTGCAGCAGCGGTTGCTACCGCGGCGGAGGGAAGTGGGGTTAGGGCGGTAAGGGTGGCGGTTGGGGGTGTAGAGGTTGGGTTTATTTGGTGGTGCAAATTTTGATGTCCGTGGGTTGACGACGGTGCTGGGGGCGGTTCCGTTGGCTATAGCTGATGGGTTGTAGACTTTGTCGGCCATTCTCCAAGAATGTGTAAGAAAGTGAGGTTTTAGATATGGAGCAGAATACAAAGGTACAATGCTTTGTGTGTGTGTGTGTCAGAATAGGTAAAGTGAGATAAGCTTTCACCCAAAAAAAACAAAAAAAAAAAAAAAAAGAAGTGAGATAAGTGAAAAACCAAAAAAAGAGGTAATGAAAGAAGTGGTGGAGATTATGAAAATCCAAAGAAAAATGGTTGGATAGATTTGTAAGTAAATTTGTCTATGCATGTGTGTGAGATTGATGGGGAGAGGAAAACAATAACCACAGAGTGATGCTTCCAAGTTCCACCTGGGAGTGGGGGTAGGCTCTTTCTCACTCCAATAGCAAAAGTAGATTAAGTTTGTGTAATATTATTATAACTGTATAATATTATAGTAAATTTGAGATCATTATAAGTATGAGATAAAAGTTTTCAGAAAACAAATGAGGTAGAAGCGTTTTGTATAATCTAGGGATGAGCTTGACATGTGGGAGTCACGAGTAAGTAAAGAACAAATTGGACCATGCTCTTTGAAATTGGTTGGCTATATGATTCTCTAGTATATGAATTTTTTAGTAATACATACAGGATAGATAGTAACAAAATGCCTATATAAATATTTAGATTATTGAAGATAAAACTTAAATAATGTTATAAAATAACTTAGATATAATATGGTATGAAATAATTTGAATAATAAAATCTTTTTCTAATATTATATAATTTCACTCTTGTTTCTCGCTAATTCTCTCTACTTCTTCTCTTTCTCTACTTCTTCTACATAAGTTTCTACCATTCCAACTCCTTTTATAACCAAAGATGAGGAGGCACAATGCATTAAATGAGTAGATTTGGATACTTCAACTTATTGCATAAATTGCAAGAAAATCTCCAAGTTTTTCATTCTTTTCATGCTATAACAATTTCCTAAGCACTTTATAGTAATCATATATTGACTTTTTAGCAAAAGTAATTTTGTATCTTGCGAATGTCCATTTCACAACACTCTCATGTGGACATTCATCACAAGAATATGTCTCGTTAAAATTTTACTAGGAAAAACCTAGTGGGAAAAATGTAGTAAAAGAAAAGGAGTACAATATTCTTGTTATACGCTTCATGCTGCTTCATTAAAAACGTTGTCAGGAAAACCTAGTGGGATAAAACCTAATCTAAGGGAAAAAGAGCATAGTGCATATAATTCTCTCCCTTATGAAGGCAATCAGGAGCAATCTTTGAGTGATTGCATACCAATCTTATGCACCAATTTCTCAAATGTTGTTGTAGATAATGTTTTTGTAAACAAGTCTGCTAAATTCTCACTTGAGCGAATTTGGCAAACATCAATCTCACCATTCTTTTGGAGTTCATGTGTAAAAGAAAAACTTAGGTGAAATATGCTTAGTTCTGTGTCCTTTAACTTGAGCAATACAAGTAGCATTATCTTTATACAGTATGGTTGGTCCTTTTTTGCAAGTTGAAATGTTATATTCTCGTTCAATATGTTGAGTTAAAGATATCAACCATACATATTCTCGGCTAGCCTCATGTAATGTAAGTATTTCAGCATGATTTGAGGAAGTGACAGTAGTAGTTTGTTTTGTTAAGCGCCAGAAAATAGTTGTATCATATGTGAAGAGATATCTAGTTTGGGATCGACCTTTATGCAAGTCAGATAAATACTTAGCATCTGCATACCCTATTAATGCAGGTTGTGTAGGCTTTGAATATAATAAGCTCATATCAAGTATTCTACGAAGATGACAAAATACATGTTTGATATCGGCCCAATGCCTTCGTGTTGGTGAAATACTAAATCTTGCTAATAGATTTATAGAAAATGCAATATTTAGACGTGTATTGTTAGCAAGATACATCAATGCACCAATCGCACTAAGATATGGTACTTCATGGCCAAGTTCTTCATTATCTTCTCAAGGACGAGAAGGATCGTTTTTGATATGAAGAGATCGAACAACCATTGGGGTACTCAATGGATGAATTTTGTCCATATTAAATCTCTTCAAAACTTTTTCAATATAAGTCTTTTCATGGACTAAAATTCCACTTGACAAATGTTCAATCTGGAGGCCAAGACAAAATTTAGTTTTGCTTAGATCTTTTATCTCAAATTCTTTACACAAATGTGCAACTTCTGCTTTAAGCTCTTCAATAGTCCCTATGATGTTTAAATCATCAACATATACAGTAATAATAACAAATCTTTTTCTTGATTTCTTGATAAAAATGCATGGGCTTTTGGGACTATTAACATATCCTTCCTTTAGAAGGTATGTACTCAGACGATTGTACCACATTTGTCTAGATTGTTTTAACCCATACAAGGATCTTTACAATTTATTAGAATACATCTCCTGGGGATTTGACTTATATGCGTTAGGAATATTCAGTCCTTTTGGAACTTTTATATAAATATCACTATCAAGTGACCTATATAAATATGATGTCACTAAATCTATAAGATGCATATGAAGTCTTTCACAAATTATTAGGCTGATTAAATATCTAAATATAGTTGCATCCACCACAGGAGAATATGTCTCTTCATAATCAATTCCAGGCATTTGTGAAAAACTTTGTGCTATAAGTCGTGTTTTATATCTCACAATTTTATTATTTTCATTTCGTTTTTGTATAAATATCCACTTGTAGCCTACAGGTCTTATATTTTCAGGTGTTTGGACTATAGGTCCCAAACTCTACGCTTTACAAACGAATTTAATTCAGCTTCCATTGCATTTTTCTATTTAGGCTAATCTTTTCTATGTCGACATTCGTGAACATACTTTGGTTCGTAATTCTCGCTTTCTTTCATTAATTCAGTAGCTATTGTATATGAAAAATTTTCATCAACAAAAATTTCATTTCGATTCCATCTTTTTCCTGTAGAGGTATAATTAATTGAGATCTCATCATTTTCAATATTCTTGCTATTTTTCTCATACTCAGGTACTTGATTTTCTACTAGAGTTGTCTTTCCAGCAATTTCTATGACATCTACAGGATCATTAAGAATTTCGAAAATGTCAAATTGCTTATTCGGCTCCCTCCTTTTTTGAGGATTTTTATCTTTGGAACTGATTGATCTATCACGTTTTTGACGTGTCGTAGACTCATTTGCTAAAGTATCAAATGCTCTTTTAACATATCAATTCTTGCGGGAGCATTTTGAGTTGGAACATGTGACACTCTCTTTGCATCAGTGATGCATCTGGCAATCGACGAGCAATCCTTTATAAATGAATAATTTTCTAAACCTCTTATTCAGATAGATTTGTGCGAGGATCAAAATGAGCCATAGATGATCCATTTCATGTAATTTCTTGCTTTACCAGCTTTTGTTTTTCTCTCCCTAATACTGGGAATATTGTTTCATCAAACTAGCAATCAACAAAATGTGCTGTAAAAAAATTTCTCCAGTTAAGGATTCAAGATATTTAATGACTAATTGAGATTCAAAATCAACATATATTCCTAGTCTTCTTTATGGTCCCATTTTTTTGCATTGTGGTGGAGCTATGAAACATATACTACACAACCAAATATTTTTAAATGGGATATATTTGGTTCCTAACCAGAAACCAACTGTAAATGGGAATATCTATGATAAGCAGTTGGACTTATTCGAACTAGTACTGCAGCATGTAATATGGCAAGTCCCCAAGCAGAACAAGTAACTTAGTTATCATAAGTAGTGATCTAGCGATGAGCTGTAGGCTTTTAATAAAAGATTCTACCAACCATTTTGAGTATGTGTGTGGGCCACAGAACGGTCAATTGTAATCCCAACTAATGCACAATAATTACTAAAAGATTGAGATATAAATTCTCTTGCATTATCAAGACGAATTTTCTCGATTGTATAATTCGAAAATTATGCACGTAAGCAGATTATTTGTGCAAGGAGTCTTGCAAATGCCACATTTCGAGTGGATAGTAAGGAGACATGTAACCAACATGTGGAGATATCTATTAATACCATAAAATATCAAAATGGTCCACATGCTGAAAAAATAGGCCCACATAAGTCCCCTTGAATTCGTTCTAAAAATGTAGCATTTTCATCATCAATTTTAGTTGGAGATGACCTTATAATCAGTTTCCCTTGGGCATAAGTAGCACATAAAAATTCATTCAATGAGAGTACCATTTGATTCTTTAATGAGTGCTCATGTGAGTTCTCAATAATTTGTCTTATCATTATTGCACCTGGATGTCTGAAGCGATCATGCCAAAGAATAAAGCTTTTTGGATCAATTATCTTATGGTTTATCATGACATGTGATTCCATAGGATTTATGTAAGTACAATATAATCTAGAAGATAATGCTAGCAATTTTTCTAATATATACTTTTTGCCAAATATAAGTGATGTGATGTAAAGATATTCTTTATTGCCTTCCTTCATGGTTTCAATATGATAACCATTTTCTTGGATACCTCCTAAATTGAGTAGATTCCTTTATGATCTACTTGAATGTAAGGTATCGCTTATTATCATCTTTATTCCTCCAAGGAGTCTAACACAAGCTATACTAGAGCCTTCAATTAACAGAACCAGTTATTATACTGATATTTGCATCGGCGAATTTCAGCTGGGAGAAATATCTCTTATTCTTAAGAATAGTTTGTGTTGTAGCACTATCAGCCAAACATATTTTTCCATCATTAATTGATGCAAATCCATAATTCTTCACAATAATAATAAAGGAACTAGACAAATATTAGCAAAAATATGACATTTATTGTATAAAAGATAGATATTACATTCAAGCTAAAATTAAGCATTAAAGTGACAAATTATTTGACATAATAGAAACATTATACTTTTACATAAAGATTAATTTGGATGAATATTTCCATGATTAATTAATTGCTCAATATTTTCAATAGTATCTTCAAAGATGTCAGAGCAATCAAGGTGTGTGTAATTCATTTGAGTATTCTATTCAACAAGATTTGTCACCACACCTTTTCCTTTTTCTTTCAATGAAGCTTGATAAATATCCACGACATGTTTAGTAGTACGACATGTTTGATGTCAATGCCCTTTCATGCCATATCTATAGCAAGTGCTTTTAGTATGTTGAAAAGATTTATTTCATGGATAATTTCCTTTGTCGTGGTTTTCTTGTCTTTTGAAGTTTCGTCTAGTTGACTTATGGAAATTATGACCACTACCATATCTATAACCACGACCATGACCATGACCACAACCACGACCATAATTATTTGATGATGTACCATTCACCTTAGGAGATGTGATGTGTTGTGTTTTTGTGTGTGTTTGCATTGTTATTTGTCTATATTCTGGAGGTGTATTGAGCTTGAATAGTTACATTAGTGTAGTACGTATGCTAGATATAGACTTAAACGTATACAACTGTATATAGTTGAGTTTAAAAGGTAAATGCTACATTAATAGCTTGTTTTGGATATTATAGGTGAGAGTGAGGATTGTTTGGAGATCAACGAAGATGAAAATAGTTTGGGCAAGGAGTGGAAGCATAACTGAAGATAAAAGTGGAAGAAAATCAAGTTTGGAGGCTTCCGGACAAAGACTAAAGCAACCGGAAGCAAAACGAAGCTAAAAGAGAGCAAATAGGCACTACCGGAGCACTGGCTTCAGAATACCAGTACACTGGCTGACTATTCCGTCAAAATAGAGAGCAAGCTTCTACTACCAGGATAGAGGCCCTTTGGTATCGGTGCTCTGGTAGAGTGTTCCAGTAGTCGCAGAAATTAGCTATATAAGCCCACTTTGGTCATTTTATAAAGCAACAAGACATATTCTTTCACACCCATCTCCTAAACCTTGATTCCCCTCTCACCAAGCTCTAACACATACTCTCACACACTTTTCACCTAGAGTCAAACTTGTAATTAGGGTTTAACACTTGTAATTGCAAGATGAAGACAAGGATCTCAAGAGCAAAGCTAAGCATGAAAGGGAGGTTTATCTTTCTCCTTTTATCTTTTATACAATAAAAAAGAGTAAAATTGATAAAGAATATGTGAGTTCTTCTCACGAGATGATATAGCAAGAGAAAATCCCTTGAAAGCTCAAAGATATTGTAAGAGTAGCTCAAGATCTCACCAATTGAAAGATAATGTAGGTTTTGCAAGCTTTGATTGATTGTGTAAATCAGCTTTTAAGATGTATTTAAAGATTTTTGTCAGTGTTAGGGCTTGGTAGGTAGAAGAAAGGAAGAGAAAATGGCCAGAACGGTAATAAATGACTAGTACATTTATTACAACATTCCGCTCAGCCAGTCGATCAGCTGGGTTGTCCTGCCTCTCCTTGGCCTTCTCTGATTAGGCCGAATGACTTAGTTGGTCGATTAGCTAGGGGGTTTGGATTTTTCTTCCCCTTCTCTGTTTTGGCTAGACGACCTCCCTGGCAGCCGGTCGACCGGCTAGGGAGTCTAGCGAACACAAAATACTGAAGCAAAGCCAAACACTTCTAAAACACCTTTTCAAAATAATTTAATCAAACTTTTATAACTCCAAATCAACTCAAAGTCCTTTGTAAATGATTTTGAAGGCTTAAAAACATTTCAAAACATGTGTTTATATTGTGCATGCATCCAAAATCTTTTTGCTTTTATTAAGGATAATATTCATGAGATTTGAATTTGTTTAATTTGAAAACATAGAAGTTTGAGCTAAACATTTGCAATACTAAGGCATTTCACAAGAAGAATAAAATGTTTGGTACCTCTTATGATGCCTCTTCTCCTCTTTATGCCTTCTCAACATCTTCTTCTTCAATCTTCAAATAATGCTCATTGATCATCTTCTTCTATCATCCAAGCATCTATCTATTCAACTCAACATTTGATACTTACAAGATGCTTTTTAGTAAGAAGATCATATAAATGCATATCAAAATTTTCATCGTCAAAACCAATAACTAGTATTTAGACAACAATCTCTCCCTTTTTGATGATGACAAATTATTAAAGATAAGAGCATTTTACTCCCCCTTAATATGAGCATTCTATTTCAAGTAAAAATCATTTTGGGAAATACTCCCCCCGTCAATTTTAACTTATGCACATCTTGAGCTACATGCAATCAACTTAAAAGTGCTCAGCCAAATAAGTTTTCATCAACTAAGTGCTAAGCCAAATACGTTTTCATCAACTTAACACTAGCTCAAGCCATCATCAATTCAACAAACCAACAACAGCTCAATATACAAGCAATGTAATAAGCCAAATAAGTTCAGAGCCAAATGAGTGCTCATCAACTCAACAAACTTAAGAAGCCAAATAAATGCTATATGTTGCTATATGCTCCTTATTTTTTCTTTTCTTCTCCCCCTTTGGCATCATGAAAAAAATATTAGAAAGGAAGAAAATGTAAATAAAATCATGATAAGCATAATTCATAAAAAGTTAATTCATAAAAAAAAGAGAAATTGTGAAGCAAAGGTAATATCTCTAGTTAGAAATCAAGACTGAACAAAAGAGTTTAACTAAAATAAAAAATTATTTCTAGTACTGAGAAAGAATTTTGAAAATTTTGAAATAGAGAAGATCATGGTGCATGGTCATGGTGATCCTTGAAGTCCTTCTGCATGTTGGAGCGCATACCATTATTTCTGAATCAACGTGCTCCCTCTATTGAGTAAGTTCCACCTACTGATTGTTCATGGTGGTTCTTATGCCTATTCCAGTATTTAAGACTTGTAGCTGGGAGAGATTCTGTGCCAACATTGAAGGGTCTTCTTACTGGCCCATAGAGCTAGAACATGCACCTTTCTGCATTTCAACTCTTCGTTGTTCATCAATAAGCTCTTATGCTCGGGACTCTCTCATTACTCTCCTCTGTGTAACTTTCTCAGTAGCCATGTCTTCACCCTCGGAAGTGCTAACAACCATAGGGATTTTTCCTGGTATATTTATGTTAGCTTCTCCCTCTTGTTTTGGCTTTTCTTCTTCTTCTAAGGCAGTGTCCAATCATTTTAGTACATCATCAATATGTTGTGCATCAGGCCCATAGACGGGATTTGTAAAAGTAGTCCCTTTTCTAGTTCTAATCTTGATTACTGCCTGGATATCTCATTGCAAATTTTTGAATGTTTCTCTATTTATTGGTTCACCATTGTACCAATAAATCCCCATGTAGTTCATGTATAGCATATCAAAATTCCATGCAAACTTCCTAAATGGTGCATTTGAGGAGATTTGAAAATAAGCAAAGATGTACATTAAGGCCATGTCATGTCCTGGAGTGGTTGTTTTTCCTCCATCTTTCCACTGATGTCTAACCTATGTTGCAAAATGAGAAACGGTAAAACTATCTTAACTTCCTTTTTGAGGCTATAGTATATATACGTATCCATCACTGGGATCTTTCCATCATTGATGTTCCTAGGAAAAATTACTTCACTAATGATCTTAAAAGCAATTCTCTTATTGAAGTCAACATCCCTTAACAATGGAAGAATTAAATCTAGATGCTTAGGCCTTACACCTTTCCACATGTATTCTATAACATCTCCTGGGATACTAGTAGCCATAATCCCATCTGGCCAACCTTAACTATTGCAATGACCTTCTCCTCCACAGGTATATTAAAAATTTCACGTAACTTATCCTCATTAAATATGAAACTTGTCCCGCATACTAGTGATGTTAATTCAATTTTGGGACTCCTATGATGCACCTCAAGATTTTCATAAAATTTAATTACTAATTTATCTTGAATAGCACAATGTAGATGCATGAACATATACCAATCCCCAAACAATGGAAGAACATAAGTACCAACAAAATCTAAGTCCACAAGAAATTTACCGTATAAAATTGAATGCTTTCCTTGAATCTTCGACACGAGTAGAGGTGGTGATTGTGTTCTAGCCCCTTTTCCTCTTGTCCCATGTCCATGATCTCTACCCCTTGGATTCACCATAATTTGAAGATGTTTTTGAAGATTAAAATGGTAGAAGTTTGTTTTTTTTTTCTTTTTTTTTTTTTTCTGTGGGTATCAAGATTATGAAAGAGATTTCGAGAAATATTGGTTGAAAGTTGGAGAATTGAAAGTAGGTTTGAGAGAAAATTAGGGTTAGGGTTTAAGAATTTTGGTGAGATTGTGAGATGTTGGGGTTAAAAGCCCCAAATTTAAGTTTGTCCATGTTTAGCTGGTTGGCCAGCTAGGTCGACCGGTTGGATCAGAGAGGACAAAAAATTTTTCTTTTGGCCGAGCACCCTATAGCTTCAATTGGTCGACCAGCTGGGTCAGAAAATGGCCAAATGCATATTTTTTCATGCCCAAGCCATATAAACACATATATATGCAATTTAACCACGTTTTGTCATTCCGATTTCCCTTCTAATTTTACAAAATTGATCCTCATGCAATGGTTTATTAAAAATATCAGCAACTTGATGCAAAGTATCAACAAGTTCAAGTTTGATATCACCTTTCTACAAATGATCTCTAATGAAATAGTGTTTAATCTCAATATACTTAGTTCTTGAATGTTGAATTGGATTCTTAGTAAGATTAATTACACTAGTATTATCACAATATATGGGAACATGATCATATTGCAAGCCATAATCAAGTAAGTTTTGTTTCATCCACAAAATTTGAGCTACACAACTACCAATTGCAATATATTCGGCTTCAGTGGTAGAGATTGCTAGACTATTTTGTTTCCTACATGATTAAGATACTAAAGAATGTCCTAGGAATTGACAAGTTTCACTAGTGCTTTTACGATCTACCTTACATCTAGCATAATCAGCATAAAAAAATCCACGTAGATCAAATGAATTTCCTTTAGCATACCAAAGCCCTAGATTAGTAGTTCCTTTAAGATATCTAATTATTCTTTTTACAGCAACTAGATGTGTTTCTTTAAGATTAGATTGAAATCTAGCACATAAGCATACTACAAACATAATATCTGGTCTAGAAGCAGTTAAATAAAGTAAACTACCAATCATACCTCTGTATTTCTTCTCATTAACTGAGTTACCTTTTTCATCTTTGTCCAATTTTGTTGAAGGGCTCATCGGAGTCCCATTTTTCTTTGCATCTTCAAGTGCAAATCTTTTTATGATTTTCTTGGTATATTTAGCTTGGTTGATGAAGATGCTTTCCTTTGTCTGCTTAATTTGGTG
This sequence comes from Cordia subcordata, assembly GCA_028554755.1. NCBI lineage: Eukaryota > Viridiplantae > Streptophyta > Magnoliopsida > Boraginales > Cordiaceae > Cordia > Cordia subcordata. The sequence continues at coordinate 4,962,086 of JAPTOF010000009.1, forward strand.
TCTAAGGAAGAAGGTTAATTCTCCTATCTTGCTTATCTCGAACTCCTTGTGCATACACTTAGAAAAACTCTCACACAAAGACATATTAGTAGCACTAAAGATTATATCATCAACATAAATTTGTACAAGATGTCATTTCCTTCTCTTTTAATAAATAAGGTAGAGTCTATTTTTCCTCTTTCAAAGTTATTTTCTACAAGAAATCCACTAAGCCTTTCATACCAGGCTCTAGGTGCTTATTTTAGACCATATAATGCCTTTTCTAATTTAAAAACATGATTTGGAAAGCAAGGATTTCCAAAACCGGGAGGTTGTTCAACATATCCTCCCCTTCAATAAAACCATTTAGAAAAACACTTTTGACATCCATTTGATAAATTTTAAAATCCATGTAACACGCAAATGTAAGTAACATGCGAATGGATTCAAGTCTAGCTATGGAGGCATAAGTCTCATCATAATCAATCCTTTCTTCTTGATTATATCCTTGGGCTACAAGTCTAGCCTTGTTTCTAGTTACTGCATCGGCTTCATTCGGTTTGTTTCTAAATACGTATTTGGTTCCAATCACCAGTCTATCTTTAGGTCTTTCAACTAACTTCCAAACTTTATTTCTTTCAAATTGATTAAGTTCTTCTTGCATGGCCATTATCCAATTTTCATCAAGTAAAGCTTCTTTAACATTTTTAGGTTCTATATGAGAGATAAATGCATAGTGTTCACAAAAAGCATTAATATTACGCCTAGTTCTTACCCTTTCATTTGGATCACCGAGTATTTGATCTCGAGGATGATTTCGCACAAACTTCCAACTCTTTGGTAGATCTCCATGAGTCTCTTTTGTTTCAATGCTTCCTTTGTTTAAGCATTTTTGACTTTCCACATTGGCTTGAAACTCCTTTTCTTGATATTCTTCTTCTTGCTTTGCATCTTTTTGTTTTGTTGGAATCTTTTTGTCTTTTAGAGATGAATCTTCAAGTGTAGTTTTTTCCAAAAGGTAACCTATATCATCAACTTCCTTTTTCAGCTCAAATGGGTTAGTTTCATCAAATGTAACATGCATTGATTCTTCCACAACAAGAGTTCTTTTATTATAGACTTTATATGCTTGACTCTTTGTAAAGTAACCCAAAAATATACCTTCATTTGATTTAGCATCAATTTTCCTTAAGTGATCTTTAGTATTTAGAATGAAACATTTACAACCAAACACTTTGAAGTATGAAATTTTAGGTGCTTTTCCATGCCATGGTTCATGAGGAGTTTTGTTTAAAATAGGTCTAATTAAAACTCTATTTTGCACATGACATGCAGTATTTACAGCTTCACTCCAAAAATATGTTGGCAAATTGTGTTCTTTTAGCATGATTCATGCCATTTCTTGTAATGTACGATTCTTCCTCTCTACTATGCCATTTTGTTGAGGAGTTTGAGGGGCTGAAAAGTTGTGTTCTATGCCATGTTCATCACAAAAATGCGTAAAAGGAGTCTTCACATATTTTATGTCATTTTCACTATGAATGCAAGTGATTAAATAGTCTTTCTCATTTTGCACTTTTCTACACAACCTTGTAAATTCATCGAAGGCTTCATTTTTGTGTGCAAGAAACATGACCCATCTAAACCTAGTATAGTCATCTACAACAACAAAGGTATATCTAGAACCTCCTAAGCCAGCTACCTCAATTGGTCCAAATGAGTCCATATGCAATAATTGCAATGCTCTATTAGTTGAAACTTTGTTGAGGGGTTTAAAAGATGTCTTGTGTTGTTTCCCTCATTGACAAGCATCACAAATTTTGTCTTTTTCAAACTTTATTTTTGATAAGTCTCTAACTAAATCATGTTTTAATAAATTATTTAGTAAGCTCATGCTAGCATGTCCTAATCTTCTACGCTATAACCAAGCATTATCATGCACAACCGACAAACATTTAATATGTTGACACATAAGTTAATCAATTTCAATGGTGTAGACATTTTCATTTCTCTTAGCTACAAATAACACATTGTCATTACCACACTTATGTCCAATGCAACTCGAGGATTGAAATATTACCTTATGACCTTTATTACACAATTGACTTATACTAAGTAGATTGAATTTAAGACCCTCTACAAGCAAGACATTGTGTATAACAAGAGAATTTTCATTACCAGTGCTTCTGTTTCCAATTATTTTACCTTTGGTATTGTCACCAAAGGTAACATCTCTTTTTTTTGTTTTCTTCAATTTATAGAAGAGTGACGAGTTCCCTGTCATGTGTTTGGAACAACCACTATCCAAGATCCATTTTATCTTGCTAGTTTTGCTCTCATTGCATACTTACACACATGAAATTCAAATATAGTTCTTTATTTTGGGGTCCCCAACACCTTGGGCCCCAGACGTTAGTTTCAATTTTTGGCCTTGATGACCTATTTGGGTTTTTGCCAATGTGGGACATGTGATCCTCTATCACGAAGTTTTCTATAATACCAATGAGTTGATGCATGTCATTTCTTTTCACAATATGTGCAAATGACGTTTGACTTTGATGAGCAGGAGGTAGAGGTAGAAGCTTTAACAAAATAAGTTTTGAAATATTTTTGGTTAATGTTTGGTCTATACCCAATTCCACTTTTGTCAAAGGCCATTTTTTAGCATCCAAGGAGTTTTTCAAAGTTCTCCTTGCCTTTTGTAAATTTTTGAATAATCCCATTTAAATCCATATTTTTCTTTTTCAAATCTTTAATTTTTTTTTTCAAATTTCACAAAATCTTTGGCATATAAGTCATTTTCCTTTTCCAAGATTCCTACTTTTTAAATAAGAGAGGCATTTTTCTTTTCTAAAATTTCTTGCTCATCAAAAGCAAGCTTTAATTTTCTATTTATTTGCTTATTTTTTGCTAAAGCTAGAGATAAATCATCATGTAATTTAGCAAATGCATCTTTTAGTTCATCAAAGCTATATTCATCTTTCTCTTCTTCACTAGATGAATAATAAATGGATGGAGAAGGTGAAGATAGTACCTCATCCTCATTGGCCATGGGGAAAAAGTTGGCTACCTCATGTTGCTCTTCAATATCTTCTTCACTTTCAGAGGTGTCCCAAGTGGCCTTGAGCGCCGTTTTGCTAGCTTTGGACAATCTACTTTTATGTGTCCTGTCTTGTTGTAATTAAAGCATTTCAATTCGTCACTTCTCAATTCCTTTGACCTATTGAAATCTTTAATTTCTTTTCCCTTCTTCTTCCAATTGGTATTGTTAGAAGATGCTCCTCTCTTCATTTTTTTGAACTTCATAAATTTTTTAAAATTCCAAGCACGAAGTGCCATCTCTTCATCTTCTGGGTCCTCATCATCTTCTTCATCTTCGCTTGATGTACATTTTGATGCAACAAGTGCAATGGACTTCTTCATTTTTCTATCTTCTTCTTCGTGGTCCTTTATTTCAAACTTACGAGTCATAAGTGACCCAATAAGCTCGTTGAGCTCCAAAGTATTTAGGTCCTTGGCTTTCTTGATTGCCGTCACTTTTGGTTGCCATGATGATGGCAAACTCCTTAGCACTTTCCTCACTTTCTCTACATTTGTATAGTCTTTTACAAGTGCCTTCAATCCATTAGTAATCTCAACAAATCTAGAGAACATTTGCTCAACACTTTTGTTAAGAAGCATTTTAAATAATCATATCTATGTACAAGTATAGCAATTCTAGATTCTTTTACTTGGCTAGTTCTTTCGTACGTTACTTTTAATTGGTCCCAAAGTTCTTTAGCCAAAGTACACCCCATTACCCTTGCAAATTCGGTTGCATTCATGGCATTGAATAAATAATGTAGAGCTTTTTGATTTAGCTCAAATAGTTTGATATCCTCATCATTCTATTCACTTTCGGGTTTAGGCACTCTCCTATCCCCTTCTAATTTAGTAGGCAAGTTAGGTCCATTTTCTATAATCTTCCATGCTTTATAATCAAGTGATTGTATAAACACTTCCATTCTCATTTTCCAAGAAAGCATAGTTTGTTCCATCAAAAAGGGTTGCTTGCTTAATAGAGATTCCTTCCATATTTGCTAAATGTAATTCTACTAGTTGTTAAACTATAGGTAGAACCCTAGCTCTGATACCAATTATGGGTGCAAATATCTTAAGGGGGTGAATTAAGATATTCAATAATTTTTGTATTTAAAAATTCACAAAAAATTAACAACTTTCTTTCAAGCAAAATATCAAATACAAGATATTGTGTATAAGTAGATGAAATAAATAAAGAGTAGAGAGTAGGAACACAAACGATTTTTAGGTGGTTTGGCCAAGCCTACTTCTACCGCCCAAGGATGCTCCCCTAGGAATTCAAAAATCTTTACTAAAAATTTCTTCTTCAAATCTTGGTGAAGCAAGAACCAAGTTCTACAACTCTTTGAAGCCAAACTTCAAAAAACCCAAGAGTTTTACTCTTTAGGATTTTCCCACACTTTTACAAGCTTTTATGGTTGTCTCTCTCTCAAGATTTCTAAGCTCACAAAGTGTGTATACAATCAAGAATAGTAAAATTGATAAATAATTGGTGAGTTCTTCCCACAAGATGATATAGCAAGAGAAAATCCCTTGAAAGCTCAAAGATATTGCAAGAGTAGCGCAATATCTCAACAATTGAAAGATGATATAGGTGTTGCAAGCTTTGATTGATTGTATAAATCAACTTTGAAGGTGTATTTAAAGATTTTTGTGAGTGTTAGGGCTTGGTAGGTAGAAGAAAGGAGAGAAAATGGCCAGAATAGTAATAAATGATTAGTACATTTATTACAGTATTTCACTCAGCCGATCGATCGGTTGGGTCATCCGACCTTTCCTTGGCCTTCTCTTATTAGGCCGGACACCTTAGCCGGTCGACTGGCTAGGGGGTTTGGCTTTTTTCCCCCCTTTTTGTTTTAGCCGGGCGACCTCCCTAGACAGCTAGTCGACTTGCTGGGGGTCCGATGACTCCAGAGAACTGAAGCAAAGCCAAACACTCCTAAAACACCTTTTCAAAACAATTTAGTCAAACTTTCATAACTCCAAACCAACTGAAAGTACTTTGTAAATGATTTTGAAGGCTTAAAAACATTTCAAAACATGTGTTTATACTATGCATGCATCCAAAATCATTTTTGCTTTTATGAAGGATAATATTAATGAGATTTAAATTTGTTTGATTTGAAAACATAGAAGTTTGAGCTAAACACTTGCAATACTAAGGCATTTCACAAGAAGGGCAAAACGTCCGGTACCCCGTATGACACCTCTTTTCCTCCTTATGTCTTTTCATCATCTTCATCTTCAATCTTCAAATAATGCTCATTGCTCATCTTCTTCTATCATCCAAGCATCTATTTATTCAACTCAATTTGATACTTACAAGATGCTTTTTAGTAAGGAGAGAATATAAATGCAAAATCAATAACTAGTATTTAGCCAACATATAGCATAAAAATTGTGAACTTATAATAATAAAGTTGTGAATGCATTACTGTGGGGTGCACAATGCTAGGTGGATGTGCAATGCTTAGGTTGCACGGTATCCAGTCCCATAACATAATGTTGGAGTTTTGTTCTAGCTTATGACCAATGTGGTATTCATGGGATATACCGATTTCTATATTATTTTACTATTTTATTTACATAAATAGTTAACTTTAAGTTTTTTTAATATATATTTATCATGATTACTTAATGAATATTGAGCTCGGTATGAATAAATTTTATATAGATGAAAAATATAAATGAATCACTACAAAAATAAATATTATCTAATTTTAAATTTGTTTATTTTTCATATGCTGTAGTTGAAAGCTCAACGGATACAATTAGTATGGTTTAAAAGAGGTGCATTAAAAATCCCAACTTGAATCGCTATAATTTAATTACGAAACCTCAAACCACCATCACAACCTAGTTCCGTAGGTGTACAATACACAACATAAATTTTTTCGATAGAAACTTATAGAAGAGCATAAAGAATGACATATGTCTTATAAATAATTGATTAATAAATTATGATATTGTCTTCATATTAGTTTCCCATATAAAGTTTTAAATAGACTATATTGTATGCAACACAAATATGTTATATACAATAGGTGCTAAAAGTTTTAATCTGTTTGTTTCTCGCACACAACAAATGATAATTGTATATATGTATTGTAATTCCATTTTTTTCTGTTGTCTATAGTTTGAATATATAATGCAATTTAGCAAATTTTGTGATTCACAGACATCTTGTAGTTGAATTATATTTTTGGTATAAATTTTTATATTTTATTACTAACTTGATCCGATCCAGCCAAAACAGTAAGCATGCGAGCACACGCAATACCCTAATGGATAATACTGATGTGCTTTCTACAGAAACCTAGTACATCACATGTACCCCAAAGAGACCATGTCCTAAAGAATGTTCTATAAATAAGCCACCTGCATAGAAACCAAGGTGATCATCTCTAAGTGCATAAGCCCTAAAGACCCGTAAGCGCACAGATCAAGTATAATATAGTGTGTGCAAGTGTGAGTGTTGAATCCTCAGGGAAGCGAATTGTTGAATGGATCCTATGTGAGTGTTCTAGAAAGTGCTTAAAAGAAGTCCTAACCTAACCATCTTTTTTGGGGTTTTTTGGATTTAAAGGGAGCTCAAACTAAAGGAAATAAAATGACACTATAGGAAAACAAGAATGGAAAATAGAGGAAACAAACTAATCTAAAGGAAACTAACTATCAGAATGGGTTAGAGTGACTTTTGTTGCCTATGGGTGATTTTAGACTCAAATAGTACGAAATTTAGGGTGATGGCTTAGCTAAGTATGTTGCTCTGTACTAGGATTCTAGATAGCTTCCTAATTTATCCCTAAATACAACACGATAGAAGAGTTTGCTCCGCCGCCTAAGATCCTCGAATCTACCACGACCACCATCCGCGGTCCATTTTCGTTCTCTTCCCTGCCGGGGAAGGTGGATCAAAGAAAGGTAGCTTGCTTCTCTCCTGGACTGATGGCGGCTTATGTAGTGGTCGGCCTTCCTACCAGAATGTCTTCTTGGTCGAAGAGCCCCTTTACTAGTAAGGGCTTACAAAGTGAAAAAAACTTGCGCAAAGGTCATTTTCTTCTTTACCTTCTCCTCTTCAAAAGCCAAGGTGGAGACTGTATCCCTTTCCTTCTGTAGCTCTCTTGGTTTCCCAAGGATAGCGGTAATTGGGGCAAAGCCTGCTTTCTTCGCTCTGCGAATGAAAGAGAAAGTCATAGGAAAAAGACACGTTTTCTCTTTGCGAGATCCGAAAGTGGAGGACGCATATCATTCTCTAAGCACATAGGATCAAACGTAAAACAGTGCTTTCTTGGCAGAGTTAGGCAGCAAGAGACTTTAGGGCTTGTTGAAGCTTCTAAGCATAACGAAGTATAGGTCTATCCTTAGATCGATCGCCCTAGAGTCACGGCATGGTCCTTATGACCAAAGGCCTTAGGGTTGACTAATTAGATTCCAAGGTGCCTTAGAATTGACCTACTTAATGTGTTGGTTTTGTGTGTGTGTGTGTGTATGTATTACATTCTTATTCTTATTTTAAGGTGTTTTGGGCTTCATTAGGTGTATTAGTATAGCATTTAGGTCATACTTGTGTATATTAGGGTTTACATATTCATAGTTGAACGTAGGACATAAATGTTACACTAATGCGTGCTCATTGCTTGATTTAGGTGAGATTTCAAGCAATGCTTGAAGCTCAAAAGGATAAATATTTTATGATCCAGCAAAGCTACGGTTGATTTGGATGAGAAGAGATGAAGAAAAAGTAATTTGGAAGGTCCCAGAAGAAGAACGAAACAATCGGGCAAAACCGAGCATAATTGAAGCTAGAATTTAGAGCTTGCATCCATAAAGGGAATGGATAAAGCTTGAACATGTTTATTGGGATTAAAAATGAAGAAAAATGGCCTTCAAGGTGCCTAAAAGTGATACAAGGCCATAGAAAGAAAACCAAGTGCGAATCGGGGCCAAAATGAGCAAGACACGAGAAAAACTGCTGAAGACCGGTCGCGCCCCTGCCTAAGGCCGGCAGACTGGCCCAGGGACTGATCTTAATCAGAATGCAACTTATTTTGGTCAGTCTTACATGATTTTGGGCCAGGGGATTGACCTGGCGACTGACTTTTGCAGTAGAATGGCCTATTTAAGCCTATTTAAGCCTATTTTGAGCTCATTTTGCATATCTTTCTCTTCATCTTTCACCCCATACTCACACACCCATTTCCTTAAACTCTAAATCGACCTAAAAGCACCTCTCACACACACTTCTAAAAACATTTAACACTTCGAATCAAGGATCCAAGAGGATAAAACACTAGGATTTGGGCATAGCTAATGGATTGGAAAGCTTGGTTATGGATAGAAGCATATCTCTTTTATCCTAAGTCTAATTATGTTTGATTAGAGCTTTGTAGGGTGATTATTCTTGTATTTATAGATTGATTACTATTTTTATTAATGGGAACTTGATGAATTCATGTATATATGCTTTATACTTAGGGTTTCAAAGGCTATTTTACATACATGTTTATGTGTTTATCGAAATGCCTCAATGAAGTTGCATATGTATAATGAAGTTTATTATGCTATTAACCATATCTAAATCATTATGCTGGCATGTCTATGTGCTTATGTGATGATTACATGAAGTGGGTATGCTTATATACATGTCTGCATGTGTGTTCACATACTTAATGGCATGAATAGCTTCTTTTGCATACATGTTAGGTGCTATAGCTTAAATTGGTGTAATCTAAGCATGTCTATGTGTTTAGTAGTAGAATATTCCAAAATATTCTCAAATGCCATGCCATAGATGTGTATGTCTTGTGCTTAAATGTCAGTATCTGCTATTATGATGCGATCGATGGTGCACAATTTGTAACTAGCCTAGGTCGAGTCCCCTTTGGCTTTAAATCCAGCAAATAGGAGTCTGGATAGGTTTAGTTGATCTTAGTTCACTGAGAAAGGCTAGTTAGTCCACCCTAACGCCTTAGGGTCACAAGGACCACACCGTAGCTCTGAGTGAGGCGAAACTTAGGGACGGACTCGCACCGAGTCCTAGGGTTAGATTGGGGAACTAATTAATGGACTAAGTGCTAGGGTTAGATCAATCTACACTCACCTAGAACCTTTTTGGCTAGCTCTAATTCCTAAGCCATAAAGACCACGCCGTACTGCTAGGCATCGCCACCTGGGGATAGAGCCGTACTAAGGCTTAAGGTGCTAATTAGGAGGCTAATTATAGGTCTAAAAACCCCTAAACCATCATATTTGAGGGACCCAACACGTAGTTATTAGGGCACACAAAGTTTAGGACACCATACACATTAGGCCTCCCCATGGATTCGACCCTACACTGGTACACACCGTACTACACACGACCCGTGTGCTTGCGGGCTATTTAGGCTTGTGCTCAAATAGTGTATCAAGCTCTTAGCATTGTTCCCGGGGAGGCAACGATTGTTTGGTTCCTTTGTTTTTGCGTGTCTTAGCTTGTTACATGTTGTTTTATCTTTTCTTTTCATGTTTTCTTTATTTTGATTAATAAAAGAAAAATTCAAAATTTTTTTTCAAGCATTGTAAAGAGGTTTACTTGTGTCAATTAATCATGAATGATCCTAATACATCATAGTGGTCACTTGTATCCTCCTTTCCACCACCTGAATATGTTCTCATTGGATGTCGCGTTTGTGGAAGTCATATGCATCAAACTTTCTTTTGCCCCCATGACAATCCCCAACCTAAGGCTAGTACCAACTATAACCCCTATAGTCATGCATCATCTCATACATATTCATTTAGTGATCATGATTATAAGGATGCATATTCTTGTTATTGCAATGTATGTAGAAGTCATGTTCATGATTCCAATACATGCCCTAACTTTCACCTTTATGCTCGATTGCATGTATTGCCCAATGCCCTAGGAATCACATGCCCATGCATGCATATTCATCCTATAATCATGATTCTAGGGAGCAACATCATGCATTTTCATATTGGGAACAAGATGACTTTTCATTCGGTACACTTTCTTGCTTTGAGAGTCCATCCTTTACACCATCTTTTCCCACCCACCCTTCCTCCAAGTATTATAATGGTTGTGCTTATAGTGATCCTAATCAAGATGTTTCCTATTTTTACTCAATTGAACTCTCTTCCATTAGGCTTACATCTTGGGACCAATTAGACCAAATGCTTGAGCAAACCCAACCCTAATTCTTTTCTTCACCCAAGAAATGCGTTTTGACCGTGAGAGGCTACATAGGATTTTGGAATGGATAACCCAATTGGCTGAGTGGTTAAATATGGGAGCCGAGAATGAGCAACCCATGGAGAGTGTTGAGGTACCCTTAGAGCATGTTGAAAGGATAGGGATGAGACATAGAGAAGAGTGGACTAGTGATGAAAAAGATGATGTTTTAGAGAGAAATTTAGAAAGAGAGGTTGATAGAGAATTCACATCATGTAGTGAGGATGAGGATGAGCTTGATGATAGTTTGGTTCTTGATGATTCTTATGGATATGTTTTAGAGGAAGTAGTACCCTATTCTCCTAAGCTTTCAACATCCTCCACTGAATCACATGAGCCTATCCTTTCTTCTCATCCCACATTTCCCACACACTTGAAGGTAGAGTCTTATGATCATACCACTCATTTGTATTTTGAGTCCTTATTTAGGGAGTCTAGGGTACACAGGTCTCTAGAGCATTCATGCATATAGGATCCAAAATCCTTTGAGTCCCGATGTCCCGTCCTTATGTACATGCCCCTTGTCAAATGCGTGATGATATGATGACACCCATTAGAGATGAATGTAAGGATGTATTTGATAAGACTTTAGCTAGTGACAGTTTGGAGTTATCCATTGGGGAAAACAAGGCATCAATTTCAGAGTTTGTAGATGATAAGTCTCTTGGAGTTAAGAATCATTGTATTGAGGAGAGTAGCAACTCTAAGAAAACACTTAAGAAAGAAATTTGTCTGCTTGGAAGAATGATCTATGGGTCTCTTTGGATGTTTGATGATTCTTCCATTACACACACATACACACTTTTTTACTTTTCCTTGTCTTTAGGATAGATTTACCTTTCCCAAACTCCCTTTAAACTAGTTTAGGTCCAAACACATAGCTTTTTAGGACACACTTAGCTTAGGACACCACAAACGTTTGGCCTTCTTGTGGATTCTACCCCATACTCACATGCACTGTACTACACTCGATCTGTGTGCTTGCAAGCTATTTTAGGCCTTATACACAAAATGGCGATCAAGTTCTTTGCGCCGTTACCCAAGAGGCATGATTTTTTGTTTTCTTTGTTTTTTGTGTCTTAGTTAGTTACATGTTATTTTATCTTTTCATGTTTTCTATAGTTTGAATAATAAAAGAAAGATCTTTATTTTTTTTTATTGAGCATGGATGATTTTAATGCTTTTATTTGGTCACTTGTAGCCTTTCCCCTACTACCCAATATGCTCTAAATGTTTGTGGCTTTTCTGGAAGTGATGAGCATAAAAGATGATTATTGTCTCCTTCCCTATATGGATCCTATATGGATCCCTAATCTTGGGTTAGTGCTAGCCATGACCCCTATGGTCATACATCGTCCCATGCACCTTCATTTAGAAATCATGATTATGGAGATGAATACTCTTATTATTGCAATCTTTGTGGAAGCTGTGTTCATGATTCTAATTCTTGTCCCACCTTTTACCCTTATCCCAAGAATGCCCTTAGCTATTATGTGCCCATGCATGCACCCACATCTAGTTATCATGATTCTAGTGAGCAACATCATGCATTTTCATTTTGGAGTCGAGATGACTCTTCATTTCATCCACCTCTGTTGTTTCAAAATCCATCTCCCACAACATCATTTTCCACCCACCTTTTCTTTGAGTATTATAATGGTTATGCTTGTAGTGTTCCCAATCAAGGTGTTTACTATTCTAACTCAGATGAACTTTCTTCTTTTAGGTCTCTTTCATGTGATGAAAAGATTGATTATCTCCTATCTTTCTTCTAATCTAACAAAGATAGACTAGACAGATTGATGTAACAAATCGACTATCAAGTTGAGCGCTTTAGGAAAGAGATTGAGAGTAAGCAACTCATGGTTGAAAGCGTTGAGACACCTTTAGATCAGGAGGATGAGATAGAAGAGAGACCTAGAGAATAGCAGATTAATGATGAATATGATGGTGTTTGGGAGAGAAAATTAGAAAGAGAGGTTGATGGGGAGATGATGTGTTGTGTTTTTGAGTGCATTTATATTGTTAATTGCCCATGTTTAAGAGGTATCTTAAGCTTTAAAAGATGCATTAGTATAGCACATATATTAGAGTTAGGCTTAAGCGTAAGCAAATATACATAGTTAAGTTTCTAAGTTAAATGCTATACTAAATGCTTAATTTTGTGCCGTAGGTGAGCTATAGGGTTGAAACGGAGCGTTAACGAGGATGGACGATAAAGATAGAAGAGGTACAGGTCGTGTGATAGGTGAGCTATAGGGTTGAAACGGAGCGTTAACGAGGATGGACGATGAAGATAGAAGAGGTACAGGTCGTGTGATAAAGGCCAAGAGCAAGAAAGAGACAATAAATGGCCAATTGGAGGAGTCGATTGACCTAGAGAAATTGTCGGTCGACCTAGCAGAGAGGAGCCCAAAATTGCTGGTCGAGTTTCCTAAAGAGCCGGTCGACTAGCTAGGTAGACTTGTTAGTCGAGAGAGCATCATTTGGAGCTAAGAAAAGAAGCCGGCCGACCAGCTAGGTCAACAAGCTGTGTGCGGTAGATGTTATAAAAACTCAACTTTTTAGCTTTTAAATGGATATTTTTAGAGACCCATACACACACCTATTCCTCACACACAAAACCCTATTCTCACCCACTTCTGATTCACACACTAACAAATACACCAACTTGAAATTAAGTTGATATTGGAGGATTCAAGCATTGCTTTGTGAAGTTTTGATCAATTTTTTAAAGAAACAGGCGAGGATGAAAGGGGAGATTTCTATAACCTCTTTCATTCTTATTTACTTCATGCTTGAGTAGATGATTTAGGGTACCTAACTTGTGTAATGGGTTGATGTATATACTCTTTGTTTTGGGATTTTATTGGCTTATATATATACATACTTTGTTCTTATTTTTAGAAGCTTTATATCAATTCATGTCCATGTGTTCATGTAATGCTTGAATGAGTTGTATGTATATAGATTGGGTCGTATTTGCTATAGAACACTTCTAATCCTCAAAGTATGCATGTCTATGTGTGTAATTATGGATAATATGAAGTGGGTTGATTCTATTCATGTCCATGTGAGTATGAAATCTACCTTATAGTGAATACATGCTCAATCAATGCTATATGTTGATACTTGAATGCTTTCAATTGCGTAAATCAAACTCTCTAGTGTTTGTCTCGTGGATAGGACGTCATATTCATAACGCCTTGCCTTAGAACATATAGGACTACACTTACTAGGTATTAATCCACTTTAGTGTCCCTAGAGTGACAGTACATAAGTTAGGATTAGTCTAGGTCGAGTCCCCTTTAGCTTTAAATCCAGCTAATTGGAGTCCGGATAGGCTTAGTCGACCTTAGGAACCCTACATCTTTGCTTTAAATCCAGCTAATGGTTTATAAACTAGGGTAGGATTGTTCTAGGGCACCTAGGTAGCTTTCTAGTCCCTTCTATGGCCTTAGGTACATAAGGACCACGCCGTAGCTCTAAGTGTGCACGCTTAGGGATGGACCCGTATTGAGTCCTAGGGTGTAATTAGGACACTAGTTAGTTGCTTAGAATTAGAAGCTTTATATAGAAAGCCAATCCCCGAATCCCATAGCATAGAGACGCTAAATCACCCATTTGCAAGTGTAGGTCACCCTTTCACCTTTTCCTTGTTTTAATCCCCTAAGTTAGCTTAGTTCTTTCCTTCTTTTCCTTAATGCATTTATAGTGTAGTCTTTCATCTTTTTCCCTTAGCTGTCAAAAATGCAAAAACTACAAAAACTTGTTAGTTTAGGCCTCCTTTTTAAGCTTCTTCTAGAGCATGCTAGCATAGAGTTTCTTCCACAAATTCACGCCTCTCTGTGGTTCGACACCTGCACTTGCATGAACTATTCTACACGATCCGTACACTTGCAGATCTTTTAGGGCTTGCACTAAAAAATCACACCAAGTTCTTGGCACCACTACCGGGGAGGCACGGTGGTTTGCTTTTTTTGTTTGTGTGTTTTGGTATTTGCTTTATTTGTTTTACTTGCTTTTTTTTTCTTTATAGTTCTTGCTTACCTATTTCTGCTTTTGTTTTTGTTTTTAGTAGACTTTCTAGAATTGTGGTTTATTTGCTATAGTCTTAGGAATATTGAAGTTTTCGGGGGTTGAAGTGGTTGGAGTTAGGATAGTTTGTGCATGCTTGGTAGGAGATCCCTTAGAAATCCCCTAGTTTCTTTTAATCCTAAACCCGATAGGTTTGCTAGACATTTTAGGAATTTAGGAGATCTTCTTGAGAAGATGGCCGATTTAAATCATCCTCCTAATCGTCCCATTGCCCCAATGAATCCCATTCCACCTTATGATCACCATGGGCATCAAGCCCAAGATCATTTTAGACAAGAACCCCATAGACCGAATCCACCTATAGATGGAGAACCTACTCTTAGGCAATTTTTCTCCCCGAAGCCTTTGAACCTAATTTGGCTATTCAAATTCTGGGTTTAGGGGATACGAAATTCGAGATTAAGCCTAATATGTTGGCCATGCTTCTTTCCTTCTATGGGAGAAGCAATGAGAGTTCTCTAGAGCATGTCACTAAATTTGTTGAGATGAGTTCCACTCCTTACGTCCCAAATGTCCCCTAAGAGTTCATACGTCTAAGATTGTTTCCTTTCTCTTTTAAGGATAAGGCTAGGGCTTGGTTGCATTCCTTACCTAATGGTTGAATTACTACATGGGCTGACCTTCAATTTAAGTTCTTTAAAAAATTTTATCCCATGGCCAAAACGGCTGACCTTAGGACTACTATTATGACTTTCTCCCAACATGATCTAGAATTCTTTCATAAGGCTTGGAAGATATTCAAAAAGCTTCTTAGACAATATCCATACCATGGGTACAGTAATTATGACCTATTGCAGTATTTCTTTCGAGGTTTAAATAATAGGATGATGGTCAATGCCACTTTCGGTGGTGGCTTCTATCTTTTGAGACCTACTAAGGCATGGGAGAACATGGAGTTGATGGCCGAAAATTCTTTTCAAAATTTTGCTATGGAAAGGTCTAGTCGGCGAGGTAATAGGAAAAGTGTTAATGAGGTTGGAGTTTCTTTAGATTTACTCGCTAAGGTAGAGGCTTAAACGAATAAGTTAGATCAATTCATTTTATTGTCCCTTTCATCTCATAGTCATAAGACTAGTTCCATAGGTTCTTCTTCCACCCCTTTAGTTGTCGAGGTTTGTGCATTGTGTTTCAAGTCAACTCATTAGACCGTAGCTTGCCCTTTAGTATCCCAATTTCCCAAATTCATGAAAGAACAAGTGTGTGCAACTCAAGGTTATTCTCGTGAGTATAATCCATACTCGAAAACATATAATCCAGGTTGGAAGGACATCCCAAAATTTTCTTGGAGACAAGGTCAACACAATTCTAGTTCACATGCCCAAGCTCGACCCCAACAATGAACCGTTCTCAATATCCTTCAGGTTTCTAGTATCTTAGTCAGCCCCGTATCACTAATGCTCCTCAACCTCAAGCTTTACTTATTGCCAGTCTTCTAGCAATGATGTGATAAAGTTAATACAGTTTATTCAGAATCAACAGCAGCCACTGGCTAGTTAGCAGCAGGAGTTAGCTGATAGTAGGCAACAGATGGCTAGCTATAGGTAGCAAATGGCTAGGTTTGAGACACCGTTACGGCAGATAGCCACGCATTTGAGTGCTAGAGACCCTAGGAAATTACCTTCTTACCTGGAGGTGAACCCTAGAGTCTAATCCTATTCCTCCACCGATACCACTTATCCCTCTCAGGCTCAGGCTAATACCGTCCAGGGTAGTGGATAATAGGGTAAGAGTTGACTTTGTAATGCTTGCACCTAGTGGTCCTTCTGAGTCTGGAGAGCCATATTGTAGCCCTATTGAGAGGGATTCTAGGGAGGTTCCTATTGAGAGAGTTGAGCCTACTAGTGACTATGAAGAGAGTAGTACTTCCCACTATCGTCAAGAGGGAAAAGAGCCTATTGATGATTCCCATGTATCTAGAGGTGTTGCACCTAGAGTTCCCTTCCTATCCAGTTTAGAGAGGCCTACATCGAGTGAGGATTCTAGGTTTTTCAAGATTTTAGAGCATCTTAAGGACCTTAAGGTCAATCTTTCTTTGATAGATACGATCCTTTCCATTCTCTCCTATTCTAAGTTCTTTGAGGATCTTTGTACAAAGAAGCATAGGTCATTAAGCATTCCTAAGAAGGTGAAACTTATAGAGAAGGTGAGTAATATTTGTACTTCAGGCCTTCCGGCCAAAATGAGTGACCCCGGAGCTTTCACTATTCCTTGGTAGATTTAGGATATAGTGTGAATCTTGTTCCCTATTTTGTCTATCAGCAGCTAGGTCTAGGTGAGTTTTCCCTTACACATGTTACTCTTCAGCCAGCTGATAGGTCTGAGCATAGATCTAGGGGTGTGATAAAGGATGTTATGGTCCAGGTAGGTGAGTTCATATACACTGTTGACTTTATAATGTTAGATATGGATTCAAACATGACTCTAGACTTTTCACTCCATTCTATTAGGTCACCCCTTCTTTGCTACCGTGGATGCTATTATTCATTGTAGGTCAGGGTTACTAGAGATAAAATTTGGAAATTTGAGGTGCACAATGAAGGTTGCTGAGTTAGTGAATAAGGCTAGTATAAGAAAAGAGGATGAAGAAGAGTGCTTTAGGGTTGAGGTATTTGATTTTTGTGTCAAGGACTTTATAGAGAGAGATATGATCGATGGAGAAAAATTGAGAAAATTTGAGGAATTGTTGTCTAGCTTTGACTTAGACACCTTAGAGCAGAAGTGTGTAGCTTCTACCTCCAAAGTTGAGAATTCTTCGATTGATAAATCACTTGAGGTTAATCCTTCTAGTCTTGATTCTAGTGACGTCCCCATTGATGATGTTGAAGTTGAGACCCCTTTGGTTGAGCTAGCCCATCTTTAGACATCAAACCCCTTCCCGATCATTTGAAGTACGCATTCTTAGGCCCTTGTAAGACCCTTTTAGTTATCATAGATTCCGATCTTTCTAGTGAGCATGAGGAGTATCTCTTGGAGATTCTTAGAAAACATAGAAGGCTATTGATTTAATAGGTATAGACCCTTCGATTTGCATGTATCGTATTTACCTTGAGGATGGAGCCATTCTTTCTAGGGAGATGCAAAGGAGGCTAAACCCACACATGAGCAAAGTAGTTAAAAAAGAGATCATTAAGCTTTTAGATGCAAGCATTATTTATCCAATCTCCGATAGTGAGTGGGTTAGCCTAGCTAAGTCATCCCTAAGAAGTCTGGGATCACAGTCGTGGAAAATGAAAGAGGAGAGCTTATCCCTACATGTACTCCTATGGGGTAGAGAGTTTGTATTGATTATAGGAAGCTTAACTGCAAAACTAGGAACGATTATTTCCCATTGCCTTTTCTAGATCAGATTCTGGATAGGGTAGTTGGGTATAGCTACTATTATTTTTTAGATGGCTATTTGGGTTATATTCAGATCCTTGTGTTTCTTGAGGACCAGGAGAAGACCATCTTTACTTGTCCCTATAGTTTTTTTGCCTATAAGAGGATTCCCTTCGGTCTACGTAATACCCTAATGACATTTTGAAGATGTATGATGACCATTTTTAGTTACATAATAGAGAAGCATTTAGAGATTTTCATGGCTAACTTCTCAATCTTTAGAGATGGTTTTGATGAGTGCTTGAGTCATCTCTTTTTAGTCTTAGACTGATGTGTGGAGAAGAAACTAGTGTTAAGTTAGGAGAAATCCAACTTCATAGTGCAACGAGGATAGTTTTGGGTCATGTTGTCTCATCTAGTGGAATTCAAGTTGATCCAACTAAGGTAGAATTAATTGAAAAGTTGCCTGTCTCTAAGTGTGTCAAGGATGTTAGATCTTTTATAGGACATGTAGGATTCCACTATAGGTTTATTAAGGATTTTAGCCATATAACGTGCCTCCCGTCTTGGCTCTTAGCACAAGATGTCTCTTTTGAATTTGATGATGAGTGCGTTAGAGCTTTTGATAGGCTTCAATCCTTATTTTCTATATCCTTAATCATTTAGTCGCCTGACTATAGTCTTTCATTTGAGGTTATGTGTGACGCATCTAATTATGCAATAGGAGCTGTTTTAGGTCAACGGTGAGATAAGTTGCCCCATGTAGTGTACTATGCTCGTAAAACTCTTGATCAAGCTCAAGACAATTATACCACCAAATAAGAAGAGCTTCTAGTAGTTATCTTCTCCCTTGACAAGTTTAGGTCGTACATCCTACGGTATAAAGTGATTGTATACACCGATCATGCGGCATTGAGGTATTTGTTAGCTAAGAAAGAATCCAAGCCCCACTTGATTAGGTGGTTGCTCCTTCTTCAGGAATTCGATGTTGAAATCCAGAATAAAAGGGTAGAGAAAATTCAATTATGAATCATCTTTTCCGTCTTGTTAGCGAGTCTTCTAAAGATCAATTCCTTTTTTGTGATTCATTTCCCAATGAGCAATTGTTTGCCTTTTCTCATCACGCACCTTGGTTTGCTCACATAGTTAACTATCTTGCCACAGGGTGTTTTCCTTCCTCTTGGGAGAAAAGAGAAAGAGATAGGTTCCTAGCACAAGTCAGGCAATTCTTTTGGGAGGATCCCTATCTTTTTAAAGTGTGTACGGATCAAATGATTCGTTGATGTGTGCCTAAAGAGGATTTTGAGAACATGTTGAGTATGTGTCACGATGAGGGGTTTGGAGGTCGTTTTAGTGGAAAGAAGACCGTCGTGAAGGTCTTATAATGTGGATTATTTTGGCCCACTCTCTTTAGGAACGCCCAAGAATATTGCAAAAAGTGTTTTAGATGTCAATAATCTGGATCTATCTCTGGAAGAAACATGATGCCTTTATCCCCTATTCTTCCATGTGAGTTATTTGATGTTTGGGGTATAGATTTCATAGGTCTATTTCCACCTTTCTTTGGGTACTAATACCTTTTAGTGGCCATTGATTATATGTCCAAATGGGTTGAGGCTATTCCCACATGCACTAATGACCATAAGGTAGTGGTTAAGTTTATTAAGGAGAATATTTTCTCCAAATTTGAAGTCCCTAGGGTTTTGATTAGTGATGGGGGTTTGCATTTTCGCCATAGGACTTTAGAGGCCTTGTTGAGATGATATTCAGTCACCCATAAGGTAGCTACTCCTGATCACCGCAAACTAGTAGATAAGTAGAGGTGTCTAATAGGGAGATCAAGCACATTTTAGAGAAAATGGTTTGGCCCGATAGGAGAGATTGGTCTATTAGGCTAAATAATGCTTTGTGGGCCTACTGTACCACCTTTAAGACTCTCATTGGTATGTCTCTGTATAGATTGGTTTATGGGAAAACTTGCCACTTGTCAGTAGAACTAGAGCATAGGGCTTATTAGGCAATCAAGGCCCCAAACTTTGATTTGGCAAGAGTGGGTAAGAAAAAGAGGCATGACTTAGCAGAGTTAGAAGAGCTTAGATTTGAGGCATATGAGAATGCCAAGCTTTATAAGGATAGGATGAAGAGATTCATGTTAAACATATTCTTAAGAAATCATTCTCTACCTCTAATAAAGTTTGGTTATTTAACTCACATTTGAAGCTCTTTCAAGGTAAGCTTAAGTCAAGATCAGATGGTCTATATGAAGTGTTGGTTGCCTACCCTTCCGGAACAGTCAAGATCAAGGACTTGAAGGATGGCTGAGAGTTGACGGTGAATAGGCAATGCCTTCAGCATGCATATGATCTGCGCATGGCTCGTGTAGAAGTTCTAATGCTTCAAGATCCCATATATGGAGGTTGAAGATGAGTTGGTGTTCGCCTGGCTGACGACATGGTGGTTAGCGCTACTAGGAGGCAATCTACATTCAATTTTGCGATTTTGCAATTATTTCATTTTCCTTTCTTTTATCTTTCTTGCACCCATACCAAAGTGTTGAATCCTGATCCTTTGTCCATTAAGATACACCATTGCTCATTATTGCACATGCCAATGCACGCATGTATAGGCAATGCTACTAACCTTGTCTTCTTTGAGTGTTTTTGGATTGTGAATCACATGATTAATAGTATGGTGATCTATCATTGGCATGGAGGACTTTGAAGAAAATGCAAGGGTATATCTATCCTTTCTCCATTTGTTCCCCATGTTTTTACCCATCCCCACCACCCTTATGTGCTTTGTAATGCCAATTTACTTGTTTATGTGTTTTACTTCATTTGCTTGAGGACAAGCAAAGTCTAGGTTTAGTGGTGTGGGAGTTTAGTCTCATTGATTTCATGTTTTTCTTAGGGTAGACTGCATTATTTGGTTAAAAATGGTGAAATATTTTTCAAATTTTAATGCATGTTAAGTTGATTATTTCTTGGTTGATCATTGTGTTGGCTATTGTGGTTGACTCAATTGATTAGTGAATATGAGTGCATTGTAGGGATATGAATGGAGTGGAGAGAGAACCGAGACTTAGAGGAGATACCCTTAAAAGTTGTGGGAAGTGAGGACCTTTAAGAATGACCCTTGTAGCCACCCTATAGCTTGGTACGAAAGACTGTTGAAAGAAACGGTTGTTGATGTGAATGCCTCTTCCTTGATTGGTTCTTTTTGATGTGCCTAAGCCTTTCTTTTTCTTTTCTTTTTGTGTGAATACAATGCAAAGCATGAAAAATCCAAAAAAAATTGAAAAGGCAAAAAGGTGCAAAAATATCAAAAAGATAAAAAAAAATTAAAAAAGAGAAAAAGCCAATGGCACTAAAAATTTTTGTGAATAAATGCAAAAGTGACAGAATGTGAACTTAGCATATGCTATCATCTTTGTAGATATATGAATAAGGCTTTTATAAGCCATTACATTTGTATATCCTCTCATCTTGTATTTGAGGCTTCGTGCATATTGAAGAGGCCATGTTAGTTAAGGGGGCATAAAATATCAACATCCCGAGTGTGTGAGTTAGAATCCTAGGCTTGTGGTGGATTGGCTACTTGGAAAATTTTCACAAGGAACGAGACCCTTTATGAGTAAAGGGAAGATTTAAAGAGGCTTGGGGATCTCTCTACAATAGGAATGCCCTCTTCATGCTTCTTAGACTAACTTTGATAGCGAATCAATCCTTTAGGCAATCCATTGCATTAGCTTTAGAAATAAACTTGAGATTGGGCTTGCTTAGGGACAAGCAAGGAGAAGGTTTGGGGGTGTTGATGTGTTGCATTTTTTAGTGCATTTGCGTTGTTAATTGCCCATGTTTAAGAGGTATCTTGAGCTTTAAAAGATGCATTAGTATCGCACATATAATAGAGTTAGGCTTAAGCGTAAGCAAATGTACATAGTTGAGTTTCTAAGTTAAATACTATACTAAATGCTTAATTTTGTGCCTTAGGTGATCTATAGGGCTGAAACGGAGCTTGAACGAGAATGAACGATGAAGATAGAAGAGGTACGAGCCAGTCGATCGGCTATGCGTGGCAGATGTTGTAAAAACTTGACTTTTCATCTTTCATCTTTTAAAAGGAGATTTTCAGAGACCTATACGCATACTGATTTCTCACACACATAACCCTATTTTCACCCACCTCTGATTCACACACTAACACACATACCTACTTGAAATTAAGTTGATTTTGGAGGATTCAAACATTGCTTCGTGAAGTATTGCTCAAGTTTGTAAAGAAACAAGCGAGGATGAAATGAGAGATTTCTATAACCTCTTTCATTCTTATTTACTTTATACTGGAGTAGATGATTTAGAGTACCTCACTTGTGTAATAGGTTGATGTATATACTCTTTGTCATGGGATTTTATTGACTTATATATATACATACTTTGTTCTTATTTTTAAAAGCTTCATATCAATTCGTGTCCATGTGTTTGATGTAATGCTTGAATGAGTTGTATGTATATAGAATGATGATACATAAGCTGGGAATAGTCTAGGTCGAGTCCCTTTTAGCTTTAAATAGGCTTAGTCGACCTTTAGAACCTTAGGTCTTAGCTTTAAATCCAGTTAATGGTTTAGAAGGGTAGGATTATTCTAGGGCACCTAGGTAGCTTTATAGTCCCTTTTACGGCCTTAGGTACATAAGGACCACACCATAGCTCTAAGTGTGCAAGCTTAGGGACGGACCCGTACCGTGTCTTAGGGTATAATTAGGACACTAGTTAGTTGCTTAGAATCAAAAGCTTTATGCAGAAAGCCAATCCCCAAATTCCATAGCATTAAGGCGCTAAATCACCCATTCGCAAGTGTAGGTCACCTGATCACGTTTCCCTCATTTCAATCCCCTAAGTTAGCTTAGCTCTTTCCTTCTTTTACTTAGTGCATTTATAGTGTAGTCTTTCATCTTTTTCCCTTAGCTCCCAAAAATCCAAAAAGTACAAAAACATGTTAGTTTAGGTCTCTTTTTTAAGCTTCTTCTAGAGCACGCTAGCATAGAATTTCTTCCACGAATTCACACCTCCCTGTGGTTCGACACCCATACTCGTACATATTATTCTAGACGATCCGTACGCTTGCAGATCTTTTAAGGCTTGTACAGTGCGTGCGAGTGCAGGGTCGAATCCATAGGAAGGCTAAACATGTGCGGTGTCCTAAGCTAAGTGCATCCTAAAAGATTACGTGTTAGGTCCCTAAACTACAATCTTTTTTGTGGATTTTGGTTTAAAAGTAGCTTGCTAAAGTAAATCTAACATAAGGGTAAGAAAATAAAAGGGTGTGCGTTTATGAATGGGGGAATCAAGTCATCTAAGGGGAGTCAAATGTGGGAAATGGGGACTAGAATGACTGCGTCTTACAAATGGGAGATTATTACGTTCTTGCTAAGGTTCCTTGATGGATTATACTAGATTGCTCTTGTTTAGACCTTTAATTAACCTCTTAATTGATACCCTAAGCCTCAGTGCGAATCCATCCTAAGGCATCGACTCCTAGAGCAACAGCATAAGGCCTTTATGACTTAGGAATTAGGGCTAGTTAGTCAGGGTTCGAGGTAACTTAGATGGATCTAACCCTAGTGTCTAAACTATTGGCTAGATTTAAAGCTAAGACCTAGTCTATCTAAGGTCGACTAACCTTCCTTGAAACCTATTTGCTAGGTTTAAAGCCAAATAAGACTCAACCTAGGCTAGCCATTAATTAATAAACATTGATCTCCTATCACATTAGCAGGTACAATGTTAAAGTGCACATGCAAACATATTTAGGGCATGGTATTTGAGAATATTTTGGTATATTCTACTACTAAACACATGGACATGCTTAGATTACATCAGTTTATGCAATATCACCCAACATGTATGCAATAAAAGTTATTCTTACTATTAAACATGTGAACACACACATAGACATGCATGGATACACTACCCACTTCATATAATCACCACACAAACACATAGACATGCTAGCACAATGATTTAAGAGTGGCTAATAGCAAAGAATACTTCAATATATATATGCAATCTCATTGAGGCATTTTAGCAAACACTTAGACATGTATGTAAAATTGCCATTGAAACCCTAACAACAAAGCATATACATATACAAATCCATCAAGTACCCATTACAATAATGTAGTAATCAATCCATAATATAAAAGTAAATCACCTTACATAGCTCTAATCACATATTGTTAACTTCGGACAAAAGAGATATGCCCTTTTATCTATAGTCATGCCTTACAATCCAAGAGCTTGAGCCCTAATCCTTGTGTTTAATCCTCCTAGAAGCTTGATTCCAAGGTATTTTTATGTGTGTGAAAGTATGTGTGGGAGGTAGGTGAGGGATAGGATTAGGGTTTAGGAGATGGGTGAAAGAGTTGGGGTGATTGATCATGAAAAATAGGCTCAAAATAGCCTTAATTAGCCCTTCTTCACTGTAAAATCGATCACCAAGTCAGGCTCCCAACCTTCAAATCAAGTTAATCTGGCCACAAGTAAGGAGGATTTTGATCTAGGTCGGAAGCAGGGCTAGAGGTAAGGCTAGTCGACCAGTCTTGGGCAGGGATGTGACTGACCCTGACCAGAAAGCTCTATTTCTTTGCTCCTTTTGTGCTTGATCTTGCCTGTTGGTTCATTCTTTGCCCAATAATCTTCAACTATGCTCTTTTTGCTTTCTTCTCACCCAAAACACCCTTGGCTTTGCTTTATCATCAAATCATCATCCTTTTGAGCACTGAGTATTGCTCCAAATCTCACCTAAAAGCACATAAAATAAGCACTTAGTGTAGTATTTTCTCTATAAGCTCAACTATGTACATTTGTATCTTTGAATGCATAAATACGATGTAAATACTATACTAAGGCCATCAAATAAGCACCAAATACTTTAAAAGCATAAGACCAATGCAATGTGAATACACATAAAACCTAGACACATCAACAAGAATTGTTGTTGAAGAGAGTAGTCACTCTAAGATGACACCTGAGAAAGAAATTGGTGTGCTTGGAAGATTGATCTATGGGTCTTTTTGGATGTTTGATGAATCATCATTGGAGAGAGAACCCATTAGCATCAACTCCACCTCTCATGATATATCTTGTAGAGAAGAAGAGTGTAGTACTTCAATATACTTTACCATTGACCTTCATTCTCCGAGTGTCATCCCTACTCCTATACCCCATTCTATTGAGCCTTCCTCTTTGGAGCTCACATTTGTGGCTTCATGCATAGAACACTTTCATCTAGGGCTAGAAAACACTTCTTCCATGTTGCACGCATTAGACCTATCTTTGACCTATGGAGAGGGTGTGTTCTTAATCCTTGATCATGAAAAGAAAGCAATAGGGTGGTTAATTAGAGAGCAAGCAGGGCATCATCTTTCATGTTTGTTCATGCTTCTTACCACATTGGCGCATACATTTTCATTTGATATTTTAGTATGGGATCTAGAAAAGGGGTGTATTGTGTATTTGTTACCCCATCATATGTTGCATGACCCTTTTCTTTCTATTGTTTGTGCTTGGTCGAATATTCAGCAATTTGTGTCTAAAGACTTTAATCGTATTTGGCTCTAACATTGGCACTCAACTGAAGGCTTTAAATCCAGCATGGCCAGGAGGCACCCTAAACCTGTTTATATTCCTCTTGTTTTTCTTTTCTTTTAACTTGCTTTTACTTTTTTTGTGATTCTCATTCTTTGCTTTTCATTTCTTTTTCATTTGTTTTTCTTTTTTACCCTCCCAAGTGTTGATCTTCACTTCTATCATTTACCATTCTTATACACCTTATTTATCATTTGATGATACCAATGCAAGCTTGCACGGCATTGGTACTAATCTTGTGCTTTGTGAGTATTTGTGGCTTGATAAGAAATAGGGTTAGTAGACAAATCATTGATTATTGGCATCGAAAAGCTTCCAAAGAGCACAAGGTTGTATCTATCCTTTCTCCACTTGTTCCCCTTTTATCTACCCCGTCCCAACCAGCCTTACTTGCTTTGTAATGCTTATTTACTTGTTGTGTGCTTTTGTTCTATTTTCTTTAGGACAACCAAAGTTAAGGTTTTGGGGTATGGGAGTATGGCTCTATTGTCTTATATTTTGTTTTGAGTAGATGGCGTTATTTTCTAAAAAATGGTGAAATTTTTTTGATTTTCAAGCTATAGAGTGGTGTTTGCTTTCGAGTGCAAGCTATAAAAGACCCGCAAGCATACGGATCGTGCAATATAGTGTGTACAAGTGCGGGTGTCGAACCACAGGGAGGCGTGAATAATGTGGGTGAATTCTATGCTTGGTGCTCTAGAAAGTGCCAAAAACAAAGATCTAAACTAGACATATATATATTTTTTGGGGTTTTGGATTATCGGGAGCTCTAGGTAAAGGAAATAAAACTAAACTATGAATATGAAAAATGGGAACACAAGTTGATCAAGAGGGAACTAACACTTGAGAAGGGGTTAGGGTGACTTCGACTTATGAATGGGTAATTCTATACTCAAATGCTATGGGATTAAGGGATGATGGCTAACTATCATGAGTGCTCTTAACTAGGTTGCTAGTTAGTGTCCTAATTTCCCCCTAGGACTCGGTGCGGGTCCGTCCCTAGGCGGCACCTCCTAGAACTACGGCATGGCCCATATGACCTAGGGCCTCAAGAGTGACTAACTAACTTCCTAGGTGGCTTAGAATGAACCTACCTTAGTACCTAAACCTTTGGCTGGATTTAAAGCGAAGACCTAGTGTTGCTAAGGTCGACTAAACCTATCCAGAAACCTATTGGCTGGATTTAAAGCCAAAGGAGACTCGGCCTAGACTAGCCCTAAGTTATACTTCGTCATTCTAAGGTCACTACAGTAGGATTTGACTTGCTAGTGCATTCATACATGTTCAAGGCCAAGGTGCGCGTAGTATTCAACTACCAAACATCGTCATGTTCAGTTCACACCATTAGAAATAATTAACAACCAACACGTATGCGTTATTGAAGTTATGCTTGTTACTAGGCATGCAAATATACATATAGACATGAATAAAAGCATTACCCACTTCATAGCATCCACATATAAACACATAGACATGATTATAACATGGATTAGATGTGTTTAGTAACAAACAAACTTCAATTTATACACATGTTACTCATCTAGGCATTTTATCAAACACTTAGACATGAATGAGAAAATACCCATTTGAACAAGACAATTCGAAACATGTATATATATACAGCCATCATATCCCATATTATAAGAGTATATAATTAACCCATTACATAAGTTAAATCACCCACACAAGTCTACTCAATCATAATAGGAAATAGAATGAAAGAGAGATAATGAAGCTTCCCTTTCATCCTAGCTAATCTAGTACAAAGCTTTTGCGCAAACTTGATTCCAAAATGTTTGAACCCTCCAAATCAATCTTGGTTCTTAGTGAGAAATGTGTGAAAAGTGTGTGTGAAGTGGGTGGGATCTAGGGTTAAGTGCGTGAGAATTTTAAGTGTGAAATGTGTGTTAATCTACCAAAAAGTTCTCCTTTTTTGCAGAATCGGGCCCTATTTATATGTTCTCAGCATATTGCCGGTGGACCGTCTAGGTCGACCGGCTTTTTAATGATGCTCTCTGGAGCTAGGTCGACCGGCTCTGGAAGGGTGGTCGTCCGGCTATTTTTGGCACCTCTCTGGAGTGGCTGGTCGACCTAGCCAGTCGATCGGCTCTTTTTCCTTGGTTGTCCGGCTGACTTTCTTCCTCCATTCTTTGTCTTTTCGGCCTCTGGTCTTCTCTCTTAGACTCGTGCATTTCCCATCTTCATCACATTTCATCATCCAATCTTGATCTTAACCCAAAGTTCACCTAAATCATTGAAAACAAGCAATTAGTGTAGCAATTTGTCTCTTAAACTCAATATGCACATTTGTTTACACTTAAGCCTATTCTTATCAAAAGCACTGCACTAATGCATCATTATGAGCACTCAACACCTCTAAAATATAGGTAAATGACAATGCAAACATACACAAAAACACAACACATCAACACCCCCAAACCTTCTCCTTGCTTGTCCTCAAGCAAGCCCAATCTTAAATTTTATCTCTAAAGTCGATACAATGGATGCCTAAAGGATTGACTCTCTATCAAAGTTAGTCTAAGAAGCATAAAGGGGGCATTTCTATTGTGGAGAGATCCCCAAATCTCTTTGGATCCTCCCTCTACTCATAAGGGGTCTTGCTCCTCGTAGGAATTTCCCGAGTAGCCAATCCATCACAAGCCTAGGATTCTAACTCACGCACTCGGGATGTTGATATTTCGTGCTCCCTCAACTAACATGGCCTCCCTAACATACACCAAGCCTCAAAGATAAGAAGAGAGAATATACAAACACAATGGCTTATAAAAAGCCTTATTCACGTGTCTACAAAGATGATAACTTGTGCTAAGTTGACATTGTGTCACTTATGCATTTATTCACTAACTTTTTGGTGCCTTTGGCTTTTCCTCTTTTTCACTTCATTCATTTTTTTATACATAGATTTTTGCACCTTTTTGCCTTTTTCATTTTTTTTTTGAACTTTTAATGCTTTGTATTGTATTCACAAAAAGAAAGAAAAAGAAAGGCTTAGGCACATCAACAAGAACCAATCAAGGAAGGGGCACTCACATCAATAACCCTTTTCCAACACTCTTTCCTACCAAGCTATGGGGTGGCTACAAGGGTTATTCTTTCAAGGTTCTCACTCCCCACAACTTTGAAGGGCATCCCTTCCAAGACTTAGTTTTCAAACCACTCTATTCATTCCCCACAATGCCTCTCATCTTCATAAATCAATAAAGTCAATCACAAAAGCCAACACAATGATCAACAAAGAAATAAATGACTCTATATGCATCAAAATTGAAAAATTTTCACCATTTTTAAACACAGAATGCAATCTACCCTAAGCAAGATATATAACAAGAAAACCAAACTCCCACACCCTCAAACCTAAACTTTGCTTGTCCTCGAGCAAAAAGATCAAAGCACAAAAACAAGCAAATCGTCATTACAAAGCAATTAAGGGTGGTGGGGATAGGGTGTAAACATGGGGAATAAGTGGAGAAAGGATAGATACAACCTTGCATTTTCTTCAAAGCTTTCCATGCCAATGATAAATCACCATATTACTAATCCTGTGACTCACAATTCATAAACACTCACAAAGAAAACAAGATTAGTAGCATTGCCTATGCATACTTGCATTGGCATGTGCAATAATGAGCAGTGGTGTATCTTATGGGACAAAGGATTAGGATTCAACACTTTGGTTTGGGTGCAAGAAAGATAAAAGAAAGAAAATAAAAAGAGAAGAAAGTCAAACAAATGCAAAACTGCAAAATTGAAACTAGCATACCACCAAGTAGCACTAACAACCAAAACGTCAACCAGTCAAACACCAACTCATCTTCAACTTCCATAGATGGGATCCTGAAGCATTAAAACCTCCACACGAGCCATGCTCGGATCATATGCGTGCTTCAGGTGTTGCCCATTCATCGTCAACTCTTGGCCATCCTTCAAGTCTTTAATCTTGACTGCTCCGGAAGGATAGGCAATCATCACCTCATATGGACCATCCCATCTTGTCTTAAGCTTACCTGGAAAGAGTTTCAATCGTGAGTTAAACAACCAAACTTTATCAAAAGGAGAGAATGATTTCTTAATAATGTGTTTATCATGAATTCTCTTCATCCTATCCTTATAAAGTTTAGCATTCTCATACGCCTCGAATCTAAGCTCTTCCAATTCCGCTAGGTCTAGCTTCCTTTTCTCACCCGCTCTTGCCAAGTCAAAATTTAGGGCTTTGATTGCCCAATAAGCTTTATGCTCTAGTTCTACTGGCAAGTGACAAGCTTTACCAAAAACCAATCTATATGGAGACATACCAACGGGAGTCTTAAAGGCGGTACGGTAGGCCCACAAAGCATCATTTAGCCTAATAGACCAATCTCTTCTATCGGGCCTAACCATTTTCTCTAAAATGTGCTTGATCTCTCTATTGGGCACCTCTACTTGTCCACTAGTTTGTGGGTGATAAGGAGTGGCTACCTTATGGGTGATCGAATATCTTCTCAACAAGGCCTCTAAAGTCCTATGGTGAAAATGCAAATCCCCATCACTAATTAAGACCCTAGGGACTCCAAATCTAGAGAAAATGTTTTCTTTAATAAACTTAACCACTACCCTATGGTCATTAGTGCGTGTGGGAATAGCCTCAACCCATTTGGACACATAATCAACGGCCACTAAAATGTATTGGTACCCAAAGGAAGGTGGAAATGGACCCATGAAGTCTATACCCCAAACATCAAAGAACTCACAAGGAAAAATAGGGGATAAAGGCATCATGTTTCTCCTAGAGATGGACCCGGATTGTTGACATCTAAAACACTTCTTGCAATATTCTTGGGCATCCTTAAAGAGAGAAGGCCAAAATAGTCCACTTTGCAAGACCTTTGCGGTGGTCTTCTTCCCACTAAAATGACCCCCACACCCCTCATCATGACATATGCTCAAAACGCTTTCAAGAGTTTTTCTTCTTTAAAGATTTAAAGAAGAAAAATAAGGACTTGAATGGGATCATTCAAAAATTTGCAAATGGCAAGGAGAACTTTGAAAAACTCCTTGAATGTCAAAAAATGGCTCTTGACAAAAGCGGAATTGGGTATAAACCAAGCATCAAAATTATTTCAAAACCTATTTTGTCAAGGCTTCTACCTCTGCACCCTCCTCTTCACCAAAATCTAACATTACTTGCACATATTGTGAAAACAAAGGACATGTATCAACTCATTGTTACTACAAGAAACTTCGTGATAGAGGATCACATGTCCTACACTGGCAAAGACCTAGATGGGTGGTCAAAACCAAAAATTGAAATAACGCCAAGGACCTAAGGTGTTGGGGACCCCAAAATTGCATTTGAATTTCATGTGTGTAGGTATGCAATAAAAGCAAAACAAGCAAGATGAAGTTGATCTTGGATAGTGGTTGTTCGAAGCACATAACGGGGGACTCATCACTCTTCTACAAATTGAAAAAGACTAAAGAAGGAGACGTTACCTTTGGCGACAATAACAAAGGAAAAATAATCAGAAGAGGAAACACTAATAACAAAAATTCTCTTGCTATACATAATATCTTACTTGTGGAAGGTCTAAAATTTAATCTACTTTGTATTAGTCAATTGTGTGACAAAGGTCATAAAGTAGTTTTTCAATCCTCTAGTTGCATTGTATATGAATGTGGAAATGCTAATGTATTATTTGTAGCTAATAGAAATGAAAATGTCTACACCATTGAAATAGATCAACTTGTGTGTCAACATGTAATCTGCTGGTCCGTTGTACATGATAATGCTTGTTTATGGCATAGAAGAATGGAACATGCAAGCATGAGCTTATTGAATGATTTATCAAAGCATGATCTAGTTAGAGACTTACTAAGCTAAAGTTTGAAAAAGACAAAATTTGTGATACGTGTCAATTAGGGAAACAACATAAGACATCTTTCAAACCCCTAAATAAAGTTTCTTCAAATAGAGCATTGCAATTATTACACATAGATTTGTTTGGACCTATAGATGTGGCTAGCTTAGGAGGTTCCAGTTATACATTTATAGTTGTAGATGATTATACTAGATTTACATGGGTCACGTTTCTTGCGCCTAAAAATGATGCCTTCAATGCATTTGCAAGGTTGTGTAGAAAAGTGCAAAATGAGAAAGGGTATTTTATAACTTGCATCCGTAGTGATAATGGTACCAAATATGTGAACACTCCTTTCATGAATTTTTGTGATGAACATGGCATTAAACACGACTTTTCGGCCCCTCAAACTCCTCAACAAAATGGTGTAGTAGAGAGGAAGAATCGTACATTACAAGAAATGGAAAGAACCATGCTAAAAGAACACAACTTGCCAATATATTTTTGGAGTAAAGGCATAAACACCGTATGTTATCTGCAAAATAGGGTTTTAATTAGATCTATCTTAAATAAAACTTCATATGAACTATGGCATGGAAAAACACCTAAAATTTCATACTTCAAAGTGTTTGGATGTAAATGTTTTATCCTAAATACTAAGGATCACTTAAGGAAATTTGATGGTAAATCAGATGAAGGCATATTTTTGGGTTATTCCATAAAAAGTAAAGCATATAAAGTTTATAATAAAAGAACTCTTGTTGTGGAAGAATCAATGCATGTTACATTTGACAAGGCTAACCCATTGGAGCCGAAAAGGGAAATTGACGATATAGGTTATCTTTTGAAAAAGACAACAATTGAAGATCCAACTCCAAAAGACAAAGAAACCTAACAAAACAAGAAGATGCAAAGTAAGAAGAAGAATATCAAGAGAAGGAGTCTCAAGAAAATATGAAAAGTGGAAAATGCTTAAACAAACGAAACATTGAAACCAAAGAAACTCATGGAGACCTATTGAAGAGTTAGAAGTTTGTGAGAAACTGCCCTCAAGATCAAATTTTCAGTGATCCAAATGAAGGAGTAAGAACTAGGCATAATATTAATGCTTTTTGTGAACATTATGCATTTATTTCTCATATAGAACCTAAAAATGTAAAAGAAGCCTTAGTTGATGAGAATTGAATAATTATCATGCAAGAATAACTTAACCAATTTGAAGAAATAAAGTTTGGAAGTTAGTTGAAAGGCCTAAAGATAGACTAGTAATAGGAACAAAATGGGTATTTAGAAACAAACTAGATGAAACCAGTATAGTAACTAGGAACAAGGCTAGACTAGTAGCCCAAGGATATAATCAAGAATAAGGAATTGATTATGATGAGACCTATGCCCCCGTAGCTAGACTTGAATCCATTCGAATGCTACATGCATTTTCATGTTATATGGACTTCAAACTCTATCAAATGGAGATTAAAAGTGCTTTTTTAAATGGCTTTACTAAAAAAGAGGTTTATGTTGAACAACCTCCTGGTTTTGAAGATTTATGTTTTCCAAATCATGTTTTTAAATTAGAAAAAGCATTGTATAGTTTAAAACAAGCTCCTAGAGCTTGGTACGAAAGACTTAATGGATTTCTTGTGGAAAACAACTTTGAAAGAGGAAAACTGGACTCTACTTTGTTTATTAAAGAGAAGGGAATGACATTCTACTTGTACAAATTTATGTTGATGATATAATCTTTGGTGCTACTAATGTATCTTTATGTGAGAGTTTTTCTAAGTGCATGCATTAGGAGTTCGAGATGAGCATGACGGGAGAGTTAACATTTTTCCTTGGACTATAAATTAAAAAAGCAAAGGAGGGGATCTTCATCAATCAAGCCAAATGTACCAAGAAAATTATCAAAAAGTTTGGGCTTGAAGATGCAAAGGAGATTGGAACTCCTATGAGCCCCTTAACAAAATTGGTGAGGATGAGAAAGGTAAACTTGTAGATGAGAAGAAATACAGAGGTATGATCAAGAGCTTACTATATTTAACTGCCTCCAGACCAGATATCATGTTTGCAGTTTGTTTATGTGCTAGATTTCAATCTAATCCTAAGGAAACTCATTTACTTACTATAAAAAGAATCACTAGATATCTTAAGGGAACAAGTAATCTAGGGCTTTGGTATGCAAAAGGAACTTCATTTAACTTATGTGGATTTGCTGATGCTAACAACATAGGATGTAAAGTAGACCATAAAAGCACTAGTGGAACTTGTCAATTCCTAGGACATTCTTTAGTATCTTGGTCATGTAGGAAACAAAATAGTGTTGTTATCTCTACCACTGAAGTGGAATAGATTGCAGCTGGTAGTTGTGTAGCTCAAATTTTCTGGATGAAACAAAATTTACTTGATTATGGCTTGCAATATGATTATGTTCCTATATATTGTGATAATACTAGTGCAATTAATCTCACTAAAAACCCAATTCAACATTCAAGAACTAAACAGATTGAGATCAGGCACCATTTCATTAGAGATCATGTATAAAAAGGTGATATCATACTTGAATTTATTGATATATTGCATCAAGTTGCTGATATTTTCACTAAACCATTGAATGAGGATCAATTTTGTAAGGTTAGAAGGGAAATTGAAATGATAAAAAGTGGTTAAATTGCATATATATGTGTGTGTGTGTGTGTGTTTATATGGCTTAGGCATGAAAAAATATGCATTTAGGCATTTTCTGACCCAGCCAAGGCTATAGGGAGTCCAGCTAAATGAGAAATTTCAAGGAGCTCTCTAATCTGGTTGATTGACCTAGCCGGTCAACCGACTGAACGTAGATAGGCTTAAAATTGGGGCTTTTAACCCCAAAATCTCTTAATTTCTCCCAGAATTTTTTAACCCTAACCTAAAACTCTTTCAAACCCACCTTTGATTCTTGAAATCTTAACCAATTTCTCTCAAAATTCTTTCTATATTCTCATTACCTGCATAAAAAAGCAAGATTTCACCATTTCAATTGTCAAAAAACTACGTGAAATCATGGTGAATCCAAGGGCTAGAGGTCAGGAACGTGGGAGAAAAGAAAAAAGGGCTACAATGTAGTCTCCTCCATTACCCGTACCAAAGATTCAAGGAAAGCATTCGATTTTGTAAGATAAATTCCTTGTAGACTCAGATATTACTAGTACTGATGTTTTTCCATTGTTTGAGGATTGGTATATGTTCATGCACTTACATTTTGATGTTCAAGATAAGTTGATAATAGAATTTTATGAAAATCTTGAGGTGCATCGTAAAAGTCCAAAAATTGAATTAACATCAGCTATTTATGGGACTAGTTTTATACTTAATGAGGCTAAGTTGCATGAAATTTTTAAGATACCTGTGGAAGGAGAAGGCCATTACAATAGCGAGGTTGGCCAGATAGGATTAAGGCTACTAGCATACCAGGAGATGTTATAGAATACATGTGGAAGATGTAGGGCGTAAGCATCTAGATTTAATTCTTCCGCTATTGGGGGATGTTGATTTCAATTAGAGAATTGCCTTCAAGATCATTAGTGAAGTAATTCTCCCTAGGAACATCAATGACGAAAAGATCCCGATCATAGATGCTTATATTTACTATAGCCTCAAGAAGGGAACTAAGATAGCATTGCCTTTTCTCATTCTACAACATATGCTGCATATTAGTAGAAAAGATAGCGGAAGACAACTACTCCGGGGTATGGCATGGCCTTAATGTACATTTTTGCTCATTTTAAAATTTCCTCAAATGCACTATTTAGGACGTTTGCTTGGAATTTTGATATGCTTTACATGAACTTTATAGGGATTTATTGGTACAATGGTCAACCAATAAATAGAGAAACATTCAAAAACTTGCCACAAGATATCCAAGCAGTAATCAAATCTAGAACTAAAAAAGGGACTACTTTTACGAATCCCGTCTATGGGCTAGATGTACAACATATTGATGATATACTTAAAGGATTTGATGCTACTTTAGGAGAAGAAGAAGAGCTAGAACAAGAGGGGGAAGCTAACTTAGGTATACCTAGAACAATCCTTATGGTTGTTAGCACTTCTGAGGATAAAGACATGGGTCCTAAGGAGGTTACACTTAGGACAATAAAGAGAGAATCCCGAGCACAGGAGCGTATTGATGAACAATGAATAGTTGAAATGCAGAGAGGTGCAAGTTCTAGCTCCATGGGACAGCAAGAAGACCCCTTAGTAATGGCACAGATTCTCTCATAGCTGCAAGCTTTAAACATAGGGATGGGAGAGATGAGGACTACAATGAACAACCAATGGACTGAGCTTACTCGCTGGAGAGAGTACACTGATTCAGAAATGGCAAGCATGCATTTTGATATACAGCAGTACTTCAGGGATCACCATGACCATGCACCATGATCTCCTATACATCAAAATTCCTTTTTAGTCCTAGAAAACAATTTTTTTTAGTTAACACTTTTAGTTCGTTTTAAATTTCTGACTAGAGATATTGCTTTTGCTTCATCAATTTTCTCTTTCATTAATATCTTTTGTGAACTAATCTTATCCTGCTTTTGCTTGCATTTTCTTCCTTCCTGATTTTTGATGATGCAAAGAGGGGGAAGGAAAAGGAGAAAAGGAGCACATATAGCTTGTTACTTTGATTACTTGAGCATATATAGCTTGTCTATTACATATAGCTTGTTACCTTGATTGCTTAAAGTGATAGTTGAGTTGATTACTTGTGTATTGAGCTATTTGTTTGAATTGATGATTGGTTGCATAAGCACTTATAAAGTTGATTGCATGAGGTTCAAAATATGCATAAGCTAAATTTGACAAGGGGAGTATTTCCCAAAATGATTTTTACTTGAAAAAGAATGCTTATATTAAGGGAGAGTAAAATACTTATTATCTTTAATAATTTGTCATCATCAAAAAGGGGGAGATTGTTGGTTAAAAACTAGTTATTAATTTTGATGATGAAAATTTTATATGCATTTATATTATTTTACTAAAAAGCATCTTGTGAAGATAAGTGCTAAGATTAGTAGATAGATGCTTGGAAGATGGGAGAAGATGAGTAAATGAGCACTATTTGAAGCAGAAGAAGATGAGAAGGCATAAGAAGTAGAAGAGGCATTATAAAGGGTAATAGACATTCTTGCCCTTCTTGGGAAATGCCTAGTATTGAAAGTGTTTGGCTGAAATCTTTATTTTTGTAACTTAAACAATTTAAATCTCATGCACATTAGATTTCATAAAAGCATAAATGATTTGGAATGCACACTTAGTGTAAATATGTGTTTTGAAATGTTTCTAAGTCATAAAAAGTATTTACAAATTGCCTTAAGATGATTTGGAGTTATGAAAGTTGATAAAATTGTGCTTAAAAAGTTTTCAGACAAGTTTGGCTTTATTTCTATGTCTTTGGAGTGGCCGAACCCCCCAGCTAGTCGACCGGTTGACCAGGGAGTTTCGACTGGCCAAAACAGAGAAGGGCAAGAAAAAAACGGACCCCCTAGTTGGTCGATTGGCTAAGGCACCCGGCCTAATCAGAGAAGGCCAAGTAGAGGCCGGACAACCCAGCTGGTTGACCGGCTGAGGGAAATGCTGTAACAAATGCACTAGCCGTTTATTACCATTCTAACCATTTTCTTCTTCTTCCTTCCACCTACCAAAACCCTAACTCTCAAATCTCTTTAAATACATCTTCAAAACTCATTCAAATCATCAATTCAAGCTTGCAAAATCATATATCATCATTCAATTGATCTTTGAGCTATTCTTGTAATACCTTTGAGCTTTTAAGAGCATTATTTATTGCTATATCCTCTTGTAAGAAGAAATTACATATTCTTCATCATTTCTTATTCTTCTGGATTGTATACACACTTAGTGAGCTAAGAAATCTTGAGAGAGACATCTACTAAAGCTTGTAAAAATGTGGAAAAATCCTAAAGAGTGGGACTCTTGGGTTCTTTAAAGTTTGGCTTCAAAGAGTTGTAAAAATTGGTCTTTGCTTCACCAAGAATTGAAGAAGCACTATAGCGAAGATTGTTGAAGTCTTAAAGGGAGCATCCTTGGGCAGTGAACATAGGCTTGGCCAAACCACCTTAAAAATCATTTGTCTTCCTTCTCTCTACACTTTATTTATTCCTCTTTACTTATATTGATTACATTGTATTTGATATATTGGTTGATTGAAATAATTGAATTTCTATGAATTTTAAAAATGAAAATTAGTATATACATCTTAATTAACCCGTTCCTTAAGATATTTGCACCCACAAGCTCCTATGCCATTTTGTAAGCCATTGTATTTGTACATTCTTTCTCTCTTTCTCTTTGAGGTTATGTGCATAATGGAAAGGCCATGTTAGTTGAAGGGGCACAAAATATCAACATCCTGAGTGCGTGTGTTAGAATCCCGGGCATGTGGTGGTAGAGCTACTAGCAAACTTCCTAGGTAAGCGAGACCTATTGTGAGTAAGGGGAAGATCTTAAAAGGCTTGGAGGATCCTTCTATGAAGAAATGACCCCTTCACACTCCTTAGACTCACCGAGATAGCAAGTTAATCCTTTAGACAACCTTTTGTATCAACTTAGAGAAAAGACTTCGGTTTGGGCTTGCTTGGGGACAAGTAAGGAAAAGGTTTGGGGGTGTTGATGTGCTGGTTTTGTTTGTGCGTATGTATTACATTTCTATTTTTGTTTTAAGGTGTATTATGCTTCAATTGGTGTATAAGTATAGCATTTAGGTTATACTTATGCATATTAGGATTTACATGTTCATAATTGAGCTTAAGACGTAAATGCTACACTAATGCGCATTTATTGCTTGATTTAGGTGACATTTGTAGAGATAATTGGAGCTTGGTTGATGGCACTTGGGATTTAGAGCAAATCCAAGGGTGTTTAAGATGTAAAGGAGTCAAGAAAAATGCATTTGGAAGCCGTCGGACGAAGATTGGAGAACTCGAGAAGAAATTAGCTCGCGAGGAGCAAAATTTGGCCAAGAAACAGGAGAGACCGATCAACCTCAACTCTCAGCCGGTCAACCACCCAAGGCCCCCGGTTAAGTTAGAATATTGAGTCCTTAGGCCGGTTGACCAAGCTCCAAGGCCTGTCTACCGGCTGGTCCCCTGACTGTGTGTGATAATTACTTATTTATATGCATTTTTCAGCAAAATTAAGAAGCTTTTCACCCAACCTTTGAACACCCATTTCCCTGAACGTTAAATCCACCTAATCCCACCTCACTCACACACTCTTCCACACACAAAAATACTTAAAATCAAGCATCTGGAAGGGTCAAACACAAGGATTTGAGGCTCTTTGCTCATGAATTGTAAGAAGATGTCTAAGGATAAAATGGTAGATTCTTATTCTCTCTTTTATCCTAAGTTAATCAATGTTTAATTAGAACATGTAGGGTGATTTACACTTGTATTATGGATTGATTACTGCATTATTGTTGTGGGTACTTGATGGTTTTATTCATATATGCTTTGTTTTTAGGGTTTCCATCGCTATTTTACATATATGTCTAAGTGTTTGTTAAAAAGCCCCAATGAGATTGCATATATATATTGAAGTCTATTTTGCTATTAACTAATCCTAAATCATTGTACTAGCATGTCTTAGTGTTTATGTAGCAGTTACATAAAGTGAGTATGCCTATATACATGTCCGTGCATGTGTTTGCATACTTAATAGCACAAATAGCTTTTATTGCGTACATGTCGGATGTTGTTGCTTAAATTGGTGTAATCTTAGTATGTATATGTGCTTAGCAGTAACATACTCTAGAATATTCTTGAATGCCATGCCTTAGATGTGTATGCTTTGCGCTCAAATGTCAATTCCCACTATTATGATGCAATTGCTGGTGCACAACTAATAACTAACCTAGGTCCAGTCCCCTTTGGCTTTAAATCCACCAAATATGATTCCGGATAGGTATAGTTGACCTTAGTTCACTTCAGAAGACTAGTTAGTCCACCTTAACGTGATGTTGTTTTAAAAACCCGCAAGTGCATGGATCAAAAGTAGTATACTGTGTGCAAGAGTACGGGTATTGTTTCCTTAGGGAGGTCTCTAACTATGGTTTTAAGTCCTATGTGTCCTAGATTAACTGCGTGTAGAGATGAAATTATGTTTTGAGATTTTTTTTTTCGAATTTTGAATTGAAGGGAACTCTAAATTATCCTATTGAAACTAAAGTGCATAAATTAAACTAAAAGTAAATGGAAAACAATGAGAAGAAAGCAATTAGGAATGACTAGGGGAGTTCGGTGATGGGAAACGGCCTAAGATCGGATTACTTCCTATGTTCGGCTAGTGATTGGATTGACTAACTATGGACTATGGGCAATCAATAGCTCTAATGCCTTAGTTTATTAGCTAGCCTTATTATCCTTAATTAAAGGTACACTTCTATCCCTAAGTGGGTCATTTCTAGAGCATAGGTTTGTCCTACTAATTAAAGCTTTGCAACTACACCAACAACCTAAGTGATTGACTAATCCAAGTTGATTAAGGCACACCAATTAATTGTGTTGCAAAATAAGGATTTAACCAATTAATCTTAAGCCTATTCAAGTGCAATTAGCAAATCTAGCAAGCAATAGATCATGGCTGACACATTAACAATGTTTCATGCTAAGCACAAGACCAATAATCATAAATAATTAAAAAACAAGCATGCATATACTCTCTTAGGACTTTTAACAAACACATAGACATGTTTTATTAAAGTCATCAACAATTCTCCACAAGTCATGAAATCATCATGCCTCGCAAAATCCATAAAAAGTCAAAATCCAACATTAAGCCATAACATAATCCATAATTCAACCCTAGCCTAAAGCAATTAGTTCAACATGCTAAAAGAGAGGGCAAAACTGAAATTTAATATCAAAAACATCAATTTTGCAACTTTTGCTCAAATTCATTTCGCTCAAATTCAACTCCCAAACGCAATTTTCAACAATGAATACCAACTTCACAGCAATGTTTCGACAAAATTCTGCACCAATTTAGCTCTCTTTTTAGCCCCAAAACAGCCCCAAAACCTGTAGAAATAAATACACGAATAGTGTATTTATAAAGCCCTAGTTAGTAGAAAGTAAACTCAAAGAAAAGAACAAGCAAAATCTCTTGTTTTTGCAGCTTTTCGGACTAATTTCTGCACTTTTTGCTGCAGAAAAGCTTGTTGGAATTTGCCTTTTTAAACCCTTAAATTAGCCTAAAAAATTTCCCTTTTGTGAGTGAATGTGTGAGAGTATGTATGTGAGAAGATGGGTGGTTTTGTGTGAAAAAGAAGGATAAATAGTAAGAGAAATAAGGGCTGGTTCGGTGCTACTTTTTTTTGGTTCTTGGCTGCTCTCCTTCTTTTTCCTTCCCCCAAAAGCTTGTTGATGAGTTGATATATTTATGGGTGCTGTATTTGTGTGCCCTAAAGAAAGAAAAGAGAAGAAAAAAGAATAGTAGGGTTCAAGTCAGTAGTTAATATAATATATAATATACTATCTATTAGCTTATGTATTATGTACATACATATATACAATACATAATATATAATAGTCTAACTTTGTCCTAAAACCCTAGAGCTTAATTAATTATGTCCTAAAATAATTTAGCAAACTGTAAGTAAACTAAGTAAAATTCCTAGAATCCTTATTCTAGTTATTTAATATCTTAATTCTAATCTAACCTAGCTAACTTATGAATTTAATTTCCTAATTCCTAATTAATCAAAAATACTATAAAAAATGAAAATAGAATAGAAAACACATAAAATGATAAAAAAATGATACACCACACATAAACACTCAATGAGACCCAATAATCACTCAAAAGCCCAAAAAAAACAAAATTAGCACCAAAACATGCACTCAAACACACTCTAAATCATGCAATTTATGCTCCAAAAATAGACACATCAGCACCCCCAAACCTTCTCTTTTCTTGTCCCCAAGAAAGATTACTCCTAAGCTTATATCATGATGCTCAAAGGATTGCCAAAAGTATTGACTTGCTATCTTGATGAATCTAAGGAGCATGATGGAGTCATTCCTTATCGTAAAAGGGATCTCTAATCTTTTTTTGGATCTTTCTCTTAATCACAAGGGTTGTCGCACCTCTTGAGAGCTTACCAAGTAGCTAGAACCACCTCAAACCTAAGATTCCAACTCACGCACAACATGGCCCCTCAACATACACTTAGCCCAAAGATACAAGGAAGAGGGAGAATTACATCACAATGGCTTGCAATTGGCGTAAGAGCCTTATTCACGATATAAAGAAATAACATTCTTGGTGATTGGGGCCCCTGTGTAATGAGCTTTCAACTAGCACATCCCAGCCACCTAAGGCTTAGGGTACTATGGGAAGAAACCCCCCTCAGGCATACTAACTTGGGTTTCAACAAGCAGTTTAAATGGAAAATCAAAGAAAAAGAACTAAACATGTGTCAAATTGACATTGTCTCCTTTGACACTTATTCAACATATTTCATTTTTTTCTTGCCATTTGGCTTTTTTTTCATTTTTCACTTTTTTTCTTTTTCAATCTTTTTCCATTTTTTTCATTTTTTCATTTTTCAATTTTTTTGGATTTTTTTCTCAATGCATAACATCAACACAACGAAAAGAAAAATAAGGGCTATGGTACACTAAAAGAAACCAAACAAGTAAGGGGATACATATATCAACAACCCTATAAAAAACATTTTTTTCCAACTAGGTTGTGGGGCAACTATAAAGGTGCATTCTTAGAAGTGCTCACTCTCCATAGTTTTCAAAAAGATTCTCTTCAAAGTCCTCGTTCTCCTTCCATTCTATTCACTCCTGACAATACTACCTCATCTTCACCAATCAATTAAGTCAATCAACAAGAGTCAACTCTCCAATCAACAAAGATTTAAATGACTCTATATGCACAAAAAATTGAAAAAATTTTCACCATTTTGAGCAAAACCATGCAAATCTACCCCTTATGTCAAGAAATGAAAAAAAAAATGAACTTTCATACCCCAAACCTAAACTTTGTTCATCCTCAAGCAAATAGCAATTAATCATGCAAACCAACAAAAAATAAAGTATATGTATAGGAGGTGTGGAATGTAGGATCGATAATATTGCATATGGTCTATCCTAGTCTATATTTTCAAAAAATTCTACCATGAAAACATGCTAGGAAAATAAAATAACCACATAACACGCACAAGAACATGCTTAACAACATAAAGAACATAACTAGTATTTGTAAAATATGTAAAGCTAACCTCTTGAAGTGTGGGGCCTTTGATGAAGCTAAAACCGTCACGAGCTTTGTTCCTGCTCATGAACAAGGCCCCCAAAAAAATTTTTACTATAAGGGTGTCGCAAATGCAACTCCCTTGTCTGCTTCCCTATGGTTAAAGAGACTTATCTTAAGAGAATAACCTCTTGTGTAGGAAGAAGCAAAGTAATATGCTCTTGAAAATCGAGAGTAAAAAAACCACAAAATAAGTGTGTACTATTTGTTGTAGTATTCTCTTGCCAAAATGGAAGAGATCAACTACAAAATTTTTTGGATGCTAGAAATGGTTTAAGGTCTTGCCTATTTATGGAGAAAGTTTGGCACCTAAACCATGTAAACTTTCCCTGTGAGAAACTTTTTCTTAGTAGTAAATGTTTGCCACATGTCATGGAAGTTACTTGTACAATTTGAATTCTTCATGTAGTAACTTTCTAGTACATGTCTTAGAAGATTGGGTCAAGCCTACAATTCAAGCCCAACATATAGTCCATAATCCATGTGGAGGCCCAAGCGCAATAAGAAACCATCCAAGCCCAATTAGGTTATCTTGGACTCTAAAGAAAGCCCAAACCCAATTCCAAGCTTTGGCCCAATAAGGCTATTAGCACAATATGGAATTTGCTTTTTCAAGATTACTCTCTCAAAGTCATTTCAATTAGGGAAGGGACCAAGAAGACACAATTAACCTTGGCTTCTAAAAATAATAAAAAATGTCCTTGCCTGATCCAGGCGACATAAT
This sequence comes from Cordia subcordata, assembly GCA_028554755.1. NCBI lineage: Eukaryota > Viridiplantae > Streptophyta > Magnoliopsida > Boraginales > Cordiaceae > Cordia > Cordia subcordata. The sequence goes on from JAPTOF010000009.1 coordinate 5,005,349, forward strand.
AATTATTTTTAACTCCGATCTATTCCACTGTAAGATCAAAGTTACATTCCAAGAATAATTGCTATTACACAAAAGCTTATCACAACAGAATGTGAACTTTGTCTTTGACCGACTAAATAACCGATCATAATGCCCCTCTATGTATACCCACAACTAAGGCTGGTCATTTGTCTTTGACCTGCTAAATAACCGATCATAATGCCCCTTTATGTATATCGACAACTAAGGCCGGTCCTTTGGCCCGTGTACTATCACCTCCTTAGCTGCATCTTTTCTTTTGTGTCTCTTGTCCTATTGCTAACCATCCTTGGCCATGAAATCTCTTGATCTCGAGAGCGACCCTCAAGCTATATAATCGATACACCTATAAAGGTAGTATCACTAGATCTAGATTCAGATGATAAATATGGACATTCCCAAAGGGGGCACATAGATTCCATATTGCATATGCATGTTCCAATTAATTAGAACTTAGCACTTAATGCACAAGGCTGTTGATTCTCATAAAGTAAGATCTCACCCACAGTGAATCAAAGTACCAAACCCTAACTTCATTAGTTCATCCACATATGCTCAAGATTAAGAGCAATGATCATTTTGTAGCAGTGAGTATCTTGTTTTCTTTCTTTGATAGTGCGTCTCTAGAAAACATACTCACAATGGTCCTGTCAAATATAACCTTATCCCAGTAGAGTGCCCAACATAACCATTCGATTATGGACTCAATTTATGACGTGACTAAATCTAGACTTGGTTCTACTGTGCATCCAGCCGCACTGCACACCCAAATCATTAGTTCAAGTCAAGGGACCTTTATACATACATCAATAAAACATACCAGAGATAATATGTAAGAAACTCATAATGCCATTTAACAAAATGATTATAAATTATTTAAATCCAAAATGTCAATACAAGTGAGCTTTAGGGCATACCATTCCTAAAAATCTCCCACTTGCTCTAAAGATCACTTCTACACAACCTAATACCAATAGACTCTAAATGTGTGGTAAAATTTTTCTTTGGAAGAGTCTCTGAAACTAGGTCTATCAGGTTTTCCACTGAAGCTTTTTTTACAACTATTACATCTCTTCTCTGGATAAACTTACGGATCAAATGATATTTCCGTTCAATGTGTTTACCTTTTTTGTGATTCATGGGCTCTTTATACTGTGAAACAGCATCGTTATGTTGCAATACAACGTTATTGGTCTGTGAACTGCCGGCATAACCTCTAGGTCTAAAAGGAACTTTCTTAGCCACACTGCCTCTTTCGCAGACTCAAATATTGCTACATACTTGGCCTCTAAGGAAAAGTCAGCAATATAATTTTGCTTCACACTTTTGCATGAAATAGCTTCTCCTGACAGAGTGAAAACATATCCAGAAGTAGACTTCCTAAAATCTCTATCAGACTAGAAATCCGAGTCTGCATAAGCTAATGGAGTTAGATCATCTGCATGGAATTCCAGCACATAATCCTTTGTCCCTTGTAGGAACTTAAATATATGCTTAACCGCGACCCAATGTATCAATCCAAGGTTTGACTGATATCTACTAATCGTGCCAACAGCAAAGCAGATATCTGGCCTAGTACATAACATGGCATACATAAGGCTTCCAACCGCCGAGGCATAAGGAACTCATTTCATGCTCTCTATCTCCTCAGGTGTTTTAGGATATTGATCTCGAGATAGATAAACTCCATGTCTAGAAAGTAATGAGGCCTTCTTAGAGTTTTGCATGCTAAACCTGACCAATATCTTCTTAATAAATGAAGCTTGAGATAGGGCTAGCCTTCAGTTCTTACGATCTCGCATAAGCTTGTTGCCTAGAACATAACTAGCTTCTTCTAAATCCTTCATTTATAATTGACTAGAAAGCCAAACCTTGATGGATGATAACATCCCCACATCATTTCCAATAAGTAGGATATCATCCACATACAGAACCAAAAAAGCTACAGTATTTCCATTACGTCTCTTATACACGTAAGGTTCATCAATATTTTGATCGAAACCACAAGATTTAATTACACGATCAAATTTGATGTTCCATGCTCTAGATGCCTGCTTTAATCCACAAATGGACTTTTTTAACTTACAAACCCTATGTTCCTAGCCTTTGGCAACATATCCACCTAGTTATGTCATATAAATGGTCTCGTCAAGCTCTCCATTAAGAAAAGCTGTCTTGACGTCCATTTGCCATATCTCGTAGTCATAATGACATACGATGGCAAGAAGTATCCTGATGGATTTAAGCATGGCTACTGGTGAGAAAGTTTTCTCACACTCGATCCCTTCTTTCTAAGTATAACCTTTCGCCAACAACCTAGCTTTAAAGGTTTCAACTTTTCCATCAACTCCTCTTTTTCTCTTGTAGACCCATTTGCACCCTATAGGTTTTATCCGTTCAGGTGCAATTACAAGATTCCAGACTTTGTTAGAATACATAGATTCTAACTTTGAATCCATTGCCTTATGCCATTGGTCAGCGTCTATGTCAGAAACTGCTTTATCATAACTTTTGGGATCCACCACCTGATCCTCTGAAGAAATCTGAAAGGACTCTCCATAGTATCTATCAGGAGGCCTAGATATCCTCCCACTATGACGAGGCTCTAATATATTAGGTGTAATATGCTGTTTCTTTTCATTTATAGTTACCATAGGTGTTACTGGAGATTCTTGTGAAATCTCTTCTAGAACAACTTCAGAATGTGGTGTTTTTTAGATCATTTCACTATTCTCTAAGTATCTAGAATGGGTGCTTATAAACACCTTTTGCTTCTTAGGATTATAAAAGATCCCACCTCTGGTTCCCTTAGGATACCCAATAAAATAGCATAACTCGGATCTTGGTTCCAACTTCGAAGCATTATTATTAAGTACATAAGCTGGACAACCCCAAATGTGGAGATGATTTAAACAAGGCTTATGCCCGGTCTACCTTTCTTGTGGTGTCCTAGGTACTAATTTAGATGGTATCAAGCTCAAGATGTATGCTATTGTCCTAAAGGCATACCCCCAAAAAGATAAAGGTAATTTCTTCTCTTTGCTACATAATTTTGCTGGGGAGTCCTTGGTTCAGTCAATTGAGACACAATCCTTTCTTGTGTAAGATAGTCTCTGAACTTATCCAAGAGGTATTCGCCACTTTGATCAGACCGAAGGGCTTTGACATGTTTATCTAATTTCTGCTCTGCTTCAGCCTTGAACTCTTTGAATTTCTCAAAGGATTCAGACTTGCGTCGTATCAGATATACATATCCATGCCTAGCAATCATCAATAAAGGTAATGAAATACTCATAACCTCCTTATGTTGGTTTGCTCATAGGACCATACACATCGGTATGAACCAATTCCAATACTTCTTTGGCCCTTTCTCCTCTAGAAGAAAATGACCATTTGGTTATCTTTCCTTTAAGGGAAGATTCACACGGAGGTAGATCTTCGAGATCTAACGAGCTAAGATGCCCATCCACGACTAATCTCCAAATTCGCTTTAGACTAATATGTCCTAAGCGTAGATGCCAAAGATAAGCATCATTGGTCTAAGAAACCTTTCTTTTCGAGGAATTAGTTTGTTCTATATTATGTAGTGAATTTGTAATAGGTTTCATATAGAACAAGTTATCATGCATGCTACCGGAAGATATGATATTTCCATCTCTACTGATATCAACACCAGAATGGAAATTAATGCAAAAATTGTCTAATATTAATTGTGAAACAAAGATAAGGATTTTACGTACATCCGAAACATAATAAACATTGTTCAAAAATAACTTCCTATTACATGGAAAATTTAAGCACATTTTTCCCTCTGCAGCAACCCATACTTTTGCTCCGTTGCCCATCCTCAGAGCAAATTCCCCTTTAGCTAGTTCATTCATTTCCTGAAACCAATGCAAAGATTTGCAAATATGAATAGTGGCTCCAGAGTTTACAATCCAAGAATCAGTAGAATCAACTACTAAATAGGTTTCAATGTAGAACAAAAGAGGTATACCTATTTGGCCTCGTGCCAAGTACTTCGGGCAATCCCTTTTCCATTGCCTTTTCTGGACACACTTAAAGCATTTGCCCTTGGGCTTTTCACCTGTTAATTATTTGGGATGTTCGCCATTTTTCTTCTTTTTCCCTCAACCACGTTTTTGCTTCCCCTTTCCTTTGAACTTTCTCCCTTTCGGGTTAAGTCCAGAAATGGATGCTTGAACTATGTTTACATGGCCATTATTTTTCATTATGGCTTCCGCAGCTAGAAGCTCTTTCATTAATTCGATCATATCCATATTCATCTTGCCCATTTTATAATTAATCTTGAACTGGGTGTAAGACGGTGGTAGAGTCTCCAAAATCATGCCTACTTTTAACTATTCATCTATGTTTGGCCCTAGGATCTTGGCAGTATTGAAGTAATCCATCATCTTAAGCATATGCTCTCTGACAGATGCTCCTTCTGCCATCCTTGGATTCATAATTTCTCTAAAAGCACCTTGCCTTGCATGCCTACTCTTATCGGCAAACATACGAGACAGTGAGGTCATGATTTCTTTTGTAGTTTCCATATGATGATGCTTGCTCTACAAAATATCTGACATAGAAGCCATCATATAGCACTTGGCCATACTATTGGCCTTCTACCATTTTGCGTCAGTATCTTTTTGGGCTTTAGAAGAGTTTTTCCTCACAACAGGACAAGGAGTTGTTAAGACATACTTGTACTCTTCTGTGGTGAGTACTATGTCCAAGTTTCGTTCCCAATTCACAAAATTCGGTCTAGTGAGCTTGTGCTCTTTGAGAATTGTAGCTAGTGGACTTAACGAAGACATTTTTCAGGATATACAACAACATAATCTTAATTATTTTATGACTATGGAATTGATACAGGTATAATCTGTATGATATCTTTGGAAATAAAACTTACAAGTACTTTTACATCATTTGCCTTTGAGTAGATTAACCTTTAAACTACTCAATGCAACAGTGTCTCAACGTCTACATAAGAACTCCACTGATAGGATGGCCGAACTTATAAATGTTAAGTTAAGCACCATCGCTTATTTGAATTGACAATTATCTGGACATAATCCAATCGAATAATTCAATCACTGTTTTGTTTGGCTTCTTAAATCCGGTAGTGAACTTTATCGATGGGATAGCCGAACCTATCATTAAGTTAAGTGTATACCCATTCCTTATGTTCATTCACCATAACATTCTTGATTTATGCCCTCCAATGGGGTAGTGACTTTAATCAATGTTGTGTGAGGTGATTTTTAGTGAAAAATTCCCCCGATAGGATGGCCAAACTCACTAACACCCTTTTGAATAAACATTTTAAATTTACCGTGCTAAATCTTGATAAAGTGTCACCTTCCGGTAGGGAAGTTAATGACATTTACCATTAGCATGAATCAGATATGGAAAGCCATGGGGTATTTCCAGTCCTCTCTCCTACTCAATATTTTAACATAAGGGTTTTCTGTTTTTTTGGTATTCTTGCTTTTTGTTTTAGATCTAAACACACTTTGGATTTGCAAAACACTTTGGTTTTTGTGAATCCCCTTTGTATTAGTAAAACATTGCAATACCATAATAGATTATTTACCTAAATCTGGGTGTATGGACCCTTAGGTTGTCATATTGTAAATCTCAAGTTAAGTTTTTCATTTTTGTCATGAGATTGCATGGCATCTTTAGACATAATTGCTTACAATTATCTTGTCTAAGCCAATCTCATTTAAATGAACTTAACTATCTCTTAGAAATAAACACATAGGATTGGCCAATTTTAAAAACCTAATGAGTGGGCATATTTCTAGGTGGTAATCATGTTTATGCTTATGCAAATATGTTAAAACAAATATCAATGAATTATAAACATCCACCAAAGTACCTTAGAATCCCTCTTTGATAGTTCCCTACAATCTTCAATCCAAAAAGCATAAAATAGCAATCTTTGTTGCAATTTCTGCCAGAGCTGGTTGACCGCAAAGGAGGAGCTGATTGATAGACTGAGACATGTTTGCTCCCGTATGCTATTTTTCCTTGCTTCTCTCCTTGTTTTTTTGAAGATTACAACAATAATGTATTTTGCTATTGCTAATACAAGCTTACAATCATAAAAGAAGCATTACAAGGATATCAAAACATCCTGTGCTTCTTTTAAATAAAGCTACAAGTAATAACCATAAAGATCTATACATGAAATCGCATATGGCCAAACTTTGTTGAATGTACAAGAAACTCTATCATGCATACATATGAACCACCAAAGGGATTTTATATTAACTGCACATACAAGCATAAAACCAAAGTATATGCAACACAACATTTTCCTATTCTTGCCACTCACAAGATGACTAACATATTTATGCAATTACAATATTCTTGCATAGTCTAAACATATTACGTATGAGCCTAAGCTCTGATACCAATTGTAGGATTGATAATATTAAATGTGGTCTAAGGACAAACTAGACTCAAGCAAGGGGGACTCAACCTCAACTTTATCAACATGAACAATAGTAGAATCAAGACTAGAAGGAATAACCTCAAGTGACTTATCAATCAAAGAATCCTCAACTAGGAGGTGGAAGCTACAAGATTTCGTTCTAAGGTCTCCAAATCAAAGCTAGACAACAAATTCTCAACTTTCCTTAAATCCTTGCTATCAGACATAGTCTTTTCTACAAAGTCCTCAACACAAGAATCAATGATATCAACTCTAAAGCACTCTTTTCCATCTTCTCCTCTTCCTATACTAGCTCTATTTACCATCTCTTCAACTTTCATAGTAGACCTCAAATTCCCAAACTTCATCTCTAATAACCCTAACTTACAATGAATGATGGCATCTGTGGTAGCATGAAAGGGATGACCTAGAAAGATAGGAGTAGAATTCCTCAAATCGTCACCCATATCCATATTAAGCACTATGAAATCTATGAGGTACACAAACTCTTCTACCTAAATTAGTACATCTTCTACTACATTGAAAGGTAACGTTCTTGGGTGACAAGCCTTTTAGTAGACTAAATAAGGAATGAGGCTTACACTAGACCTTAAATCTAGCAAGGCGTGATCTATCTAGGTCTCTAATCTACAAGGAATGGTGAAGGCTCCAAGGTCACTCAACTTGGGCAGAAGGCCTAATGTATAAATGTTACTTACCTTCTCTATGTGCTTCACCTTGTTTGGCATGATTAAGGCTCTACGTTTGCTCATACAAAGATCCTTAAAGAACTGAGAGTAGGAGAGAATATAACAGACTATATCCATCAAAGGAAGATTGACCTTAAGATACTTAATATGCTTTAGGACTTTGAGAAACCTACTATCCTCACTAGGTGATGGCCTTTCTAAGGCGGATGGGTAGGAACCTCTAGGCTCGACATCTTTAAACTTAAGGGAATCTATAACGGGCTGCTTTCCCTTTTTATGTGGTGAAAAGTACTACTCTCACCGTGGTCTCTCGAGGGCTTTACTCTCTCAGCAAGACTCTCTCTGGGATCTCTCACCATAAGGCCATTATAAGGGTTTCTAGACTCAGAAGGACTACTAGCTCTAGGTATTACATATTCAACTCCTATCCTATTATCCACTATCCTATTGTTCCTAAGAGTGGTTACTGCTTTGGCCTCGGCTTGAGGAGGATAAGTGATGTCAGTAAAGCAACTAGACAGGACTTTAGGGTTCACTTTCAGCTGAAAAGGCAACTTCTCAGGGTTTTTAGCGTTTACCTAACTAGCTAACTGTCTTAACTATGCCTATAACCTAGCCATATGCTAGCTATTCTAGTGAGCTACTCTGTATCACCTAAAACATCTTCTTAACTCTATCATTACTAGAAGGCTGGCTACTAAAAGGAGTAGGGAGTGCCTAAGGGTAAGGACTACTAGGGAGCTATAGTTGATTAACATTGTAGAACCTTAGGGGATTTGTAGGACGAGATCGTTGTTGGAGTGGGGCCTGGGGATAGGAATACGACTCATACTGACCTTGTCTCCAAGAGAATTTAAGATTTTTCCTTCAACCTAGGTTGTAAGTGTTAGAAAATGGGTTATACACATCAGAATAACCTTCAATAGCACACACTTGCTGTTGCATGAAATTGGGAAACTAGGGTGCTAAGGGACAAGCTACAGTCTTGTGAGATGACTCGAAACATCAAGCACACAATTTAACTATCGAAGGGGTGAAGGACGAACTTGCAGAATTAGCTCTATGACTTGAGAGGAAAGATTCAATAAGATGAATTCATCTAGCTTATTCAGAAGAGCCTCTACCTTAGCTAGCAAATCTAAAGAAACTCCAACCTCATTGAAATCTCTTCTATTTGCTCCCCGACTAGACTTATCAATAGCTAAATTTTGGAAAGAGCTCTTGGCCAACAAATCTTTTTTCTTCCGCGTCTTACTCATCTCAAATTGTAAAATCCACCACCAAAGATGGCTTTGACCATCATCCTAATTTTTTCATTCAATTCTCTAAAGAAATACAAAAGTAGGTCATGATTATCATACCCATGGTGCGGACACTACCTAGAAAGTTCATTGAACCTTTCCCAAGCCTTATGAAAGGACTCTAGATTATGCTGGGTGAAAGTCATAATAAAAGACCTAAGGTCAACATTCTTGGCCATGGGAAAGAATTTTTGGTAGAACCTATATTAAAGCTTATTCCATGATATGATACAGCCACTAGGTAAAGAGTGATACCAAGAGCTAGCCTTATCCTGAAAGGAGAATGGGAACAACTTAAGGCAAATAACCTCTTATGGCATGTTAGGAAAGTGAAGAGTGGAACTCATCTCTACAAAATTGGTGATATAGTCCAAGGGACTCTCATTGCTCTTCCCATAGAAGGAAGGGAACATAGCCAACATTTTAGGCTTAATCTAAAAATTTACTTCCCCTAACCCCGAAACCTAAATTGCCAAATTAGGCTTAAAAGCATTGGGGTGGAAGAATTGCCTAAGCATGGATTCGCCATCTCTGGGCGGGTCCGGCCATAGGGGCTCTTGTCGAAAATGATCTTGGGGTTAATGCCTATGGTGCTCATGTGGAGAAATAGGATTCATAAGGGGAATGGGGGGAGGAATAGAAGGATTAATAGGATTAGCCGTCTCTCCTAAAAGCTCACCTAAATTCCTAAAATGTTGTGCAATCCTATTGGTTCAGGATCAAATGGAATTAGGGGATTCCCAAGTGATTGCCTATAAAGCATATAACACTATTCTAACTTCGGTCACTTCAACCCTCAAAACTTCAAAAATTGCTAAAACTACAACAAGAAAACCACAAACCTATGAAGTCCACTAAAAACAAAAGCAAAAAGCACAATAAGAAAGCTAAACAAACAAGCTATGCAAAGTAAGAAAAGTAAACATAACAAAAAAATAAAAATCAAATGAACTAAGAACAAAGCAAGATGAACAACTATCAAAGAAAGCTAGCTAAAATAAAAAAGTAAGATAAGGAAGTACTTAACAAACTAACTTAATTGAGGAAAGCAAACAAACAAAGCAAGCAACAATCTAAAACTCACAAACAAAGAGCACATACCACCTTGCCTTCCAATAACAACACCAAGAACTTAATGTCTCTCTAGAGGTGCAAGCCCTAAAGACCTGCAAGTGCACAAATTGGTGCAATATTGTGTGTGAGAACGGGTGTCGAACCAAAGGAAAGCTATTGTGCTTTATGCATTTGTGTCTTAGAAGGTGCCTAAAAGAAAACCTAAACTAAGCATATTTTTGGGCTTTTTGGATATATGGGAGCTCAAAGGAAGGAAAATAAAACTACCCTTAGGACTTAATGCGAGTTCATCCTTAGGCATGTACTCCTATAGCTATGGCATGGTCCTTATGACTTAGGGCCATATAAGGGACTAAATAGCTTCCTAGGTGACCTAGAACAAATGTACCCTAGTTTGTAAACCATTGGCTGGATTTAAAGCCAAGACGTAGGGTTCCCAAGGTCGACTAAACCTATCCAAACTCTTATCAGCTAGATTTAAACCTAAAGGGGACTCGATCTAGGCTGGTCTTAAATTGTGCACTGTCATGCTAGGGTCACTAAAGCGATATTTGACTTACATGCTCAATCCTACATGTTCTTGCTTATGGTGTTTGAGCATAATGGACCTATTCGACTATTAAACATCATTATGCTCATATTACACCATCATAGTAATTGGGTACCAACATGTAGGCATTATTGAAGTAATATTCACAACTAGGCATGCTATCACTCACATAGACATGAACAAAAGTAACACTGACTTCATACAATCCACAAATACACACATAGTCATGATTATAAGATGGATTAGAGGTGTTTAGTAGCAAATAATCTCCAATTTATATACATACTACTCACATAGGCATTTCATCAAACATATAGACATGTATTGAGTAAAAGCCATTAAACATGAAAGACAAAGTATGTATATATATAAGCTATCAAAATCCCATAACATAAGAGTGTTAAATCAACCATTACACAAGCTAAATTGCCCTAATCGAATCTACTCAAGCATAATATAAAATAGGATGAAAGAAAGAATATGAAACTTCCCTTCTGTCCTAGCTATCCTTGTACAAAATTTAGGCAAATCCTCACTCTAAAGTTGTTAAATCCATTCAAACAAGCTTGAATCCAAGTGGGAAGTGCATTAAAAGATGTGTGTAAGGTGGGTGAGTTAGGTTGTGTGCGTAAAGTGGGTGTGAAGTGTGTTTGTATTGATTCTTAATAAAATGCTAAAATCGAGCCCTATTTATAGTCAACAGTGGTGTTACCAGTGGACCTTACCAGCTGGCTAATAGATGGGGGGTCAACTAGTTCCAAAGTGTGCTCTCTGGAATTATTGGCTGACCGGCTGGTGCAGATTCACCTTCTCTAGAATTGTTAGCTGACCTTGCTAGTTAGTAAGTAGATTCTAGTGGTCAACCGATTCTACTTTTTTGCTTCAATCTTCACTTTCTTTGCCTCTGATCTCTTCCCTATGACCTTTACACCTTTAGTCTTCATCAACCAATGTCATGCAGCTCGATATTGACCTAAAACTCACCTATACCTTTAAAAAGGAGCAATTAATGTAGCTCTTATCTATCAAACCCATCTATATACAATTATCTTCGATTAAAACTAATTCTGTCATATGTATTACACTAATGCCAATATATTTGCATATAACACCTCTATAATATATAGAAAATACAATACAAACATACACCAAATCAAAGCACATCACCTGTTGATATGGAAAAAGACAGCCAGTTGCTACTAGTACATTGAAGCCTTGTTGTAGTGAAAGGACTCTGAGATAGCCTAATAGATACTATAGGAAATACTTTGAGGCTTTCAAAGAGAATAGGGTTGAGGATTCCACTAGTTATGATAAAACAGTTTTCGATATAGATGCTAACTAGTGGTACAAGGCTATAGATTTTGAGTTGGAGTCTATATACTCTAATGGTGTTGGGGAGCTTGTAGAAGCACCTAAAGATGTAAAACCCATATGGTGCAAGTGGGGCTACAAGAGGAAGAGAAAAGCTGATAGAACGGTTGAAACCTTTAAAGCTAGATTGGTAGCCAAGGGTTATACATAGAAAGAAGGTATCGATTACAAGGAAACCTTCTCACTAGTAGCTGTGCTTAAGTCCCCCAGGATACTCCTTACCATTGCTTGTCATTATGACTACAAGATATGGCATATGGATGTCAAGGCAGCTTTTCTTAATGAAGAGCTTGATGTAACCATTTATATGACCTAGTTAAAAGGATACATTGTAGCAAGCCAATAATACATGGTTTGCAAGTTTAAGAAGTCTATTTATGGGCTTAAGCAAGCATCTAGGGCATGGTACATCAAGTTTGATCATGTAGTCAAATCCTTTGGCTTTGATCAAAACATTGATGAATTATGTATGTACAAGAGGTGCAGTAGAAATGTTGTAGCTTTCCTAGTTCTGTGTGTGGATGACATTTTATTGATAAGGAATGATATGGGAATGCTATCATTCATAAAGGTTTGGTTATCTTCTCAGTTTCACATGAAGGATATATGAGAAGCAAGCTACGTTCTTGAGATCAAGATTATATGAGACCAAAAAATAAAAGGCTTGCATTATCCCAAGCTTTCTACATAGAGAAGATATTGGTAAGGTACGACATGACAAACTCCAAAAAAGGTCTTTTGCCCTCTAGACATGGAGTTACTTTATCCCAGGACTAATATCCTCAGATACCTGAGGAGATAGAGAAGATGAAGAAGGTCACTTATGCTTGGGCAGTTAGAAGCCTTATGTATTCCATGATATGTGCCAGGCTAGATATTTGTTATACAGTTGGCATGGTTAGTAGATACTAGTCAAACCCTAGACTGGATCATTAGACGGCGGCCAAGCAAATATTCAAGTTTCTTCAAAGAATTAAGAAATATGTACTAGAATACCACTTAGATGATCTAGTACCATTAGCCTATATAGACTTGGACTTTCACTCAAATAGAGATTTCAAGAGGTTTATTTCTTACTTTGTTCTTACTTTGTGAAGAGATGTAGTTCATGGAAAAGTGTGCAGTAGAAACGCATCGTAGACTCAACCATGGAAATAGAGCATGTAACAGCAATACTATAGCTATTGCACAATGCAAAGAGCCTAGGAATCATAGCAAGGGCAAGCATATTGAGAGAAAGTACCACTTGATTAGGGAATTATTCCAGAGAGGTAACAGTGGTGGAAAAGATTGCTTCAGTTGAGAACCCAGTGGAACCATTCACAAAGACTTTTATAGAAAGAGTTTTTGCCACACATGTAGAGTCTATGGATGTTAGGTTCATAGGAAGTGATCCTTAGTACAAGTGGGAGATTGATAGGATTGTATGCCCTAAATACCACTTGTACATGGACATTGGACCAAAAATTTGGTCATCGTTTATATTCATAAACACTTCTTATATATATTATCTCTGGTGTATATGTGTGATACATTGTGTAAAGGACCAAAGATATAGTCCAATGGCTTGGGTGCAAAGTGAACCTGGACGTACAGTAGGTCCAAGTCCACTGATGTGTTGTGATTGTGTATGTGTTAACATAGCATTTCTATAATATTTGAGGCGTTCTTGTGCTTTATTAGGTGTGTTAGTGTTGTATTTATACCATACTTGTGCATAGTAGGCTACAAAGGTCCATACTAGAGTTTAGAACGTAATGGCAAGATCAAAAAGTAGGCCAAATTAGGCCGATCGATCTAGCCCAAGGTGGGACCCCCAGCCTAGTCCCTCGGCCCTACACGATAGAAGCTCTATTTAAGGCATTTTTTTATCATTTTTTAGGAGATTAGTAACACATATTCACACCTACTTTACACACACACATATCCCTAACTCACCCACCTCTCACACATTAAACCACACATAAATACACCTAGATCCAAGCTTTTAATTTGGGTTTTAACACTTGTAATTGCAAAATCACAACAAGGATTTCAAGAGCAAAGCTAAGCATGAAAGGGAGATTCATCTTTCTCCTTTTGTACTTAGTTTTCTCTATGCTAGAATAGATCTTTTATGTGTGATTGAAGCTTGTATTATCGGTTGATTAAGTATTACTTAGCTATGAGATTTTGATGGTTTATTATATATGTTTGCTTTTAATGTTTTAATGGCTATTCACATACATGTCTATGTGTTTGTTGATATGCCTAGGTGAAAGATCATGTATATTTAAAGGCTTGATTTCTATTTAACACTTCTAAATCATTGTATGATCATGTCTAGGTATTTATGTAGTGATTTTATGATATGGGTCTTGTAACTGTAGATGTCTATATGTGTCTTTACATGCCTTCGTAGTAATTTTAGCTTCTATGACATACAAGTTGGATTCTAATGCCTAAATTGGTATGACCTAAATATGTCTAAGTGTTTAGGGCTGGAATATGCTTTATATTCATTCATACCAGGCTTAAGAACATGTAGGATATGCTTTATTGTCAAACCCCACTTGAGTGATGCTATGATTAGTGGTTCTTTATTAATAATTAGCTCTAGCTTAGTCTCCTTTGGCTTTAAACCTAGCCAATAAATGTCAAGCTAGCTTAAATAACCTTAGGAACCCTAGTTCCTGGCTTTAAACCCAGCTAATGAGTTAAAACCTAGGGTAGAACCAATTACCATCACCTAGGAATATAATTAACTAACCCATGCCTTAGTTCATAAGGACCATGCTATGCCTCTAGATAGCTAGTGCCTAGGAGTAGACCTACACTGAGTCCTAGGGATAGATTAAGGAACTAATTAGTAGATTATGTGATAGGCTTTGATTGATCTAAGTCACCTAGAACCCTATTCGCTAGCCCTTATTCCTAAGTCATAAAGACCTCACTGTATTTCTAGGAGTCGTTACTCGGGAGCGGACCCGCACTAAGGCTTAGGGTACCAATTAGGTGACTAATTAGAGGTCTAGACAAGAGCTCTTAATATAACCAATCAAGCAACCCTAACAAGAAGTAGTAATCACCTATTTGCAAGATATAATCACCCTAGTCCCCTATTTTTGATGTTTGAACCCCTTTAGATTGTGATTCCCCATTACATACATATACACACACCTTTTATTTCCTTGCCTTTTGATTAGGTTTATCATTCCTAAGCTCCCTTTAAACCAAAAATCAAAAAATATTGTGTATGGGGACCCAACACGTAGTTGTTACACGTTAGGCCTCTTCATAGATTTAAATCCTCACTCCACACATCATACTACATACTATTCATGAGCTTGTAAGCTATTTAGGCTTGTGCTTATGAATAATGATCAACTAGTTTTTGGATATATCATAAAAATGTCTACAATTGGATGACAATGTTGGGCATTTTATCAAGATAAGGCTATTGTGGGCGAGTCCTAGTAGATATGATCTACCAAGGTCATTGGGGGGTCTTTCCGTATTTCACTCTAGTGTGTGTATCATTTATTGGACATAACCATCATGAGTGTGTCCTTCAGAATCGCGCCATCATATATAGAAGACAAGATACTCACTGCTTTTAAGTGACGAATGCTCTTAAACTTGAGCTTGTATGGATGAACTAGTGAAATTGGAGTGTTGCACTTTAATGTACCACAAGAAGAGTTCTTGAGTGATAAGATTGCCTGCCTTATACATTAGGTGTTGTATTCTAACTAATTAAGACATGTATGTGCAATAACAAAATCTACTTGCCCCCTTGGATTTGTCTTATTAGTTATCATAAATCTAGATCTAGTGATATCACCCTTTAGGGACATATCAATCATTTGGCCTATGGGTCGCCCCCAGATCAAGAGATTCATGACCAGGTGGTGATCATATTTCTGACTAGAGATTCCAAGGTTCCAAATATAGTCTTGGAGGTGATGGTACCTTTTGACCGGCCTTGACTATGGGTGGACATAGAGGGGCATTTTGGTCATTTTACTCAGTTGGTCAAAGACATTGATTACTTGTTGTGGCTTGTTTCTACTTAGTTAGTGATTACCCTTGGAGTGCGGCTTTGGTCTTCTAGTGGAAATAGACAGAGGTCAAAATGGCCTTTATGTCGCCAAAATGGTGGTAAGGGCATTTTAGTCATTTTTGGAAACTAAGGGTAATTATATCTTTTGGTCTCTTCACTAGTCATATTCCCAATAGATGTAATTAATTGAGATCATCTAATTATCTAGATGCTTTATTGAGAAATAATTTTAATAGAGAAGGAAAAAAAGGATTTTATCCAAGTTTTTCCTTATTGAATTTATGGGCATCTTAATAGGAAAGTAGGTCCTATGAAATTAGATGTCATGGAGTAGGAGAGAGAAAGGAAAATCTTGGATATTTTATCCATAAGGCATATTCTATTTCTAGAAAGGGTATATTTGGAACTTAATTATTTCTAGGAACTTATCCAATTAGGGTTATTGTGCACTATAAATAGTGAACTAACAATAATACACCCTTGAGTCTTTTAGCCTCTTTCGCAAAGATGTGCAAGAATTTTCATCTACTACACCAAGAACACACGCTACTCCATAAATCTTTAATTATAGCTCTCTTAAGTGCTTGCTGACTACATAGCACCACAAATCCTAGCTTTGGAAAGGTGATAATAGTGAAAAAGACTAATTGAGAGGCTATTTTGGTGGAGTTTTCACAAAGTGAAGAAACTACCCACTTAGATCTTCAACTTCTTGAAGGTATATCACCTTATCTTCTTGTTTATATGTTTGAGCATGTTGTGTTTATGTACGCAAATAGCTTTTTATTGCTTGTTATGCCACCATATTAGATATGTTCTTTAATATTTTTTAAAAGCATGATGATCTATAGATTATGGTATAGAAATCCCAATCCTAACAAATCAAACACAAGGGTTTAGGCATTAGCTCTTGGATTGTAAGGCATGGCTATTGATAAAAAGGTATCTCTCTTTTATCCTAAGTTAATCTATATATGATTAGTGTTATGTAGGATGATTTACTCTTGTATTATGGAGTGACTATTACATTATTGTTATGGGTACTTGATGGATTTTTGTATATATGATTTATGCTTAAGGTTTGATGGCAATTTTACATACATATCTATGTGTTAGGAAAAATGCCTCAATGAAGTAGCATATATATACTGAAGTTTATTTTAATATTAACCACTTTTAATTCATTGTATAAGCAAGTCTATGTGTTGGTGTGATAATCCCATAAAGTGGGTTACGTATTAAGTGATGATTCCATAGAGTGGGCTATGCATTCATGCATATCTATGTGTGTTTGTATGCTAATAGAAATATTAGATTCAATTGCATACATGTCAGGTTCTATTGCTTAAATTGGTGTAATATAAGTATGTCTGTGTGCTTGGGAATAGGATATGTTGATATATTCTCAAACCAAGCCCTAGATGTGCATGCCTTCGTGCTTTAACAATAATTTCTACTAATGTGATGGACGATTGGTAGAGATTAATTAATGGTTACCCTAGGTTGAGTCTTCTTTGGCTTTAAACCCAGCCAATAGGTTTCAGGGTAGGTTAGTTGACCTTACACAGACTAGGTCTTGGCTTTAAACGTAGCCAAAGGTTTAGATGCATGGGTTAGATCGATTTAAGTCACCTAGAACCCTAACTAATTAGCCATAACGCCTACCCTAACTAATTAGCCATAATGCCTAGGTCATAAGGGCAACGCCACAGCTCTGGTAGACATGCCTAGGGATGGACATACACTAAGTCTTAGGGTATCATTAGGAGGCTAAATAGAGGTCTACATAAGAGCAACCTAAACAACCCATCAAGTGACCCTAACAAGAACGTAGTAATTGCCCATAACCAAGTCGTAATCTCCCTAATCCCTTATTTTTGACGTTTGACTCCTCTTAGATCACTTAATTCCCCTATTACACATACAAACCCTTTTATTTTCTTGCCCTTGGGTTAGATTTACATTTTCGAACTCCCTTTTACCCAAAAAGATTGTATTTTAGGTTACTTCACGTAGCTCTGTAGGGCGTACTTAGCTTAGGACACCACACATGATTGGCCTCTCGTGGATTTGACCTCGCACTTCCATGTACTGTATTACACATGACCCATGCACTTGCAGGCTATTTAGGCTTGAGCAAGAAAATAGCGATCAATTTCTTGGCACCGCTGCTGGAGGGCATGTTTCATTTGTGTTCTTTGCTTGTGTGTTTTAGTGGTTGCTTGCTTTATTTGTCTTTCTTGCTTTATCTTATTAGTTTGATTTCATATTCTCTTGTTTTGCTTTTTGTTTAGTTAGCTTATTCTCTTTTGCTTACTACTTGTTTCTTAGCTGAGCTTGCTCGTTTCCTTTCTTAGCTTTAGTTTGCTTTTGCTTTTCTTTTTTTTAATAGATTTTAGGTTTTATGGCTTTGTTGCTATAGTTGTGGGAAATTTTGAAGTTTCGGGTGTTGAAGTGGCCGGAGTTAGAATAGAGTTGTATACTTGATAGGTGTTCCTTTAGGAATCCCCTAATTCTGTTTAAGCCTGAACTCGATAAAATTATACTTCATTCTAGGAATTTAGGTGATATTCTAAGAGAGATGGCTGATCTTAATAATTCTCCTATTCCTCCTCCCGTTCCCCCTATGAATCCTATCCATCCATATGAGCAACATGGGCCCCCATAAGCCCAAGATCATTTTAGGTAAGAGCCCTTTAGGCTAAACCTAGCCATAGATGATGAGCCCATGCTTAGGCAATTCTTCTTTCCCAATAGATTCGACCCTAGCTCGTCTATCTGTGTTCTGGGGTTAGAGAATGCTAAATTTGAGATTAAGCATAGCATATTGGCCATGCTCCCTTCCTTCTATTGAAGTAGCAATAAGAGTCCCTTAGACCACATCATGGACTCCATAGAGATAAGTTCCACTCTTCACTTTCTCAACATGTCTTAAGAGGTCATTCACCTCAATTTATTCTTAGTTTTCTTTAATGATAAGGCTAGGTCATGGTATCGGTCTTTACCTAATAGTTGCATTACATCATGGGATGAGCTTTAATCTAGGTTCTATAAAAAATTCTTTCCCATGGCTAAAACGGCCAACCATAGGGCTTCAATTATGACCTTCTCTCAACACGACCTAGAGACTTTTCATGAGGTATGAGAGAGGTTCAATGAACTTCTTAGGCAGTGTCTACACTACGGGTATGGTGTTCATGATCTGCTCCAATATTTCTTTAAAGGGCTGAATGAACAAAATAGGATAATGGTAAATGTCGCCTTTGGTGGTGGATTCGACAATTTGAGACCGAGTGAGGCATAGGATAAAATGGATTTGTTGGCCAAGAACTCTTTCCAAAATTTGGATATAGATAGGTATAGTCAAAAAGCTAATAGAAAAAGTGTTCATGAGGTTGGAATTTCTTTAGATTTATTAAGGTTGAGGCTTTAACGAACAAGTTAGATCAATTCATCTTTATGAGTGTTTCCTTTCACGATCGTAGGACTAGTTTTGTAGGTTTGTCCTCTGCCTTATTCGTCGTTGAGGTATGTGCATTGTGTTCTGAGTCGTCAAATAAGACTGTAGCTTGCGGAAGTCGTCTTTTGAGTGCAAGCTCTAAAGACTCGCAGGTACACGGATCGATGTAGTGTAGTATGTGCGAGAACAGGTGTTGAACCATAGGAAGGCTGAGTTGTGGCATGGATTCTACGTGTGTGTCCTAGAGAATGCCAGAACGGAAACCTAAACTAACTATTTTTGGTGTTTTTGGATGATTGAAAGCTCTAGCTAAAGAGGATAAAACTAAACTATGGGAATGGAAAGCGGGGAATCAAGCTAATCTAGAGAGAACTAACAAATGCAAAGGTGTTAGGGCGGCTTCAACTTATGAATCGGTGATTCTATTCTCAGATGTTATGGGATTAAAGGATGATGGATTACCATAGTAATTGCTCTTAACTAGGTTGTTAAATTAGTGTCCTAATTTCCCCTAGGACTCAGTGCGGATCCATTCCTAGGCGGTGCCTTGTAGAGTTACGACGTGGTCCTTATGACTTAGGGCCTTAAGAGTGACCAATTAGCTTTTTGGCTGACTTAGAATGAACTTACCCTAGTACCTCAACCATTGGCTAGATTTAAAGCCAAGACCTAGTGTTGTTATGGTCGACTAAACCTATCCTGAAACCTATTGGCTAGCTTTAAAGCCAATGGAGACTCGACTTAGGCTACCCCTAAATTACTTACCGTCATTCTAAGGTCACTATAGAGGGATTTAACTTTGTTAGCACATTCATACATGTTCTAGGCTAAGGTGTTCGTGAATAATGGGATGTATTAAACTACCAAACATCGTCATGCTTGGATTACACCATTAGAATCGATTAACAACCAACATGTATGCATTATTGAAGTCATATTCACTACTAGGTATGCAAACATACATATAGACATGAATATAAGCATTATCCACTTCATAACATCCACATATAAACACATAGACATGATTATAGTATAGATTAGGTGTGTTTAGTAATAAATAGACTTCAATTTATACACATGATACTTATTTAGGCATTTTATCAAACACTTAGACATGAATGAGAAAATAACCATTTGAACAAGAAAATCAAAGCATGTATATATCCAGCTATCAAATCCCATATCATAAGAGTATATAGTTAACCCATTACATAAGCTAAATCACCTTATACAAGCCTACTCAATCATAATAGAAAACAGAATGAAAAAGAGGTTATGAAGCTTCCCTTTCATCCAAGCTAATCTTGCACAAAGCTCTTGAGAAAACTTGAATCCGAATCTTTGAAACCCTCTAAAGCCACTTGAGTCAAGGTGATAAATGTGTGAGAAAGTGTGTGTGAGGTGGGTGAAAACTAGGGTTAAGTGTGTGAGATGTAAGTGAAAAGTGTGAGTGATGGGTCTCCAATATTCTCTCCTTTTGAAGTTTGAAAATCGAGCTTTTTATATCAGCATCTACATACTGCCAGTCACAAGTCGACTGGCTTCTCTTCTTAGCTTTTAAAAGTGGTGCTATTTGGAGTAGCCGGTCGACCAGCTCTAGAGGGGTAGTCGACTAGCTTTTTTTTTGCAGCTCTCTAGAGTGGCCGATCAACCTAGCCGATCAATCAACTTTTCTTCTAGGTCATCTGGCTGACTTTTCTTCCTTTATTTTTTGTCTTTTCAGCATCCGATCTTCTCCCCTTGACCTATGCATCTCCCATCTTTATCACCCATCAACGTCCAATCTTAATCTTTACCCAAAGTTTACTTAAATCATTGAAAACAAGCAATTATTGTACCTATTTTCTCTTAAGCTCAATATGTTCAATTATTTATGCTTAAGCCTATTCTTAACATAAGTACTACACTAATGCATCTTCATGAGCACTTAACACCTCTTAATCATAGGCAAATAACAAGATAAATGCACATAAAAACACCACACATCAACACCCCCAAACCTTTTCCTTGCTTGTCCTCAAGCAAGCCCAATCTCAAGTTTATTTCTAAAGCTGATGCGACATATTGCCTCAAGGATTGTCTCGCTATCAAAGTTAGTCTAAGAAGCATGAAAGGGGCATTCCTATTGTGGAGAGATCCCTAAGCCTCTTTAGATCTTCCCTCTATTCATAAGGGGTCTCATTCCTCATAGGAATTTTCAAAGCAGCCAAACCACTATGAGCTGAGGATTCTAACTCACACACTAGGGATGTTGATATTTCGTGCCCCCTCAACTAACATGGGCTCCCCAATATGCACAAATCCTCAAAGAGAAGATGAGAGAATATACAAATGTAATGGCTTATAAAAGCCTTATTCACATATCTACAAAGATGATAACATGTGCTAAGTTGACATTGTGTCACTTATGCTCTTATTCACAAAACTTTTTGGTGTCATTGGCTTTTTCTCTTTTACAATTTTTTTTATCTTTTTTATATTTTTGCATCCTTTTGCCTTTTTCAATTTGTTTTGGATTTTTCATGTTTTGTATTGTATTCACACAAAAAGAAAAGAAAAAGAAAGGCTTTAGTACATCAAAATGAACCAATCAAAGAAGAGGCATTCATATCAACAGCTCTTTTTCAATACTCTTTCCTACCAAGCTATGGGATGGCTACAAGGGTCATTCTTAAAGGTCCTCACTCCCCACAACTTTCTACGGCATCTCCTTCAAGTCTAGGTTCCCTCTCTACTCCATTCGCTTCCCCACAATGCAACTCATATTCATTAATCAATAAAGTCAATCACAAAAGCCAACCCAATGATCAACCAAGAAATAAACAACTCTAAATGCATAAAAATCAAAAAAATTTCACCATTTTAAGCATATAATAAACATCTACCCTACACAAAGCATATAACAAGAAAACTAAACTCCTACACCCCCAAAACTAAACTTTGCTTGCCCTCAAGCAAATAAAGCAAAGCACATAAACAAGCAAATTGGCATTACAAAGCAAGTAAGGGTGGTAAAGATGGGGTAAAAACATAGGGAACAAGTGGAGAAAGGATAGATACAACCTTGCATTTTCTTCAAAGTTCTTCATGCCAATGATAAATCATCATACCACTAGCCCTGTGACTCATAATTTACAAACACTTACAAAGAAAACAAGGTTCGTATCATTGCTTATGCATGCGTACATTGGCATGTGTAATAATGAGCAATGGTGTATCTTATGGGATTAAGAATCGAGAGTTAGCACTTTTGGTGCAGGTGAAAGAAAAAGAAAGAAAAATGAAGAGAATGGAAAATGAAACAAGTGCAAAATTGCAAAATTGAACCTAGGTTGCCTCCTAGTAGCGCTAACCACCATGCTATCAACTATGTGAATGCCAACTTCTTTTCAACCTCTATGTATGGGATCCTACAGTATTAAAACTTCCACATTAGCCATGCTTGGATCATATGCATGCTTTAGGCGTTGCCCATTCACTGTCAACTCTTAGCCAAATCTTTGATCTTGACCGCTCCAAAAGGGTAGACAACCAACACTTCATACGGACTATCCCATCTTGACTTGAGCTTACCTGAAAAGAGCTTTAAACGTGAGTTAAACAACCAAACTTTATCAAAGGGAGATAATGATTTCTTAATAATGTGTTTATCGTGAATTCTCTTTATCCTATCCTTATAAAGCTTGGCGTTTTCATACGCCTCAAATCTAAGCTCCTCTGACTCCGCTAAGTTAAGCTTCTTTTTCCCACCTACTCTTGCCAAATCAAAATTTAAGGCCTTAATGGCCCAAAAAGCCCTATGCGCTAGTTCTACCAGTAAGTGACAAGCTTTCCCATAAACCAATCGATACAGAGACATACCAATAGGAGTTTTAAAAGTAATATGGTAGGCCCATAAAGCATCATTCAATCTAATAGACCAATCCCTCCTATCGGGCCTAACTGTTTTCTCTAAAATATGCTTGATCTCTCTCTTGGACACCTCTACTTGTCCACTAGTCTGCGGGTGGTAAGGAGTAGCTACCTTATGGGTGAACAAAATTTTTTTCTCAATAAGGCCTCTAAAGTCCAATGGCAAAAATGCAATCCCCAATCACTAATTAAGACCCTAGGGACTCCATATCTACAGAAAATGTTCTCCTTAATGAATTTCACTACTACCCTATGCTCATTACTGTGTGTGGGAATTGCCTCAACCTATTTGGACATATAATCAATGGCCACTAAAATGTATCGGTAGGTCCCATGAAATCTATGCCCTAAACATCAAACAATTCACAAAGAAGAATAAGGGATAAAGGTATCATGTCTCTGTTAGAGATAAACCCAAATTGTTGACATCGAAAACACTTTTTGCAATATGCTTAGGCATCTCTAAAGAAAGTGAGCGAAAATAATCCACATTGTAAGATCTTCGTGGCAGTCTTCCTACTAAAATGACCTCTACACCTCTCATCGTGACACATACTCAACATGCTCTCAATCTCGTCCTCGGGCACACGCTGGCAAATCATTTGATCTGCACACACTTTGAAAAGATAGGGATCCTCCCAAAAGAAATATCTAACTTGAGCTAGGAACCTATATCTCTTTCTCTTCTCCCAATAGAAGGGAAAATACCCTGTGGCAAGATAGTTAACTAGATGGGCAAACCAAGGTATGTGATGAGAGATGGCAAATAATTGCTCATTGGGAAAGGAATCATGAAAATGAGATGGATCTTTAGAAGACTCACTAACAAGACGGGAAAAATGATCCGTAACTAAGTTTTCTTTAACCTTTATATCTAGGATCTCAACATCGAATTTTTGAAAAAGGAGCAACCACCTAATCAAGCGAGCCTTAGATTCTTTCTTAGCTAACAAATATCTCAATGTTGCATGATTGGTGTAGACAATCACTTTGGACCCTAAGATGTGCGGCCTAAACTTGTCAAGGGAGAAGACAACTGCTAGAAGTTCATTTTCTGTAGTGGTATAGTTCTTTTGAGCTTCATCAAGAGTCTTGCTAGCATAGTACACTACATCGGGCAACTTATCTCGCCGTTGACCTAAAACAGCTTCTATTGCATAATCGAATACATCCTGTATAACCTCGAATGAGAGACTGTAGTCAGGTGGCTGAATTATCGGAGACATAGACAATAATGATTTAAGCCTATCAAAAGCTCTAAAACACTCACCATCAAATTCAAAAGAGACATCTTATGCTAGGAGCCTAGACAAAGGGCACACTATATGGCTAAAATCCTTAATGAACCTATAATAAAATCCTGCATGCCCTAGAAAAGATCTAACATCCTTGACACTCTTAGGGATAGGTAACTTTTCAATTAATTCTACCTTAGCCGGGCCAACTTGAATTCTACTAGATGAGACAACATAACTCAAAACTATCCCCTACTGCACCATGAAGTGGGATTTCTCCCAATTCAACACTAGGTTCTTCTCCACAAATCGGTCTAAGACTAAAGAGAGGTGACTTAAGCACTTATCAAAACCATCTCCAAAGACTTAGAAGTTATCCATGAAAATCTATAAATGCTTTTCTATCATGTCACTAAAAATTGCCATCATATATCTCTGAAATGTCTCTAGGGCATTACATAGACCGAAGGGAATCCTCCTACAGGCAAAAGTGCCATAGGGACAAGTGAAAGTGGTCTTCTCCTGGTCCTCAAGAAGCACAGGGATGTGATTATAACCCGAATAACCATCTAGAAAGCAATTGTAGCTATGCTTAGCTACTCTATCTAAAATCTAATCTAGAAAAGGCATTGGGAAATGATTTGAGCTTCCTATAATCAATACAAACTCTCCACCTCATGGGAGTACGTGTAGGGATAAGCTCTCCTTCTCATTCTTTACAACCGTCATCCCAGACTTCTTAGGGACGACTTGAATCGGGCTAACCCACTCATTATCGAAGATCGGATAAATAATGTCTGTATCTAAAAGCTTAATTATCTCTTTTTTAATTGCTTCGCTCATGTATAAGTTCATACTCATTTGCATCTCCTTAGAAAGAATGGCTCCATTCTCAAGGTGAATACGATACATGTAAACTAAAGGGTCTATACCTCTCAAATCATTAATTTTCCACCCTATAACCTTCCCATGTTTCCTAAGAACCTCTAAGAGATGCTCCTCATGCTCACTAAAAAGATCAAAAGTTGTGATAACTAGAAAGGTCTTACTAGTGCCTTGGAAAGAATACTTCAAATGATCAGGAAGTGGTTTGAGCTTTAAAGAAGGACTAGGCTCAGCCAATGGGGTTGAGCTTTAAAGAAGGACTAGGCTCAGCCAATGGGGTCTCAACCTCAACATCATCAATGGGAACATCACTCGAATCAAGACTAGAAGGATTAACCTCAAGTGACTTATCAATCAAGAAACTCCCAGCTAAGGAAGTAGAAGCGATACATTTTTTCTCTAAGGTCTCTAAATCAAAGCTAGACGTCAATTTCTCAAATTTTCTCCAATCTTCTCTATCGATCGTAATTCTCTCTACAAAATCTCGACACAACAATCAATCACATCGGCTCTAAAGCACTCTTCTCCATCCTCTCCTCCTATATTATCCCTATTCACCGTCTCGGTAACTTTCATAGTGGACCTCAAATTCCCAAATTTCTTCTCTAATAACCCTGACCTACAATGAATAATAGCATTCGTGGTAGCAAGGAAGGGGCAACCTAATAAAACGAGAGTAGAATGTCTAGAGCCATGTCTCAACTCTATATCTAACACTATAAAGTCAACAGGGTACACGAAGTCATCTACGTGGACCATAAGATCCTCTATCACACTCCTAGGTCTACGCTTGGACCTATCAACTAGCTGAAGAGTAACATGTGTAGTGGACAACTCACTTAGACCTAGTGGCTGATAAATGGAGCAGGGAATGAGATTTATACTAGACCCTAAATTTAATAAGGCACGATTTATCTAGGTCTCTCTAATCCTACAAGGAATAGTGAAAGCTCTAGGCGAAGTAAAAATACTACTCACCTTCTTAGGAATGTTCGATGACTTATGCTTTGTTGTACAAAGATCCTTGAAGAACTTAGAATATAAAGGAATGGAAAGGATTACACCTTAGAAAGAAAGATTGACCTTAAGGTCCTTAAGATGCTCTAAAATCTTTAAAGACCTTGAATCCTCACTAGGTGTAGGCCTCTCCAAAGTAGGTAGAAAGGGAACTCTAGGTGAAACTTCTCTAGACACATGGGAATCATTAATAGGCTCATTTTTCTCCCAATGAGAGCAGGAAATACTACTCTCTCAATGGTCATTACTGGGCTCAACTCTCTCAACAGGACCCTCTCTAGAATCCCCCTCAATATGGCTACTATGAGACTTTCTAGACTTAGAAAGACCACTAGGTGCAGGTACTGCAAAGTCAACTTTTACTTTATTATCTACCACCCTACCACTCCTAAGAGTAGTGAAAGCCGTAGCCTAGGCCTGAGAGGGATAAGTGCTATCGATGGAGGAATAGGACTGGACTCTAGGGTTCACTTCTGATTGAGAAGGCAATTTCCCAAGGTCTCTAGCGCTCAACTAACTAGCAATCTGTCCTAACTATGCCTCAAACCTAGCTATTTGCTGCCTATTTTCTGCTAATTCCTGCTACTGGTTGTAAATGAATTGCATTATCTTTATTGATGTACGTCTTTGAGTGTAAGCTCTAAAGACCCGCAAGTGCACGGATCGATGCAGTATAGTGTGTGCGAGAACGGGTGTCAAACCATAGGGAGGCTATGTTGTGAGATGGATTCTACATGTGTGTTCTAGAATGTGCCTAAAAATAAGAAATCTAAACTATCTATTTTTGGGATTTTGGATTTTTGAATGGTAAGGAGCTCTAACTAAAATGAATTAAACTAAACTATTGAATTGGGGAAAGTGGGGGACAAGTTAATCTAGAGGAACTAATAAATGGAAAGAGGTTAGGGTGACTGCAACTTATGAACGGGTGATTCTATACTCAATTGCTATGGGATTGAAGAATGATGGCTTACTTTAGTGATTGCTCTTAACTAGGTTGCTAAATTAGTATCTTAATTTTCCTCTAGGACTCGGTGCTAGTCTGTCCCTAGGAAACACCTCCTAGAGCTACGGCGTGGTCCTTATGACCTAGGGCCTTAAGAGTGACTAACAAGCTTCTTAGGTGACTTAGAATGAACCTACCCTAATACCTAAATCATTGGCTAGATTTAAAGCCAAGACCTAATGTCGCTAAGGTCGACTAAACCTATCTTAAAACCTATTGGCTACATTTAAAGCCAAAGGAGACTCGGCCTAGGCTAGCCCTAAATTATGCTTCGTCATTCTAAGGTCACAATAGCGGGATTTAACCTATTAACACATTCATACATGTTCTAAGCCAAGGTGTTCACGAATAAAGGGACCTATTTGACTACCAAACATCGTCATGCTCAGATTACACCATTAGAAGCAATTAACAACCTACATGTATGCATTATTGAAGTCATATTCACTACTAGGCATGCAAATATACACATAAACATGAATATAAGCATTACCCACTTCATAGCATCCACATATAAACACATAGACATGATTATAGCATGGATTAGATGTGTTTAGTAATAAATAGACTTCAATTTATACATATGTTACTCATTTAGGCATTTAATCAAACACTTAGACATGAATGAGAAAATAACCATTTGAACAAGAAAATCAAATATGTATATATAATCAGCCATTTAATCCCATATCAAAGAGTATATAGCTAACCCATTACATAAGTAAAATCACCTTACACAAATCTACTTAATAATGATAAAAGATAGAAGGAAAGAGAGTTTATGAAGCTTCCTTTTTATCCTAGCTAATCTTGTACAAAGCTCTTGAGCAAACTTGAATCCAAATGTTGAAACCCTCTAAATTCTCTTGTTGCAAGGTGATGATATGTGTGAGAGAGTGTGTGTGTGTTGTAGGTGAAGACTAGGGTTAAGTGTGTGTATGTGTGTGAGTGATGGGTGTGTAGAGATCCTATCTAAAATTCTCAAAAAAAGCTCTCTAAAAGATCCCCTTTTTAGTCTGAAAATTGGGCTTTTATATCGACTTTTCATGAACTACTGGTCGACCTAGCCGATTGACCGGCTTTTTGGTGATGCTCTTTAGAGTGGCCAATCTACCTAACCGGTCGACCGGCTTTGGAAGGGTGGTCGTCCGACTATTTTTGGCACCTCTCTGGAGTGGCCAGTCGACCGACTCTATCTTCTTGGTCGTCCGGCTAACTTCTTTCCTCTATTCTTTGACTTTCTGGCCTCCAATCTTCTTCTTTTGACTCGTACATGTCCCATCTTTATCATCTATCTTTGCTCAATCTCGATCTTAACCCAAAGTTCACCTAAATTATTGAAAATAAGCAATTAGTGTAGCAATTTGTCTGTTAAACTCAATATGTACATTTGCTTACGCTTAAGCCTATTCTTATCAAAAGTACTACACCAATGCATCTTTTTGAGCACTTAATACTTCTTAAACATAGGTAAATTACAATGCAAACACACGCAAAAACACAACACATTCAAAATACAATGCACAAAACTCAACAACTAAAGGGGCAGAGGAAGAATCTACGGAACAAGTTCTATGACCATGGGATGAAAGAGATAAGGAAATGAATTGATCTAACTTATTTGTCAAGGCCTCTAACTTAGAGGGTAATCTGAAGAGACTCTAACCTCACTAACATTTTTTCTATTACCTCCCCGACTCCAAATTTTTCCGTATCAAAGTTTTGAAAAGAATTTTTGGCCATCAACTCCATTTTCTCCCATGACTCAGTTGGTCTCAAAAGATAGAATCTGTCACAGGAGGTGGCATTGACTATCATCCTATTTTGTTCATTTAAGCCTCAAAAGAAGTATTGCAATAGGTCATGATTACCGTACCCGTGGTGTGAACATTGTCTAAAAAGGTCATTGAACCTCTCCCAAGCCTCATGAAAGGATTTTAGATCATGTTGGGAGAAAGTCATAATGGCAGTCCTAAGGTTGGCTATCTTGGCCATCGGATAAAATTTTTGAAAGAACTTAGATTGAAGCTCAGCCCATGGAGTAACGCAACCATTAGGTAAGAAATGCAACCAAGCCCTAGCTTTATCCTTCTGAGAGAAAGGAAACAATCTTAGACGTATAACCTCTTAAGAGACATTGGGGACATGGAGAATGGAACTCATCTCAACAAAATTAGTAATATGCTCTAAAAGACTCTCATTGCTTCTCCTGTAGAAGGAAGGAAGCATGGCCAACATATTATGCTTAATCTCGAAGTTTGTCTCCCTCAAGCACGAAATTTGAATAGCCAAATTAGGCCTAAAGGCTTTGAGAAAGAAGAATTGCCTAAGAGTTGGTTCCTTATCTATAGGTGGATCCGGTTGATGGGGTTTTAGTCTAAAATAATCTTGAGCTTGATGCCCATAGTGATCAAGAAGTGGAATGGGGTTCACTGGGGGAATAGGAGAATTAGGAGGATGATTGGGATTGGCCATCTCCTTAAGAAGATCTCTTAAATTCCTAAAATGTCTAGCAATTCTATCGAGTTTAGGATTAAGAGGAACTGGGGGATTTCTAAGGGATCTCCTACCAAGCATGGACAAACTATCCTAACTCTGGCCATTTCAACCCCCGAAAACTTCAATAATCCCAAGATTGCAGTAAATAATCCACAATCCTAAGAAGTCTACTAAAAATAAAAACAAAAACAAAAAATGGATTAACAAATATGAAAGTAAGATAATACGAACAAGAAGCAAGATAAACCAAAACTAAACAAACTATAAAGAAAAAGCAAGAAAAACAAATAAAGCAGCTACTAAAACACACAAGCAAAGGATGCTAACCACCGTGCCTCCCTGGTAACGACACCAAGAACTTGAAGTCGTCTTTTGAGTACAAGCTCTAAAGACCCACAAGTGCACGGATCAATCCAGTGTAGTGTGTGTGAGAACGGGTGTCGAACCACAGGGATGCTATGTTGTGGGATGGATTCTATGTATGTGTCCTAAAGAATGTCAAAAAGGAAACCTAAAATAACTATTTTTGGTGTTTTTGGATGATTGGGAGCTCTAGCTAAAGAAGATAAAACTAAACTAGGGGAATGGAAAGTGGGGAATCAAGCTAATCTGGAGGGAACTAACAAATGCAAAGGTGTTAGGGTGGCTTCAACTTATAAAAGGGTAATTCTTAACTCAAATTCCATGGGATTAAAGGATGATGGCTTACCATAGTAATTGCTCATAACTAGGTTGCTAATTAGTGTCCTAATTTTTTTCCCTTAGGATTTGGTGCAGGTCGTCCTTAGGCGGCATCTCATAGAGCTACGGTGTGGTCCTTATGACCTAGGACCTTAAGAATGACCAATTAGCTTCCTAGGTGACTTAGAATGAACCTACCCTAGCACCTAAACCATTGGATGGATTTAAATCCAAGACCTAATGTCGCTAAGGTGGACTAAACCTATCATGAAACCTATTGGCTAGATTTAAAACCAAAAGAGACTCAACCTAGGCTAGCCCTAAATTACTTGTCGTCATTCTAAGGTCACTACAGAAGGATTTAACTTTGTTAGCACATTCATACATGTTCTATGCCAAGGTATTCATGAATAATGGGATCTATTCAACTACCAAACAATGTCATACTCGGATTACATCGTTATAATTGATTAACAACCAACATGTATGCATTATCGAAGTCATATTCACTACTAGGTATACAAACATACATATAGACATGAATATAAGCATTACCCACTTCATAGAATCCACATATAAATACATAGACATGATTATAGTATGGATTAGATGTGTTTTGTAATAAATAGACTTTAATTTATGCACATGCTACTCCTTTAGGCATTTTATCAAACACATATACATGAAAGAGAAATAACCATTTTGAACAAGAAAATCAAAGCATGTATATATCCAGCCATCAAATCCCACATCATAAGATTATATAGTTAAGTCATTTCATTTGCTAAATCATCTTATACAAGTCTACTCAAACATAATAGAAAATAGAACGAAAGAGAGATTATATAGCTTCTCTTTCATCCTAGCCAATCTTGTACAAAGCTCTTGAGAAAACTTGAACCCAAATATCTGAAACCCTTTAAATCCACTTGATTCAAGGTGATAAATGTGTGAGAAAGTATATGTGAGCTGGGTTAAGTGTGTGAGATGGGTCTCCAATCTTATCTCCTTTTGAAGTCTGAAAATTGAGATTTTTATATCAGCATCTGCGCACTGTCGGTTGGCTTAGCCGGTCGACCTGCTTCTTTTCTTAACTCGTCCGACTTTCAAAATGGTGCTCTTTGGACTGGCCGATTGACCTGTTCTAGAGGGGCAGTCGACTGCATTTTTTTGGTGGCTCTCTGGAGTGGCCGGTCGACCGACTTTTCTTCTGGGTCGTCCGGCTGACTTTTCTTCCTCCATTTTTTGTCCTTTCGACCTCCGAATCTTCTCCCCTTGACTTGTGCATCTCCATCTTCATCAACCATCAGTGTCCAATCTTGATCTTAACCCAAAGTTCACCTAAATCATTGATAACAAGCAAGTAGTATAGCAATTGTCTCTTAAACTCAATATGTATAATTGTGTATGCTTAAGCCTATTCATAACACAAGTACTACACTAATGCATCTTCATGACCACTTAACACCTCTTAATCATGGGCAAATAACAATGTAAACGTGCACAAAAACACAACACATCACTTGCTTCTTAGCATCCCAGTTTCTCGATTTCATGTAGGAGCTAGTTTTTGCTACACAGGGTTATCCAGGTATATATAATCTGTACATAAACACGGATAATCTGGGTTAAAGGGACAACCCTATGTTTTCTTGGAGACAAAGTCAGCATGAGTTTTCCCATTCCCAGCCTTAGGGTTTACTTCAGTAGAAACAACATCCTGCTAACCCTCCAGGGTTTTACAATGTTAATCAACCTAGGTTTCTTAGTGTTTCTCAGCCCAAGCACTCCTTGCTCTCTTTAGTAGCCCGTCTCTTAGCAACGATATGATAAAAATGATGTAGTTTATTAAGAATTAGTAGCAGGCTTTGGCTAGCTAGCAAAAAGAGTTAGCGGATAATAGGCAAGAGCTAGCTAGGCTTGAGGCACAGTTAGGGTAGGTTTTTAATTAGATAAGCACTAGAGACCCCAGGAACTTGCCTTCCCAACTAAAGGTGAACCCTAGAGTCCAGTCATATTTCTTTATCGATACCACTTATCCCCCTTAGGCCCAGGCCAAGGCTATCATTACTCTTAGGAGTGATAGAATAGTGGATAATGGGATAAGAGTTGAATATGTAGAGCCTACACCTAATGGCCTTTCTTAGTCTAAAGAGCCCAATCATAGTCTTGTTGAGAGATCCTAGAGAGAGTCCTACTGAGAGCGTAAAGCTCGTAGAGACCACAGTGAGAGTAGTACTTTCTACCCACATTGGGGCAAAAGCATCCCATTTTTTATTCCCATGAGTCTAGAGATATTATACCTAGAGTTCCATTCCCATCCGCCTTAAAGAGGTCATCGCCTAATGAGGATACTAAGTTTCTCAAGATCCTAGAGCATCTTAAAAATCTCAAGGTCAATCTTTCCTTCACAGGTGCAGTTCGCTCTATTCCCTTCTATTCCAAGTTCTTTAAGGATCTTTACATAAGGAAATGTAAAGCATCCACCATGCTTAAGAAGGTGAAGCTCATAGAGAAGGTGAGTAATATTTGTATATCGGGCCTTTCACCTAATTTAAGTGACCATAGAACTTTCACCATTCCTTGTGGGATTAGGAAGACCCAGATTGATCACACCTCACTAGATTTAGGGTCTAACATGAACCTCATTCCTTATTCCATCTATTAGCAGCTACGTCTATTTAAGTTGTCCCCTGCACATGTTACTCTTCAGCTAGTTGATAGGTATGAGTGTAGACCAAGGGTGTAGTAGAGGATGTCATAGTTTAGGTAGGAGAGTTCATGTACTTTGTAGATTTCATAGTGCTTGATATGGATTTGAGTCATGATTCTAGGCATTCCACTCCTGTATTCCTAGGTCGCCCCTTCCTTGCTACCACATATGCTGTCATTCACTGCTGGTCGGGGTTATTAGTGATGAAGTTTAGGAATTTAAGGTCCACTATAGAGGTCGCTTAGGTGGTGAATAAAGCTAGTGTAGAAGGAGATGAGAATGAAAAAGAGTGCTTTAGGGTTGATGATGTCATTGATTTATATGTTGAGGACATTGTAGAGAAAACCATGACTGATAGTGAGGATTTGAGGAAATTTGAGGATTTTTTTATCTAGCTTTGATTTAGAGACTTTAGAGTGAAAACTTGTAGCTTTCACCTCCATAGTAGACGATTCTTTGATTGAGCAGTCACTTGAGGTTGTTTCTTCTACTCTTGATTCTAATTTTGTCCATGATAATAATACTAAGGTTGAGTCCCCTGTGGTTGACCCTAGCCCGTCCTTAGAGCTCAAACCCCTTCCCGAGCATTTAAAGTATGAATTCTTAGGCTCTATCAAAACCTTTCTAGTTATCATAGCATTCGATCTATCTAGTGAGCATGAGGAGCATCTCTTAGAAGTACCTAGGAACCATAGAAATATTATAGAATGGAAGATAGATGATTTGAGAAGCATAGACCTTTTGGTGTGTATGCATAGACTTCATCTTTGGGATGGATCTATTCCTTCTAAGGAAATGAAAAGGAGACTAAACCTAAACATGAGTGAAATGGTTAAGAAAGAGATCATTAAGCTTGTAGAAATGGGAATCATTTATTTAATCTCTAATAGTGAGTGGGTTAATCCGGTTCAAGTTGTCCTTATAAAGTCTGGGACCACGATTGTAGAGAATGAGAGAGTAAAGCTTATCCCTACACATACTCCAACAAGGTAGAGAGTTTGTATTGACTATAGGAAGCTCAACTCTAAAACTAGAAAGGATCATTTCTTATTGCCTTTTCTAGATCAGATCTTAGATAGGGTAGCTGGGCATTGCTACTATTGTTTTCTAGATGGCTATTTGGGGTACAATTAGATCCCCGTGTTCCTTGAGGACTAGGAGAAGACCACCTTTACTTGTCCCTATGGAACTTTTGCCTATAGAAGGATGCCCTTCGGTCTTTGTAATGCGCCAACAGTGTTTTAGAGGTGTATGATGGCCATTTTTAGTGGCATAATTGAGAAACATTTAGAGATCTTTATGGATGATTTCTTAGTCTTTAGTGATAGCTTTTATGAGTGCCTTAGTCAACTCTTACTAGTCTTAGACTATTGTGGGGAAAAGAACCTAGTGTTGAGTTAAAAGAAGTCCAACTTCATGGTATAGAGGAGGATAGTCTTCGGTCATTTATTTTCAACTAGTGGTACTCAAGTTGACCTGACCAAGGTAGTACTTATTGAGAAATTGCCTATCCCTAAGTATGTTAAGGAGGTTAGATCTTTTTAGGGCATGCAAGGTTCTACCGTAGGTTCATTAAGGATTTTAGCCACGTAGCACATCCCTTGTCTCAGCTCTTAGCATAGGATATCCCTTTTAAGTTCAATGATAAATGTGTTAGAGTTTTTAATGGGCTTATATTCTTATTGTCCTCCTTTCTGATAATCCAATTGCTTGATTACAGTCTTTCATTTGTGGTTATGTGTGATGCATCCAATTTTTCTATAAGAACTATTTTAGGCCAAAGAAGGGATAAGTTGCACATGTAGTGTGCTATGCATGAAAGACTCTTGATGAGGCTCAAAAGAATTATGCCACTATGGGAAAAGAGCTTCTAGCATTAGTCTTCCCCTTAGACAACCTTAGGTCGTACATCCTAAGGTCCAAGGTGATTGTGTATACTGATCATGCAGCGCTAAGGTATTTGTTAGCTAAGAAAGAGTCTAAGCCCCACTTGATTAGGTGGATACTCCTCCTGTAAGAGTTCAATGTTGAGATTCGAGAGAAGAAGTGTAGTGAGAATTTGATTGCTAAGGTATTTGTTGTTTCTCATCACACACCATGGTTTGCTCACATAGTGAATTATCTTGCCACAAGGTGTTTTTCCTCCTATTGGGAGAAGAGAGAGAGAGATAGGTTTCTAACTCAAGACATTTCTTTTGGGAAGACCCTTATCTCTTCAAAGTGTGTGCGTATCAAGTGATTCACCATTGTGTGCCCGAGGATGAGTATGAGAGCACGTTTAGCATATGTCACTGGTGTGCCTCTAAGGTACAAGCCCTAAAAAACCCAAAAATGAATAGATCGTGTAATGTAGTTTGCACATGTGTAGGTGTCGAACCACAAGGAGGCTAATATATGGAAGGAATCCTATGCATGCGCGCTCTAGAGGATGCCTAAAAAGAAACCTAGAGTAAGTAATTTTTTGTACTTTTTGGATTATTAGGAGCTAAACAAAGGATAAATGAACTACACTATGAGAACAGGAATGGGAAAATGGAAATCAAGCTAATCTTGAAGGGATTTAACCAATGGAAAGGTATTAGGGTGACTTCCACTTGCTAATGGGTGATTTTTGGCTTGTATGCTATGAGACTAGGGAATTGGCTTCTCTATGTGATGCTCTAATACTAGCTCACTAACTAGTATCTTAATTAATCCTTAGGACTAGATGCGGCTCTATTCCTAAGTGTGCACACTTAGAGCTAGACGTGGTCCTTATTACCTCATGCTATATGAAGGGCTAGAAAGCTATCTTGGGGTCCTAGAATGATCCTATGCTAGCTCCTAGAACATTGGTTGGATTTCAAACCAAGACCTAAAGTCACCAAGGCCGACTAAACCTTGCCTGAACTCTTATTAGCTGGATTTAAAGCTTAAGGTTCTCGACCTAGGCTATTCCTAACTTGGGCACCGTCGTTCTATGGACACTATAGTAGGTTGATGTCTAATAAGTGCAATCCTACATATTTTGAGTGAAGGTGTTATGAATATGTTGACCTTTTCATTACCAAAACATTACCATGTTTGATTTACACCATTAAGCAAATGGGTACCAACGTGTCAGCAAGATAAGAGTTATATTCACCATAAAGCATGCTTATACTCACATAGATAGGAACATAGCAAACCTACTCCATACAATCCATAAATAAACACCTAGAAATGCATATTAGATGGATTAGAGGTGTTCTATAGCAAATAATCTCCAATTTTTACCCATTCTACTTATCTAGGCAATTAATCAAATATATAGACATGTATTAAGAAGAAGCCATTCACATGAAGAACAAAGTATGTAAATATATAAGCGATGAAAAATCCCAAAACATAGAGTATAAAATCAACCCATTACACAAGCTTAGTCACCCTAATCTAATCTACTAAAACATTAAAGTAAATAGGATGAAAAAGTGCTGAGCAAACTCCCCTTCCATCCTAGCTTGTTTTTGTACAATCTTGAGCAAATCCCTTACCAAATGTTGTTAGAATCCTACAAAAATCCCAGATTTAAGTTGACGTGTTGTGTTTGTGTGTGTGTTTGCATGGCATTTGTATACTTGTTTGAGGTGTTTTTGTGCTTTATTAGTTGTGTTAGTGTTGCATTTATACCATACTTGTGCATAGTAGGCCACAAATGTCCATAGTTGGGTTTAGAACATAAATGCTACACTAATACACATTTATTTCTTGTTTTAGATGAAAATTAAGGAAGTGTTTAGAGCTTAAATGGATGATAATTTGATGTCCAACCAAAGCCGAGGGTGTTTTGGATGTGAAAAAGTCGAGAAGAACGAATTTGGAGGGTGCCGGGCAAAGAACGCAGCTATCGATGAAGTAAGGTTTTATGTGTGTAAAGTAGGTGTGAAGTGTCTGGGTGTAAAGATATGAAAAAAAGGCTCAAACTGGACTTAAATATCCTTTTTCACTGCAAAAGTCAGTAGCTAGGTCAAGCGCCCGGCCTCTAGAACAAGTGAATCTGGCTGCATTTTAGGAGCTCTCTAATCTTGGTCGAAAGCAAGGCCAAAGGGGGGTCAGAGGCAAGGCCGACTGGCCTTGAGCTAGGGTGCGACCAACGTTGACTAGAAAGCTCCTCTTCTTTGCTTCTTTCGTGCCCGATCTTTCCCAATTACTTTCTTCTTCGCTCGGTGACCTCGAAATGCGTCATTCTCGACTTCTTCACATCCAAAACACCCTTAGCTTTGTATCAACATCAAATCATCATCCATTTAAAATCTAAAAACTCCCAAAATTTTCACCTGAAACAAGAAATAAATGTGCATTAGTGTAGCATTTATGTTCTATACTCAACTATGGGCATTTGTGGCCTACTATGCACAAGTATGGTATAAATGCAACACCAACACACCTAATAAAGTACAAGAACACCGCAAACAAATATAGAAATACCATGCAAACACACAACACATCAACACCCTCAAACCTTCTCGTTACTTGTCCCTAAGCAAGACTAAACCTAAGTTTATCTCAAAGTCAGTAAAAAGGGTTGCCTAAGGGATTGGCTCACTATTAAGATGACCCTAAGGAGCATAAATGGATCATTTCTATTGTAGAAGGGTCCCTAAGCCTCTTTGGATCCTTGCTCTACTCATAAAGGGCCTCGTACCTCATGAAAAGCTCCCGAGTAGCATACCACCACAAGCCTAGAATTCTAATGCTTGAATGCTCATATTTCGTGTCATCTCCTAACATGGCCTCCCCAACATATACAAAGCCTTAAAGATAAGAAGAGAAAGAATATACAAATGCATGGCTTATAAAAGCCTTATTCATAAATCAACGAAGAGGATAGCTTGTGCTAAGTTGACATTGTGTCACGTATGCACTTATTCGTAGAACTTTTTGGTGCCTTTGGCTTTTTATCTTTAATTTTTTTTGAATTTTTACTCTTTTTCATCTTTTTGCACCTTTTTGCCTTTTTCAATTTTATTTTGGATTTTTTGCATTTTGCATTTCATTTATATAAAAAGAAAAGAAAATAAAAGCTTAGGCTCATCAAAAAGGACCAATCAAGGAAGGGACACTAATATCAACAACCTTCTTTTTCAACTCTCTTTCCTACCAAGTTGTGGGGAGGCTACAAGGGGCATTCTCAAAGGCACTCAGTCTCCACAACTTTCAAGGGCATTCCCTATAGGACTTGGACCTCCTTTCACTCTATTCATTCACCATAATGCAAAATCATTTTCACCAATCAATTGAGTCAATCACAATAGCCAACAGATCAATCAACCAAGAGACTAATAACTCTATATGTATCAAAAATCAAAAAAATTTCTCCAATTTTTAAGAAAATAATGATTTCTACCTTAATGAAGCATAAAACAATAAGAAAATAATAAGAACCAAACTTCCATGCCCCCAAATCTAAACTTTGCTTGTCCTCAAACAAATAGAACAAAGCACATAACAAGCAAATAAAAGGATTGATATAACCTTGCATTCTTGAAGGTCTTCATGTCAATGGTTCATATTTCAATATACTAACCTTGTTACTTAACAAACCACAAACACTAACAAAGAACAAGATTTCTAGCATTTGCCAAGCCTGCTTACATTGGCATGTGCAAATAATAGGGAAAGGTGTATCCTGTAGGAAAAGGGATCGGGGATTTAGCACTTTATGTTGGTGAAAGAAAAGAAAACAAATGACAGAGAAATATAACAAGAAGTGCGAAATTTGACCTAGGTTGCCTCCTAGTAGCACTAACCACAATGTCATCAGCTAGGTAATTACCAACTCTTTATCGACCTCCATAATGGGGCCCTAAAGTGCTATAGTCTTTACATGAGCCATGCTCGGATTTTCTGCATGCTTCAGGCATTGCCCGTTCACTGTCAACTCTCGGCCATCCTTCAAGTCTTTTGATGTGTCTGTTTTGTGTGTTTATATTTTGCAATTATATACTTGTTTTGAGGTGTTTTGAGCTTTATTTGATGTATTAGTTTAACATTTAGGTCATACTCATGCATATTAAGGTCTAAACGTTCATAGTTGAACTTAGGACTTAAATGCTACACTAATGTACGTTTCTTGCTTGTTTAAGGTGTGATTTGGGAAGATAATTGGAGCTTAACTGAGGGTGATTAAAGTGTGGAACAAAGCAAAGGGTGTTTTGGATGCAAAGGAATGAAGAAAAGTGCTTTTGGAAATGGCCGGAAGAAAGAAGGAGCGACCGAGCCGAAACTGAGCGCAACGCGAGCCAAATTCAGATCTTGCAACCTAGAAAGGACATGGACAAATTTTGGATACATTTCAGGGTGCAAAATATGGCTTGGGAGATCCCCCACGACGATACAAAGCCATAGAAAAAAAACGGTGCGCGAATCGGAGCTAAAACGAGCAAGATATGACCATTTTACTATCAAGATCGGTTAGCCTCTGTATAGGCCGGACGACCAAGCCGGTCGACCGGCCAGATCAGAACCTGGGCCAATTTTGGCCGGACAACTTAGGCCCAAAGCCGGTCGACCGCTGGACGCGTTGAAAGCTTTATTTAAGCCACTTTTCAGCCCTTTTGAGTTGAGGAACTTTTATTTCTTAAACCCTAATAAACCCCAGCCTCGACCCACTACACAAACCACCCTAAACCACCATCTAAACCCCACACCAAGCAAGGATTGAAGCAGCAAACAAAGAATTGAAGGATTTGTACGGATTTGGAAGCAAGAATTTAGGGAAGTTCTTCTTGTTCTTTCTCTATTTATTGTAAATATGTTGCTAGATTAGGCTAGATTTAGGGTTGATTGTTATTTTATATTAGATTAGGGCGTTGAATAATGGATTTGTGTAGACATTTGGCTCTTAATACATATTTATTTACATAAATTTATGGCATGATTCAATATGTCTATGTATTGGAAATCAAGCATGTCTATGTGTTTGTTAAAATGCCTAAGTGAATATGCATGTGTTATTTGTGCTTCAAATGCTCTTATCTACTTATTTGGGTGATGTGATTGTGCGTAATCTCATGGCTTTGCTTAGTAGAGTAGGCTTTAGCTTTAAATCCAGCTAATAGGTTACATGCTTTGCTTAGTCGAGTTTAGGTGCTAGTCCTTGGCTTTAAATCCAGCCAAGCGGATAAGTTAACCTAGACTAGAGTATCCCTCATCCACGTTAGTGTTGGTTAATTGAGCCTTAATGTCACGTAGTGTTTAGATGCTAGTCCTTGGCTTTAAACCCAGCCAAGAGGATAAGTTCTACCCACGAATTGCGTAGGCTAGGAGGGATTGGCCCTTAGCTTTAAATCCAGCTAATGGGTTAAACCACTAGTATTGGTTAGGAGAACCCCCGATCAACACAACGGCAATAGAAGTCTCGAGCCTTAGATAGACCTCATCCGTTCTCATAGCCCAAGTCTAGTTGCAATGCAATCGCCCTAGGTCCCCCTTCTTCTTTATTAGTGTCTCCTTCCTTAGTTTGGCTCCCTTAAGTTCCTCCATAGATTAGTTTATTTTCTTTTTTTTTCGAGTTCCCTTCCATCTCAAAGTAAGTACACACACGCACGTAGTTAGTTTAAGGCACCTCAGTACATAGAAACTAAACTAAGGTAGCCTCCCTGTGGATTCGACCCCACACTTGCACACACTGTACTGCACACGTCCCGTTCACTTGCGGGCTATTAAGGCTTGTGCTCAAATAGCGATATCAAGTTTTTGGCGCCATTGCCGGGGAGGCACGGTATTGGTTCTTTGTGTGCTTTTGTGTTTGCAATTGGTTGCTTGCGTCTGGCTTATTTTTACTTGTTTTCCATTTTTTCGAAAACTTAAAAAAAAAATTAAAATTAAAAAAAAATTAAAAAAATTAATTAAAAAAAATTGTTTATAAGGAGGTTTTACTTGTGATTCATTGAATATGACCGATCCTAATGCTTCTTGGTGGTCACTTGTATCCTCTTCCCCACCACCCGAAAGTGTCTCTTATGCATGTCGTTTGTGTGGAAGTTTCATGCATCCTACAGTTTTCTGTCCCACGAGAATTCCCCACCTAGGGCTAGTGCTACTAATGACCCTATAGTCATGCAACATCTCATACATCTTCATTTAGTAATCATGACTATAGGGATGCATATTCTTCTTATTGCAATCATTGTGGAAGCCGTGCTCACTTTTCTAGTGCTTGTCCCACCTTCCACTCTTATCCCCGATTGCATGCAATGCCCTATGCCCCTAGCAATCATATGCCCATGCATGCATCTACATCTAGCTATCATGATTCTAGGGAGCAACATCATGCATTTTCATAATGGGGTCAAGATGACTCTTTATTCCATTCATCTTCTAGTTTCAATTGCCCACCTCCAACACTTTCTTTTTCCACCCATTCCTCTCCCGAGTTTTTTGATGGTTATGTGCAAAATGATTTTCAAAATGACTACCCTTTTCACTCGGTTGAACCCTCTTTCGTTATGTCTACACTCTCGGAGCAACTAGATCAAATGCTTGAGCAATCCCAATCTCTCCTCCAATCTAATCAAGAGGAACTAGAGAGTTTGAAGCGAGACACCAAATCTTTTGGTGTGTCCTTGGAGAGATAGGTTGAGAGTGTGCAACTCATGAGTGAGAATGATGAAATATCTTTAGAACGAGTTGAAGGGATAGAGATGAGACCTAACGATGAGGTGACTAGTGGTGGAAATGATGATGTATGGGAGAGACAACTAGAAAGAGAGGTTGATGGAGAGATAACATCTTGTAGTGAGGATGAAGATGAGCTTAATAATAACTTGGTTCTTGATGACTCTTGTGATTATGTTTTAGAGGAAGTGGTACCCTATCCTCCTAAGCTTTCAACGTCTCCCATGGAGTCACATGAGCTTTTTCTTTCTCCTCATCCCACACATTCTGTACACATGGAGGTTGAGTCTTGTGTCGATAGTACTCAATTGCATTCCGAGTCGGCATTTAGGGAGTTTAGCGCGCATTCTCCCCTTGAGCATTCTTGCATACATGATGAGGAATCCGTTGAGTCACCATTGCCCCCTCCATTAGTGTCCACCGCGTATGAAAAGCATGATGGCGAGATGACACCCACTAGTGATGAATGTATGATGAATTTAAAGAGACTGTAGCTAGTGAAGGCTTAAAGTCATACATTGGGGAAAACAAGACATCAATTTCAGAGATTTTAGATGATAAGTTTCTTGGAGTTAAGAATCATGATGTTGAAGGGAATAGCAACTCTAAGAAGACACATAAGAAAGGAATTGATGTGCTTAAAAGAATGATCTATGGGTCTCTTTGGATGTTTGATGATTCATTGATGGAAATAGAGTCCATTAAGATCGAATCCACCCTTTGTGAGGAGTTAGAACGACCTAGGCTTGATCATGTTATATCTTGTGGAAAAGAAGAGTGTAGTACATCCACTTCCTATATCATTGCTCCTTCTTTTCTAAATGTCGTTCCAACCCCCATTTCCCATTCTATTGAGTCTTCCTTTTTGGAGCTCACGTTTGTGCCTTCATGCATAGAATATTTTCATCTAGGGTCAGAAAACACATTTCCCATGTTGCATGCATTAGACCTATCTTTGACCTTTGGGGAAAGTGTGTCCCTAGCCCTTGATTATGAAAAGAAGGCATTGGGGTGGCTAATTAAAGAGCAAGCGGGACATGATTCTTCACGTTTGAGCATGCTTCATTCCACACTTGCGCATTCATTTGATATTTTAGGGTGGGATCTTGAAAAGGGGTGCATCATGCATTCATTGCCCCAGCCTTTAGTGCATGACCCTTTTCCTTCTATATTCTGTGCTTTGATGATTATCTGGCAATTTGTGCCACGCAATTTTAAACATGTTTTACTCTAACATTGGCGCCCGGCTGGAGGCGTTAAATCGAGCGCTACTAGGAGGCACCCTAGGCTTGTTCATATTTTTCTTGTTTTTCTTGCATTTATTTGCTTTTATACATAATAGATTAGATTGCTTTGGTTTATCTTATTTTTTTATATTTTAGGATTTCTTTTGTTTATTTCCATTCTTAGTAGGATAGATTTTTACTCCCTTACTTGTTCTTGCTCCTTTTCTTCATTTGTGCATCAATCCTTTACCCCGTGTTTACATCCTTGTTTACTATTTCAAATGTCAATGTGAGCTTGCATAGCATATCTTCTAATCTCTTCTTTGTTTTTTGAGCATTAGTGCTTTCCACAAAAGATAGAGGCTAGTAGATCATTGGATTGTCTTTGGCATTTGCGGACTACATGGAAACAATGTTGTATCTATCCATCTTTTACTTGTCCTTATCTATCCCTCTCCGCATTCCCCGTATGTGTTTCATGTTGATTGCTTGTCGTGTGGTCTTATGATTTTTGCTTGAGGACAAGCAAAGTTGAGGTTTGGGGGTGTGGTTGCTCATTTATTGTTTATATCATATATGGGATAGATTAGCTTGTCATATTTTTTTTTTGCTTAAAATGTGTTCAAATTTTTTAATTTTTTTGCGTATTTTGAGTTAGTTTATCTCCACGTTGGTTGGAGAGTTGGCTTTTGTTATTGACTTAATTGATTGGAAAAGATAAGGGTGTACTGTGGGGAGTAAATGGAGTGTAGGGTAAACCTAGACTTTGAAGAGAATCCTTTTTGAAAGCTGTGGGGAGTGAGTATTTCTAAGAATGCACCTTGTAGTTTCCCCACAACTTGGTTGGAAAAAGTGTTTAAAGGGTTGTTGATATGAGTGCCCATTCCTTGATTGGTTCTTTTAGTTTGCCTTAGCCTCTTCTTTTTCCTTTCTTTTTGTTCTAATGCATTGAAAAAAAAATGAGAAAAAGAGAAAAGCCAAAAGGCAACAAAAAGATTGAAAAGTGAAGTATGTTGAATAAGTGTCAAGTGACAAAATGTCAATTTGACACA
The DNA here is from genome assembly GCA_028554755.1 of Cordia subcordata. NCBI lineage: Eukaryota > Viridiplantae > Streptophyta > Magnoliopsida > Boraginales > Cordiaceae > Cordia > Cordia subcordata. The sequence continues at coordinate 5,049,186 of JAPTOF010000009.1, forward strand.
AGTATCTCTTCTGTTTATTTTTACGTGTTATGAATAAGGCTCTTACGTCAATGTGAGCCATTGTGATATATCTTCTCTTTCTTGTATCTTTGGGGCTAAGTGCATATTAGGAGGCCATGTTAGTTGATAGAGCACGAAGTATCAACATCCCGAGTGCGTGAGTTCAAATCCTAAGTTTGTGGTGGTTCTAGCTACTTGGTGACATTCCCAAGAGGTGTGAGACCCCTTGTGATCAAAGAGGGGATCCGAAAAAGACTAGGGAAGCCCTTACATGAAAAGAATGACCCCTTGGATGCGAAAAGATAGCAAGTCAATGCAATTGGCAACTCTTTGAAAAGCATAAGGATAGACATCATTTAGGCTTGCTTGAGGACAAGCAAGGGGAAGGTTTGGGGGTGTTGATGTGTCTGTTTTGTGTGTTTATATTTTTCAATTATATACTTGTTTTGAGGTGTTTTGAGCTTCATTTGATGTATTAGTTTAACATTTAGGTCATACTCATGCATATTAGGGTCTACACATTATTAGTTGAACTTAGGACTTAAATGCTACACTAATGTACGTTTCTTGCTTGTTTAAGGTGTGATTTGGGAAGATAATTGGAGCTTAACTGAGGGTGATTGAAGTGTGGAACAAAGCCAAGGGTGTTTTGGATGCAAAGGAATGAAGAAAAGTGCTTTTGGAAATGGCCGGAAGAAAGAAGGAGCGACTGAGCCGAAACTGAGCGCAATGGGAGCCAAATTCGGATCTTGCAACCTAAAAAGGACATGGACAAATTTTGGATACATTTTAGGGTGCAAAATATGGCTTGGGACATCCCCCACGACGATACAAAGCCATAGAAAAAAAACGGTGCGCGAATCAGAGCTAAAACGAGCAAGATATGACCATTTTACTATCAAGATCGGTTAGCCTCTGTACAAGCCGGACGACCAAGCCGGTCGACCGGCCAGATCAGAGCCTGGGCCAATTTTGGCCGGACGACTTAGGCCCAAAGCCGGTCGACCGGCTGGACGCGTTGAAAGCTTTATTTAAGCCACTTTTCAGCCCTTTTGAGGGGAGGAACTTTTATTTCTTAAACCCTAATAAACCCCAGCCTCGACCCACTACACAAACCACCCTAAACCACCATCTAAACCCCACACCAAGCAAGGATTGAAGCAGCAAACAAAGAATTGAAGGATTTGTACGGATTTGGAAGCAAGAATTTAGGGAAGTTCTTCTTGTTCTTTCTCTATTTCTTGTAAATATGTTGCTAGATTAGGCTAGATTTAGGGTTGATTGTTATTGTATATTAGATTAGGGCGTTGAATAATGGATTTGTGTAGACATTTGGCTCTTAATACATATTTATTTACATAAATTTATGGCATGATTCAATATGTCTATGTATTGGAAATCAAGCATGTCTATGTGTTTGTTAAAATGCCTAAGTGAATATGCATGTGTTATTTGTGCTTCAAATGCTCTTATCTACTTATTTGGGTGATGTGATTGTGCGTAATCTCATGGCTTTGCTTAGTAGAGTAGGCTTTAGCTTTAAATCCAGCTAATAGGTTACATGCTTTGCTTAGTCGAGTTTAGGTGCTAGTCCTTGGCTTTAAATCCAGCCAAGCGGATAAGTTAACCTAGACTAGAGTATCCCTCATCCACGTTAGTGTTGGTTAATTGAGCCTTAATGTCACGTAGTGTTTAGATGCTAGTCCTTGGCTTTAAACCCAGCCAAGAGGATAAGTTCTACACACGAATTGCGTAGGCTAGGAGAGATTGGCCCTTAGCTTTAAATCCAGCTAATGGGTTAAACCACTAGTATTGGTTAGGAGAACCCCCGATCAACACAACGGCAATAGAAGTCTCGAGCCTTAGATAGACCTCATCCATTCTCATAGCCCAAGTCTAGTTGCAATGCAATCGCCCTAGGTCCCCCTTCTTCTTTATTAGTGTCTTCTTCCTTAGTTTGGCTCCCTTAAGTTCCTCCATAGATTATTTTATTTTCTTTTCTTTTTGAGTTCCGCTCCATCTCAAAGTAAGTACACACATGCACGTAGCTAGTTTAAGGCACCCCAGTACACAGAAACTAAACTAAGGTAGCCTCCCTGTGGATTCGACCCCGCACTTGGACACACTGTACTGCACACGTCCCATGCACTTGTGGGCTATTAAGTCTTGTGCTCAAATAGCGATATCATCTTTGATCTTACCACTTTGGAAGGGTAGGCAACCAACACCTCTATGGACCATCCCATCGTGTCTTGAGCTTTCCTAGAAAGGGCTTCAAATGAGAGTTAAATAACAAAACTTTATTGGTGGGAGAGAATGACTTCATAAGAATGTGTCTATCATGATTCCTCTTCATCCTATGCTTATAAAGTTTAGCATTCTCATATGCCTTCAACCTAAGCTCTTCCAACTTTGCTAGGTTAAGCTTCCTTTCCTTACCTACTGTTGACATATTAAAGTTTAGAGCCTTGATTGCCCAATAAGCCCTATGTTCAAGCTCTATCGGAAAGTGACAAGCCTTTCCATAAACCAAACTATACGAAGACATACCAATAGAAGTCTTAAAAGTGGTACGGTAGGCCCATAAAGCATCATTGAACCTAATAGACCAATCTCTCCTATCAGGCCTAGTCATTTTCTCTAAAATGTGCTTCGTCTCCCTATTGGACATCTCTACTTTTCCTCAAGTTTGCAGGTGATAAAGGGTAGCAACCTTATAGGTGACTAAGTATCTTCTCAACAAAGCCTCAAGTGTCCTATGGCAAAAATGCAAACCACTATCCCTAATCAAGACTGTTTTTCGTAATGAACTTCACCGCTACCCTATAGTCAGTAGTGCGTGTGGGGATAGCCTCAACCCATTTGGACACATAGTCTACAACCACTATAATGTATTGGTACCCAACAGAAGGTGGAAACGGACCCATGAAATCAATAACCTAATTATCAAATAGTATACATGGAAGAATAAAAGACAAATGCATTTGTTTCTCCTAGAGATGAACCCAAATTGTTGACATCTAACACATTTCTTACAATACTCTTGGGCATCCCTAAAGAGAGTGGGCCAAAAGAATCTACTTTGCAACGGGCTTTTTTACACTAAAATAACCGCCACATCCCTCATCGCGACACACAATCAACATGCTCTCATACTTGTCCTCAGGCACACATTGGAAAATCACTTGACCCGTACACACCTTGAAAAGACAAGAATCCTCCTAAAAGAAACGTCTGATTTGTGCTAGGAACCTATCTCTCTCTCTTTTCCCAATAGGAGGGAAAACTCCTTGAGGAAAGATAATTGAATATATGAGCAAACCACATTGTGTGATGAGAAACGAAAAACTATTGCTCATTGAGGAAGGAATTATGAAAAGGGGAAAGGTTACTAGAAGACTCACTAAGAAGATGGGAAACATAATCTGCAACTAGATTTTCAATACATTTCTTGTCACCAATTTCTACATCAAACTCTTGAAGGAAGAGCATCTACATATTCAAGCGGGCTTTAGACTCTTTCTTAGGTAACAAATACCTCAACTTTGCATGATTGATGTAGACAATCACCTTGGACCCTATGATGTGCAACCTAAATTTATCAAGGGAGAAGACTACAGCTAGAAGCTCTTTTTTCGTTACGGTATAGTTCTTTTGAGCCTTGTCCAGGGTCGTACAAGTATAGTGCACTACATGGGGCAACTTATCTTGCCTTTGGCCTAAAATAGCTCCTATTGCATAGTCATATGCATCACACATAACCTTAAAGGGGATACTGTAGTAAGGCGAATAGATGATCGAGGAGGAAGACAATAAGGATTTAAGTCTATTGAAAACTCTAACACATTCATCATCAAACTCAAAGGTTATATCTTGCACTAAGAGCCTAGACAAGGGATATGCTATATGGCTAAAATCCTTAATGAACCTATAGTAGAATCCTGCATCCTTAAAAAAGATCTAAAATCCCTAACAAACTTAGGGACTGACAACTTTTCACTTAGTTCTACTTTGGCCGAGTCAACTAGAATGCCACTAGATGAAACTATAAGATCGAAGACTATCCCCCTTTGCACTACAAAGTAGGACTTCTTCTATCTCAACACCAATTTTTTCTCCACACAATGGTCGAAGACTAAGAGAAGTGACTCAAGCACTCATCAAAGCTATCCTCAAAGACTGAGAAGTCATTCACAAAGATCTCTAAATGCTACTTCATCACGTCGTTAAAAATTACCATCATAAACCTTTAAAACATCATTGGCATATTACAAAGACTGAAGGGCATTCTCCTATAAGGAAAAGGGCAATAGGGACAGGTAAATGTGGTCTTCTTCTAGTCCTTGAGAAACATGAGGATCTGATTATACCTGGAATAGCCATCTAGAAAACAATAGTAACTATACCCAGTTACTTTATCTAAAATATGGTCTAGAAAAGGCAAGGGAAAATAATCCTTCCTATTTTTCAGGTTGAGCTTTCCATAGTCAATATAGACTTTTTAGCCAATGGGAGTACGTATAGGGATAAGCTCTCTTCTCTTATTCTCTACAACCATGATTCGAGACTTCTTAGGGGCTATCACTATCTGGGACCTAATAGATAATTCCTATATCTAAGAGTTTAATGACCTCTTTCTTAACTAACTCGCTTATGTATGGGTTTAACCTCCTTAGCATTTCCCTAGAAAGTACGACTCTATTCTCAAGATAAATGTGATGCAAGCAAACCGAAGGTCTATGCCTTTCAAATCATCTATTTTCCACCCTATGGATTTTCTATATGTCCTAAGAACCTGTAAGAGATGCTTCTCATGCTCACTAAAGAAATCGAAAGCTATGATGATCTAAAAGGTCTCATGAAGGCCTAGGAATGCATACTTTAAATGCTTGGGAAAGGGTTTGAGCTCTAAAGATAGACTAGGCTCAACCACGGAGGATTCAATCTCATTAACATTATTGGGCATAACACTAAAACCAAAGAAAGAAGGAACAACCTTAAGTGACTTATCAATCACGGAATCCTCAACTAGAAAGGTCAAAGCTACACATTTCCGCACTAAGGTCTCCAAATCAAAGCTAGATATTAATTCTTCAAGCTTTCTCAAATCATCTTCATCGGTCATATTCTTGTCAACAAAGTCCTCAACATAAGAATCAATCATATCAACTCTAAAGCACTCTTCTCCATCTTCCTCTCCTGCCATGGTAACCCTATTCTTCACCTCGGCCTATTTCATGATAGAACCCAAATTCCCAAACTTCATCTCTAACAACCTTGACTGGCACATCTTCCACTGCACACCTAGGTCTCCTCTTAGACCTATCATCCAGCTGAAAGGTAACGTAAGTGGGGGACAATTCTCCTAGACCTAGCTACTGGTAGTGTGGAATAAGATTCACACTAGACCCTACACCTAGTAAAGCATGATTAATCTAGGTCTCTTAGATCTTACAAGGAATGGGGAAAGCTTCAAGGTCGTTCATCTTCGATAGAAGGCCCAAGGTACAAATGCTACTTACTTTCGTCGTAAGCTTCACGTTCTTAGGGATGATTAAGGCTCGACATTTCCTAGTACAAAGATCCTTAAAGAACTTGAAGTAGGAGGGAATAGAATAGACAACATCTATCAAAGAAAGATTGATCTTAAAATCCTTAAGATGTTTTAAGACTTTGAGAAATCTAGTGTCCTTACTAGGTAATACTCTTTTTGAAGCAGATGGGTAAGGAACTGTGGGCTCAACATCTCTAGACTAATGGGAATCATAAATAGGCTCTTTTCCCTCTCTATATCAGTAGGAAGTACTACACTCACCATAGTCTCTCGTGGGCTCAATATTCTCAATAGGTCTCTATCTTTGATCTCTCTCCACAGCGCTACTATCAGGGTTTCTAGACTCAAGGGGATCATTAGGTTTAGGCACTGCATAGTTAACTCCTACCTATTATCCACCATCTTACTACTCCTAAGAGTGATGACGGCCTTAGCCTTGGCTTAGAAGGGATAAGTAGTGTCGGTGGAGGAAGAGGATTGAACTCTGGGGTTTACCTCTGACTAAGAAGGCAACTTGCTTAGATCTCTAGTGCTCAACTAACTAGCAATCTACCCTAACGGTGCCTCAAATCTAGCCATCTACTGCCTATAACTAGCTATCTAGCTCTTGTCTATGATCTGCTAACTCTTACTGCTGACTAGTTAATGGCTATCATCGATTCTGAATGAACTACATTATCTTCATTATGTCATTACTAGGAGACTGGCTACTAGAAGGAGTAGGGAGTGCCTAGGGCTAAGGAGCACTAGTGAGCTGAGATTGATTAATATTGCAAAACCTTAGGGGACCAGCAGGACGTTGTCTATGCTGGAGTAGGACCTGTGGCTGGGAATGGGAAGAGTCATGCTGACCCTATCTCCAAGAGAATTTTGAGTTGTCCCTCCAACTTGGATTGTAAGTATTCTTGAACCATAAGGAGGCTAATATGTAGAAGGAATCCTATGCATGTGTACTCTAGAAGATGTCTACAAAGAAACCTAGACTAAGCAAATTTTTGTACTTTTTGGATTATAAGGAGCTAAACAAAAGAAAAAGGAACCACACTATGAGAATAGGAATGGGGAAATGGGAATCAAACTAATATTGAAGGGATATAACCAATGGAAAGGAGTTAAGGTGACTTACGCTTTCTAGTAGGTGATCCATGTGTTGGTTTCTTTTATTCTTATTTTGTGGTAATATGTGCTTATCTAGTAGCATTAATGCTGTACTTAAGTAATAATTGGCTATAAGTGGAGTTAAGTGTTTATAATGAGTTTAGTGATTAATGCCACACTAAATGCCTGAATTTATGTTAAATATGAGTTTTGGAATAGGACGAGCATAAATAAGGAAGAAACGAGCTCAACATTGAAGATCTCACACGAAAAGATGACGAAATGAGCAAGAAAAGATGACAAAATGAGCAAGATATGAAGTTTCAAAGTTTAGCTATCAATTGTGAGGGGATTAGCCGATAAAGCTCCTAATAAGGTCCATCGGTAAGCACCGACTAGCCAGTACGGTCCACCAACAAATCCAAAAAGCTCATTTTTTGTACCAGTTGACCTCCTAAAGTACTGGCGGACTGGTAGGGTCAGCCAAAAATGACGCTAGAGGCTATAAATAGGGCTTTATTTTAGCATTTAGGGGCAATCTTTTCAATCCATCTCTCACACCCAACACCATTTCCTAAAACCCTAAAATCTACCTAAACCTATCCCACAAACACTTTTAAACATAAAAACACTTTAGAATCAAGCCTCTAAAAGGATCAAACACTAGGATTTAGGTATAAGCTCTTGGATTGTAAAGCATGGCTATGGATTAAAGAGTATCTCTCTTTTATCCTAAGCAAATCTATATATGATTAAAGTTGTGTAAGGTGATTTACTTTTGTATTATGGATGATTATTACATTATTGTTATGGGTACTTGATGGATCTATATATATGTGCTTTTACTTAGGGTTTTGAAGGCCATTTTGCATATATATCTATGTGTTTATTGAAATGCCTTAATGAAGTTGCATATGTATATTCAAGTCTATTATGCTATTAACCATGTCTAAATCATTATGCTAGCATGCCTATGTGTTTATGTGGTGATTACATGAAGGGGATATGCTTATATACATGTCTATGTGTGTGTTTTTATATGTAATTGCATAAATAGCATCTATTGCTTATATGCCTGTGCTATTACTTAAATTGGTGTAATCTAAGCATGTCTATGTGTTTAATAGTAAGATAGGTCAATTCATCCTCGATGTGTATGCAAGCGATTAATTGATAAGTCTCGCTACTGTAATGATGATCTATAGTGCACAACTAATAGTTACCCTAAGTCGAGTCTCCCTTAACTTTAAATCTAGCTAACGGGTTTTAGGGTAGGTTAGTCGACCTTTGATGAAATAGGTCTTAGCTTTAAATAGACAATATGGTTAGATCGATCTAAGTCACCTAGAATCCTAACTAACTAGCCTTATGGCCGTAAGTAGTAAAACCACTCTATGGCTCTAGGTTAATCAACGCCGAAGGATGAACCCGTAATGAGGCTTATGGTGTAATTACAAGGTTAATTAGGAGTCTAGATAAGAGCAACCAATTATAATCCATCAAGCAACCATAACAAAAAGTAGTAATCACCCAGTTACAAGACATAATCACCCTAGTTCCTGTTTCCACATGTTAGATTCCCTACAGATTGCTTGATTCCCCTATGTCTCACATATGTCCACAGGGTAGATTTACTTTTCCTGCACTCTATCCAATCCCAGAAAACCAAAAAATATCTTAGTTTAGAGACCCAACACGTAGCCTTTTAGGACACACATAGTTTAGGACAGGTCACACGTTGGGCGTCCCATGCATTTGACCCTGTACTCACACATACTGTATTACACATGACCCGTGCGTTTATGAGCTATTTAGGCTTGTGCCGCAAGATAGCGTTGAAGTTCTTAGTGCCATTACTGAGGAGGCAATGGTTGTTTGGTTTCTTTGTTTTTGTGTGTCTTAGCTTGTTACATGTTGTTTTATCTTTTCTTTTCATGTTTTATTTATTTTGAATGATAAAGAAAAGAGAAATCCCAAAAAAAATTGTTGATCACTGTGAAGAGGTTTACTTGTGTCAATTAATCATGAATAATCCTAATGCATCATGGTTGTCACTTGTATCGTCTTCCCCACCACCCGAACATGTTCCCATTGTTTGTCACTTGTGTGAAAGTCGTTGGCATAGAATCGTGATATCGCTATTTGAGCACAAGCCTTAATAGCCCGCAAGTGCACGGGACGTGTGCAGTACAGTGTGTGCAAGTGCGGGGTCGAATCCATAGGGAGGCTACCTTAGTTTAGTTTCTGTGTACTGGAGTGCCTCAAACTAGCTACGTGCGTGTGTGTACTTACTTTGAGATGGAAGGGAACTCGGAAAAAAAAGAAAATAAACTAATCTATGAAGGAACTTAAGGGAGCCAAACTAAGGAAGGAGACACTAATAAAGAAGGGGGACCTAGGGCGATTGCATTGCAACTAGACTTGGGCTATGAGAACGGATGAGGTCTATCTAAGGCTCGAGACTTCTATTGCCGTTGTGTTGATCGGGGGTTCTCCTAACCAATACTAGTGGTTTAACCCATTAGCTGGATTTAAAGCTAAGGACCAATCCCTCCTAGCCTACGCAATTCGTGTGTAGAACTTATCCTCTTGGCTGGGTTTAAAGCCAAGGACTAGCATCTAAACACTACGTGACATTAAGGCTCAATTAACCAACACTAACGTGGATGAGGGATACTCTAGTCTAGGTTAACTTATTCGCTTGGCTGGATTTAAAGCCAAGAACTAGCACCTAAACTCGACTAAGCAAAGCATGTAACCTATTAGCTGGATTTAAAGCTAAAGCCTACTCTACTAAGCAAAGCCATGAGATTACGCACAATCACATCACCCAAATAAGTAGATAAGAGCATTTGAAGCACAAATAACACATGCATATACACTTAGGCATTTTAACAAACACATAGACATGCTTGATTTCCAATACATAGACATATTGAATCATGCCATAAATTTATGTAAATAAATATGTATTAAGAGCCAAATATCTACACAAATCCATTATTCAATGCCCTAATCTAATATACAATAACAATCAACCCTAAATCTAGCCTAATCTAGCAACATATTTACAAGAAATAGAGAAAGAACAAGAAGAACTTCCCTAAATTCTTGCTTCCAAATCCGTACAAATCCTTCAATTCTTTGTTTGTTACTTCAATCCTTGCTTGGTGTGGGGTTTAGATGGTAGTTTAGGGTGGTTTGTGTAGTGGGTTCAGGTTAGGGTTTATTAGGGTTTAAGAAATAAAAGTTCCTCCCCTCAAAAGGGCTGAAAAGTGGCTTAAATAAAGCTTTCAACGCGTCCAGCCGGGGGCCCAGCCGGTCGACCGGCTTTGGGCCTAAGTCGTCCTGCCAAAATTGGCTCAGGTTCTGATCTGGCCGGTCGATCTAGCCGGTCGACCGGCTTGGTCGTCCGGCCTATACAGAGGCTAACCGATCTTGATAGTAAAATGGTCATATCTTGCTCGTTTTAGCTCCGATTCGTGCACCATTTTTTTCTATGGCTTTGTATCATCGTGGGGGATCTCCCAAGCCATATTTTGCACCCTAAAATGTATCCAAAATTTTTCCATGTCTTTTTTAGGTTGCAAGATCCGAATTTGGCTCACGTTGCGCTCAGTTTCGCCTCGGTCGCTCCTTCTTTCTTCCGGCCATTTGCAAAAGCACTTTTCTTCATTCCTTTGCATCCAAAACACCCTTGGCTTTGTTCCACACTTCAATCACCCTCAGTTAAGCTCCAATTATCTTCCCAAATCACATCTTAAACAAGCAAGAAACGTACATTAGTGTAGCATTTAAGTCCTAAGTTCAACTATGAACGTGTAGACCCTAATATGCATGAATATGACCTAAATGTTAAACTAATACATCAAATGAAGCTCAAAACACCTCAAAACAAGTATATAATTGCAAAATATAGACACACAAAATAGACACATCAACACCCCCAAACCTTTCCCTTGCTTGTCCTCAAGCAAGCCTAAATGAAGTCTATCCTTATGCTTTTCAAAGAGTTGCCAATTGCATTGACTTGCTATCTTTTTGCATCCAAGGGGTACAAGGGGTCATTCTTTTCATTTAAGGGCTTCCCTAGTCTTTTTCGGATCCCCCCTTTGATCACAAGGGGTCTCACACCTCTTGGGAATGTCACCAAGTAGCTAGAACCACCACGAACTTAGGATTCGAACTCACGCACTCGGGATGTTGATACTTCATGCTCTATCAACTAACATGGCCTCCCAATATGCACTTAGCCCCAAAGATACAAGAAAGAGAAGATACATCACAATGGCTCACATTGACGTAAGAGCCTTATTCATAACACATAAAAATAAACAAAAGAGATATTTTTGTCAAATTGACATTTTGTCACTTGACACTTATTCAACATGCTTCACTTTTCAATCTTTTTGTTGCCTTTTGGATTTTCTCTTTTTCTCATTTTTTTTTTCAATGCATAAATAGAACAAAAAGAAAGGAAAAAGAAGAGGCTAAGGCAAACTAAAAGAACCAATCAAGGAATGGGCACTCATATCAACAACCCTTTAAACACTTTTTCCAACCAAGTTGTAGGGAAACTACAAGGTGCATTCTTAGAAATACTCACTCCCCACAGCTTTCAAAAAGGATTCTCTTCAAAGTTTGGGTTATACCCTCCACTCCATTTACTCCCCACAGCACATCCTTATCTTCTCCAATCAATTAAGTCAATAACAAAAGCCAACTCTCCAACCAACGTGGAGATAAACTAACTCAAAATATGCAAAAAATTAAAAAATTTGAACACATTTTAAGCAAAAAAAATAAGATATGACAAGCTAATCTATCCCATATATGATATAAACAATAAATGAGCAACCACACCCCCAAACCTAAACTTTGCTTGTCCTCAAGCAAAAATCATAAGACCACACGACAAGCAATCAACATGAAACACATATGGGGAATGCGGAGAGGGATAGATAAGGACAAGTAAAAGATGGATAGATACAACCTTGTTTCCATGTAGTCCGTGAAATGCCAAAGACAATCCAATGATCTACTAGCCTCTATCTTTTGTGGAAAGCACTAATGCTCAAAAAACAAAGAAGAGATTAGAAGATATGCTATGCAAGCTCACATTGACATTTGAAATAGTAAACAAGGATGTAAACACGGGGTAAAGGATTGATGCACAAATGAAGAAAAGGAGCAAGAACAAGTAAGGGAGTAAAAATCTAACCTACTAAGAATGGAAATAAACAAAATAAATCCTAAAATATATAAAAAAAATAAGATAAACAAAAGCAATCTAATCTATTATGTATAAAAGCAAATAAATGCAAGAAAAATATGAACAAGCCTAGGGTGCCTCCTAGTAGCGCTGGATTTAACGCCTCCAGCCGGGCGCCAATGTTAGAGTAAAATATGTTTAAAGTTGCGTGGCACAAATTGCCAGATAATCATCAAAGCACAGAATATAGAAGGAAAAGGGTCATGCACTAAAGGCTGGGCCAGTGAATGCATGATGCACCCCTTTTCAAGATCCCACCCTAAAATATCAAATGAATGCGCAAGTGTGGAATGAAGCATGCTTAAACGTGAAGAATCATGTCCCGCTTGCTCTTTAATTAACCACCTCAAAGCCTTCTTCTCATAATCGAGAACTAGGAACACATTTTCCCCATAGGTCAAAGATAGGTCTAATGCATGCAACATAGGAAACGTGCTTTCTAACCCTAGATAAAAATGTTCTATGCATGAAGGCACAAACGTGAGCTCCAAAAAGGAAGACTCAATGGAATGGGAAATTGGGGTTGGAACGACATTTGGAGAAGAAGGAGCAATGATATAGGAGGTGGATGTACTATACTCTTCTTCTCCATAAGATATAACATGATCAAGCCTAGGTCATTCTAACTCCTCACAAAGGGTGGATTCGATCTTAATGGACTCTATTTCCATCAATGAATCATCAAACATCCAAAGAGACCCATAGATCATTCTTTTAAGCACATCAATTCCTTTCTTATGTGTCTTCTTAGAGTTGCTATTCTCTTCAACATCATGATTCTTAACTCTAAGAAACTTATCCTCTAAAATCTCTGAAATTGATGTCTTGCTTTCCCCAGTGGATGACTTTAAACCTTCACTAGCTACAGTCTCTTTAAATTCATCAATACATTCATCACTAGTGGGTGTCATCTTGCCATCATGCTTTTCATACAGGGTAGACACTAATGGAGAGGGCAATGGTGACTCAATAGATTCCTCATCACGTATGCATGAATGCTCAAGGGGAGAATGCATGCTAAACTCCCTAAATGCCGACTCGGAATGCAATTGAGTACTATCGACACAAGACTCAACCTCCATGTGTACGGAGTGTGTGGGATGAGGAGAAAGAAAAAGCTCATGTGACTCAATGGGAGACGTTGAAAGCTTAAGAGGATAGGGTACTACTTCCTCTAAAACATAATCACAAGAGTCATCAAGAACCAGGTTATCATTAAGCTCATCTTCATCCTCACTACAACATGTTATCTCTCTATCAATCTCTCTTTCTAGCTGTCTCTCCCATGCACCATCATTTCCACCCCTAGTCACCTCATCATTAGGTCTCATCTCTATCCCTTCAACTCGTTCTAAAGATATATCAACATTCTCACTCATGAGTTGCATACTCTCAACCACTCTCTCCAAGGACATACCAAAAGATTTGGTGTCTCGCTTCAAACTCTCTAGTTCCTCTTGATTAGATTGGAGGAGAGATTGGGTTTGCTCAAGCATTTGATCTAGTTGCTCCGAGAGTGTAAACATAACGAAAGAGGGTTCAACCGAGTGAAAAGGGTAGTCATTTTGAAAATCATTTTGCACATAACCATCAAAAAGCTCGGGAAAGGAATGGGTGGAAAAAGAAAGTGTTGGAGGTGGGCAATTGAAACTAGAAGGTGAATGGAATAAAGAGTCATCTTGACCCCATTGTGAAAATGCATGATGTTGCTCCCTAGAATCATGATAATTAGATGTAGACGCATGCATGGGCATATGATTGCTAGGGGCATAGGGCATTGCATGCAATTGGGAATAAGAGTGGAAGGTGGGACAAGCACTAGATAAATGAGCACGGCTTCCACAATGATTACAATAACAAGAATATGCATCCCTATAGTCATGATTACTAAATGAAGATGCTTGAGATGTTGCATGACTATAGGGGTCATTAGTAGCACTAGCCCTAGGTGGGGAATTCTCGTAGGGACAGAAAACGGTAGGATGCATGAAACTTCCACACAAGCGACATGCATAAGGGACACGTTCAGGTGGTGGGGAAGAGGATACAAGTGACCACCAAGAAGTATTAGGATCGGCCATATTCAATGAATCACAAGTAAAACCTCTTCACAAACAAATTTTTTTTTAATTAATTTTTTTAATTTTTTTAATTTTTTTTAAAGTTTTCGAAAAAATGGAAAACAAGTAAAAATAAGCCACACGCAAGCAACCAATTGCAAACACAAAAGCACACAAAAAAAAAACCAATACTGTGCCTCCCCGGCAACGGCGCCAAAAACTTGATATCGCTATTTGAGCACAAACCTTAATAGCTCGCAAGTGCACGGGACATGTGCAGTACAGTGTGTGCAAGTGCGGGGTCGAATCCACAGGGAGGCTACCTTAGTTTAGTTTCTGTGTACTGGGGTGCCTCAAACTAGCTACGTGCGTGTGTGTACTTACTTTGAGATGGAAGGGAACTCGGAAAAAAAAGAAAATAAACTAATCTATGAAGGAACTTAAGGGAGCCAAACTAAGGAAGGAGACACTAATAAAGAAGGGGGACCTAGGGCGATTGCATTGCAACTAGACTTGGGCTATGAGAACGGATGAGGTCTATCTAAGGCTCGAGACTTCTATTGCCGTTGTGTTGATAGGGGGTTCTCCTAACCAATACTAGTGGTTTAACCCATTAGCTGGATTTAAAGCTAAGGGCCAATCCCTCCGAGCCTACGCAATTTGTGTGTAGAACTTATCCTCTTGGCTGGGTTTAAAGCCAAGGACTAGCATCTAAACACTACGTGACATTAAGGCTCAATTAACCAACACTAACGTGGATGAGGGATACTCTAGTCTAGGTTAACTTATCCGCTTGGCTGGATTTAAAGCCAAGGACTAGCACCTAAACTCGACTAAGCAAAGCATGTAACCTATTAGCTGGATTTAAAGCTAAAGCCTACTCTACTAAGCAAAGCCATGAGATTACGCACAATCACATCACCCAAATAAGTAGATAAGAGCATTTGAAGCACAAATAACACATGCATATACACTTAGGCATTTTAACAAACACATAGACATGCTTGATTTCCAATACATAGACATATTGAATCATGCCATAAATTTATGTAAATAAATATGTATTAAGAGCCAAATATCTACACAAATCCATTATTCAATGCCCTAATCTAATATACAATAACAATCAACCCTAAATCTAGCCTAATCTAGCAACATATTTACAAGAAATAGAGAAAGAACAAGAAGAACTTCCCTAAATTCTTGCTTCCAAATCCGTACAAATCCTTCAATTCTTTGTTTGTTGCTTCAATCCTTGCTTGGTGTGGGGTTTAGATGGTAGTTTAGGGTGGTTTGTGTAGTGGGTTCAGGTTAGGGTTTATTAGGGTTTAAGAAATAAAAGTTCCTCCCCTCAAAAGGGCTGAAAAGTGGCTTAAATAAAGCTTTCAACGCGTCCAGCCGGGGGCCCAGCCGGTCGACCGGCTTTGGGCCTAAGTCATCCGGCCAAAATTGGCCCAGGTTCTGATCTGGCCGGTCGATCTAGCCGGTCGACCGGCTTGGTCGTCCGGCCTATACAAAGGCTAACCGATCTTGATAGTAAAATGGTCATATCTTGCTCGTTTTAGCTCCGATTCGTGCACCATTTTTTTCTATGGCTTTGTATCATCGTGGGGGATCTCCCAAGCCATATTTTGCACCCTAAAATGTATCCAAAATTTGTCCATGTCCTTTTTAGGTTGCAAGATCCGAATTTGGCTCACGTTGCACTCAGTTTCGCCTCGGTCGCTCCTTCTTTCTTCCGGCCATTTCCAAAAGCACTTTTCTTCATTCCTTTGCATCCAAAACACCCTTGGCTTTGTTCCACACTTCAATCACCCTCAGTTAAGCTCCAATTATCGTCCCAAATCACACCTTAAATAAGCAAGAAACGTACATTAGTGTAGCATTTAAGTCCTAAGTTCAACTATGAACGTGTAGACCCTAATATGCATGAGTATGACCTAAATGTTAAACTAATACATCAAATGAAGCTCAAAACACCTCAAAACGAGTATATAATTGCAAAATATAAACACACAAAATAGACACATCAAATCGTTTGTCTAAATCTAAGGCTAGTACCAGCTATGACCTCTATAGTAATGTATCATCTCATACATCTTCATTTACAAATCATGACTATAGGGATGCATATTCTTGCTATTGTAATCATTGTGAAAGTCGTGCTTATTATTTTAGTACTTATCCTCCCTTCTACTATCGTTCCCGATTGCATACAACCTTCAATGCCCCTAGCAATCAGATGCCTATGCATGCGTCCTTATCTTATCATCATGATCTAGGAAGCAATATCATGCATTTTCATATTAGGGTCAAGATGGCTCTTCATTCAGTACACCTGCTTGCATTGGGAGTTCATCCTTCACACTATATTTTCCTACCCACCTGTCCTTCGAGTCCTACAATGGTTGTGCTTACAGTGTTCCTTATCAAGTTGTTTAGCATTCTCACTTGGTCAAACCCTCTTCCATTATGTCTACATTCTTGGACCAATTAGATCAAATGCTTGAGCAATCCTAGTCTCTCCTGTTATCTAATCAAAAGGAACTACAAAGTTTGAAACGAGAAACTAAATCTCTAGGTGAGCGCTTGAAATGAATGGTTGAGAGTGTGTAACACATTATCAAGAGTTTTGAGATACCTTTGGATCGAGTGGAAGGGATAGAGATGAGACCTAACAATGACGTGACTAGGGGTGAAGAAAATGATACGTTGGAGAGACAACTAAAAAAAGAGGTTGATGAAGAGATAACATTATGTAGTGAGGATGAGGATGAGCTTGATGATATTTGGTTCTTGATGACTCTTATGGATATATGATGTGTGTGATTTGTGTATATTTGTATATATTGTTTTCATACACTTGCCACGGTCTTTTGAGCATAATTGAGTGCATTAAGGGTTACATTTGTGCACTTCTAGTCATATTTCTGCATATAAGTGTTAAAACGCATAAATACTACACTAAGTGCCTTATTTCGAGTTTTAAGTGCATCTTGGGAGAAGAACTTGAGCTCAAATTGATCATAATTTGATGATGAAGCAATGCCAAAGGTGTTTTCAGTGATAAGAAAGCAAGAAAAGTGCATTAAGAGGCCATCAAACGGATAGAAAAGCAATCGAGCAAAATAGAGCACGCGAGTAGTGAAATATGGGCATTTTTGACGAAGGCCGGTCACCCCTAATTCTAAGGTGGGTTGAGTAGCCATGTTTCTGACCTTGATTAGAAAGCTCTACAATTTTGGTTGGACTCACTTAAAATTAGACCTGGAGACCGGCCGGCGACCGACTTTTGTAGCATAAAGGCTATATTTAGGGCTAAGGCTTTTTTGGCTCATTCTGAGAGAGTAACCTAATAATATCTCAACCCCATTAACCCTAACCCTTTTTCCACTTCAGTAAACACCTAAAACCACCATCTAAACCCCATACCAAGGTAGGATTAAAGCATTTAACAAAGATTTGAAGGATTTGTACGGGGTTTGGAAGTAAGAATTAGGAGAGTTCTACTTGTACTCTTTCTATTTCTTATAAACATGTTGTTAGATTCGACTAGATCTTTGGGTGTTTGTTGTTGTATATTAGATTATGTCTTTGAATAAAGGATTTTTGTGTATCTTTGGCTCTTAATACATGCTTGTTTACAAAAATCTATGGCATTATTCAATATGTCTACGTATTGGAAATCAAACATGTCTATACGTTTGTTAAAATTCCTAAGTGAATATGCATATGTTATTTATTCTTCAAATGCTTTTATCTATTTATATGGGTGATGTGATTATGCTTAATTGATGGCTTTGCTTAGTGGAGTAAGCTTTAGCTTGAAATCCAGCTAATAGTTTACATGATATACTTAATCGAGTTTAGGTGTTAGTCCTTGGCTTTAAACCCAATCAAGAGGTTAAGTTAACATAGACTAGAGTATCTCTCAACCATGTTAGAGCTGGTTAATTGAACCTTAATGTCACGTAGTGTTCAGGTGCTAATCGTTGGCTTTAAACCCAGTTGAAAAGATAAGTTCTAAGCGCGAATTGTGTAGGCTAGGAGGGATTGGCCTTTAGCTCTAAACTATCTAACAGGTTGAACCACTAGTATTGCTTTAGAGACCTCTTAACCAACACAACAATAATAAAAGTCCCTAGCCTTAAATAAACCTAATTTGTTACCATAGCTCTAGTCAGCCTAATCTGTTACCATGGCTCGAGTCTAGTTGCAATGCAATCACCTTTGGTCTCCTTTTTATTTGTCAAGTTTTCTTAGCTTGACACCCTGAAGTTCTTCTATAGTTAACGTCTATTCTCCTTTCCCAGAGCTCTATTCTATCCAAAAGAAAGCACATACACACACATGTAGCTAGTGTTAGGCACCCAAGCACATAGAGACCAAACTAAGGTCGCCTTTCCAAAGAGACAATACCTACACTCGAATTTGCTATACCTTGAATGATTTGCGCACTTACGAGTGCAAAACCTGAGCACATCAAGTTTTTGGTGCCGTTGTTAGGGAGACACAATATTGGTTCTTTGTATGTTTTTGTGTTTGTGTTTGTGATTAGTAGCTTACATGTGCTCTATCTTTACTTGCATTTCCTTTATTTGAGAACTGTAAAAAAATTGTAAAATCTTGAAAAATCCAAAAAAAAACCTAAAACATTTAAAAATCTAAAAAAAAAATTGAATTGTGAAGAGGTTTTACTTGTGATTCATTGAATATGACTAATCCTAATGCTTCTTGGTGGTTACTAGTATCTTTTTCCCCATCACCCGATGTGCTCCTAAGGCATGTCGTTTGTGTGGCAGTTATGAGCATCTAGCCATCTTTTGTCCCTATGAAAATCCTCAATCTTGGGTTAGTGTTACCTATGATCCCTATAGTCATGCATCATCTTATGTGCCTTCATTTAAAAATCACAACTACAGGGATACATATTCTTATTTTTACAAACATTGTAGAAGCCGTGTTCATGGTTCTAGTTTTTGTTCTACCTTCTACCCTTATTCTCGATTGCATGCGATCCCCAAGAATGCCCCTAGCAATCATTTGCCCAAGCATACATTAACATCTAGAGAGTAAAATCATACATTTTCACCGTGGGTTCAAGACGACATTTCATTCTACGCACCCTCTAGTTTTGGTTGTCCATCTCCAACACCATCTTCTCCTACCCATTCTTTTCCTGAGTTCTTTTACGGTTATGCTCAAAATGATTTTCAACATGAGTTACCATTTCCACTTGGTCAAACCCTCTTCTTTTAGGTCTCTTTCACAAGATGGAAAGCTTGGCTATCTCCCACCTCTCATCCAATCCAATCCAATCTAGGTAAGTTGAAGAAAGTGTCGAGAATGTGCATCACATGAGCGAGAACGTTAAGATAACTTAGAGCAAGTTAAACAGATAGGAGAGAGACTTAGAGATGAAGGACATAGTGGTAAACATGATGATATTTTGGAGAGAAAATTAGAAAGAGAGGTAGATGGAGAGATCACATCTTGCAGTGAGGATAAGAGTTAGTGTGATAGTAATTTGGCTATTGATGATTCTTTTGGCTATGTTTTCGAGAAAGTAGTACCTTATCCTCCCGTGCTTTCACCACTACCCATTGAGTCATGTAAACCTAATCTTCCCTCTATTCCCACACTTCCCACATACTTGGAAGTTGAGTCTCATGTTGATAGCATTTATTTGCATTTTGCGTCTACATCTAGGGAGTTTCGTGTGTACACCTCCCTCAGGCATTCTTATTTGCTTGACCCGGAATCCATTGAGTTCTCTTTATCCCTTCTATTTGTGCCTACCCCTTTTGAAAAGCGTGATAAGGAGATGATGACCACTAGTGATGAATTTGTGGAAGCATTTGATAAGATCTTAGCTAGTGTTGATTTGGAGTCATCTATTAGGGAGAATAGAGCATCAATTTCGGAGTTTTTACACGATAAGTCTCTTAGAGTTAAAGACTCATTGTATTGAGGAGAATAGCTACTCCAAAGAGACACTTAAGGAAGAAATTGATGAGCTTGAAATTGCGATCTATGGGTCTTTGGGTGTGTTTGATGAATCGTTATTGATACCCTTTTTTACCCATACCACGAGGGAACTGATTGATAAGGTTAAGCACTTTCTTGATAAACATAACCCTTTCCTTAGTGTGAGTGAGCCCATTAAGATCGAGTCCACCCCATTTGAGGAGTTAGAGCGACTAAGGCTTTATAATGTCATATCTTATGGAAGAGAAGAGTGCAGTACTTCAAACTCCCTTATCTTTGACCTTCTGTCTTCGGGTGTCGTTCACTTTCTCATTGTATTGAGTCTCCTTCTTTGAAGCTTATGTTCATGCCTTCTTGCATAGAATGCTATCATCTAGGGTTAGAAAACACTTCTCCCATGTTTCATGCGTTAGACCTATCTTTGACCCATAAGGAGAGTGGGTTTTTAGCCATTGATTATGAAAAGAAGTCCATGGGGTGGTTAATTAGATAGCGAGTGAGACATGATCTTTCACGTTTCAGCATGCTTCCTTCCACATTTGAATAGATATATTCATTTGATTTTTTTAGGGTGAGATCTTGAAAAGGGGTGCACGGTACATTCGTTACCCCAACCCTTATTGCATAACCCTTTCAACTACCTTATGTACTTTAATGAATATTTGACAATTTGTACCACTCAATTTTAAACATATTTACTCTAACATTGATGCCCAGTTAGGGGCATTATATCCAGCGCTACTAGGAGACACCTTAGGCCTGTTCATATTTTTCTTGTTCTCCTAGTATTTACCTGCGTTTGCTTTCGTATATAATAGATTAGTTTTCTTTTACTTATTCTTGCTTTGCATATAGTAGATTTGATTGCTTTTGTACCCTTTAACTTTTGATAGTTTAGGTTTTCTTTTGTTTGTTTTTGTTTTTTAGAGGTTTGATTATTGCTCTCTCACTTATTCTTGCTTCATTCCATGGTTTATGTATCAAGTCTATACCCTTGTATACATCCTTCTTTATCAATTCAAATGTTAATATGAATTTTGCATTGTATTGACTACTAATATTTTCTTTGTTATTTAGCATTAGTGCTTTCTACTAAGGAGCAGAGAAGTAGATCATTTGATTGCTGTTGGAATTTGTGAACTACAAGGACATAAGGTTGTATCTCTTTAGCTTTTTACTTGTCCCTATCTATCCCTCTCCATATTCCTCATATGTATTTCATGTTGATTGCTTGTTGTATAAATGCAACATTAAAACACCTAATAAAGCACAAGAACACCTCAAACAAGTATAGAAATGCCATGCAAACACACACACAATCATAACACGTTAGTCACAATGAGGGCTGTAGAGGTCACTTTAGTGGCGAGAAGATCGTCGCTAAGGCAAAGTGGATTATTTTGGCCCACTTTCTTTAGGGATAACCAACAATATTGTAAGAAGTGTGTTAGATGTCAACAATTCGAGAACGTCCCTAGGATAAATATGATTCCATTGTCCCCTGTTCTTTCAATGTGAGCTATTTGGTGTTTGGGGTATTAAGTCCATGGGTCTGTTTCCACCTTCCTTTGGGTACAAATGTATTTTAGTGGCCATTGACTACGTGTCCAAATGGGTTGAGACAATTCCCCAAATGCACTAATAACCATAGTGTAATGGTTAAGTTCATTAAAGAGAACATTTTCTCTATATTTGAAGCCTCTAAGGTCTTAATTATAATGATGGCTTACATTTTTGCCATATGACACTTGAGGCATTATTAAGAAGATAATCGGTCACTCATATGGTTGTTATCCCCTATCACCTGCAAGCTAGTGGACAAATAGAGGTGTCCGATAGGGAGATCAAGTCTATGTTAGAGAAAACGGTTAGGCTGGATAGAAAAGATTGGTCTATTAGGTTGAATAATGCTTTGTAGGCCTATTGTACCGCCTTTAAGACTCCCATTGGAACTTCCCATTTAGGTTAATTTATGGGAAAGCTTGTTGATCACTATTCATGAGCACAAGTCTAAATAGCTTGCAAATGTTTAGGTCGTATGTGTGTGAGTAAGGGGTCAAATCCATGGGGAGGCCTAACGTGTGAGGTGTCCTAAGCTATGTGCATCTTGAAAGGCTACATGTTGGGTCCCTAGGTAAATCTATCCTAACAGCAAGAAAATAAAAGGTGTGTCTATGTGAAATGGGGGAATCGAGCAATCTAAAGGGATCCAAATGTCAGAAATAGGGAACTAGGGTGATTATGTCTTACAAATGGGTGATTAATACTTCTTTTCTAAGGTTGCTTGATGGATTATACTAAGTGCTCTAATCTCGATCTCTAATTTGCCTCCTAATTAGTACCTTAAGCCTTAGTATGGGTCTGTTCCTAAATGGCGATGCTTAGAAGTATGGTGTGGTCTTTATTATGTAGGAACTAGGGCAAGCTAACCGGATTCCAGGTGTTTTAGCTCGATCTAACCCTAGCACTTAGTCCACTAATTAGTTTCCCAATCTAACCCTAAGGCTTGGTACGAGTTTGTCCCTAAGCTTCACCCCACTTAGAGCTACGGCATGGTCTTTATGAACCTAGGATATTAGGGTGGACTAACTAATCTTCCTAAAACTAAGGTCAACTAAACCTATCCAGACTCCTATTGGCTGAATTTAAAGCCAAAGGGGACTTGACCTAGGTTAGTTACCAGTTATGAATAATTGATCGCATCACAATAATAGGAATTGGCATTAATTGCAAAGCATACACATCTAGGACATGGCCTTCAAGAATACTCCGGTATTTTCTACTACTAAACAATAAACATGTTTAGATTACATCAATTTTAGCGATGGCACCTGACATGCATGCAATAGAAGCTATGCCATTAAGTATGTAAACACACATATAGACATGTATACAAATATACCCATTTTATGTAATCATGACACAAACACATAGACACGCTAGCATAATGATTTAGAGGTAGTAGCAAAATAGACTTCAATATACATATGCAACATCATTGAGACATTTCTACAAACACATAGACATGCAAGTAAATTTGCCATAGAAATACTAGGCACAAGCACACACATATACACACAAATCCATATATATATATATATACAAATTCATCAACTTCTTATTAATAAATACTAATAATCAATCCATAAATACAAAAATAATCACCATACATAGCTCTAATCATATATAATTAGATTTGGGACAAAAGAGAGATTCTTTTCTATCCAAATCTACCCAATCCTTGTGTTTGATCCTTTTAGAGGATTGATTCCAAAGTGTTTTTGTGTTTGGAAGTGTTTGTGTAAGGTGGGTTTAGGGTCTAGGGAAAATGGATATTTGAAATAATGGGTGTTCTCCCTAAAAAATTGCTGAAAAATGGTTTAAAGAGACTTGTTAATGCGAAAGGCTAGGGGACTAGCCGCTCAATAGGCCTATATTGGCTAAAATTCTAATGTGGCCGAGGGCCTAGGCCGGTCGACCTGCATGACAGTAAAATGTTCATATCTTACTCGTTTGGGCTCTGATTTGGGCATCACATTTTTTTGTGGCTTCGTACTACTTTTGGGTATCTCCCAAGCCATTTTTCTTCATCTTTTACACCCTATAAACATCCAAAGTTTGTTCATATCCTCTTTGGTTGCAGGCTCTAAATTTTGATCCTGTTTCACTTGGTTTTATCTTGGTCGCTCCTTCTTTTGCCCTACCACTTCCAAATGCATCTTCCAAGCCTTGTTTAAGTTCCAAACACCTTCAGATTTAATCCACATCCCAAATACCATCAAGCAAGCTTGAATCGTCTATCCCAATCTCACCAAAAATAAGCAACAAGCTTGCATTAGCGCAACATTTAAGTCCTAAGCTCAACTATGAACATGTAAACCATAATATGCACAAGTATGACCTAAATGATATGCTAATACATCAAATGAAGCACAAAATATCTCAAAGCAAGTATATACATACAATGAACAAGTACACACAAAACCAATAAATCAACACTCCTAATGCCTTCTCCTTGTTTGTCCCCAAGCAAGCCCAAACCTAAGTTTATTTCTAAGTTGGTAAAGAAGTCACCTAAAGGATTGATTTGCTATCAAGGAGTGTCTAAGGAGAATGAAGGGGTTGTTCCTTTCGTGGAGGCTTCCCTAAGCCTTTTTGGATTCTTCCCTCACTCACAAAGGGTCTCGCACTTCCGGGAAGTTCCCAAATTGCTATAACTACCACAAGCCTTAGATTCTAACATGCACATGAGGTGTTGATACTTCGTGGACCCCTCAACTAACATGGCCAATTCAACATACACATAGCCTTAAAGATAATGAGAGAAAGAATATATAAACACAATGGCTCATAAAATGACATAAAAAGCCTTGCAACACATCAAAAGAGTGAAACAATAACTTGTTTGAGTCAGCATTGTGTCACTTAAAGAACTTATTCGATGAACTTTACTTTTTCATATTTTTGTTGCCTTTTGGGCTTTTTTGCAGTTTTTCAATTTTTTTTTGTTTTTTCAAGCTTTTTGCCTTTTTCCATTTTTTAGATTTTTTTTTGCATTTTGTATTACATAACACAAAGAAAAAGAAAAAGAAAGGCTAAGGCACATTAAAAAAAAAAAACCAATCAAGAAAGGGGCAATCATATCAAAACCCCATTTTCAACACTTCTTTACCCAAGCCATAGGGTAGCTACATGGTACATTCTTAGAGGAATTCACTCTTCACAACTTTCAAGGGCATCTCCTCCAAGTCTTGGCTCTCCCTCCACTCTATTTATTCCCAATAATACAACCCTATCTCCATCAATCAATTAAATTAATCACAAGAGTCAACAGTTCAATCAATCAAGAGATAAATGACCTTTTATGCATTAAAATTAAAAAATTTTCACCATTTTTAGCACATTATACATATCTACCCTAATCAAAGCATATATAATAAAACCAAACTTCCACACTGCCAAATCTAAACTTTGCTTGTCCTCAAGCAACTAGAATAATACTACAGCAAGCAAATAGGCAACTCAAAGCAAGTAAGGGTGGTAAGGAAGGGGTAGATATAAGGGACAAGTGGAGAAAGTTTAGATACAACCTTTTGTTCCTTTCAAGCTCTCTGATGCCAATGATTTATCATTTATCTACTAACCCTGTTTTTCAGAAACTACAAACATTAATAGTAGACGATTAGTAGCATTGTCATGCAAGCTCACATTGGCATCATCAAATGAATAAACAAGGTGTAAGGAAAAGAGGAAATGTTAGAGTTGAGGATAAACACTTTAAGGGTGAAAAAAAGAAAAAAAGTGAAAACAAAACTAAAATCAGATACGAGAATAACAAAAAAGTAAAAACAAGTAAAAGACAATGGAAACAAAAGGAAATATAAACACATCTAGGGTACCTCCTAGTAGCGCTAGATTTAACACCTCTAGCTAGGCATCAATGTTAGAGCAAACCGTCTTTAAAAGTACGAGGCACAAATTGTTGAAATTCAACCAAGCATAGACAGTAAAAGGAAAAGGGTCATGCGTCATATAATGGGGTAATGAATGCACAATGCACCCCTTTTCAAGATCCCACCTCGAACTATCAAATAAGAAATTACACAGAAGTGTAGAAACAGGCAAGCATAAGCATGAAAGATCGTGCCCCATGTGCTCTTTGACTACCCACCTTATGGCCTTCTTCTCACAATTAAGGACTAGAAACACACCCTTCCCATGGGTCAAAGATAGGTCTAATACATGCAACATAGGAAACGTGCTTTCCAACCCTAGATGAAAGTGTTCTATAGACGAAGGTACAAACGTGAACTCCAAAGAGGAAGACTCAACGGAATAGGAACGGGGAGTAGAAGCGACATTTGAAGAAGGAGAAGCAACGATAAGGGAAGTGGGCATACTTCACTCTTCTTCTCCATAAGATACATCATCATCAAGCCTAAGTTGCTCTAAGTCCTCATAAAGGTTGGATTCGATCTTAATGGGCTCTATTTCCATCAATGATTCATCAAACATCCATAAATATCCATAAATCATTCTTTTAAGCACACAAATTTCTTTCTCAAGTGTCTTCTTAGAGTTTCTACTTGCCTTTACACAATGATTCTTAACTCCAAGAGACTTCCCATCTAAAACCTCCAAAATTGAAGTTTTGTTTTTCCCAACAGATAACTCTATACATTCACTAGATAAAGTGTTGTCAAATCCATCCATACATTCATTACTAGTGGGTGTCATATCACCATCACACTCATCATATGCGGGTCAACACACATGAAGAGGATAAAGATGACTCAATAGATTCTAGGTCATGCAAACAAGAATGCTTAAGGGAGAGGTGTACCTTAGACTTCCTAAATATAGACTTGAAATGCAAATGAGTAATATGAACATTAGACTCAACCTTCAAGTGTATGGAATATGTAGGATAAGAAGAAAGGATAGGCTTATGCGACTCAATAGAGGGCACTGAAAGATTAGGAGAACAGGGTACTACTTCCTCTAAAACATATCCTTAAGAATATCGAGAACTAAACTATTATGAAGCTTATCCTCATCCTCACTATATGATGTTATCTCTCCATCAACCTCTCTTTCTAGTTGTCTCTCCAATGAATCATCATTTTCACTCCTATTTCTCTCGTCTCTAGGCTTCTCTTCTATCTCTTCAACCCAGTCTAAAGGTATCTTAAGACTTCCAACCATGGATTGTTTACTCTCAACCATTATCCTAAAGCATTCATCTTGATTATCAACTGGTTGCCTCATGCGATCTAGGTGCTCTTGGTTAGATTAGAGAAGGTATATAAGATAGTTAAGCTTTTGACTACGTGAAAAAGACCTAAAAGAAGAAAGTTCTTCCAAGTTGAGATGGGAAAGATCTTGGTTGAAAACACTAAAAACACTATCATCATAAGACTCGGAGGAAAGATGGGTAGGAAATGACGGTGCGGGAGGTGAATTTTCAAAGCAAATTAGTGGATGATATGAAGTATCATCTTGACCCCAATATGAAAATGAATGATGTTGCTCCCTACAATCAGGATGATAAGATGTAGATGTATTGTTAGAGGCATTTTTGGGTTGCGTAAGAAAGTAGGGATCGGGTTGGAAGATTGGTAATAAATTAAAATGATTGTCCTGACTTTCACGATGATCACAAAAATAATGCTATGATTCCTTATAATCATGATTTCTAAATAAGGATGCATGATTATGAGGATCATGACTTGCACTAATCCAAGATTGGGGATTCAAATGGGGAAGGTGACAAATTTGTGTTTATCTCACTACTTCCACAAATGCCACAACCATTTAAAGCATATAGGGCTGGTAAGAGAAAGGTAACAAGTAAACACATAAAAGCATGAAAATCATCCATGTTAAATAAATCACAAGTAATCCCCTTCACAATGCTCAACAGTCTTTTTAGGTTTTTCTTGTTGATCGAAATAGGAAAAGAAAAGATAGAACAACACGTGACAAGATAAGGCACAAAAACAAAGAAACTAAACAACTGCTACCTCGCTAGCAATTGAGCCAAAAAACCTGATCGCTATTCGTGAGCACAAGCCTAAACAGCTCGTAAGCAAATGGGTTGTATGGGGTACTGTGTTTCCGAGTGTAGGGTCAAATCCACAGGCAGGCCTAACGTGTGAGGTGTCTTAATCTATACACGTCTTAGAAGGCTACATGTTAAGTCCCTAAACTACAATATTTTTTCATTTTTGGTTTAAAGAGAGCTCAGGGAAGGTAAATATATCCTAAGGGCAAGAAAATAAAAAGGGGGTGTATGTAAGACAGGGGAATCAAACGATGTAAAAGGATTTAGACATCGAAAATGGGGGGCTAGGGTGATTACATCTTGCAAATGGGTGATTAATATTTCTTTCTAAGGTTGCTTGATGGATTATACTAAGTGCTTTAATCTAGATCTCTAATTAGCCTCCTAATTGGTACCCTAATTCTCAGTGTAGGTTCATCCCTAGGAGGCAATGCCTAGAAATACGACGTGGTCTTTATGAGTTAGGAATTAGGGCTAGCTAATAGGATTCTAGGTAATTTAGATTGATCTAACCCTTGCACTTAGTCCACTAATTAGTTCCCCAACCTAACCCTGGGACTCTATGCAAGTCTGTCACTAAGCTTCACCCTATTTAGCGCTATAGTGTGGTCCTTATGAACCTAGGGTGATATGATGGACTAACTAGTCTTCCTAAGTGAACTAAGGTCAACTAAACCTATCTAGACTCTTATTAGCTGGATTTAAAGCCAAAGAGGACTTGACCTAGACTAGTTATTAATTATGCACCATCAAGCGCATCATAATAGCGAGAATTGACATTTACACGCAAAGCATACATATCTAGGGCATGGAATTAAAGAATACTTTGGCATATTCTACTACTAAACATATAGATAGAAGCTACTTGTGCCATTAAGTATTCAAACACACACATGGACATGTACACAAGCATACCTACTTCATGTAATCACCATACAAACACATTGACATACAAGCATAATAATTTAGAGGTGGTTAATAGCAAATAGACTTCAATATACATATGCAACATCATTGAGACATTTCTACAAACACATATACATGTAAGTAAATTTGCCATAGAAACCCTAGGCACAAGCACATGTATATATACAAATCCATCAAATTTTCATTAACAAAGAGTAGTGACCAATCCATAAATAGAAGAATAATCATCCTACATAGCTCTAATCATACATAATTAGATTTGGGATAAAAGAGATACCTTTCTATCTAAATCCATACTTTACAATCCATGAGCTATGCTCAATCCTTTTGTTTGACCCTCTTAGAGCCTTAATTCCAAAGTGTTTTTGTGTTTGGAAGCATGTGTGTGAGGTGGGTTTAGGTGGATTTGGGCTTTAAGGAAAATAGGTGAAATAATGGATGTTCTCCTGCAAAAATTATTGAAAAATGGCTTAAATAGAGCTATCAACGAATAGGGTTGGGGGACCAACCGGTCGACCGGGCTTGGGGCTTGGTCGACTAGCCTAAATTGGCCATGACATGAGGTCGACCGGCCTTGACAATAAAATGCTCATATCTTGCTCGTTTTGACTCCGATTCGCATACCATTTTTTATATGGCTTTGTAAAGATTTTGGGGATCTCCAAAGCCATTTTTCTTCATCTTTTTCACCCTATAAACATCCAAACATTGTACATGTCCTCTGTCATTGCAAGCTCCAAATTTGGCTCCCGTTGTGCTCGATTTCACCTCGGTCGCTCCTTCCTTTGTCCGACCACTTTTAAATGCATCTTCCAAGGCTTGTTTAAGTCCCAAACACCTTTGGATTTAATTCACATCCCAAACACCATCAATCAGGCTTGAATCATCTATCCCAATCTCCCCTAAAATAAGCAACAAACATGCATTAGTGTAGCATTTAAGTCCGAAGCTTAACTATGAACATGTAAATCCTAATATGCACAAGTATGACCTAAATGCTAAATTAATACACCAAATGAAGCACAAAACACCTCAAAACAAGTATATACATGTAATGCACATGTACACACAAAACCAATGCATCACTTGTCCCTTGCCAGTAGAACTTAAGCATAAGGCTTATTAGGCAATCAAGGCCTTAAATTTCGATATGACAAGAGCAGGTGAGAAAATGAAGCTTGACCTAACAGAATTGGAGTAGCATAAGTATGACCTAGTGGGTGAGAAAAGAATGTTTAGGTATTGTGCAATCAACATGCCTCACAAAATCCACAAAAAGTCAAATTCTAACACTAAGTAATAACATATTCTACAATCCAACTCTAGCCTAAAACAATTAGTTCAACATGCTAAAAGATAGTGCAAAACTGAATATTAACCACACAAACATCAATTCCATGTCTCGAAAATTAAAATCCAAGTTTAGAACCTCTTCTCCTTTTAATTTCACTCAAATTCAACTCCGAACTGCAAATTTCAGCAAAGAATCCCAAGAGGATAGCACCTTTTCTATAGAATTCTTCACCAATTTAGCTCACCTTTAGACCCCAAAACAGTCCTAGAACCTGCAAAATCAAGCACACAATTAATGTATTTATATGACACTAACTAGTAGAAAGCAAGCTCAAAGAAAGGAACAAGAAAAATCTCTTGTTTTTGCAGCTTTTAAGACTTATTTCTGCTCTTTTTTATTGTAGAGAAGCTTGCTGGAAATTGCTCAAAAATACCCTTAAACAGCCCTTAAAAATTCCCTCTTTATGTAAGTGAGTGTGAGAGTCTAAGTGAGATTATGTGTGTGTTTGGTGCTGAAAAGATGGACGAAAAAGAAGAAAATGAAAGCTATTCGGCATTACTTTTTCCCTTGCTAAACTTGTTCCAACCCTCATACTTTTACTGCTACTTATGATGATCTTTATATATAAGTGCATGTGCTATGTCAATTAAGTGAAAGAAAAGAAAAGGTGGAGGGGAAGGAGGGACTGGTCCATGGGTACTATAGGTTATATTTATAATATATAATATATGAAATATGATATTTGAAATATTATAATAATAATAATAATAATAATAATAATAATAATAATATAATAATAATAATAATAACAATAATAATAATAATAACAATAATAATAAACACTAAATATATACATATATTTAATTCTATCTTAACACTTAATTAATGAAAGAGTAATCAAATTAATTCCCACCCTATTCTTGCTCTCAAACCCTAGAGCCTAATAAATGTGTTCTAAATCTAATTCACTAATTTACTATCAACCCTAATTTTAATCTGACCTAATTAATGGATTAACTAGTTTCCTAATTCCTAATTAATCTAAGTTACCAATTTAGTCTAACTACCTAAATTATATTACTAATTAGACTTATTACCTAATTCCTAGTTAACAATTAACTAGCTAAAACTAGTTAAAGTAATACCACTAAAATAAAAACATAAAAAAAGAAAAGGAAAAGTACACAATACACCAATACTTAATGAGACTCAATAAGCATTCAAAAGCTCAAAATATACAAAATTAGCACCAAAAACACATACTTAAACACATTTCAAATCATGCAATTCACGCTCCAAATACACACACATTAACAACCCCAAACCTTCTCCTTGTTTGCCCCTAAGCAAGACTACTCTTCAGTTTAACTCATGATGCTCAAAAGGTTGCCAAAGATATGGACTTACTGCCTTCACGAATCTAAGGAGTACAAGAGGTCATTCCTATAGTAGAAAAGGGATTTCCAAGCATTTTTTCATATCCTCCTCTCAATCACAAGAGTTCTTGATTGCTATCTCATGGCACAAGCCTAAATAACCCACAAGCGCACGGGTCATGTTTAGCATAGTATGTGTAAGAATAGGATCGAATCCATAGGGAGGCATAACGTGTAAGATGTCCTAAGGTAAGCATGTCTTAAAAGCTATGTGTTGGGTCCCTAAACTATGATATTTTTGGATTTTTGGTTTGAGGGGAGCTCAAGAAAGATAAATCTACTCTAAGTGTAAGAAAATAAAAGGGCGAGTATGTATGTGACGGGAGAATCAAGTGATCTAAGGGTGTCAAACACATGGAAACAAGGACTAGGGTGATTACATCTTGTTTATGGGTGATTACTACCTCTTGCTAGGGTTACTTGATGGATTAAACTAGGTGCTCTCATTTAGACCTCTAATTAGCCTCCTAATTGATACCCTATGGCTAAGTGTAGGTCTATCCCTAAGTGACAATACCTAGCAGTATAGCGTGGTCTTTATGACTTAGGATTTAGGGCAAGACAATATGGTTCTAGGTGAGTTTAGATCAATCCAACCATAGTACTTAGTCCTTTAATTAGTTCCCTAGTTTAACCCTAGGTCTTTATGCGAGTCCATCCCTAAGTGATACGCTATTCGTAAGCACAAGCCTAAATAGCCCGCAAGTGCACGGGTCGTGTGTAGTACGGTGTGTACGAGTGTGGGGTCAAATCCATGGGAAGGCCTAACGTGCATGGTGTTCTAAGCTAAGTTTGTCCTAAAGAGCTACGTGTTGGGACCTAAACTACACTCTTTTTTGGGGATTTTTGGTTTAAAGGGAGCTCGGAAAAGTAAAGCTAAACTAAGGACAAGGAAATAAAAGATGTATACGTGTGAAGGGGGAATCAAGTGATCTAAGGGGGATTCAAACGTCAGAAATGGGAGACTAAGGTGATTACATCTTGTTTATGGTGATTACTACGTATATCTCGGGTTACTTGATGGATTATACTAAGTGCCCTAATCTAGACCTATAATTAGCCTCCTAGTTGGTACCCTAAGCCTCAGTGCGGGTCTGTCCCTAAGCTTCGCCCCACTTAGAGCTACGGCATAGTCCTTATGTACCTAGGGTGTTAGGGTGGACTAACTAGCCTTCCTAAGTGAACTAAGGTCAACTAAACCTATCCAGACTCCTATTGGCTGGATTTAAAGCCATAAGGGACTCGACCTAGGCTAGTTACAAGTTTTGCACCATCAATCGGATCACAATAGTGGATATTAATGTTTAACTGCAAAGCAAACACATCTAGGGTATGGCATTCAAGAATACTCTGCAATATTCCACTACTAAACACATAGACATGCTTAGATTACGCCAATTTAAGCTATAGCACCTGACATGTATGCAATAGAAGCTATTCATGCTATTATGTATGTAAACACACACACATAGACATGTATATAAACATTCCCATTTCATGTAATCTTCACACAAACCCATAAACATGGTAGCATAATGATTTAGAGATAGTTAATATCATAATAGACTTCAATATACATATGCTACATCATTGAGGCATTTCAACAAACATATAGGCATGTATGTAAAATAGCCTTTGAAGCCCTAAGCATAAAGCATATATACATAAATCCATCAAGTTACCATTAATAAAAATAGTAATCAATCCATAAATGCCAGAATAATCACTCTACATAGCTCTAATCAAACATAATTAGACTTAGGATAACAAAAAGAAACCCTTTTATCCATAGCCAAGCTTTACAATCCATGAGCTATGCCCTAAATCCTAGTGTTTGATCCTTTAAATCCTTGATTCCAAGTGTTAAATGTGTTTAGAAGTGAGTGTGTGAGGTGAATTTTGGTGGATTTTAGGTTTTAGGAAGTGGGTGCTTGATTTGGGTGTTGTTCTCCTTCAAAAAGGGCTGAAAAGTGGCTTAAATAATACTTTCAGCGCATCCAACCGGGGTCTCAACTAGTTGGCCGGCTTTGGGGCTAAGTCATCCGGCTAAAATTGGCCTAGATTTTGATTCGGCCGGTTGACCGGCTGACAGGATGTCGATCGGTCTTGATAGTAAAATGTCCATATCTTGCTCGTTTGGGCTCCGATTCGTGCACCATTTTTTTCATGGCTCCGTATCGTTATGGGGGATCTCCCAAGCCATATTTTGCATCCTAAAACATGTCCAAATTTTTTCATGTCCTCTTTAGGTTGCAAGCTCCGAATTTGGCTCACGTTGCGCTTGTTTTCACCTCGGTCGTTCCTTCTTTCGCCCGGCCACTTCCAAATGCACTTTTCTTCATTCATTTATTTCCAAAACACCCTTGACTTTGTTCCACACACCAAGCACCCTCAATCAAGCTCTAATTATCTCTCCAAATCACACCTAAAACAAGCAATACATGCCATTAGTGCAGCATTTAAGTCTTAACTTCAACTATGAACATGTAAACACTAATATGCACAAGTATGACCTAAAAGCTATACTAATACACCAAATAAAGCTCAAAACAGCTCAAAACAAGTATATACTTGCAATACATAAACACACAAAACAAACACATCAATACCCCCAAACCTTCTCCTTGCTTGTCCCCAAGCAAGCATACCTAAGTTTACCTCTATAGTCGATACAAAGGGTTGCCTAAAGAATTGACTTGCTATCATGGTTGGCCTAAGAAGCATGAAGGGGGCATTCCTATTGTGGAGAGATCCTCAAGTCTCTTCAAATCCTTTCTCTAATCATAAAGGGCCTTGAACCTCGTGGGAAGTTCCCGAGTAGCCAAACCACCACAAGCCTAGGATTCTAACGCATGCACTCGGGATGTTGAGATTTCATGCCTCGTCAACTAAGGTAGGCTCCCCAACATGCACAAAGCCTCAAAAACAAGAAGAGAGAGAATATACATACACAATGGCTTATGAAAAGCCTTATTCACATATCTACATAGAGGATAACTTGTGCTAAGTTCACATTGTGTCACTTATGTACTTATTCACAAAAATTTTTGGTGCCTTTGGCTTTTTCTCTTTTTCACTTTTTTTTTATATTTTTGCACCTTTTTGTCTTTTTCAATTTTTTTTGAATTTTTCATGCTTTGCATTGCATTTACACAAAAACGAAGAAAAATAAAGGTTTTGTCACATCAAAAAGAACTAATCAAGAAAGAGCACTCATATCAACAACCCTATTTCAACACTCTTTTTTACTAAGCTACGAGGTGGCTACAGGGGTTATTCTTCAAGGTCCTCACTCCCTACAACTTTTAAGAGCATCCCCTCCAAGACCCGATTTTCAATCAACTCCATTCATTTCTCCACAATGCAACTCACATTCACCAATCAATTAAATCAATTACAAAAGCTAACACTCCAATCAACCAAAAGACAAAACAACTCTACACGCATCAAAATCAAAAAAAATTTCACCATTTTAAGCATATAATGCACATCTACCCTACATAAAGCATATAACAAGAATACCAAACTCCCACACCATCAAACCTAAACTTCGCTTGTCCTCAAGCAAATAGAAGAATACTACTCAATAAGCAAATCGGCAACACAAAGCAAGTAAGGGTGGTGGGGACAAGGTAGATAAATAAGGAACAAATGGAGAAAGGATAGATGCAACCTTGTGTTCTTTGAAGCTCTTCCGATGCCAATGATCAATAATTTGTCTACTAACCCTGTTTCCCAACAAATGACAAACACTCACAAAGCACAAGATTACTAACATTTGCCATGTGAGCTTGCATTGGCATCATTAAATGATAAACAAGGTATACGAAGAATGGGAAATGATAGAAGTGAGGATCAACAATTGAAAGGGTGAAAAAGGAAAACAAAAAGCAATTGAAAATGAAAGAAAGATAATACTAAATGTAGACAAATAAAAATGAAAAGCAACAAAAGAAAATGGAATATAAACATGTCTAGGGTGCCTCGTAGCAGCGCTAGATTTAACTCCTCCAACCGGGCGCTAATGTTAAAGCAAAACATGTTTAAAATTGCAAGACACAAATTGTTGGATATTCAGCCATGCACAGATAGTAAAAGGAAAACGGTCATGTACTATATGATGGGGTAATGAATACACAATGCACCATTTTCAAGATTTCACCTCGAAACATCAAATGAAAATGTGTGTGCAAGTGTATAAGGTGTTATGCATAAACATGGAAGATCATGCCCCACTTGCTCTTCAACTAACCACCCCATTACCTTCTTCTCATAATCAAGGGCTAGGAACGCACCTTCCCTATGGGTCAAAGATAGGTTTAATGCATGCAACATGGGAAATGTGCTTTCTAACCCTGGATGAAAGTGTTCTAAACTAGAAAGCACAAATGTGAGCTCTAAAGAGAGAGACTCATCGGAATAGGAAAGAAGAGTGGGAACGACTCTCAAAGAAGGAAGGGCAAGGATAAGGGTCGATGAAGTACTACACTCTTCTTCTCCACAAGATACAACATGTTCAAGCCTACGTCATTCTAACTCCTTACTAGGGGTAGATTCGATCCTAATTTCCATTAATGATTCATCAAACATCCAAAAAGACCCACAGATCATTCTTCCACGCACACTAATTTCTCTTTTATGCGTCTTCTTAGAGTTGCTATTGTCTTCAACATCATGATTCTTAACTCCAGGAGACTTATCATCTAAAACCTCCAAAATTGATGTCTTGTTTTCCCCAACGAATGACTTTAAACCTTCACTAGATAAAGTCTCTTCAAATTCAACAATACATTCATCACTAGTGGGTGTCATCTCACCATTATGCTCTTCATATGGGGTAGATACACATGGAGGGGACAATGAGGACTCAAAGGATTTCGGGTCATGGATGCGTGAATGCTCAAGGGAAGTGTATACCCTAGACTCCCTAAATGAGGACTCAAAATGCAAATGAGTGCTATGATCATGAGACTCAACCTCTAAGAGTGTGGAATGAGGAGAAAGAAAAGGCTCACGTGACTCAATGGAAGATGTTGAAAGCTTAGGAAGATAGGGTACTATTTCCTCTAAAACATATTCATAAGAGTCATCGAGAACCAAATTATCATCAAGCTCATTCTCATTCTTACTACAAGATGTGCTCTCCCCATCAACCTCTTTTTCTAATCATCTCTCCAAGACATCATCTTTTTCACCACTATTTCTCTCATCTCTAGGTCTCTCTCCCATCTCTTCAACTCATTCTAAAGGTATTTCAACATTCTCACTTATGAGTTGCATACTCTCAACCATGCTCTTCAAACGCTCACCTACAAATTTAATGTCTTGCTTCAAACTCTCTAGTTCCTCTTGATTGGATCGGAGGAGAGATAAGAGACAGTCAAGTATTTCCTCTTGTGGAAGATCTAAAAAAAGAGGGCTCTGAGTGAAAATGGTAGACATCTTAATTAAGATTACTATAACCACAACCATTGTATGACTCAGAGGATGGGTAGGTAGGAAAAGATTATGGGAAGGATGAACTCCCAATATAGGGAGGTGTATCGAATGAAGAGTCATCTTGACCCCAATTTCAAAATGCATGATGTTGCTCCCAGGAATCATGATAATAGGATGAAGATGCATACATAGGCATATGATTGCTAGGGGCATTGGGCGTAGCATGCAATCAGGGATAAGGGTGAAAGGTAGGGCAACTATTGGAATCATGAGCTCGGCTTCCACATAGATTGCAGTAAGAAGAATATGTATCCCTACAGTTATGACTTCTAAATGAAGATGCATGAGATGATCAATGACTATAGGGGTCATAGTTAGCACTAGCCCTAGATGGGGAATTTTCATGGGGACAGAAAATAGTTGGATGCATAAAACTTCCATAGATGCGACATGCAATGGGAACACGTTCGGGTGGTGAGGAAGAGGATACAAGTGACCACCATGATGCATTAAGATCATTCATGATTAATTTACACAAGTAAGCCTCTTCACAATGATTAACAACTTTTTCTTTGAATTTTCTTTATTAATCAAAATAAAGAAAACATGAAAAGAAAAGATAAAACAACACATAACGAGCTAAGACACACAAAAACTAAGAAACCAAACAACCGTTGCCTCCTCAGCAACGGCGCCAAAAACTTGATACGCTATTCATGAGCACAAGCCTAAATAGCCCGCAAGCGCACGGATCGTGTGTAGTACGGTGTGTGTGAGTGTGGGGTCAATTCCATGGGGAGGCCTAACGTGTATGTTGTTCTAAGCTAAGTGCGTCTTAAAGAGCTATGTGTTGGGACCAAAACAGCACTCTTTTTGGGGATTTCTTGTTTAAAGGGATCTCGAAAAAGTAAAGCTAAACTAAGGATAAGGAAACAAAAGATATATGCGTGTGAAGGGGGAATCAAGTAATCTAAGGGGATTCAAACGTCGAAAATGGAATACTAAGGTGATTACGTCTTGTTTATGGTGATTACTACGTCTTTCTAGGGTTACATGATGGATTATACTAAGTGCCCTAATCTAGACCTATAATTAGACTTATTACCTAATTCTTAGTTAACAATTAACCAACAAAAACTAGTTGAAGTAATACTACTAAAAAAAAACATAAAAAAAAAGAAAAAGAAAAGTACACAATACACCAACACTTAATGAGACTCAATAAGCATTCAAAAGCTCAAAATATACAAAATTAGCACCAAAACACATACTTAAACACATTTCAAATCATGCAATTTATGCTCCAAATACACACACATCAACACCTCCAGACCTTCTCCTTGTTTGTCCCTAAGCAAGACTACTCTTAAGTTTAACTCATGTTGCTTAAAGGGTTGCCAAAGATATTGACTTGTTGCCTTCACGAATCTAAGGAGTACGAGGGGTCGTTCCTATCGTAGAAAAGGGATTTCCAAGCATTTTTCCATATCCTCCTCTCAATCACAAGGGTTCTTGATTGCTATCTCATGGCACAAGCCTAAATAGCCCACAAGTGCACGGGTCGTGTGTAGCATAGTGTGTGTAAGTGTAAGATCGAATCCATGGGGAGGCTTAACGTGTAAGATGTCTTAAGCTAAGCGTGTCTTAAAAGCTATCTGTTGGGTCCCTAAACTATGATATTTTTGGATTTTTAGTTTGAGGGGAGCTCAGGAAAGATAAATCTACTCTAAGTGAAAAAAAATAAAAGGGCAAGTATGTGTGTGATGGGGGAATCAAGCGATCTAAGGGTTTCAAACAAATGGAAACAAGGACTAGGGTGATTACATCTTGTTTATAGGTGATTACTACCTCTTGCTAGGGATACTTGATGTATTAAATTAGGTGCTCTCATCTAGACCTCTAATTAGCCTCCTAATTGGTACCCTATGGCTCAGTGTAGATCTATCCCTAAGTGATGATACCTAGCAATACAGTGTGGTCTTTATGACTTAGGATTTAGGGCAAGACAATATGGTTCTAGGTGAGTTTAGATCAATCCAACCCTAGTACTTAGTACTTTAATTAGTTCCCCAGTCTAACCCTCGGACTTTATGCCATTCGTGAGCACAAGCCTAAATAGCCCGCAAGTGCATCGGTCGTGTGTAGCACGGTGTGTACGAGTGTGGGGTCAAATCCATGGGGAGGCCTAACGTGCATGGTGTTCTAAGATAAGTTTGTCCTAAAGTGCTACGTGTTGGGACCTAAACTATACTCTTTTTTGGGGATTTTTGGTTTAAAGGGAGCTCAAAAAAGTAAAGCTAAACTAAGGACAAGGAAATAAAAGATGTATGCGTGTAAAGGGGGAATCAAGTGATCTAAGGGGGATTCAAACGTCAGAAATGGGAGACTAAGGTGATTACATCTTCTTTATGGTGATTACTACGTCTTTCTAGGGTTACTTGATGGATTATACTAAGTGCCCTTATCTAGACCTATAATTAGCCTCCTATTGGTACCCTAAGCCTCAGTGTGGGTCTGTCCCTAAGCTTCGCCCCACTTAGAGCTACGGCATAGTCCTTATGTACCTAGGGTGTTAGGGTGGACTAACTAGCCTTCCTAAGTGAACTAAGGTCAACTAAACCTATCCGGACTCCTATTGGCTAGATTTAAAGCCAAAGGGGACTCGACCTAGGCTAGTTACAAGTTTTGCACCATCGATCGTATCACAATAGCAGAAATTAGCAATTAAGTGCAAAGCAAACACATCTACGGTATCGCATTCGAGAATACTCTGGAATATTCTACTACTAAACACATAGGCATGCTTAGATTACGCCAATTTAAGCTTTAGCACCCGACATGTATGCAATAGAGGCTATTCATGCTATTATGTATGTAAACACACATAGACATGTATGTAAACATACCCATTTCATGTAATCATCACACAAACACATAGACATGCTAGCATAATGATTTAGAGAGGGTTAAGAGCATAATAAACTTCAATATACATATGCTACATCATTGAGGCATTTCAACAAACATATAGACATGTATGTAAAATAGCCTTTGAAGCCCTAAGCATAAAGCATATATACATAAATCCATCAAGTTACCATTAATAAAAATAGTAATCAATCCATAAATGTCAGAATAATCACTCTACGTAGCTTTAATCAAACATAATTAGACTTAGGATAAAAGAAAGAAACCCTTTTATCCATAGCCAAGCTTTACAATCCATGAGCTATGCCCTAAATCCTAGTGTTTGATCCTTTGGATCCTTGATTCCAAGTGTTAAATGTGTTTATAAGTGAGTGTGTGAGGTGATTTTTGGTGGATTTTAGGTTTTAGGAAGTGGGTGCTTGATTTGGGTGTTGTTTTCCTTCAAAAAGGGCTGAAAAGTGGCTTAAATAAAACTCTCAGTGCGCCCAGCCAGGGGCCCAACAGGTATCCGGCTTTGGGGCTAAGTTGTCTGGCTAAAATTGGCCCAGATTCTAATATGGCCGGTGGCCTTAACAGGAGGTCGACTAGTCTTGATAGTAAAATGTCCATCTCTTGCTCGTTTTGGCTCTGATTAGCGCACCGTCTTTTTTCATTGCTTCTTATCGTTGTGAGGGATCTCCCAAGACATATTTTGCACCCTAAAATATGTCCAAAATTTGTCCATGTCCTTTTTAGGTTGCAAGCTCCGAATTTGGTTCACGTTGCACTTGGTTTCGCCTTGGTCGCTGCTTCTTTTGCCTAACCACTTCCAAATGCACTTTTCTTCATTCATTTATGTCCAAAACACCCTTGGATTTGTTCCACACACCAAGCACCCACAATCAAGCTCTAATTATCTCTCCAAATCACGCTTAAAACAAGCAATAAATGTGCATTAGTGTAGCATTTTAGTCTTAACTTCAACTATGAACATGTAAACTCTAATATGCACAAGTATGACCTAAATGCAATATTGATACACCAAATGAAGCTGAAAACACCTCAAAACAAGTATATACTTGCAATACATAAACACACAAAACAAACACATCACTAAGCTTCGCCTTACTTAGCAATACGGTGTGGTCCTTATAAACCTAGGGCATTAGGGTGGACTAACTAGTCTTCCTAAGTGAACTAAGGTCAACTGAACCATTCTTGACACTTATTGGCTAGATTTAAAACCAAAAGGGACTCAACCAAGGCTAGTTACTAGTTGTGCACCATCTATCACATCACAATAATGGAAATTGACATTAAAGTGCAAAGCAAACACATCTAGGGCATATTTTACTACTAAACACATAGACATGCTTAGATTACACTAATTGAAGTAATAGCACCCAACATGTATGCAATAGAAGCCATTTATGCTATTTAGTACACAAACACACACATAGGCATGTATATAAGCATACCCACTTCATGTATTCACCACACAAACATATAGACATGCTAGCATAATGACTTAGAGATGGTTACGATCATAATATACATCAATATACATATGCAACTTCATTGAGGAATTTTATTAAATGCATAGACATATATGCAAAATAGCCTTTGAAACCCTAAGCATAAAGCATATCTTCATAAATCTATCAAGTTCCCATTAATAAAAAGTGGTAATCAATCCATAAGTATAAGATATAATCACCTTACATGCTCTACTTATACATTTATTAACATGGGAT
The DNA here is from genome assembly GCA_028554755.1 of Cordia subcordata. Classification (NCBI taxonomy): domain Eukaryota; kingdom Viridiplantae; phylum Streptophyta; class Magnoliopsida; order Boraginales; family Cordiaceae; genus Cordia; species Cordia subcordata. The sequence continues at coordinate 5,090,479 of JAPTOF010000009.1, forward strand.
AAAAGAGAAGTAAGGAATATACTCTTCTATCCAAAGCTAATCCTTTACAATCCATGAGCATGAGCCCCAAATCTTGTGTTTGATTATCTTAGATCCTTGATTCCTAGGTGTTTTTGTGTGTGAAAGAGTATGTGAGAAATGGGCAAAGAGGATTAGGGTTTTTGAGAAGTGGGTATAAAGTAGGTGTGAGAGATGGAGTGATTAGATTCTGAAAATAAGCCTAAAATCATGCTTTTATAGCTCCTCAGCAGCACTATTGGCTGACCCTATTAGCTAGCCGGTACTTTTGGAGGTCGACCCGGTACAAAATTGAGCTCTTTGGATTTATCGGGGCACTATACCAGGGATTACAAAATCGGTACGTATTTGGGGACCCTATCGGCTAGTCCCTTCACTATTCTTTGTCTTTTCACCAGCGATTTTCAATATCGAGCTCGTTTATTTCTTATTTGTGCTTGTCCCATCCCAAAACTCACCTACAGCATAAAGTAAAGTATTTAGTGTAGCATTTAATTTGTAAACTCGTTATAAACACTTAACTTCACTTATGAGCAATTATTACTTAAGTACTACACTAATCTACCAAAGAAGCATAAATCACCTTAAAATATATAAAGAAATATAATGGAAATACAAACACAAAACCAGCACATCAGTTCTCATACCTCTCAAGGACATGCCAAGTAATTAGAACCACCACAAACCTAGGATTCCAACTCGCGTAGCCAGGATGTTGATATTTCATGCCCCTATGAACTTACAGGGCCTCCTAACATGCACTTAGCCCAAAGATACAAGGAAAATGGAGAATTACAACACAATGGCTTGCAATTGGCATAAAATCCTTATTCACGACATAATGACATGATGTTCTCAGTGATTGGGGCCCCTTGTAGCGAGCTTTCAACCAATACATCTCAGCCACTTAAGGCTTAGGGTACTAAAGGAAGAAACCCCTCCCGGGCATACTAACTCGGGTTTCGCCAACTAGTTCAAATAGAAAATTAAAAGGGAATGAACTAAACATGCGTCAAATTGACATTGTGTCCTTTGACACTTGTTCAACGTACTTCATTTTTCCTCGCCATTTGGTTTTTGTTTTCTCATTTTTCACTTTCTTTTTCTAGTTTTTTTCAATCTTTTTCACTTTTCTTCTCATTTTTGCATTTTCTCATTACATAACATAAACAAAAAGAAAAGAAAAAAGAAAATGTTAGCACACACTAAAAGAACCAATCAAGTTAGGGGCACTCACATCAACAACCTTCTAAAAATACTTGTTCCAACCAAGTTATGAGGCAACTACAAGGTGCATTCTTAGAAGTGTTCACTTCCCATAGTTTTCAAAAAGATTCTCTTCAAAGTCAAGTCCTAGTTCTCCCTCCATTCATTTCATCCTTACAATACAACCTCATCTTTGTCAATCAATTAAGTCAATCAATAAGAGCCAACATTCTAATCAATCAAGAGATAAATGACTATATATGCACAAAAAATCAAAAACATTTCACCATTTAGAGAAAAACTATGCAAATCTACCCTTTATGACAAATGTGAAAAATGCATAGAACTCCCACACCCTTAACCCTAAACTTTGCTTGTCCTTAAACAACTAGCAATGAACAACAAACAAACAAGCAATAAAGCACGCGTATGAGAAGTGTGGAAAGGGTAGAAAATGGGGAAAAGAGGATGGAAAAATACACATTTGTGTTCACATGACTTCATAAATGCCAATAAAATTCCAATCATCAACTAACCTATTTCTCATTAATACATAAACACTCAAAAAGCACACGAGATTAGTAGACATATACCATGCAAGTTTGCATTGGCATTAACAAATAAGAACGAGGATTTATGCAAAAAGTGGAGAAAGGGATTCCAAGGAACAGGAACAATGCTTTTGCTATTAAAAGGGAAAGAAAAGAAAAAAGAAAAAAGAAAGAAAGAAATGCATAAAAGAAAAAAAAAAGAAAAGAATGAAATTACCAAACTCTAGGTTGCCTCATAGTAGTGCTAACCATTATGCTATCAGCCAGGCAAGCTTCAGTCATCAAGTGTCATAAGAAGGCTCCTGTAGCTCAATGGACTCCACCCTAGCATGCTCGGGTCAAATGAATGCTTGAGGCACTGCCTATTCACATCTAATACCCGTCTGTCCTTTAAATCCTTGATCTTGATCACTCTAGAAGGGTAGGTTTTAATAACCTCATATGGACCATCCCATTGACTTCTCAATTTACCTGGAAAGAGCTTCAATCTAGAATTAAACAACCAAACTTTGTTAATAGGAGAGAAAAATTTCCTAAGGATATGCCTATTATGCATTTTCTTCATTCTCTTTTTATAAAGCTTGGCATTTTTATACGCCTCATATCTCAACTCCTCCAAGTCAGCTAAGTCAAGCTTTCTTTACTCACTTACAATAGACAAGTCCAAATTTAAAGCCTTAACAGCCTAATATGCTTTATAATCTAACTCTCCAGGTAGATGCAAGCCTTTCCATAAACCAAGTGCTTCTCTTCCAAAACTATTCTTGAAAATAAAAGTGTGCTTAAAGTTTTAAAAATTTTAAGAAACTTCAAATTAATCTTCAAAGGCATGTCCTTGATTTCAAAAGTTGTTTATCAAATAATTTTGATATGTTATTTTCTTGTTCAAATGTTTTAAACCCTCATGGACATGCTAGAAACACTTGCAAAGTGAAAGAGGCACTTGTTGAAGCAAACTGGCAACTAGAATTTCATTTTGGAACTGCCGGTTGGTGACTAGCAGAGCCTTGTGGCCGACCAACAATTCCAAAGAGAAATGGATATACTGCTTGTCAGTTATCCGATCGACAGCTGCGCAGATTTGCTATTTTGACTGTTGACAATGCATTTATCACTCTTATAAATACCCTCTTCACCCCCAATTTGAAAAGAACCCTAGATTTTGAATTCCAAATATTTGCTAAGCTATTTTTTCATCTTTTGAAACACTTTTTGCTTGGGAAATAATTCTTGTGTGCTACAAATTTGCATTAATGTTGAGCAAACTTTGAGCTTTTCATTTTCATATTTAGCTTTTTAGAAGTTATAGTGATTTTGCTTGAAGAAACCCTCCTCTTATTATTAACACATACATACCATAGTTTCATTATCTTGGAAAAATTGTAAAGCTCTTTGAGCATAGCGAAATCCTTAGCAAAAAGACTAAAGAGATGTGAAGAGTTGGTTTAAACATCACCAAAATTTGAAGAAGCTTGATAGTGGACGATTGATTCAAGTCCTGAGGGGAGAATCTTTAGCCGGTAGACGTAGGCTTTGCCGAACCACCTAAAAATAGGTTCTCGCTCTCTCTCTCTCCCCCCCCCTCTCTCCCTTTCTCTCTCTTTTTCTATCTCTTTTCTTGATTGCTAGCTATTTTCACAATTGTGGTCAACATGTTTGTTGAAATGCCTAACTAATGTGCTTATGCTAAAAAATTGGTTATTTTTCTTGATTATATTTATATCTATCTAAGGAAAATCATATTTGTACTATAAATTGATATAGTTTATATTTTGTCTAATTGATTTTAATTAAAAAATCATATATAACTAAATTCACCACCCTATTTAGTTATATTGCCACCTACATTGCTCACTATTGCACATGCCAATGCAAGCTTGCATGGGCAATGCTACTAACCTCGTTTGCTTTGTAAGTGTTTGTGGATTATGAGTGATAAGGTTAGTAGTTTGTTAATTAACCATTAGCATGGAGAGTTTTGAAGAAAACGCAAGGTTGTATCTATCCTTTCTCCACTTGTCCCCCAATTTTTGCCCCGTCCCAACCACCCTTACTTGTTTTGTGTGGATTATTTGCTTGTCGTGTGGTTTTATTTTATTTACTTGAGGACAAGCAAAGTTTAGGTTTGGGGGTATGGGAGCTTGGTTCTTATTGTTCTATGCTTTATTAGGGTAGGTTGCATTATGTTTGTAAAAAAAGGTAAAAATCTTTTGAATTTTGATACATGCAGAGTTATTTATTTCTTAGTTGATCATTATGTTGGCTATTGTGATTGATTCAATTGATTGGTGAAATTGAGTTGCATTGTAGGGAATGAATGGAGTGGATTGGCAACCATGTCTTAGAGGGGATGCCCTTAAAAATTGTATGAAGTACCATTAAAAATGCCCCTTGTAACCATCTCACGACTTAGTAGGAAAAAATTTTGAAAAAGGGTTGTTGATGTGGTGCCCCTTCCTTAATTGGTTCTTTCTCATGTGCCTAAGCCTTTCTTTTTCTTTTCATTTATTATGTAATGAGAACACAAAAATGCAAAAAATCCAAAAAAATGAGAAAAAGACAAAAGGTGCAAAACATAAAAAAGTTGAAAAAAATGAGAAAAAAATTGAAAAAGAGAAAAAGCCAAAAGTACCAAAAATTTTGTGAATAAGTGTATAAGTGACACAATATCAACTTAGAACAAGCTGTCCATTTTGTAGATATGTGAATAAGGCTTTTATAAGCCATTACATTTATATATTTTCTCTCTTCTTGTCTTTGAGGCTTTATGCATGTTGGGGAGGCCATTTTAGTCAAAGAGGCATGAAATATCAACATCTCAATTGTATGCATTAGAATCCTAGGCTTGTGGTAGATTGGCTAATTGGCAAGTTCCCATGAAGTATAAGGCCTTTTATATGTAGAGAGAGAATCCAAAGAGGCTTGGGGATCTCTCCACAATAGGAATGGCCCCTTCATGCTTTTTAGCCAAACCTTGATAGCAAGTCAATCCCTTAGGCAACTCTTCGCATCGACTTTAGAGATAAACTTAGGATTGGGCTTGCTTGGGGACAAGCAAGGAGAAGGTTTGGGGCTGTTGATGTGTTGTGTTCTTGTGTGTGTTTGCATTGCCAATTACTTATATTTTAGAGGTGTTTTGAGATTAACAGATGCATTAGTGTAGTACTTATGGTAGAGATAGGCTTAAGCTAAGTAATTATGCATAGTTGAGTTTAAGAGGTAAACACTATACTAATTGCTTATTTTTTGAAGACTTAGGTGATTTTGGGTTTGTTGTTGAGCTCACACGATGAAGGGTGATAAAGACCAAAGATGTACTAGTCGTAGGGAAGAAGTCGGAAAGAAAGAAGATGAAGAATGAAGACCTTAAGATGAACCGACTGACCTACAAGAGCAACCGGCTAACCGACTAGGTGAACTAGTAATTCTAGAGAAGAAAGGCTTGTGCTGACTGAGTCAATCAGCCATTAATTCTAAAGTGCTCCAAATTTAAGTCAACTAACCCCCTTTCAATTGGTCGGCCAGTTAAGCCAGCCAGTAGTGACTTTAAAGGCTATAAATAAGGCCACCACTACTTCACACAACCATCACACATACACAGAACCCTATCTTTATACACCTCTAATACACATATTAACACATCTACCCACCTAGATCTAAGCTTATTTTTGGAGGATTTTAACAACTTTTAGTGAAGATTTGCTTAAGATTGTAGAGAAACAAGCAAGGAGGAAGGGGAGCTCTCTAAACCCTCTTTCATCCTCCTTTATTTTATGCTTGAATAGATAGATTAGGGTGACTAAACTTGCGCAATGTGTTGATATTTATACTTTTTGTTATGGGATCCTATTGGTTGATATATATACATACTTTGTTCTAATTTTGAAAAGCTTTATATTATTTCATGTTCATGTGTTTGACGTAATGCTTGAATGAGTTATATATATATATATATATATATATATATATAGATTAAGTTGTACTTGCTATAGAACACTTCTAATCCTTAGTTATGCATGTTTATATGTGTGATTATGGATAATATGAAGTGGGTTAGTTCTATTCCTGTCTACAAAGGTATGAAACTTGCCTTATAGTGAATACATGTTCAAATATTGTTACATGTTGATGCATAAATGTTTACAATGGCGTAAATCAAACTTGTTTATGTTTGTATAGTGGATAGGACATCATATTCACAATGCCTTGCCTTAGAAAATATAGCGTTGCACCTATTAGACATCAATCTATTATAGTGTCGTAGAACAATGGTGTGCAAGTAAGGACTAGCCTAGATGGAGTCCCCTTTAGCTTTAAATATAGCTAATAGGAGTACAGATAGGTTGAGTCGACCCTAGTAACCCTAGGTCTTAGCTTTAAATACAACTAACAGTTTAAGAACTAGGGTAGGTTTGTTCTAGGACACCTAGGTAGCTTTCTTGTCCCTCAAATGGCCTAAGGTGCAAAAAGACCATACTGTAGCTTTAAACGTACACGCCTAAGGATGGACTCACCGACTCCTTGTGTATAATTAAGATACTAGGTAGTTGCTTAGTATTAGAGCATCAGTTAGTAAGCCAATGCCCTAAATCCCATTGCAACGAGGTAGAAAGTCACCTATTCGCAAGTGTAGGTCATCTTATCACCTTCCCATAGGTTTCATCCCCTTATATTAGCTTAGTTCTCACTTTTCCTTTCTAGTATTCGTAGTATAGTCCTTTTATTTCCCTCTTAGCTCCCGAAATCCAAAAAAGTACCACAATATGCTTAGTTTAAGTTTGTTTTAGACTTTTTCTAGAACACACTAGCATAGGATTCTTCCATATTTTATGTCTTCTTATGGTTCAACACCGGCATTAGTACTCACTATATTGCATGGCCCGTACACTTGTGGGACCTTTTAGGGCTCATACCTTCAAGGCACATCATTGATCATTTACCTTAACACCGAAATTTACAACTCCAATGGACTTACTGGTTTTAGAATAAAAAATGGGCATTATGCTCTCCTTAATAGGTGTCTCTAAATCCACATTAGCTATAATCTCATCAAATCCCTCAACCAATTCATTGCTAGTGGATATCTCCTCATAATCATACTCCTAAAAATAGGATTCCATCACTTATATCTTAAAACATCTATTTTCATCTTTACCTTCATGATCAATCCTATTCGTGCAATCATAATAGTCTATGCCTTTCACATCAAGATTGAAAGAATTAACCTCAAAGGATTCATCAATTTTATGGTCATCACCTCAAAAAGTAAAGGCTACGTAGCCTCGCTCAAAGGTCTCCCAGTCAGAGCTAGCTAGGGTGTCTTTAAGCTTTTTTAGTTCATCATTCTCGATAATGCTCTCTGCGTCATGGCTCTTCACACATAGGTTTATCACCTTATTCATAAAGAAATCTTCTTCATCCTCATCACTACCTACACTAGCTCTATTCATGGCCTCTGCTACCTTCATGGTAGACCTCAGATTCCTAAATTTCATCTCTAATTGCCCTGACTTACAACGAATGATTACATCTACTGCAAGAAAGGGACAACCTAAAAGGACGAGTGTAAAATGCCTACTATCATAACCCAAATCCATATCTAGCACTGTGAAATCTACGGGATATACGAACTCTCCAAACTAAACCATAACATCTTCCATAACTCCTCTAGGTCTACACTTTGATCTATTGGCTAGCTAGAGTGTAACATGTATGGGAGAATACTTACTTAGACCTTGCTGCTAATAAACAGAGTAAGGAATAAGGTCTACGCTAGACCCTAAATCAAGTATTACGTGATCAATCTGGATCTCTCAAATCCTACAAGGAATAGTGAAAGCTTTGGGATCACTCAACTTAGGCGGAAGGCACGATATACAAATACTACTCATCTTCTTTGATATAATTGATGTCCTACACTTCCTTGTGCAAAGGTCCTTGAAGAACTTAAAATATGAAGGAATAGAAAGAATTGCATCTATCAGGGGAAGATTAACCTTAAGATCTTTGAGATGCTCTAAGACAATGAAAGAACAAGTATTCTTACTGGGTGACGACTTCTTCAAAGTAGATGGGAACGGAACTTTAGGTGTAATACCTCTAGACTCATGGAAATCATCAATGGACTACTTTCCCTCCCTATGTAGGCGGGAAGCACTACTCTCACCAAGGTCTCTAATAGACTCAACTCTCTCAGTAGGACTCTCTCTATTATCTCTCTCAACAGGGCTATAGCTAGGCTCTTTAGACTCAAAAGGACTATTAGGTACAGGCTCTGCATATTCAACTCCTATCTTGTTGTCTACTATCCTATCGTTCCTAAGAATGGTAACAACTTTAGCCTGGGCTATATGGTGATAAGTGGGGTCGAAAGAGGAGTAGGACTAGACTCTAAGGTTCACCTCTAGGGTTCCCTCCCTATGTAGGCAGGAAGTACTACTGTCACCAAGGTCTCTAGTAGGCTCAACTCTTCCAGTAGGACTCTCTTTATGATCTTTCTTAACAGGGTTATGCCTAGGCTCTCCAGACTCAGAAGGACCACTAGGTACAGGCACTGCATATTCAATATCTATCCTGATATCCACCATCCTATCACTCTTAAGAGTGGTAATAGCTTTAGCTTAGGCTACATAGTGATAAGTGGGGCTGGAAGAGGAGCAAGACTAGACTCTAGGGTTTATCTCTAGCTGAGCAGGCAATTTTTTTGGATCTCTAGTGCTCATCTGATAGGCAAGCTGCCCTAACTGTGCCTCTATCTTGGCCATTTGCTACCTATGACTAGCTAGCTCTTGTCTATTATCCACTAATTCCTGCTACTGATTCTGGATCAACTGTATTATCTTCTCAATCATCATAATGCTAGTGGACTGAATACTAGATGGGGTAAGAAATGCTTGGGGCTGAGGAACACTAAGGAGTTTAGCATAACTCATGCTATGAAACCTTAGAGGATTAGCAGGATGAGGTCTATAATAGAATGAGGCCTGGAGTTGGGGATGGGAAGACTCAAATTGACCCTGACACCATGAAAGCTTTGGGTTGACCATCCAACCTAGAGTTTTTGTGTTTGAGTACGGATTGTACCCACGTGAGTACTCTTGTGTAGCACAAACTTGCTCTTTCATGAAATTGAGAGACTGGGGTGCTAAGGGGAAAGCCACAGTCTCATGAGATGACTTGAAACACAAACACATACCTCAACTACTGAAGGGGTGGAAGACAAACCTACGGGACTAGTCCTATGACCTTGTGAAGAAAGAGTCAAGGAAATTAGTTGGTCTATCTTATGCATTAAAGCATTAATCTCGGGCGGGCAAATCAGAAGAAACACCTACCTCATGAACACCTCTACTATTGGCTCCCTGACTAGTCCTATCTATAGCGGTGTTTTGGAAAGAGTTCTCGGCCAACAAATCCATTTTCTCCCATGCTTCACTCGATTTAAAGGTGTAGAATCCACCACCGGAGGCGACATTGACCATTGTTGTATTTTGCTCATTTAAGCCTAAAAAAAATTATTTTGGGAGAAAGTCATAATGGAAGTCTTAAGGTCGGCGGTTTTTTGCTACCAGAAAATTTTTTTATATAACCTAGATTGAAGCTTTTTTGCAAAATGTAATGCAACCACTATGTAGAGAATGATACCATGACCTAGTCTTATCCTTAAGGGAAAATGGGAACAACTTAAAGCGAATGGCTTCTGGAGACACTTTGGGGAAGTGAAAAGTGGAACTTATCTCTAAAAAGTCCTTTATGTGGTCTTAGGGACTCCCATTGCACTTCTCATAGAAGAAATGGAGCATTGCCAAACATGTTATGCTTGATCTCGAAATTCACCTTCCCTAACCCTAAAATATGGATAGCTAAGCTAGGCTTAAGTACGTTGGGGAGGAAGAATCCCCTAAGTGTGAGCTCATCATCTATGGGTAGGTACAACCTAAAGGGCTTTTGCCTAACATGCTCTTAGGCTTGTAGGGGTCCATAGTGATCATGCACTAGAGCGGGATTCATAGAGGGAACAAAAGCAATAGAAAGATTATTAGGATCGGCCATCTCTCTTAAAAACTCACTTAAATTCCTAAAATGATGTTCAATCCTATCAGGTTCGGGATCAAACGGAATTAGGGGATTCCCAAGGGATTGTCTACCAAGCATACAACACTATTCTAACTTTGACAACTTCAACCCTTGAAACTTCAAAATGTCTTAAAATTATAACAAGAAAACCACAAACCTATGGAATCTACCAAAAACAAAAACCAAAAGCAAAATAAGAAAGCCAAACAAATAAGCTATGCTATGCACAGAAAGTAAACATAAAAAGATCTAAGAAATTAAATGCAAAGCACGATAAACAACTACTAGAGCAAGCAAATAAAATAATGCAAAACAAACAAATGAAGCAATTACTAAAACACACAAGCAAAGAAAAAAAAAACCTTGCCCCTCCAGCAATGGCAAGAAGAACTTGCAAGCGTAGGGATCAATACAGTGTAGTGTACGCGAAAACTAGTGTTGAATCATAGGGAGGTAGATCGTTGAATAGATTCTATGTGTATGTGTGAAAAGTATGCATAGAGTGGGTGTGAATTGATTCTTCTAAAATGCTAAAATAGGGCCTTATTTTATGATACCGCTATTTGAGCACAAGCCTAAATAGCCTGCAAGTGCACAGGATGTGTGTAGTACAGTGTGTGCAAGTGCGGGGTTGAATCCACAGGGAGGCTACCTTAGTTTAGTCTCTATGTGCTCGGGTGCCTTAAACTAGCTACGTGCGTGTGTTTACTTACTTTAGGATGGAAGGGAGCTCGGAAAAAGGAAAAATAAAAACTAATCTATGGAGGAACTTAAGGGAACCAAACTAAGGAAGAAAACACTAATAAAGAAGAAGGGGACCTAGGGCGATTGCATTGCAACAAGACTTGGGCTATGATAACAGATGATGTCTATCTAAGGCTCGGGACTTCTATTGCCGTTGTGTTGATCGGGGGCTCTCTTAACCAATACTAGTGGTTCAACCCGTTAGCTGGATTTAAAGCTAAGGGCCAATCCCTCCTAGCCTACGCAATCCGTGCTTAGAACTTATCCTCTTGGCTGGATTTAAAGCCAAGGACTAGCACCTAAACACTACGTGACATTAAAACTCAATTAACCAACACTAACGTGGGTGAGGGATACTCTAGTCTAGGTTAACTTATCCACTTGGCTGGATTTAAAGCCAAGGACTAGCACCTAAACTCGACTAAGCATAGCATGTAACCTATTAGCTGGATTTAAAGCTAAAGCCTACTCTACTAAGCAAAGCCACGAGATTAAGCACAATCACATCACCCATATAAATAGATAAGAGCATTTAAAGCATAAATAATACATGCATATTCACTTAGGCATTTTAACAAACACATAGACATGTTTGATTTCCAATACATAGACATATTGAATCATGCCATAAATTTATGTAAATAAACATGTATTAAGAGCCAAAGATCTACACAAATCCATTATTCAAAGCCCTAATCTAATATACAACAACAATCAACCCTAAATCTAGCCTAATCTAGCAACATATTTACAAGAAATAGAGAAAGAACAAGAAGAACTTCCCTAAATTCTTGCTTCCAAATCCGTACAAATCCTTCAAATCTTTGTCTAATGCTTCAATCCTAGCTTGGTGTGGGGTTTAGATGGTGGTTTAGGGTGTTTTGTGAAGTGGGTAAAGGGTTAGGGTTTATTAGAATTTAAGAAATAAAAGTTCCTCCCCCGAAATTGAGTAGAAACGAGCTTTTTATAGATTCCTTCAGCGCACAGCCGGTCGACCGGCTCCTCTTTCTTGCTCGACCGACTTCAATCATGATGCTCTCTGGACTGGCCGGTCGACCTAGCCGGTCGACTGGCTTCTTGAGGAACTTGACTGGCTTCACTCTTTTATTCTCTGGAGCGGCTGGTCGACCGGCTCTTTTTCTAAGTCGACCGGCTGGATTAGAATGATCTCTTCTTTATTTCTTTTCTTCTGGTCTTCATCCGTTAGCTCATTTCTTCCTCGCATAAGCTTGAACCCTTCCAAAACACTCATAAAACATGGAATATAACACTTAGAATAGTATTTATGTACCTAAATACATTATGTACAAATATTAACAAATATGCATAAACTTTATACTAAGCGCACTCAATTATACTCTAAACACCCTTAAATATGCATGCAAAAACTAGATGCAAACATGCACAAATGACACACATGCACAAATGACACACATCAATAGCCTCCAGCATCATTACTGATAAACCTTACCAGCTGCCTGCCAGATAGGGGGTTCGTCCGGTTTCAAAGTATGCTCTAGAATTACCGACTGATCGGTTAGTCTAGTTGGTTCACCCTACTGTTGTCTAGATTTACAGGCTGACCAGTAGGCTCTGGGCATTGACCTATTCCTCCTTTTTTGCTTCAATCTTCATCTTCTTTGCTTCCAATCTCTTTCCCACGACTCGTACACCTTTTATCTTCATCACCCTTCGTCGTGTAAGCTCAGCATCAACCTACAACTCACCTAAATCATAAAAAAAGAGCAACTAATGTAGCATTTATCTATTAAACTCAACTTTGCACAATTACTTCATTTAAGCATATCTCTAGCATAAGTACTACACTAACACAACTTTACAAGCACAAAACACCTTAAAAGCATAAACAATATACAATGAAAACACTTGCAAAATTGAAGCACATCAGGATAGATAGGTAATGTCTCTCTAGAGGCACAAGCCCTAAAGACCCGCATACACATGAATTGGTGTAGTGTAATGTATGCGAGAATAGATGTTGAACCACAAGTAGTCTATTATGTGGAATAGATTCTATATTTGTGTCTCCTAGAAAGTGCCTAAAAGAAAACCTAAACTAACCATTTTTTGGGTTTTTGGATTTAAGGAGATTTAACTAAAGGACATAAAACTACACTATGGGAATGGAAAGTGGAAAATAAACTATCGAGAGAGAACTAACAAATGGAATGGGTTAAGGTGACTTTTGCTTGCTAATAGGTGATTCTAGACTTAAATGTTGTGGGATTAAGTGATGATGGTTACTATGAAGAGCTCTTAGCTAGGTTACAAACTAGTGTCCTAATTTTTCCCTAAGACTCAGTGTAAGTCTGTCCCTAGGTAGCCCTTTCTAAGGCCATGCCATAGTCCTTATGACCTAGAGTCTTAAGAGTGACTAGCTAGCTTCTTAGGTGATCTAGAACAAACTTACCCTAGTACCTAAACCGTTGGCTGGGTTTAAAGCCATGACCTAGTGTCACTAAGGTTGACTAAACCTACCCGAAAGCCCATTGGCTGGGTTTAAAGCCAAGGAAGGCTCGATCTAGGCTAGCCCTAAATTGCCCATCGTCATTCTAGGATCACTATAATGGGATTTGCTCAATACGTGCAATCATACATGTTCTAAACTATGATGTTCTCGAATATAAAGACCTGGAATGGGGGTTTCCTTGTTTATAGATCTATGTAAGCATTAATTCGACTACCAAACATTGTCATGCTCGAATTACACCATTTAAAGCAATTAAGAACCAACATGTATGCAATATTGTCATATTTACTACCAGTCATGCAAACATACAGATAGACATAGATATAAGCATTACCTACTTCATACAATCCACATACAAACACATAGACATGATTGTAGAATGGATAAAAAGTGTTTGGTAGCAAATGGACATTAATTAATATACATATTACTTACATAAACATATTATCAAACACCTAGACAAGTATTGAATAACAGCCATTAAAGCAATGAAAACAATGTGTGCGTGTGTGTATATATATATATGTATGCATTAAACCATCAAATCCCATAACATAAAAGTATATAATCAATCCTTTACACAAGCTAAATCACCTAAATAAGTCTACTCAAACATAATATGGAATAAGATGAAAGAGAGAATAGGAAACTCCTCTTTCATCCTAGAAAATCTTTGTATAATTCGCAATAAATCCTCACTCCAAAGTTGTTAGATCCCTCCAAATAAGCTTAAATCCAAGTAAGAAGTGTGTGAAAAGGTGTGTGTGAGGTGGGTGAGAATTAGGGTTAGGTGTGTGAGAAATAGGTATGAATTTGTGTCAGTTGGTTCCCTTAAAGTGCTAAAATCAAGCTCCTTTATAGCTTCCAGTATCCTTATCGGTCGACCTTACCAATTGGTCGGTAGATAAGGGGATCAATCGGTTTTTGAAGTTACTTTTTGGATTTACGATTAGCCGATTGCCCCAGCTAGTTCTATTCTCTGTTCTTTGGATTTGTCGGCTAATCCTACAGTTCAACTGGTAGCCTTTGGGGGTCGACTAGTTTCTTCTTTCAGCCTTTGTTCTTCAGCTTCTTTGCTTCCGGCCTCTTTCCCACAACTCGTTCACCTTTTATCTTCATCACCCTTCATCGTGTAAGCTAGACATCAACCCAAAACTCACCTAAATCATCAAAAACAAACAATTAGTGTAGCATGTATCTCTTAAACTGAACTATGTACAATTGTCTACGCTTAAGCCTATCTTTACAATTGTCTATGCTTAAGCCTATCTTTTGCATAAGTACTAAACTAATGCATCTATTAAAGCTTAAAACACCTTTTAAGTATAAACAAATAATAGTGCAAAAACCGACAAAAATACAACACATCAACACCCCTGAACCTTCTCCTTGCTTGTCCTAAGCAAGTCCAAACCTAAGTTTATTTCTAAAGTTGATGCAAAGGGTTACCTAAGGGATTGATTCGCTATCAGGGTTAGCCTAAGGAGCATGAAGGGGGCATTCCTATTGTGGAGAGATCTTCAAGCCTCTTTGGATTCTCCCTCTACTCATAAAGGGCCTCGAACCTCGTTGGAACTTCCCATGTAACCAAACTACCACTAGCCTAAGATTCCAATGCACGTACTCAGGATGTGGATATTTCGTGCCCCCTTCACTAATATAGCCTCCCCAACATACACAAACCCTCAAGATAAGAAAAGAACGAACATAAATACACAATGGCTTATAAAAGCCTTATTCTTATATATACAAAGAGGATAGCTTGTCTTAAGTTGACATTGTGTCACTTATGCACTTATTCATTAAACTTTAGTGCTTTTGGCTTTTCTCTTTCTCAATTTTTTTTGAATTTTTCAACTTTTTGATGTTTTTGCAGCTATTTGCCTTTTTTCATTTTTTTCGATTGTTTGCATTTCTGTATTTTCATTACATAACAAAAGAAAAAAGGAAAGGCATAGGCATATCAAAAAGAACCAATTAATGAAGGGGCACTCATATCAATAATTCTTTTTCAACACTCTTTCCTACCAAGCTTTGGGATGGCTTCAAAAGTCATTCCTAAAGGTACTCACTCTCCATAACTTTCAAGGGCACCCCCTTTAAGACCAGGTTTTCAATCCATTTCATTCACTCCCCACAATGCAGCTCATTTTCACCAATCAATTGAGTCAATCACAAAAGACATCACAATGATTAATCAAGAAATAAACAACTCTAAATGCATCAAAATTGAAAAAGTTTTATTCTTTCTAAGCATATGACACACATATATCCTAATAAAGCATAAAACAATAAGAACCAAACCGCCACACCCTTAAATCTAAACTTTGCTTCTCCTCAAGCAAATAGAACAAAGGCACGCAACAAGCAAATAGGCAAATATAAAGCGAGTATGGGTGGTGAGGTAAGCGTAGATAAGTGGGGAATAATTGGACAAAGGATAGATACAACCTTGCATTGTCTGTAAAGTTCTCCATATCAATAATCAATCAACTACTAACCCTATGACTTTCAAACTACAAACACTCACAAGGAACAAAGTTAGTATAATTGCCCATGCAAGCTTGTATTGACATTTACAATAGTAAGCAATAGTGTAACCTATGGGAAAAATGGATTAAGGACTCAACACTTTGGTAGGGCTGAAAGACAAAGAAATGAAGCAAATGAAAGGAAAAGAAAACAAGAACTGAAAAATTGCAAAAGTTAACCTAGGTTGCCTTCTAGTAGCCTAACCATCATGCCATCAGCTAGACAAAACCAACTCTGCATCAACCTTTATAGATAGGGTCCTGAAGCATTATAGTCTCTAAACGAGCCATGCTTAGATCATATGCATGCTTTAGGCATTGCCTGTCACAATCTCTCGGCCATTCTTCAAATCCTTTATCTTGATTGCTCTAGATGGGTAGGCAACCAATACCTCATATGGACCATCCCATCGTGACTTGAGCTGACCTAGAAAGAGCTTTAAATATGAGTTAAATAGCCAAACTTTATTGGAGGGAGATAATGACTTCTTAAGAAGGTGCCTATCATGAATCCTCTTCATCCTATCCTTTTAAACTTTGGTGTTCTCATCCGCCTTTAACCTAAGCTCTTCCAATTCTCCTAGGTCTAGCTTCCTTTTCTCACCAGTCCTTGCCAAATCAAAATTTAGGGCCTTAATTGCCTAATAAGCCCTAATAGATGGTGACATACTGATGAGTTGTGATTTGGTGTGTGTTTGCATCGTCATTTACTTATACTTTAGAGGTGTTGAATGCTTATAATGATGCATTAGTGTAGTACTTTTGATAGGAATAGGCTTAAGTGTGAATAAATGTGCATATTGAGTTTAAGAGATAAAATGCTACACTAATAGCTTATTTTCAATGATTCAGGTGACTTTGGGTTAAGATAAAGATTGAACAATGAAAGGTGATGAAGATAGGACATGCACGGGTCTAAGGGAGAAGACTAAAGGCCGAAATGAAGAAAAATTGGATGAAGAAAGTCAGCCAGACGCTAAGGAAGAATAGCCGGTCAACCGACTAGGTCGACCGGCCACTCCAGAGAGCTTCGTCGAAAAGCCGGACGACCCCCCCTTCAAGAGCCGGTCGACCGGCTAGGTCGACCGGCCACTCCAGAGAGCCCTTGAAGAAAGCCGATCGAGTACTCCAGAGGCCGGTCGACCGGCTATGCGCGAATCTATAAATAAAGCCCGATGCGGAGCAGAAAAAAAAAGAGGAGTTTTTACACACACTTCACACCTATTCTCACACACACTTAACCCTATTCCCTAGCCGCCTCACACACCCTTTTCACATACTTTTCACGAAGAACCAAGCTTCGTTAGAGGATTCAAACGCTTTGGAATCGAGATTGTTTACAAGCTGTGTTCTAAATTCGCTAGGATGAAAGGGGAGTTTCGTTATATCTCTTTCATTCTATTTTCCATTATGTCTGAGTAGGCTTGTATAGGGTGATTAAACTTATGTAATGGGTTAATTTTATACTCTTATGATATGGGATATGATGGCTGAATATAAATATATATGTTTTGATTTGTTTTGTTTAATTGGGTGTTCTTTCATTCATGTCTATGTGGTTGATAGAATACTTAGATGAGTACATATATATATTAATTGAAGTTTGTTTGTTACTAAACATATCTAATCCATGTTGTACTCATGTCTATGTGTTTATACATGGATGTTATGAAGTGGGTAGTGCTTTTATTCATGTCTATATGCGTATTTGCATGCCTAGTAACAAGCATAATTTCAATATCACATGTATATGAATGTTAGTCAAATCCTGTTGTAGTGATCTTAGAATGACGGAGTATAATTTAGGGCTAATCTAGGTCGAGTTTCCTTTGGCTTTAAATCCAGCCAATAGGTTTCAGGATAGATTTAGTCGACCTTAGCAACACTAGGTCTTGGCTTTAAACCCAGCCAACGGTTTAGGTACTAGGGTAGGTTCATTCTAAGCCACCTAGGAAGTTAGTTAGTCCCTCTTGAGGCCCTAGGTCATAAGGACCACGCCGTAGCTCTAGGAGACGTCGCCTAGGGACGGACCCGCACCGAGTCCTAGGGGGAAATCAGGACACTAACTAACAACCTAGTTAAGAGCACTTTTGATAGTTAGCCATCATCCCTTAATCCCATAGCATTTGAGTACGGAGTTACCCATTCATAAGTCCAAGTCACCCTAATCCCTTTCCAATTGTTAGTTTCTTCTTAATCAACTTGCGTCCCTTTTTGTTTTTATTCATAGTTTAGTTTTCTTTCATTTACTTAGAGCTCCCGACAATCCAAACCTTCACAAGAAAAAGTACACTTAGTTTAGATCTTTCTTTTTAGCTTTGTTTAGGACACCAAGCATAGGATACATTCACGATATTCACGCCTCCCTGTGGTTCGACACCCGCACTCGTAAACACTGTATTGCACGATCCGTACGCTTACGGGTCTTTTAAAACTTGCACTCGTAAGAAGACATCACATACCAATGGAAGTCTTAAAAGTGGTATGATAGGCCTATAAAGAATCATTTAACCTAATAGACCAATCCCTTCTATTGGGTGTTACCATTTTCTCTAAAAAGTGTTTGATCTCCTTATTAGACACCTCTACTTGTCCACTAGTTTGTAGGTGATAAGGGGTAGTCGGTAACTGAATATCTCCTCAACAAGGCCTCCAATGTCCTATGATGAAAGTGGAAACAACCATCACTAATTAAAACTCCAAATCTAGATAAAATATTCTCCTTAATAAACTTTACCATTACCTTATGGTTATTAGTGCATTTGGGGATAGCCTTAACCTATTTGGACACATAGTCTACGGCCACTAAATGTATTGGTACCTAAAGGAAGGTGGAAATAAACCTATGAAATCTGTACCCGAACATCAAATAGCTCACATAGAAGAATAGGGATAAAGGCATCATGTTTCTTCTATAGATGGGCCCGGATTCTTGACATCTAACACACTTTTTGCAATACTCTTGGGCATCTCTAAAGAGAGTGGGCGAAAATAATCCACATTGCAAGACCTTCATGGCAGTCTTCTTTCCACTAAAATGACCTCCATACCACTTATCATGACACATACTCAACACGCTCTTGAACTCGTCCTCAGGCACACACTAGCGAATCACCTGATTTGCACATATCTAAAAAAGATAGAGATCCTCCCAAAAGAAATATCTCACTTGTGCTAGGAACCTATCTCTCTTTCTCTTTTCTCCCAATGGGAGGGAAAATGCCATGTGGCAAGATAATTGACAATGTGAGCAAACTAATGTGTGTGATGAGAGATGGCAACCAATTGCTCGCCGGGAAAGGAATCACGAAAAGGGGACGGATCACTAGAAGACTCATTAACAAAACGGGAAAGGTGATCCGCTCCAGAATTCTCACTATATTTCATATCCTGAATTTTAATGTCAAACTCTTGAATAAGGAGTAGCCACCTAATCAAGCAAGGCTTAGACTCTTTCTTGGCCTACAAATATCGCAACGCCGTATGTTTAATGTAGACATTTACCTTGGACCTTTGGATATAAGACCTAAACTTGTCAAAGGAGGAGCCTACACTAGAAGCTCTTTTTTCATGGTGGTATAGTTCTTTTGAGCCTTATTAAGAGTCTTGCTAGCATAGTACAATATAGGGGGCAACTTATCCCTCCTTTGGCCTAAAATAGCTCTTATCACATAATCAGATGCATCACACAAAACCTCAAATAAGAGACTATAATCAAGCGGCTGGATGACTGGGGAGGTAGACAATAAGGATTTAAGCCTATTGAAAGCGCTAACACAGTCATCATCAAACTCAAAGAGGACATCTTGTGCTAAGAGCCTAGACAAGGGACGCACTACATGGCTAAATCCTTAACGAACCTACAGTAAAATCCTGCATGCCTTATAAAAGATCTAACATCCTTAATACACTTAGGGGTAAGTAACTTCTCAATCAATTAGACCTTAGTCAAGTCAGCTTGAATGCCACTAAAAGAAACTACATGACCCAAATGTATCCCTTATGGCACCATGAAGCAGGATTTCTCCCAACTCAACACTAAGTGCTTTTCCACACAGCGGTCTAAGACTAAAGAGAGGCGACTCCTCTTCAAAGCTATCACCAAAGACCATGAAGTCATCCATGAAGATCTCTAAATAACTCTCTATCATGTCATTAAAAATGGCCATCATATACCTCTAAAACATCACTAGCGTATTACAAAGACTGAAGGGCATCCTCCTATGGGCAAAAGTGCCATACGGACAAGTATAGGTGGTTTTCTCCTAGTCCTCGGGAAATATGGGGATTTGATTATAACCTAAATAGTCATCTAGAAAACAATAGTAGCTATGCCCAGCTACTCCATCTAAAATCTAGTCTAGAAAAGGCAATTGGAAATGATCCTTCCTAGTTTTGGAGTTGAGCTTCCTATTGTCAATACAAACTCTCTAACCCGTGGGAGTGCATGTAGTGATAAGTTCTCCTCTCTCATTCTCCACAAACGTGATCTTGCATTTCTTAGGGACTACCTAGATTGAACTAACCTACTAATTATTGAAGATCAGATAGATAATGCCTAGATCTAAGAGCTTAATAATCTCTTTCTTAACTACTTTGCTCATATATCGACTTAGCCTCCTTTGCATCTCTCTAGTGTTTATTAATATCTGACTCGAGACTACCTTATCAGTATTTGTAGATGGAAATATAACTAAACAAGGGGGAGAATTTAGTTATATATGATTATTTTTTAAAAAAATTAAAGTCAATTTCACAAAATACAAACTAAATCAATTTAAAGCACAAATATGATGTTCCTTAGATAGATATAAACATAATCAAGCAAAATAACCAACTTTTTAGCATAAAAACACTAAGCACATTAGTTGAGGCACTTCATCGAACATGTTGAGTGCAATAGTGAAAATAGCTAGAAATCAAGAAAAGAGGAAGAGAGAGAGAGAGAGCATCATTTTTAGGTGGTTCGGTAAAGCCTACGTCCACCGCTTGAGGATTCTCCTCCTAGGACTTGAATCAATCCTCCACTATCAAGCTTCTTCATATGTTGGTGAAGCTTAAACCAACTCTTTACGCCTCTTTGGATCTCAATCCAAAGAACCCAAGCAAAAACCTCTTTGTGCTGGGGATTTCCCTACACTCAAAGAACTTTACAATCTTCCCAAGATAATCAAGTTATGGTGTGTATGTATTAATAATCAAAGAAGAGTTTATTCAAGATAAATCACTATAACTTCTAAAAAGCTAGATATGAAAATGAAAAGCTCAAAGCTCACTCAAAATTAATGCAAATTTATAGCTCACAAAAATGATTTTCCAAGCAAAAAGTGTTTTAAAAGATGAATAAGAGCTTAGAAATGTTTGAAATTCAAAATCTAGGGTTGTTTCCGAATTGGGGGTGAAGGAGGTTTTTATAAGAATGGTAAATGTACTGTCAAAGGTCAAAAATAGCAAATATGCGTAGCTACCAGTCAATGGTTCGGTTGACAGGATGAGTGACTAATAGTATTACCATTTCACTCTGGAATTGCCAGTCTGCCACAGGGCTCTACCGGTCAACCAACAGAGGGTGATCGGCAATGTTAGAATTTAATTCTGCTACCAGTTTACTTCAAAAAAGTGTCTGTTTTATTTTGTTAGTGTTTCTAGCATGTGTTTAAGAGATTAAAACATTTGAACTAGAAAATAACACATCAAAGTTATTTGATAAACAACTTTTAAGATCGAGGACATGCTTTTGAAGATTAATTTAAAGTTTCTCAAAATTTTTAAAACTTTAAACACACTTTCATTTTCAAGAATAATTTTGGAAGAGAAGTACTTAGAAAGAGATATGGAAATCAAGCAATCATGAGACATAATACTAAGCATAATCAAGGCTAAACACAAGTGAGCATAACTGGTACCATTTATGTCACCTTGTCTTCGCCTTGTGACTCCCTCTTCTTCTTCTTCAATGATCTTCACTTGAGTGCTTCCTTAATTCTTTGAACTAAGCTTGGCGTTCAATCAAACTTGACATCCACCATGAGCTTAGATATCTTCATTTGCACTCCATCAACTTGCTAAGGGCTGGTTTGAATTGGCTTTTTTTCTTGAAAAAACACCTTCTTTTCCCTAAAAAAATTATATTAAATTTGCAATAACTATTTGATTTGGCTTCCAGAAAAGCTAAAACTCTAAAAAAAACTCAAATACAACTTTTTTTGGAAGCCAAAACTTTTAGCTTCTCAAAGAAAGCTATTTTTCAAAAAAGCCAATCCAAACTAGCCCTAAGACTCATGTTTTAGATGTATTCTCAAAGAGACTATTAGCAAGTATAATTAATTCATTCACATAAGCATTCTTTAGCACTAATTTTCATCATCAAAATAATTACTTAAATTGCATTTTTGCTAACAATCTCCCTTTTTTTAATGATAACAAATTATTATTCACTAAAAAGCTTGTAACCCCTCTCAATATATACATCCAAAAGAAAATAATCATATTAAGATCATATGCATTAAAATAGATTTGACTTCCTCTCAATTTGTGCACATCTAATAAGCAATTTTATCTAATTTATCAGGCATATTTTCATTCATAAAATATCCAACTTTCATCACATGACAAAACATAATCATCTATCTCATGACAAAACATAGTCATCATTCATCACATAGCATCACATATTCCTCATTTTTCTCCCCCTTTGGCATCATCAAAACAAATGGAATTGGGAAAAATTCATTTTTCAATTCAAAAGAGATAGATAATCACCAAAGCAAAACAACAAGGTATCCAAAAACCATGGTAAAAAACTAAGGATAACAATTCAAACTTAACAAGATGTCCAAATGCAAGGAAGCTAAAAAAATGTAGGTGCAATATTTTTAAAGAAAAGGATGGTGGAAGCAAATCTAGAGATTGTGGCCTTGATAGTCCTTGAAGAAGTTGTTCATGTCCATCCACAATCCCTCGATCTTGGAGTCAATGTTGGTACATCACTCGGTTAACTTTTGCTAATTTTTGGTCCATGTAGCTATCATTTGACCAACATTTCTATTGAGGACCTTCATTTGCTCTAGAAGTTATGCCATAATAGATGAATCTTCTTGTGACATTCCCTATTGAGCACTAGAACTTGATCTAGCAACACGTCTTATCTCTTCTTGGCGTTGTTGTGCAAATTGAGCTTCCTTTCTTGATTCCCTCATAGCGCTCTGGAGTTCTTGTTGTTCTTCAGTCAAAGCTGGGTCTTCCTCTTCTAAAGAAATCACTTCCATTGGCATTCTAATAAAGGGCTCTTGAATGTTTATATTTTCTCCTCAAGCCCACTCTTGCCTTTCTGTCTCATCTAGAATATCTTGAGCTTCATCTCGAGCCTCTTCGCGTACCTGTCTCTGAGACTCCTGAATTGCAGGACCCATAACTGGAAATGTGAAAATAGTGTGGTTTTTTTACCTTTCCCTAATTTTTGCTTGGATATCAGCTCTTAAAATCTTAAACTGAGCCTCAGTTATTGCTGTTCCATTATACCTGTAGACTTCCATTGATTTCCATCTGATTTGTATTGCTCATGTTGAAATACCAATTAAACGTTTTTGACTTAGGGTTACTTATTAAAGGTATTTTAAAATGTTTGAAAATTTGAATAAGTACCATCCCATATCCAAAGAGTTGACCTGTCACAGTATGATGCACCTTATGATTCTACATAATATAGGGCAATGCAACTTTTTGCTTCCCAAACACAAATACATGTTGTATGCATCAAAGTAACCAACCCAATTATCACTTATCTTTCTAGGCATCAACAATTCATTAACAATCTTGTTCATAATTCTTTTCTCAAGGATTTAAATCATTTTAGTATGGAGTTTTCTCTTTAATTTTCAATCCATCAATATCCTTCCAAATAAATTCTAAAGCAGCATCTCTTATTGGCCTTTTTCCTAGGGTCCAACCTTTCACATAATGCTCTTTTGTAAAGTTTCCTTATTCATGAATATATGCAAGCCATTGACCCACGATTTAATAGTTAAAGGTTTGAGACCTTGAACTTCTTGTACTTGAGAGTAGAATTGATAAACCATAGGCTCATAAATTGATAAACCATAGGCTCATAAACTTCACATTTAACATGAGTGAAATCATATCAACCTTGTTCCCGGATAAGTTCAATCACCCTTGTTCCCATAACGCTTGCATCCATAAGATATCTTCCATAACAAATTTTTCTTTCATGCATATGCCTTTTTGGAAAATCATCTAATGGTGTTTGTTCCAATCGTAGTGGTCGTTGAGTTTGAGATGGCAGAAAGCTTGTTCTTTGTCTTTTAGAAGATGGAGCTTTGGGCTTCCCTTTTCTTGAATCCATCAGTTTGATGCAAATTTTAAAGAAATAATGATGCAAGAATGGTCTTTATGATATGGGTAACGCAAACCATGAAGTAATTTTGAAGATTTTTTTATGTTAATGGGTGTTTAGGAATTAGGGTTTGAGAGAAATTAGGGTTAGGGTTTTAAAAATGTATGAGAGAATGAAGAGAATGAGCCAAAATTAGGTTTAAAGTAGTTGTGCCCAACTCTGTCGGTTGACTGGCAAAACCAGTTTAACTCACTAGAAGTGTTGGGCACCCTAGCGGTTGACCGGATATGCCTACAGATCAACTTGTAGACCTTTTTAAATCCATTTTTATAAAAACATGACATTTTTCATAAAACATATATGTACTTTAACCATAGTTTTGCATCTTCAATCCAAAACAAGCAAACTTTAATGATATAAACAAAAATCAAGTACAAGTTTGCGTTACAATTTTTTCTCCTTATTTTGCAAAATTGCTCTTCATTCAAAGGTTTTGTAAAAATATCGGTGACTTGATGCAAAGTGTCAATGAATTCAAGCACAATATCACCTTTTTGCACATGATCCCTAATGAAGTGGTGCCTAATCTCAATATGTTTAGTTCTAGAATGTTGGATGGGGTTTTTAATGAGATTTATAGTACTAGTATTATCACAAAAGATAGGTACATGATCATAATGCATACCATAATCAAGCAAGTTTTGCTTCATCCACAATATTTGAGATACACATGAACCAATAGCAATCCATTCAGCCTCGGTCATAGATATAGCAACACTATTTTGCTTTCTACTTGACCAAGATACCAAGGAATGACTGAGAAATTTACACGTAGCACTCTTACTCTTTTGGTCAACCTTACAACTAGCAAAATCCATATTACTTCTTTAGCATACACAGTCCTAGATCAATTATTCCTTTAAGATATCTAATTATTCTCTTCACTGTAACTAAATGAGATTCTTAGGACTAGATTAGAAACGAGCACATAAATGTATAACAAACATGTTGTCCAGCCTACAAGCTGTTAAATAAAGCTAACAACCAACTATACCTCTATACCTTTTCTGATCTATGAGCTTATCCTTCTTATCCTTGTCAAGCTTAGTAGAGGGACACATTGGAGTGCCGATTTATTTAACACCTTCAAGCCTAAATTTCTTAATAACTTCTTTTGTATACTTGGCTTGGTTGACAAATATTACTTCCTTTGTTTGTTTAATTTGAAATCCAAGGAAAAATGTCAACTCTCCCATCATGCTCTTTTCGAATTCCTGGTTCATACACTTAGCAAAACTTTCACACAATGCAACATTAGTAGCACCAAATATAATGTCATCCATATAGATTTGTACAAGCAAGATATTATCTTTATCTCTTTTTATAAACAAAGTTGAATCTAACTTTCCTCTTTTGCAATTAGTTTCAACAAGAAAACAACTAAGCCTTTAATACCAAGCCTTAGGAGCTTGTTTCAAACCATAAAAAGCCTTTTTGAGTTTGTAAACATGATTTGGAGAACATGAATCTTCAAAATTGGGAGGTTGTTTAACATATACTTCCTTTTCTATAAAACCATTCAAAAAAGCACTTTAAATGCACGATGCTCACAAAAAGTATTAAGAATACGTCTAGTTCTTACACCTTCATTAAGATCACCAATAATTTGCTCTTTCGGGTGATGTCTCATGAATTTCCAACTTTTCAGAAAATCAACATTTTCCTCTTCTTGTTCCAACATGTTTTGTTGATTTGGAATATGTTCTTCATTCATCTTGTCTCATGATTCCCCTCCTTGATGTGCATCATCTTGCTTAGTGGAAATCTATTTACTTATAGATGGTTGATCTTCAAGTGTTGTTATTTCTAAGAGATAACTTATATCATCCACACCCTTTCTCAGCTTAAATGGGTTAGTCTCATCAAATGTTACATGCATTGACTCCTCCATAACAAGAGTTCTCTTATTATAAACTCTATAAGCCTTACTCTTTGTGGAATAACCCAAAAAGATACCCTCATTAGATTTAGCATCAAATTTTCTTAAATGGTCCTTTGTATTCAATATATAACATTTGCAACCAAAGACTTTGAAATAAGAAATTTTAGGAGTTTTATCATGCCAAAGTGCATAAGGAGTTTCGTCCAAAATTGGTCTAATAAGTACATGATTTTGCACATAACATGTCGTGTTAACGGTTTCGCTCCAAATGTATGTTAGCAAGTTGTGCTCTTTGAGCATGGTTCTTGCCATTTCTTGTAAAGTACGATTATTCCTCTCTACTACCCCATTTTGTTGAGGAGTCTGAGGTGTCAAAAAGTTATGCTTAATGCCATGCTCATCACAAAAATGCATAAAAGAAGTGTTCAAATATTTCGCGTCATTATCACTACGAATGCAACTTATAAAATAGCCTTCTCACTTTGCACTTTTCAACACAATCTAGCAAATTCATTGAAGGCTTCACTTTTGTGTGCAAGGAACATAACCTAAATGAACCTAGAATAATCATATACAACCACAAAAGTGTACTTAGAACCTCCTACACTAACTATATCAATTGGTCCAAACAAATTCATGTGCAACAATTATAATGCCCTAGTAGTTAAAACCTTGGTGATGGATTTGAAAGACGTTTTGTGTTGTTTTCCTAATTGGCATGGATCACAAATTTTTTTTTTCAAAATTGAGTTTTGGCAAATCTCTAATAAGATCATTTTTTGACAAATCTTTTAAAATGTTCATACTCACATGTCGTAGCCTTCTATGCCATAACCAAGAATTTTCATGCATAATGGACAAGCAAGTACAATTTGATTCTCAAGTTGATCAATCTATTCCATGTACACATGTCATTTTTATTTGCAACAAACAACACATTATTGCTATCACAAACATAAATGATTCCACTAGTGGGATTTAAACACAACTTTGTGGCCTTTGTCACATAATTGACTAATGCTAAATAAATTGAACTTAAGCCCTTTAACAAGTAGGACATTATGAATAGCAATATAATTTTTGTTACCAATACGTCCCTTGAAAATTATTTTTCCTTTGCTTTTGTCTTCAAAGATAACATCTCCTCCTTCGACATTTTTAAAGTCATAGAATAACGAGGGATCACCCGTCATGTGTTTGAAGTACCCACTACACAAGATTTATTTCTTTTTGCTATGTTTGCTCACATGGCATACCTACAAATAGCAAAATAAGTACAAGCTGCCTTATTAGTGGGTCCCCAAATCCTTTGGTCCTTGACGTAAAGTCTTTTAATGTTTGGCATTTACAACCCATTTGGGTGGTTGCCAATAAGGGACAAAAGTGCCTTTATCACGAAGTCTCTTGTAGTAACATTGAGTGGAAATGTGTCCATATTTCTCACAATAAATGCAAACAATATAAAATTTCAAGGGAGTTGTGGAGATGGATACTTTCAAAGTAGGTTTTCAAGTATTTTTGTTTGAAAGTATGCTCAAAACCAATCCCACTTTTGTCAAATGCCATCTTTTAAGATCCAAGAAGTTTTTTAATGTTCTCCCTTCCATTTGTAAACTTTTGAATAATGTCATTCAAATCCTCATTCCTCTTTTTCAAATCCTTTACTTCTTTTTCAAACTTCACAAAATCTTTGGCAAAAGAGTCATTGTCCTTTTCCAAAGTCTCAATTTCTTAACAAGAGATGCATTCTCTTTTTCTTAAGTTTCTTTCTCATTCAATGCAATTTTCAACTTCTTTTGCAAGCATTTGTTTTTGTTCAAAGCAAGTAGAAGATCATCATGCAATTTTCCAAAAGCTTCTTGCAATGCTTCAAGGGTATACTCATCACTTTCATCACATAAAAGAGAAGTACTAGAATCATAAGGCATAGATTTTACTTCATCTTCATTTTCTATAAGACAAAAAAAGTTAGCAACCTCATGCTCTTCCTCAGATTCTTCTTCACTATCGATGGCATCCCAAGTTGCTTTGAGTGCCTTGCCTTTGCCAATGCCATCTTTTGCTTTTGAAAGTTTGGGTTAATTGGCTATAATATGTCCAAGGCTTGTTACAATTGAAGTATTTAAGCTCCTCGTTCTTTCCTTCCCTTGGCTTTTTAAAATCCTTGCCCTTATTCTTGAAGTCGTTTGATGTAGTGCCTTTCCTTTATTTCTTGTACTTCGTAAACTTCTTAAAGTTTCTTGCAAGGAGTGCCATCTCCTTATTTGAGTCATCATCACTACCATCATCATCATCACTTGAATTTGTTTGGATGCCACAAAAGCCATGGATTTCTTCATTCTCTTATCCTTTTCTTCATGAGCTTTTCTTTCAAGTTCATAGGTCATGAGTGACCCGATCAATTCATTCAATTGAATGGTGTTGAGATCCTTGGATTCTTGCTCAGCCGTTGCTTTTGTTTACCAAGATGATGGTAGGCTCCTGAGCACTTTCTTTACCACCATATCTGCATTAGAGTATTTCCTTCCAAGTGCCTTGAAGCAATTAGTAATTTCAAGAAATTTAGCAAACATTTGTTCAATAGTTTCATGTGCTTCCATCATAAAAGCTTCATATCTTTGAACAAGAAAGTTAATTCCAGACCCTTTAACTTGACTAGTCCCTTCATAGGTCACTTCAAGTTGGTCTTAAAGTTCCTTAGCCAATGTGCAACCCATAAACTTAGCAAACTCGGGGGTCTTCAACCCAGCAAACAAGATATATAATGTTTTCTCATTAATTTGTTCAAGCATCATGAGGTCTATTCACAACAACCCTCCATGCCTTATAGTCATGTGATTGAATAAACAATTTTATTCTCAACTTCTAAAATGAGTAATTGGTACCATCAAATACGGGGGTCTTGTTAATGGACAATTCATTAATAGTTAAGAGATCAATGTTATTTGCCATAATATATTCTACTAGTGGTTAAACTTATGTAGAACCCTAGCTCCAGATACCAAATATGGGTGGCAATATAACTAAAGAGAGGGGGTTGAATGTAGTTATCTATGATTAATTTTTTTCTTTTAAATTAAAGTCAATTTCACATAATACAAACTAAATCAATTTAAAGCACAACTATGATGTTCCGTAGATAGATATAAATATAATTAAGCAAAATAACCAACTTTTTAGCATAAAAACAATAAGCACATTAGTTGAGGCATTTCATTGAAAATGTTGAGTGAAATAGTGAAAATAGCTCGAAATCATGAAAAGAGATAGAGAAAGAGACCACACTATTTTTAGGTGGTTCGACAAAAACTACGTCCACCGCCTAAGGATTCCCTCTTAGGACTTGAATTAATCCTCCACTATCAAGCTTCTTCAAATGTTGATTAAGCTTAAACCAACTTTTTACATCTCTTTGGATCTCAATCCAAAGAACCCAAACGAAAACCTCTTTTTCCTAAGGATTTCCCCACACACAAAGAGCTTTACAATCTTCCTAAAATAATCAAGTTATTATGTGTATGTATTAACAATAAGAGGAGAGTTTCTTCAAGCTCAAAGTTTGCTCAAGATTAATGCAAATTTAAAGCTCACAAGAATGATTTCCCAAGCAAAACTTGTATTAAAAGATGAATAAGAGCTTAGAAAATGTTTGAAATTCAAATCTATGGTTGTTTCCAAATTGGGGTGAAGGGGGTACTTATAGGAGTGACAAATATACTGTCAACGATCAAAAATAGCAAATCTGCGCAGTTGCTGGTCGATGGTCTGGTCGACTGGATGAGTGACCAGCAGTATTCCCATTTCTCTCTGGAATTGTCGGTTGGCCACAGGGCTCTGCCAGTCGACCGATAAAGGGCGACCGGCAATTTCGGAATTTAATTCTGGCTACCAATTTGCTTCAGAAAAGTGGGCATTTTACTTAGCAAGTGCTTCTAACATGTCCTTGGGAGTTTAAAACATTTGAACAAGAAAATAACAAATTAAAGTTATTTGATAAACAACTTTTAAGATCGAGGACATACTTTTGAAGATTAATTTGATGTTTCTCAAAAAATTTTAAAACTCGAAGCATACTTTGATTTTCAAGAATAATTTTAGAGGAAAAGCACTTAGAAAGAGGTAGGGAAATCATGCAATCATGAGCCATAATATTAAGCATAATCAAGGCTAAACACAAGTGAGCATAACCGGTACCTCTTATGTCACCTCGTCTCCACCTTGTGACTCCCTTATCTTCTTCTTCAATGATCTTAACTTGAGTGCTTCCTTCTTTCTTTGAACAAAGCTTTGTGTTCAATCAAACTAGACATCTACTATGAGCTTCTATATCTTCATTTGCACTCTCTTAACTTGCTAAGACTCATGCGCTAGATGTATTCTCAAAAAACCTATTAGCAAGTATAATTAATTCATTCAAATTAGCATGTTTTAGCACTAATTTTCATCATCAAACAATTACTTAAATTGCATTTATGCCAACAATATTGCTTCAGACTAGAGATTAGACTTCTAGAGCGTAAACTAGTGCTAGTGGGTACTCTTTTAGTATTGTTTTAGACTAGAGGTGTACTCCTACCATAAAAACCATTAATTAAGCATATTAATCAACACACATAGTTGTAAATAGGGCTCATGCTGTTAGCATGGATTAAGGCTTAGGTGACACCACTGCCGGTAGCATTTAAGCACGCAATAATACGTGCAACTTCACTTAGGCATTTTAACAAACATATAGACATATTAATTCATGCCATTAATCAATGTAAAGAAGCATGTATTGATAACCAAAGATATACACAAATCCTTTCATTACCCTAGTCTAATATACAACAACAAACACCCAAAGATCTAGTCTAATCTAGCAACATATTTACAAGAAATAAAAAGAGAACAAAAAAATCCCTTAAATCTTGCTTTGAAATTCATACAAATCCTTTAAATCATTGTTAGATTCTTTAATTGTAGATTGGTATGGGGTTGAGATGGTGGATTAGGGTGTTTTGTGAAATGGGAAAGGGTTAGGGTTTTCATTAAGGTTTTGAAATTAGAGTTCTTCTTCTTGAAAATGAGCTAAAAATGCACTTTTAAAGCTTCAGCGCACTTTGCTAGACTCCTACTCGATTGATTGGCAAGGTACTATTGGCCTACTAGAAAAATTTCAATGGAACCTAGTCTTACCGGTCTCCCACAGGAAAGGTGACTGGCAGAACCATTTTTGCCCATAACTTGCTCGTTTAGGTTCTGGTTCGTGCCCGGTTTTTTTTTTTTTGTTGCCTCATATCGCTTCCGAGAACCTTCAATGTCATTTTTCTTCATCTTTTCATCTTCAAATCACCCTCAAACTTTTTCCTTGGGCCCGCGCATCTTCAAGCTCACTTCTTTCTCCCAAAATGTGCTTAAAGCACGAAATAAAGCACTTAGTGAAACATTTATGCATTTTGACACCTGCATGCACAAATATGACTAATAGTGCACAAATGCAATCCTAAATGCACTCAAAATAAGCTCAAAACACCTTGTGAAGTATGTGCAAACACTATATACAAACACCTTTTGAAGTATGTGCAAACATTATATACAAACACACATAACACACACGTATCACATTACATTTACAAAAAAGAAAAGATAAAGAAAGGCTTAGGCACATAAAAAAGAATCAATCAAGGAAAATGTACTCATATCAACAACCTTTTTCCAACACTCTTTCCTATCAAGATATGAGGTGGCTACACGGATCATTCTTAAAGGTACTCACTCCCTACAACTTTCAAGGCCATCCCCTCCAAGACTTGGAACTCCTTCCACTCCATTCATTCCCCACAAAGCAAACTTATACTCACCAATCAATTGAGTCAATCACAAAAGCCAATACATTAATCAACCAAGAGATAAACAACTCTATACGTATGACAAATCAAAAAAATTCCACCAATTTTAAGAACATAATGGAATCTACCCTAATGAAGCATGAAAGAATAAGAACCAAACTCTCATACCCCCAAACCTAAACTTTGCTATTCGAAGGCAAATAAAATTTTGAACCACACGACGAGCAAATAGTCATCACAAAGCAAGAAAAGGTGGTGGGGATGAGGTAGATAGATGGGGAACAAGTAGAGAAAGGATAGATAAAACCTTGTATTCATGAAGCTCTTCATGACAATGGCTCATATTTCAACTAATAATCCTGTTATTCAACAAACCATTAACACTCACAAGACACAAGATCAGTAGCATCGCTAATGCAAGCTCACATTGCCATGTGCAAATAATAAGCAAAGGTGCACCCTATGGGAAAAAGGATCGGGGATCAATAATTTGTGTAGGTGGAAAGAAAATAAAGAAAACAAATGAAAGGAAAACGAAACAAGAAATGCAAAATTTAACCTAGGTTGTCTCTTAATAGCACTAACCACCACACCATTAGCCAGGCGATCACTAACTCATAATCATTCTCCATAGATGGGTCCTAAAGTGCTAAAGTCTCCACATGAGCCATACTCAGATCATATGCATACTTCAGGTGCCACCCATTCACTGTCAACTCTCAACCATCTTTCATGTCTTTGATCTTCACTACTCCGAAAAGGTAGGCAACTGACACCTCAAATGAACCATCCCATCGTGTCCTCAACTTTCCTAGAAAAAGCTTCAAACATGAGTTAAATAACCAAACTTTATCAAAGGGAGAGAATGTGTTTTTAGGAATATGTCTATCATGAATCCTCTTCATCCTATCCTTGTAATGTTTGGCGTTCTTATATGCCTCAAACTTATGCTCCTCCAATTCTGAAGGCTCAAGCTTTCTTTCCTCACCTACTCTTGGCAAATTAAAGTTTAGGGCCTTGATTGCCCAATATGCCCTATGCTTAGGTTCTACCGGTAAGTGACAAGCCTTCACATAAACCAACCTACAGGGGAACATACCAACGGGAGTTTTAAAAGCATTATAGTAGGTCCATAAAACATCATTCAACCTAATAGACCAATCTCTCCTATCAGGTTTAACTGTTTTATCTAAGATGCACTTGATCTCCGAATTGGACATCTCTACTTGTCCACTACTTTGCGGGTGATAAGGGGTAGCAATCTTATAGGTGACCGAGTATCTTCTCAACAAGGCCTTAAGTGTCCTATGGCGAAAGTGCAAACCATTATCATTAATGAAGACCCTAAGGACTCTGAAATTAGAGAAAATGCTCTCCTTAATAATAAACTTCACCACTACCCTATGGTTATTAGTACATATAGGAATAGCCTTAACCCATTTGGACACATAATCTACGACAAAATGTATTGATACCCAAAGGAAGGTGGAAATGGACCCATGAAATCTATACCTAAAACATCAAATAGCTCACATGGAAGAATAAGGGATAAAGGCGTCATGTTTCTTCTAGAGATGGACCTGAATTGTTAACATCTAACACACTTTTGCAATATTCTTGCGCATCCCTAGAGAGAGTAGGCCAAAAATATCCACATTGTAAGACCTTTACAACGGTCTTTTTTCTACTAAAATTCCTTCCACACCTCTCATCGTGATACATACTCAATACACTCTCGAACTCATTCTCAGGCACATACGGTAAATCACTTGATCCGTACACGTCTTGAAAAGATAAGGATCCACCTAAAAGAAATGTCTCACTTGTGCTGGGAACCTATCTCTCTTTCTCTTTCTTCTCTTAATAGGAGGGAAAACGACCTATGGCTAGATAATTGACAATGTGAGCAAACCAAAATATGTGATAAGAGACGATAAACAATTGCTCGTCCGAAAGAAATCATGAAAAAGGATGGATCACTAGAAGACTTACTCACAAGATGGGAAAGATGATCCACAGCCAAGTTCTTACTACTCTTTTGTCTCAGACTTCAACATTAAACTCTTGAAGAAGGAGCATCCACATAATCAAGTGGGGTTTGGACTTTTTCTTAGCTAACAAATACCTTAATGTCGTATGATCGGCATAGACAATCACCTTAGACCCTAGGATGTATAACCTAAACTTGTCAAGGGAGAAGACTATCGCTAGAAGCTCTTTTTCCGTAGTGGTATAGTTCTTTTGAGCCTCATCAAGAGTCTTACTAGCATAGTACACTATATGTGATGCATAGTCAGATGCATCACATAGAACCTTAAATGGGACACTATAATCAGGTGGCTGGATGATTGGGGGAGAAAGACAATAAGGATTTTGTAGGTTCGATAATATTACATGTGGTCTATCCTAGTCCATATTTTCAAAAATACTACCAAGAAAACATGCTAGGAAAATAAAATAACTACATAACACACACAAGAACATGCTTAAGAACATATAGAACATAACTAATATTTGCAAAATATGTAAAGCTAACCTCTTAAAGCGTGGGGCCTTTGATGAAGCTAAAACAGTCACGAGCTTTGTTCCCGCTCACAAACAAGGTCACCAAAAAAAATTTACTATAAGGGTGTCGCAATATGCAACTCCCTAGTCTTTTTCCCTATGGTTAAAGAAACTTTTCTTGAGAGAATAGCCTCTTGTGTGGAAAGAAGCAAAGTAATATGCTCTTGAAAATCTAGAGCAAGAAAAACCACACGATAAGTGTGTTCTATGTGTTGTAGTATTCTCTTGCCAAAATGGAAGAGATTAACTACAAAATTTTTGGATGCTAGAAATGGTTTAAGGTCTTGCCTTTTTGTAGAAAAATTTTGGCACCTAAACCTTGTAAACTTTCCATGTGGGAAACTTTGTCCTAGTAGTAAATGTTTGCCACATGTCATGGAAGTTACTTATACAATTTGAATTTTTCTTGTAGTAACTTTCTAGCACATGTCTTGGAAGATTGGGCCAAGCCCACAATCCAAGCCAAACACATAGTCCATAATCCATGTGGAGGTCCAAGCCCAATAAGAAACCATCCAAGCCCAATTAGGTTATCTTGGACTCTAAAGAAAGCCCAAACCCAATTCCAAACTTTGGCCCAATAAGGCTATTACCACAATATGGAATTTGCTCTTTCAAGATTACTCTCTCAAAGTCTTTTCAACTAGGGAAGGGACCAAGAAGACACAATTAACCTTTGCTTCTAAAAATAATAAAAAATGTCCTTGCCCAATCTAGGCGACATAATAATAATTTTTTTTAACTCTGATCTATTCCACCATAAGACCAAAGTTGCACTCTAAGAATAATTGCTATTACCCAAAAGCTTATCATAAAAGAATGTGAACTTTGCCTTTGACCTACTAAATAACCGACCATAATGCCCCTCTATGTATACTCACAGCTAAGACCGATCCTTTGGCCTATATACTATCACCTCCTTAGCTGTATCTTTTTCTGTTGGGTTTCTTGTCCTATTCCTAATCGTCCTTAGTCATGGAATCTCTTGATCTTGGGAGCGACCCTCAAGCCATATGACCGATACACCCATAAAGGTAGTATCACTAGATCTAGATTCGGATGATAAATATGGACAATCCCAAATGGGGCACATAGATTCCATATTGGATATGCATGTTCCAATTAATTAGAACTTAGCACTCAATGCACAAGGCTGTTGATCCTAATAAAGTAAGATCTCACCCATAATGAATCACTCAATGCACAAGGCTGTTGATCCTAATAAAGTAAGATCTCACCCATAATGAATCAAAGTACCAAACTCTAACTTCATTAGTTCATCCACATTTGCTCAAGATTAAGAGCAATGATCATTTAGTAGTAGTAAGTATCTTGTTTTCTTTCTTTGATAGTACGTCTCTAGAAAACATACTCACAATGGTCCTATCAAATACGTGACACACGTACTATTGAGGCAAATCCGGAAAGTCCTCAAATGACCTAGGTAGATCACCCTTAATGAGGAGACTTGATCAATAAAACCTTATCCCAGTAGAGTGCCTAACCCTACCATTTGGTTGCAAACTTAATTTATGACGTGACTAAATCTAGACTTGGACCTACTGTGCGTCCAGCCTCACTACGCATCCAAGTTATTAGTTCAAGTCAAGGGACCTTTATACATACATAAATAAAACATACCAAAATAATATGTAAAGAACTCATAATGCCATTTAACAAAATGATTATACATTGTTTAACATCCAAAATGTTATATACAAGTGAGCTTTAGGGCATACTAATCCTAACAGATTTAAGCCTATCCTATCAAAAGCTCTAACACACTCATCATCGAACTTAATAAGGATATCTTATCCTAAGAGCCTAGAAAAGGGATGCATTCTATGGCTAAAATCCTTATTGAATCTACAGTAGAACCTTTGCATGCCCTAGGAAAGATCTAACATCCTTAATACACTTAGGGACAAGCAACTCTACCTTAGCTAAGTCAACTTGAATGCCACTAAAGGAAACTACATGACCTAAGACTATTTCTCTTTGCACCTTGAAGTAGGACTTCTCCCATCTCAACACTAAGTTCTTCTTCATACAACAGTCTAAGACTAATGAGAGGTGATTGAGGCGCTTGTCAAAGCTATCACCAAACACCGAAAAGTCATCCATGAAGATCTCTAAATGCTTCTACATCATATCAATAAAAATGGCCATTATACACCTCTGAAACATCACTGATGCATTACAAATACTGAAGGGTATTCTCCTTAGGCAAAAGTGCCATTGGGACAGGTAAAAGTGGTCTTCTCTTGGTCCTTAGGAAACACGAGGATCTAATTATAACCCAAATACCCATCTAGAAAACCATAGTAGCTATGCCCAGTTATTCTATCTAAGATCTGGTCTAGAAAAGGGAACAAGAAATGATCCTTCCTAGTTTTGGAGTTGAGCTTCCTATAGTCACTACAAATTCTCCAACCCATGGGAGTGTACATAGGGATAAGCTTTCCTTTCTCATTGTTCACAACCGTGATCTCGGATTTCTTAGGGACTACTTGAATTGGACTAACCCATTTACTATTAGAGATCAGATAGATAATTCCTACATCTAAAAGCTTAATGATCTCTTTCTTACCTATTTCGTTCTTGTATGGGTTTAGCCTCCTTTGTATCTCCTTAGAAAGAACGGTTTCATCCTCATGATGAATACGATGCATATAAACAAGGGATCTATGCATCTCAAATAATCTATGTTCCACCCTATTTCCTTCATATGTTTCCTAAGAACCTCTAAGAGGCGCTCTTCAAGCTTTCCCGGGCCGAGTCGGAATTATTATAAAGAGAAAGTAAAGCTTGAAGGCTACTATTCTAATAGGCCAGTTGGTGGACACAAGAAAGATCGAAAGCTATGATCACCAGAAGGGTCTCACTAGGGCCTACGAATGCATATTTCAAATGCTGAGGAAGGGGTTTGATTTCCAAAGATAGACTAGGCTCAATCAAGGGGGACTCGACCTCAACATCATCAATGTGGACATCACTAGAATCAAGACTAGAGGGAATAACCTCAAGTGACTTATCAATCATAAAATCCTCACCAAATAGATGGAAGCTACACATTTCTACTCTAAGGTCTCCAAACCAAAGCTAGATAACAAATCCTTAAATTTCCTTAAATCCCTTCCATCAGTCATAGTCCTCTCAACAATGTCCTTAACACAAGAATCAATAACATCAACTCTAAAGCACTTTTCTTCATCTTCTTTTCCTCTTACACTAGCCTTATTCACTGCCTTGGAAACCTTTATAGTGGACCTTAAATTCCTAAATTTCATCTGTAACAACCCCAATTTATAATGAATAATGGAATCTGTGGTCGCAAGGAAGAGGCAACTTAAAAGGACGTGATATGTTGGTTTTGTATTGTATTTCTAGTTAGAGGTTTTTTTGCTTATTAGATGGCCTTAGTATAGTATTTACACCACGTTTGTGCTTGCAAGGATACAAATTTACAAAGTAGAGCTTATAGTGAAAGTACTACACCAAGTACTTATCTTGTGTGCTTTTAGGCAAGATTTGGAACAATGTTTGAACCTTAAATAGATGATGATTTGATCTTAGAGTAGGTCCCAGGGTATTTTGGACATGAAAAAGTTGAGAAGATTGCATTTGGAGCTCGCTGGGCGAAGAACAAAGCAACCGGGGAAGATCAGGCATGAAAAGAGCAAATAAGAGGAGATTTCAGGTCAAGGCTGGTCGCACACTAGCTCAAGGCTAGTCAACCGGCCCTGCCTCCAGCCCCACTTTGGCCTTGCTTCTAACCTAGATCATAATGCTGCTTAATTATGGTCGAACTCACTCGACTTGAAGTCCGAGAGCCTAACCTAGCGACCAACATTTGTAGTACAAAAAGGCTATCAGCAATTCTATAATGTAATTTTGGCTGCCAGTTTGCTTCAAAAAGTGTCTGTTTTGCTTTGCAAGTGTTTTTAGCATGTCTTTGAGAGTTTAAAGAATTTGAACAAGAAAATAACACATCAAAATTATTTGGTAAACAACTTTTAAGATTGAGGATATGCTTTTGAAGATTAATTTGAAGTGTGTAAAAATTTTTAAACTCTAAGCACACTTTGATTTTCAAGAATAATTTTGGAAGAGAAGCACTTATAAAGAGATAGGGAACTCATGCAATCATGAGCCATAATATTAAGCATAATCAAGGCTAAACACTACTGAGCATAACTAGTACCTCTTATGTCACCTCTTCTCCGCTTTGTGACTCCTTCTTCTTCTTCTTCACTGATCTTCACTTAAGTGCCTCCTTCATTCTTTGAACTAAGGTTTGTGTCCAATTAAACTTAACATCCACCACGAGCTTAGATCTCTTCAGTTACACTCTATCAACTTTATAGGACTAATATGCTATATGTATTCTCAAAAAGACTATCAGCAGTATAATTAATTCATTCAAATAATCATGCTTTAGCACTAATTTTCATCATGAAAACAATTACTTAAATTGCATTTATGCCAACAATCTCCCTCTTTTTGATGATGACAAATTATTATTCACTATAAAACTTGTAACTCCCCCTCAATATACACATACAAAAGAAAAATGACCATATTAAGCTCATATGCATTAAAATAGACATGACTTCCTCTTAATTTGTGCATATCTAATAACCAATCATCTACCACATTACAAAATACACATATCATCACATATTCAATTCATAGCATCACAATTCATTTCATAGCATCACATATTCCAAATTCTTCTCCCCTTTTGGCATCATCAAAACACATATAATTGAGAAAAGTCATTTTTCAATTCAAAAGAGATAGATAGTCATTAAAGAAAAACACCAAGGTATCCAAAAACCATGGTAAAGAACTAAGGCTAAACTAAGGATAAACCAATTCAAACTAAAATGAGATGTCCAGATACAAGGATGCTAAGAAAAATGTAGGTGCAATACTTTTAAAAAAATGATGGAAACAAATCTAGGAATTGTGGCCTTGATAGTCCTTGAAGTAGTTGTTCATGCCTATGCACATTTCTTTGATCTCAAAGTCATCATTGGTACACCACTCAGTCAACTCGCGCCAATTTTTAGTCTATGTAGCTGTCATTTGACCAACATTTGTGTTAAGGACCTTCATTTACTCTAGAAGTTGCACGATAATAGATGAATCTTCTTGTGACATTCCCTGTTGAGCACTAGAACTTGATCTAGCACCATGTCTCATCTTCTCGTGGCATTGTTGTGCAAATCGAGCTTCTCTTCTTGATTCTTTCAGCTCTTTAGAGTTCTTGTTGTTCTTCAATCAAATTAGGGTCTTCCTCTTCTAAAGAGCTCACATCCATTGGCATTCCAATAATGGGTTCTTGAATGTTTATATTTTCTCCTCAAGCTTGCTCTTGCCTTTCTTCCTCGTCTTGAATTTCTTGAACTTTATCCCGAGTCTCTTCATGTACTTGTCTCTGAGACTTCTTAATTGCAGGACCCATAACGAGCAAAGTAAAAGTGGTGTGATTTCTTGACCTTTCCGTAATTTTTGCTAGGATATCAGCTGATAAACTCTTAAACTGAGCCTCAATAATTATTGTTCCATTATACTAGTTGATTTCCATCTTATTTATATAGCTCATGTTGAAATACCAATTGAACTCCTTTGTCTTACAGTCAGTTACTAAAGGCACTTTAAAATGTTTGAAGATTTGAGTAAGTACCATCCCATATCCTAAAAGTTGACCCATCTCAGCAAGATGTATCATATGATTCAATATAAGATTGGACGATGCAACTTTTTGCTTCCCAAACACAAAATACATGTTGAATGCATCAAAGTAACCAACCTGATTATCACTCATCTTCTTAGGCATCAACACCTCATTAAAGATCTTGTTCATTATCCTTTTCTCAGGATTTAAAGCATTTTTGTATAGATTTTAATCTCTAATTTTCCATCCATCAATATCCTTCCAAATAAATTCTAAAGCAGCATCTCTTGTTGGCCTTTTTCCTAGGAGCTAACCTTTTATAGAATACTCCTTTTCTCCTTCAATTGGTAATCCAAAAATTTTTGCTAAAGTTTCCTCATTTATGAATATATGTATGCCATTGCCCTACGATTCAATAGTTAATGGTTTAAGATCTTGAACTTCTTGTACATGAGAGTAGAATTGATAAACCATAGGCTCATAAACTTCACATTTAACATGAATGAAATTATACCTACCTTGTTCCTGGAGAAGTTCAATCACCATTGTTCCCATAAGATCCACATCCATAAGATATCTTCCATAACGAATTTTTCTTCCGTGCATATCCCTTTTTGGCAAATCATCTAGTGGTATTGGTTTGGTCGTGGTGGTCATTGAGTTTGAGATAGTGAAGAGCTTGTTCTTAGTATTTTTGAAGATGGAGCTTTTACCTTCTCTTTTCT
Source organism: Cordia subcordata (assembly GCA_028554755.1). NCBI lineage: Eukaryota > Viridiplantae > Streptophyta > Magnoliopsida > Boraginales > Cordiaceae > Cordia > Cordia subcordata. Next base: position 5,131,195 of record JAPTOF010000009.1, read on the forward strand.
TGAATCCACCATTTTGATGCAAGCTTTGAAGAAATATTGATGCAAGAATGGTCTTTGTGATGTGGGTGATGCAAATCTTAAAGTAATTTAGAAGATTTTTTATGTTAATAGGTGTTTAGGAATTGGGGCTTAAGAGAAATTAGGGTTAGGGTTTTAAAAAAGTAGGAGAAAATGAAGAGAATGAGCCAAAATTAGCTTTCAAACTAGCTATGCCCGACTCTATCGGTCGACCGACTAGGCAAAACCAGTTTGACTTACTGGAAGTGCCAAACGCCCTGGCGGGCAACCGGATGTCCGTAAAGGTCGACCAGCAAACTTGTTTTTCACAAAAAAAATGCAATTTTTTTTGGAATATAGCTCAATTTTAAGTCCATTTTTTACAAAAAGTATGACATTTTTTCATAAAAATATGCACTTATACCATAGTTTTGCGTCTTCAATTCAAAACAAGCAAACTATAATGGCATGAACATAAACTAAGTACAAGTTTGCATTCCAATTTCTCTCCTTATTTTGCAAAATTGCTGTTCATTCAAAGGTTTTATAAATATGTCGGCAACTTGATGCAAACTATTAATGAATTCAAGTACAATATCACCTTTTTGCACATGATCCCTAATTAAGTGGTGCCTAATCTTAATATATTTAGTTCTAGAATATTGGATGGGGTTTTTAGTGAGATTTATAGCACTAGTATTATCACAAAAGATAGGAACATGATCATAATGCAAGACGTAATCAAGCAAGTTTTACTTCATCCACATAATTTGAGCAACACATGATCCGGCAGCAATGTATTCGGCCTTGGTCGCAGAGATAGCAACACTGTTTTGATTCCTACTTGACTGAGACACCAAGTAATGACCAAGAAATCGAAATGTACCACTTGTACTCTTCTAGCCAACCTTACAACTGGCAAAATTCACATTAGAATAACCACACAAATCAAATGAGGTTCCTTTAGCATACCAAAGTCCTAGATCAATTGTGCCTTTAAGATGTCTAATTATTCTCTTCACAGCAACTAAATGAGACTCTTTAGGACTAGATTCGAAATGAGCACATAAGCATACAACAAACATGGTGTCCGGTCTAGAAGCTGCCAAATAAAGCAATCTACCAATCATACCTTTATATCGTTTCTCATCCACGGGCTTACCCTTCTCATCCTTGTCAAGCTTAGTGGAGGGACTCATTGGAGTGCCAATTTCTTTGGCATCTTCAAGCCCAAATTTCTTGATAACTTCTTTTGTATACTTGGCTTGTTTGACAAATATTTCTTCCTTCATTTGTTTAATTTGAAGTCTGAGGAAGAATGTCAACTCTTTCATCAGGCACATTTCAAACTCCTTGTTCATACACTTTGCAAAACTTTCACACAATACAACGTTAGTAGCTCCAAATATAATGTCATCCATATAGATTTGCACAAGTAAGATATCATCTTTATCTCTTTTTATAAACAAAGTTGAATCTAATTTTCCACTTTTCAAATTATTTTCAACAAGAAAACCAAGTCCTAAGAGCTTGTTTCAAACCATATAAAGCCTTTTTGAGTTTGTAAAGATGATTTGGAAAACATGAAACTTCAAAACTAGGAGGTTGTTCAACAAACACTTTCTCTTTTGTAAAAACATTCAATAAAGCACTTTTCACATCCATTTGGTAAAGCTTAAAGTCCATAAAACACGCAAATGCAAGCAACATGTGAATTGACTCTAATCTAGCTACGGAGGAATAAGTCTCATCATAGTCAATTCCCTCTTCTTAGTTATATCCTTGAGCCACAAGTCTAGCCTTATTCCTTGTTACTGCACCGGTTTCATCAATTTTGTTTCTAAAAAGCCATTCAGTACCAATTATCGGGTGGTCACTAGGTCTCTCAACTAATTCCCACACCTTGTTTTTAGTGAATTGATTAAGTTCCTCTTGCATAGCAATTCATTATCAATCCTAGGTTGCGCTAACTCCTTACATGGAATAGGCTTGACCCTAATGGGTTTATTCCCACAAAGGGAAGGTTCATGTTCATCTAAAAAGCACTTAACCTCATCAATCAATTCTCTAGTGGAGAGAGTAGAAGAAGGTATCAACAGTGATTCATCAAACAAACCTAAAGACGCATAGATCACAATTTCAAGCTCATCAATTTCTTCCTTAAGTATCTTCTTAAAGTAGCTATTCTCCGCAACACAACAATTCTTAGCTTCAAGAGACTTATCATGTAAAAACTCCCAAATTGATGCTCTATTATCCTCAATTGATGACTCCAAATTAATATTAGCTAAGATGTCAAATACATCCACAAGTTCATTGCTAGCAGTTTCATCTCCTTACCATGGTCTTCACAAGGGATAGGTACAAATGAAAGGGACAAAGGGGACTCAACGGATTCCTCATCATTTATGCATGAATGGTCAAAGGAAGAATACGCATTAGACTCCCTAGATGTAGACTCGAAATGCGAATGAGTGGTATTGCCATGAGACTCTACCTCCATGTATGTAGGAAGCGTAGGATGAGAGGAAAGATAGGCTCATGTGACACAATGGGCAGTGATGAAAGCAATGGGAGGATAGGGTGCCACTTATTCTAAAACATACCTGTAAGACTCATTAAGAACCAAAGTATCTTCAAGCTCATTCTTATCCTCACTACAAGATGTTATCTCTCCATCAACATGTCTTTTTAATTCTCTCTCCAATGTATCATTATTTTCACCCCTAATCACCACATCTCTAGGTCTCTCTCCTATCTCTTCAACCCGATCTAAAGGTATCTCAAGACCTCCACCCACAGGTTGCTCACTTTCAATCTCTCACTTTAATCACTCACCTAGATAGTCAACTTGTTGCATCATGCTATCTAGTATCTTTTGATTAGATTGGAAGAAAGGTAGAAGATAGGCAATCTTTTCATCTTGTGAAGAAGACCTAAAAGAAGAGGGTTCGACCGAGTGGATATGGTAATCATGTTGAAAATTATTCTGTGCACAACCATCAAAAAACATAGGAGAGAAATGGGTGGGGAAAAAAGGTGTTAGAGATGGACAATCAAAACGAGAAAGTGAATAGAATGAAGAATCATTTTGACCCTATGATGAAAATGAATGATGTTGATCCCTAGAATCATAATGATAAGATGTTGATGCATGCATGGGCACATGATTACTTGGGGTGTTCTTGGGTGTTGCATGCAATCAGGGATAAGGATGGAAGGTAGGGCAAGAATTGAAATCATGATCATGACTTTCACATAGTTTGTAATGATAAGAATATACATCCCTATAGTCATGATTTCTAAATAAAGATGCATGAAATGATGCGTGACTATAAGGGTCATAATTAGCACCAGCACTAGGTTAGGGATTTTCATGGGGACAAAAGACAATTGGATGCATACAACTTTCACACAAGCGACATGCATTAGGAACAAATTTGGTTAGTAGGGAAAAGGATACTAATGACCACCAAGAAGCATTAAATTGGTCATATTTAATGAATCACAGGTAAAACCTCTTCACAATTCAATTCTTTTTTTGAATTTTCAAAATTTTCAATATTTTTGGTTTTTTCGAGATTTTTCAATTTCTTTGTAGTTTTCGAATAATGGAAAGCAAGTAAAGATAAAGAACACACAAGCAACTAATCACAAATACAAAGCACCCAAAGAACCAATGCCATGCCTCCCCCACAACGGCGCCAGAAACTTGATTGTGCTTGAGTTTTACACCCATAAACATATGGATCATTTGTGGTATAACGGATTCAAGTACGGGTATCATCTTTACAGGGAAGCTACCTTGATCTCTCTGTGCTCGAGTGCTTAAAATTAGTTACGTACGTGTGTCCTTTCTTTAGGATGGAAGGAAGCTTAGAAAAGAAAATAAACCTAAACTACAGAGGAACTATAGGTGCCAAGCTAAGCAAGGAGACTTAACAAGGAAGAAGGGGACCTAGGGTGATTGCGTTACAACTAAGCTTGGGCTATGATAATGAATTAAGTCTATCTAGGGCTAAGCAAGGAGACTTAACAAGGAAGAAGGGGACCTAGGGTGATTGCGTTACAACTAAGCTTGGGCTATGATAATGAATTAAGTCTATCTAGGACTCTGGACTTCTATTGTCGTAGTGTTGATCGGTGGCCTCTTAACCAATACTAGTGGTTCAACCTGTTAGCTAGGTTTAAAGCTAAGGGCCAATCCCTTCTAGCCTACGCAATCCGTGTTTAAAACTTATCCTCTTAGTTGGGTTGAAAGCCAAGGACTAGCACCTAAACACAACGTGACATTAAGGCTCAATTAATCAACACTAATATGGGTGAGGGATACTCTAGTCTAGGTTAACTTATCCACTTGGTTGGGTTTAAAGCCAAGGACTAGCACCTAAACTCGACTAAGCAAAGCATGTAACCTATCAGCTGGATTTAAAGCTAAAGCCTGCTCTAGCAAGCAAAGCCATGAATTAAGCACAATCACATCACCCATATAAGTAACTAAAAGCATTTGAAGCACAAAAAATATATGCAAGTTCACTTAGGCATTTTAACAAACACATAGACATGCTTAATTTTCAATACATTGAAATATTGAATCATGATGCAGATTTATGTAAATAAACATGTATTAAGAGCCAAAGATACACACAAATTCTTTATTCAAAGCCCTAATCTAATATACAACATTAACCAACCCTAGATCTAACTCAATTACAAAGCATATTTACAAGAATAAGAAAAGGAATAAGGATCTCCCCTTCAAACCCTTACTCAAATCCAAAGCAAAATCCTTCAATCTCTTGTTACAAGCTTTAATCCTAGCTTGGTATGGGATTTAGATGGTGGTTTTAGGTGTTATTGAAGTGGGAAAAGGGTTAGGGTTAATGGAGTTTGAAGAAAATTAGGTTCCTCCCTCCAAAATGTGCCAAAAATCTCTAAATATAGCCTTTTCGATGCAAAAGTCGGTTGCTGGGTCGGTCTCCCGGCCCCCAAAACAAGTGGGTTCGGCCAAAATTAAGGATCTCTCTGACCTAGGCTAGAAGTAGGGCTGGTCGACCGGCCTTGGGATGAGCGACAACCGGCCTTGGTCAGAAATGTCCAAATTTTGCTTCTCGCGTGCTCAGTTTTTCTCGGTTGCTCCTTTTTTCGTCCGGCGACCTCCTAATGGGTTTTTCTTACTTTCTTCTCACCAAAAACACCCTTGGAATTGCTCCATCATCAAATCATCATCAATTTGAGCTCAATTCCTTCTCCCGAAATGCGCCTAAAACACAAAATAAGGCACTTAGTGTAGTATTTATGTGTTTTAGCACTTATATGCACAAATATGACTATAAGTGCACAAATATAACCCTAAATGTGCTCAATTATGCTTAAAACACCCTAGCAGGTGTATGAAAATAATATATACAAACATACACAAATCACACAGATCACAGTCCAACTTCAACTCTTCTCATCATTCAACATATGAATAAGCTATGTTCTCAACACAAATCATTCATCTATAATTAGCTTAAGCATGCTGCATCAACAAACAATCCAAAATCCTTCCTTAATACACGAACCACACCACATTCTTTTACTATCATAACTTCAACTTTTCAACACAAGAAAGCCTTCAACTTTAAAAATTTTTGTAGCACGTCAAACAAGAAGACTTAACTCAACCAAAAGTTTCCAAAAATCTAACTTTTTGGCAAAAGAATTTCCCCCAGAAACAAACAATTTTCAACAAGAAAACATGGCCACAGTTAGTATTTCCACCAAAAATTTTCACCAAGCTTCACAACAACCCAACCTCCTCACAATCAAACATAGGCACATAATGTTAGGAATGGTATCCTAAAGTCAGTCATCTATTATAGATGTTGCACTAATTTGTACATGAATTGTGTTACTTTCGGCCTTACGTTATATTCTACATCTTCTCCTCAATTGTTAGATCATGACGTAGTCCTTAGAATGACCTAGTTGGGCTATGTGAATGAGGGATAGCTCAGTCATCCTTAAACCTAGCACATAACCAAATGATAAAATTGATACTAGGACTTCAATTCTATCAACCATAGGTTATAGTGTGCCACAAGAGTTGGTTATCCTCATGACCAAGGGGTGTGAAGACACCGGTGTGACCTACGATGAAGTGTGGAGACATGCTCACTGAACATGACTCTATTACGAGCATCTTATGGTATGTACCCCACTGTCAAAGGATTGCTTGTGGTGCACACGAATGTCGTATTCCCTCAGACCTGATACCGCCATAGAGACTTGTAGATTAGTCCTAACGTTTTGGTACAGGACTATCTAGATTTCTAATTTGGTGATGAACGGCTACTAGATGTAGGCAAGTACCGCGACGTCAATGCATAGGTCATGATGGGATTGATCGCTCCAGGTATTGGGAGAATGATATTCTGCTTAGTCCTAATCTATTAAGACTTTGGCCAAAGCTTTCCGTATGATGTGTCACGTGGTTACGTCGTGTTGACTCATGACGAGATGGGGACTTCACATGGAATAGCTAAATAGGGGTTTGACGGTTTTACCATGCCCTTAAGGTTATTTTTGAATATTGAGGGATATAAGAAATCCACCACAGAGGTTCGTTGAATATTGCCTTGCAACTATTCAGCTTATCCATAAGTCGGGAACCATTGCTAGATAGTATCATCGATTAATATAAGAATAGTTCTTATATTATCGGTTTAAGTTTGAACCTATGGAGTCACGCATATGGTTGGGAATTAGTTAGAGGATTGACCCAACTACAATAATGTTGGTCACATTTAATTATGAATTAAATGTGTTATTATTTAATTATGAATTGAATAATACTATAAGTAATTAATATTATAGATATTTAATCGAGAATTAAATATTATAATTACTTATTACGGGTCATGGAATTGATTTTGTTTAGCATTGAATATGTGGATCAAAATTAATTCATGGTTTATTGTTTATAAATTAAATATGAATTTAATTTGGATTTTATTATGGATTTAGGAAGTTCATTAATCTAAGCCCAAAGAGTTGAACTTATTGGGTTTTAGGGATGGACTTTATGGAAGGCCATATCTCTCTACATAAAGAGGTTCTCATTATTTCTTGTACGAATATTTTTGTGAAAACTTGATACAGAGAACTCTCCCAAAACCATAACAAAAAAGATTAGCCTCCTCCCATTAGTTCTTGATCGCGTACAAAGAAGAGGAGTTCAATGCTTCCGCAAGACAAAGTTTTTAGCACAAGAATTGCAAGGTAATTCAAAATCTCTAAAAAATTTAATTCTAGAGCTTGATCCTATGCGAAAAATCTAAAGAAAGTCTCCATGATTTTCTTCAGTAGTATCAGAACCAAGGCTCTTTTATATGTATTTTCATGATTAAATCGCACAATTAAACATGTATATCATATATACATGTTTATATATTAAATTCTAGATTCTTACTTTTAATTGAGTATTATTGTTTTGCAAAATCAGAATTTAATTTGTTTTTGTTTTTTGCATTATTATTACTCGTACTCAGTATGGTTTTTAGTACCATTAATAGTGGCTATCCTAATAGTGCATTAATGCAGATTCAGATCTGTAATAAGATTACAAGTAAAGAAATTTTAAAAAAAAAAGTCGTGCTGTATGCATGACATGATCCCTGGTCATAGATCTCATGCCTAATGTTTAACCACTAAGCTTCTTCAACTTATTGTTTTACAAATCAAATCGGCCCCTCTTATTTGAAACTTCGAGTTTTATAAAACAATATATATATACATATATATGTATATACATAAGATGAATTGTCGTCTTCTGAAAAAAATCAGAAAATCCTACCACCCAAAAGACAAAGAGATGTCTTCCCCCAGACCTGAAACCCCTCCCGCCGATGTTGTTGAAGAAGTATGCTCGAGGAGGTTGAAGATGGTGGCTGCGCTAGAGTTTCCAGGACTATGATGGTGCCGCAGGAATGACATATAGTACAACTTCGCGATGAGCAGATTTTGGTGCTGAAGTAGCAGCTCTCTGGTGACGAGGTTACGTCGGCGAAGCTTGGAGAACTGTGGCATAGTGGCACCGCTGCCAAGTGTCAAAGGGTGGTGGTTATGTGATTAGTGATTGAATTTGCACCGGCGAGATGTTGGACATGGTTGCGTGATGAGTTGGTGTACACGGCGGCGTTAAGTAGCGGTGATGTTGCGTCATGGAGTCAATCGGAAACTGGTGTCGTGTTCTTCGGCGGCTGGAGAATGAGTTGGTAGTAATTGATGGTTGATTGAACGGTCTGATGTGAATATGGATGCCGCTGGGTGGTCAACAGCCAAAGGTTGGCCGAGGTCGATGGCTGTGATGGTGCTAAGTGGCTGGCGGCGCAAGGAAGAAGATGGGTTTATTTGAAACCCTAAATCTTTTGGGTCTCAGGGTAACTGATGGATTAATTTGGGCCTAATAATTGGGTTTACTTTTAGTTAAGTGTTGGACTTTATTAATTTCCTCTTGGGCTTTTATATGAGTTTAGACTTAATCTTAGATGGGTTGGTTGTTGACCCGATTTTGACCCATCAAGATTTGGTATAGAATCATTCTTGGTTGTGGACCATGGCTTGCTTGGGTCAAAAGCATGGGCGGGCATTATACAAGCTGGGCTTAAACTTTTAAGAGTTATGGACTCTTATCATGTTGATTTATTTTTATTCTTTATTTTTTTGCATGAGTTATGGGCTTATACATGTAATGGGTTTTGTCTTAAATGATTTTAACATGGACTTTGCATAGAACTAAAGGGTTGGCTATTAATTAAGTTGGACTTAATTAACATTTATTTGGGTTTCCTAGTCTTGGTTATATTTGGACTTCTCTTTATTAATGACATTGGGTGTTTCATATTTAATTAGTATGACTAATAAAATAAACAAAAGCTATGTATTATTTCATTAATTGATAATTAACTATATACATTAATAAATATTTTATTACATGCTCATAAACTATTTTGTTTGATAAAATAGACTTGCCCATTGTAATAAATATTTGATATTTATTTTAGGGTCTTTTATTTATTAAAATATGTTTTTGACACGCAATTGATTTTAAAAGGTGTTATAATTAATTAGAATTCAAAATTAGTCAAAATTGAGATTTTGACTCCAACTAATTTAAAAGAGTTTTAATTAATTGGCCAAGCCCTATTAATGAGTCAAAATTATGATTTTGACCCCAATTAATTTAAAAAGGAGTTTTAAATAAATGGATTAGCCTTTTAGTTCATCAAAATAGTGATAAATAATTGGATTAGCCTTTTAGTTCGTCAAAATAGTGACTTTGACCCAATTAATTAGAAAAGAGTTTTTAATTAATTGAATAATGTCCAAAAGATAGTCAAAATTAGATTTTGACTTTAAATGAGATTTTAATTAAATGGAAATCCCCTAACTGATCAAAATGGAGATTTTGACCCCAATTAATTTTAAAAGGGGCTTTAATTAATTGGAAGAATTGATTTAATACAATTAAATTGATTCAATGATTGTGTGATAAAATCATTAAATTACTTTATGTCTTTTCTTTATTATGATGTATGACATATTTTGGCGTGGTGATTGACTTGCATCTCATGCATGTTATTACTTGTTTGCATATCAATTATTGTAATTGTTTTGGGGATTAAATTGGGCCTGTGAGCCCAGCCTTTTCTCTTTAATTCTGGTTGTAACCCCCTCTCCAAAGTGATGTATCTGCTCTTTGAAAAGGAGTTCTTCTTCTAATAAATGTAATTAGTAGTTGAAATGCAATCAAGACAAGGTGATGAAGACTAAGAGCTAGAAGGCCCGACCCTATCCAAGATTCTCAATATTTACAGGTAATAACCTTACTTGCATGATAGAGTGGCCCATGATGGCTCTAGTGGGCCGCACTAGGAAAAGCCCATAACCACCCATATGTGCTTATATATATTGATATATATATATATATATATATATATATATATTGTATCTATATGCCAATTGTGATTAATTAACTAGATTGATTGATGGATTTGGCTATTAAAATAAATGTACTTATCATCTCAACAAAATCCTCTAAATTATTAGGTTCATTAAGTGATTTGGACATGGAGATGCTCAAATCATTGCCTCCCATTAAAATAAATAATAATGGGCCCAATTTTCTAATAAACGTTGGAGGCCCTTAGGCCTGTCTTTTATTGGAATATGGGATCAATATTCACTATATGAAGCCTTTGGATTTTTTTTAGACTTACGAGCAGGTGGCCCGACCTCAATTGGGCTTGTTCATTGGGCTTAGAGGAAGACCTTGGGAGTTCATGTTAATGGTTTGATCCAATCCAGCTATTCAGTGGAGGACCTTAGTCCTGCTGAAGAGATGCTTAGGGTAGAATTGACTACAGAGAGTTGTTTAGAGAAACAATTGGTTATAAACCTACCAAGTAGTGTTCATAAGTAGGCCGACCTTAGTCGGGCTTATGTTCAACTATTTTGGATCTCAGTACCCACTAAGGGGTTTGGATTTGGAAACCTCCTCAAATTGAAGGTAGAGGCTATCAGTCTGAATAAAATAGTGGGAGAATCCTTTAGACATTGGCCTATGTCTCTAGGAATGATGATTCATATACAATGGCATGTCTACATTCGTTATGTTTGTTCTTTGCTTTCATAAATCTCAATATGTTATAGATATATTACTATTTGATAGTGATATAGTTAGTCATGATCATAAATGTATTATGTATGTTCTATACAAACTTCGCATAAGTAAAACCAATAGCTACAAAGTGTTAGGATGATCGTCAATTAGTTGATTAGATATAAAGGTCCGCATTGAAGTTTTATCTTTGCAGCAGATGGTGCTCATGCTAACTTAAAGATCTATATTCAAAGGTTGGATGAGTCTTTCTATACATTTGATGAAATAGAGGGACACAAAGATCTAATATACTATCTTCGACACTTACTTAAAGGATGGAATGTCTATGTACTGTACAAGATAGAAAAGGTAGAGAAGCAAGTATCATTTGATTACTTCCTTCAAGAAGATAATTAGGTATATTATTCTCACCCCTCAATAATTGCTTCCCTTCTTCAATTGGTTCAAGACATGAAAAGTCAATTGTTGGCTATAATGAACCTTTTGAGCTACTAGGGATCTTCTAGCAAGATAACCGGCTTCAAGAGAGAACATTATTTCATTGAGAGGTGATTCATCCATTAATTACTAAATGAGGTTTATAACCCCACCAGTATTAGCAATTGGTTCACATGCAGTATGTCTCTGAATATCCAAACACTAGAAGAAGAAGAATTATTAAAGTCTAGTGTTATTATATCCTGAGAGACTAAAAGTAGCAAGTGGTTGCTACATGAGGTGCGTAAATGATAACACCTTACAAATTCAGTTGATCCTAGCTTTGTATAAGATTCAAACGATCCCTAGAACTTGTTATAGTGGAACTATTGACTAGTAAAGATAAACGTGATACGAATATTATTATGAATAATGTTATTATCTTGCATTGTAAACTGAATAAGCTTATCCTTCTAGCATAATGTATGTCGGCCAGGATGATATGATTCTGTGATCTAGTCATAGAAACAAATATCCTTCTAGTAAGCTTTTAGTTTACTCAAAAGAGAATAAGAATATTATATAAATAAGACTCTTATACAATGGAGTCCTACTAATTTACCATATTTGAATTGTTTGTTAGAAAGGAGAAATCAAGGAATTTTAGACATAGTTTGATCCATTATGTAACTTATGGTTTTGACCATATCCTTTGGATGCATATTTGAGACAAATGCTTAAATATTGAGCTATGACATCTAGCAAGTCAATGGATAAGATACCATATTAGATATGGCATGATAATAAGCTGCACACTTTTACCAAAGGGTTGAAGAAACAGCACACATCAAGTATTTTTTCATTGACAAGCTAGAATTGAAGTGTGTAAGTGTTTGGAAGATTTCCTAGGAAGTCTAGTAAATTCAACTTCTATAGAGGTAGTGAATAATTAGTGTTCATTAACCTTAAAGGAATCTTTTCAAGAAAAATTTCCTAAACAAGATTCCCTCGATGATGAGTTTAATAAAGTTCCAAGTAGAAGGATCTAATACTAATAGTTGAACATACAGAACAAGATAAGGTTAGAAACCAAATCTTGGGCCTAGTAAAGAAGCATCACTAAGGTGATTTGGTAAGGTACCAGGTCCAATGGAAAAGTGTTAAATCCTTGTCTAAGGCAAAATTCCATTGAACTATTAGAGAACAATGTGAATTCAATCACTTGTAAAGATGCTGGATAGAGGTATAACTCTAAGAACTTGCTAGCTCCGAGGCAATTCTTTCACAAAACTATAAATGTCAATAATGTATGGACATTAGTTGACAAATATCAGGGAAGACCCGTAGTGTGAAAAATGGTTCATGAAGGGGTTTTAAAAGGTTGAGACCTACAATGCGCAACTCGTTGTTAGGAAGCGTTGTGAATGTTGTAGTTGGACCATGACAAGACATTTCCACTAATGATGATGCTCCAATTCATTTGCATCATTCATGTATGAGATACATCTTTATATCATGAAATCTAATCAGTAGGTGCCTAGGTGGCTTTTCTTCAAGGTAAGCTAAAAGAGAATGTGAATAGTTCACATCTACTGTTGAGATTATAGAGCATATGCTTATTTGGCTCATGAGTGGTTCTCTGTAAGTTTTTGGGTTTAACACTTATGTTTTGATAAAGTATCAAAACGATGCCTTCGCTAAGAACGAAGAGTGCCTTATTTTTGTTACTAGGCTAATGATCGTGTGGTTGTTTATAGTACAGTAATGTGGATGACATTTTTGATACTGTAAAATGGGAAAACTATATCTATTATATACGGTCTCCATAAATATTGTTGGAAAGATATCCAATGTGCTTGGGATCATAATTTATGTGGATAGATTAGAGAGGTTAATGGATTGTCTTAGTACACGTATGTTGACTTCATGTTGAAATGGTTCAACATTTTGAATTCTAGAAAAGGTTATTGGGAATTCATTGTTCAAGAAAATTTGTTTGACAAATTTCTTTGAAAGGAATGTATGATTAGAATCCTAACTGCTTAGACAATAGGATATACTCAATACATTGTGTCATGCATGAGGCCTTGTGAGGCTTATTCTCCTTGTATTACCAATGGGAATCATCATGATCCTAACTAGGGGCGTTGGTAATTGGTGGAGATCATACTTTAGCATATTGAGTATGCAAGTATGCCAATGGCTCGTTTATGGAGAAGTTTGACTTGAAACTAGTTAATTGGACTAATTTTAGATTCTTGTCAGACAAAGAAAATAGTCACAATATTTGAGAATATGTTTGCCAAAAAAATTCTAAGCATATGATTGGATGTTCCCACCTTCTTTAAGCTAAAGGTAATGATCCTTTGCAGATAAGATATATCAAAGAATGTTTTCCCAACCCCTTAGCTAAAGCCCTTGAGATCGTGAGAAGATGGGTATAAGATACAGATCTAACTGGCTTTAGTCCAAATAGGAGATTGTTAGGAATGGTGTCCTAAAGTCGGTCGTCTATTATAGATTTTGTACTGATTCATACATGAATTGTCTTATTTTCGGCCTTACGTCATATTGTACATCTTCTCCTCAATTGTTAGATCATGATGTAGTCCTTAGGATGACATAGTTGGGCTATGTGAATGAGGGATAGCTCAGTCGTCCTTAAAACTAGTTCGTAACTAAATGATAGAATTGATACTAAGACATCAATTCTATCGAGCATAGGTTATAGTGCGTCACATGAGTTGGTTATCCTCATGACCAAATGGTGTGGAAATACCAGTGTGACCCACGGTGAAGTGTGGAGACATGCTCACTAAACATGACTCTATTACAAGCATCCTATGGCATGTACCTTATTGTCAAAGGATTGCTTGTCGTGCACATGGAAGTCGTATTTCCTCGACCTGAGACAGCCATAGAGACTTGTAGATGACTCCCCACATTTTGGTATCGAACTATCCGGATTTCTAATTCGGTGACGAAAGGCTACTGGGTGTAGGCAAGTGCAGCGAAGTTAATACGTAGGTCAAGATGGGATTGACCGCTCTAGGTATTAGGAGAATGATATTCTGCTTAGTCCTAATTCATTAAGACTTTGGCCAAAGCTTTTCATATGATGTATCACGTGGTTATGGCGTGATGACTCATGACGAGATTAGGACTTGACATGGAATAGCTAAATAGGGGTTTGACAGTTTTACCATGCCCTTATGGTTATTTCGGAATACCGAGGTTTATAGGGAATCCACTATAGTGCCTAGGTTTATTGAGTATTGCCTTGCAACTATTCAGCTTAACCGGAAGTCGGGAACCATTGCTAGACGGTATCATCGATTAATATAAGAATTGTTCTTATATTACCGGTTTAAGTTTGAACCTACGGAGTCACGCATACGGTTAGGAATTAGTTGGAGGATTGACACAACTATAATAATGTTGGTCATGTTTAATTATGAATTAAATGTGTTATTATTTAATTATGAATTGAATAATACTATAAGTAATTAATATTATAGATATTTAATCGAGAATTAAATATTATAATTACTTATTACAGGTCATGGAATTAATTTTGGCTATGTCTGGCTAGCACTGGATATGTGCATCAAAATTAATTCATGGGTTATTATTTATAAATTAAATATGAATTTAGTTTGGGCTTTATTATGGATTTAGGAAGTCCATTAATCTAAGCCCGAAGAGTTGAACTTATTGGACTGTATGGATGGACTTTATGGAAAGCCCATATCTCTCTACATAAGGAGGGTTCTCATTATTTCTTGTACGAATGCTTTTGTGAAAACCTGATACAGAGAACTCTCCCAAAATCCTAACAAAAAAAATTAGCCTCCTCCCATTAGTTCTTGATCATGTACGAAGAGGAAGAGCTCAACGCTTCCACAAGGCAAAGTTTTTAGCGCAAGAATTGCAAGGTAATTCAAAATCTCTAAAAATTTTAATTCTAGAACTTGATCCTGCGCGGGAAATCCGGAGAAAGTCTCCACGATTTTCTTCACATAAACCTTCAAAACTCCTTCCATCACAACTCAAAGAAACTCGAGAAGGAAAACAAAGGTAAGCCAGTTTTTTGAAAGACAAAACAATTTCCACTACACGTATAAGTTACCCAGATAGCACCCAAACACTATATGAATGAACCTTGCACTAGTTAAGCACACACAGAAGATTAAAGCCTAGTATGGTTATGCCCATGCAAAGAAGAGAAATCAAAAGCACCGCCTCAATTTTCCTAAAAAAAAAACAAGTTTTTGCCCAGGCCTAGCTGTCGGAAGGCCAGATTACTTTCATTGCTATTATTCACTTTCGTACAAGACTTTCATAATTTGCTTAGAATATTACTCAACCTTTTTACGTGATGACAAACATTTATGATGAATGTTGATGTGTTTGTTTTATGTGTTTGTCTATTACATGTATATACTTGTTTTGAGCTGTTTTGAGCTTCATTTAATGTATTAGTACATCATTTAGGTCATGATTGTGCATATTAAGGTTTACATGTTCATAGTTGAAATTAAGACTTAATGTTACACTAATGCGTGTTTATTGCTTGTTTGAGGTGTGATATGGGAAGATAATTGGAGCTTAATTGAGGGTGCTTGAAGTGTGGAACAAAGCAAAGGGTGTTACAGAAATAAAGAAACGAAGAAAAGTGCATTTGGAAGTGGCTGGGCAAAGGAAGAAGCAACCAAGGCGAAACCGAGCACAATGTGAACCAAATTCAGAGCTTGCAACCTATGAAGGACATTGAAAAATTTTGGACATGTTTTAGGGTGCAAAAATGGCTTGGGAGATCCCCCATGATGATACGAAGCCAGAGGAAAAAACGGTGCGCTAATCGGAGCTAAAACGAGCAAGATATGATCATTTTACTATCAAGATCGGTTAGCCGGTCGACTGGCCTGATCAGAATTTGGGCCAATTTTGGCCGGACGACTTAGGCCCAAAGCCAGTAGGCCAATTGGGTCCCCAGCTAGATGCGCTGAAAGTTCTATTTAAGCCACTTTTCAGTCCTTTTTTAAGGAGAACAACACCCAAATCAAACACCCATTTCCCTAAACCCAAAATCCACCAAAAATCACCTCACACACTTACTTCTAAACATATTTTAACACTTGGAATCAAGGATCCAAGAGGATCAAACACTAGGATTTGGGGCATAGCTTATGGATTGTAAAGCTTGGCTATGGATAGAAGGGTATCTCTCTTTTATCCTAAGTCTAATTATGTGTCATTAGAGCTTTGTAAGGCGATTATATCTTGTATTCATGGATTGATTACTACTTTTTATTAATAGAAACTTGATGGATTTATGTATATATGCTTTATGCTTAGCACTTGAAAGGCTATTTTACATACATGTCTATGTGTTTGTTGAAATGCCTCAATGATGTAGTATTTATATATTGAAGTCTATTATGCTATTAACCATTTCTAAATCATTATGCTAGCATGTCTATGTGTTTGTGTGGTGATTACATGAAGTGGGTATGACTATATACATATCTATGTGTGTGTTAGCATACTTAATAGCGTAAATAGCTTCTATTGCATACATGTCGGGTGCTATTGCTTAAATTGGTGTAATCTAAGTATGTCTATGTGCTTAGTAGTAGAATACCCTAGAATATTCTCAAATGCCATACCCTATATGTGTATGCTTTGCGCTCAAACATTAATACCTGCTATTATGATGATGATTAGTGGTGCATAACTAATGGCTAGCCTAGGTCAAGTCTCCCTTAGCTTTAAATCCAGCTAATGGGTTTCAAGATAGGTTAGTCAACCTTAGACGGACTAGGTCTTGGCTTTAACTTCAGCCAACGGTTTAGACGCTAGGGTTAGATCGATCTAAGTCACCTAGAATCCTAACTAGTTAGCCTATGGCCCTAAGTTATAAAGACCATACGCTGTGGCTCTAGGGTTCGACACCTAGGGTGTAATTAGGAGATTAATTAGGAGACTAAACGAGAGCAACTAAGTTTAATGCATCAAGTAACCCTAGAAAGATGTAGTAATCGCCATAAACAAGACTGATGTGTCATTTGTGCATGTTTGCATCTAGTTTTTGCATGCATATTTAAGGGTGTTCAGAGCATAATTGATTGCGCTTAGTATAAAGTTTATGCATATTTGTTAATATTCGTACTTAATGTATTTAGGTGCATAAATACTATACTAAGTGTTATATTCCATGTTTTAGGAGTGTTTTGGAAGGGTTCAAGCATATACGAGGAAGAAATGAGCTAACGGATGAAGACCGGAAGAAAAGAAATAAAGAAGAGAGCATTCTGATCCAGCCGGTCGGCTTGGATGAACGGTCGACCGGCCGCTCCAGAGAATAAAAGATTTAGAGCCGACCGAGTTCCTCAAGAAACCGGTTGACCGGCTAGGTCAACCAACCAGTCCAGAGAGCATCAAGATTGAAGCCGGTTGAGCAAGAAAGAGGAGCCCGGTCGACCGGCTGTGCGCAGATGAAATCTATAAAAGCTCGTTTCAGTCCATTTTCGAGGGGAGGAACTTTTATTCTTAAATCTTAATAAACCCTAACCTCGACCCAATACACAAAACACCCTAAACCACCATCTAAACCCCACACCAAGCTAGGATTGAAGCATTGAACAAAGATTTGAAGGATTTGTATGGATTTGGAAGCAAGAATTTAGGGAAGTTCTTCTTGTTCTTTCTCTATATCTTGTAAATATGTTGCTAGATTAGGCTAGATTTAGGGTTGATTGTTGTTGTATATTAGATTAGGGCTTTGAATAATGGATTTGTGTAGATCTTTGGCTCTTAATACATGTTTATTTACATAAATTTATGGCATGATTCAATATGTTTATGTATTGGAAATCAAACATGTCTATGTGTTTGTTAAAATGCCTAAGTGAATATGCATGTGTTATTTATGCTTCAAATGCTCTTATCTACTTATATGGGTGATGTGATTGTGTTTAATCTCGTGGCTTTGCTTAGTAGAGTAGGCTTTAGCTTTAAATCCAACTAATAGGTTACATGCTATGCTTAGTCGAGTTAAGGCGCTAGTCCTTAACTTTAAATCCAGCCAAGTGGATAAGTTAACCTAGACTAGAGTATCCCTCACCCATGTTAGTGTTGGTTAATTGAGCCTTAATGTCACGTAGTGTTTAGGTGCTAGTCCTTGGCTTTAAATCCAGCCAAGAGGATAAGTTCTAAGCACGGATTGCGTAGGCTAGGAGGGATTGGCCCTTAGCTTTAAATCCAGCTAACGGGTTGAACCACTAGTATTGGTAAAGAGAGCCCCCGATCAACACAACGGCATAGAAGTCCCGAGCCTTAGATAGACCTTATCTGTTATCATAGCCCAAGTCTTGTTGCAATGCAATCGCCCTAGGCTCCCTTCTTCTTTATTAGTGTTTCCTTCCTTAGTTTGGCTCCTTTAAGTTCCTCCATAGATTAGTTTTTGTTTTCCTTTTTCCGAGCTCCCTTCCATCCTAAAGTAAGTACGTAAACGCACGTAGCTAGTTTAAGGCACCCGAGCACATAGAGACTAAACTAAGGTAGCCTCCCTGTGGATTCGACCCCGCACTTGCACACACTGTACTACACACGTCCCGTGCACTTGCGGGCTATTTAGGCTTGTGCTCAAATAGCGGTATCAAAGACGTAATCACCCTATTCCCCATTTCCACGTGTTAGCATCCCCTTAAGTCGCTTGATTCCCCCATCACACACACCACTTTTTTATTTTCATGCTAGTAGCTTGAATTTATTTTTCCCGAGCTCCCCTCAAACCAAAAACCCCAAAAACATTGTAGTTAGGACCTCAACACGTAGCTTTTAGGATGCACTTAGCTTAGGACACCATACACGTTAGGTCTTCCTGTGGATTTGACCTCGTAATCGCACACACTGTACTACACACGTCCCGTGCGCTTGCAGGCTATTTAGGCTTGTGCTCACGAATAGCGTATCAAATGTCTCCAGTTACTCAGTTGGTCATAATTCTAGGTGGCTTTTAGCTCTACTCGTGGTCCCCTTTCTTTTTTCTTTTCTTTTTTTATTATTATTTTTAAAACTAGCGGAGTAAAAAGGCGCCTATTTAATTTAATTTAATTTATGTGCTTTTTTTCACACTTTAACTTTCAACACTTTTGCAGGAGTGACCTCAACCCTGACATAACTTTCCTAGGCATGCACTTTTTCATAATTTTATCGCAAAATAAATCAAAACAAGTACCTATCAAACTCAAACTAAACATTGGTCTCCAATTTAAGTGCATGCACATTTTTAAGCCCAAGTTACAATTAAATAAGGTTCAAACATGGCGTGTTCAAGGTAACTATCAAAGGCAACTAAATACAATGGGGATGGATAAACCGTATGTACCAACGTACCGTTGCAAAAAATGAGTTTCCCAAGCATGGGGGTTAGACTTTTTTCAAAAGAGATTCCAAGTTCACAAAGAAAAAAGTTGAGTAAAAAAAAAGTGATTTGACAAAAGAGCTTTCAATGACTTACTAGTTTGACTCTTAGAAACTCAAAGAAACATGAAACCAAAGACATTAAATGACTCTAAAAGTGACATTTTTACAAAACACTTAATTTTTTTGTCTTTTTTTTTTTCATTCATGAAAGCTCCAAAAAAGACTCAAAAAATATGAATTATATAACACATGTATTCACAAGACTCAATACACCACATTAAAAACACATTTAAACCTCAAAAAGACTCAAAATAAAGGATAAAATAAAGCATTCCACCCCCACATTCATCACACACATTGTCCTCAATATGTAAAGAAACGAAAGCAATAAAATAAAGAAAAATATAAAACAAAATTAAGAGGAAAAAAAAGGAAAAGTAAGAGGACTTCCTCAAAAGAGGTGCGGTGGTGGTAGAACTAACTATCACTTATCCGGAAGTGGGGCCATGGTACTCAATGAGATTCATCAATTTTTTTTTTTTTGAGCTTTGATCTGCATAAACAAAGAATCACACCTTCCTTCCCTTGTGGATTAAATCTAATCATGCAATAAAATCAATTCTCATCTCAAAATTGTCTGAAAGCTATGGAAATATTGATCAACGATTTTTTTCATCTAACTCTAATGATTTATAAGCTAGAATAACACCCAAATATTTGAAACTGTTAAAAATGTGTTTTTCATGATAACTATGCTTATTTGTTGCATAAAACTTCCAACAAAATTCATGGTAATCATAATATACAATCCCCAAGTAAGAAATCCAGCCAAAAATGCCAAAAGGCCCATCAACCACATTCTTGAAGCACAAAATTTCCAAAATTTCAACATGTAAGAATTTTCAAGAAATAAAAAAAAAATGAAAAGATTTTGAAATACCTTGTTTGTTGCACCAAATCTGAAAAACAAAAGAAAATACTTTGTGAAAAATCAAATTTCGGAGCATGTAAGGTTGGGCACTTTGAATTCAGAATCTATAACACAAAGGAGCAAGTTGGGGAGCAACAGGGGCTGGGATGGGTGCTTGGCCGTGCATTGCCACCTCTGGTTATTTGCTGGCTGCTGCTGGTCATGCAGCAGGAAGTGGTGGGTTTGGTGGTAGGTATATTTTGGTGTTTTCTTAGCCATTCTTTTCTTTTCCATGTGTTTTTATGAAGTGAGTTTGGAAGATCTTAAGTGATTTTGGTGTTTGGAGTGGCAGTTATAGTGGAAGAAGATGGTGGGTTTCTCTGGAGAAGAAGAAAGTGAGGTGAAATTGAAAATAAAAATGAAATATGTTTTCTGACTTCTATACTTTTTCAAAACAACACTTGGGCGTGTGTACGCTTGAGCCCTCAATGCTTCTTTTTTCCAAAAATTAGCTAAAAACTCACAAAAATTCCAAAGCAAATCCTATCTGTAAACATCAAAGCACTCATAGAACATATCCAAGCAAAAGTTAGGATTCTCAAGAAAGAAGAAGACCAAAAATAATAGAAAAAATACTAAAAAAATTTGTAAAAATTAGAAACTAACTAGAAAACACTAGAAAACTCAAAACTACAATTTCTAGCTCTGTGGATTGCCTCCCACCAGCGTCTTTGTTTAACGTCGTTGGCTCGATGTAGCCAATTCATCTAAGCTTTATTTGGAGGCTTTTTCAGCTCAATTCTATCACGGACGGACTTCAAACGATGTCCATCAACTTTGATGACTTTGTCATTACTCAAGCCTTTCACTTCAACTGCACCACAAGAAAACAATTTAGTAATAATAAAAGGATCTAGCCATCTAGTCCATGGATCATTGGAAAATAATTTAAAACCAGAATGATAATATAGAACATTTTGTCCAACTAAAAATTGTTTTCCATCAATAACTTTTTCTTGTGAGCTCTTTTTCTTTTCATTGCGAGTTTTTGCCTTCTTATGAGCATTGTTTTTCTTCTTTTTCGACTCTTGGGGCTATAAGTTCCTATGTGAACCCATCTTATCCACCTCAAGTTTTTTCCATTGGCTTCCCTTGATTTTTTGCATGGCAAATGATTCCTACAAATTATTGCTACATGCAAAAGTCTTCTTAAATTCTATCGGCTTTTCAAGAGTAGGACTTTCACAAGCGATAACACTTAGCTTATCATCATCAACTGTTTCTAAAGTAATAACAGAAGACATCTCACTAGGATTTTTCATGTCACTATAAAGATCAAATTTAACAATGTCTTCATCAAACTCCATAGTGAGAATACCTTCATGCACATCAATTTTAGTCCTAGTTGTACTAAGGAATGGTCTTTCTAGAAAAATTTCACAAGACCTAAAGGGCGAATCTTCCTCCATACTAAATCATCTGCTCACACTAAAACATCTTCTAGGACACCTTTAGGATAAACTAAAGACCTATTAGCTAGTTGAGTAACAACTCCTATTTCTTTCAAAGGTCTTTCTCTCAAGGGTCCTTCATTCAAAGTAGAGTAAATGAACTTAGGTATGACATTAATGGATGCTCCTAGATCACACATAGCTTTCTCAATACATAGAAAGCTTATTTGACATGAAATGGCAAACATACCTTTGTCTTTGTACTTTGGAGGCAAATCCTTTTTAAGCACGGCGGAGACATTCTCCCCTACACTTATTTTTTCATTCATAATGAGCTTCTTTTTGTTAGTGCATAATTCTTTTAGAAATTTTTCAATTCGAGGTACTTGCGTAATTGCATCAAGTAAGGGAATATTTACCTTTACCTTGCAAAATAGCTCGAAAATATCATTTTCTTCCTTTTCCTTTTTGGACTCTGCAAATCTTTCAGGAAAAGGAGGCTTAACCACCAGCTCTATACTATTTCTAGGCTTTGTTTTATTGTTGTGTACCACTTTTTCATCATGTTTCGTGCCTTCTTTTTTTGTTTTCTTTCTCTGTTTCATGTGCTGTCAACTTTGTGTGCCCATGCCTAGTCTAACAGTGGCCATCCAGCAGCTCTTTTTCACTTTGTTAGGTGATTGCATATGCATTCTCCTTTCGATTGACAATGGTTTAAGATGGAAATTTACCATGGGACTTCAACGTATCCATGGATGTTGCCAATTGGCTCATTTGTGTCTCCAAATTCTTTATATTTGCCCTCGTTTCTTGTTGAAATTGTTGAGAAGAGATTTCACAATATCCTCAAGAAAAGTACTTGAACTTGAAGGTGTAGGCTACGGTGGTAAGGGTAGTCATGGCTATAAGAATTATGAACTTGGCGAATTAAAATTTTATGGCCTTGCTCCATAGCTCATGTATAGGTGATACTTCCAACCTGTGTTGTATGTATTTAAAAAAGGATCATATCTTTGTTGTGGTGGATTGAGAAACCCTTCAATGGCATTAACATGTTATGGATCCTCTTCTTAGAAAGTGGGACACATATCAGTTGGGTGTCTTACCATGGTACAAATTCCTCAAACTTTTTGAATTGGAATACTACTACCTGCAACCAAACTTTGAACAAGAAAAGTTAGTTGGGCTAACTCTAAATCAAGGGAAAAGTTAGTTGGGCTAACTCTAAATCAAGGGAAGAAACACTTAAGTCATTAAGCCTTCTAGAAGGCTCGTATCCATTTCCAAATTATTGTGAATTTGCAGCTGTGATGGAAATGAAATCTCTAGACCCTCGAGGTGTTTTGTCAATGATTGCTCCTGCACTAGCAGTGTCCATCATTCTTCTCTCAATTGGAAGCAATCCTTCATAAAAGTATTGTATAAGAGATTGTTCAAAAATCTCATGTTAGGGGTAATTTGTATAAAGTCTCTTAAATCTCTCCCAAGAATTGTAAAGCAACATTGAATCCCTTTGCTTGATGGCACAAATTTCTCTCCTAATTACTGCGGTGCAAGGAAAGCTTTAGCCATATCTCCCCAAGTAGTGATGGAACTGGATAGAAGATAGAATAACCACCCTTTTGCCACATCTGCCAAGGAAAAAAAAAAGGCTCCTAATTTAATTTGGTCGTCTGTTACACCATTTGGTCTCATAGTTGAACAAACTATAGGGAACTTCTTAAGATGTTTATAGGGATCTTAATTCTCCAACCCATGGAAAGTGGGTAGAAGACGAATTAATCCCAATTTTAGCTCAAAATTAACATTAAGCTCAGAATAAGTGATACAAAGAGTTATTGATTCAAAGGGATTGTAGCTAATTCATGCAAAGTTCTATTGCTTTCAAATATCTCTTCTTCTTTTTTTCGGACATATCAGATGATTTAAACAAAGCTTGTCATGTTTCAGCTTGTCTCTCAAGTTGTCTCCGCAACTTGCTTCTTTTTTTTCAAGCTCTTTATGGTTTTTTCAATCTCTGGATCAAAATGCAACTCACTTGTATGATCTGACCTGGTCATAAAAAGCAAAAAAAATTCAGCACCAATCCTTGACAGTGGTGTCAAAATTTGATGGGTGTCAAAACTATAAAAAATAAAATACCATTTCTTACCTCGCGAATTTAAATTGAGTACGTGGCAAGAAAATGGTCGAATCTACGGGGATTGGGGGATTAGGATTTTCCAAATATGCTAAGTAGATTAATCAAATAAGTTACAATAAAAAGGGGACTTTTAATACAAAAAAGCGAAATAAGTAAAGCAGTCTAGCACACTGGACCATCCTACGTGGGCACGTAACTGGGCAGAAAAATAAAAAACTTAAATAAAAGTAAAAACGACTAAAACACACAATCCTAGTTTTCAGCCAAGGCTAGAAAAATGGGAAATCAATCGAGGATTAAATCCAGCCTAAGGTATAATCGCAATTTCAGTGAACAAATCCGATCCTAGACGCAAAGAGATTTTTAACTATTTTGATAAATCATTTATGGTCATGGGCCTAGCCTAACAACCTCATCTTTCCTTACAGTGTTGATAACAGTTTAAATCTCCTACAATCTTTTTCTGCTATTGCCTTGCCTATTAGACGTTCTAACCCTCGGAGACGCCCGAAGAATCTATATAACAGTAGCAATAAAATCTAGAAAGACCTGATTCTAGAAATCAGCACTCTCATAATAATCATTCATTTAGATTGTGTAATTACATAGAAAACCTAGTTACCATTATTCTTAGATTAATTAAATTAATGTAATTAGCTACCTATTGTCATGCAATTGAATAACCGCGTGCAAAATTAAACAATTGCAATACAATATTAATTCTTAAAATAGTAAATATGCAAATATCAAAATAGCATAAAAGGAATAAAATAATTAGAACTCATGAAATTGAAGAACCAAAATCTTAATTAACCATTGGCTAGAAAGAAATTTAGAACATCATCATGAAAGTGGCATCTAAGAAGATGAAAATATCTTGCTAGAAGATTATGAATAAAGTCTGAATATCTCTATGAATCGTACGTGGAAAACATATAAGAGAAATTCCTAACTGGAGTCCTTCTTGAATAAGGAAACTTTTTAAAGCTAAGGAAAATAAAAAGGTCAAAATCCTTAATAAAAGTCTTCTAGAATTAATCTCCTTCCTTTTCAAAATGTGGAAAGCCTTTGATTCAATTCCTTTCCATAAGTGCTGTAAAAATATCTCTAGTCTTGGTCAATCCTATGTAGAAATTACATGGTCTTTTTCAAGGTGGTAGTATTACTTTTATTAGTTGCAAACACATCCAAAAAGCCTTTGAATCCATATATAATGTATCCAACTCCTTTTCCCAAACATAAACATGTAAAAATGCATCAAAGACACCAATTAAGAAGCATTCAATTTGAGAATTAAATATAATTAAAAATGAATGAGAAGCTTATTTAGAACTTATCGCCATTTCCATAGTATAGTTTAATTCCTTTAGTTTGAGCTCCTGTAAATCCAAAAACCCAAAAATATGGTTAGTTTAGATTTTGTTTTAGGCACTTTCTAGGACACACACACACGTGGAATCTTTTCCACGAATTCATCTCCTTGTAGTTCGGCACCCATTCTCGCACACCTTACATTGCACCGATCCGTGCGCTTGTAGGTCTTTAGGGCTTGCACATCTAGAGAGACATCTAATTCTTGGCACCATTATGGGAGAGGCATGGTAGTTTGTGTTCCTTGCTCGTATGTTTTAGATAGTTCCTTATTTTATTTGTTTATTCCACTTTGTTTAGTTAGCTTGCTTTAGTAGTTGTTTATCTTGATTTGCTTTTAGTTCCTTTGATTTGTTATGTTTTCTTTCCATACTTAGCATAGCTTCTTTTTTTGGCTTTCTTATTTTCCTTTTGCTTTTTGTTTTTAGTAGATCCCAAAGGTTTGTGGTTTTCTTGTTGCAGTTTTAGGACATTTTGAAGTTTTGAAGGTTGAAGTGGATAGAGTTAGGATAATGTTGTATGCTTGGTAAGCAATCTCCCTTAAAAATCCCTTAATTCCATTTGATCTTGAGCCTAATAGGATTGCACGCTATTTTAAGAATTTAGGTGAGCTTCAAGGAGAAATGGCTGATCCAAATAATCCTCCTATTCCTCCCATTCCTCGTATGAATCATGTTCCACCACATGATCACCATGGGCCCCCACAAGCCCAAGAGCATTTTAGGCCAGAGCCACTTAGGTCGAACCCACCCGTAGAGGATGAGCCCACGCTTAGGGAATTCTTCCTCCCTAACGCCTTCGAGCCTAACTTGGCTATCCGCATTCTGTGGTTGAGGAAAGTTAATTTAGAGATTAAGGCTCGTATATTTGCAATGCTTTCTTCCTTTTGTTGGAGTACCAATGATAGCCCCTTGGACCACATCAAAGATTTTGTAGAGATAAGTTCTACTCTTCACTTTCCCAACGTGTCTCAAGAAGCCATTCGCCTTAACTTATTCCAACTCTCCCTTAAGGATAAGGCTAAGTCTTGGTTTCATTCTTTGCCTAGTGTTTGCATTACATCTTGGGATGAGTTTCAATCTAGGTTTTATCAAAAGTTCTTTCCCATAACTAAGACTGTTAACCTTAAGGCTTCCATTATGACCTTCTTCCAACACGACTTAAAGACCTTCTAAGAGGCTTCGGAGAGGTTCAATGAACTTCTTAGGCAATGTCCACACCACGGGTACAGTGCCTATAACCTTTTTCAATATTTCTTTAGAGGCTTGAATGAACAAAATAGGATGATGGTGAATGCCGCATCTGGTGGTGGATTCTACAATTTGAGACCAAGTAACGCGTAGGATAAAATGGATTTGTTGGCTTAGAACTCTTTTCAAAACACCACTATAGATAGGTCTAGTCGGCGAGCGAATAGAAAAGGTGTTCATGAGGTAGGGGTTTCTTTCAATTTGCCCGTAGAGGTTAAAGCGTTGGCACATAAGCTAAACCAATGCATCACTTTGAGCCTCTCTTCACAAAGTCATAAGACTAGTCTTATAGGTTCGTCCTCTACCCCATTGGTAGTTGAAGTATGTGCATTGTGTTCTGAGTCCACTCACGAGACCGCAGCTTGCCCTTTAGCACCATAGTTTCCCAAGTTTATTCAGGAGTGAGTTTATGCCACACAGGGGTACTTGCGGGAGTATAACCCTTACTCGGACAAATACAATCCGGGTTGGAGAGACAACCCAAAGTTTTCATGCAAATAAGGTAACTCTGAGTTTTCCCATTCCCAGCCCCAGGCCCTATTCCAATAGAGACCTCATCCTACTAATCCTCTAAGGTTTCACAATGTGAATCAGGATAGACTACACTAGGCACTCCTTGTACCACCTGCCTAACCCTCCCTACACAATCAACACCTATTCCATGGTCTTTTCATGATGAGAAGGTATAATTTTTTATGCAGACTGTTAAACAAAACAAGCAACAAATGGCTAGGATGGAGGCACAATCAGGGCAACTTGCTAGTTAGATGCACACTAGAGACCTTGGGAAATTATTTTCCCAGCTAAATGATAACACTAGAGTCCAGTCCTATTCCTCCTTCGACCCTACTTATCCCTACTTAGCTCAGGCTAAATCTCTCACAACTCTTAGGAACAGTAGGAGAGTGGACAACAGGATAGGAGTTGCATATGCAGAGCCTATACCTTGTTTTCGCTTTGAGTCTAGAGAGCCCATTCATCACCCTATTAAGAGAGATCTTAGAGAAAGTCCTATTGAGAGAGTAAAGCCGGTGAGAGATCATTGTGAGGGTAGTACTTCCCGCCTATATTGGGGAAAAAGTAGCCTATTGTAGAACCCTATATGTCTAGAGATGTTCCTCCTAGAGTTGCATTCCCATCCATTTTGGAGAAGCCGTCACCTAGTGAGTATACCAGGTGTTTCAAGGTCTTAGAGCATCTCAAAGATCTTAAGGTTAATCTTTCTTTGATAGATGTAGTTCTTTCTATTCCCTCATATTCTAAGTTCTTCAAGGACCTTCATACAAGGAAGCGTAGGACATCAACCATGCTGAAAAAGGTGAAGCTCACAAAGAATGTGAGTAACATTTATAAATCGGGCCTTCCGCCCAAGTTAGGTAATCTTAGAGCTTTCACCATTCCTTATAGGATTTGAGAGACCTAGATTAATCACGCCTCACTAGATTTAGGGTCCAGCATAAACCTTAATCCTTACTTTGTCTACCTAAAGCTAGGTCTAGGTGAGTTGTCTCCCACACGTGTTACACTCCAGGTAGTCGATAGATCAGAGTGTAGACCTAGAGGAGTTATGGAGGATGCTATGGTTCAGGTCGGAGAGTTCATGTATCCTGTAGACTTCATAGTGCTAGATATGGATTTGGGTCATGATTCTAGGCATTCCATACTCGTCCTTCTAGGTTGCCCCTTCCTGGCCACAGCGAATGCAGACATTCATTGTAACTTAGGGTTATTAGAGATAAAATTTGAGAATTTGAGGTCCGCCATAAAGGTAGCAGAGGCCATGAATAGAGCAAGTGTAGGTGGTGATAAGGATAAAAAGATTGCTTTATGATTCAAGTGATAGACCCGTATGTTAAGGGCAATGTTGATAAGACTATGATTGAGAATAATGAGGAAGCTTCAGGGCACCTTACCTAGCTTTGATCAAGAGAACTTTGTACAGGGATGTGTGGCCCCTATTTCTAGGGATGATGATTCTAGGCTTGATGAGTCTTTTGAGGTTAATTCTTCTAATCTTGATATGAGAGGCATGGATCATTATAATGACCCACTTAGTATTAATCTTGAATGTGGAGGTAAAAATAGAGGTTTTAAGGTGCACAAGATAGAATCTTGTATTGATGAATGTGGTTGTGAGAAGATATCACCTATCAATGCATTCATTGAAGCATTTGACAAGATATTAGCCAGAGCAGAGACATCCATTGAGGAGAGTATCATGCCTATCTTTGATTCTAGGCCAGTTGAGTCCATTAGAGTTGTAGATTTTGATGTTAAAGTAAATGTCCAATCTATGATGACTCTTAGGGAAGAGATTAAGGAACGTGAGATTATGATATATGGGTCTTTGGGTTTGTTTGATGAATCATTATTAGAACCCTCTTCTAAACTCTCTACTAGGGAGTTGATCAATGAGGTGAACCATTTCTTAGATGAACATAAGCCGTTCCTTAATGAGAGTGAGTCCATGACCCTTATGATGACTCTTAGGGAAGAGATTAAGGAACGTGAGATTATGATATATGGGTCTTTGGGTTTCTTTGATGAATCATTATTAGAACCCTCTTCTAAACTCTCTACTAGGGAGTTGATCAATGAGGTGAACCATTTCTTAGATGAACATAAGCCGTTCCTTAATGAGAGTGAGTCCATGACCCTTACTTTTGACTCTTCCTTTTCCAGGTCCATTCTTTCTTGCTCTCCCATTGATTTCATCTCATCCAATCCCATTTCATTTGATAATGCTCCCCTCCTTTCTTCTATTGAGTCTCCCCTAAGTAAGCACACCTTCACACCATCCCACTTTGAGCACATTTATATAGGGTTTGTTCACACTCCTCCTATTTATTATGCTTCGTATACTTCATCGACACATAGGCACGGGGTATGGGTAGTCCTTGATTATCAAAAGAAGACGATATAATGGTTAGTGGTAGAGACCAAGCTTGCTAGGTTAGGATTGGAGGAGAACAAGGGACCTAGAGCTTTAGATTTTCCCATGACCCATGACACCTTGGAGCATTCTTTTATATGTGTTGTGTCAATTTTTTATTTGTCCATTTTTATGTGTGCTTCAAAAGGATTATGATGTGAACGATTTGATTAATTTTATACCAAATGATCATTTTTCTTCTGAGATGTGCTTTAAAAGGTTTGTATACCGATCCGTACTCAAGGACTACAACTATAATTGTCCCTAACATTACCACTAGCTTGAGGCGTTAAATCCAGCGCTGCTAGAAGGCACCTTAGATGTTTATTGACGAGCAAATGATCGCCTGGCTAATGGCATCATGGTTAGCACAACTAAAAGGCAACCTGGGTTGAATTTTGCTATTTTTCATTCCTTGTTTCATTTTCCTTTCATTTGTTTTCTTTCTTTTCACCCACAGAAAATGTTGAATCCCGATCCCTTTTCCCATAGGATACAACTTGTCTTATTATTTGCATGTGCCAATGCAAGCCTGCATAGTAATACTACTAACTTTGTTCATTGTATGTGTTTGTGGTTTGTTGACTAACAGGGTTAGTAGTTGACATATGAACCATTGGCATGATGAGTTTCAACAAGAATGCAAGGTTGTATCAATCATTTCTCCACTTGTTTCCTCTCTTATCTACCCCATCCCTACTACCCTTACTTGTTTTATAATGCCTATTTTCTTGTTGTGTGCCTTTGTTCTATTTGCTTGAGGACAAGCAAATTTTCTGTTTGGGGGTATGGGAGTTTGGTTCTTTTTATTTTATGCTTTACTAGGGTAGATTGCATTTTTTGCTTAAAATGGTGAAGATGTTTTTCAATTTTGAGCATATAGAGATGTTTATTTCTTGGTTGATTAAAGTGTTGGCTTTTGTGATTGATTCAATTGATTGGTGAATATAAGTTTGCATTATGGGGAGCGAATAGAGTGGAAAGAGCACCAAGCCTTGGCGGGGATGCCCATAAAAGTTGTGAGCAGTAAGTGCTTTTATGATGCACCTTGTAGCTACCCCATGGCTTGGTTGGAAAAAGTGATTAAAAAGAGGTGTTGATATGACTGCTCCTTTCTTGATTGGTTCTTTTTTATGTGTCTTAGCTTTTCTTTTTCTTTTCTTTTGGATTATGTAATGAAATGAAAAATTTTTAAAAATCCAAAAAAATTGGAAAAAGGCAAAAGGTGCAAAAAGATGAAAAAAAGTGAAAAATCAAATAAATGAAAGAAAGAAAAAGACAAAAGCACCAAAAATTTCAATGAATAAATGCTTGAGTGACACAATGTTGACTTAGCACAAGTTTACTGTTTCGTTTTCTTTGATGTAATGTGAATAAGGCTCCTATGTCATTTTTGTGAGCCATTGTGTTTTTTCATTCTTGCTCTCCTTATCTTGAAGTTATGTGCATGTTAGGAAGGACATGTTAGTCGAGGGGGTATGAAATATCAATATCCTGCGTGCGTGCATTAAACTCCTAAGCTTGTGCTAGTTTAGCTACTTGGGAATTTTCCACGAGCTACGAGGCCCTTTATGAGTAAGGGAAGGATCCAAAAAGGCTTAGGGACCCCTCTACGAATAGGAAAGACCTCTTCATGCTTTGTAAGGTCCATTAAGATAGCGAGTCAATCCTTTAGGCAACCTTTTTGTATCGACTTTGAGATAAACTTAGGTTTTGTCTTGCTTGGGGACAAGCGAGGAGAAGGTATGGGTTTGTTGACGTGCTTCAATTTTGTGTAAGTTTGCATTGTATATTGTTTATGCTTTTGAGGTGTTTTGTGCTTGTAAAGTTGCATTAGTGTATTACTTATGCTAGATATATGCTTAAGTGTAGACAATGTACATAGTTGAGTTTAAGATATAAACGCTACACGAATTACTGGTTTTTGATGATTTAGGTGATTTTAGGGTTGATGTTGAGCTTGCATGATGAAGGGTGATGAAGATAAAAATGTATGGGTCATGGGGTAGAGGCTGGAAGCAAAGAAGATGAAGAATGAAGACTAAAAGAGCTACCAATTGACCCTTAAGATTACTGGCTAATTGGTTGAGTCAGTCGGCAATTCCATAAAAGAGAATTGCGTACCAACTAAGCCTACCGGCTGATCGTACTAGTCAGCCGATGATTCTAGTTAGCCCCAAAAATGAACCGGCTGACCCTCAATCTACTGGCCAGCTAGTAAGGTCAGTCGGTAGTGACATTAGAGTCTATAAATAGAGCCTGATTTAGTATTTTAAATGAATCAATTTGCACACATTTCACACCAATTTTCCCACACTAGCTCATCCACCTCACATACACACTTTGACACACTTCCCACTTGGATTCAAGCTTATTTGGAGGGATTTAACACTTGGATTTCAAGATTTACTCAAAGGATTGTGAAACTACATCAAGGATGAAAGAACAGTTTCTATATTTCTCTTTTGTCCTATTTTATATTATGTTTGAGTGGACTTGTGTAAGGTGATTTAGCTTATAATATAGGTTGATTATATACTCTTATGTTATAGGATTTGATGGCTTAATATACAAACATTTTGTTTTTCTTGTTCAATGGTTGTTATTCAATACATGTTAAGGTGTTTGATAATATGCATACGTGAGTAGCATATGTACAAATTGAATCCTATTTGCTACTAAACACCTCTAATCCATTCAATAATCATGTCTATGTGTTTATGTGTGGATTTTATGAAGTGGGTAATGCTTATATCCATGTCTATGTGTATATTTGCATGCCTAGTAGTAAATATGACCTCAATATTACCTACATGTTGGTACTCAACTGCTATTAATGGTGCAATTCGAGCATGACAATGTTTTGGTAGTGAATAGGTAATGTATTCATAACACCATTGGTTAGTGATGTGTGTCATTTGTACGTGTTTGTACAGAGTGTTTGCATGCACATTTAGAGGTGTTCTAGAGCATAATTGAGTGCGTTTAGTATAGAGTTGATGCACAACTATTAATATTTGTATATAATATATTTAGATGCATAAATATTATACTAAGTATTGCATTTTGTGCGTTAGGTGAGTTTTAGGTTGGGTTCGAGCTTACATGAGAAAAAAATAAGCTAAAGGATAAAGACTAGAAGAAAAGGAATGATGAATGGAGCATACTGAATTGTTGTGTTTTTGTGTGCATTTGCATTGTTATTTACCTACGTTTAAGAGGTATTAAGTGCTTATAAAGATGCATTACTGTAGTGATTTTGATAAGAATAGACTTAAGCGTAAACAATTGTACATATTACTACACTAATTGTTTGTTTTCAATGATTTAGGTGAACTTTGGGTTAAGATCGAGAATGAACGATGATAGGTGATGAAGATGGGAGATGCATGAGTCAAAAAGAGAAGATTGGAGTTGGAAAGTGAAAGAATGGAGGAAGGAAGTCAATCGGACGACCTAAGAAGAAGGAGCCGGTTAACCAGCTAGGTCGACCGACCACCCCAGAGAGGTGCTCAAAATAGTTGGACGACCACCCCTCCAGAGCTGGTTGACTGACTAGGTTGGCCGGCCAATCTAGAGAGCATCACCAAAAAACTGGTCGAGCTAAGAGGATAAGCCGGTCGTCGACTGGCAATGCGTAAAGAGCTAATATAAAAGCCCAATTTCAAACTTAAAAAGGGGAATCTTTGACAGTTCTTGTAGAGGATCTTAACACACCCATCATACATACGCACACTTAACCCTGGTCTTTACCTGTATCACATATACTCTCTCTCACACATTTCATCACCTTGAAACAAGAGGATTTAGAGGGTTTCAAACATTTGGAATCAAGTCTGCTCAAGAGCTTTGTACAAGATCAGCTAGGATGAAAGGGAAGCTTTATAATCTCTCTTTCATTCTATTTCCTATTATGATTGAGTAGACTTGTATAGGGTGATTCAACTTATGTAAGGGGTTAATTATATACTCCTATGATACGGGATTTGATGGCTGAATATATACATATTTTGATTTTCTTGTTCAAATGGTTATTTTCTCATTCATGTCTAAGTGTTTGATAAAATACCTAGATAAGTAGCATGTGTATAAATTGAAGTCTATTTGTTACTAAACACATGTAATCTATGTTATAATCATGTCTATATGTTTATACGTGGATGCTATGAATTGGGTAACGTTTGTATTCATGTCTCTATGTATATTTGCATGCCTAGTAATGATATGACTTCAATAACACATACATGTTGGCTGTTAATTGCTTCTAATGGTGTAATCCGAGTATGACGATGTTTAGTAGTTGAATAGATCTCATTATTCACGAACACTTTGGCTAAGAACATGCATGAATGTGCTAGCAAGTCAAATCCCGCTGAAGTGATCTGAGAATGACGGCAAGTAATTTAGGGCAAGCCTAGGCCGAGCCTCCTTTGTCTTTAAATCCAGCCAATAGGTTTCAGGATAGGTTTAGTCAACCTTAGCAATGCTAGGTCTTGGCTTTAAATCCAACCAATGGTTTAGGTACTAAGGTAGGTTCATTCTACTAGGAATCTAATTGGTCACTCTTAAGGCCCTAGGTCATAAGGACCACGCCATAGCTCTAGGAGGCGTCACCTAGGGATGGACCTGCATCGAGTCCTAAGGGGAAATGAAGACACTAATTCAGCAACCTAGTTAAGAGCAATCACTAAAGTAAGCCAGCATTCTTTAATCCTATAGCATTTGAGTATAGAATCACCCATTCATAAGTTAAAGTTACCCTAACACCGATGTATTTGTTAGTTCCCTCTAGATTAGCTTGTCCCCCACTTTTCCATTCCTATAGTTTAGTCTAATTTTCTTTAGTTAGAGCTCTTGACCATCCAAAACCCCAAAAATAGATAGTTTAGGTTTCTTTTTATGTACACTCTAGAATACGCACATCGAATCCATCCCTCGACATAGCCTCCCTGGGGAATCGACCTCGCACTTGCGTACACTTTACTACACTGATCTATGCGCTTGCAGGTCTTTAGATCTTGCACTCAAAAGATGTCGATCAAGTTCTTGGCGCTATTGCCGGGGAGGCACGGTGGTTTGCAATCTTTGCTTGTGTTCTTGATAATTGCTTTTCTTGTTTTCTTACTTTAGTTCTTTATAGTTTATTTAGTTTTTCCTTATCTTGTTTATTGTTTATATTATCTTGCTTTAGTTATTGTTTATTTATTTCAACTTTTGTTTTTGTTTTTAATAGACTTTCTAGGATTGTGGTTTATTTGCTATAGTTTTAGGAATATTAAAGTTTTCGGGGGTTGAAGTTACCGGGGTTAGGATAGTTTGTGCATGCTTGGTAAGAGATCCCTTTGAAATCCCCTAGTTCCTCTTAATCTTGAACCCAATAGAATTGCAAGACATTTTAGGAATTTGGGAGATCCTCTTGAGGAAATGGCCGATCCCAATCATCCTTCTAATCCTACCATTCCCTTGATGAATCCCATTCCACCTTATGATTACCATGGGCATCAAGCCCAAGATCATTTTAGACAAGAGCCTTGTAGACCGGATCTACGCATAAATGAGGAATCGACTCTTAGGCAATTCTTTCTCCTTGAAGCCTTTGTGCCTAATTTGGCTATTCAAATTCTGGGTTTGGGAGAGACGAACTTTGAGATTAAGCCTAATATGTTGGCTATGCTTCCTTTCTTCTACAGGAGAAGCAATAATAGTCCTCTAGATCATATCATTGATTTTGCTGAGATGAGTTCCACTCTCCATGTCCTTAATGTCTCCCAAGAGGTCATACGTCTAAGATTGTTTCCTTTATCTCTTAAGGATAAGGCTAGGGCTTGGTTGCATTCTTTACCTAGTGGTTGCATTACTACATGGGCTGAGCTTCAATTTAAGTTCTTTCAAAAATTTTATCCCCTGGCCAAGACAGCCGACCTTAGGACTACTATTATGACTTTTTCCTAACATGATTTAGAATCTTTTCATGAGGCTTGGGAAAGGTTCAAGGATCTTCTTAGAGAATGTCCACACCACGGGTATGGCAATCATGATCTATTACAATATTTCTTTCGAGGTTTAAATAAAAAAAATGGGATGATGGTCAATGCTGCCTCCGGTGGTGGTTTCTATCTTTTGAGACCTACTGAAGCATGGGAGAAAATAGAGTTGATGGTTGAAAATTCATTTCAAAATTTTGCTATGGAAAGGTCTAGTCGGGGAGGTAATAGGAAAAATGTTAATGAGGTTGGAGTTTCTTTAGATTTACCCACAAAGGTATAAGCCTCAACGGATAAGCTAGATCAATTCATTTCTTTGTCTCTTTCATCTCAAGGTCATAGGACTAGTTCTATAGGTTCTTCCTCTGCCCCGTTAGTTGTTGAAGTTTGTGCATTGTGTTTCGAGTCATCACATAAGACTATAGCTTGCCCTTTAGCATCCCAATTTCCTGAATTCATGAAAGAGCAAGTGAGTGCTACTCAAGGTTACTCTCGTGAGTACAACCCGTACTTGAACACATATAATCTGGGTTGGAAGGACATCCCAAAATTTTCTTGGAGACAAGGTCAGCATGAGTCTAGTTCACATCCTCAGGTTCAACCTCAGCAGTGATCCCGTCCTCAATATCCCCCAGGTTTCTATCATCTTAATTAGCCCCGTCTCACTAGTGCTCCTTAATCTCAAGCTTTACTTGCTCCTTCTAGTAGCCAGCCTCTTAGCAATGATATAATGAAGTTAATGCAGTTTATTCAGAATTAGCAACAGGTATTAGCTAGTCAATAACAGGAGTTAGCTAATAATAGATAAGAGGTGGCTAGCTATAGGCAGCAGATGGCTAGGTTTGAGACACAGTTAGGATAGATTGCCACATAATTAATTGCTAGAGACCCAAAAAATTGCTTTCTCAACCAGAGGTAAACCTTTAAGTCTAATCCTATTCTCCACTGATACCACTTATCCCTTTCAGGCCCAGGCTAAGGTTGTCACCACTCTTAGGAGTAGTAGGGTAGTGGATAATAGGGTAAGAGTTGACTTTGTAGTGCCTGCACCTAGTGTTCCTTCAGAGTTTAGAGAGCCACATAGTATTCTTGTTGAGAGGGATTCTAGAGAGGGTCCTGTTGAGAGAGTTAAGCCTATTAGAGACCATGGAGAGAGTAGTATTTCCTGCCCTCATCGAAGGAAAAGTAGTCTATTGATGATTCCCATGTGTCTAGAGATGTTACACCTAGAGTTCCATTCCCATCCGCCTTAGAGAGGCCAACACCTAGTAGGGATTCTAGGTTTTTCAAGGTTTTAGAGCATCTTAAGGACCTTAAAGTCAATCTTCTATTAATAGATGCGATCCTTTCTATTCCCTCATATTCTAAATTCTTTAAGGATCTTTGTACAAGGAAGTGTAGGTCATCGAACATTCCTAAAAAGGTAAGGCTTACGGAGAAGGTGAGTAGCATTTGTACTTCGGGTATTACAGCCAAAATGAGTGACCCCGGAGCTTTCACCATCCCTTGTAGGATCCATGAGACCTAAATTGATCACGCCTTGTTAGATTTAGGATCTAATGTGAATCTCATTCCCTACTCCATCTATCAGTAGCTAGATCTAGGTAAGTTGTCCCTTACACATGTTACTCTTTAGCTAGCTAATAGGTCCGAGCGTAGACC
This sequence comes from Cordia subcordata, assembly GCA_028554755.1. Classification (NCBI taxonomy): domain Eukaryota; kingdom Viridiplantae; phylum Streptophyta; class Magnoliopsida; order Boraginales; family Cordiaceae; genus Cordia; species Cordia subcordata. The sequence continues at coordinate 5,168,411 of JAPTOF010000009.1, forward strand.
TAGGGGTGTGATGGAGGATGTTATGTTCCAGGTTGGTGAGCTCGTGTACCCTATTGACTTTATAGTGTTAGATATGAATTTAGGACATGACTCTAGACATTTTACACCTGATCTTCTAGGTCACCCTTTCCTTGCCACCACAGATGCCATTATTCATTATAGGTCGGGGTTATTAGAGATGAAATTTGGGAATTTGAGGTCCACTATGAAGGTTGCTGAGGTGGTGAATAGGGCTAGTGTAGGAGGAGAGGATGGAGAAGAATGCTTTAGGGTTGATGTGATTTCTTCTTGTGTCTAGGATTTTGTAGAGAGAACTTTGACCGATATAGGAGATTTGAGAAAAGTTGAGGAATTGATGTCTAGCTTTGATTTAAACACCTTAGAGCGGAAATGTGTAGCTTCTACTTCCTTGATTAAGAGACATTTGATTGATAAGTCACTTGAGGCTAATCCTTCTAGTTTTGATTCTAGTGATATCCCTATTGATGATGTTGAAGTTGATCCCCCCTTGATTAAGTCTAGCCTATCGTTAGAGCTCAAACCCCTTCCTCATCATTTGAAGTATGCATGTTAGGCCCTAGTGAGACCCTTCCAGCCATCATAGCTTTCAATCTTTCTAATGAGCATGAGGAACGTCTCTTAGAGGTTCTTAGGAAACATAGGAAGGCGATAGGGTGGAAAATTGATGATTTGAGAGGTATTGACCCTTCGGTTTGTATGCATCGTATTCACCTTGCGAATGGAGCCATTCCTTCTAAGGAGATGCAAAGGAGGCTAAACCCACACATGAGTGAAGTAATTAAGAAAGAGATCATTAAGCTTTTAGATGCAGGCATTATCCATCAGATCTCTGATAATGAGTGGGTTAGCCCGGTCCAAGTCATCCCTTAGAAGTCCGAGATCACGGTTGTGAAAAATGAGATAAGAGAGCTTATCCCTACACGTACTCCCACGGGTTGGAGAGTTTGTATTGATTATAGGAAGCTTAACTCCAAAACTAGGAAGGATCATTTCCCATTACCTTTTTTAGATCAGATTTTAGATAAAGTGACTGGGCATAGCTACTACTGTTTACTAGATGGCTATTTGTGTTATAATTAGAACCTCGTGTTTCCCGAGGACCAGGAGAAGACCACCTTTACTTGTCCCTATGGCACTTTTGCCTATAGAAGAATGCCTTTCGGTCTTTGTAATGCCCTAGTGACTTTCTAGAAGTGTATGATGGCCATTTTTGGTGACATGATTGAGAGGCATTTAGAGATATTCATGGATGATTTCTCAGTCTTTGGTGATAGTTTTTGTTGCCTAGAAAATGAATCCAAGAGGGGAGGTAAATTGGATTATTAGCATAAATAAGCAATTAAAGCTTTTAACAATTATTTCATATAAAGGCACATGCATAAATCAAAGAAAATACTGGAAATATAAAGAGTTTTAGGTTAAGAGTATCAAACGCAGCGATTTAGAGTGGTTTGAACTACCGAGGGCCTAGTCCACTACCTAAGGTCTTCCCTGAGGGTTTCGGTAACTTTACTAGTGAAACGACTTCTTGCTTAGTACGTTGTAGAAATGTAGAACAACGATCACAACCCTTGCTTCTCCACAAGGACTACAAGTATTACCCCAATACTTGAGGATTTTAGCCTTTCACTCTTGAGAGATAATACTCACAACTATGCTACCCAAGAGTAAATAAAATCACACCAAAAGGATTGTAGAAAATTGGTATACAAGAAACTTCTTTTGAGCAAGTGTACAGAAGCATTTAAACCTTCCTATGTTGCTTTAAGTAGATAAGCAATTTATGGAGCTTAAGAACTTAAGAGAGCTTAGAAAGACATGCTGAACAAGTTGTATTGAGTTGGGAGAAGAGAGTTGTATTTATAAGCTCAAAAAGTAAATCTCCCAACGGTCAAATTTTAAAACAACTCAAAGGGACTACCAGAGCATTCTATGGGTCGACCCTCTGGGTGTTCCGATAGTTCTAGAGACCAAAAGGCTTCACCGGAGCACTCTACTAGTCGACCGGTAGGCTCTTCCGATAGAGCAACATTGCTCTCTGTTTTTGTCGAAACACAGAGCCGATCGACCACTTGTGTAGACTGGTAGTTCAGAAAAAGCTGAGAAAAGTGGTTTAACTTTTTACCAAAAACCTACTACACATCAAATCAACAGCACAAGCATTTTTCTACAGACTTTTTGCAAGCTCTAGACAACCACTATTTTTCTAAGATCAAATCACTAATAAATGCTATCCCAACTTATCTTCCAAACATTAAATGCAAGATTTTCTGATTAATGCATGAGAAAAGCCTTCTATATGCATTGCTATTATCCATTGGGTAATAGTTTTATACAGAGAAGCTTATACACTTATAATATAAACTCTATACGCAAAAATAGTGTCTTTTACTGCAAGCTAAACTGATATAAACATATATTCATATATATATATAAGCATGTATATCTGTCAAAGTGCCAAAAAATCAATGCACTTGATAGTACTATAGTGCATGTAACTTCATAATGCAAAATATGAACTTCAAAGTTAAATTTTCTGCAGGAAAATTTGTTTTGAATGCAAATGAAGATATGTGCACATAAAATACTAAGTATAAAAGAGTGAAGTAGATCAAGTATACGAACACAAAACTTATAAACAAGAAGCCTGAAGAGTGCATGCAATACACTAAGTTATGTAGCTCATAGCATTTGCTTATGTAATAAGATCAACTTAACATATGACTAAAAAGAAGAAAAGAAATATGAGCTTCATCACCCATGCTCCATAACCATGCTTTAGGTCTTTTCTTTGCTCCAATAATGCTATTATATAAGATATTCAACATACTACAAATAGTAGCAATTAGATAATAAAGACACAACAATTATGGCATCATCAAAATACAATTAACGTAATTAAGCTAATATATTCAACATTCTCCCCCTTTTTGATGATGACAAAATTGTCAATTTGGAGGGCTCCCCCTCAAGCTCCCCTTTAATCATGGCATAAGCAAATCCTAACATCATGAGAGCAAAGACATAAAAAAAATAAATAAGCAATCGCTAAATAGCTAGCCATCCACTTACCCATGACCTTCTTCCCCTTTGGCATTATCAAAAAGAGAGGTAGAGAAGGAGTAGGAAAGCAATAAGCCATCAACACTAGGAAGTATCATCACTTGGCTCTCACACAAGCATGCAAGCATAGAAATCCTAAGCAATGATAGAGCAAATAAAGTAAACAATGGATACAATATAAAGGCACTAATATCATAAAAAGTGAAAAGCCAGCAAAAATGAAAAGAAATGAAACCATCTTAAATATGAATTTGTTTAAAGAAAAATCTTTTTTTTTTCACGAGGAAAGTGAGTTTTGAATTAATGATGAATGTACAAAAACATTTACAAAAGTAGGGGAATGTCTAATCAATGATATCCTCAAATCCCCAGCCTTTACATATTGATCTATTTAAGCAAGAAGAAGTGAAATGTCTACCATTCTTACACTTAACATGAACGTGATTGTAAATGGTCGAAAATATTTTCTTTTCTATCTTGGCACTACTTTTGAATTCTCGATTGTTCCTTTCCAGCCAAACAAAATAAGTTGTTGCTTTCAAAAAGTGCTTTAGGATTGTAGCTTTAAGGTTCCTTTCAAGTGCAAAAGGGGTGATGAAGGTTAAAACGTGTTCCCACTCCTTCAACGAATTTGCAATCATTGTAAGTTGTAAACCCTTTTTCCAAATTCTTTTAGTAAACCCAAAATGAAAGAAGAGATGATCTCTAGTCTCGCATGCCAAGTTGCAAAAGATACAGTTTGTGTTGATGTTGAACCCCCAAGTTAAAAGTCTATACTTGGTGTTAAGCCGATCATGAAGTGCAAGCCATGTGATGAAAGCATGTCTTGGAGTATGCCCTTTGAACCAAACAAGATTATGCCAAGAAACTTTGTTTCTCTTAGTTCTTATATGATCCCACGTACAAGAGAAGGAAAAGATGCCATTAGGAGAAATATCCCATGTGATAGTGTCGTGGGCAAGATTTTCAATTGGAAGTTGGGGTGGATCAATGTGTAAGAGGTAGATAGGCCAATTCCAATGATTATTGGAGAAGATATCACTAACCTTAGCAAAAAATCTAGGATAAGCGAAAGTGCTGCTCCAATGTTGAAAAAGAGCACCATTCCTATGCCACTTGTCATGCCAAAAATGAGTTTTCCTCCCATTGCCAATAGTATGAGTGATGATATTTCTTGCAATACTTCTGCATTTAATGAGTTCCTTGAGGATCCAACTTTCACCTTTTGGTGGAGTGATGGTCCAAATAGAGCTATTTCACTTCAAACCCGAGAGGGCATGGAATGTATTTAACACCTCCATCACACAATGAATAGAATCCATGCTACCTTTACAAAAGATGAAGAGATCATCAGCAAAGCAAAGATGATTCAGCTTCAACCTTGCATATTTAGGGTGATAGTCAAATCTTGAATCTTGTTCCAACTTATTAAGCATACAAGAAAGGACCTCCATGCAAATAACAAAGATGTAGGGAGAGATTGGGTCTCCTTGTCTTATACCATTTACACCTCTAAAGAACCCTTCAAAACTACCATTCAATGCAATGGAGAAGCTTGGTGAAGTATTGCATGCCATAATCCACTCCACAAAAAGTGAGGGAAATCCAAAAGCAATGAGAGTATATTCAATGAACTTCCAATTGAGGGAATCAAAAGCCTTCATGATATCAACTTTAAGGGCACATCTAGGAGAGATATGAGTTCTTGTGTAGCCTCTAAATAAATCATGAGCCACAAGTATATTCTCATTAATAAGCCTCCCTTTAACAAAAGCTGATTGGTTCGAAGAAATATTGCAAGGCAAGCAATATTTGATTCTATTGGCAAGAATCTTGGAAATGCATTTGTAAATGGTGTTGCAACATGAAATGGGCCTAAAGTCCTTAACACGAGGGGTTTTGGATTTTAGGAACAAGAGCAATGTAAGTAGCACTAACCTCTTTAAGAAGTTTCTTTGATGTAAAGAAAGAATCAATTGCCAAAAGAACATCATGGCCCACAATGTCCCAAGCAACTTTATAGAAATGAGATGTGTAACCATCTGGCCCCGGGCTCTTGTTTGGGTTGAGTGAGAAAAGGGTGCTCTTAATCTCCTTTAAAGTGATAGGAGCAATAAGAATTGTTGCACAAGTTTCTCCAATTGTCTTTCCAATGATGCCCTTAATAAGATCCACACTAGCAATGGAGGTAGTTTGGGTGCAGAGAAGGCCATGGAAGAAAGAGAGAAATTTAGCCTTAATACCTTTCTTGGAGGTAATAAGATTCCCACTAAAGTCTTGAATGGCATGAATAGTGTTCCTATTTCTTCTTCCCTTGATGGTGTTGTGAAAGAATTTTGTGTTGGCATCACCATAATTGATCCAATTGAGCCTTGATTTTTGGTGGAGCATTTTCTTGTAGGTATCTTCCAAGTCTTCAATACGAAGCATAATGTCCTTTTCTTTGTTGATATACTCCTCTATGGTATAACCATTAAGAATGTCAAATTGAACCTCCAAATGTGCCTCTTTGAGACCTTCAATCTTGTTCGGGATGCAAGAGAAATATAACTTAACAAAATCCTTGAGTGCCTTCTTGAGAATTTTTTGCCTTTGGAATAAAATAAACATTGGTGTGCCAAAAACCTGAGCACTCCAATATTTCTTCACAACATGAAGGAAACGCTCATGAGAGGTCCATGCATTATAAAACTTGAAAGGCTTTGGTGATGATCTCTTATTCTTATTGGAGATCATGATAAGTAGGCAATGATCCAAAATCCCTGGATTTTCCGGCAAGAGAAAGTGATTATCAAAATGCTCCATCCAATTTGAATTGGCAAAAGCTCTATCAAGCTTGCTTGCAATGATGTTGCCTCTAGTGCTTTTGTTTGTCCATGTGAAATGCGGGCCGATAGCTTTGATTTCTATCAATTTAGCAAGATTAATGCATTGATTGAATTCCCAAGCACTTGGTGGAAGAGTGTTGGAGGAAGATCTATCTCCAAAATGTAAGATTTCGTTAAAGTCTCCAAGGATGCAAAGCGGCCCGTCCATACACCACTCACTCCACTTTCAGATTTTATTCCAAAGCTGTCTTCTTCTAATTGGATCATTTCTACCATAGACAAAAACCACAAAATAGGAACAAAAAGTCGAAAGTTCAAAGTGGTAAAGAATACCTTGGTCTGTTACATCAAGGATATTGGTTTTGATATGCTATCTCCAAAAGAGCCAAATTCTTCCAGCCATATTTTCGTCCATATAGTTAGCAAAACCTAAGGCATCAAGAAAGGTAGCAATGGAGTGGTCTCGAAACACCTTGGTCTCCAAAATACAAATGCAATCCAAAAGATGCTTATTTATAAGACATTTCACTTCTTTTTGCTTGTTCGGGGGGTTGAATCCTCGGATATTCCATGAACTAAAATTCATTAGGTAGATGGAAGAGATGGCCTCCCTCCCCCAAAATAACCCTCGTCCCATCTTCATTTCCTTCGGCTAAGCAATTTGCTCCTTCAATGGTTAACATTTCTTGGCTAGTTTTATCTTGTATTTCCCCTTTCTCAATCCCTTCCATCATGTCAAGAACATGAAAGGGGTTTGTGCCTCGGATATTTTGCTTCAAAATGGGGGATGGGCCAGCCCGATCACACTTCTCCCTTATCTTTTGATTTGTAATCATCTCCTCATTCAAATTTTCAAAGTATGCAGCTTGCTTATCAAGTGAAGCTTTCTTTTTTCCCACCACCTTTCAAGTATCTTTGGATTGAGTTTGTGGAGCCAAAGGGGGGCCTTTGTTAACAAAGGTTTACTGAACTTTGGGTTTCAAAGAAAGTGGGAATTTTGGAATCTTAGGGAGTAGGAATTTTGGAAAACAAGGAAGTAAGGAGAGGCTAATAACTTGGACCAGCATCATCATCATTAGGAAGTCCCATTTGTAGCTTCATCATATTCACATCTTGAGCCAATCGAGCCATTATTTGACTTTGATCCCTGATAATTGTCGCAAGGCTATCGAGAGTACCATGTTGATTCCCCACAGTAGTAGCTAACGCATCTACCTTCTCGCCTATGGAATCCATTTTGTCAAATAGCCTTTGCATCATCCTATCATTAACATTCTTTGATCGAAGCTTGTGGTATTGCCCTTGCTCTTTATTATATTTTTCTCAGGCCTCCTTGTCTTCCTCTACTTCCTCTTCCTCTTCCCTCACATCCTCTATTTCCTCATCATCATAAGCAGGACTATGTCCACCAAGGTCAATTTCTTGCCCTTCTCCGTCTTCATGAGGGGAATCAAAGGTGGTTTTGTTGACTATCCTGTGTATGATGAGATCCCTTATGTTTGAAGGCAAAGCTCTAAATTCATGCAAGTGCATCCATCGTCCTCTCTAATAGAATAATTCCATTCTCTTGAGACATTGTAGATCAAGATTCCACATGTGATTAAAATAGCTTTTGGGAATTCCTTCAAGCATAATCCCTTTAGCTCGAAAAATTTTGGTTAAGGCCAACCCATAACCAAGCACCGTTTTCGTAAGCACCACATTCCTCATATATGCAAGAATAGTTTCAGGGCGATTCACTCTATAGCGATGATGAAGTAAATAGAGACAATATACTTCAGCCGTGTATATTTCCCATCATGAGTATCCTTAGGAACTATATTATGCTTAAACATCTTGATAACGGCCTTATAGACTGGGTTTACATCATTTAATAGAGGAATTTCAAGATATTCTGGCATATACCCCAGTAACAATTCATATACTTTCCCTTCCGTTATATTTTCAGGGAATTGTGGAAAATTCCTAAAAGCAAATATGGGATACTATTGTTTGTGCAAGAGAATATTAAATATATTCCTAATGTCCTCTTCAGTGATCTTAAAAGTGACTCCCCTTACAGTTGAACGAACACTACCATATTCGTTTCTCCATCTCAATCTTTCATAAAATTCCCTAACTAACTGTGGATAAACAGGCTCCTTCATAGTCATGTACGTCATCCAGCCATTATCAATGCAATACTTAAGCATATTAAGATTTTGGAGTTCATCCGGAATAAGACGTTTACCTGCCCATATTTTCTTCCCGGAGTAATCACAATTTTTAGGTGGAGAGGATGGATTTGGCTTGGGTGAAGGTTGTCTTGTTGTTTCCCTTGAGCCTCTTGAAGTACTTGCACCACCCTTTCTTTTGGTATCGAAAGCTTGAGCCTTTCCCTTGTTTCTTGTATTAGCCATGAGAGAGAGAGAGAGAGAGAGAGAGAGAGAGAGAGAAAGAAAAGTAGAGAACTAGGGTTTTGATGAAGAGATTTTGGAAGAAATTGAAGTGGGTAACGTGTTAATGTAGAGATTTGAGAGAAAGAGGTGTTTGAGAAGGATTTTATAGAGAGAAAGAACGAGGGGAGATGAAGAGTTTTGAGAAGAAAAGAGTTATAAAGCTTTCCAACCGGGCGACCTTTATATATGCTTACAAAAAATTGCGACTACCGGTCGACCAGTACCTGGAACAAGTGTTTCAGTACAGTTTTCCGATAAAAACAGAAACAAAAGCAGTTTACCGGTTGAGTTAACTGGTGTACCGGTACAGGGGTTGAGTTTTCCGGTACTAGCTTTTTTGCAAAAACCTTGAGTTTTTCAAAATTGTAACATTCCTTACTCCCTTCTAATGCTTAAAAACTGGTTTCATGCAATGGTTTAGTAAATATATCAACAAGTTGATGCAGAGAGTCAACAAAATTAAGCACAACATTACCTTTTTGCACATGATCATGAATGAAGTGACGTCTTATTTCTATGTGCTTTGTCCTAGAATGTTGAATTGGATTTTTAGTGAGGTTAATGGCGCTTGTGTTATCACACATAATTGGAATATGCTCAAATATAACACCAAAGTCAAGCAAAGTTTGTTTCATCCAAAGAACTTGTGCAACACAATTTCCTACTGCAATATATTCTGCTTCAGCTGTTGAAAGTGCTACACTATTTTACTTTCTACTTGACCATGAAACTAGGCAATTTCCAAGAAAATGACAGGTTCTACTAGTGCTTTTCCTATCAATTTTACAATCGGCAAAGTCAGCGTCGAAATAGCCTGCTAGTTCAAAATTTGTTCCTTTAGGATGCCAAAGCCCTAATTCTTGTGTTCCTTTAAGGAATCTAAAAATCCTTTGAACAGCAAGTAAATGAGACTCTTTAGGACAAGATTGAAAACAAGCACACAAGCATAGAGCAAACATAATATCGGGTCTAGAGGTGGTTAAGTAAAGTAGACTTTCAATCATACCTCTATATCTCCTTTCGTTGATCAACTTACCATTTTCATCTTTATCAAGCTTGGTGGAGATGCTCATTGGAGTTCCAATCTCTTTTACTTCATCAAATCCAAACTTTTTGAGTAGTTCTTTTGTGTACTTAGCTTGATTGATGAAAATTCCTTCTTTAGTTTGTTTGATGTGAAGACTAAGAAAGAATGTAAGTTCTCCCATCATGCTCATTTCAAATTCACTGTGTATACACTTAGAAAAATTCTCACAAAGAGACCCATTAGTAGCACCAAAAATGATATCATCAACATATATTTGTACAATAAGTATATCTTTACCATCATTCTTTACAAATAATGTTGAATCAAGTTTACCTCTTGTAAAGCCATTTTCAACCAAGAATCCACTTAATCTCTCATACCATGCTTTAGGTGCTTGCTTGAGTCCATATAATGTTTTTTCAAGCTTAAAAACATGGTTGGGATGAATAGGATCCTCAAATACCGGAGGTTGAGCCATATATACTTCTTCATCAATATGTCCATTTAAGAAAGCACTTTTCACATCCATTTGATACAATTTGAAGTTCATAAAACATGCAAAAGCAAGTAAAATTCTAATTGATTCAAGTCTAGCAACAGGAGTAAAGGTTTCATCATAATCAATTCCTTCTTCTTGTTTATAACCTTGTGCAACTAATCTAGCCTTGTTTCTAGTTACTATGCCAGATTCATCTAACTTGTTTCTAAAGACCCATTTAGTTTCAATTATAGACTGATTTCTAGGCTTTTCAACAAGTTTCCATAAATTATTTCTTTCGAATTGATTGAGTTTTTCTTGCATGACATTTATCCAACTATCATCAAGTAAGGCATCATGTATACTTTTAGGTTCAATTTGAGAGAAGAAAGCAAGATGATTACATACATTTCTTAAGGAGGATCTAGTTTCAACACCTTTGGAAGGTTCACCAATAATTAGGGAAGGAGGGTGATAACCAACAAATTTATAAGTTTTTGGCAAGTTAACATGCTTATCATGTATCACATTTTAATCATCACATTGTTGATCCACATGCTCATCTTGTTTATCCTCATGACATGCATTATCAGGTTCATTTCCTCTATCTAGATCAAGATTACTTATATTCTTTTGAATGGTAACCACATCAACATCATCACATTTTGAATTAAAACTTCCTTCATCAAATTTCACATTTACAGTTTCTTCAACAATCATGGTTCTTTTATTGTATACCCTATATGCTTTACTAGATGAAGAATATCCAAGAAATATGCCATCATCGGATTTTGCATCAAATTTGCCATGATTGTCTTTTTCATTTAAGATAAAACATGCACAACCAAAAGTTTTGAAATATAAGATGTTTGGTTTTCTTCCTTTCCAAAGTTCATATGGAGTTTTGTCAAGATCTTTTCGAATAATGCTACGATTAATCACATAACATGCGGTGCTTACGGCCTCGGCCCAAAAGTACGTTGGTAAATTATTTTCACAAAGCATGGTTCTCGCCATTTCTTGTAAGGAACGATTTTTTCTTTCAATGACACCATTTTGTTGTGGTGTTCTTGGTGCTGAAAAAGTATAAGAGATACCATTTTCTTCACAAAAAGATTTCATAGTAAAGTTTGTAAACTTGGTACCTCTATCATTTCTTATGGTGGAAATTAAATATCCTCTTTCATTTTGAACACGTTTACAAAATTTCATAAATTCATTTGGTGTGTCATTTTTGTGAGCTAGAAAAATTACCCAAGTAAATCTAGAGAAATTATCAACAATCACATAAGCATACAATTTTCCACCCAAGCTAGCAACCCTATTAGGTCCAAAAAGATCCATATGTAAAAGTTCTAAAGGTCTTGACGTAGAAATCATATTCTTGCTTTTGAAAGATTCTCGAGTTTGTTTGCCAAGTTTACATGCACGACACACATTATTACCAACATATTTGACTTTAGACAATCTTCTAACAAAATCAAGATTAGCAAGTTTATTTATGGAGTCCACATTAGCATGACCTAGTCTTCTATGCCAAATCCATGTATTTTCATTCATAGCACTTAAACATTTTACATCTTGGTCAAGCAAGTCATCAAAGTCAAAAGTGTACACATTACCATGCCTCATGCCAACAAATATGACGTTGCCACATTTATCAACTATCTCACATGAAGAAACTTTAAAGTTAACGAATAAACCTTTATCACATAGTTGACTAATACTAAGTAAGTTGTGTTTCAAGCCATGTACAAGTGAAGCATTTTCAATACAAAATTTAGAATTGTTACCAACATCTCCAATGCCGACGATTCTTCCTTTGGAGTTATCACCGAATGTGACAAATCCACCATTCTTTTCTTTGAGTGACAAGAACTTTGATTTGTCACCCGTCATGTGCCTTGAGCATCCGCTATCCAAGAACCATTTTCCACTATCCCTAGAAGATGCAAGGCAAACCTACAAAATTTCAATCAAGCATGACTTGGTACCCAAGACTTGTTGGGCCCTTGAATATTAGATTTAGTTCCCTTTGGAACCCACATTAAATTGTATTTCTTTTCACCGTATCTTCTAATAAAGCATTTATGTGAAGCATGTCCATTTCTACAACAATAATTGCATGTAACTTTATGAGCACTTGTTGAAGATGCTTTTACAAAATGTTTCTTGTGATGATCATGCCCTTTTTGAGATCCTCTTGAAGGGTTAACTTTGGAGGTGCTTGGTTTCTTTTTAAAAAATTCTACGTAGGATTTTTGTTTTGAGTAAGAATCAAAACCAATTTCGGCTTTATCAAAAACACATCATTGTTGTCCAAGCAAAGCATTTAAGTTTTTGGTTCCATTTGTAAACTTTGAAACCACATTTACCAAATCATTGACTTTTGCTTTTAAGTCTTCATTTTCTTTTTGTAAATCAGTGTTGGTTTTCTTCTTGTCCAAATTCTTTTTCAAGTTCTCATTTTCAATGCAAGCATCATGCAATTTATTTTCAAGACATAAAACATTTTTCTTGAGTTCCTTATTTTTGTTAACTACTTTCCTGAATTCTATAAGCATTTCATTGTACATTTCTTCTAATTCTTTATAAGAGCCATTTTCATTACAAGAAACATAGTTTGGACTTACCTTATCTTTCTCTCTTGCCATGAGACATAGGTTGGCCACTTCTTCTACAATTGAGTCTTCTTCTTCATCACTTGACTCTGACTCACTCCAAGTGGCCTTCAATACCTCCTTTTTGAATTTCTTTTCATCCTTCTTTCTAAGTGGACACTTAGCTTTGACATGTCCAGGTTTCTTGCACTTAAAACAAATTAATTCTTTACTAATCTCACCTTTACTTACCTTTCTCCTTTGTCCTTTCTTTGGATTGAACTTTTGCTTCCTCATTAATCTCTTAAATTTGGAGAACATGGCCATTTCATCATCATTTTCACTATCACTTTCACTTGTTGACTCTTCTTATGGTGTGGCCTTGAGAGCAATGGTTTTGTTGACTTTGGGTTGTCTTTCAAGCTCCTTGAGCTCTAATTCATGAGTCATGAGTGATCCAACGAGTTCACTCAATTGTAAAGTATTGAGATCGTTGGACTCCTTGATGGCCATTGTCTTTGGTAACCAAGCCATTGGTAGACTTCTCAAGAGCTTCCTCACGAGTTCGGCATTTTCATAGTCCTTCCTAAGAGACTTTAAAGAGTTAACAATTTCAAAAAATCTTGAAAACATTTGTTCAATATTTTCATCTGGAAGCATAGAGAATATTTCATATTTATGTACAAGCTTGCTAATCCTAGTCTTTTTAACTTGACTTGTGCCTTCATGAGTGAACTCTAATTGATCCCATATTTCCTTAGCTGTGGTGCACCCTATAATTTTGTTGAATTCGGAAGGATCTAATGCGAGGTAAAGATAGTGAATGGCATTAGCATTTGCTTTCAACAAGTTTTATATCATCTTTATCCCATTCTTCTTCTGGTTTAGGGACTTTTACACCATTAACTTCTTTAGATGGAATACTAGGTCCATTTATTATGGTTTTCCATGCAATATAATCATTGGCTTGCAAAAATATTCTTATCCTAACTTTCCAAAAAGCATAATTCATACCATCAAAGTATGGAATCCTAGTGGTAGAGAGACCTTCCTGAACTCTATGTGCCATGATCTTTAGCTCTACACAATAATGCAAATAATCACACACTCAATGCAATTAATGTGTAGAGCACTGGGCTCTGATGCCACGTGTTGCCTAGAAAATGAATCCAAGAGGGGGGTGAATTGGATTATTAGCACAAATAAGCAATTAAAGCTCATAAAAATTATTTCATATAAAGGCACATGCATAAATCAAAGAAAATACTGGAAATATAAAGAATATTGGGTCAAGAGTACCAAATGCAGCGATTTAGAGTGGTTCGAACTCCTGAGGGCCTAGTCCACTACCTAAGGTCTTCCTTTAGGATTTCGGTAACTTCACTAGTGAAACGATTTCTTGCTTAGTACGTTGTAGAAGCGTAGAACAACGACCACAACCCTTGCTTCGCCACAAGGAATACAAGTATTACCCCAATACTTGAGGATTTTAGCCCTTCATTCTTGAGAGATAATACTCACAACTATGCTACCTAAGAGTAAATAAAATCACACCAAAAGGATTGTAGAAAATTGGTATACAAGAAACTTCTTTTGAGCAAGTGTACAGAGGTATTTAAACCTTTCTATCTTGCTCTAAGTGGATAAGCAATTTATGAAGCTCAAGAACTTGTTCTTAAATACCAATGATATGCAATCAATGAAAATTGCAATAAGTATAGTAGGATTGCAGTAAATGAAGTGTATTGAATGTAAGAGAGCTTAGAAAGATATGTTGAACAAGATGTATTGAGTTAGGAGGAGAGAGGTGTATTTATAAGCCCAAAAAGTAAATCTCCCAATGGTCAAATTTTAAAACAACTCAAAAGGGCTACCGGAGCACTCTACTAGTCGACCCCCTGGGTGTTCCGGTAGTTCCAGAGACTAAAAGGCTTTATCGGAGCACTCTACCGGTCGACCAGTAGGCTCTTCCGATAGAGCAACATTGCTCTCTGTTTTTGCCGGAACACAGAGCTAGTCGATCGCCTATGTAGGCCGGTAGTTGCAGAAAAAGTTGAGAAAAGTGGTTTAACTTTTTACCAAAAACCTACTACACATCAAATCCGCAGCCTAAGCATTTTTCTATAGACTTTTTGCAAGCTCAAGACAACCACTATTTTTCCAAGATCAAATCACTAATAAATGCTATCCCAACTTATCTTTCAAACATTAAATGCAAGATTTTCTGATTAATGCATGAGAAAAGCCTTCTATATGCAATGCTATTATCCACTGGGTAATAGTTTTATATAGAGAAGCTTATACACTTATAATATAAACTCTATACATAAAAATAGTGTCTTTTACTACGAGCTAAGCTGATATAAATATATATTCATATATATATATATATATGTAACTTCATAATGCAAAATATGAACTTCAAAGTTAAATTTTCTGCAGGAAAAATTGTTTTGAATGCAAATGAAGCTATGTGCACATAAAATACTAAGTATAAAAGAGTGAAGTAGATCAAGTATAAGAACACAAAACTTATAAACAAGAAGCCTGAAGAATGCATGCAATACACTAAGTTATGTAGCTCATAGCATTTGGTTATGTACTAAGATCAACTTAACATAAGACTAAAAAGAAGAAAAGAAATATGAGCTTCATCACCCATGCTCCATAAAGATGCTTTAGGTCTTTTCTTTGCTCCAATAATGCTACTGTATAAGATATTCAACATCCTCCAAATAGTAGCAATTAGATAATAAAGACACAACAATTATGGCATCATCAAAATACAATTAATGTAAATAAGCCAATATATTCAATAGTTTTGAAGAGTGCTTGAGTCACCTCTCTTCAGTCTTAAACCGATGTGTGGAGAAGAATCTAGTGTTAAGCTGGGAGAAATCCCACTTCATGGTGTAAAGAAGGATACTATTGGGTCATATAGTTTCATCTAGTGCTATTCAAGTTGACCCAGCTAAGGTAGAATTGATTGAAAAGCTTCTTGTCCCTCAGTGAGTCAAGGATGTTAGATCTTTTCTAGGGCATGCAGGATTCTGCCGTAGGTTCATTAAGGATTTTCGACACATTACACATCCCTTGTCTAGGCTCCTAGCATAAGGTGTCCCTTTTGACTTTGATGAGGAGTGTGTTAAGGCTTTCAATAGGCTTAAATCCTTATTGTCTACATCCCCGATTATCCAGCCACCTAACTATAGTCTCCCATTTGAGCTTATGTATGATGCGTCTGATTATGCGATTGGAGTTGCTTTAGGTCAATGGAAGGACTAATTGCCCCATGTTGTGTACTGTGCTAGTAAGACTCTTGATAAGGCCCAAAAGAACTATAGCACCACGGAAAAAGAGCTTCTAGCAATAGTCTTCTCCCTTGACAAGTTTAGGTGGTACATCCTAGGGTCTAAGGTGATTGTATACACCAATCATACGGCATTGCGGTATTTGTTAGCTAAGAAAAAAATCTAAGCCTTGCTTGATTAGGTGGTTGCTCCTTCTTTAAGAACTCGATGTTAAGATCCGGGATAAAAAGAGTAGAGAAAATTTAGTTGCGGATCATCTTTCTCGTCTTGTGAGTGAGTCTTCTAGTGATCCATCTCCTTTTCGTGATTCATTTCCCGATGAGCAATTGTTTGCTGTTTCTCATCACACACTTTGGTTTGCTCACATAGTTAACTATCTTGCCACAGGGAGATTTCGTTTGGGAGGATCCCTATCTTTTCTTGCCCATTGGGAGAAGAGAGAGACAAATAGGTTCCTAGCACAAGTTAGACATTTCTTTTGGGAGGATCCTTATCTTTTCAAGGTGTGTGCAGATGAAATGATTCGCCGATGTGTGCCTGAGGACGAGTTTGAGAGCGTTTTGTGTATGTGTCATGATGAGGGGTGTGAAGGTCATTTTAGTAGAAGAAGACCGCTGCGAAGGTCTTGCAATATGGACTATTTTGGTCCATTCTCTTTAGGGATACCCAAGAATGTTGCAAAAAGTGTTTTAGATGTCAACAATCTAGGTCTATCTCGAGGAGGAACATGATGCCTTTATCCCCTATTCTTCCATGTGAGCTTTTTGATGTTTGGGGTATAGATTTCATGGGTCCATTTCCACCTTCCTTTGGGTACCAAAATATTTTAATGGCTGTAAATTACGTGTCGAAATGGGTTGAGGCTATTGTCACACGTACTAATGACCATAGGGTAGTGGTGAAATTTATTAAGGAGAACATTTTCTCTAGATTTGGACTTCCTAGGGTCTTGATTAGTGAAGGGGGTTTGAATTTTTGCCATAGAGCTTTAAAAGCCTTATTGAGAAGGTATTCGGTCACCCATAAGGTTGTTACTCCTTATCACCTACAAACTAGTGGACAAGTAGAGGTGTCCAATAAGGAGATCAAGCACATCTTAGAGAAAACAGTTAGGCCCAATAGGAGAGATTGGTCTATTAGGCTAAATAATGCTTTGTGGGCTTACTGTACCACCTTTAAGACTCTCATTGGTATGTCTCCGTATAAATTGGTTTATGGGAAAGCTTGTCACTTGCTAGTAGAACTTGAGCATAGAGCTTATTAGGCCATCAAGCCCTCAAATTTTGATTTGGCAAGTGCGGGTCAGAAAAGGAAGCTAGACCTAGTGGAGTTGGAAGAGATTAAATTTGAGGCGTATGAGAATGCCAAGCTTTATAAGGATAGGATGAAGAGAATTCATGACAAACATATTCTTAAGAAATCATTCTCTCCCTCTGATAAAGTTCGATTCTTTAACTCACTTGAAACTTTTTCCAAGTAAGCTTAAGACAAGATGGGATGGTCCATACGAGGTATTGGTTGCCTACCCTTCCGGAGCGGTCAAGATCAAAGACTTGAAAGATGGCCAAGAGTTGACGGTGAATGGGCAACGCTTGAAGCATGCATATGATCAAAGCATTTGGAGGTTTTAATGCTTCAGGATCCCATCTATGGAGGTTGAAGATGAGTTGATGTTTGCCCAGTTGACGGCATGGTGGTTAGCACTACTAGAAGGCAACCTAGGTTCAATTTTACAATTTTTCATTTATTTCACTTTCTTTCCTTTTTATTTTCTTTCTTTTTCTTTTACCCATATCAAAGTGTTGAATCCCAATCCTTTATCCCATAAGGTACACCATTACTTATTATTGCACATGCCAATGCAAGCATGCATAGGCAATACTACTAATCTTGTTTTCTTTGTGAGTGTTTGTGAATTGGAAGTCACAGGATTAGTGGTAGGGTGATTTGTCATTGGCATGGAAAGCTTTGAAGAAAATGCAAGATTGTATCTACCCTTTCTCCACTTGTCCCCTATGTTTTTACCCCATCCCCACAACCCTTTCTTGCTTTATAATGCCAATTTGCTTGTTTATGTGTTTTGCTCTATTTGCTTGAGGACAAGCAAAGTTTAGGTTTGGGAGTGCGAGAGTTTGGTTTTCTTGTTATATATCTTGCTTAGGGTAGATTACATTATGTGCTTAAATGGTGAAAATTTTTCAATTTTGATGCATGTAGAGTCATTTATTTCTTTGTTGATTATTGTGTTGGCTATTGTGATTGACTCTACTAATTGATGAATATGAGATACAGTGTGGGGAAATGAATAGAGTGGTTTGAAAGCAAAGTCTTGGAGGGGATGCCCTTCAAAGTTGTGGGGAGTGAGGACCTTTAAAGAATGACCCTTGTAGCCACCTCATAGCTTAGGAGGAAAGAGTGTTGAAAAAGGGTTGTTGATGTGAATGCCCCTTCCTTGATTGGTTTTTTTTTTATGTGCCAAAGCCTTTTGAGGTATGTCTCTCGAGTGCACGCTCTAAAGACCTGTAAGCGTACGGATCGATGTAGTGTAGTGTGTGCGATAATGGGTGTCGAACCACAGGGACGCTATGGTGTAAGATGGTTCTACGTGTGTGTTATAGAGTGTGCCTAAACAAAAGAAACCTAAACTATCTATTTTTGGGATTTTGGATTTTGAATGGTCGGGAGCTCTAACTAAAACGAATCAAACTAAACTATGGGAATAGAAAGTGGAGACAAGCTATTTAAAGGGAACTAACAAATGGAAGGGATTAGGGTGACATCTACTTGTTAATGGGCAATCTTAGATTCCAATACTATGGGATTACATGGAATGGCCTACTCATCAATTGCTCTTTTACTAGGTTGCTAAGTTAATGTCCTAATTTCTCCTTAGGACTCGGTGTGAGTCCGTCCCTAGGCAGCACCTCCTAGAGCTACGGCGTGGTCTTTCAGACCTAGGGGCTTAAGAATGACTAACTAGCTTCCTAGGTAACCTAGAACAAACCTACCTTAGTACCTAAATCATTGGCTGGATTTAAAGCCAAAGGAGACTCAATATAGACTAGTTTTTAATTATGCTTCGTCATTCGAGGGTCACAATAGCGGGATTTGACCTATTAACGTATTCATACATGTTCTAAGCCAAGGTGTTCGCGAATAACGGGACCTATTCGGCTACCAAACATTGTCATGCTCGGATTACACCATTAAAAGCACTTTTGACCCAACATGTATGCAATATTGATGTCATATTTACTACTAGGCATGCAAACATACAAATGGACATGAATATAAGCATTACCCACTTCGTAAGATCCATATATAAACACATAGACATGATTATAGAATCGACTAGAGGTGTTTAGTAGCAAATAGACTTCAATTTATACATATGCAGCTCTCATAGGCATATTATCAAACACATAGACATGTATTGAACAATAGCCATTGAAACAAGAAAAACATAGCATATGTATATACATTAAGCCATTGAATCCCATAATATAGAAGCATAGAATCAACCCATTGCACATGTCATCACCTCAAACAAATCTACTCAAACATAATATAATAGAGGATGAAAGAAAAATAGAAAACTCCCCTTCCATCCTAGCAATTCTTGCACAAAATCCTTGAGTTGCCTTTGATCCAAGTGTTTGAATCCCTCCAAATAAGCTTAAAACGAGATGAAAAGTGTGTTAGTGTGTGTGTGTTAGAGGTTGGTGAAAGAGGAATTAGGGTTGGGAGATGGGTGTGAAAGAATATGACTTAATTCATTACAAAATGACTAAAAACGAGCTTATATAGCTAATTTCTACAACTTCCGAAACACTCTACCGGAGCACTGGTAACAAGGGGCCTCTATTCCAGTAGTAGAAGCTTGCTCTCTAATTTTAGCAAAATAGTGAACCGGTGCACTGGTACCGAAGGCCTTCTATTCCAATAGTAGAAATATGCTTTCTGTTTTTGGTAGAATAGTGAGCCGGGACACCGGTACTTTGAAGCCAGTGTTCCGGTAATGGCTCCCTTTGGCTTCGTTTTAGCTCCGTTTTGCTTCCAATTGTCTTGACCTTTGTTCGGAAGCCTCCAAACTTGATTTTCTTCCACTTTTCATCTTCAATTATGCTTCCAATCCTTGCTTAAACTATCTCCATTTTAGTTGATCTTCAATCAATCTTTAATCTCACCTATAATATCCAAAACAAGCTATTAATGTAGCATTTCCCCTTTAAACTCAACTATGTATAGTTGTATACACTTAAGCCTATACCTAGCACAAGTACTACATTAATGCAACTATTAAGCTCAATACACCTCCAAAATATAGACAAATAACAATTCAAACACACACAAAAACACAACACATCAACACCCCCAAACCTTCTCCTTGCTTGTCCCCAAGCAAGCCTAATCTTAAGTTTATTTCTAAAGCCGATGCAATGGATTGCCTAAAAGATTGACTCGCTATAAAAGTTAGTCTAAGAAGCATGAAGGAGGCATTCCAATTGTGGAGAGATCCCTAAATCTCTTTGGATCCTCCCTCTACTCATAAGGGGTCTCATTCCTCGTGGGAATTTCCCAAGTACCCAATCCACCACAAGCCTAGGATTCTAACTCACACACTCGGGATGTTGATATT
The DNA here is from genome assembly GCA_028554755.1 of Cordia subcordata. Lineage (NCBI taxonomy): Eukaryota > Viridiplantae > Streptophyta > Magnoliopsida > Boraginales > Cordiaceae > Cordia > Cordia subcordata. Next base: position 5,188,816 of record JAPTOF010000009.1, read on the forward strand.
TCATGCTCTCTCAACTAACATGGCCTCCTCAACATGCACCAAGCCTCAAAATAAGAAGAGAGAATATACAAACACAATGGCTTATAAAAAGCCTTATTCACATATCTACAAAGATGATAACTTGTGCTAAGTTGACATTGTGGCACTTATGCACTTATTCACAAAACTTTTTGGTGCTTTTGGCTCTTTCCCTTTTTCACTTTTTTTTTTATATATTTTTGCACCTTTTTGCCTTTTTAATTTTTTTTGGATTTTTCATGCTTGGTATTGTATTAACAAAAGAAAAGAAAAAGAAAGGCTTTGGCACATAAAAAAGAACCAATCAAGAAAGGGGCACTCACATCAACAACCCTTTTCCCACACTCTTTCCTACCAAGCTATGGGGTGGCCACATGAGTTATTCTTAAAGGTCGTCACTCCCCGCAACTTTGAAGGGCATCCCCTCCAAGACTTAGTTTTCAAACCACTCTATTCATTTCCCCACAATGCATCTCATCTTCACAAATCAATAGAGTCAATCATAATAGCCAACACAATGATCAACAAATAAATAAATGACTCTACATGCATCAAAATTGAAAAATTTTCACCATTTTTAAGCGCATAATGCAATCTACCCTAAGCAAGATACATGACAAGAAAACCAAACTCCTACACCCCCAAACCTAAACTTTGCTTGTCCTCAACAAATAGAGCAAAACACTTAAATAAGCAAATTGGCATTACAAAGCAAGTAAGAGTGGTGGGGATGGGGTAAAAACATGGGGAACAAGTGGAGAAAGGATAGATAAAACCTTGCATTTTCTTCAAAGCTTTCCATGCCAATGATAAATCACTATACTACTAACCCTGTGACTCACAATTCACAAGCACTCACAAAGAAAACAAGATTAGTAGCATTGCCTATGCATGCTTGCATTAGCATGTGCAATAATGAGCAATGGTGTATCTTATGAGACAAAGGATCGGGATTCAGCACTTTGGTTTAGGTGCAAGAAAGATAAAAGAAAGAAAGAAAATGAAAAGAAAAAAAAAAGTGAAACAAATGCAAGACTACAAAACCTAGGTTGCCTCCTAGTAGCGCTACCAACCATGCCATCAACCAGGCAAACACCAACTCATCTTCAACTTCCATAGATGGGGTCCTGAAGCATTAAAATCTCTACACGAGCCATGCTCAGATCATATGCGTGCTTCAAGTGTTGCCCATTCACAGTCAACTCTCGGCCATCCTTTAAGTCTTTGATCTTGACTGCTCCGGAAGGTAGGCAACTAACACCTCATATGGACCATCCCATCTTGTCTTAAGCTTACCTGGAAAGAGTTTCAATCATGAGTTAAACAACAAAACTTTATTGGAGGAAGAGAATGATTTCTCAATAATGTGTTTATCATGAATTCTCTTCATCCTATCCTCATAAAGGTTGGCGTTATCATACGCCTCAAATCTAAGCTCTTCTAACTCCGTTAAGTCTAGCTTCCTTTTCTCACCCGCTCTTGCAAATCAAAATTTAAGGCCTTGATTGCCCAATAAGCCCTATGCTCAAGTTCTATCGGCAAGTGACAAGCTTTCCTATAAACCAATCTATACGGAGACATACTAATGGGAGTCTTAAAGGCAGTAGGGTAGGCCCACAAAGCATCATTTAACCTAATAAACTAATCTCTCCTATCAGGCCTAACCATTTTCTCTAAAATGTGCTTGATCTCCCTATTAGACACCTCTACTTGTCCACTAGTTTGCGGGTGATACAGAGTGGCTACCTTATAGGTGATCGAATATCTCCTCAACAAGGCCTCTAAAGTCTTATGGCGAAAATGCAAACCTCCATCACTAATCAAGACCCTAGGGACTCCAAATCTAGAGAAAATATTCTCCTTAATGAACTTAACCACTACCCTATGGTCATTAGTGTGTGTAGGAATTGCTTCAACCCATTTAGACATATAATCAATGGCTACTAAAATGCATTGATACCCAAAGGAATGTGGAAATAGGCATCATGCTTCTTCTAGAGATTGACCCAAATTGTTGACATCTAAAACACCTTTTGCAATACTCTTGGGCATCCCTAAAGAGAGTGGGCCAAAACAGTTCACATTGCAAGACTTTCGCGGCAGTCTTCTTCCTACTAAAATGACCCCCACACCTCTCATCATGACACTTGCTCAAAACGTTCTCAAACTCATCCTCAGGCACATACCGACGAATCATTTGATCTCTACACACTTTAAAGAGATAGAGATCCTCCCAAAAGAAATGCCTAACTTGTGCTAGGAACCTATCTTTTTCTCTCTTCTCCTAATGGGAAGAAAAGTGCCCTATGGCAAGATAATTGACAATATAAGCAAACCAAGGTGTGTGATGAGAGACGGCAAACAATTGCTCATCGGTGAATAAATCATGAAAAAGAGATGGATCACTAAAAGACTCACTAACAAGACGGGAAAGATGATCCGCAACTAAATTTTCTTTACCCTTCTTATCCCGAATCTCAACATCAAACTCTTGAAGAAGAAGCAGCCACCTAATCAAGCGGGCTTAGATTCTTTCTTAACTAACAAATACCACAACACCACATGATCGGTGTATACAATTACCTTAGACCCTAGAATGTACGACCTAAACATGTCAAGGGAGAAGACTATTGCTAGAAGCTCTTTTTTCGTGGTGGTATAGTTCTTTTGGGCTTTATCAAGAGTCTTGCTAGTATAGTACACAACATGGGGCAACTTATCCTTCATTTGACCTAAAATAGCTCCTATCGTATAATCGGATACATCACACATAACCTCAAATGGGAGACTGTAATTAGGTGGCTGGATAATTAGGGATGTAAACAATAAGGATTTAAGCCTATTGAAAGCCCTAACACACTTATTATCAAAGTCAAAAGGGATATCTTGTGCTAGGATCCAAGACAAGGGACGTGCAAAGTGACTAAAATCCTTAATGAATCTACGGTAGAATCCTGCATGCCTTAGAAAAGATCTAACATCCTTGACACAATTAGGGATAGGCAACTTTTCAATTAATTCTACCTTAGTCAGGCCAACTGGAATTCCATTAGATGAGACAACATGACCTAACACTATCCCTCGTTGCACCATGAAGTGGGATTTCTCCTAACTCAATACTAGATTTTTCTCCACACATTGGTCTAAGACAAATGAGACATGACTCAAGCACTCATCAAAACTATCTCCAAAGACTGAGAAGTCATCCATGAAAATCTCTAAATGCTTCTCTATCATGTCACTAAAAATGGCCATCATACATCTCTGAAATGTCGCTGGGGCATTACATAGATCGAAGGGCATCCTTCTATAGGCAAAAGTGCCATAGGGACAAGTAAAGGTGGTCTTCTCTTGGTCTTCGGGAAACACAGGGATCTGATTATAACCCAAATAGCCATCTAGAAAAAAATAGTAGCTATGCCCAACTACTCTATCTAAGATCTGATTTAGAAAGGCAATGGGAAATGATCCTTCCTAGTTTTAGAGTTGAGCTTTCTATAATCAATACAAACTCTCCACCCCGCGGGAGTACGTGTAGGGATAAGCTCTCCTCTCTTATTCTCCACAACCGTGATCCTGGACTTCTTAAGGATGACTTGAACCGGGCTAACCCACTCACTATCAGAGATCGAATAAATGATACCTGTATCTAAAAGTTTAATGATCTCTTTCTTAATTACTTCACTCATGTGTGGGTTTCGCCTTCTTTGCATCTCCCTAGAAGAAATGGCTCTATCCTTAAGGTGAATACGATGCATACAAACCGAAGGGACAATACCTCTCAAATCATCAATTTTCTACCCTATGGCCTTCCTTTGTTTCCTAAGAACCTCTAAGAGACGTTCCTCATGCTCACTGGAAAGATCGGAAGCCACAATGATCGAAAAGATCTCACTAGGACCTAGGAATGCATATTTCAAATGATCAGGAAAGGGTTTGAGCTCTAAAGAAGGGCTAGGCTCAACCAAGGGGGACTAAACCTCAACATCATCAATGGGGACGTCACTAGAATCAAGACTAGAAGGATTAACCTCAAGTGACTTACCAATCAAAGTGTTAGGATTCGTATGCCCTAAAGCTCACTTGTAAATGACATTTTAGATGCTAAACAATGTATAATCATTTTTGTTATATGGCATTACGAGTTTCTTACGTAGTATCTCTGTTATGATTTATTGATGCATGTGTAAAGGCCCTTTGACTTAAACTAATGACTTGGGTATGCAGTGAGGTTGGACGCACAGTAGGTCCAAGTCTAGATTTAGTCACGTCATAAATTGAGTCCGTAACTGAGTCGTAGTGTTGGGCACTTTACTAGAATAAGGTTATATTGAGCAAGTCTCCTCATTGAGGGTGATCTACCTAGGTCATTAGAGAACTTTTCGGATTTGTCTCAATAGTACGTGTGTCATGTATTAGATAGGACCATTGTGAGTATGTTTTCTAGAGACGTACTATAAAAAAAAGAAAACAAGATACTCACTGCTACTAAATGATCATTGCTCTTAATCTTGAGCATATGTGGATGAACTAATGAAGTTAGGGCTTGGTATTTTGATTCATTATGGGTGAGATCTTACTTTATTAAGATCAACAGCCTTGTGCATTAGGTGCTAAGTTCTAAGTAATTGTAACATGCACATGCAATATGGAATCTATGTGCCCCCTTTAGGATTGTCCAAATTTATCATCTGAATCTAAATCTAGTGATACTACCTTTATAGGTGTATCGGTCATATGGCTTAAGGGTCGCTCCCAAGATCAAGAGATTCCATGACCAAGGATGCTTGGCAAAAGGACAAAAAGCCTAATGGAATAGATGTAGCTAAAGAGATAATAGTACAAAGGCCAAAGGACTAGCTTTAGCTACAGGTATACATAGAGGGGCATTATGGTCAGTTATTTAGTAGGTCAAAGACAAAGTTCACATTCTTTTGTTATAAGCTTCTGGGTAATAGCAATTATTCTTGGAGTGCAACTTTGATCTTATGGTGGAATAGATCAGAGTTAAAAATAATTATTATGTCGCCTAGATCGGGCAAGGACATTTTTAATTATTTTTGGAAGCCAAGATTAATTGTGTCTTCTCGGTCTCTTTCCTAGTTGAAATGACTTTGAGAGAATAATTTTGAAAGAGCAAATTCCATATTGTGGCAGTAGCCTTTTTGGGCCAAAGCTTGGAATTGGATTTGGGCTTTCTTTAATGTCCAAGATAACCTAATTGGGCTAGGATGGTTCCTTATTAGGCTTGGGCCTCCACATGGATTATGGACTATATGTTAGACTTGGATGGGCTTGGCCTAAGTCTTCCAAGACAAGTGGACTACTTGCACAAGTCTTCCAAGACAAGTTAATAAGTTGCATAAAGGAAATACTACCTGGAAATTTTCTCCCACATTGAAAGATTAGCAACTTTGGGTGCCAAGGTTCTCTCTATAAATAGACAAGACCTTGCGCCTTTTATGAAATCCACTTTGTAGTTGATTTCTTCCTTTTTGGCAAGAAAATACTACAACACATAGTACACACTTATTGTGTGATTTTTGCTCTAGTTTTTCACAAGCATATTACTTTTCTTTTTCTCACACAAGAGGCTATTCTTTCAAGATAAGTCTCTTTAATCATAGAGAATAAGACTAGGGAGTTGCCTATTGTAACACCTTTATAGTAAAATTTTTGGCGGCCTTGTTTGTGAACGGGAAAAAAGCTCGTGACGATTTTAGCTTCATCAAAGGCCCCACGCTTCAAGAGGTTAGCTTTACATATTTTGCAAGTACTAGTTATATTCTATATGTTCTTAAGCATGTTCTTGTGTGTATTATGTGGTTATTTTATTTTCCTAGCAAGTTTTCTTGGTAGAATTTTTTGAAAATATGGACTAGGATACATCACACTTAATAATATCGATCCTACAATTGGTATCAGAGCTTAGGCTCACACACAACATCCTTAGACTATGCAAGAATATTGTATTTGCATAAATATGTTAATCATCTTGTGAGTGGCAAGATTAGGAAATCTTGTGTTGCATATACTTGTCGTTTTATGCTTGTATGTGCAGGTAATATAAAATCCCCTTGATGGTTTGTATGTATGCATGATAGATTTTTGTGTACGGTCAACAAAGCTTGTCCATAGGTGATTTCATGTATAAATATTTACGATTATTGCTTATAATTTATTTAAAAGAAGCATAGGATGTTTTGATATCCTTGTAATGTTTCTTTATGAAGCTTGTATTAGCAATAGCAAAGTGTATTGTTGTAATCTTTAAAGACCAAGGAGAAAAAAACAAGAAAACAGCATGGAGGAACACTCTACCGGGTAAGCTTGTCGGTCAACCGGATCCTATTAACGGTCGACTGGCTGAAGCAGAAAAAGCTACTAAGTGTGTTATTTTATTGAAGATTACAAGGAGCCATCAAAGATGGATTCTAATGTATTTTGGTGGATGTTTATAATGCATTGATATATGTTTTAACATATTTGCATTAGCATGATTGCCACCTAGAAATATGTCCACTCATTAGGGTTTATAAAAATCAGTCATACCTATGAGTTGATTATCAGAGATAGTTAAGATTATGAGAATGGCTTAGACAAGATAATTGTAAATGACCATGTCGAAAGATGCCATGCAATCTCATGACAACATTAAAAGAACTTAACTTGAGATTTACATATATATATCTACCTAAGGGTCTATGCACCCAGATTTAGGCAAGTAATCTATTATGGTATTACAATGTTTTAGTAACACAAAAAGGATTCGCAAAAACCAAAGGGTTTCGCAAATCCAAAGCATGTTTAGATCTAAAACAAAAGCAAGAATACCAAAAATAGAAAAAACCCTTATGTTAAAATATTGAGTGGGAGAGGGGATTAGAAAAACCCCACGGCTTTCCATATCCGATTCACGTTAATGGTAAATGTCATTAACTTCCCCATCGGAATGTGACACTTTATCTAGATTTAACAAGGTGAAACATAAAAATGTTTATTCAAAAGGGTGTTAGTAAGTTCGGCCATCCCATCGATGGAGTTCTTCACTAAAGAACACCTTAAGCAACATTGATTAAAGTCACTACCCCATCGGAGGGCTTAAATCAAGAATGTTTCAGGGAATAAACATTAGGAATGGGTGTACACTCAACTTAAACGGTAGGTTCGGCTATCCTATCGATAGAGTTAGCTACTGGATTTAAGAAGTCAAACAAAACAGTGATTAAATTATTCAATTGGATCATATCTGGATATTGTTAATTCAAATAAGCAATGGCGCTTAACTTAATATTCATAAGTTTGGCCATCCCATTGTTGGAGTTCTTGTGAGGATGTTGAGACACTGTTACATCAAGTAGTTTAAGGATTGATCTACTCAAAGGCAAACGATGTAAAAAGTACTTATATGTTTTATTTCCAAAGATAGCATACATATTATACATGCATCAATTCTATAATCATAAATTAATTATGATTATATTATTTTATCCATAAAAATGTCTTTGTTCAGTCCACTTGCTACAATTCTCAAAGAGCACAAGCTCACTGGACTGAATTTTATGGACTGGGAACGAAACTTGGACATAGTACTCACCGCAGAAGATTACAAGTATGTCCTAACAACTCCTTGTCTTGTTGTGAGGGCTAACTCTTCTGAAGCCCAGAAAGATGAGGAGGCAAAATGGTAGAAAGCCAATAGTATGGCCAAGTGCTATAAGATGGCTTCTATGTCAGATATTTTGTAGAGCAAGCATCATCATATGGAAACTGCAAAAGAAATCATGACTTCACTATCTTGTATGTTTGCTGATAAGAGTAGGCCCGCAAAGTAGGGTGCTCTTAGAGAAATTATGAATCAAAGAATGACAGAAGGAGCATTTGTTAGAGAGCATATGCTCAAAATGATGGATTACTTCAATACTGCTGAGATCCTAGGAGCAAACATAGATGAACAGTCAAAGGTAGACATGATTTTGGAGACTCTACCGTCATCCAATACCCAGTTCAAGCTTAATTATAATATGGGTAAGATGAACATGGATATGACAGAATTAATGAAAGAGCTCCTAGCTGCAGAAGCCATAATGAAAAATAAAGGCCACATAAATATGGTTCAAGTATCCACTTCTAGACTTAACCCGAAAGGGAGAAAGTTCAAAGGAAAGGGGAAGTAAAAACGTGGTCAAGGAAAAAAGAAGAGAAATGGTGAACAGCCCAGGCAATTAACAAGTGAAAAGCCCAAGGGCAAATGCTTTATATGTGGCCTAAAAGGACATTGGAAAAAGGATTGCCCGAAGTACTTGGCACGAGGCCAAATAGGTACACCTCGTTTGTTCTACATTGAAACCTGCTTAGTGGTTGATTCTACTGGTTCTTGGATTGTAGACTCTGGAGCCACTAACCATATTTACAATTCTCTGCATTTGTTTCAGGAAACGAAGGAACTAGCTAAAGGGCAGTTTGCTCTGAGGGTGGGTAATGAAGCAAAAGTATGGGCTGCTGCAGTGAAAGAAATGTGCTTAAATTTTCCATGTAATAGGAAGTTATTTTTGAACAACGCTTATTATGTTCCGGATGTACGTAAAAACCTTATTTCTATTTCGCAATTAATATTAGATGGTTTTTGCATTAATTTCCATTCTGGTGTTGATATCAGTAGAGATGAAAATATTATTTGTTCCAGTAGCATGCATCATAACTTGTTTTATAGAAAACCTATTACAAACTCACTGCATAATATAGAACAAACTAATTCCCAAAAAAGGAAGGTTTCTTTGACCAATGATACTTATCTTTGGCATCTATGCTTAGGACATATTAGTCTAAAGCGAATTTGGAGATTAGTCAAGGATGGGCATCTTATCTCATTAGATCTCGAAGCTCTACCTCTGTGTGAATCTTGCCTCAAAGGAAAGATGACTAAACGGTCATTTTCTTCTAAAGGAGAAAGGGTCAAAGAAGTATTGGAATTGGTTCATACTGATGTGTGTGGTCCTATGAGCAAACCAGCACGAGGAGGTTATAAGTATTTCATTACTTTTACTGATGATTACTCTAGGTATGGATATGTGTATCTGATGTGACGCAAGTCTAAATCCTTTGAGAAATTCAAAGAGTTCAAAGCTGAGGTGGAGCGAAAATTAGATAAATATATCAAAGCCCTTCAGTCTAATCAAGGTGGCGAATACCTCTCGAGTGAGTTCAGAGACTATCTTACACAAGAAGGGATAGTGTCTCAGTTGACTGCACCAGGGACTCCTCAGCAAAATGGTGTAACAGAGAGAAGAAATCGTACCCTATTAGATATGGTTAGGTCAATGATGAGTCATGCATCATTACCTTTATATTTTTGGGGATATGTCTTTGAAACAGCAGCATGCGTCTTGAACTTGGTACCATCTAAATCAGTACCTAGGACACCTCAAGAAATATGGACTGGGTGTAAGCCGAGTCTAAATCATCTCCATATTGGGGCTGTCCAGCTTATGTACTTAATAGTAATGCTTCAAAATTGGAACCAAGATCCGAGTTATGCTATTTCATTGGATATCCTAAGGGAACCAAAGGTGGGATCTTTTATAATCCTAAGGAGCAAAAGGTGTTTATAAGCACTCATGCTAGATACTTAGAGAATGATGAAATGGTCCAGAAAACACCAGATCCTGAAGTTGTTCTAGATGAGATTTCACAAGAATCTCCAGTAGTAACTGTGAAAGGAAAAGAATAGCATATTACACCTAATATATCAGAGCATCGTCGTAGTAGGAGGATATCCAAGCCTCCTGATAGATACTATGGAGAGTCTTTTCAGACTTCTTTAGAGAATCAGGTAGTGGATCCCACAAGTTATGATGAAGCAGTTTTCGACATAGATGCCGACCAATGGCATAAGGCAATGGATTCAGAGTTAGAATCTATGTATTCTAGCAAAGTTTGGTATCTTGTAGTTGTACCTGAAAGGGTAAAACCTATAGGGTGCAAATAGGTCTACAAGAGGAAAAGAGGAGTTGATGGAAAAGTTGAAACCTTTAAAGCAAGGTTGGTGGCAAAAGGTTACACTTAGAAAGAAGGGATCGATTATGAGGAAACTTTCTCACCAGTAGCCATGCTGAAATCCATAAGGATACTTCTTGCCATCGCATGTCATTATGACTACGAGAAATGACAAATGGACGTCAAGACAGCTTTTCTTAATGGAGAACTTGACGAGACCATTTATATGACACAACCAGATGGATATGTTGCTAAAGGCCAGGAACATTTGGTTTGTAAGTTAAAAAAAGTCTATTTATGGACTAAAGCAGGCATCTAGAGCATGGAACATCAAATTTGATCGGGCAATTAAATCTTATGGTTTTGATCAAAATATTGATGAACCTTGTGTATATAAAAGGCGTAATGGAAATGCTGTAGCTTTTTTGGTTTTGTATGTGGACGATATCCTACTAATTGGAAATGATGTGGGGATATTATCATCCATCAAGGTTTGGCTTTCTACTTAATTTCAAATGAAGGATTTAGGAGAAGCTAGTTATGTTCTAGGTATCAAGCTTATACGAGATCGTAAAAACAGAAGGCTAGCCCTATCTCAAGCTTCATTTATTGAGAAGATATTGGTCAGGTTTAACATGCAAAACTCTAAGAAGGTCTCATTACCTTCTAAACATGGAGTTTATCTATCTCGGGATCAATGTCCTAAAACACCTGAGGAAATAGAGAGCATGAAGCGAATTCCTTATGCTTCAGCGGTTGGAAGCCTTATATATGCCATGTTATGTACTAGACCAGATATCTGCTTTGCTATTGGTATGGTTAGTAGATATCAGTCAAACCCTGGACCGGCACATTGGGTCGTGGTTAAGCGTGTATTCAAATTCCTGCAAGGAACTAAGGATTATGTATTGGAATATCGTGCAGATGATCTAACGCCATTAACCTATACAGACTCGAATTTTCAGTCTGATAGAGATTCCAGGAAGTCTACTTCTGGATATGTTGGAGGAGCTATTTCATGGAGAAGTGTGAAGCAAAATTGTATTGCTGACTCTACAATAGAGGCTAAGTATGTAGCAGCATCTAAGGCTGCGAAAGAGGCAGTATGGCTAAGAAAGTTCCTTTTAGACCTAGAAGTTGTGCCGGCAGCTCCTAGACCGATAACGTTGTTTTGCAACAACAACGGTACTGTTTCATAGTGCAAAGAGCCCAGGAATCACAAAAAAGTAAACACATTGAACGAAAATATCATTTGATCCGTGAGTTTATCCAAAGAGGAGATGTAGTAGTTGAAAAGATAGCTTTAGCAGAAAACCTGGCGGACCCATTAACAAAGACTCTTCCAGAGAAAATTTTCACTACACATTTAGAGTCCATGGGTATTAGGTTCTGCAAAAGTGATCTTTAGTGCAAGTAAGAGATTGTTAGGATTAGTATGCCCTAAAGCTCACTTGTAAATGACATTTTGGATGCTAAACAATGTATAATCATTTTTTTTATATGGCATTATGAGTTTCTTACATATTATCTCTTTTATGATTTATTGATGCATGTGTAAAGGCCCCTTGACTTGAACTAATGACTTGGATGTGCAGTGAGATTAGACGCACAGTAGGTCCAAGTCTAGATTTAGTCACGTCATAAATTGAGTCCGTAACCGAATCGTAGTGTTGGGCACTCTACCGAGATAAGGTTATATTGAGCAAGTCTCCTCATTGAGGTGATCTACCTAGGCCATTGGAGGACTTTTCGGATTTGTCTCGATAATACATGTGTCACGTATTGGACAAGACCATTGTGAGTATGTTTTTTAGAGATGTACTATCAAAGAAAGAAAACAAGATACTCACTGCTATTAAATTATCATTGCTCTTAATCTTGAGCATATGTGGATGAACTAATGAAGTTAGGGTTTGGTACTTTGATTCACTATGCGTGAGATCTTACTTTATTAAGATCAATAGCCTTGTGTATAGAGTGCTAAGTTCTAATTAATTGTAACATGCATATGCAATATGGAATCTATGTGCCCCCTTTGGGATTGTCCAAATTTATCATCCAAATCTAGATCTAGTGATACTACCTTTATAGGTGTATCAGTCATATGGCTTGAGGGTCGCTCCCAAGATCAAGAGATTGCATGACCAAGGATGGTTGGCAAAAGGACAAGCAACCCAACAGAATAGATGTAGCTAAAGAGGTGATAGTAAGGCCAAAGGACCGGCTTTAGCTACGGGTATACATAGAGGGGCATTATAGTCAGTTATTTAGTAGGTCAAAGACAAAGTTCACATTCTTTTGTGATAAGCTTCTAGGTGATAGCAATTATTCTTGGAGTGCAACTTTGATCTTATGGTGAAATAGATCAGAGTTAAAAATAATTATTATGTCGCCTAGATCGGGCAAGGACATTTTTAATTATTTTTGGAAGCCAAGGTTAATTGTGTCTTCCTGGTCCCTTCCCTAGTTGAAATGACTTTAAGAGAGTAATTTTGAAAGAGCAAATTCCATATTGTGGTGGTCGCCTTATTGGACCAAAGCTTGGAATTAGGTTTGAGCTTTCTTTAAAGTCCAAGATAACATAATTGGGCTAGGATGGTTTCCTATTGGGCTTGGGCCTCCACATGGATTATGAACTATGTGTTGGAGTTGGATAATGGGCTTGGCCTAAGTCTTCCAAGACAAGTGGACAACTTGCACAAGTCTTCCAAGACAAGTTAATAAGTTGCATGAATGAAATACTACATGGAAATTTTCTCCCACATTGAAAGAATAGCAACTTTGGGGGCCAAGGTTCTATCTATAAATAGACAAGACCTTACACCTTTTATGCAATCCACTTTGTAGTTGATTTCTTCCTTTTTGGTAAGAAAATACTACAACACATAGTACACACTTATTGTGTGATTTTTGCTCTAGTTTTTCAAGAGCAACTACCAAAACACACAAATATAGTGTAGTATGAACAATAAACAAGATAAGCAAAAACTAAACAAACTATAAAGGAAAAGTAAGAAAATAAGAAAAGCAACTACCAAAACACACAAATAAAGAATGCAAACCACCGTGCCTCCCCATCAACAGTGCCAACAACTTGATGTACGTATCTCGACTGCAAGCTCTAAAGTCCCGCAAGCGCACGGATCAATATAGTGTAGTATGTGCGAGAACGGGTGTCGAACCACAAGAAGGCTATGTTTTGAGATGGATTCTACGTGTGTGTTACAGAGTTTGCCTAAAAAAAGGAACCTAAACTATCTATTTTTGGGATTTTGGATTTTGAATGGTCGGGAGCTCTAACTAAAACAAATCAAACTAAACTATGGGAATGGAAAGTAGAGACAAGCTATCTAGAGGGAACTAACAAATGGAAGGGATTAGGGTGACATCCACTTGTTAATAGGCGATCTTAGATTCCAATACTATGGGATTACATGGAATGGCTTACTCATCAATTGCTTTTTTACTAGGTTGCTAAGTTCAGGTCCTAATTTCTTCTTAGGACTTGGTGCGGGTCCGTACCTAGGTGGCACCTCGTAGAGCTACGGCGTGATCCTTATGACCTAGGGCCCTAAGAGTGACTCACTAGCTTCCTAGGTGACCTCAAACAAACCTACCCTAGTACCTAAATCATTGGCTGGATTTACAGCCAAGACTTAGTGTTGCTAGAGTTGACTAAATCTACCTGGAAACCTACTGGCTGGATTTACAGCCAAAGAAGACTCGATTTAGACTAGCCATTAATTATGCTTTGTCATTCTAGGGTCACAACAGCAGGATTTGACCTATTAACGCATTCATACATGTTCTAAGCCAAGGTGTTCACGAATAAAGGGACCTACTCGACTACCAAACATTGTCATGCTCGGATTAAACCATTAAAAGCACTTTTGAACCAACATGTATGCAATATTGATGTCATATTTACTACTAGCCATGCAAACATACACATGGACATGAACATAAGCATTACCCACTTCATAAGATCCATACATAAACACATAGACATGATTACAGAATGGACTAGATGTGTTTAGTTGCAAGTAGACTTCAATTTATACATATGCAACTCTTATAGGCATATTATCAAACACCTAGACATGTATTAAACAATAGCCATTGAAACAAGAAAAACATAGCATATGTTTATACATTAAGCCATGGAATCCCATAATATAAAAGCATAGAATCAACCCATTACACAAGTGTCATCACCCTAAACAAATCTACGCAAACATAATATAATAGAGGATGAAAGAAAAAATAGAAAACTCCCCTTTCATCCTAGCAATTCTTGCACAAAATCCTTGAGTAGCCTTTGATCCAAGTGTTTGAATCCCTCCAAATAAGCTTAAAACTAGATGAAAAGTGTATGAGTGTGTGTGTGTGTGTGTGTTAGAGGTTGGTGAAAGAGGAATTAGGGTTTGGCAGATGGGTGTGAAAGAATATGATTTAATTCATTACAAAATGACCAAATGCAGGCTTATATAGCTAATTTCTGCGACTACCGGAACACTTTACCGGAGCACTGGTACCAAGAGGCCTTTATTCCAGTAGTAGAAGCTTGCTCTCTATTTTTGGCGGAATAGTGAGTCGGTGCACTGGTACCAAAGGCCTTCTATTCCGGTAGTAGAAATATGCTTTCTGTTTTTGGTAGAATAGTGAGCCAGTACACCAGTACTTTGAACCCAGTGTTTCGGTAGTGTCTCTTTGCTCTCTTTTGGCTTCGTTTTAGCTCCGTTTTGCTTCCAATTGTCTTGACCTTTGTCTAGAAGCCTCCAAACTTGATTTTCTTCCACTTTTCATCTTCAATTATGCTTCCAATCCTTGTTCAAACCATCTCCATTTTCATTGATCTTCAAACAATCCTCAATCTCACCTATAACATCCAAAACAAGCCATTAATGTAACATTTACCCTTTAAACTTAACTATGTACAGTTGTATACACTTAAGTCTATACCTAGCACAAGTACTACATTAATGCAATCATCAAGATCAATACACCTCCAAATATAGACAAATAACAGTTCAAACACACACAAAAACACAACACATCACCTTTCTTTTTCTTTTCTTTGTGTGAATACAATACAACGTATAAAATATCAAAAAAAAGAAAATTGAATTGAAAAAGGCACAAAAGGTGCAAAAATATATATAAAAAAAGTGAAAAGGAGAAAAAGCCAAAGGCACCAAAAAGGTTTTGTGAATAAGTTAATAAGTGACACAATGTCAACTTAGCACATGTTATCATCTTTGTAGATATGTGAATAAGGCTTTTTATAAGCCGTTGTGTATGTATATTCTCTCTTCTTATCTTTGTGGCCTATCTCTTATTATTTTTCTGTGCTATAATTAAGTTTACGGCAGGAGCAATTCACTATGATTAGTTTTGTGCTATGATATGGCAAACCTTTAATTCGTATTTCTCCATTTGTTTGAGAGTCCGTCTTATTTACATTTGCTTCTTCGATTGTAATAAAGTTCATGACTTGGTTTCATTGTGATTCAATCGTTATTGCTTTAATTCTAGTTTGGTTTTATTACAATTGAGTAGCCCATATTTGATTTTCTTACAAAGTTTCTAGGGACGGAGTTTCGGGTAGGGGATAAAGAACCCACAATCGTAAAATTTTCTACAGAGACTCCCAGGCCTAAAAAGCATTGATGTGTTGTGTTTTATTTGTGTTTGTGCTGTTATTTGCCTATGTTTAAAAGGTGTTTTGAGCTTGAAGAGATGCATTAATATAGTACATGATGTGTCATCTTTTTGTGTGCATTTATGGTGTTATTTGCCCATGTTTAAGAGGTGTTAAGTGCTCATGAAGACGCATTAGTGCAGAACCTTGAAGAATAACCCTTGTAGCCACCCCATAGCTTGGTAGGAAAGAGTATTGAAAAAGGGTTATTGGTGTGAGTGCCCTTTCCTAGATTGGTTTTTTTTTTTTATGTGCCTAAGCCTTTCTTTTTCTTTCTTTTTGTGAATACAATACAAAGCATGAAAAATCCCAAAAAAAATTGAAAAAGACAAAAAGGTGCAAAAATATATTAAAAATAATGAAGTGAAAAAGAGAAAAAGCCAAAGGCACCAAAAAGTTAGTTAATCAGTGCATAAGTGACACAATGTCAACTTAGCACAAGTTATCATCTTTGTAGATACGTGAATAAGGCTTTTTATAAGCCATTGTGTTTGTATATTCTCTCTTTTTGTCTTTGAGGCTTGGTGCATATTGGGGAGGCCGTGTTAGTTGAGGGAGCATGAAATATCAACATCCCGAGTGCGTGAGTTAGAATCCTAGGCTTGTGGTGGATTGGCTACTTGGGAAATTCCCACGAGGAATGAGACCCCTTATGAGTAGAGGAAGGATCCAAAGAGATTTGGAGATCTCTCCACAATAGGAATGCCACCTTCATGCTTCTTAGACTAACTTTGATAGCAAGTCAATCTTTTAGGCAATCCATTGTATCAGCTATAGAAATAAATTTAAGATTAGGCTTGCTTAAGGACAAGCAAGGAGAAGGTTTAGGGGTGTTGATGTGTTGTGCTTTTGTGTGTGTTTGAATTGTAATTTACCTATGTTTAAGAAGTATTAAGTGATCAAAAAGATGCATTGGTGTAGTACTTTTGATAAGAATAGGCTTAAGCGTAAACAAATGTACATATTGAGTTTAAAAGACAAATTGCTACACAAATTGCTTGTTTTCAAAGATTTAGGTGAGCTTTGGGTTAAGATCGAGATTGGGCAATGATAGGTGATAAAGATGAAAGATGTATGAGTCAAAAGAAGAATATCAGAGGCAGAAAGACAAAGAATGGAGGAAAGAAGTCAGCCAGACGACCAAGAAGAAGGAGTTGGTCGACTGGCCACTCCAGCGAGGTGCAAAAAATAGCTAGACGACCACCACTCCAAAGCCGGTCGACCAGCTAGGTCGATCGACCAGCTAGGTCGATCGACCAGTCCAGAGAGCATCACCAAAAAGCCGGTCGAGCTAAGAGAAGAAGCCGGTTGATCGGCTGGGTCGACCAACAGAGTGTAAAGAGTTGATATAAAAGCCTGATTTTTAGACTTCAAAGGGGAGCTTTTTGACAAATTTTTAGAGAGGATCTTTACAACTATCACACACACACTCTTAACCCTAGTCTTCACCCACAAAACACACACACTCTCTCACATTTTCATCACTTTAGAGCAAGAGAATTTAGAGGGTTTCAACATTTGGATTCAAGTTGCGCAAGAGCTTTGTACAAGATTAGCTAGGATGAAAGGGAGGCTTCATAAACTTTCTTTCATTCTATCTTTTATTATGATTGAGTAGACTTGTATAAGGTGATTTAGCTTATGTAATGGGTTAGTTATATACTCTTATGATATGGGATTAAATGGTTGAATATATGCATGTTTGATTTTCTTGCTCAAATGGTTATTTTCTCATCATGTCTATGTGTTTGATTAAATGCCTAAATGAGAAGCATGTGTATAAATTGAAGTCTACTTATTGCTAAACACATCTAACCCATACTATAATCATGTTTATGTGTTTATATGTGGATGCTATGAAGTGGGTAATGCTTATATTCATGTCTATATGTATATTTGCATGCTTAGTAGTGAATATGACCTCAATAACGCATACATGTTGGTTGTTAATTGCTTCTAATGGTGTAATCCGAGCATGACGATGTTTGGTAGTTGAATAGGCCCCTTTATTCGTGAACACCTTGGCTTAGAACATGTATGAATGTGTTAATAGGTTAAATCTCGCTATTGTGACCTTAGAATGACGAACATAATTTAAGGCTAGCCTATGCTGAGTCTCCTTTGGCTTTAAATCCAGCCAATAGGTTTCAGGATAGGATTAGTCAACCATAGCGACACTGGGTCTTGGCTTTAAATCCAGCCAATGATTTGGGTACTAGGGTAGGCTCATTCTAAGTCACCTAGGAAGCTAGTTAATCACTCTTAAGGCCCTAGGTCATAAGGACCACCCCGTGGCTCTAGGAGGCGCTGCCTAGGGACGGACCTACACTGAGTCCTAGGGGGAAATTAAGACATTAATTTAGCAACCTAGTTAAGAGCAATCACTAAAGTAAGCCATCATTCTTTAATCCCATAGAAATGGAGTATAGAATCACCCATTCATAAGTTGAAGTCACCCTAACACCTTTCCATTTGTTAATTCCGCTAGATTAGCTTGTCCTCCATTTTTCCCAATTCCATAGTTTAGTTTAATTCGTTTTAGTTAGAGCTCCCGACCGTTCAAAAATCCAAAATCCCAAAAATAGATAGTTTAGATTTCTTATTTTTAGGCACATTCTAGAACACAAACGTAGAATCCATCTCACAACATAGCTTCCCTGTGGATCAACACCCGTTCTTGTACACACTATACTGCATCGATCCGTGCGCTTGCAGGTCTTTAGAGCTTGCACTCAAAGACGTACAGCACGATCCTTTCCATTTCCTCCTATTCTAAGTTCTTTAAGGATCTTTCCACAAGAAAGTGTAGGTCATCGAACATTTCTAAGAAGGTGAGGCTTACAAAGTAGGTGAGTAATATTTGTACTTCGGGCCTCCCGGCCAAAATCAGTGACCCCAGAGGTTTCACCATTCCTTGTAGGGTTAGAGAGACCCAGATTAATCACTCCATGTTAGATTTAGGGTCCAGTGTGAATCTCATTCCTTACTCCATCTATCAATAGCTGGGTCTAGGTGAGTTGTCCCCTACACATGTTACTCTTCAACTAGCTGATAGGTCCAAGCATAGACCTAGGGGCATGATAGAAGATGTTATGGTACAGGTAGGTGAGTTTGTGTACCCTGTTGACTTTATAGTGTTAGATATGGATTTGGGACATGACTCTAGACATTCCACTCTTGTTCTACTAGGTCACCCCTTCCTTGCCATCGCAGATGCCATTATTCATTATAGGTCGGGGTTATTAGAGATGAAATTTGGGAATTTGAGGTCTACCATAAAGGTTTCTGAGGTGGTGAATAGGGCTAGTATAGGAGAAGAGGATGGAGAAGAGTGTTTTAGGGTTGATGTGATTTATTCTTTTATTGAGGACTTTGTAGAGAGAACTATAACCAATAGAGGAGATTTGAGAAAATTTGAGGAATTGATGTCTAGCTTTGATCACCTTAGAATGGAAATATGTAGCTTCTACTTCCATTATTAAAAGCCTTTGATTGATAAGTCACTTAAGGTTAAGCCTTCTAGTCTTGATTCTAGTGACGCCCCCGCTGATGATGTTGAGGTTGAGTCCACCTTGGTTGAGCCTAGCCCTTCTGTAGAGCTCAAACCCTTTCCCAATCATTTGAAGTATACATTCCTAGGCCCTAGTGAGACCTTTCTGGCTATCATAGCTTTCAATCTTTCTAGTAAGCAGGAGGAATGTCTCTTAGAGGTTCTTAGGAAACATAGGAAGGCTATAGGGTGGAAAATTAATGATTTGGGAGATATAGACCCTTTAGTTTTTAAGCATTGTATTCACCTTGAGGATGGAGCCATTCCTTCTAGGGAAAAAAGGCTAAATCCACACATAAGTGAAGTAGATAAGAAAGAGATCATTAAGCTTTTAGATGCAGACATCGTTTATCTGGCCTCCGATAATGAGTAGGTTAGCCCGGTTCAAGTCGTCCCTGAGAAGTCCGGGATCACAGTTGTTAAGAATGAGAGATGAGAGCTTATTCCTGCACGTACTCCCACAGGGTGGAGGGTTTGTATTGATTATAGGAAGCTCAACTCCAAAACTAAGAAGAATCATTTCCCATTGCCTTTTGTAGACCAAATCTTAGACAGAGTAATGTTAGGATTAGTATGCCCTAAAGCTCACTTGTACATGACATTTTGGATATGAAACAATGAATAATCATATTTTTGTTAAATGGAATTATGAGTTTCTTACATATAATCTCTGTTATGTTTTATCGATGCATATATGAAGGTCCTTTGACTTGCACTAATGACTTGGGTGCACTGTGAGGCTGGACGCACAGTAGGTCCAAGTCCAGATTTAGTCACGTCATAAATTGAATCCATAACCAAATAGTAGTGTTGGGCACTCTACTGGGATAAGGTTATATTGAGCAAGTCTCCTCTTTGAGGGTGATCTACCTAGGTCATTGGAGGACTTTCTGGATTTGTCTCAATAGTACGTGTGTCACGTATTGGATAGGACCATTGTGAGTATGTTTTCTAGAGACGTACTATCAAAGAAAGAAAACAAGACACTCACTGCTACTAAATGATCATTACTCTTAATCTTGAGTATATGTGGATGAACTAATGAAGTTAGGGTTTAGTACTTTGATTCACTGTGGGTGAGATCTTATTTTATTAGGATCAACAGCCTTATGCATTGAGTGCTAAGTTCTAATTAATTAGAACATGCATATGCAAAATGGAATCTATGTGCCCCCCTTTGGGATTGTCCAAATTTATCATCCGAATCTAGATCTAGTGATACTACCTTTATAGGTGTGTCTGTCATATGGCTTGAGGGTTGCTCCTGAGATCAAGAGATTCCATTACCAAGGATGGTTGGCAATTGGACAAGAAATCCAACGGAAAAAAAGATACAGCTAAGGAGGTGATAGTACACAGGCCAAAGGACCGGTCTTAGCTGTGGGTATACATAGAGGGGCATTATGGTCGGTTATCTAGTAGGTCAAAGACAAAGTTCACATTCTTTTGTGATAAGCTTTTAGGTAATGACAATTATTCTTGGAGTGCAACTTTGATCTTATGGTGGAATAGATCGGAGTTAAAAATAATTATTATGTCGCCTAGATTGGGCAAGGATATTTTTAATTATTTTTGGAAGCCAATGATAATTGTGTCTTCTTGGTCCCTTCCTTAGTTGAAATGACTTTGAGAGAGTAATCTTGAAAGAGCAAATTCCATATTGTGGTAGTAGCCTTATTGGGCCAAAGCTTGAAATTGGGTTTGGGCTTTCTTTAAAGTCCAAGATAACCTAATTAGACAAGGATGGTTTCCTATTGGGCTTGGGCCTCCACATGGATTATGGACTATGTGTTGGACTTGGATATTGGGCTTGGCCTAAGTCTTCCAAGACAAGTGGACAACTTGCACAAGTCTTCCAAGACAAGATTGACAAGTTACACAAAGGAAATACTACATGGAAATTTTCTCCCACATTGAAAGTTTAGCAACTTTGGGTGCCAAGGTTCTCCCTATAAATAGACAAGACCCTACACCTTTTATGTATTCCACTTTGTAGTTGATTTCTTCCTTTTTGGCAAGAAAATACTGCAACACATAGTACATACTTATTGTGTGATTTTTGCTCTAGTTTTTCAAGAGCATATTACTTTGCTTCTTCCCACACAAGAGGCTATTCTCTCAAGATAAGTCTCTTTAATCATAGGGAAGAAGACTGGGGAGTTGCTTATTGCGACACCCTTATAGTAAATATTTTGGTGGCCTTGTTCGTGAACAGGAACAAAGTTCGTGACCGGTTTTAGCTTCATCAAAGGCCCCACGCTTCAAGAGGTTAGCTTTATATATTTTTGCAAGTACTAGTTATATTCTATATGTTCTTGAGCATGTTCTTGTGTGTGTAATGTGGTTATTTTATTTTCCTAGCATGTTTTCTTAGTTATAATTTAGAAAATATGGACTAGGATACACCACACTTAATAATATCGATCCTTCAAGTAGCTGGGCATAGTTACTATTATTTTCTAGATGGCTATTCGGGTTATAATTAGATCCCTATGTTTCCGGAAGACTAGGAGAAGACCACCTTTACTTGTCCCTATGGCACTTTTGCCTATAGGAAGATGCCCTTCGGTCTAAGTAATGCCCCAGCGACATTTTGGAGATGTATGATGGCCATTTTTAGTGACATGATAGAAAAGCATTTATAGATTTTCATGGATGACTTCTCAGTCTTTGGAGATAGTTTTGATGAGTACCTGAATCATCTCTCTTTAGTCTTAGACTCATGTGTGGAGAAGAATCTAGTGTTAAGTTGGGAGAAATCCCACTTCATGGTGCAACGAGGGATAGTGTTAGGTCATGTTGTCTCATCTAATGGAATTCAAGTTGACCCAGCTAAGGTAGAATTAATTGAAAAGTTGCCTATCCCTTAGTTTGTCACGGATGTTAGATCTTTTCTATGGGATGTAGGATTCTACGGTAGGTTCATTAAGGATTTTAGCCACATAGCACGCCCCTTGTCTAGGCTCTTGGTACAAGTTGTCTTTTTTGAATTTGATTATGAGTGTGTTAAACTTTTTGATAGGCTTAAATCCTTATTTTCTATGTCCCTGATCATTCAGCAACCTGACTACAGTTTTTTATTTGAGATTATGTGTGACGCATCTGATTATGCAATAGGAGTGGTATTAGGTCAACAGTGAGATAAGTTGCCCTATGTAGTGTACTATGTTAGTAAGACTTTTGATGAAGCCCAAAAGAACTATACCACCACAGAAAAAGAGCTTCTAGCAGTAGTTTTCTCCCTTGATAGATTTAGGTCATACATTCTAGGGTTTAAGATGATTGTATACACCGATCATATGAAATTGAGATATTTGTTAGCTAAGAAAGAGAGAGAGAGATAGATTCCTAGCACAAGTTAGGCATTTCTTTTGGGGGGATCCCTATCTTTTCAAAGTGTGTATGAATCAAATGATTCACGGGTGTGTGGCTGAGAACGAGATTGAGAGCATGTCGAGTATGTGTCACGATGAAGGGTATGGAGGTCATTTTAATGGGAAGAAGACTACTGCAAAGGTCTTGCAATGTGGATTATTTTAGCCCACTCTCTTTAAGGATGCCCAAAAATATTGCAAAAAGTGTTTTAGATGTCAATAATCCGGGTCTATATTTAGGAGAAATATGATGCGTTTATCTCCTATTCTTCCATGTGAGTTTTTTGATGTTTGGGGTATAGATTTCACGGTCCATTTCCACCTTCCTTTGGGTACCAATACATTTTACTAGCCATGATTATATGTCCAAATGGGTTGAGCCTATTCCCACACACATTAATGACCATAGGGTAGCGGTTAAGTTTATTAAGAAGAACATTTTCTCTAGATTTAAAGTGCCTAGGGTCTTGATTAATGATGGAGGTTTGCGTTTTTGCAATAGGACTTTAGAGGCCTTATTAAGAAGATATTTGCTCACCCACATGGTAGCTACTCCTTATCACCCGCAAACTAGTGGAGAAGTAGAGGTGTCCAATAGGGAGATCGAGCACATTTTAGAGAAAACGGTTAGACCTGATAGGAGAGATTGGTGTATTAGGCTAAATGATGTTTTGTGGGCCTACTGTACCATTTTTAAAACTCCCATTGGTATGTCTCCGTATCAATTGGTTTATGGGAAAGCTTGTCACTTGCCAGTAGAACTACAGCATAGGGCTTATAGGGCAATGAAAGCCCTAAATTTTGATTTGGCAAGAGCGGGTAAGAAGAGAAAGCTTGACCTAGCATAATTGGAGGAGCTTAAGTTTGAGGTGTATGAGAACGCTAAGCTTTATAAGGATTAGATGAAGAGAATTCATGATAAACATATTTTTAAGAAATCATTCTCTCCCTCGGATAAAGTTTGGCTGTTTAACTCACGTTTGAAACTCTTTCCAGGTAAGCTCAAGTCAAGATTGGATGGTCCATATGAGGTGATATCGCTATTTGAGCACAAGCCTAAATAGCCCACAAGTGCACGGGACGTGTGCAGTACAATGTGTGCAAGTGCGGGGTCGAATCCACAGGGAGGCTACCTTAGTTTAGTCTCTATGTGCTTGAGTGCCTTAAACTAGCTACGTGCATGTGTGTACTTCCTTTGGGTTGGAAGAGAGCTCGAAAAAAGGAAAATAAAAACTAATCTATGGAGGAACTTAAAGGAGCCAAACTAAGGAAGGAAACACTAATAAAGAAGAAGGGGACCTAGGGCAATTGCATTGCAACAAGACTTGGGCTATGATAACAGATGATGTCTATCTAAGGCTCGGGACTTCTATTACCGTTGTGTTGATTGGGGGCTCTCTTAACCAATACTAGTGGTTCAACCCGTTAGTTGGATTTAAAGCTAAGGGCCAATCCCTGCTAGCCTACGCAATCCGTGCTTAGAACTTATCCTCTTGGCTGGATTTAAAGCCAAGGACTAGCACCTAAACACTATGTGATATTAAGGCTCGATTAACCAACACTAACGCGGGTGAGGGATACTCCAGTCTAGGTTAACATATCCGCTTGGCTGGATTTAAAGCCAAGGACTAGCACCTAAACTCGACTAAGCATAGCATGTAACCTATTAGCTAGATTTAAAGCTAAAGCCTACTCTACTAAGCAAAGCCACGAGATTAAGCACAATCACATCACCCATATTAGTAGATAAGAGCATTTGAAGCACAAATAACACATGCATATTCACTTAGGCATTTTAACAAACACATAGACATGTTTGATTTCCAATACATAGACTTATTGAATCATGCCATAAATTTATTTAAATAAACATGTATTAAGAGCCAAAGATCTACACAGATCCACTATTCAAAGCCCTAATCTAATATACAACAACAATCAACCCAAATATAGCCTAATCTAGCAACATATTTACAAGAAATAGAGAAAGAACAAGAAGAACTTTCCTAAATTCTTGCTTCCAAATCCGTACAAATCCTTCAAATCTTTGTTTAATGCTTTAATCCTAGCTTGGTATGGGGTTTAGATGGTGGTTTAGGGTGTTTTGTGAAGTGGGTAAAGGGTTAGGGTTTATTAGGATTTAAGAAATAAAAGTTCCTTCCTTGAAAATGAGCAGAAACGAGCTTTTTATGGATTTCTTCAACGCACAGCCGGTCGACCAAGCCAGTCGACCAGCTCCTCTTTCTTGCTTGACCAGCTTAAATCATGATGCTCTCTGGAATGGCCGGTCGACCGCTTCTTGAGGAACTCGACCGGCTTCAAATCTTTTATTCTCTGGAGCGGCCAGTCGACCTAGACGATTGACCGGCTCTTCTTCTAAGTCGACCGGTTGGATTAGAATGATCTCTTCTTTATTTCTTTTCTTCCAGTCCTCATCTATTAGCTCATTTCTTCCTCGCATAAGCTTGAACCCTTCCAAAACACTCCTAAAACATGGAATATAACACTTAGTATAGTATTTATAAACCTAAATACATTATGTACAAATATTAACAAATATGCATAAACTTTGTACTAAGTGCACTCAATTATACTCTAAACACCCTTAAATGTGCATGCAAAAACTAGATGCAAACACGCACAAATGACACACATCAATACCCCCAAACCTACCCTTTGCTTGTCCTCAGGCAAGCCTAAATGAAGTCTATCCTCATGCTTTTCAAAGAGTTGCCAATTGCATTGACTTGTTATCTTTTTGCATCCAAGGGGTCATTCCTTTCATGTAAGGGCTTCCCTAGTCTTTTTCAGATCCTCCTTTCAATCACACGGGGTCTCACACCTCTTGGGAATGTCACCAAGTAGCTAGAACCACCACAAACTTTGGATTCCAACTCACGCACTCGAGATATTGATTCTTCGTGCTCTATCAACTAACATGGCCTTCCAATATGCACTTAGCCCCAAAGACACAAGAAAGAGAAGATACATCACAATGGCTCACATTGACGTAAAAGCCTTATCCACAATACATAAAAATAAACAAAAGAGATACTTATGTCAAATTGACATTATGTCACTTGACACTTATTCAACATACTTCACTTTTCAATCTTTTTGTTGCTTTTTGGCTTTTTCTCTTTTTTTATCATTTTTTTTATTTTTGCATTTTTCATTTTTTTTGCACTTTTTCTCAATACATAAATGTAACAAAAATAAAGGAAAAAGAAGAAGCTAAGGCACACTAAAAGAACCAATAAGGAATGGGCACTCATATCAACAACCCTTTAAAAACACTTTTTTTTTTTCAACCAAGTTATAGGGAAACTACAAGATGCATTCTTAGAAATGCTCACTCCCCACTGTTTTCAAAAGGATTCTCTTCAAATTCTAGGTCATACCCTACACTCCATTTACTCCCCACAATACACGCTAATCTTCTCCAATCAATTATGTTAATATCAAAAGCCAACTCTCCAACCAACGTGGAGATAAACTAACTCAAAATATGCAAAAAATTGAAAATTTTGAACACATTGTAAGCAAAAATAAGATATGGCAAGCAAATCTATCCTAGATATGATATAAATAATAAATAAGCAACCACACCCCCAAACCTAAACTTTGCTTGTCCTCAAGCAAAAATCACAAAGCCACATGACAAGCAATCAACATGAAACACATATAGGCAATGCAGAGAGGGATAGATAAGGACAAGTAAAAGATGGATAGATACAACCTTGTTTCCATGTAATCTGCAAATGGCAAAGACAATCCAATGATCTACTAGCCTCTATCTTTTGTGGAAAGCACTAATGCTCAAAAAATAAAGAAGAGATTAGAAGATATGCTATGCAAGCTCACATTGATATTTGAAATGATAAACAAGGATGTAAACACGGGGTAAGGGATTGATGCACAAATGAAGGAAAGGAGCAAGAACAAGCAAGGGAGTAAAAATCTAACCTACTAAGAATGAAAATAAACAAAAGAAAGCCTAAAATATAAAAAGGTAAGATAAACAAAAGCAATCTAATCTATTATGTACAAAGCAAGAATAAGTATAATAAAACTAATCTACTATATACAAAGCCAAAGGCAAATAAATACAAGAAAATGAATAAAAATATGAACAAGACTAGGGTAATGGACTGTCACGCGGGTGACCCGGGTTCAATCCCCGGCAACGGCGCCAAAAACTTGATATCGTTAATTGAGCACAAGCCTAAATAGCCCGCAAGTTCACGGGACGTGTGTAGTACAGTGTGTGCAAGTGCGGGGTCGAATCCACAGGGAGGCTACCTTAGTTTAGTCTCTATGTGCTCGGGTGCCTCCTAGTAGCACTGGATTTAATGCCTCCAGTCGAGCGCCAATGTTAAAGTAAAACATGTTTAAAGTTGCGTGGCACAAATTACCGAATAATCATCAAAGCACAGAACGTAGAGGGAAAAGGGTCATACACTAAGGGTTGGGGCGATGAATGCATGGTGCACCCCTTTTCAAGATCCCACCCTAAAATATCAAATGAATGCACAAGTATGGAATGAAGCATGCGTAAACGTGAAAAATCATGTCCCAGTTGCTCTTTAATTAGCTACCCCATGGCCTTCTTCTCAAAATCAAGGGCTAAAAATGCACCATCCTCATAGGTTAAAGATAAGTCAAATGCATGTAACATAAGAAACGTGTTTTCTAACCCTAGATGAAAGTGTTCTATGTAAGAAGGCACAAACGTAAGCTCCGAAAATGGAGGCTCAATGGAATAGGAAAGAGGAGTGAGAATGACATTGGGAGAAGGAAGAGCAAGGATAGGGGAATTGGATGTACTACACTCTTCTTCTCCACAAAATATAGAATTTTCTAGCCTAGGACATTCCAACTCCTCACTAAGGGTGGACTCGATCTTAATGGGTTCTATTTCCATTAATGATTCATCAAACATCCAAAAAGACCCATAGATCATTCTTCTAAGCACATCAATTTCTTTTTTATGTGTCTTCTTAGAGTTGTTATTCTCTTCAACATTGTGATTCTTAACTCCAAGAGACTTATCATCTAAAACCTCCGAAATTGATGTCTTATTTTTCCCAATGGATGACATTAAACCTTCTCTAGCTAAAGTCTCTTTAAATTCAACAATACATTCATCACTAGTGGGTGTCATCTCACCATCATGCTCTTCACCAGGGGTAGGCACAAATGGAGGAGACAAAGAGGACTCAACGGATTCCTCATCATGCATGCATGAATGCTCAAGGGGAGAATGCGCGCTAAACTCCCTAAATGCTGACTCGGAATGCAATTGAGTACTATCGACATAAGACTCAACCTCCATGTTTGTGGGTAATGTAGGAAGAGAGGGAAGGTTAGGTTCACGTGACTCATTGGGTGGCAACGAAAGTGCAAGAAGATAGGGTACTATTTCCTCTAAAACATATTCATAATAGTCATCAAGAACCAAATTATCATTAAGTTCATCCTCATCCTCACTACAAGATGTGATCTCTCCATCAACCCCTTTTTCTAATCTTCTCTCCAAAACATCATCTTTTTCACCACTATTTCTCTCATCTCTAGGTCTCTCTCCTATCTCTTCAACTCATTCTAAAGGTATCTCAACATTCTCACTCATGCGTTGCACACTCTTAAACAATCTCTCCAAGGACACACCAAAAGATTTGGTGTCTCACTTCAAACTCTCAAGTTGTTCTTGGTTAGATTGGATGAGGGATAAGAGATAGTCAAGTGTTTCCTCTTGAGAAGAAAACCTAAAGAAGAGGGCTCAACCGAGTGGAAAGGGTAGTCATGTTGAAAATCATTTTGCACATAACCATAAAAAAACTCGGGAGAGGAATGGGTGGAAAAAGAAGGTGTTGGAGGTGAACAATCGAAACTAGAAGGTGAATGGAATAAAGAGTCATCTTGACCCTATTGTGAAAATGCATGATGTTGCTCCCTAGAATCATGATAACTAGATGTAGATGCATGCATGGGTGTATGATTGCTAGGGGCATACGGCATTGCATGCAATCGGGAATAAGAGTGGAAGGTGGGACAAGCACTAGGAAAATGAGCACGGCTTCCACAATGATTGCAATAACAAGAATATGCATCCCTATAGTCATGATTACTAAATGAAGATGCATGAGATGTTGCATGACTATAGGGGTCATTAGTAGCACTAGCCCTAGGTGGGGAATTCTCGTGGGGACAGAAAACTGTAAGATGCATGAAACTTCCACACAAACGACATGCATAAGAGACACTTTCGGGTGGGGGGGAAAAGGATACAAGTGACCACCAAGAAGCATTATGATCGGTCATAATCAATGAATCACAAGTAAAACCTCTTCACAATCAATTTTTTTAATTTTTTTTTTAGAGATTTTTTTTTTAATTTTTTTTATAGTTTTCAAAAAATAGAAAGCAAGTAAAGATAGTGCACACGCAAGCAACCAATCGCAAACACAAAAGCACACCAAGAACCAACACCGTGCCTCCCCAGCAACGGCGCCAAAAACTTGATATCGCTATTTGAGCACAAGCCTAAATAGCCCGCAAGTGCACGGGACGTATGCAGTACAGTGTGTGCAAGTGTAAGGTTGAATCCACAAGGAGGCTACCTTAGTTTAGTCTCTATGTGCTCGAGTGCCTTAAACTAGCTGCGTGCGTACGTGTACTTACTTTGGGATGGAAGGGAGCTCAGAAAAAGGAAAATAAAAACTAATCTATGGAGGAACTTAAATGAGCCAAACTAAGGAAGGAAACATTAATAAAGAAGAAGGGGACCTAGGGCAATTGCATTGCAACAAGACTTGGGCTATGATAACAGATGATGTCTATCTAAGGCTCGGGACTTCTATTGCCGTTGTGTTGATCGGGGGCTCTCTTAACCAATACTAGTGGTTCAACCCGTTAGCTGGATTTAAAGCTAATGGCCAATCCCTCCTAGCCTACGCAATCAGTGCTTAGAACTTATCCTCTTGGCTGGATTTAAAGCCAAGGATCGCACATAAACACTACGTGACATTAAGGCTCGATTAACTAACACTAACGTGGGTGAGGGATACTCCAGTCTAGGTTAACTTATCCGCTTGGCTGGATTTAAAGCCAAGGACTAACACCTAAACTCGACTAAGCATAGCATGTAACCTATTAGCTAGATTTAAAGCTAAAGCCTACTCTACTAAGCAAAGCCACAAGATTAAGCACAATCACATCACCCATATAAGTGGATAAGAGCATTTGAAGCACAAATAACACATGCATATTCACTTAGGCATTTTAACAAACACATAGACATGTTTGATTTCCAATACATAGACTTATTGAATCATGCCATAAATTTATGTAAATAAACATGTATTAAGAGCCAAAGATATACACAAATCCATTATTCAAAGCCCTAATCTAATATACAACAACAATCAACCCTAAATCTAGCCTAATCTAGCAACATATTTACAAGAAATAGAGAAAGAACAAGAAGAACTTTCCTAAATTCTTGCTTCCAAATCCATACAAATCCTTCAAATCTTTGTTTAATGCTTCAATCCTAGCTTGGTGTGGGGTTTAGATGGCAGTTTAGGGTGTTTCGTGAAGTAGGTAAAGGGTTAGGGTTTATTAAGATTTAAGAAATAAAAGTTCCTCCCTTGAAAATGAGCAGAAACAAGCTTTAAATGGATTTCTTCGGTGCACAGCCGGTCGACCAGCTCCTCTTTCTTGCTCGACCAATTTCAAATCTTTTATTCTCTGGAGACAGTCGACCGGCTCTTCTTCTAAGTCGACCGGTTGGATCAGAATGATCTCTTGTTTATTTCTTTTCATCTGGTCTTCATCTGTTAGCTCATTTCTTCCTTGCATAAGCTTGAACCCTTCCAAAACACTCCTAAAACATGGAAATAACACTTCGTGTAGTATTTATGCATCTAAATACATTCTGTACAAATATTAACAAATATGCATAAACTTTGTACTAAGTGCACTCAATTACACTCTAAACACCCTTAAATGTGCATGCAAAAACTAGATCCAAACACGCACAAATGACACACATCATGAGGTGTTGGTTGCCTACCCTTTTGAAGCGGTCAAGATTAAGGACTTGAATGATTGCCGAGAGTTGACTCTGAATGGGCAACGCCTCAAGCATGTATATGATCCGACCATGGCTCATGTGGAAGTTTTAGTTCTTCAAGATCCCATATATGGAGGTTGAAGATGAGTTGGTGTTTGCCCAGCTGACAGCATGGTGGTTAGTGCTACTAGGAGGCAACCTAGGTTCAATTTTTTGATTTTGCACTTATTTTATTTTCCTTTCTTTTTTCTATCTTGCACCTACCCTAAAGTGTCAAATCCCGATCCTTTGTCCATTAAAATACACCATTTCTCATTATTACACATGTCATTGCAAGCATGCATAAGCAATGCTACTAACCTTGTCTTCTTTGAGTTTTTTGGGATTGTGAGTTGCAGGATTAGTAGTATGGTGATTTATCATTGGCATGGAGAGCTTTGACGAAAATGCAAGGTCGTATCTATCCTTTATCCACTTGTTCCCCATGTTTTTACCCCATTCCCACCACTATTACTTGCTTTGTAATGCCAATTTGCTTGTTTTTTGTGCTTTGTTCTATTTGCTTGAGGACAAGCAAAGTTTAGGTTTGGGGGTGTGGAGGCTTGGTTTTATTATTTTATACTTTGTATAGGGTAGATTGCATTATGTGCTTAAAAATGGTGAAAAATTTTTCAAATTTTAATGCATGTTGAGTCGATTATTTCTTGGTTGATCATTGTGTTGGCTGCTGTGGTTGACTCAATTAATTAGTGAATATGAGTAGGCATTGTGGGTAAATGAATTGAGTGGAGAGAGAACTAAAACTTGGAGGAGATGTCCTTGAAGTTGTGGGTATGAGGACCTTTAAAAATGACCTTTGTAGCCACCCCATAGCTTAGTAGGAAAGAGTGTTGAAAGAAAGGGGTGTTGATGTCAGTGCCTCTTCCTTGATTGATTCTTTTTGATATCCCAAAGCCTTTCTTTTTCTTTTCTTTTTGTTAGAATACAAAAAAAAAATTGAAAAAGAGAAAAAGCCAATGGCACCAAAAAGTTTTGTGAATAAGTACATAAGTGACACAATGTCAACTTAGCACATGCTATCATCTTTGTAGATATGTGAATAAGGCTTTTATAAGCCATTACATTTGTATACTCTCTTATCTTGTCTTTGAGGCTTTGTGCATATTGAGGAGGCTATGTTAGTTGAGAGAGCATGAAATATCAACATCCCGAGTGTGTGGAGTTAGAATCCTAGGCTTGTGGTGGATCGACTACTTGGGAAATTTCCACGAGGAACAAGATCCCTTATGAGTCGAAGGAAGATCTAAAGAGGCTTAGGGATCCCTCCACAATAGGAATGCCCCCTTCATGCTTCTTAGACTAACTTTGATAGCGAGTCAATCCTTTAGGAAATCCATTGCATCAACTTTGGAAATAAACTTGAGATTCGGCTTACTTGGAGACAAGCAAGGAGAAGGTTTGGGGGTGTTGATGCGTCGTGTTTTTGTGTGCATTTATGTTGTTATTTGCCCATGTTTAAGAGGTGTTAAGTGCTCATAAAGATGCATTAATATAGAACTTATGTTAAGAATAGGCTTAAGCATAAACAATTATACATATTTAGTTTAAAAGAAAACCGCTACACTAATTGCTTATTTTCAATGATTTAGGTGAATTTTGGGTTAAGGTAGAGCTTGGACGATGATGAATGATGAAAATGGAAGATGCACGGGTTGAGGGGAGAAGATTGGAAGCCAAAAAGACAAAGAATGGAGGAAGAAACGCTAGTCAAAGGACCTCCGATCAACCGACCACTCTAGAAAGCAATCAAAAATTGCCTGTCGAGTTCCTCTTTAAGTCGGTTGACAGGCTAGGTTGACTGGCCACTCCAGAGAGCTACCAATAAAAGCCGGTCGGCTATCCCTTCAGAGTTGATCAACCTAGCTGGTCGACCGGCAACGCGCAGTTGCTGATATAGAAAAGCGTGATTTTTTAAACTTAAGAAGGGAATTTTTGGAGGAAGATTCTTAGACACATTACACACTTCACACCTATATCTCACACACTTAACCCTCGTTTTCACCCACATCACACACAATCTCTCACACATTTATCACCTTGAAGCAAGTGGATTTAAAGGGTTTCAGACATTTGGATTCAAGTTTGCTCAAGAGCTTTGTACAAAATTAGCTAGGATGAAAGGGGAGCTTCATAATCTCTCTTTCATTGTATTTCCTATTATAATTGAGTAGATTGGTGTAGGGTGATTTAGCTTATGTAATGGGTTAACTATATACTTTTATGATATGGGATTTGATAGCTGAATATATACATGTTTTGATTTTCTTGATCAAATGGTTATTTTCTCATTCATGTCTAAGTGTTTTGATAAAATGCCTAGATGAGTAGCAGGTGTATAAATTGAAGTCTATTTGTTACTAAACACATCTAATCCATGCTATAATCATGTCTATGTGTTTATATGTGGAAGCCATGAAGTAGGTAGTGCTTATATTCATGTCTTTATGTATATTTGCATGCTAGTAATGAGTATGACTTCAAGAATGCATACATGTTGGTTGTTAATTGCTTCAAATGGTGTAATCCGAGCATGACGATGTTTGGTAGTTGAATAGATCCCATTATTCATGACCATCTTGGCCAAGAACATGCATGAATGTGCTAGCAAGTCAAATCCTGCTGTAGTGACCTTAGAATGACGGCAAGCAATTTAGGGCTAGCCCATGCCGAGTCTTCTTTGGGTGTAAATCCACCAATAGGTTTCAGAATAGGTTTAGTCAGCCTTAGCAACACTAGGTCTTGGCTATAAATCCATCCAATCATTTAGGTACTAGGGTATGTTCATTCTAAGTCACCTAGGAGGCTAATTGGTCACTCTTAAGGACCTAGGTCATAAGAACTACACTGTAGCTCTAGGAGGCGCAGCCAATGGATGGACCTGCACCGAATCCTAAGGGAAAATTAGGACACTAATTTAGCAACCTAGTTAAGAGCAGTTACTAAAGTAAGCTGTCATCCTTTAATCCCATAACATCGGAGTATAGAATCACCGGTTTATAAGTTGAAGTCGCCCTAACACCTTTGCATTTGTTAGTTCCCTCTAGATTAACTTGTTTCCCCACTTTCCATTCCCATAGTTTAGTTTAATTTTCTTTAGCTAGAGCTCCCGATCATCCAAAAACACCCAAAAATAGTTAGTTTAGGTTTCTTTTTAAGCATTCTCTAGGACACCACGTGTAGAATCTATCCTACAAGATAGCCTCCCTGTGGTTCGACACCCATTCTTGCACACACTGTACTGCATCTATCTGTGTGCTTGTGGGTCTTTAGAGCTTGCACCCAATAGACATATCAGTACATATATTGGAGCTAGGCTTAAGCATAAGCAAATGTACATAGTTGAGTTTAAAGACAAACGTTACACTAATGCAAGCTTATTTTTTTTGTCTGCTGAAGTTAGGTCAAAAGCTTGGACTTGAATTAATGGAAAATTGATGTTAGAGCAAGCTAGAGAAGTTTGGGATGTGGGAGAAGCATGAATATAGCTTTTGGAGGCAATCGGGCGACGAAAAGGGTAACCAGAGCGAACGGATGCAACACGAGAAAATCGGCCAAGCTTCTGACTTGGACAGTTAACCCAGCTTCCAAGGTTAGCTGACCAGCTTAGGCGACCAGCCAAAATAGAGGGCAACCCCATTTCGGTCGGTTGACGACAAGGTTAGGCTAGCCGACCATTCAAGGCCCTTGGCTAGACACGATTGTTGCACTATTTAAGCCCTTTTCTAGCCTATTTTGAGAAGATTTTGATATTTTTTCACCTCTCATTCACACACCTACTTCTCACACACAAAAACCTACTTTCACCCACCTCTAATACACATACTAACACATACACTCACCTAGAATTAAGTTGATTTTGGAGGATTCAAACATTATTAGGTGAAGATTTACTCAAGTTTGTAAAGAAACAAGCAAAGATGGATGGGTGCTTGCTTAACCCTCTTTCATTCTCTTTTATTATATGCTTGAGTAGATAGATTAAGGTGACTAAACTTGTGTAACAGGGTGATTTTTGTATTCTTTATTATGGTATTTGATTGGCTTATATGTATACATACTTTGTTCTTATTTTTGAAAAGCTTTATATCATTTCATATCTATGTGTTTGATGTAATGCTTGAATGAGTTATATGCATATAGATTTAGCTGTATTTGCTATAGAACACTTCTAATCTTTTAAATATGCATGTCTATGAGTGTGTTTGAGGATAATATGAAGTGAGTTAGTTGGATTCATGTTTATGTGAATGTTAACATGCTTTATAGTGAATACATGCTCAAATATTGCTACATGTTGATGCTTAAATGTTTCCAATGGTGCAAATCAAACTTATGTTTATATCGTGGATAGGACATCAGATTCACAATGCTTTACCTTAGAATATGTAGGACTGTGCCTATTAGACACCAATCCGCTTTAGTGTCCCTAAAATGATGGTGCTTAAGTTAGGACTAATTTAGATCAAGTCCTTTTTAGCTTTAAATCTAACTAATAGGAGTTCGGATAGGCTTAGTCGACCCTAATAACCCTAGGTCTTAGGTTTAAACCCAATTAATGGTTTAAGAACTAGGGTAGGATCGTTCTAGGACACCTAAGTAACTCCTCAGTCCATCCTATAGCCATAGGTACATAAGGACCATATTGTAGCTCTAAGTGTGCACGCTTAAGGACAGACCCGAACCGAGTCCTAAGGTGTAATTAGGATGCTAGATAGTTGCTTTGCATTAGAAGCCATATTTAGTAAGCCAATATCTCACATCCCATTGCATTGATTTATAGAGTCACCCGTTCACAAGCGTAGTTCACTCTATCACCTCCCCATAGGTTTAATTCCTCTAGATTAGCTTAGTTCTTATTTTTCCTTTCTTGCATTCATAGTGTAGTCCTTTATTTCTACCCTAGCTCCCATTAATCCAAAACACCAAAAATATATTTAGTCTAGGTTTTCTTTTTGACACTTTCTAGGACACCAAGCATAGGATTCTCTTCACAACAATAGCCTTCCTATGGTTTGACACCTGCATTAGTACCCCTATATTGCACAGTCTATACGCTTGCGGGACCTTTTTGGGCTTGCACCTTCAAAGGCACATCAGGCATCACTGTAAGATTCACCCTTCATGCTTTGGACACACCTGGCCAAGGCTTTAGCCCCAGGTGTATGTCTTGGTGAAGGTTATTTCAAGCAAACAATTTTTGGCACACTCAGTAGGACCTAATTCCAATATTGGTCAAAACACTGAAGCAAAGGATTACCCATAAAAGTTGAAAAAGGGATCGATACAATGGCCATCCCTTCTATGTCCAATGAAGTTGCAAATATGGCCAATTCTTTAGACGCAGAGCATGTTGTTTTTACCCCATTCCCACCAAGTCAACGTCAAAGAGAATAGTTGCTTGACAAAGAACGACCATGGTTAGAGTTAACTGACCAGGTCTTGGCACGATTGCAAGAAGGTCTCCTAACGCATATGCGAGATATTGTTACTAGTGCCATAGCTGATGTCAAAGACAAAACATCCATAAGGGTATTGGTGAAGTCTAATGAGATTAGCATGAATGCTATAACTTCTCTGATTGATGTATTTGAGTAGACTGCTAGGGCAATTCAGACTATGGTAGAGAATCAGGCGTCTTTACTTCAGTAATTTGACCTTGAACAATCGTTATTCCTAACAGAACAATGATGGAGCTCATGAAGCCATTGCCCAATCTAAACAGATAGCCATGTAGATGGAGAACCTTAGCAGGGCGATACAGCTTAACAACGTGACTTACTAGAGGATATTTGGCTTGACCAAAGCTACAATTGAGCTGGTAGAAGCCAGCATCCTAACCCTCAAGCCACAGCCAATCGGTTAGAGCTGATCTGGCAATAGCTTAGGGATTCTCCATTGCAAGCAGCAAGGCTTATTGAGTTTGGGCAAGTATGCATGGTCCCAGGTACTACCGCCTCTAATGGGTTTCATACTGAGCATAATCTTGGTGTACCAGCTAAGTATCTTGCTACTAGAGATAATGAGGCTCCTACCAGGCTCGAGTTGCCAATTGTACCCCTAAATATGCAACAACCCTGATTTTGGCTAGAGCCTATGCCAGCACCACGACAAACAGGGATACCACAAGCTTTGGGGCACCCAAGAGTGCACATTTGGGTAGTTGATATAATATACTTGTTTTAGTAAGATATTATAAAAAAGGAAAAGGGAAAATAAAAGGTTCAAGTAGAGAAAAAACTAAAGGCCTGTTCGTCACAATTAGCAGATTAGGTAGTAGATAGCTGTTTTACTAGCGAATTGTTTTAGATGCGTTCAATAAAACTAGCTGTTGAGTTAGCTGGTGAATGCAAAATGACAAAAAAAACATCGGTATAGGGTTATTATTATTATTATTATTATTAACTTTTCACAAATACTACTTCAAACACTATTTAGAATAAAAACACTACTTAAAACACGATTTTACCGAACAACCAAAATGAGATGAAGTAGTGTTTGAACTTGGTCAAGACAATAAATACTACTTAAAATACTATTCCTGAACAAGGCCTAACATATAAAACTATGATAGAGGAAAAAAGGCTGAGACATAAGGGTATATCATAGAGAGAGCAAAAAAATGATAAAAAAGTAAGGTAAGACATTAAGGCCAAGATAGAGGAAAAAACTAAAACAGCAAAAACTAGTTTGAAAGGTCAAAATTGTTAGCATTTGAGGGGAAAAAACTCTAAAAGCTAATGATAGAGATATTTTACTAAACAACAAAATTAAGAGAAATGGTTTTTCTTTTACTAGGTCAAAATACTAAAAAATAATTAAAAAATTTATTTATGTGTTAGCAAATAGGTCTTAAGCATTACAAGTAGTTTTTGTTTTGTTTCAAAATAACCATACTTTTGAAGATTGACAAACAATAACTTATTAAAAATCAATACTAATACTTTTTAATAAAATATCATCACCATCATCATCATTATAAGCATATACTCAATTGTATTACTTTAATTTAGAAATAGTTAAAATCATGATAAGAATTCATTGACCATCAAAATAGTTTCATTTATAAATACATTATCTTATTTTTATGAGCTAGTTAGATAGTTATTCATTAATGATTAAAATGTAATAACTGTGGTTATTCAATTTGATATCAACTGTACAAACAACCATTAAAAGAAATGGGCCTTAATCAATAATCTTTTTTCCAATTTTATTAAATGACTCTTGCTTACCTATAGATCATAAATCCAAAATTTTAAACTGATTCAGCAATTAGTCCAAAGCCATGATAATTAAAAAAAATTCATATTTTCTTTTATCCTCATTAAATAATTTTTTTAATTGTTTTCTTGAATCATAATAATATTGTTTGGTTAAAAATAAATTTTAATAGTTCACCAAATAACTTACATATATAGACAAATATTTAAATATACTTATACAATAAAGGAAAAAAACTGCACAACTTATGTACACAACTAAACCGATGATCTCTTTTTCAATTTTATAAAAAGTATGTTTTCCTTGTGTATAATCATAAATGCTTAACTTTTAACACAAATTATATCGTGCACCTAAAGGAGTACATAACATGGTATACCAGACTATTTGTTCAGTATTCATAAGCCGTTTGTCTAGTAAAATTTATAGAAACATCTATGTATGAAAACAATCACAGATATTTGTTCAGTATTCAAAAGCTGTTTGTCTAGTAAAATTTACATAAACGTCTATACAATAAAATAATTACAAATGTTTGTTCAAAATAAAAAGACTATTTATTCAGTATTCATAAGTTGTTTGTCCAGTAAATTCACAATCATCACAATATTTGTTGACAAGCAAAAAATTGACAAATATCTATACATGAAAATAGTCACAAATGTTTGTTCATAATAAAATGACTATTTGTTCAATATTCATAAGCTATTTGTTTAACAAAATTTATATATCATCTTTGTTCAGTACTGATAAACTGTTTGTTCAGTATATTTATAGCCGCAGGTATACAGCAGTGCATGATATAAGTTCCCAACTTTTAACATGATTCATTGATTGGATCAAAACCATGATAGTAATCAAAAGCTTCGTGTTTTTCTTTTCTTACCTCTATTAAACATAATTTTTTTCTTTAACTCAAATGATAGGTATAATTTTTAGCTAGTCTCGAATTAGAGACAAAAGTTGTCATCTCTAATCTAGAGATGGCTATTTCTATCTCTAATCTCTCTCTTTATAAATACATATACACATACACACACATATACATAAATACATACTGATGTGTTGTGTTTTTTATGTGTGTTTGCGTTGTTATTTGCCTATGTGTAAGAGGTGTTTTGAGCTTTAAGAGATGCATTAGAGTAGTACATATACTAGAGTTAGGCTCAAGTATGAGCAAATGTAGTTGAGTTTCTAAGTCAAATGCTATACTAAATGCTTAATCTTATGCTTTAGGTGAGCTATAGGGTAGAAACAGAGCTTGAACAAGGATGAATGATGAAGATATAAGAGTTATGGGTCATGGGATGAAGGCCGAAAGGAAGAAAGAAAAGATTGAAGGACAACTAGAAGAACCGGTCAACCCAGAAAGTCAATTAGCCACCCCAGAGAAGAGCCTATTTTAGCTGGTCGAGTCCTTTAGAGCCGGTCGACCGATCATTCTAAAAAGCACCCGAAATGAAGCAGGTCGAGCTGAAGATGAGGAGCTGGTCGACCGTCAGTGCACAGCAATTGTTATAAAAGCTCGAATTTTCAGCCCTTTGGGAAGGAGATTATTAGACCCTTCTCACACACCAGTCACACACATACAACACCCTATCTTCACCATCTCTGACACACACACACTTACACACTTTTCACCTAAATTCAAACTTATTTGAAGGGTTTTAGACACTTGGATTTAAGTCTACTCAAAGATTTTGTACAAGAATTGCTAGGATGGAAAATGAGCTTTCTATTCTCTCTTTCATCCTATTTTACATTATGTTTGAGTAGATTTATTTAGGGTGATTATATTTGTGTAATGGGTTGATTCTATACTCTTATATTATGGGATCTAATGGCTTAATATATATATATATATATATACACATATGCAATGTTTTCTTGTTTTAGCGGCTATTGGTTAACACATGTCTAGGTGTTTGATAATATGCCTATGAGAGTTGTATATGTATAAATTGAAGTCTATTTGCTACTAAACAGCTCTAATCAATTCTAAAATCATGTCTATGTGTTTAGTGTGGATCTTGTGAAGTGGGTAATTCTTATATTCATGTCTATGTGTATGTTTGCATGCCTAATAGTGAATATGACCTCAATATTGCATGCATGTTAGCCCTAA
The DNA here is from genome assembly GCA_028554755.1 of Cordia subcordata. Classification (NCBI taxonomy): domain Eukaryota; kingdom Viridiplantae; phylum Streptophyta; class Magnoliopsida; order Boraginales; family Cordiaceae; genus Cordia; species Cordia subcordata. The sequence goes on from JAPTOF010000009.1 coordinate 5,228,938, forward strand.
AGTGCTTTTAATGTTGTAATCCCAGCATAATGATGTTTGCTAGTTGAGTAAGTCCCTTTATTCGTGAACACCTTGGCCTAGAACATGTATGAATGCGCTAATAGGTCAAATCATGCTATAGTGACCCTAGAATGCTGAGACATAATTTAAGGCTAGTGAAAATCTAGTCTTCTTTGGCTTTAAATCCAGCCAATAGGTTTTTGGGTAGATTTAGTCGACTCTAGAGAAACTAGATCTTGGCTTTACATATAGCCAATGGTTTAGATACTAAAGTAGGTTCATTCTAGGTCATCTAGGAAGCTAGCTAGTCACTCTTAAGGCTCCAGGTCATAAGAACCATGCCATAGCCCTAGGAGGCACCACCTAATGATGGACTCACACTGAGTCCTAGGGGAAAATTAGGACATTAATTAAGCAACCTAGTTAAAGAGTAATCGATAATTAATCCATTCAATGTAATCCCACAACATTTGAGTCTAGGATCACCTATTAGCATATGAATGTCATCCTAATCCCTTCCATTTGTTAGTTCTTTCTAGATAGTTTGTCTCTAAACTTTTCATTCCCATAGTTTAGTTCTATTTTCTATAGTTAGAGCTTTGACCATCCAAAAACACCCAAAAATTAGTTAGTTTAGGTTTTGTTTTAGGCACTCTCTAGGACACACACACATAGAATCCATCCTACAACATAGCCTCTCTGTAGTTCATACTTGTTCTCGCACACATTACACTGCACCGATCCGTGTGCTTGCGGGTCTTTAGAGCTTCCACTGGAAAGACATTATCATGTTCTTGGTGCTGTTGCGAGGGAGGCACGGTGGTTTGCATTCTTTGCTTGGATGTTTTAGTAGTTGCTTTATTTATTTTCCATGTTTTTTCTTTATAGTTTTTTTAGTTTTTGATTACCTTGCTTCTTGTTTATATTATTTTACTTTAGTACTTGCCTATCTATCTTTGTTTTTGTTTCCTTTCTAGCTTTGGGTCTATTTTCCATACTTAGCTTGCTAGCTTGTTTAGCTTTATTAGTTGTTTTTTTTGCTTTTGTTTTTAGTAGACTTTCTAGGATTGTCGCTTGTTTTTTGTAGACGTAGGTTTGTTGAAGTTTTTAGGGGTTGAAGTGGCTGGAGTTAGAATAGTTTGTGCATGCTTGATATGGCATCCCTTAGAAATTCTTTAGTTTCCCTTCATCCTGAACCAGAAAGGATTGCAAGGCATTTTAGGAATTTAAGAGATCTTCTTGAGGAGATAGCCAACCCCAATCATCCTCTTAATCCTTCTATTCCCCCAATGAATCCTATTCTGCCTTATGATCACCATGGGCACCAAGCCCAAGATCATTTTAGAGAGGAAGCCTTTAGACGGGACCCCACCAATTGATGAAGACCCTACTCTTAGGCAATTCTTTCTGCCCAAAGCTTTTGAGCCTAATTTGGATATTCAAATTCTGGGTTTGGGGGAGATGAACTTCGAGTTAGGCCTAATATGTTGGCCATACTTCCTTTCTTCTATGGGAGAAGTAATGAGAGTCCTCTAAAGTATTTTATCAATTTTATTGAGATGAGTACCACCCTCCATATCCTCAATGTCTGCCAAGAGGTTATATGTCTAAGATTGTTTCCTTTCTCTCTTAAGGACAAGGCTAAGTCTTGGTTTCATTTTTTACCTAATGGTTGCATTACTTCATGGGCCGAGCTTCAATCTAATTTTTTTTCAGAAATTCTATCTCATGGCCAAGATGGCTGACCGTAGGACTGCTATTATGATTTTCTCCCAGCATGATCTAGAATCTTTTCATGAGGCTTGGGAAAGGTTCAAAGACCTTCTTAGACAGTGTCCACACCATGGGTATGGTAGTCATGACCTACTCCGACACTTCTTTCGAGGTTTAAATGAACAAAATAGGATGATGGTCAATGCCGCCTCCGATGGTGGCTTCTATACCTTGAGGCCGACTGAGGCATGGGAGAAAATAGAGTTGATGGCTCAAAATTCTTTCCAAAACTTTCCCATCAATAAGTTTAGTCGAGGAGATAGTAAGAGAGGTGTTAGTGAGGTGGGAGTTTCTTTAGATTTACCTGCTAACGTAGAGGCCTTAACAAATAAGTTAGATCAATTCGTTTTATTGTCTATTTCCTCTCACAGTTATAGGACTAATTTCATAGGTTCTTTCTCCGCCCCTTTGGCAGTTGAAGTCTGTGTTTTGTGTTCCAAGTTGTCTCATGAGACCATAGCTTACCCTTTAGCACCCCAATTTCCCGAATTTATGAAGGAGCAAGTGTGTGTTACTCAAGGTTATTCTTATAAATACAATTTGTACTCGAACATATACAATCGGGTTAGAGGGACAACTATAAATTTTCTTGGAGACAAGGTCAGCATGAGTCTACTTCATATCCCCAGGACCCATTCGAGTAACGAACCCGTCCTTCTAATCCTCTAGGGTTTTACAATGTCAATCAATCTAGGATTCCTAGTGCTCGTTAACCACAAGCACTCCCTGCTTTCTCTAGTAGCTCGCCTCCTAGTAATAATGTGATAAAGTTAATGCAATTTATTTAGAATCAGTAGTAGGAGTTAGCCAATAATAGGTAAGAGATGACAAGCTTAGGTAGCAGATGGCTAAGTTTGAGGCATAATTAGGGCAACTTGTCATGTAGTTGAGCACTAGAGACCCTGGGAAGTTGCCTTCTTAGTTGGAAGTAAAACCTAGAGTCTAATCCTGTTCCTCCACCTATACACTTGTGCTTCTCAGGCCTAGGCTAAGGCCATCACCACTCTTAAGAGTGGTAGGATAGTGGACAATAGAGTAGGAGTTGACTATGTAGTGCCTATACCTAGTGGTCTTTCTGAGTCTAGAGAGCCTTTTTGTAACCTTGTAGAGAAAGGCCCTACTGAGAGAGTTGAGCCTAATATAGACCATGGAGAGAATAGTACTTCTCGCCCATTTCGGGAGGGAAATGAGCCTATTGATGACCTTTATATGTTTAGAGGTGTTGCACCTAGATTTCTCTTCCCATCCGCTTTAGATAGGCCCCCACCTAGTGAGGATTCTAGGTTTTTCAAGATTTTAGAGTATCTTAAGGATCGTAAGGTCAATCTTTCTTTGATAGATGTGATCCTTTCTATTTCCTCATATTCTAAGTTCTTCGAGGACCTTTTACAAGGAATTTTAGATCATCGAACATTCCCAAGAAGGTCAAGCTTATGGAGCAAGTGAGTAGTATTTGTACTTCGAGGGCCCTCAGCCCAAAATAAGTGACCCTAGAGCTTTCACCATTTCTCATAGGATCCGTGAGACCCAGATTGATCATGCCTTACTATATTTAGGGTCATGTGTGAATCTCATTCCCTACTCCGTCTATCAATAATTAGGTCTAGATGAGTTATCCCCAACACAAGTCATTCTTTAGCTAGCTGATAGGTTTGAGTGTAGACTTAGGGGTGTGGTAGAGGATGTTATGGTCTAGGTAGATGAATTCATGTACCTTGTTGACTTCATAGTATTGGATATAGATTCGGGTCATGATTTTAGGCATTCTACTCCCGTTCTATTAGGCTGCCCCTTCCTTGTTACCGCAGATGTGATTATTCATTGTAGGGTCAAGGTTATTTGAGATGAAATTTGGGAATTTTGAGATCTACTATGAAGGTTGTCGAGGCGGTGAATAGGGCTAGTGTAGGAGGAGAAGAAGATGGAGAAGAGTCCCTTAGGATTGATATGATTGACTCTTGTATCGAGGACTTTGTAGAGAGCATTATGACCAATGGAGAAGAATTGAGAAAATTTGAGGATTTGTTGACTAGCTTTGATTTGAAGACCTTAAAGAAAAATGTGTAGCTTTCATCTCCTAACTTGAGGATTCCATGATTGATAAGTCACTTAAGGTTGTTCCCTTCTAATTTTAATTCTAGTGATGTTCCCATTGATGATGTTGAGGTCGAGTCCCTCTTGGTTGAGCCTAGCCCATCTTTAAAGCTTACACCCCTTCTCGATCATTCGAGTATGCTCTTCTAGCCCATAGTGAGACCCTTCCAGTTATCATAGCTTTGATCTTTCTAGTGAGCATAAGGAGCGTCTCCTAGTTGTTCTTAGAAAACATAAGTAGGCTATAGGGTGGAAAATTGATGATTTGAGAGGTATAGATCCTTTAATTTTTATGCATCACATTCACTTTAAGGACAGAGCTGTTCCTTCTAGGGTCTCGCAAAGGGGGCTAAACCCACACATGAGTGAAGTAGTTAAGAAAGAGATCATTAAGCTCTTAGATGTAGGTATTATTTCTCTGATCTCCGATAATGAGTAGGTTAACCCAGTCCAAGTTGTCCCTAAGAAGTCCGGGATCACAGTTGTAGAAAATGAGATAGGAGAGCTTATCCCTACGCTTACTCCCATGGGTTGGAGAGTTTGTATTGACTATAGAAAGCTCAAATCCAAATCTAGGAAAGTCATTTCCCATTGCCTTTTCTAGACCAAATCTTAGACAGAGTAGCTAGGCATGGCTACTATTGCTTTCAAGATGGCTATTTTAGGTATAATCAGATTCTCGTATTTCCCGAGGGCCAGGAGAAGACCAACTTTACTTTTCCCTATGGCATTTTTGCCTACAGGAGGATGCCCTTCAGTCTATGTGATGCCTCAGCGACTTTTCAGAGGTGTATGATTACCATTTTTAGTGACATGATTGAGAGACATTTAGAGATTTTCATGATGGACTTCTTAGTCTTTAGTGATAGTTCTGATAAGCACCTGAGTCACTTCTCTTTAGTTTTAGATCATTCTATAGAGATGAACTTAGTGTTGAGTTGGGAGAAATCCCACTTCATTATGCAACAGGGGATAGTTTTGGGTCAAGTAGTCTCATCTAGTGGAATTCAAGTTGACCCAGCTAAGGTAGAATTAATTGAGAAGTTGCCTATCCTTAGGTGTGTTAAGGATGTTAGATATTTTCAAGGGCATGTAGGATTCTACCATATGTTCATCAAGGATTTTAGCGATATAGCACGTCCCTTGTCTAAGCTCTTAGCACAAGATGTCTACTTTGAGTTTGCTAATGAGTATGTTAGAGCTTTCAATAGGCTTAAGTCCTTACTGTCTGCATCCCTGATAATTCAGCCACTTGACTACAGTCTCCCATTTGAGGTTATGTGAGATGTATCTAATTATGCAATAGGAGCTGTTTTAGGTCAACGGCCAGACAAGTTGCCCCATGTAGTGTACTATGCTAGTAAGACTTTTAATGAGGCTCAAAAGAATTATACCACCACAGAAAAGAGCTTCTAGCAGTTGTCTTCTCCCTTGACAAGTTTAAATCATATATCCTAGGGTCCAAAGTGACAGTCTATACTGATCATACATCATTAAAGGTATTTATTAGCTAAGAAAGAATCTAAGCCCCGCCAGATTAGGTGGTTTCTCTTTCTTCAAGAATTTGATGTTAAAATTCGGGATAAAAAGGGTAGTAAGAACTTAGTTGCGAATCACCTTTCCCGTCTTGTTAGTGAGTCTTCTAGAGATCCATCTCTTTTTTGTGATTCATTTCCCAATGACTATTTGTTAACTATCTCTCATTATACACCATGGTTTGCTCATATTGTCAATTATCTTTCCATAGCGCATTTTCCCTATCATTGGGAAAAGAAAGAGAGAGAGAGAGATATAGGTTCCTAGCACAAGTTATACATTTATTTTGGGAGGATCCCTATCTTTGCAAGGTGTGTGTGGATCAAGTGATTCGCCGATGTGTGTGCCTGAGGACAAGTTCGAGAGTGTATTGAGTATGTGTCACGATGAGAGGTGTAGAGGTCATTTTAGTGGAAAGAAGACTGCCATAAAGGTCTTGCAATGTGGATTCTTTTGGCCCACTCTCTTTAGGGATGCCCAAGAGTATTTTAAAAAGTGCCATAGATGTTAACAATCAAGGTCTATCTCTAGGAGAAATATGATGCCTTTATCTACTATTCTTCCATATGAATTATTTGATGTTTGGGGTATAGATTTCATGGGACCATTTCCACCTTCCTTTAGGTACCGATACATTTTAGTGGCCATAGACTATGTGTCCAAATGGGTTGAGGCTATTCCCACACACACTTATGACTATAGAGTAGTAGTGATATTCATAAAGGAGGACATTTTTCTCTAGATTTGGAGTACCTAAGGTCTTGATAGTGATGGGGATTTGCATTTTCGCTATACAACTTTAGAGGCCATGTTGAGAAAATATTTGGTCACCTATAAGGTAGCTACTCCTTACCATCCGTAAACTAATAGACAAGTAGAAGTGTCCAATAGGGAGATCAACCACATTTTAGAGAAAACGGTTAGGCTAGATAGGAGAGATTGGTCTATTAGGTTGAATTATGCCTTGTGGGCTTACCATATTGACTTAAGATTTCTATTAGTATGTCTCCATATAGATTGGTTTATGGGAAAGCTTTTCACTTACCGGTAGAGCTAGAGCATAAGGTTTATTGGGCAATTAAGGCCATAAACTTTGGTTTGGCACGAGGTGTTAGAAAAAGGAAGCTTGACCTAATGGAGTTGGAAGAGCTTAGGCTTGAGACGAATGAGAACGCCAAGCTTTATAAGGATAGGATGAAGAGAATTCAAGATAAACACATTCTTAAGAAATCATTCTCTCCCTTTGATAAAGTTTGGTTGTTTAACTCATGTTTGTAGCTCTTTCTAGGTAAGCTCAAGTCAAGATGGGATGGTCTGTATGAGGTGTTGGTTGCCTACCTTTCTAGAGCGGTCATGATCAAGGACTTGAATGATGGCCAAGAGGTGACTGTGAATGGGCAACGCCTAAAGCATGCATATGATCCAAGCATGGCTGGTGTGGAGGTTTTAATGCTTTAAAACCCTATCTATCAAGGTTAAAGATGAGTTCCTGATCGCCTGGCTGACGATGTGGTGGTTAGCACTACTAGGAGGCATCTTAGGTTTAATTTCGCAAATTTTGCACTTGTTTCATTTTCCTTTCTTTTGGTTTCTTTCTTTTTCTTTCACCCATACCAAAGTGTTGAATCTTGATCCTTTTTCTCATAAGAAATACCGTTGCTTATTATTACACATATCAACGCAAGCATACATAGGCAATGCTACTGAACTTGTTTTCTTTACAAGTGTTAGTGGTTTGTGAGTCACAAGGAGCGTAGTATGGTCATTTATCATTAGCACAGAGAGCTTTGAAGACAATGCAAGGTTGTATCAATCCTTCCTCTACTTGTTCCCTATGTTTTTACCCCATCCCCACCACCCTTACTTGCTTCCTGATGCCAATTTGCTTGTTTATGTGCTTTGTTCTGTTTGCTTGAGGACAAGCAAAGTTTAGGTTTGGGGATGTGTGAGTTTGGTCTTATTGTTTTATGTTTTCTTAGGATAGATTGCATTATTTGGTTAAAATTGATGGAAAATTTTCAAATTTTAGTGCGTGTAGCATTGTTTATTTCTTGGTTGATCATTGTGATTGTCTATTATGACTGACTCAATTGATTTGTGAATATGAGTTGCATTGTGGACAAGTGAATGCAGTGGGTTGAAAATTGAGTCTTGGAGGGGATGCTTTTGAAAGTTGTGTGGAGTGAGGACCTTTGTAGCTTGGTAAGAGGGAGTGATTGAAAAAGCTTGTTGATGTGAGTGCCCTTTCCTTGATTGATTCTTTTTTATATGCCTTAGCCTTTTTTTCCTTTCTTTTTATGCAATGAAAAGTATGAAAAGTCCAAAAGAATTGAAAAAGGAAAAATAGTGCAAAAAATAAAAAAGATGAAGAATTGAGGGAAAAAAATTAGAAAAGGGAAAAAGCCAAAGGGGCTAAAAAGTTTTATGAAAAGAGAAAAAGCCACAGGCACCAAAATTAGATGATATCAATTAATTATATCTAATTGGAAACATGATTAGTGAAGGAACAAAAAGACATAATTACCCTTGGCTTCCAAAATGATCAAAATGCCCCTGCTACCACTTTGGCAAAATTAAAGCCATTTTGACCTTGGTCTATCTCCACCAAAAGACCAAAGTCATACTTCGAGGATAATTATTGGCTAATCAGGAATAGGTCACATCAAGTAACCACTGTCTTTGACCAACCAAGTAAAGTGACCAAAAATGCCACTCTATATATACCTCTAGTCAAGGTCGGTCTAAAAGGCATCATTATCTCCAACACTACATTCAGATCCTTGGAGTCCCTAGTCCAAGAAGTGATCACCAACTAGTCATGGATCTCTTGATCTAGGAAGCGGCCCACAAGCTAAATGATCAATATACCCCTAAACGGTGATATCACTAAAGGAGAAATTGGGTGGGATTTAAGCAAAAAACTAGAGATAATAGAAGCAAAATAAAAAAAAAATAAGCTAAGAAAATCCCACAATACTTGATGTTACATGTAACGAGCATGAAAACTAAAAGAATAAACAAAATGGATTCCTCTTCCAAGCTTTGGTGAAATGTTGTAGACTTTCTCTTCCCTAAGTGTAGAAGTCCTAGTTAGTCCACACCAAGCTCCAAGACCAAGCCTTCTTCTTCCTTGAATTATAGTCTAGCAAATTCTTTGGAAGAATATAGAGTTTGTTCTTTTTCTCTTGTTTTTCTCTTAATGGAAAGTTATGTATTCTTCCACTTACTTATATGTCTTTTATATATGTATATATATATATATATATATCACATAAAAGTAAATATATTACATGCATAAAACACTTTCAAGCAATATCTACGTGTCTAGCTAGAATACAACGCTTGTATTCTGCTCTTGTGCATGCTTGCCAACTCATAGAAAAGAGAGTTAGTGGAAAAAATCCCATAATTCCACTTTCTCTTATTATAATAGTTATATTCAAGATTAACATACTTAATCTTAGTATGCATATATATAGATTGGTCAACAAAACATAACCAAATAATATTTAACCTAATTACCATTAGATTAAACCGTAACAAAGTTGACTTTGATTAATTAATTCTATTAACACTTAATAGAATTAATTTATATCTAAACTTTGTCGATTTTACATACAAGTCCTTGAGTAACATGTCTATGATGCATTACCACCCATTAACTGTTAATAGGATAAGAATACCATTGTTAACTCTTAAAAATTTAGAAAAATAAGATACAAACTTAAATAAAACTTAGTCACTAAGGCTTTTAGTGTGGACCTTCTAGGTTCACCGCCAAATAGCAATAAGGTAATTTCAAACAATGTTGATATTAATCAAACTCTTTGATTTGCTTTGAAAGTGTCTTCTAATTATTGGAACACACCCTAAAGGTCATGAATCATGTCTAGCAACATATCAAGACAATATATAGGGTAATAAAGTCAATCAAGCGAGTGAACCTATTTCGTTAACTATTACCATGCAATTTAATCCTTCCATTACTAATGTCCCAATTGAGTGAGAACCATGGATGGGTGAAGTTCCCTAACTCTATACTATGCGTAGATTTGGTGTAATGAGAGATTACACATGGAAAATAACTTTTCCATCATTCATACATTGGGCCAAGGATTTCATCATTTACCCCAATAAAACAGTATAGGACATTCATCTCACACAAGAACTAATGGATCCTATCTCGACAGTCACTTGCCTCTCATTATAATGATCAAATGAAACCGCAAATGAACATATCTCATCTATCAAATGGACAAGCTTTATTCATTGTAAATCTCAAACATCAATACATAAGACAATTGTGTTGTCGCAACTCAAAGGATCACTTGCATATATCGTAACAAATAACAAATTATTTATCCTAAGCCATGTGATTTGTTATTTACATCACGTTCGGTGATAATTCAACTAATTAATCACCCACATGTTTGTTATTTACATCTCATGCTTTATGGTATGTGACTCACCATCCTTTTCATTAATATTTCATATTAATCAAAGCTAGCAAACTTATATGATAGTTTACATTAGATTAATTGAAGTCTCACTCAAAAAATCTTTAGACTACAAACAATTTAAGAATTCTCATACCAAAGAAACAAGTCACATATTTTTAACAACTCAAAAATATATTTCTTTTATAAAGAAATCTAAAGACTCATTCAAATAAAAGGAGACTATGCATTATAAAGAGCCATTTAAATAAATACAAGTTTACATCAAAATGTCCATAAAAGAAGTCATCTCATTCTAGCATTAGGGCATATCTCTAACAATCTCCCACTTGCACTAATGCTAGATGACAATATACTAGCACATCATATTATGGTATCTCATACCCATCTCTTCAAGATGATGATCTAGTTGGCTTGTGTCATTGGCTTGGTAAATGGATCTGCTATATTAGTAGATGAAGCTACTTTCTGGAGTAAAATGTCTTTACGAGCTACAATCTCCCAAATAACATGAAATTGCCTTTCTATATGTTTGGATTTCTAGTGAGACATGGGCTCCTTAGCTTGTGCAATAGCTCCATTGTTTTGCAATATAAAGGTATTGAAAACTCAATGGATGGAACCACTCCAAGTTCTTTAACAAATTTCCTTATCCAAACAACTTCTTTTGCAGCTTCATTTATTGTGATATACTCAGCTTCTGTGGTTGAATTTGTAGTGACTGTTTGTTTGGAATTTTTCCAACTTATTGCACACTATTGCAAATAAAAATGAACCTATATGAAGACTTTCTATCATCTATAACAGATTGGAAATCTGAATCAGTATATCCCTCTATATTGAGTTCACCTTCTCCATAAACTAAAACCATATCCTTAGTCCTTTTTCAACAACTTTGGGATATTTTAATAGTTATCCAGTTTTCCACACCTAGATCAGACTGATATCTATTAGTAACACTTAAAACTTGAGTGATATCAGGCCTACTACATAGCATGGTATACATTGGACTACCTATTGCTGAAGCATAAGGTACCTTATCCATGCATTCTCTTTCTTTTGTGTTTTTCAGAGACATTGACTTAGAGAGATGGATCCCATGCCTCATAGGCAAAAATCCTTTCGTTGAATCCTCTATCTTGAACTTCTTCAAGATCTTTCCTATGTACGACCTTTGGGAAAGTGTAATTAATCTTTTCACTCTATCTCTCTAAATGCAAATCCCTAAGATGTAATTTGCATCTCCCAAATCTTTCATGGAGAATGTTTTGCTCAACCAGACTTTTGTCAACATCATCATTCCTATATCATTTCCCATGATAAGGATGTCATGAACAAACAAGATTAGAAATGTGGTTACTTTCCTACTAACCTTCCTGTAAACTCAAGGTTCATCCTCAAACTCTTTAATTTTAGTGTGAAATTAGATGTTCTAGCTCCTAAAAGCTTGCTTAAGACCATAGATGGATCTCTTAAGTAGGGACACTTTACTACTATATTTAGATTCAAAACCTTGAGGTTGTTCCATATAACTATCTTCCTCAAGATAACCATTTAGGAATGTCGTCTTAACATCCATTTGCCAGATTTCTTAATCATAGTGTGCAAAAATTGCCAACATAATTCTAATAGACTTAAGAATAGCAACTAGGGAAAAGGTTTTGTCATAATCATCATCATGTTTTTTGACAATATCCTTAGCTACTAGTCTAGCTTTAAAGATCTCTACCTTTCTAGCAACTCTAATCTTTCTCTTGAAAACCCATTTGCACCTTATCTTTATGCGGGTCTACCAAGGTCCAAACTTGATTGGAATACATGGAGTCTATTTCAACTTGCATTGCTTCTTTCCACTTCTTAGAATCGATATCACATAGCGCTTCCTCATAGGTTGTAGGATCATTAACATGATCATTGTCTCTAACCATAAACAAATTTTGTACAGTCTCAAAGGATATATCCATATCATTGTAGAGGATGAGATTCTTTACTGGATCTATAAGGAACTTATGTGATGATAGGTTTTGGATCTTGTTGAATAGGTTTAACACTATGGTCTTTTATTTTATGGCTTAGAGGCCTCTTTCTCTAATCTTATTTTCCTTACTATGCCATCTTTTTGAACAAATTTTTTTTCAAGAAACACAACATCCTTATAGATCAATACTCTTTGATCATGAGGAAAATAGAAGTAATATCTTTTACTTTCCTTAGGATATTCCACAAATCCACCTTTTTCAAACCTAGATTCCAACTTTTCCGTATTAAGCTTTTTAACAAAAGCTGGACAACCCCAAATCCTAAGATGATTAAAACATGGCTTCTACCAACCCATATATCTTATGGACTTATAGAAGCAGCTTTAGTTGGAACTCTATTCAACAAAAAAATTGCAATAAGGAGATTATAACCCCATAAAGAAATAGGAAGATCAGCAAAGCTAATCATCGAACATACCATGTCTAACAAGGTACAGTTCTTTCTCTTAGAAACCCTATTTAATTATGGTGTACCAGGAGCAGGTAATTGTGATATAATACCAAAAGCTTTGAGATACTCATCAAATTCTATACTCAAGTATTCATCTCCACGATCTGATCGTAAGGTTGTGATTCTCTTTCTAGTCTAATTTTCTACTTTAGCCTTAAACTCTTTGAACTTCTCAAAAGCTTTAGACTTGTACTTTATCAAGTAAACATAACCATACCTTGAATAATCATTAGTAAAGGTTATGAAGTAGTTATAACCTCCTCGGGCTGTTTCCTTAAAAGGCCCATACACATCAGTGTGAAATAATCCTAGCGATTCGGCAGCTCTAACACTTTGTCCCACGAAAGGTGACTTGGTCATCTTTCCAAGCAAAAGAGATTCACAAGTTAGATTAGGTTTGGAACCTAATTGACCTATAAGTCTATTCTCGGCCAATTTAACAAGTCTCTTATCATTAATATGACCTAGTCTAAGATACCATACTTTTTTGGATTACATGAGTTATCTCGCAAATGCTTTCGGTTTATAGCGGTATTGGAAACAATATATTGCTCATGCATTCTTTCGTCCGCATCTAGAAAATAAAGGCCATTGACTAAAGTACTATTGCCAAAAAATTCATTGCCATAATGAAATTTACATATATTGACAACAAAAGAAAATTCATAATTTTCTTTCACAAGCCAAAGAATAGACACTATATTCCTAACAACATTAGGTATATATAAACAGTCTTCAAAATGCAAAACATGTCCAGAAGGCATAGAAACAAAAAGTTTACCAATTGCCGATGTGGCAACTGTTGCCCCATTCCCAACTTGCAAAACTACTTCACGCATTCCAAGTGCCCTACTTTGATTTAGATCCTATTTAGAAACACAAACATGTGATGTTGCACTAGAATCTAAAACCCAAAAAGTAGAATATCGACCAATCAAAAGATTAGTCTCAATCACAAATAAAGAAGAATTTTCTCTATCTTTATCTTTATTAGCCTTGACGTTCAAGCTTTGAAGATACAAGGAATAATTCCTCTTCTAATGCCCTTCCTCTTGGCAATGAAAACATTTTCCCTTGTCAGCACCATCCTTATCCTTCTTCTTAGACACACCACCACTGGTCTTAGGGGTAAAAGTCATCTTTTTGCCTTTCTTCTTCTTTGGCTTATGCTTTACCGAAGATAAAGAAGCAACCGCTAGAATGACATCCTTTCCTTTCCTTTTCATTTGCCCTTGAGTGACTATTAACATGTTTAACAACTTGAAAAGGGTGGACTCAATCTTGTTCATATAGAAGTTCACAATGAACTGTGAAAAAGATAGTGGTAAGGATAGAAGGATCAAGTCAGTTTGGAGATTAAAATCCATGAAAAAATCCAAGGCCTTAAGTTGACCAATCAAATTGATCATCTTAAGAACATGTTTACTAACATCTACTCCTTCTTTCATCTTGGCCCTAAACAATTCTTTTGATATCTCATATTTGGCTGTATGACTATGTTCACCATACAACTCTTGTAGTTCAAAATTATACTACTTGCATCCGGCATCTTCTTATGCTGATGTTGTAGCTCATTTGTCATAGATGCAAGAATATAATTCCTAGCACATTCGTCATGTTCCACCTATCTATCATAAGTCACACGCTCTTCCTCTGATATGTTATTAGAAGGAGATGTAGGGAGGTATTGATCTAAGACATATGCGATTTTCTCCATTTTAAGAACAATTCTCAAATTATAGAGCCAATAGGCGATGTTTGGTTCGGTTAATCGATTAGAGTCGTATATGTGAAAGCGGGTTCAAATTGTTCGCCATTTTCAATTATTGCAAAAATAAATGAGATTTATTAGTTGATGATATCTTGCTAAACCATTTAATTTTGAGCTTTAACTAAATGGTACCTCCCACTAATTTTTTTGAATTCCATACTCCCTAAATAGAAAACGTAAATCGTTTACCAAGATTTATTAGTCGATAATCAAGTTCTCTTTCATATGAATATTTCTCAATTTTAGTAGATTCTTGAAATACCCATACAATTGAGTAAGCAACTCTTGCTATCTATATCTTATGTCAGATTTGATCCTTCTGCCCCTAAGTCATCAAAACTTCACCTTTAGTGGTTTCTTGGCCCAATGAATTAGTCAGATTAAACCCATCATCTCAATAATGCAACAATTTGAATTCTATGACCTCACCTTTATTGGATTCTTGGTCACATGATATTGGGACATCATAACATTTCATGCTTAATAGGTTTGTAAAATACTTATCATATCTTCCTACCTTTGGGTAGCCAAGACATACTCATTAAAGCAAATGCAATCCTACAATCATGAAGGGCAATGACAAAATGATTTTACCGCTTACAATCTAATATTAATTTCATGGAGGGAGATTTAGGTCTTTATTAGGTCTCACTTTGCACATTTGTTCATTAAAATGCATCACACGACATTTATAAATAAATAAACATGCTAGCATAATAAATATGGATGATCATGGACTTAGTGTTGATTAAATCTGAGCCTCAAGATTTAATCAAATACAAGACCTAAGAAAGCACATCTTATGTCTTCACTTGACATGGAAACTTGAAATCTTCCTTAATCTAAGGCCACCAACTCTTGATGAAGGTCTTCATTTCTTCTTACAAAAAATTATAGTAGCTTATACATCAAATACTAAGCTACAAACTATGTAAAAAGAAATTAAATGAGACTTATGTCTTAATTATAAACCATGGATAAAAAAATAGATTACAACCATATCAAATGGAAAATTAACTTGTAATCATCATCCATTCATTCATTCAACTAAAGTCCATGATCCATCCAACATCCCATAAAACAAGCTCAAGAAAAGAACAATATATGTATGCATTAAGTCTCTTATTTTGAGGCACTTAAAACACTTCTGAAAGGGACGAAAAAGCACCTCAAAGGCAGCCATAAAACCAATTTTATAGCAACTATTTTAAGCATACAAAATCGCCAAAACAGTTGGTGTTGTTTTAAAAACCCGTAAGTGCACGGATCAAAAATAGTGTAGCATGTGCAAGAGTACGGGTATCGTCTCCTCAGGGAGGCCTCTAACTATGGTTTCTAAGTCCTATGTACCCTAGATTAACTATGTGTAGAAACGAAATTATTATTATCATTTTTTTTTTGAGATTTTTTTCAAATTTTGAATTGAAAGGAACTCTAAACTATCCTATTAAAACTAAAGTGCATAAATTTAACTAAAAGTAAATGGAAAACAATGAGAAGAAAGCAATTGGGAACAACTAGGGGAATTCGGTAATGGGAAACGGCCTAGGGTCGGATTACTTGCTATGTTCGGCTAGTGATTGGACTAACTATGGAATGTGGGCAATCAATAGCTCTAGTGCCTTAGTTTATTAGCTAGCCTTATTACCCTTAATTAAAGGTGCACTCCTATCCCTAAACGGGCCCTTTCTAAAGCATAGGTTTGTCCTACTAATTAAGGCTTTGCAACTATACCAACAACCTAAGTGATTGACTAATCCAAGTTGATTAAGGCACACCCATTAATTGTGTTTCAAACTAAAGATGGAACCACTTAATCTTAAGCCTATTCAAGCACAATTGGCAAATCTAGCAAGCGATAGATCATGACTCACACATTAACAATGTTTCATGCTAAGCTCAAGACCAATAATCATAAACAATTTCAAAACAAGCATGCATAAACTCTCTTGGGACTTTCAACAAACACATAGACATGTTATATTAAAGTCATCAACAATTCTCCACAAGTTATGCAATCATCATGCCTCACAAAATCCATAAAAATCAAAATCCAACACTAAGCTATAACATAATCCATAATCCAACCCTAGCCTAAAGCAATTAGTTCAACATGCTAAAAGAGAGGGCAAACTGAAATTTAATATCAAAAATATCAATTCCATGTCCAAGAAATTAAATCTCAAGCTTAGAACCTCTTTCCGCTTCAATTTCGCTCAAATTCAACTTCAAAACGCAATTTTCACCAATGAAATCCAACTTGACAGTAACTTTTCTACACCAATTTAGCTCTCTTTTTAGCCCAAAACAGCCCCAAAACCTGCAGAAATAAGCACACAAAAAGTGTATTTATAAAGCCCTAATTAGTAGAAAGCAAACTCAAAGAAAAGAACAAGCAAAATCTCTTGTTTCTGCAATTTTTTGGACTAATTTCTGTACTTTTTCCTGCAGAAAGGCTTGCTGGAATTTGCCTCCTTTCACCACCAAATCAACCCTAAAAATTCCCCTTTTGAGTGTGAATGTGTGAGAGTACGTATGTGAGATTATGTGTGTGTTTGGTGTTGAAAAGAGGGACGAAAATAGGAAAAATTTGGGCTGCTGTAGTGCTTCTCTTTTTTTTCTCGTTCTTGGCTGCTCTCTTTTCTTCCCCCCCTCCCCCTAACTTGTTGATGAGTTGATATATATATATATATATATATATATATGGGTGCTGTGTTTTTTGTGCCCTAAAGAAAGAAAAGAAAAGGAAAAGGAAAAGTAGGGTTCAAGTCATTAGTTAATATCATATATAATATACTCTCTATTAGCTTATGTATTATAATATTCTAACTTTGGCCTAAAACCCTAGAGCTTAATTAATTATGTCCTAAGCTAATTTAGTGAACTCTAATTTAACTAACTAAAATTCCTAGAATCCTAATTCTAGTTATTTAATATCTTAATTCTAATCTAACCGAGCTAACTTGTAAATTTAATTTCCTAATTCCTAATTAATCAGAATTATTATATAAAAAAAATGAAAATAGAATAGAAAACGCATAAAACGATAAAAAAATGATACACCACACATAAACACTTAATGAGACCCAATAATCACTCAGAAGCTCGAACTAGACAAAATTAGCACCAAAACACGTACTCATAAACACTCAAAATCATGCATCAACACCCCCAAACCTTCTCCTTGCTTGTCCCCAAGCAAGATTACTCCTAAGCTTATATCATGATGCTCAAAGGTTTGCCAAAAGTATTGACTTGTTATCTTGACGAATCTAAGGAGTATGAAGGGGTCATTCCTTATCGTAAAAGGGATCTCCAAGCCTTTTTCAGATCCTCCTCTCAATCACAAGGGTTCTTGCACCTCTCGAGAACTTACCAAGTTGTTAGAGGCACCACAAACCTAGGATTTCAACTCACGCGCCCAAGATGCTGATATTTCGTGCCCCCATCACTAACATGGCCTCCCAACATACACTTAGCCCAAAGATACAAGGAAAAGGGAGAATTACATCACAATGGCTCGCAATTGGCGTAAAAGCCTTATTCACGACACAACGGGATAACGTTCTCAGTGATTGGGGCCCCCGTGTAGCGAGCTTTCAACCAGTACATCCCATCCACCTAAGGCTTAAGGTACTAGGGGAAGAAACCCCCTAGGGCATACTAACTCGGGTTTCGCCAACCACTTCAAACAAAAAAAAATCAAAGAAAGAGAACTAAACATGTGTCAAATTGACATTATGTCTTTTGACACTTATTCAACATACTTCATTCATTTTTTTTTTATTTTTGCATTTTCCAATTTTTTTTTGGATTTTTTTTTCAATGCATATCATCAACACAATGAAAAAAAAAAGGCTATGGTACACTAAAAGAACCACGCAAGTAAGGGGACACTCACATCAACAACCTTCCTTAAAACACTTTTTCCAACCAAGTTGTGGGGCAACTACTAGGTGTATTCTTAGAAGTGCTCACTCCCCACAGTTTTCAAAAAGATTCTCTTCAAAGTCCTAGTTTTCCCTCTATTCTATTCACTCCCTACAATACTACCTCATCTTCGCCAATCAATTAAGTCAATCAACAAGAGCCAACTCTCCAATCAACAAAGAGATACACAACTCTATGTACAAAAAATGGAAAAAAAAGATTTTTCACCATTTTGAGCAAAACCATGCAAATTTACCCTTTATGTCAAAAATGAAAATCAAAAAGAACTCCCACACCCCCAAACCTAAACTTTGCTTGTCCTCAAACAAATTGCAATCAACCGTGCAAACAAACAAATAATAAAGCACCCATATGGGAAGTGTAGAAAGGGTAGAAAAATAAGGCCATGAGGATGGAAAGATACAACCTTGTGTTCATGTGACTTCACAAATGCCAATGAAATTCCAATTATCTACTAACCTGTTTCTCATCAATACTCAAACACTCAGAAAGCACCCGAGATCAGTAAACATATGCCAGGCAAGTCCGCATTGGCATTACAAATAAGAACAAGGATGTATGCAAAAATGGAGATGGGGAATGTAAGGAATGGGAACAAAGCTCTCGCTATTAAAAGGAAAAGAAAACGACAAATACATAAAAACAAAAGGAAAAGAATGAAATTATCAAAATCTAGGTTGCCTCCTAGTAGCGCTAACCATCATGCCGTCAACCAGGCAAGCTCAATTCATTAAGTGTCATACGAAGGCTCTTGAAGCTCGATGGACTCTACTCTAGCCATGCTCAGGTCAAATGAATGCTTCAGGCGCTGCCCATTCACAGTCAAAACTCGTCCGTCCTTTAAGTCTTTGATCTTTACTGCTCCAGAAGGGTAGGCTTCAATGACCTCGTACGGACCATCCCATCGACTTCTCAATTTACCTAGAAAGAGCTTCAATCTTGAATTAAACAACCAAACTTTGTCAGTAGGAAAGAATGATTTCCTAAGGATATGTCTATCATGCATTTTCTTCATTCTCTCTTTATAAAGCTTGTCATTCTCGTACGCCTCATATCTCAATTCCACTAGCTCAGCTAAGTCAAGCTTCCTTTTCTCACCTATAGCAGACAAGTCAAAATTTAAAGCTTTAATAGCCCAATATGCTCTATGTTCTAATTCGAAAGGTAGATGGCAGGCCTTCCCATACACTAACTTATATGGAGACATACCTATAGGGGTCTTATACGCAGTACGGTAGGCCCATAATGCATCACTCAATCTACAAGACCAATCTTTCGTATTAGGCCTAACCGTTTTTTCTAGAATAGACTTGACCTCCCTATTTGAAACTTCAACCTATGCACTTGTCTGAGGGTGATATAGGGTAGCAATCTTATGAGTGACTAAATATTTTCGAAGTAAAGCCTCAAGTGTCCTATGGCGAAAGTGCTTTCCTCGATCACTGATCAAGACTCGTGCTACCCCAAACCTAGAAAACAAGTGCTCTCGAATGAATTTCAACACAACCTTGTGGTCATTAGTTCGAGTAGAAATTGCCTCAACCTACTTGGATACATAGTCAATAGCCATTAAGATATATAGATACCCAAAGGAAGGTGGGAATGGACCCATGAAATCAATTCCCCAAACATCAAAAAGTTCACACACAAGAATAGGGGAAAGGGGTATCATATTTCTCCTAGAAATAGACCCAGCTTTTTTGACATCTAACACACTTTTTACTAAACTCCTGGGCATCTCTAAAGAGTGTGGGCCAAAAGAATCCACTTTGCAAGACTTTAGCTACAGTTTTCTTTCCCCCAAAGTGACCTCCACATGCTCACCATGACACATATTCAAAATACTTTCAAACTCGCTCTCCGAAACACACCTACGAATGACCTGATACGCACACACCATAAAGAGATAAGGATCTTCCCAAAAGAAATGCTTAACCTACGAATAAAACCTATCCTTTTCTCTCTTCTCCCAATGAGGTGGCAACTGACCTGTAACAAGATAATTTACTA
The DNA here is from genome assembly GCA_028554755.1 of Cordia subcordata. Classification (NCBI taxonomy): domain Eukaryota; kingdom Viridiplantae; phylum Streptophyta; class Magnoliopsida; order Boraginales; family Cordiaceae; genus Cordia; species Cordia subcordata. The sequence goes on from JAPTOF010000009.1 coordinate 5,249,020, forward strand.
TATGTGCATACCAAGGTGTGTGATGTCAGACAATAAACAATTGTTCATCCGAAAAAGATTCACGAAAAGGGATGGACTCACTAGGGGACTCATGAATAAGATGGGACAAATGATCAGCAATAGAATTCTCACTACCCTTTTTATCTCTAATCTCTATGTCAAATTCCTACAAAAGGAGCATCCATCTAATCAAGCGGGGTTTAGATTCACGCTTAGACAACAGATACCTCAAAGCTGTATGATCTGTGTAAACTATGACCTTAAACCCTAAAATGTATGATCGAAACTTATCAAGGGAGAACACTACTGCTAGAAGCTTTTTTTCAATAGTGGTATAATTTTTTTGAGCCTCATCTAGAGCCTTACTAGCATAATAGATCACATGAGGCAACATATCCTTACGTTGTCCTAATACAGCTCCTATGGCAAAATTTGATGCATCACACATAATCTCAAAAGGAAAACTATAATCAGGCAATTAGATAATAGGGGAAGAGGAAAACAAGGATTTAAGCCTATGAAAAGCTCTAATGCACTCTTCATCAAACACAAATGAAACATCTTATGCTAAGAGCCTAGACAATGGATGGGCAATCTAGCTAAAATCCTTAATAAACCTAAGATAGAAACCTGCATGGCCAAGGAAAGATCCCACATCCTTAACAGTCTTAGGCATGGGCAACTTCTCTATAAGCTCTACCTTGGCTGGGTCAACTTGAATACCATCTAAAGACACTACATGACCCAAGAATACTCCTCTCTGCACCATAAAATGTGATTTCTGCCAACTCAGCACAAGATTCATCTTAATATAATGGCCCAGCATTAAAGACAGGTGACTAAGGCATTCATTAAAATTCACACCAAAGACTGAGAAATCATCCATGAAAATCTTTGAAAAGTGGCAGGTGCAATGCAAAGACCGAATGGCGTTCTCCCATAAGCAAATATACCATAAGGGCAAGTGAACGTAGTTTTCTCCTGATCCTGGGAAAGCAAAGGGATTTAATTGTTTCCCGAATACCCATCTAAAAAATAGTAATAACCGTGACCGGCTACTCTATCCAAAATCTGGTCAAGGAAGGGAAATGGGAAGTGATCTTTTCTAGTCCTCGAGTTGAGCTTCCTATAATCTATGCACATTCTCCAACCCGTAGGGATTCGCGTAGGAACTAGCTCACCTTTATTATTCTCTACCACCATGATCCCAGATTTTTTTTGTGCTACCTGAACAGGACTAACCCACTCGCTATTAGAGATCGGATAAATGATTCCTGCATCTAAGAGCTTAATAACCTCCTTTCTCACAACTTCACTCATATGTGGATTTAGTCATCTTTGTATCTCACGAGAAGGTACTGTACCTTCTTCTAGATGAATCCTATGCATACAAACCAAAGGGTCTACACCTTTTAAATCACCAATCATCCACCCTATACTCGCTCTATTTGCTGCCTCCACGACTCTCATAGTGGGTTTCAGATTCCCAAACTTAATCTTTAGTAACCCCGACTTACATTGAATGACTGCATCAATTGTAGCTAAGAAGGGGCGTCCTACGAGAACAGGTGTAAAGTGCTTAGTGTCATGGCCAGAATCCATATCTAAGACAATGAAATCAACTGGATATATAAACTCTCCAACCTGAACCATGACATTCTCTACTATACCTCACAGTCTCCGCTCAGATCGATCAGCTAACTGCAAAATGATGTACGTGGGAGATAACTCCCCCAAACCTAGACGCTAGTAGACTGAGTAGGGAATCAGATTTACACTAGACCATAAATCTAAAATAGCATGATCAATCGGGGTCTTTCTAATGCAACATGACATAGTGAAAGCTCCTGGGTCTTTCAACTTTGGTGGGATGCCCGAAGTGCAAATGCTACTCAACTTTTCAGTGAGTTTCATTGTTTTCAGCATGTGGGAATTGTTTCGCTTACGTGTGCATAGATCTTTGAAGAATTTCGCGTAAGTAGGAATAGATAGAATAGCGTCAGCTAGAGGAAGATTCACCTTAAGGTCTTTCAAGTGCTCTAAGATCTTATTCATCCTAGTATCTTCAACAGATTTGGGCTTCTCTAGTGCGGCTGGAAAAGGTGCTCTAGGGACGACATCACTAGATTCTACGGACTGCATCCCCTCCCTATGTGGAAGGGTACTAATCTCATCTCTATCTCTAGTGGTCTCCTCTCTCTCATGGTCCCTAACCTCACTAGGCTCTATAGGAACACTAGGTGTAGACTCAATTGAATTTTCCTTCTTTCTCACCCCATTGTCAATGACTCTACCAATCCTAAGTGTAATAACTGCTTTCGCCTGTGTATGACTGGTGTAAGAGGGATTAGAGAAAGAACTGGATTGATCTCTAGGGTTCACCTCAGGCTGGGCAAGCAATTTGCCTAGCTCCCTAGCACTCAACTGACTAGTTAACTAACCTAACTGGGCATCTATCTTAGCTATGTGTTGCTGTTGTGACTGAAACATCTGTAATAGAAGATCAAACTTATCGTCATTACTAGGCTGGCTAGAGAATGATGTAGGAAGTGAAGGTATAGACTGAGTGGGAAGAGTAGGAATGGATGGGCGCTGGTCCTGTGGGGCACTAGGAAGTTTAGATGGATTTACGTGATAAAAACCTGGTGGATTTGACTAAGCAGGACACGATCGCTGCTGAAATAGGACTTGGGGCTGGGAAGACTCAAAGTGATTATTACGCCAAGAAAACTTAGGGTTATCCCTCCACCTGGGATTATATGTGTTCGAGTAAGGGTTATACTCTCGTGAGTACTCCGTTGTAGCATGAACTTGTCCTAAATGAATTTTGGAAACTGTGGTGCTAATGTGCAAGCTATGGTCTCATGGGATGACTCAGAACATAAGGCACACACCTCAACAACCGAAGGAGAAGACGACGATATTAGCGGATTAGCCCTACGGCCAGGTGTAGGTGCTAGACCTAAAGAAATCAATTGGTCAAGCTTATGGGTCAATGCTTCTACCTTAGTAGGAAGATCATGGGATGTGTCTACTTCATTAACCCTTCTCCTAGGATTACTCCTACTCGACCTATCCAACGCCATATTCTGAAAAGAATCCTTAGCAACATGCTCTAAAATCCCCCAAGCATCACTAGGTCTCAAATTATAGAATCCCCCACCCGACATGGCATTCACTATCATGCGCTGGGACTCGGTAAAACCCTTAAAGAAGCAATGCAGAAGATCGTGGGTACTGTACCCATGATATGGACACTGACGCAATAAATCATTATACCTCTGCCACGTTTCGTGGAAAGATTCAAACTCGTGCTGAGAGAAGGTCATAATTGAAGCTCGAAGATTAGCGGTCTTAGCCATGGGATAAAACCTTTGATAGAATCGGGACTGGAGTTCATCCCAAGATGTAATGGCTCCATCGGGCAAGGATTAAAGCCATTGTTTGGCTTTATCCTTGAGAGAGAAAGGGAAAAGTCTAAGCCTAATATTCTCCTGAGACACATTTGGAAAATTGAAAGTAGAACAAATCTCCACAAAATCAGTGACATGAGTTAGGGGACTCTCATTACTCCAACCATAGAAAGATGAGAGCATAGCTAATATCCCATGCTTAATCTCAAAACTCGCCTCCCCCAAACCCGGTGGATGGATAGCCATATTCGGCTCAAAGGCATGAAGAAGGAAGTATTGCCTAAGGGTCATGTCATCGGCTACTTGGCATGGATTCGGGAGCCTAGGAAGCTCAACATTCTCATTACGTGGAACAACAGGAGGCAAAAAATGAGGAGGAGGAGGAGGATTATCATTCCCATTATGGGGAACAAGAGGAGCGAGATCTTTCTATTTTCTGCCATTCCACCTAGATTGCGTTCTAAGTTCCTAAGATGATGGTGAATTCTCTGTGGTTCAGGATTAAAAGGAACTAAGTTAGGTTTAAGTGACCGTCTACCAAGTATGCACAAAAAGAAACAAAATCTCCTTCAAACTCTTCAACCCCTGAAACTGCAATTTCAACCTAAATCTACAGCACAGAAACCACAAGTCCTAAAAACTACAAAAAAAAATAACACTAAATAAAAGTGTTAAATCAAACAAAACACGATGTAAGAACAAAATAAAAATGATCACGGAAATTAAAGAAAAATAAAAACTAAGACTAATACTAGAACAATAACAGAAATACCAAAGCACGTAACCAACTAGAACACACCAATCAAAGAAACCAACTGTGCCTCCCCGGCAACGGCGCCAAAAACTTGGTGTTGTTTTAAAAATCCGCAAGTGCACGGATCAAAAATAGTATAGTGTGTGCAAGAGTACGGGTATCGTCTCAGGGAGGCCTCTAACTATGATTTCTAAGTCCTATGTATCCTAGATTAACTACGTGTAGAAAGGAAATTATTTTTTTTTTTGAGATTTTTTTCGAATTTTGAATTGAAGGGAACTCTAAACTATCCAATTAAAACTAAAGTGCATAAATTAAACTAAAAGTAAATGGAAAACAATGAGAAGAAAGCAATTGTGAAAAACTAGGTGAATTCGGTAATGGGAAACGCCCTAGGGTCGGATTACTTCCTATTTTCGGCTAGTGATTGGACTAACTATGGACCGTAGGCAATCAATAGCTCTAGTGCCATAGTTTATTAGCTAGCCTTATTACCCTTAATTAAAGGTGCACTCCTATCCCTAAACGGGCCCTTTCTAAAGCATATGTTTGTCCTACTAATTAAGGCTTTGCAACTATACCAACAACCTAAGTGATTGACTAATCCAAGTTGATTAAGACACACCCATTAATTGTGTTTCAAACTAAAGATGGAACCACTTAATCATAAGCCTATTCAAGCACAATTAGCAAATCTAGCAAGCGATAGATCATGGCTCACACATTAACAATGTTTCATGCTAAGCTCAAGACCAATAGTCATAAACAATTTCAAAACAAGCATGCATATTATGCAATCATCATGCCTCACAAAATCCATAAAAAAAAAAATCCAACACTAAGCCATAACATGATCCATAATCCAATCCTAGCCTAAAGCAATTAGTTCAACATGCTAAAAGAGAGGGCAAAACTGAAATTTAATATCAAAAATATCTATTCCATATCCAAGAAATTAAATCTCAAGCTTAGAACCTCTTCCCGCTTCAATTTCGCTCAAATTCAACTTCAAAACGCAATTTTCAGCAATGAAATCCAACTTGACAGCAACTTTTCTGCACCAATTTAGCTCTCTTTTTAGCCCAAAAAATCCCCAAAACCTGCTGAAATAAGCACACAAAAAGTGTATTTATAAAGCCCTAATTAGTAGAAAGCAAACTCAAAGAAAAGAACAAGCAATATCTCTCGTTTCTGCAGTTTTTGGGACTAATTTCTGCACTTTTTCCTGCAGAAAGGCTTGCTGGAATTTGTCTCTTTTCACCCCCAAATCAACCCTAAAAATTCCCCTTTTGAGTGTGAATGTGTGAGAGTACGTATGTGAGATTATGTGTGTGTTTGGTGCTGAAAAGAGGGACGAAAATAGGAAAAATTTGGGCTGCTGCAGCGCTTCTCTTTTTTTTCTCGTTCTTGGCTGCTCTCTTTTCTCCCCCCCCCCCCGCACAACTTGTTGATGAGTTGATATATATATATATATATATATATATATATATGGGTACTGTGTTTTTTGTGCCCTAAAGAAAGAAAAGAAAAGGAAAAGGAAAAGTAGGGTTCAAGTCATTAGTTAATATCATATATAATATACTCTCTATTAGCTTATGTATTATAATATTATAACTTTGGCCTAAAACCCTAGAGCTTAATTAATTATGTCCTAAGCTAATTTAGTGAACTCTAATTTAACTAACTAAAATTCCTAGAATCCTAATTCTAGTTATTTAATATCTTAATTCTAATCTAACCGAGCTAACTTGTAAATTTAATTTCCTAATTCCTAATTAATCAGAATTATTATATAAAAAAATGAAAATAGAATAGAAAACGCATAAAACGATAAAAAATGATACACCACACATATACACTTAATGAGACCCAATAATCACTCAAAAGCTCGAAATAGACAAAATTAGCACCAAAACACGCACTCATACACACTCAAAATCATGCAATTTACACTTCAAAAATGCACACATCAACAGTCTATAAGCCGAAAAATTCAGCAAGCTTAGTCGATGAGTTTAGGGGCTATTTTGGTGTTATAAAATTATATGCCTAAAACCAAACTTTTATCTCATAAAATTTAGATTGTCTAGCATATAATTAACATTTTTCAAAGCATCAAACATGCCCAGAAAAATCAGAACATTTACAAGTCCCTAAAGTGTTCAAAATTGGAAGAAACTTAACTCATACGTACATCAAAGTGAATTAACATCAAGTAGAGGCTCTGATACCAAATGAATGAGAAATTGGTGGGATTTAAGCAAACAAACAGAGATAATAGAAGTAGAATAAAAAAAATTAAGCTAAAAAAATCCCACAGTACTTGAGATTACATGCAACAAGAATAAAAACTAAAGGAACAAAGGGAGAAACGGGTACCTCTTCCAAGCTTTGGTGAAGTGTTGTGGACTTTCTCTTCCACAATTGTAGAAGTCCAAGTTAGTCCACACCAAGCTCTAAGACCAAGACTTCTTCTTCCTTGAATTATAGTGTTAGCAAATTCTTTGGAAGAATATAGAGTTTCTTCATTTTCTCTTGTTTTTCTCTTAATGGAAAGTTACGTATGCTTCCACTTACTTATATGTTACATACATACATACATACATACATATATATATATATATATCTCATATAAGTAAACATATTACATGCATAAAACACTTTCATGCAATATCCATGTGTCTAGATGGAATACAACACTTGTATTCTTCTCTTATGCATGCTTGCCAACTCAAAGGAAAGAGAGTTAGTGAAAAATCCCATAATTCCGCTATCTCTTATTATAATAGTTATATTCAAGATTAACATACTTAATCTTAATATGCATGTATATAGATAGTCAATAAACGTTAACCAGATAATATTTAACCTAATCACCATTAGATGAAATCATAACAAAGTTGACCTTGTTTAATTAATTCCATTAATGCTGAATAGAATTAATTTATATCAAAACTTTGTCAATTTTGCGTACAAGTCCTTGAGTAACATTTCCATGACATATAAGTCCTAAGTAACATTTCCATTACCTCCTTTTAACTTTTAATAAGATAAGAATGCCATTATTAACTCCTAGCAAGTTGTCAAAACAAGATAGAAACTTAAACAAAACTTAGTCACTAACCTTTTCGGTGTGTGACCTTCTAGGTTCACCGCCAAATGGCAATAAGATAATATCAAACACTTTTGAAGTCAATCAAATGAGTGAACCTATTTCGTAATCAATTAACGTGCAATTTAGTCCTTCCATTACTAATGTCCCAATCGAGTGAGAACCATGAATTGATTAAGTTCACTAACTTAATACTATGCCTAGATTAGATTTGGTGCAATGAGAGATGACACATGGAAAACACCTTTTCCATTATTCATACCTTGGTCAAGGATTTCCTCATTCACCACAATCAAATTGCATAAGAGATTCCCCTAACACAAGAGGTAATGGATCCTATCTCGACAATCACTTGCCTCTCACTATATTGATCAAATGAAACTAAAAATGAACATATCTCATCCATGAAATAGACAAGCTTTATTCATAGCAAATCTCAAGCATCAATACAAAAGACAACTGTGTTGTTGCAAGTTAAAGGATCACTTCCACATATCACAACAAATAACAAATCATTAATCCCAAGCCATGTGATTTGTTCACATTCAGTGATAATTCAACTAATTAATTACCCACATGTTTGCTATTTGCATCTCATGCTTTATGGTATGTGACTCACCATCCTTTATCATTAATATTTCATATTAATCAAAGGTATCAAACTTATGTGACATTCTACATTAGATTAATTGAAGTCTCAATTAAAAAATCTTTAGACTATGAACAATTTAAGAATTCTCATACCAAAGAAACAAGTCACATATTTTTAACAACTTAAAAATATGTTTCTTTCATAGAGAAATCTAACGACTCATTCATATAAACCATGAATGATAAAAAGCCATTTTAATGAATACAAATTTGGATCAAAATGCCCATGAACGAAGTCATCTAGTTCTATCATTAGGGCATATCTCTAACAATTACTAAAACTAGATTTATGATGATCAATGGGACAAATCCAAAGGCATGCGCTTAAGATTAAGAGCATTGGTCACTTAGAAGCAGTGAGTGTTTTGTCTTCTATATATAATGGTACGATTTCAGAAAACATACTCACAGTGGTCCTATCCAGTGCTTGACACATGCACTACGAGTGAAGTCTAGAAAGACACTCCAATGTCCTAGGTAGTTTTCTCCTATCAAGAGACTCACCCATTATACCCTTATCCTAATAGAGCACCTAACATTACCATCTGGCTACGGACACCTTTTATGATATATTCAAAACTAGACTTGGATCTACTGTGCGTCCATCTTTTCTGCACACTAAAATCATTGGATTACATCATTGGACCTTTACATAATGTATCACATATATAAACCAAAGATAATATATGTAAAAATGCTCATAAATATAAACAATGATCAAATGCCTAGTTTGATATCCGTGTACAAGTGATCTTTAGGGCATACAATCTTAACAGTTTCTTTCTCTTGTTGTTCTTTGGCTTATTCTACCTTTTCAAGTTAAGCCTATGAAGGAAGCATAGGTATATATGCGTGGCCTTTAGGTTTCCTAATTACCTTAGCTGCTTGAAGCTTTTTCATCAGCTCCATCAAGTTCAAGTTTAACATGTTTGCGTTATATTTTAACTTGAATTGGTTAAAAGAAGAAGGTAAAGTCTCCAAAATCATGTCTACTTACAGCAACTCATCTATGTTTGTGCAAAATATAGGCTATATTAAAATTATCCATCATCTTAAGAATATGTTCTCTAACGAGTACCTCTTTTGGCATATAGATAACCATAATTTCTCTCAAAGTAGCTTGCATTGCAAGGCTACTTTGATCTGCAAACATATCTGATAATGAGGTCATGATTTCCCTAGCTGTTTCCACTCTTTGGGGCTAACTTTGTAGAACCTTTGACATAGAGGTTGACATATAACACTTGGCCATGCTATTAGTATTTTACCATTTCTACTTAGCCTCTCAGATGGCTTCAGAAGAGTTGGCCCTTACAGTCAAATAAGGAGTTGTTAAGACGTACTTGTCCTCTTCTGCAATGAGTACTATGTCTAAATTCTTTTTCTAACCACAATATTCTTTCTAGTGAGCTTGTGCTTTTTGAGAATTATGGCTAGTGGACTGAAGGAAGTATTTGAACTTTTGGATATATAATAAAAAAATACTTGCATATGTAATATGTATATAGATAGTGGAAAACATGGATGCATATGTAATATGTATGTAGAAAATGGAAAACAAATATTCATTTAGTTTTTAACATTTTATTTGCCATTTCATAGATTAAAATTGAAAACTACTATTTGACAGTGTCTCGACCATATAGTTAGAGCTTCACCAATGGGATGGCCAAACTAACAACAGTACAGTTAACCCCATGTTTATTTAAATGTCACTATTTGGATAGACACTACCCAGTGAGGTTCAAACAACTATTTCATTTGGCTTTTTGAGTGCCGTAGAGAACTCTGCCTATGGGATAACTACTGCCACTATTCAAATTGAGTGTATTAACCATTCTTTGGTGTCATTCCCTTGCATGTTCTAGACTTAAGACTTTCTGTGGGGAAGTTAACCCTCATTCATATACCGTGAGGTGGTCTTTAGACAAGAACTCCATTGATGGAGTGGCCGAACTTTCCTAACACCCTTTATGAACTTTAGTACATCTTGCTAAAATTGAGTAGGGTAACTCCCTCCAAGTGGGAGGTTAATGCTGCTCAAGCTTAGCTTGGACTACATATGAAAAGCTATGGGGGATCCTAATCCCCTCGTCCACTAAATTTTTTGACTATAGTGGTTTTTAGGTATTTTCTACTTAAATCTTTATTTTTAACTTGTTTTAGATCTTAACACCCTTTGGATTTGAAATCCTTTTATGTTACAAAAACACCTTGTGTACCATAAGTAGAATTGAACCTAATTCATGGACTAAAAAATTCATTAGGTCGGCTTGCCAAGCTATGTCTAGTTGAATCCTATTGATTTCTTTGGATTTAGTGTCTACTACTTAATCCTAACCATATGAGCCATCTTAGTTTGTATCTTTAAACTTAGTTGGTTTCCAATTAACTTGTCTACGTAAATTACATCTAAGGACTTAATTTACTTTGCAATTGACCCAATTCTTAGGGCTTGCCTTTACTTAGCCCTACTTGGTGAACTACATAATGAAATCTCTCTTGCCAATCCAGATTACTCTTCTTTATAGAGCAGCTGTCCCAAGAGGGATAGCATACGGTAATTTTATCCAAGAGAAGCGAGTAGCTCATAAAAATTCTATTAAATAATAACAAACATTCATAGCCTAAATTTAGACATCCACATATGTGTTTCCTACGATGGCTCCCTGTTTAATACATTGAGCTCAAAATGTCCCAAAGGGCATCTTTAAAACCAAGGGGTTGTTAGGATTAGTATGCCCTAAAACTCACTTGTATATAACATTTTGGATGTCAAACAATGTATAACCATTTTGTTAAATGGCATTATGAGTTTTTTACATATTATCTCTGGTATGTTTTATTAATTCATTGTAAAGGCCCCTTAACTTGAACTAATGACTTGGCTGTGCAGTGAGGCTGGACGCACAGTAGGTCCACGTCTAGATTTAGTCACATCATAAATTGAGTCTGTAACTAAATGGTGATGTTGGGCACTTTACCAGGATAAGGTTATATTGAACAAGTCTCCTCTTTGAGGATGATCTACCAAGGTCATTAGAGGACTTTCTAGATTTGTCTCAATAGTACATGTGTCACATATTGGATATGACCATTATGGGTATGTTTTCTAGAGACATACTATCAAAGAAAGAAAACAAGATACTCACTGCTACTAAATGATCATTGCTCTTAATCTCGAGCATATGTGGATGAACTAATGAAGTTAAGGTTTGGTACTTTGATTCACTTTTGGTGAGATCTTACTTTATTAGGATCAACAGCCTCATGTGTTGAGTGCTAAGTTCTAATTAATTAGAACATGCATATGCAATATGGAATCTATGTGCCCTCTTTGGGATTGTCCAAATTTATCATCTGAATCTAGATCTAGTGATACTAACTTTATGGGTGAATCGGTCATATGGCTTGAAGGTCGCTCTTAAGATCAAGAGATTCCATAACCAAGGATGGTTGGCCATAGGACAAGAAGTCCAACAGAAAAGATGTAGCTAAAGAGGTGATAGTACAAAGGCCAAAGGACCGGCTTTAGCTACGGGTATACATATAGAGGCATTATGGTCAATTATTTAGTAGGTTAATGACAAGGTTCACATTCTTTTCTGATAAGCTTCTGGATAATAGCAATTATTCTTGGAGTGCAACTTTGATCTTATGGTGGAATAGATCGGAGTTAAAAATAATTAGTATTATGTCGCCTAGATCGGGCAAGGACTTTTTTTTATTATTTTTGAAGGTTAATTGTGTCTTCTTGGTCCCTTCCCTAGTTGAAATGACTTTGAGAGAGTAATCGTGAAAGAGCATATTTCATATTATAGTAGTAGCCTTATTGGACCAAAGTTTGGAATTGGGTTTGGGCTTTCTTTAGAGTCCAAGATAACCTAATTGGGCTTAGATGGTTTCTTATTAGGCTTCGGTCTCCACATGGATTATGGACTATGTGTTGGGCTTGGATTGTGGGCTTGGCCCAATCTTTCAAGACGTGCTAGAAAGTTACTACAAGAAAATTTCAAATTGTACAAGTAATTTCCATGACATGTGGCAAACATTTACTACTAGAAAAAAGTTTTCCACATGGAATGTTTACAAGGTTTAGGTACCAAACTTTTCCTATAAATACACAAGACCTTAAACCATTTCCAGCAAAAAAAATTTTGTAGTCGATCTCTTCCATTTTGGCAAGAGAATACTACAACACATAGTACACACTTATTATGTGATTTTTTACTCTAGATTTTCAAGAGCATGTTACTTTGCTTCTTCCCACACAACAGGCTATTCTCTTAAGATAAGTCTCTTTATGTTAGGATTAGTATGCCCTAAAGCTCACTTGTACATGACATTTTGGATATGAAACAATGAATAATCATATTTTTGTTAAACGACATTATGAGTTTCTTACATATAATCTCTGTTATGTTTTATCGATGCATATATGAAGGTCCTTTGACTTGCACTAATGACTTGGGTGCGCAATGAGGCTGGATGCACAGTAGGTCCAAGTCTAGATTTAGTCACGTCATAAATTGAATCAATAACCAAATAGTGGTGTTGGGCACTCTACTGGGATAAGGTTATATTGAGCAAGTCTCCTCTTTGAGGGTGATCTACCTAGGTCATTGGAGGACTTTCTAGATTTGTTTCAATAGTACGTGTGTCACGTATTGGATAGGACCATTGTGAGTATGTTTTCTAGAGACGTACTATCAAAGAAAGAAAACAAGACACTCACTGCTACTAAATGATCATTGCTCTTAATCTTGAGTATATGTGGATGACTAATGAAGTTAAGGTTTAGTACTTTGATTCACTGTGGGTGAGATCTTATTTTATTAGGATCAACAGCCTTGTGCATTGAGTGCTAAGTTCTAATTAATTAGAACATGCATATGCAAAATGGAATCTATGTGCCCCTTTGGGATTGTCCAAATTTATCATCCGAATCTAGATCTAGTGATACTACCTTTATAGATGTGTCGTCATATGGCTTGAGGGTCGCTCCAAGATCAAGAGATTCCATGACCAAGGATGGTTGGCAATTGGACAAGAAACCCAACGGAAAAAGATACAGCTAAGGAGGTGATAGTACACAGGCCAAAAGACCGGTCTTAGCTGTGGGTATACATAGAGGGGCATTATGGTCAGTTATCTAGTAGGTCAAAGACAAAGTTCACATTCTTTTGTGATAAGCTTTTGGGTAATGACAATTATTCCTGGAGTGCAACTTTGATCTTATGGTGGAATAGATCGGAGTTAAAAATAATTATTATGTCGCCTAGATTGGGCAAGGATATTTTTAATTATTTTTGGAAGCCAATGATAATTGTGTCTTCTTGGTCCCTTCCCTAGTTGAAATGACTTTGAGAGAGTAATCTTGAAAGAGCAAATTCCATATTGTGGTAGTAGCCTTATTGGGCCAAAGCTTGAAATTGGGTTTGGGCTTTCTTTAAAGTCCAAGATAATCTAATTAGGCTAGGATGGTTTCCTATTGGGCTTGGGCCTCCACATGGATTATGGACTATGTGTTGGACTTGGATAATGGGCTTGGCCTAAGTCTTCCAAGACAAGTGGACAACTTGCAAAATACTACAAAAACAAGTGGACAACTTGCACAAGTCTTCCAAGACAAGATTGACAAGTTTCATAAAGGAAATACTACATGAAAATTTTCTCCCACATTGAAAGTTTAGCAACTTTGGGTGCCAAGGTTCTCTCTATAAATAGACAAGACCCTACACCTTTTATGCATTCCACTTTGTAGTTGATTTCTTCCTTTTTGGCAAGAAAATACTACAACACATAGTACACACTTATTGTGTGATTTTTGCTCTAGTTTTTCAAGAGCATATTACTTTGCTTCTTCCCACACAAGAGGCCATTCTCTCAAGATAAGTCTCTTCAATCATAGGGAAGAAGACTGGGGAGTTGCTTATTGCGACACCCTTATAGTAAATATTTTGGTGGCCTTGTTCGTGAACGGGAACAAAGCTCATGACCAGTTTTAGCTTCATCAAAGGCCCCACGCTTCAAGAGGTTAGCTTTATATATTTTTGCAAGTATTAGTTCTATTCTATATGTTCCTAAGCATGTTCTTGTGTGTGTAATATGGTTATTTTATTTTCCTAGCATGTTTTCTTAGTTATAATTTAGAAAATATGGACTAGGATACACCGCACTTAATAATATCGATCCTACAATTGGTATCAGAGCTTAGGCTCACACACAACATGCTTAGACTATGCAAGAATATTGTATTTGGATAAATATATTAGTCATCTTGTGAGTGGCAAGATTAGGAAATCTTGTGTTGCATGTACTTGTTGTTTTATGCTTGTATGTGCAGGTAATTTAAAATCCCCTTGATGGTTCGTATGTATGCATGATAGATTTCGTGTACGGTCAACAAAGCTTGGCCATAGGCGATTTCATGTATAAAATATTTCTGGTTATTGTTTTTAGTTTCATTTAAAAGAAGCATAGGATGTTTTGATATCCTTGTAATGTTTCTTTTTAAAGCTTGTATTAGCAATAGCAAAGTGTATTATTGTAATCTTTGAAGACCAAGGAGAAAAACAAGAAAACAGCATAAAGGAATACTCTACCTAGTAAGCAAGCCGGACGACTGGCTGGACTTAACCGGTCGACTGGCTAGGTCGACAGGCTACTCCAGAGAGCAAAAAATTCCTGAAGCAATTGGAGCCAGTCGTCGATAGGCTACTCCAGAGAGCAAAAAATTCCTAAAGCAATTGGAGCCAGTCGACTGGCTGAGGCAGAAAAAGCTACTATATGTGCTGTTTTTGTTGAAGATTATAGGGAGCCATCAAAGAGGGATTCTAACATATTTTGGTGGATGTTTGTAATGCATTAATATATGTTTTAACATATTTGCATTAGCATGATTGCCACCTAGAAATATGTCCACTCATTAGGGTTTATAAAAATTAGTCATACCTATGAGTTGATTCTCAAAGATAGTTAAGTATATGAGAATGGCTTAGACAAGAGAATTATAAGCGGCTATGTCAAAAGATGCCATGAGATCTCATGACAACATTAAAAGAACTTAACTTGAGATTTACATGTATATATGTCAACCTAAGGGTCTATGTACCCAGATTTAGGTAAGAGGTCTATTGTGATATTGCAATGTTTTAGTAACACAAAGGGGATTTACAAAAATCCAAAATGTGTTTAGATCTAAAACAAAGCAAGAATATCAAAGGAAACCCTTAAGTTAAAATATTGAGTGGGAGAGGGGACTAGAAATACCCCACAGCTTTCCATATCCGATTCACGTTAATGATAAATGTCATTAACTTCCCCAACGGAAGGTGACATTTTGTCTAGATTTAACGAGGTGAAATATAAAATGTTTATTCAAAAGGGTGTTAGTGAGTTCGGCCATCCCATCGATGGAGTTCTACACTAAAGATTGCCTTACGTAACATTGATTAAAGTCACTACCCTATTGGAGGGCTTAAATCAAGAATGTTTCGGGGAATAAACATTAGGAATGGGTGTACACTCAACTTAAATGGTAGGTTCGGCTATCCTATCGATAGAGTTCGCAGTCGAATTTAAGAAGCCAAACAAAATAGTGATTGAATTATTCAATTGAATCATATCCAAACAATTGTTAATTCAACTAAGTGGTGGCACTTAACTTAACATTCATAAAGTTCGGCCATCCCATCGGTGGAGTTCTTATGAGGACGTTGAGACACTGTTACATCGAGTAGTTTAAAGGGTTGATCTACTCAAAGGCAAATGATGTAAAAAGTACTTGTATGTTTTATTTCCAAAGATAGCATACATATTATATATGCATCAATTCTATACTCATAAAATAATGGTGATTATATTGTTGTATCTAGAAAAATGTCTTCGTTCAGTCCACTAGCTATAATTCTCAAAGAGCACAAGCTCATTAGACCGAATTTTGTGGACTGGGAACGAAACTTGGACATAGTACTCACCGCAGAAGAGTAGAAGTATGTCCTAACAACTCCTTGTCCTGTTGTGAGGGCTAACTCTTCTGAATCCCAGAAAGATGCTGAGGCAAAATGGCAGAAAGCTAATAGTATAGCCAAGTGCTATATAATGGCTTCTATGTCAGATATTTTGCAGAGCAAGCATCATCATATGGAAATTGCAAAAGAAATCATGACCTCACTGTCTTGCATGTTTGCTGATAAAAGCAGGCCTGCAAGGCAAGGTGCTCTTAGAGAAATTATGAATCAAAGGATGGCAGAAGGAGCATCTATCAGGGAGCATATGCTCAAAATGATGGATTACTTCAATACTGCTAAGATCCTAGGAGCAAATATAGATGAACAGTCAAAGATAGACATGATTTTGGAGACTCTACTGTCATCCTATACCCAGTTCAAGCTTAATTATAATATGAGCAAGATGAACATGGATATGATGGAACTAATGAAAGTGCTCCTAGCTGCAGAAGCCATAATAAAAAATAAAGACCACATAAATATGGTTCAAGCATCCACTTCTGGACTTAACCTGAAAGGGAGAAAGTTCAAAGGAAAGGGGAAGAAAAAACGTGGTCAAGGGAAAAAGAAGAGAAATGGTGAACAGCCCAGGTAGTTAACAGGTGAAAAGCCCAAGGACAAATGCTTTAAATGTGGCCTAAAAGGACACTGGAAAAAGGATTGCCCGAAGTACTTGGCTCGAGGCCAGATAGGTACACCTCTTTTGTTCTACATTGAAACCTGTTTAGTGGTTGATTCTACTGATTCTTGGATTGTAGACTCTGGAGCCACTAACCATATTTGCAATTCTTTGCATTGGTTTCAGGAAATGAAGGAACTAGCTAAAGGGGAGTTTGCTTTGAGATTGGGTAATGGAGCAAAAGTATAGGCTGGTGCAGTGGGAGGAATGTGCTTAAATTTTCCATGTAATAGGAAGATATTTTTGAACAATGTTTATTATGTTTCGGATGTATGTAAAAACCTTATCTTTGTTTTGCAATTAATATTAGATGGTTTTTGCATTAATTTCCATTCTGGTGTTGATATCAGTAGAGATGGAAATATTATTTGTTCCGGTAGCATGCATGATAACTTGTTCTATATAAAACCTATTACAAACTCACTGCATAATATAGAACAAACTAATTCCCGAAAAAGGAAGGTTTCTTCGACCAATGATACATATCTTTGGCACCAACGCTTAGGACATATCAGTCTAAAGCGAATTCGGAGATTAGTCGAGGATGGGCATCTTAGCTCATTAGATCTCGAAGATCTACCTCCGTGTGAATCTTGTCTCAAAGGGAAGATGACTAAAAAGTCATTTTCTTCTAAAGGAGAAAGGGCCAAAGAAGTATTGGAATTGGTTCACACTAATGTATGTGGTCCTACAAGCAAACCAGCACGAGGAGGTTATGAGTATTTCATTACTTTTACTGTTGATTACTCTAGATATGGATATGTATATCTGATGCGACGCAAGTCTGAATACTTTGAGAAATTCAAAGAGTTCAAAGCTGAGGCAGAGCAGAAATTAGATAAATATATCAAAGCCCTTCGGTCTGATCGAGGTGGCGAATGCCTCTCGGGTGAGTTCAGAGACTATCTTACACAAGAAGGGATAGTGTCTCAGTTGACTGCACCAGGGAATCCTCAGCAAAATGGTGTAGCAGAAAGAAGAAATTGCACCCTATTGGATATGGTTAGGTCAATGATGAGTCATGCAGCATTACCTTTATCTTTTTGGGGGTATGCCATTGAAACAGCGGCATACATCTTGAACTTGGTACCATCAAAATCAGTACCTAGGACACCTCAAGAAATGTGGACTGGGCGTAAGCTTAGTCTAAATCATCTCCATATTTGGGGCTGTCCAGCTTATGTACTTAATAGTAATGCTTCAAAATTGGAACCAAGATCCGAGTTATGCTATTTCATTTGGATATCCTAAGGGAACCAGAGGTGGGATCTTTTATAATCCTAAGGACCAAAAGGTGTTTATAAGCACCCATGCTAGATGCTTAGAGAATGATGAAATGGTCTAGAAAACACCAGATTCTGAAGTTGTTCTAGATGAGATTTCACAAGAATCTCCAGTAACACCTGTGGTAACTGTGAATGGAAAAGAACAACATATTACACCTAATATATCGGAACATCGTCATAGTGGGAGGACATCCAGGCCTCCTGATGATACTATGGAGAGTCCTTTCAGACTTCTTCAGAGAATCAGGTGGTGGATCCCGTAAGTTATGATGAAGCAGTTTCCGACATAGATGCCGACAAATGGCATAAGGCAGTGGATTCAGAGTTAGAATCTATGTATTCTTACAAAGTCTGGGATCTTGTAGTTGTACCTGAAGGGGTAAAACCTATAGGGTGCAAATGGGTCTACAAGAGGAAAAGAGGAGTTGATGGAAAAGTTGAAACCTTTAAAGCAATGTTGGTGGTGAAAGGTTATACTCAGAAAGAAGGGATCGATTATGAGGAAACTTTCTCACCAGTAGCCATGCTTAAATCCATTAGGATACTTCTTGCCATCGCTTGTCATTATGACTACGAGATATGGCAAATGGACGTCAAGACAGCCTTTCTTAGTGGGGAACTTGATGAGACCATTTACATGACACAACTAGATGGATACATTGCTAAAGGCCAGGAACATATGGTTTGTAAATTAAAAAAGTCCATTTATGGATTAAAATAGGCATCTAGAGCATGGAACATCAAATTTGATTGGGCAATTAAATCTTATGGTTTTGATCAAAATATTGATGAACCTTGTGTGTATAAAAGGTGTAATGGTAATGCTGTAACTTTTTTGGTTCTGTATATGGATGATATCCTACTAATTGGAAATGATGTGGGGATGTTATCATCCATCAAGGTTTGGCTTTCTACTCAATTTCAAATAAAGGATTTAGGAGAAGCTAGTTATGTTCTAGGCATCAAGCTTATACGAGATCGTAAGAACAGAAGGCTAGCCCTATCTCAAGCTTCATTTATTGAGAAGATATTAGTCAAGTTTAACATGCAAAACTCTAAGAAGGCCTTGTTACCTTCTAGACATGGAGTTTATCTATCTCGGGATCAATGTCCTAAAACACCTGAGGAGATAGAGAGCATGAACCGAGTTCCTTATGCTTCAGCAGTTGGAAGTCTCTTGTATGCCATGTTATTTACTAGACCAAATATCTGCTTTGCTATTGGCATGGTTAGTAGATATCAGTCAAACCCTGGACCGGCACATTGGGTCGCGGTTAAGCATATATTCAAATTCCTGCAAGGAACAAAGGATTATGTACTGGAATATCATGCAGATGATCTAATACCATTAGCCTATACAGACTCGAATTTCCAGCCCGACAGAGATTCCAAGAAGTCTACTTCTGGATATGTTTTCACTCTGTCAGGAGGAGCTATTTCATGGAGAAGTGTGAAGCAAAATTGTATTGCTGACTCTACCATGGAGACCGAGTATGTAGCAACATCTGAGGCTGCGAAAGAGGCAGTATGGCTAAGAAAGTTCTTGTTAGACCTAGAGGTTGTGCCGGCAGCTCACAGACCAATAACGTTGTATTAGGACAACAACGGTGCTGTTTCACAGTGCAAAGAGCCCAGGAATCACAAAAAGGGTAAACACATTGAATGGAAATATCATTTGATCCGTGAGTTTATCCAAAGAGAAGATGTAGTAGTTGACAAGATAGCTTCAGCGAAAAACCTGGCAGACCCATTTACTAAGACTCTTTCAGAGAAAGTGTTTGCCACACATTTAGAGTCTTTGGGTATTAGGCTTTGCAGAATCTTTAGTGCAAGTGGGAGATTGTAATTGTAGGATCGATATTATTAAGTGTGGTGTATCCTAGTCCATATTTTCTAAATTATAACTAAGAAAACATGCTAGGAAAATAAAATAACCACATTACACACACAAGAACATGCTTAGGAACATATAGAATATAACTAGTACTTGCAAAAATATATAAAGCTAACCTCTTGAAGCGTGGGGCCTTTGATGAAGCTAAAACCGGTCACGAGCTTTGTTCCCGTTCACGAACAAGGCCACCAAAATATTTACTATAAGGGTGTCACAATAAGCAACTCCCCAGGCTTCTTCCCTATGATTGAAGAGACTTATCTTGAGAGAATAGCCTCTTGTGTGGGAAGAAGCAAAGTAATATGCTTTTGAAAAACTAGAGCAAAAATCACACAATAAGTGTGTACTATGTGTTGTAGTATTTTCTTGCCAAAAAGGAAAAAATCAACTACAAAGTGGAATGCATAAAAGGTGTAGGGTCTTGTCTATTTATAGAGAGAACCTTGGCACCCAAAGTTGCTAAACTTTCAATGTGGGAGAAAATTTCCATGTAGTATTTCCTTTATGAAACTTGTCAATCTTGTCTTGGAAAACTTGTGCAAGTTGTCCACTTGTTTTTGTAGTATTTTGCAAGTTGTCCACTTGTCTTGGAAGACTTAGGCCAAGCCCATTATCCAAGTCCAACACATAGTCCATAATCCATGTGGAGGCCCAAGCCCAATAGGAAACCATCCTAGCCTAATTAGGTTATCTTGGACTTTAAAGAAAGCCCAAACCCAATTTCAAGCTTTGGCCCAATAAGGCTACTACCACAATATGGAATTTGCTCTTTCAAGATTACTCTCTCAAAGTCATTTCAACTAGGGAAGGGACCAAGAAGACACAGTTATCATTGGCTTCCAAAAATAATTAAAAATATCCTTGCCCAATCTAGGCAACATAATAATTATTTTTAACTCCGATCTATTCCACCATAAGATCAAAGTTGCACTCCAAGATAATTGTCATTACCCAAAAGCTTATCACAAAAGAATGTGAACTTTGTCTTTGACCTACTAGATAACCGACCATAATGCCCTTCTATGTATACCCACAGCTAAGACCGGTCCTTTGGCCTGTGTACTATCACCTCCTTAGCTGTATCTTTTTCCGTTGGGTTTCTTGTCCAATTGCCAACCATCCTTGGTCATGGAATCTCTTGATCTCGGGAGCGACCCTTAGGCCATATGACAGACACACCTATAAAGGTAGTATCACTAGATCTAGATTCGGATGATAAATTTGGACAATCCCAAAGGGGGCACATAGATTCCATTTTGCATATGCATGTTCTAATTAATTAGAACTTAGCACTCAATGCACAAGGCTGTTGATCCTAATAAAATAAGATCTCACCCACAGTGAATCAAAGTACTAAACCCTAACTTCATTAGTTCATCCACATATACTCAAGATTAAGAGCAATGATCATTTAGTAGCTGTGAGTGTCTTGTTTTCTTTCTTTGATAGTACGTCTCTAGAAAACATACTCACAATGGTCCTATCCAATACGTGACACACGTACTATTGAGACAAATCCAGAAAGTCCTCCAATGACCTAGGTAGATCACCCTCAAAGAGGAGACTTGCTCAATATAACCTTATCCCAGTAGAGTGCCCAACACTACTATTTGGTTATGGATTCAATTTATGACGTGACTAAATCTAGACTTGGACCGACTGTGCGTCCAGCCTCATTACGTACCCAAGTCATTAGTGCAAGTCAAAGGACCTTCATATATGCATCAATAAAACATAACAAAGATTATATGTAAGAAACTCATAATGCCGTTTAACAAAAATATGATTATTCATTATTTCATATCCAAAATGTCATGCACAAGTGAGCTTTAGGGCATACTAATCCTAACACTTTAACCATAGGGAAGAAGACAAGGGAGTGGCATATTGCGACACCTTTATAGTAAAATTTTTTTTGGTGGCCTTGTTCGTGAGCGGGAACAAAGCTTGTGGTAGTTTTAACTTCATCCAAGGTCCCACACTTCAAGAGGTTAGCTTTACATATTTTGCAAATACTAGTTATGTTCTATATGTTTTTAAGCATGTTCTTGTGTGTGTTATGTGGTTATTTTATTTTCCTAGCATGTTTTCTTGGTAGAATTTTTTGAAAATATGGACTAGGATAGACCACATGTAATATTATCGATCTCACAATTGGTATCGGAGCTAGGTTCACACACAACGTGCTTAGACTATGCATGAATATTTTAGTCATCTTGTGAGTGGCAAGATTAGGAAATTTGTTATGCATATACTTGTGGTTTTATGCTTGTATGTGTAGGTAATATAAAATCCCCTAGATTGTTCGCATGTATGCATGATAGATTTTCATGTACAGTCAACAAAGCTTGGCCATAGGCGATTTTATGTATAAATATTTATGGTTATTGCTTGTAGTTTCATTTGAAAGAAGCATTGGATGTTTTGATATCCTTGTAATGTTTCTTCATGAAGCTTGTATTAGCAAGCAAAGTATATTATTGTAATCTTTAAAGACCAAGGAGAAAAACAAGAAAACAGCATGGAGGAAGACTCTGCCAATTGAGCTTGTCAGTGGACCAGCTCAGTCGACCAACTCCTATTGACCGACGATCGGCTAAGGCAGAAAAAGCTATGAAGTGTGCTGTTTTGTTAAAGATTACAGGGAGCCATCAAAGAGGGATTTTTAACATATCTTGGTGGATGTTTATAATGCATCGATACATGTTTTAACATATTTGCATAAGCATGATTGCCACCTAGAAATATGTCCACTGATTAGTGTTTATAAAAATTGATCAAACCTATGAGTTGTTTCTCAAAGATAGTTAAGTTTATAAGAGTGGCTTAGATAAGATAATTGTAAGCGGCTATGTCTAAAGATACCATGCAATCTCATGACAACATTAAAAGAACTTAACTTGAGATTTACAAATATATATCAACCTAAGGGTCTGTGAACCCAGATTTACGTAAGTAATCTATTATGGTATTGCAATGTTTTAGTAACAGAAAGGGGGTTCACAAAAACCAAAGGGTTTCACAAATCCAAAGCATGTTTAGATCTAAACCAAAAGCAAGAATACCAAAAATAGAAAAAATCCTTATGTTAAAATATTAAGTGGGAGAGGGGACTGGAAATACCCCACGGCTTTTCATATCCGATTCAGGTTAATGGTCCGATTCAGGTTAATGGTAAATGTCATTTACTTTCCCATCAGAAGGTGACACTTTATCTCGATATAACAAGGTGAAACATAAAATTTTATTGAAAAGGGTGTTAGTAAGTTCGGCCATCCCATTAGTGGAGTTCTTCACCAAAGATCGCCTTATGCAACATTGATTAAAGTCACTACCCCATCGGAGGGCTTAAATTAAGAATGTTATGGGGAATAAACATTAGGAATGGGTGTACACTCAACTTAAATGGTAGGTTTAGCTATTCTATCGATACAATTCACTATCAAATTTAAGAAGTCAAATAAAATAGTGATTGAATTATTCAATTGGTTCATATCCAGATAATTGTTAATTCAAATAAGCAATGGCGCTTAACTTAACGTTCATAAGTTCAGCTATCCCATCGTTGGAGTTCTTGTGAGGACGTTGAGACACTGTTACATCAAGTGGTTTAAGGGTTGATCTACTCAAAGGCAAATGATGTAAAAAGTACTTGTATGTTTTATTTCCAAAGATAGCATACATATTATACATGCATCAATTCTATACTCATAAATTAATTATGATTATATTGTTGTATCCAAAAAAGTGTCTTCGTTCAATTCACTAGCTACAATTCTCAAAGAGCACATGCTTACTGGATCGAATTTTATGGACTAGGAACGAAACTTGGACATAGTACTCACAACAGAAGAGTACAAGTATATCTTAACAACGTTTTGTCCTGTTTTGAGGGCTAACTCTTCTAAAGCCCAGAAAGATGCTGAGGCAAAATGGTAGAAAGCCAATAGTATGGCCAAGTGCTATATGATGGCTTCTATGTCAGATATTTTGCAAAGCAAGCATCATCATTTGGAAACTATAAAAGAAATCATGACCTCACTGTCTCGTATGTTTGCTGATAAGAGTAGGCCCGCAAGGCAAGGTGCTCTTAGAGAAATTACGAATCAAATGATGGTAGAAGGAGCATCTGTCAGGAAGCATATGCTTAAAATGATGGACTACTTCAATACTGCCGAGATCCTAGGAGCAAACATAGATGAACAGTCAAAGGTAAACATGATTTTGGAGACTCTACTGTCATCCTATATCTAGTTCAAACTTAATTATAATATAAGCAAGATGAACATGGATATGATAGAATTAATGAAAGAGCTCCTAGCTGCAGAAGCCATAATGAAAAATAAAGGCCACACAAATATAGTTCAAGCATCCACTTCTGGACTTAACTCAAAAGGACGAAAGTTCAAAGGAAAGGAAAAGCAAAAATGTGGTCAAGGGAAAAAGAAGAAAAATGGTGAATAGGCCAAGCAGTTAGTAGGTAAAAAGCCCAAGGGAAAATGCTTTAAATGTGACCTAAAAGGACACTGGAAAAAGGATTGCCCGAAGTACTTGGCACAAGGCCAAATAGGTACACCTCTTTTGTTCTACATTAAAACCTGTTTAGTGGTTGATTCTACTGATTCTTGGATTTTAGACTCTGGAGCCACTAACCATACTTGCAATTCTTTGCATTGGTTTCAGGAAATGAGGAACTAGCTAAAGGGGAATTTGCTCTGAGGATAGGTAATGGAGCAAAAGTATGGGCTGCTGCAGTAGGAGGAATGTGCTTAAATTTTCCATATAATAGGAAGTTATTTTTGAACAATATTTATTATGTTCCAGATGTATGTAAAAACCTTATCTCTATTTCACAATTAATATTAGATGGTTTTTGCATTAATTTCCATTCTAGTGTTGATATCAGTAAAGATGGAAATATTATTTGTTCCGATAGCATGCATGATAATTTGTTCTATATGAAACCTATTACAAATTCATTGCATAATATAGAATGAACTAATTCCCAAAAAAGAAAGGTTTCTTCGACCAATGATACTTATCTTTGGCACTTACGCTTAGGACATATTAGTCTAAAGCAAATTCGGAGATTAGTCGAGGAGAGGCATCTTAGCTCATTAGATCTCAAAGATCTACCTCCGTGTGAAACTTGCCTCAAAGGAAAGATGACCAAACGGTCATTTTATTCTAGAGGAGAAAGGGCCAAAGAAGTATTGGGATCGGTTCATACCGATGTGTGTGGTCCTATGAGCAAACCAACACGAAGAGGTTATGAGTATTTCATTACCTTTACTGATGATTACTCTAGGTACGGATATGTATATCTGATGTGATGCAAGTCTGAATCCTTTGAGAAATTCATAGAGTTCAAGGCTGAAGCGGAGCGAAAATTAGATAAATGTATTAAAGCCTTTCCACTTGATCGAGGTAATAAATACCTCTTGGGTGAGTTCAGAGACTATCTTACACAAGGAGGGATTGTGTCTCAATTGACTGCACTAGGGACTCCCCAGCAAAATAGTGTAGCAGAGAGAAGAAATCATACCCTATTAGATATGGTTAGGTCAATGATGAGTCATGCATCATTGCCTTTATCTTTTTGGGGGTATGCCCTTGAGACAGCAGCATAATCTTGAACTTGGTACCATCTAAATTAGTACCTAGGACACCATAAGAAATGTGGACCAGGCATAAGCCTAGTTTAAATCATCTCCATATTTGAGGTTGTCTAGCTTATGTACTTAATAGTAATGCTTCAAAGTTGGAACCAAGATCTAAGTTATGCTATTTTATTAGGTGAACCAGAGGTGGGATCTTTTATAATACTAAAGATCAAAAGGTGTTTATAAGCACCCATGCTAGATACTTAGAGAATGGTGAAATGATCTAAAAAACACCATATTCTAAAGTTGTTCTAGAAGAGATTTCACAAGAATCTCTTATAAAACCTGTTCTAACTGTAAATGAAAAGGAAAAGCATATTACACCTAATATATCAGAGCTTTGTCATAGTAGGAGGATATCTAGGCCTCTTGATAGATACTATAGAAAGTCCTTTCAGACTTATTTAGAGAACCAGATGGTGGATCCCACAAGTTATGATGTAGCAATTTTTGACATAGATGCCAACCAATGGCATAAGGCAATGGGTTCAGAGTTAGAATCTATGTATTCTAATAAAATATGGGATCTTGTAATTGCATCTGAAGGGGTAAAACCTATAAGGTGCAAATGGTTCTACAAGAGGAAAAGAGGAGTTGATGGAAAAGTTGAAACCTTTAAAGTAAGGTTGGTGTCGAAAGGTTATACTCAGAAAGAAGGGATCGAATATGAGGAAACTTTCTCACCAGTAGCCATGCTTAAATCCATCAGGATATTTCTTGCATCGTATGTCATTATGATTACGAGATATGGCAAATGGACGTCAAGACAGCTTTTCTTAATGGAGAGCTTGACGAGACCATTTACATGACATAACCAGATGAAAATGTTGCCAAAGGCTAGGAACATATGGTTTGTAAGTTAAAAAAGTCCATTTATGTATTAAAGCAGGCATCTAGAGCATGAAACATCAAATTTGATTGTGCAATTAAATCTTATGGTTTTGATCAAAATATTGATGAACCTTGCGTGTATAAGAGGTGTAATGGAAATGCTGTAGCTTTTCTAGTTCTATATGTGGATGATATCCTACTTATTGGAAATGATGTGGGGATGTTATCATCCATCAAGGTTTGGCTTTCTACTCAATTTCAAAAGAAAGATTTAGCAGAAGCTAGTTATGTTCTAGGTATCAAGCTTATGCGAGATCATAAGAACAGAAGGCTAGCCCTATCTAAAGCTTCATTTATTGAGAAGATATTGGTCAAGTTTAACATGCAAAACTCTAAAAAAGCCTCATTACCTTCTAGACATGGAGTTTATCTATCTCGGGATCAATGTCCTAAAACACCTGAGGAAATGGAGAGCATGAAGCGAATTCTTTATGCTTCAGCAGTTGGAAGCCTTATGTATGCCATGTTATGCACTAGACTAGATATTTGCTTTACTGTTGGCATGGTTAGTAGGCATCAGTCAAATCCTGGATCGACACATTGGGTTGCGATTAAGCATATATTCAACTTCCTGCAAAGGACTACGGATTATGTGCTAGAATACTAGGAAGATGATCTAATGCCATTAGCCTACACAGACTCGGATTTCCAGTCTGGTAGAGATTCCAGGAAGTCTACCTCTGGATATGTTTTTACTCTATTAGAAGGAGCTATTTCATGGAGAAGTGTGAAGCAAAATTTTACTGCTAACTCTACCATAAAGGCCATGTATGTAGCAGCATCTGAGGCTGAGAAAGAGGCAGTATGGCTAAGAAAGTTCCTTTTAGACCTAGAGGTTGTGCCAGCAGCTCACAGACCGATAACATTGTATTGTGACAACAACGGTGCTATTTCACAGTGCAAAAAGCCCAGGAATCACAAAAGGGCAAACACATTGAACGAAAATAACATTTGATCCGTGAGTTTATCCAAAGAGAAGATGTAGTAGTTGAAAAGATAGCTTCAGTGGAAAACCTGATAGACCCATTTACAAAGACTCTTCCAGAGAAAATGTTTACCATACATTTGGAGTTTATGGGTATTAGGTTATGCAGAAGTGATCTTTAGTGCAAGTGGGAGATTGTTAGGATTAGTACGTCCTAAAGCTCACTTGTATATAATATTTTGGATGTTAAACAATGTATAATTATTTTGTTAAATGGCATTATGAGTTTCTTACGTATTATCTCTAGTATGTTTTATTGATGCATGTGTAAAGGCCCCTTGACTTGAACTAATGACTTGAGTGCGTAGTGAGGTTGGACGCACATTAGGTCCAAGTCTAGATTTAGTCGCATCATAAATTGAGTCTGTAATTGAATGGTGGTGTTGGGCACTTTACCGAGATAAGGTTATATTGAGCAAGTCTCCTCTTTAAGGGTGATCTACCTAGGTCATTAGAGGACTTTTCAGATTTGTCTCAATAGTACATGTGTCACGTATTGGACAGGACCATTTTGAGTATGTTTTCTGGAGACGTACTATCAAAGAAAGAAAACAAGATACTCACTGCTACTGAATGACCATTGATCTTAATCTTGAGCATATGTGGATGAACTAATAAAGTTAGGGTTTTACTTTGATTCACTTTGGGTGAGATCTTACTTTATTAGGATGAACAGTCTCGTGTGTTGAGCGCTAAGTTCTAATTAATTGGAACATGCATATGCAATATAGAATCTATGTGCCCTTTTTGGGATTGTCCAAATTTATCATCCGAATCTAGATCTAGTGATACTACCTTTATGGGTGTATCAGTCATATGACTTGAGGGTTGCTCCTAAGATCAAGAGATTCCATGACCAAGAATGGTTGGCAATAGGACAAAGAGCCCAAAGGAAAAGATGTAGGTAAAGAGGTGATAGTACAAAGGCCAAAGGACCGTCTTTAGCTATAGGTATTCATAGAGGGGCATTGTGGTCAGTTATTTAGTAGGTCAAAGACAAAGTTTGCATTCTTTTGTGATAAGCTTTTGGGTAATAGCAATTATTCTTGAAGTGCAACTTTGATCTTATGGTGGAATAGATCGGAGTTAAAAATAATTATTATTATGTCTCCTAGATCGGGCAAGGACATTTTTTATTATTTTTGAAGGTTAATTATGTCTTCTTGGCCCTTTCCCTAGTTGAAATGACTTTGAGAGAGTAATCGTGAAAGAGCATATTTCACATTATAGTAGCAGCCTTATTGGACCAAAGCTTGGAATTGGGTTTGGGCTTTCTTTAGAGTCCAAGATAACCTAATTGGGTTTAGATGGTTTCTTATTGGGCTTGGGCCTCCACATGGATTATGGACTATGTGTTTGGCTTGGATTGTGGGCTTGGCCCAATCTTCCAAGACATGTGCTAGAAAGTTACTACAAGAAAAATTCAAATTGTACAAGTAACTTCCATGACATGTGGCAAACATTTACTACTACAAAAGAGTTTTCCACATGGAAAGTTTACAAGGTTTAGGTGCCAAACTTTCCTATACATACACAAGATCTTAAACCATTTCTGGCATAAAAAATTTTGTAGTCGATCTCTTCCATTTTGGCAAGAGAATACTAAAACACATAGTACACACTTATTATGTGGTTTTTTACTCTAGATTTTCAAGAGCATATTACTTTGCTTCTTCCCACACAAGTGGCTATTCTCTTCAGATAAGTATCTTTAACCATAGGGAAGAAGACAAGGGAGTTGTATATTGCGACACCCTTATAGTAAAATTTTTTTTGGTGGCCTTGTTCCTGAGCGGGAACAAAGCTCGTGACAATTTTATCTTCATCAAAGGTCCCATGCTTCAAGAGGTTAGCTTTACATATTTTGCAAATACTAGTTATGCTCTTTATGTTCTTAAGCATGTTCTTGTGTGTGTTATGTGGTTTTTTTTTTTTTTCCTATCATGTTTTCTTGGTGGAATTTTTTGAAAATATAGACTAGGATATACAACATGTAATATTATCAATCCTACAGGTGTCCATCATCCTTCTTGGATCCTTAGCCTAATTTAGCCATCTTAGATAGTGTGAACTCCTCTTGGCACCTCCAAGCCTTAGACGCTATGCTCCATCATCCATGGTCACTACTACCTCTAAGATTTGCTTGCAACGTTCTTCGATTGGTTGCAAATTACATGTAAAAGCTACTAGGATCTGTCCTGACCTATTACGTGATCAATAAGCTTAGAATTTGACCAAATACAAGGCCTAAAACCTTTCTAAGCTCAAGAAAATTGCACAAATATATTACCACCCAAAACCGCCTATGGTTTTAAATTTCAATTGTACAAGATTTCTCATTCAATAGACAACTGAACCATCATGGAGAAGACTTAAGACCTACATGATTAGCATAAACAACTACAAGCATCATATTCATAAAATGATCTTTATCTCGCCACCAATGATACATTCTTTAGTGAATCTTTTCACTATTAAAGTTCTAGTTGATCCTTAAGCATGTGTAATGGTAACCAATCTCTGAGACTACTTGAAAGGATTGATTTGGGTGCATGTTTACTAACCTTCGGTTATTTTTTTATTACCATAAATCAGTCTTAGTGGAGCAGAGATTCAACATGTCATAAAATCATGTTCTACACATCATAGAAAAAAAAACTATCATAGATGGGGCAAAATGATCTTTATACCTTTGGAGCGAGAGGGCTTTTGAGAAGCACCACACAAATTAAAGTTTAAAACCCGCAAGAAACTCAAGATAAGATGATGAATAATGCTAGGCTTACTCTCGATATTCTATACTATTTTGAATCGATTTTAGATTTGAGCAAAACAATGTTCATTAGTGGTAGAACTTGTTTGTATATTAATTTGCCTAAAATTCTTTAATGACCAAATATGAGACAGCTTTTGAGAGAACTTTCTTTTTTTTCTCTTTCTTTAGCTTAGCCAAGGGAATGTTTGGAATGATTAATGGGTTTGGCCAAGGGTGCTTGAAAATGTAGATATTTTGTAAGACAAAGTCATGCATATAATTCTTAAGTCAAAGCATTTGACATATAATCCCAACACAACTGCTAAGAATTGGAAGATCTTAGGAAAAAGAAGATATGATCTATCTCTCGTCTCTAACTTTCGCATTTCAAATTAAATCTTACTTTAACTTAGTCACGCACCACACACCCTTAGTCCTTCCCTAGTCCAAATTTAGGCAGCCCAATTCAAGGTCACGAGCCATGAGTTGAACCAAAATCATTGAATCTTAGAATTAAGATAATTGAATTATCTATTAAATCCATGGTTCAATTGACAAGATTTGAAGGATAATAGTGTCATTTATACAAGTACATATGCCTAAACATTATAGAAGAGATTAAACACTATAATTATGGACGATGCATTAATTTTGAATTAGTAAGAAATAGAATAAATCAATTTCTTGTAATCAAAAGTTCTAATGCAAGTCAAACTCTCCCAATTTAGAAACTAGCCAAAATAGAAAAAACCAAGACAATGATAACTTGATCAAAAACAACAATAACTAGTAGAGGGACCAAAAAAAAACATAACTACCTTGGCTTCCAAAATGAAAATGCCCTTGCCAACCCTTATGCGACATTAAGACCATTTTGACCTTGATCTATTACACCAAAAGACCAAAGCCATATTCCAAGGACAATTACTAATTATCAGAAGCTCGTCACATGCAATTGTGATCTTTGTTTTTGCTTTAGTAAGCAAAATGACTAAAATGTCTCTCTATGTATACTCATAGTTAAGACTAGTCTTATAGATGTACTATCATCTTGTTAACTACATCTAAATCTTTGTATCTCTAGCCTAATTGAACAGTCACCTACCGATCATAATACACGTAATCTAGGGGGTGACCCACTAGCAAAATGATAGATATACCCTTGAAGGGATATATCACTAAGGCCTAGGATTTTATGACCAAGTGCACGAAAACCAATAGGGCACATACATTCTAATATTGGATATGTATGTACCAACTGATCAAAACACAACATCCAACACACAAAGTGATTGACCTTAGCTAAGTAAGACCTCGTCTATAGTGTATCAAAGTGTTAAACCCAAGCTTTGTTAGATTATCCACATATGCTCAAGATTGAGAGCATTGGCCACTTAGTAGCAATAAGTATATCCTTTCAATCTTTGATAGTATAGTCATGAGAAAACAAACTCATTGTGATCCTACCTAATGACCTAGGTCGGTCACCTAATAAATGCACTACATAGCCAAGTCTAGAAAGGCCTTTAATGACCTAGCTCAGTCACCTTAATAAGAAGACTTGCTTGCTATAGCCTTATTATAGCAAAGTGCCGAGTACTTTCATATGACTATTAACTTATTTATAAGAACACTATGACTAAACTTGGAACTATTATGTGTCCAGCATCACAACACATCCAAGTTGTTAGTTTATGTCATAAGGCCTTTACATATGCATCACATGACATTCATTTTAAGGTAATATATGAAGAGAATTCAGAAATAACATTGATTATGCAAGTTATTACAATGTCTAATAATGTGCTTCTACTCAAGCATGTAAATATATGCAAAGTAAAATACCCAATTCAAGTTAAATACTCACAAGTAGGCAAGGTTGTTGCAATATAGAGTGCACAAGCGAGGTCGATCTCCACAAGGAGGCCCTTTAGCTTGGTC
The DNA here is from genome assembly GCA_028554755.1 of Cordia subcordata. NCBI lineage: Eukaryota > Viridiplantae > Streptophyta > Magnoliopsida > Boraginales > Cordiaceae > Cordia > Cordia subcordata. Next base: position 5,281,056 of record JAPTOF010000009.1, read on the forward strand.
TCTTCGATTAGCATGCTTTGGATGAGTTACATGTGGATGTGTGATTCATTTTGGGTTATTAGACGGGATGAAGCTTTAAATAGCTGTGAGCATGTGATTGATTTAGGTTTTTGGATGGAATGGGGCTCTCAATAGCCAAACTAGAACTGACCAGGGTGTACGGAAGATGATCAAGCTAAGGAAAAAGATTAAAGCTCAATTAGGAAGGAATTAGAGGTGATTGCTTCTTGTAGATGGGCTTTAGATTCTAACCTTGTTTTCAGCTATTGATAGTTTAAGAACAATAATCAGGGTCATTGTTAATTATGCTTTCTCTAATTACTGGTGCACTCTTATCCCTAAATGGCATCTTTAGAGCATAGGTTTGTCCTACCCAATTAGAGCATTAAAGTTTAACTAACTAAGTCCTATTATGGTATTTGATCGCTATTCATGAGCATAAGCCAAAATAGCACATAAACGGACAGGTCGTGTGTAATACGATGTGTACGAGTGTAGGGAAAAATTCATGGGGAGGCTAAACGTGAGTGGTGTCCTAGGTCAAGTACGTCTTAAAAGGCTACGTGTTAGGTCTTTAAACTACTATCTATTCGGGATTTTTGGTTTAAAGGGAGCTTGAGGAAGATAATCCTAATCTAAAAGTAAGAAAATAAAAGGTGAGTGTATGTGTGTGATGAGGGAATCAAGCGATCTAAGGGAGTCAAATGTCAGCAATAAGGACTAGGGTGATTACAACTCACAAACGGGTAATAACTACTTCTCATCAAGGTTGCTTGATGGATTATTTAGGTTGCTCTTATCTGGACGTTTAATTAACCTCCTAGTGGTCCTCATAGAACTCAGTGTGGGTTCATCCCTAAGCATATCTACCAAGAGCTAAGGCATGGTTTTTATGACCTAGGCATCAGGGCTAGTTAGTTAGGTTCTAGGTGACTTAGATCGATCTAAACCTAGCATCCAAATCGTTAACTGGATTTAAAGCCAATACCTAGACTGTCTAAGGTCAGCTAACCTACCCTAAAACTCATAAGCTAAGTTCAAGCTAAGGGAGAGTCAACCTAGGCTAGCCATTAGTTATGCATCATCAATCGTCATGACAATAGCGAGAATTATCAATTAAGCACAAAGCATACACATCTAAGGTATGGTGTTTGAGAATATACTGGCCTATTCTGCTACCAAGTACATAGACATACTTAGATTACACCAATTTAAGCAATAGCACCCGACATGTAAGTAATAGAAGCTATTTATGCTATTAAGTATGCAAATAACACAGAAAGACATGTATATAGGCATACCCACTTTATGTAATCACCACACAAACACATAGACATGCTAGCACAATGATTTTGAAATGGTTAATAGCAAAATAAACTTCAATATACATATGTAATATCATTGAGGCATTTCTACAAACACGTAGATATAAATGTAAATTTCCCACCTAAGCATAAAGGTTATATATATAAATCCATCAAGTGCCCATTGCACAAGAGTAGTAATCAATCCATAATACAAGATATAATCACCCTACAAAGCTCTACTTACATGAAGATTAAACTAGGATAATAGAGAGAAAGAAATTGACCCTTTTATTCATAGTCATGCCTTTACAATCTGAGAGCTAATGCCCAAATCCTTGTGTTTGATCCTCCTAAGATGCTTGATTCCAAGTGTTTATGTGTTTGGGCGAGTGTGTGTAAGATGGATGAGAGAGGAATTAGGGTTTTTTGAGATGGTTGTGAAAGAATATACTTCTTACTCATAAAATGACCAAATGAGGGCTTATCGAGCCAAAAATCACACAATATCGATTGATTGTCTCCAAGGGGTCTATCAGCCACCTAGACGATGATACATTTTAGTTTTGGTAGCTAAATAAGGGGGTCAATCATCTCTTTGATGCCATTCAGCGGGTACTCCATGTTTGCGCTCTTTCGGCTTCGTTTTCACTCTGTTTTGCTTCCAGCTGCCTTGCCCTTTGTCCGAAAGCTTCCTAACTTGTTTTTCTTCCACTTCTTCTTCAAATATGCTTCCTAATGTTTTAGTTCTATGTACATGTATGTATTGCATTCTTATTCTTTCTTGAGGGGTTTTGTGCTTCATTAGGTGTATTAGTATAGTGTTTAGGTCATACTTGTACATATTAGGGTTTACATGTTCCTAGTTGAATGTAGGATGTAAATGTTACACGAATGCATGCTTATTGCTTTTAGGTGAAATTTGAAGCAATACTCAGAGGTCAGAAGAATGAAGATTTTATGATCGGGCAAAGCTAGGGCTGATTTGGATGAGAAGAAATAAAGAAAGAGCTATTTGGAAGCTTCGGGAAGAAGAATAAAGCAATTGGCCGAAACCGAGAACAATTGGAGCAGAATTAGGAGTTTGCATCCTTTGAGGGAGTGGAAAAATCTTGGACATTTTTATTGGGAGGAAAGATGAAGAAAAATGGCCTTAGACGTGCCCAAAAGTAATACAAGGCCACAGAAAAAAATCACGTGCCAATTAGAGCCAAAATGAGCAAGATATGAGAAAAACAGCTGAAGGATTCCCCTACCCAAGGCTGGCTGGCTGACTGGCCTAGAGACCGGCCCTAACTAGAATGCAACTTATTTTGGTCAGCCTCACTTGATTTTAGGTCGGGAGACTGACCTGGGGACTGGGTTTTGTAGCAGAATGGCCTATTTAAGCTTATTTTGAGCTCGTTTTATATATCTTTCACCCCATACTCACACACCCATTTCCCTAAACCCTAAAACCACCTCTCACACAAACTTTTAAACACATTTTAGCACTAGGAATCAAGCCTTTAAGAGGATCAAATACAAGGATTTTGGCATAGCTCTTGGATTGTAAAGATATGGCTTTGGATAAAAGGGTAGCCTTTTGTCTCTTTTTTAGCCTAAGTTAATTTATGTTATTAACTAAGGATAAAAGAGATTATTACACTACTGTTATGGGTATTTGATGGATTTATATATATATGCTTGCACTTAGGGTTTTGATTGGCAAATTTACATTCATGTCTATGTGTTTGTAGAAATGTCTCAATGATGTCACATATGTATATTGAAGTCTATTATGCTATTAACCATCTCTAAATCATTGTATGAGTATGTAGTAGTGTTTGTGTAATGATTACATGAAGTGGGTATGATTATATACATGTCTATGTGTGTGTTTACATACTTAATAGCATAAATAGCTTCTATTGCTTACATGTCGGGTGCTATTGCACAAATTGGTGTAATCTAAGCATGTCTATATGTTAAGTAGTAGGATAGGTCAACTTATCCTCAAACGCCATGCCTTAGATGTGTATGCTTTGTGCTCTAACATTCATACCCGCTATTGTGATGACGATCGATGGTGCTCAAATAATGGCTAGCCTATGTCGAGTCTTCCTTAGCTTTAAATGCAGCTAACGAGTTTCAAGGTAGGTTAGTTGACCATAGACTGACTCGATCTTGGTTTTAAACCCAGCCAATGGTTTAAACACTAGAGTTAGATTGATTTGAGTCAGCTAGTACGTTGATTAGCTAGCCCTAATGCCTAGGTCATAAGGACCACGCCGTAGCTCTGGGTAGACGCGCCTAGGGACGGACCCACACCAAGTCCTAGGGTTTCCATTAGGAGGTTAATTAAAGGTCTAGACGAGAGCAACTAAATACATCCACTAAGCATCCCTAGATAGATGTAGTAATTACCCTTAGGCAAGATGCAATCATCCTAGTATCCATTTCTACGCGTTTAACTCCCTTAGATTGTTTGATTCTCTTGTTTCACTCACATACCTTTTATTTTCTTGTCCTTAGATTAGGTTTTCTTTTCCCGAGCTCCCCTCAAACTAAAAACCCAAAAATATCATAATTTAGGGACCTAACACTTAACTTTTTAGGACGCATATAGCTTTAGACACCAGTCACATCAGACCTCCTCGTGGATTTGACCCCGCATTGGCACACACCATCTTACATGCGACCCGTGCACTTGCGGGCTATTTAGGCTTGTACTCTAAAATAACGTATCACTTCCAATCCTTGCCCAAACTATCTCCATCTTCATTAAGCTCTAAACATTTCTCAAACTCACTTAAAATAAGCAATAAGCGCTTATTAGTGTAGCATTTATGTTCTAAGCTCAACTATGAACATGTTAACCCTAATATGCACAAGTATGGCCTAAATGCTATACTAATACACCAATTGAAGCACAATACACCTCAAAACAAGAATAAGAATGCAATTTGTAAACACACACAAAACCAATACATCAACAACCACAAACCTTCTCCTTGCTTGTCCCTAAACAAACCCAAACCTAAGTCTATCTCTAAGTTGGTACAAAGGGTTGCCTAAAGGATTGACTTGTTATTTCAATGAATCTAAGAAGCATGAAGGGGCCATTCTTATTTTAAAAGGATTTCCAAGCCTTTTGGATCCTTCCCTTACTCACAAAGGGTTTCCCACCTCACAGGAAGTTCCTAGTAGCTTTAACCATCACAAGCTTAAGGTTCTAGCACACGCACTTGAGATGTTGATATCTTGTGTCCCACGACTAACTTAGCGTGTGTACAAACACAATGGCTCGCAAGATAGTGTAAGAGCCTTATTCGCAATACAACAAAAGAACAAAAAGGTAAACTTGTACCAAGTCGACATTGTGTCACTTAAGCACTTATACAATGAACTTCACATTTTCATATTTTTGTTTCCTTTTGGCTTTTTTTTGCATTATACCATACATACATGCATATATATACATATATATATTCAAGCTTTTTTCCTTTTTCCGTTTTTTGGATTTTTCATCAATTCATAACATAAGCAAAAAGAAAAGAAAAAGAAAGGCTAAGTGGTGTGTGTTTAAAACCCGCAAGTGTATAGATTGTGTCTAGTATAGTGGATACGTACGGGTATCGTCTCCACCGAGAGTCTATCTTAGTTTGGTCTCTTCGTGCTCGGTGCCTAAAACTAGTTACGTGCATGTGTATGCTTTCTTTAGGCTCAAAAGGAGCTCGAGGGAAGGAAAATAAACCTAAGCCAACCTACTCTAATAGAGGTACCTAGGGTGCCAAACTAAGGAAATAAAGCTCTACAAGGTTGAAAGAGATCTCGGGTGATTGCATTGCATCTAGACTCGGGCTATTATAATGATTTGGTCTATCTATGGCTCGGTTGCTCTTTAGAGTTCTTAATTAATTAACCTCGAGTTTAATTAACTAAAATTCTCTTTGGTGTTAATCAATGTCCTACTTGAACGACTAACCTGTTAGTATTGTTTTAGACTAGAGATTAGACTCCTAGAACATTAACTAGTGCTAGTAGGTACCTTATTAGTATTGTTTCAGACTAGAGGTATACTCCTATCACACAAGTCATTAATTAAGCAAATCAATCAACACACTTAGTTGCAAATAGGACTCATGTTGTTAGCATAGATTAAGGCTAGGGTGACACTACTACCGTTAGTGTTTAAGTAGAAAATAACACATACAACTTCACTTAAGCATTTTAACAAACACATAGACATGTTTGATTATCAACGTACAAACATATTGATTCATGCCATTAATCAATGTAAAGAAGCATGTATTAATAGCCAAAGATATTCAAAAATCAATATTCATAACCCTAATCTAATATACAACAACAAACACCCAATGATCTAGCCTAATCTAGCAACATATTTATAAGAAATAGAAAGAGAACAAGAAGAACTCCCCTAAATCTTGCTTCCAAATCCGTACAAATCCTTCAAATTCTTGTTAGATTCTTCAATCCTAACTTGGTGTGGGGTTTGGATGGTGGTTTAAGGTGTTTATTAGAGTAGGAAAAGGGTTAGGGTCTTATTAGGGTTTGAAAATTGAAGTTCCTCCCTTGAAAATGAGCTGAAACGAGCAATTTATAGACAACTTCAATGCATAGCCAGTCGACCAGCTCCTTGATGAACTCGACTGGCTAACTAATGAGGGCTTTCTAACTTGGCCGGTCGACCTAGCCAGTCAACCGACTCTTCTTCAAGGTTGTCCGACTAGGTCAAAATGCTCCTTTCTTCAATCCTTTTTTTCCGATCTTCATTCGTTAGCTCATTTCTTCCTCGTGTAAGCTTAAACCCTTCCAAAATACTCCTAAAACATGGAATATAACACTTAGTGTAGAATTTATGCATCCAAATAAATTATGCACAAATATTAATAGTAATGCATAAGCCCTATACTAAATGCACTCAATTATGCTCTAAACACTTCTAAACATACATGCAAAAACTAGATGCAAACACGCACAAATGACACACATCACTAAGGCACACTAAAAAGAACTAATTAAGAAAGGGACACTCATATCAATGCCCTTTTTAACCAGTTTTTCCAACCAACCCATGGGGTAGCTACAAGGTGCATTCTTAAAAGAGCTCACTCCCCACAACTTTCAAGTGCATTTCCTCTAAGTCTCAGATCTCCTTCCACTTTATTTACTCCCCATAATGCAAACTTATCTCTATCAATCAATTAAGTCAATCCCAAGTGCCAACACTCCAATCAACCAAGAGACAAACAACTCTATATGCATTAAAAAAATTAAAAAATTTTCACCATTTTAAGCAAATAATACACATCTACCCTAATCAAAGCATAAAACAAGAAAACCAAACTCCCATACCCCCAAACCTAAACTTTGCTTATCCTTAAGCAAATAAAATGATACTACTCAACAAGCAAATGGGCAACACAAAGCAAGTATGTGTGGTGGGGATAGGATAGATATAAGGGGACAAGTGGAGAAAGGATAGATACAACTTTGTGTTCATTTGAAGCTCTCCAATGCCAATAGATAATGATTCAACTACTAATCCCTGTTTCTCAACAAATTATAAACACTCAAAGCACATTATTAGTAGCAATGCCATGTGAGCTCGCATTGACATCATTTAATGATAAACAAGGTATATAAAGAATGAAAAATTGATAGAAATGAGGATCAACACTTAGAAGGGCGAAAAGGAAAAAAAAAAGCAAATGAAAATCAAAGAACGATAATACTAAAAGCAAATAAAAAAAAAGAAAATCAAGGAAAACAAATGGAATATAAACATGTCTAAGGTGCCTCCTAGTAGCTAGATTTAACGCGTCCAATTAGGCGCTAATGTTAGAGTAACCCGTGTTTAAAATTACAAGGCACAAATTATTGGATATTCAACCAAGCATAAATAGTAAATGGAAAAGGGTCATGCATCATATAATGGGGTGATGAATGCACAATGCACCCATTTTCAATATCCTACCCCAAATCATCAAATGAAAATGTGTGTACTAGTATGGAAGGTGTTATGCATAAATGTGGTAGATCATGCCCTATTTGCTCCTTAATTAACCATCCCATGGTCTTCTTCTGATAATCAAGGGCTAGAAACCCGCCCTCCCTATGGCTCGAAGATAGGTCTAATGCATGCAACATAGGAGAAGGGTTATTTAACCTAGATGGAAATGTTCTAAACTAGATGACACAAACGTGAGCCTCAAAGAGAGAGACTTAACAGAATGGGAATGAGGAGTAGGAACAACATCTAGAGAATGAGGAGCAATGATAAGGGAAGTGGACGTACTATACTCTTCTTCTCTACAAGATATAACATGATCAAGCCTAAGCCATTATAACTCCTCATGAGGGGTGGATTCAATCTTAATGAGATGTCTCTTCCACAAAGATTCATCAAACATCCAAAAAGACCCAGTGATCATTCTTCCAGCACAATAATCCTTAACTCCAAGAGTCTTGCCATTTGAAGACTTTAAAAATGATGTTTTGTTCTCCCTAGTTGATGACTCTAAACGTTCACTAGATAAAATCTCTTCAAATTCATCCATACATTCATTGCTAGTAGGTGTCATCCCACTATCTTGCTCTTTATATAGGGTTAGCACAAATAGGGGATACAAAGGACTCAATGGATTCAGGGTCATGCAAACAAGAATGCTCAAGGGAGGTATGTACCCTGGACTTCCTAGATGTATACTCAAAATGCAAATGAGTGCTATGCACATGAGACTTAACCTCTAAGCGTGTATGAAGTGTAGAATGAGAAGAAAGGATAGGCTCATATGACTCAATAGAGGACGTTGAAAGCTTAGGAGGATAAGGTACTACTTCCTTTAAAACATACCCATAAAAATCATCAAGGACCAAACTATCATCAAGCTCATGCTTATCCTCACTACATGATGTTATCTCTCTATCAACTTCTCTTTCTTGTTGTCTCTCCAATGCATCATCATTTTCACCTCTATTTTCTCTCATCTCTAGGTCTCTCTCTCATCTCTTCAACCTAGTCTAAAGATATTTCAAGACTTCTAACCAGGGGTTGTTCACTCTTAACCATTCTTCTTAAGTACTCATCTCGATTATCAACTTGTTGCCTCATGCGATCTTGGTGCTCTTGGTTAGATTGCAAAAGGTATATGAGATAGTTAAGCTTTTGACTACATGAAAGAGACCTAAAAGAAGAAAGTTCTTCTGAGTTGAGATAGGAAAGATCTTGGTTGAAAACAATAAAAACTCCATCACCAAAAGACTTGGATGAAGTGTAGGTAGGAAACGACAATGCGGGAGGCGAATTTTCAAAGCAAGGAGGTGGACGATATAAATAGTCATCTTGACCCCAATATAAAAATGCATGAGATTGCTCCCCAGAGTCATGATTTGTAGCTGTAAATGCGTGCATGGTTACTAGAGGTGTTGGGCATTGTATGCAATCGGGAACGATGATGGTAAAAGGTAGGACAAGTACTAGAAACATCAGCACGACTTCCGCAATGATTGCAATAAGAAGAATATGCATCCCTATAGTCATGATTTCTAAATAATGATGTATGAGATGATGCATGACTATAGGAGTCATAGTTAGCACTGGCCCCAGATTAGGGATTATCATAGAGACAACAAATGGTTCTATGCCAATGACTTCTACACAAGTGACAAGCATTAGGAACACATTCGGGTGGTGGGGAAAAGGATACAAGTGACCACTATGATGCATTAGGATCATTCATGATTAATTGACATAAGTAAATCTCATCACAATGCTCAAAAATTATTTTTTAGATTCTTTTGTTGTTCAAAACAAAGAAAAACATGAAAACAAAAGATAAAACGACATGTAACAAGGTAAGACAAACAAAAAAAAGAAACCAAACAATTGTTGCCTTCCCGAAAACAGTGCCAAGAACTTGATCATTATCTGTAAGCACAAACCTAAATAGCCCGCAAACGCACAAGTCGTGTATAGTATGGTATGTGCGAGTATAGGGTTGAATCCATGGGAAAGCTAAACGTGAGTGGTGTCCTCGATCAAGTGCGTCCAAAAAGGCTACGTGTTAGGCCTCTAAACTATTTTCTTTTTGGGATTTTTGGTTTACAGAGAGCTCGAAAAAGATAAACATAATCTAAAAGTAAGAAAATAGAAGGTGTATGTGTGTGATTGGGAAATCAAGCAATCTAAAGGAGTCAAATGTCAAAAATGAGGACTAGGGTGATTGCGACTTGCAAATAGGTGATTACTACTTCTCGTTAGCGTTGCTTGATGGATTGTTTAGGTTTCTTTTGTCTAGATCTCTAATTAACCTCCTAATGGTACCCTAGGACTCGGTGTGGGTCCATCCTTAGGCACGTCTACCTAGAGCTATGCATGGTCCTTATGACCTAGGCATTAAGGCTACTTAGTTAGGGTTCTAGCTGACTTAGGTCGATCTAACCCTAGCGTCTAAACTGTTGGCTAGGTTTAAAGCCAAGACCTAGTCTGTCTAAGGTCAAGTAACCTATCTTGAAAACATTATCTAGATTTAAAGCTAAGGGAGACTCGACCTAGGCTAGCCGTTAGTTATGTACCAATGATAGTCATCACAATAACGGGAATTACCCATTAAGTGTGAAGTATACCCATCTAGGGTATGGTGTTTAAGAATATACTGGCCTATTCTACTACTAAGCACATAGACATACTTAACTTACACCAATTTAAGCAATAACACCTGAAATGTAAGCAATAGAAGCTATTTATGCTATTAAGTATGCAAACACACATATAGACATGTATATAGGTATACCCACTTCATGTAATCACTACACAAGCACATAGACATGCTAGCACAATGATTTTGAAATGGTTAATTGCAAAATAGACTTCAATATGCAACAATATTGAGGCATTCTACAAATACATAGATATAAATGTAAATTTATAGAAAACCTGAGCATAAAGCATATATACATAAATCCATCAAGTGCCCATTACACAAGAGTAGTAATCAATCCATAATACAAGATATAATCACCCTACAAAGCTCTATTTACACATAGATTAAACTAGGGTAAAAGAGAGATAGGAAATCTACCCTTTTATCCATAGTCATGCTTTTACAATCCAAGAGATCCTTGTTTTTTTATCCCCTTAAAATGCTTGACTCCAGGTGTTTTTGTGTTTGGGTGAGTGTGTGTGGGAGAGGTGAGAGAGGAATTAGGGTTTTGGAGATGGGTGCGAAAGAATATGACTTCTTATTCATAAAATGGCCAAAAAAAGGCTCATATATCCAAAAATCACATAGTACCAGTTAACTAAACTGGTTAACCGCCTCCAAAGGGTCTCTCAGCCACTAAGAGCATGTTACATTCTAGTTTTGGTGATTGAATGAGTGGGTCGACCACCTTTTCGATGCCATTCAGCTGGTACTCCATGTTCACTCTCTTTTGGCTTTGTTTTCGCTTCGTTTTGCTTCCGGTCGCCTTGCCCTTTGTTCGGAAGCTTCCCAACTTGTTTTTCTTTCACTTTTCATCTTCAAATGTGCTTTTAATCCTTGCCCAAACCATCTCCTCCAAATATTCCTCAAACTCACCTAAAATAAGCATTAAGCGCGCATTATTGCAGCATTTATGTTTTAAACTTAACTACAAACATGTAAACCTTAATATGCACAAGTATGATCTCAATTCTATACTAATACACCAATTGAAGCATAATACACCTCAACACAAGAATAAGAACACAATATGTAAACACACACAAAACCAACACATCAGTATCGATTAACCTCCTATTGAAAAGGCTAACATATTACTATTGTTTCAAACTAAAGATTAAGCCTCCTAGAGCTAATGACTAGTGACAATCGGTAACCTTTTAGTATTGTTTCAAACTAGTGGTTAACACATATTATATTAAGAAATCAATTATGGCCAATTAATCAACACATGTAGTTGCAAGTAGGGTTCAACCGTTAACACGGATTAAGGCTAAGGTGAGAATGTTACTATTAGCATTAAAGCACAAATTAATAAATGCAAACTCATTGAGGCATTTTATCAAACACATAGGCATATTCAATAACAAGTCATTGAACAATAAAATCAAAGCATGTATTAAAACCTTCAATCATCCCAACCCTAAAAATAAATCTAAACTAACAATCTACGCTAAAAATAGATCTAAACTATCACACTAAATACAAGAACAAAAAGAAGATAAAGAAACTTCCCTATATCCTTGCTTCAATCCTCACAAATCTAATTCCTGTTAGAATCATTAATCCGAGCTTCATTGAGGTAGGTGATAGTATAGGATTGTGTGTGTGAGGTGGGTGAAAGTTAAGGTTTAAGGAGAGGTGGAAAACTAAGAGCATCCCTAAATATAAGCTAAAAAGATGTGTCAGTTGACTTTACCGATCGTTTAGTAATTCTTTTGGTGCTTGACCGGTTATTCTTTGGTACTCTCTACACTTACCGAGTTCTTTTGACTCCCTCGACCAATAGTTGTTGAGTAATATTTTCTTCTTCTTTTTTCTCATTCGGTCTTCATTCTTATCCTTTTCTTCCTTGTTCTTGCTTATTCCCCTTCTCAGCACTCACCTACATCACAAAATAAGGCATTAGTAAGGCATTATGATTAAGCATGATTGGTTGGAATACTCATACGGACCTATCTTATAATGCATGTTTTGAGGATAAGTCATGCCTAATAAAGACTCCATGTGCTTGGTATTTGAAATGTATGTTGACAGGGGAGCTACTATTCTTTGTTCCATTCAATGTGTAGAGCTGGCAAAATGGGTCAAGATGTATGGGTTAACCAGCCTAACTTATCTAATTAATAAATTTGGAATAAGGCATTAATGACTGGCCAAGCAAACGGATCAACCCGATCCAACCAGCCAAAGGAACAGGTCAGGTCAGGCTAATCTGCGGGTCCATAGCTTAAAAAAAAAAAAATTAACAAAACACATTACACAAAGCCACAAATGACCTAAGTCACTTAACCCTAAATTTCTTCTTTACTCTTCACACTCGGCAATGCATCCCCAACCTAAGGACCCCAACCCAAAGCCAATGACCCCAAACCTCACATTTTCACTCTCAATCTCTTAAGTCTCACTCGCAAAACAAACCATGTTAGTTTTATTTTAATTTTTTGTATTCTGCATTTCTTTTAGTTTTCCTTTTTACTGTTGTTTTTATTTATTTGTTTTTTAAATTTATTTACTTATTTTTCACACTCTTACACTCTATAGTCTTACATCGTGCGTACCAGCAACCAGCATGACGCACGGCACCATTAGTCAGTAACGGGCCCCAAAGCCAAGTTATTCTTATTTTTATTTTTTATTTTTTTATTTTTTTTATTTTTCTGGTTTCTTTCTGCTGATTACTATTGTGTTTATTTATTCTTCTATTTATGTTTTATATATTTTTATTTTTCAATTTTCTATTTCAATTCTATTTTTATTTCTGTATTCTTTATTCATTGGGGATTTGGGATGAGGTGGGTTGGTATTCAATTCATGAAAATGAATGAATCTTTTTCATCATTTTTGTCTTCTAATATTGTTAGTTTGAAGCCATTCTTTGAGGGTTGTTTGTATAACTTTGAGATATTACAGAAAGATACTTTTTTATGTGTAAATAGTATTAGATCTATTTTAGATCTTTAAGATGTGATATCATATTGTTATAGTTGAATTTAAAGATTTGATTTTGTGGAGTTGGTGCATTAATGCCTACATAAGTGTTAAGTTATAGTTGAATTTAATCTTTTTCACCATTTGCTTGCCAAAGTAATCATCTAGATATTCTATCTTCTCTATCATGGGTATGCTAATGCCTATATAAGTGCTTATCCATATCTCATATACATTTCTTGATTGCAATTAAGTGGATTAATTCTTAAATGCTTTATAGCACTATGGTCCTATAAGCATACAAGTTACTCTAAGTTATTCTTGATAAGCTATGACTATATTTTTTGTCGAAATAGTTGTGAATTCTCTATTTCTCATTGTAGTGCTCTTCTTTTTCTTGTTTTATTTTTTTGTATTGACATACAGTTTGGGACTATTTTGTTGGTGTGTTACTAGATTAATGTTTGACTCATTGCATTGTGTTAAGTTATGGAGTCAAAAAATATAAGTGTTAATAATGAAATGGATTTTGATGCTAGTATAGATGATAAGGTAAGAGAAGTGTTGTTGGATCTAATTAGCTACTACCATATGATTAGGTGGTTATGGATTTTAAACTATAAATCCATAAATAGCATATGGTAGTGGGAGAATATCATAAAAACATGTTATACACATAAGAATCTCATAGTCACGCAAAGATTAAAGTGTATAGATATAGATATCATAACCCTCATTGCGTGAAATGATTGCAAATGGTCTCTTTGCATTGAATCTTCCTCAAAATAGCCCCTTAGTGGTGTTCTCCACTATATCCTTCACTCTATTGCTTGGATACACTTAGCTATATAATGGGCAAGCTAGATTTTATGGTAACTTGAGGGTATTTGTTTTAGTGTGTGTTCTTGGTGTTAGTGTGTGAAAATTCTTGCACACATACCAAGAACAGAAAATATCAAAGAGGCTCTCAAGAATGGGGTCTTGCTTATCTAGTACTATCTATAGTACTAAGCAACCCTAAAAAGGATAAGATTCAAGGAATATTATATATAGCTTACAATACCCTTCTTTAAACTTGCTAGATAAGGAATATTTCTTTGGGATAAGGAAACCCAGATATCCCATATCATGCATACAGTAAATATCTCCTATGTGGTCCCTATTTACCCAATTAAAACATTTATGAGTCACATTAAGAAGACCCAAATAAAATCTCTTCTTAATATCTAAACTCAAATCTCAATTAAGCAACCCACATATTAATTTCCTCAATTATGTATCCAATAGAGGAATGACTAGTGAAAGAACCAAAAGACGTAATTACCCTTAGCTCACAAAATGGCCAAAATGCCCTCGCCACCACTTCGGTGACACGGTGGCTCTTTTGACTTCGGTCTACTCTACCAAAAGACCAAAGCCACACTATAAGGATAATTATTGGCTAAGTAGAAGCTTGTTACATGAAGTAACCTCTGTCTTTGACCAACAGAGCGAAATGACCAGAACGCCCATCTACGTATACCCATAGTCAAGGCAGGTCCAAACACATACCATCATCTCTAAAACTATATATGAAACCTTGGAATCTCTAGTCCAAAATAATGATTACCAACTAGTTATGAATCTCTTGATCTAGGAAGTGACCCATAAGCCAAATAACTAACATATCCCTGAAGAGTGATACCACTAGATCTAAATTAATGATGACCAACATAGACTTTGCTATTACATATGCATGTCCTGATTGATTAGAATATAACACCCAACATACAAGGTAAACAATCTTATCATGCAAGACCTCTCCTCGTGGCACATCAAAATGCTGCACCCTAACTTTATTAGTTCATCCACACATGTTCAAGATTAAGAGCATTGGTCACTCGGGAGCAGTGAGTATCTTGTCTGCTATATATGATGGCACATTGCTGAAGATAAACTCACGTGGTTTTGTCCAATACGTGACTCACTTACTAGAAGCAAAGTCTAGAAAGACCCTCTAATAACCTAGGTAGATCACCGCTATCGAGAGACTTGCCCACTATAGCCTTATCCTAGTATAGCATCCAACATTACCATTGAACTATGGACATCTTCTATGATATACCTAAAACTAGACTTAGGCCTATTCTATGTCCAGCCTCACTACACACCTAAGTCATTGCTTTATATCATTGAACCTCTACACAATGTATCACACATATACGCTAGAGATATTTCATGTAAAGATGCTCATAAATATATACAATGATCAAATATCTAGTGCTATATCAATGTACTAGTGGTCTTTGTGGCATACAATCCCAAAAGTGTTAGGAAAGGATATCGGGATTAATACACCTAGTGATAATATAGATAACACTTCTAATAATTTTTCTTAAAAAGACCTCAAGCTCAAACATTTAAATATTACCAGTATTTTACTAAATTGGATAAATTCAAAGATGATAGAAAAAGATAGCTTGTAATAGGTGCAAAAATATTTATCTTGTGGTAGGCAAAGGCTACGAAACTATTAATCTTAACCAAAATATGCAAGTTTGTCCATTTCATGATCATTTAGATGTTGGCCAAACGCTTGTTGATGAAGATGGGAGGATACAATCTAGGAAAATTAATCAAAATGTTTTTTGTAAAAAACAAGCAATTGTTGTAATAAAAAATAATTATCCAATTGCAAATGGCTGAGAATGAAGGCTATAGTGATGTTCTTACATATTTGTACCTAGATGTGAAATTGATTTCCAAAAACACACTTAAGTTAATGTGTTGAAAATTTATAAAAGAGAAAAGGAAAGACTAAAAGAAGTTTATTAGCTATACATTCTGGTAGAATATGTTTAATGATGTGCCCTTGAAGGTGCAAGCCTTAAAAGGTCCCGTAAGCATACGGACTGTGAAATATAGGGGTACTAGTATGGGTGTCGAACCACAAGGAGGCTATTGTTAAAAGCGAATCTTATATTTGATGTCCTAGAAATTACTAAAAAGAAAATCTATATTGAACATATTTTTGGTGTTTTGGATTAATGGGAGCTATAAGGGAAATAAAGGGACTACACTATGGATACTAGAAAAGGAAAAGTAAGAACTAAGCTAATCTAGAGGGATTAAATCTATGGCAAGATGACTTACGCTTGTGAACGGGTGACTATTTAACTTAATGCTATAGAATTCAAGATAAGTTACAACATGGTCCTTATGTACCTAAGGCCATAGGAGGGACTAAGAAGTTACTTAAGTGTCCTAGAATGATCCTACCCTAGTTTCTAAACCATTAGCTAGATTTAAAGCTAAGACCTAGGGTTTCTAGGGTTGACTAAACCTATCTGGAGTCCTATTAGCTGGATTTAAAGCTAAAAAGGACTAGATCTAAACTAGTCCTAACTTAAGCATCATCATTCTAGGGACACTCAAGCAGATTGATATCTTACAGGCATAGTCCTACATATTCTAAGGTAAGGTGTTACGAATATGATCTCTTATCCATGGTACAAACCTAAGAAAGTTTGATTTACACCATTGGAAACATTTAAGCATCAACATGTAGCAATATTTGAGCATGTATTTACTATAAGGCATGTTAACATTCACAAAGACATGAATCTAACTAACCCACTTCATATTATCTTTAAAAACACACATAGACTTGCATATTCAAAAGATTAGAAGTTTTCTATAGCAAATACAACTCAATCTATATGCATACAACTCATTCAGGCATTACATCTAACACAGACATGGAATGATATAAAACTTTTCAAAAATAAGAACAAAGCATGTACATGTATAAGCCAATCAAATCCCATAACAAAGAATACAAAAATCATCCCATTACAGAAGTTTAGTCACCCTAATCTATGTAATCAAGCATATAATAAAAGAGATTGAAAGAGGGTTGAGAAAGCTCTCTTTTCATTTTTGCTTGTTTCTTTACAAACTTGGGTAAATCTTCACAAATGATGTTTGAATCCTCCAAAATCAACTTAATTCTATGTGGGGGTGTGTGTTAGTATATGTATTAGAGATAGATGAAAGTAGGCTTTTGTGTGTGAGAAGTGGGTGTGTGAATGGGAAGTGAAAAAGGGATCAAAATCTACTCAAAATAAGCTAAGAAAGGGTTTAAATAGTGTAGCAATCGTATCCAGCCGGACGCCTTAGTTGGTCAACCGACCTAGCCTTGAGTCGACCGGCCTAAATGAGCTAATTCTTTGTTTTGGCCAGTCACCTAAGCCGGTCGACTGGCCATGGAAGAAGGGTCGACCGACCAAGTCAGAATCCTAGCCAATTTGTTCGCATTGTGTCCATTTCATCCCAGTTGTTCTTTTCTTTACTTGGTTGCCTCCAAAAGCTCTTTTCATGCTTCTCCTACATTCCAAACACCTCAAGCTTGAATCCAACATGAAATCATCATCAATTCAAGTCCCAAGTTTAGACCTAACTTCACCAAACACGAGAAATAAACATGGATTGGTATAGAGTTTGTCTTTAAACTCAACTATGTACATTTGCTTATAGTTAAGCCTAACTCTAGTATATGCACTATACTAATGCATCTATTAAAACTCAAAACAGCTCTTGAACATAGGCAAATAACAAAGCTAACACACAAAAAACACAACACATCATTTGAAATTTGATTTATGGGCTTCTTGCATTAGTCCACGTTATCTTTGTCTTACTGCACATTTTATGGATGATAGTTGGAAATTAAATAGAAAGTGTTGACTAAATACTTATTATTGATTTTGATGATGAAAAATTTGATATACATTATTGATAAATATGATTATGTTACTAAAAAGCATCTTATGAGTGTTAAATATGAATTGTAAAGATAGATGCTTGGAAGATGGAAGAAAATGAGCCATGAACAACATTATATGTCAAAGAGCTCAAAATTTGGAAAAGAAGAAGATAAGAAGTCATAAGGTAGAGAAGAGGCATCATAAGAGGTACCGGATACATTGCTTTTTGTGAAATGCCTTAGATTTACAAATAATAAGCTTAAACCTCCATCTTTTTCATGACATACACAATTTAATCTCATGACTAGTGTCTTTCAAAAAGTGCAACAATGGTTTGAATGCATATATAACACAAAAATATGTTTTGGAATGACTCCAAGCTTTGAAAATTTTGTTTAACAAAGTGTTTTGTGATGATTTAGTGTCATGAATGTTTGTCAAAATTTGATTCACACTTGTTTGCCTTTGCTTAAGCTTTTCTGGGGTGGCCGGATTCCCCCAGCCGGTCGACCGACTAACAAGGGAGGTCACCCGGCCAAAACAAAAAAAGAAGGGTAAAGTTGGACCCCCTAGCCGGTCAACCAGCTAAGGCATCTAGCCTAACCAGTGAAGCAAAGGGGCAAGTTGCTCGACTGGTTGAGCGGGTTCTGCATTAAATGCACTAGCCATTTTATTACTGTTTAGCCCCAAATTCATTTCTCTCTTCACCTACTAAACCCTAACACAAAATCTCTCTTTATATACTCATTCAAATTCATTCAAATTCATCAATCCAAGCTTGCAAAATATGAAATCATCATTCAATTGTTAAAATATTTGAGCTACACTTTTGAAATCTTTGAGCTTTTAAGAGCTTTATTTGCTATATCTTTTTATAAGAAGAACCAATCTATGTTTCATCATTTTCACATTTTTCCTGGTTGTATACATACTCAAATAACTTGAAATTATTGTGAAAATATTTGGTAAGCTTTCAAAGAGTATGGGGAAATCCTAAAGAAGAAATTTCTTGGGTTCTTTGAGAGATGGTCTCAAAGAGTTGTAGAAGTTGATTTGTGCTTCTCCAAGAGTTGAAGAAGCATTTTAGTGAAGATTGTTGAAGTCCTAAGGCAAGCATCCTTGGGCGGTAGATGTAGGCTCGGCCAAACCACTTAAAAATCATTTGTCTTTTGACTCTCTACTCTTCATCTATATTATTTACTTGACCGATATCCTTGTCTTTGATACTTTGCTTAAGAAAAATTGTTTTTATTTGGCAAATTTTTAAAGACAAAAATTGTTTGATATCTTAGTTTACGCCACTTAAGATATTTGCACCTATAATTGGTATCTAAAGCTAAGGTTCTACTTATAGTTTAACAACTAGCATAAGCATATTTAGCAAATGTGGAGGGAATTTATATTGCACCCCTTTTTGATGGAACTAACTATGCCTTTTTTAAATATGAGAATGAAAGTGTTTATTCAACGACATGATTATAAGGCTTAGAAGATTATAGAAAATGGACCAACTTTGCCCGTTAAAATAGAAGGGGATTGGAGAGTTCCTAAACCCAAAAGTGAACGGAATGATGAGGACATTAAATTATTTGAGTTAAATCAAAAAGCTTTACATTATTTGTTCAGTGCCATGAATGCAACCGACTTTGCAAGGGTAATGGGGTGTTCTTCGGTTAAGGAACTTTGGGACCAATTAGAAGTGACCTATGAGGAGACTAGCCAAGTAAAAGAATCAAGAATTGCTATGCTAGTACATAGATATGAATTGTTTAAAATGCTTCCTAACGAAAGTGTTGAGAAAATGTTCTCCAGATTTGTTGAGATTACTACCGAATTAAAGGTACTTGGAAAAGAATATTTAAACGTAGAGAAAGTAAGGAAGATGCTAAGGAGTTTTCCATCTTCATGGCAACCAAAAGTGATCGTCATCAAGAAAACTGAAGATCTAAATAAATTAGAGCTCAATGAGCTTATTGGGTCACTTATGATTATGAGCTTGAGATAAAGGACCATGAAAAGGAAGATAGGAAAATGAAGAAGTCCATTGCACTTGTTGGTTCAAACTACATATCAAGTGAAGAAGAAGATAATGATAAGGACTTGGAGGATGAGGAGATTGCATTTCTTGCCTGAAATTTAAAAAAATTCATGAAATTTAGAAAAATGAAGAGAGAAGCATCTTCCAACAATGCCAATTGGAAGAAGAAGGGAAAAGAAATTAAAGATTTCAAGAGTCCAAAGAAAACAAGAAATGACGAATTAAAGTACTTTAACTGTAACAAGCCAAGGTACATAAAAGCAAATTACCTGAAGCTAGTAAAGAAGAAGAAAGGCAAAGCACTCAAGGCCACTTAGGACACCCGAAAGTGAAGCGGATATGGAATAGCAACATGAGGTAGCCAACTTTTGCCTTATGGTCAATCAGGATGAGGTACAATCTTCACCTTCTCCATATATCTATAATTCATCTAGTGAAGAAGAGAAAAGGGAGTATAGCTTTGATGAACTAAAAGAGGCATTTGCCAAATTGCATTATGATTTCTCTTTAGCCTTAGCAAAAATCTAAGCAAATGCATAGAAAATTAAAACTTGCATTGGATGAAAAAGAAATTTTGGAAAAGAAAAATGTCTTTCTTGTTGAGAAAATTGAAATTTTGGAAAAAGAAAATGACTCATATGCCGAAGATTTTGTAAATTTTGAAAAAGAGG
Source organism: Cordia subcordata (assembly GCA_028554755.1). Lineage (NCBI taxonomy): Eukaryota > Viridiplantae > Streptophyta > Magnoliopsida > Boraginales > Cordiaceae > Cordia > Cordia subcordata. Next base: position 5,301,456 of record JAPTOF010000009.1, read on the forward strand.
CTAAAGAATTGAAAAAGAAGAATGAGGATCTAACCAACATTATACAAAAATTTACAAATGGCAAGAAGAACTTTGAAAAACTCCTTGGATCTCAAAAAATGGCTTTTGACAAAAGTGGAATTGGCCTTCTAGCTTTAAATCCAGCTAATAGGTTAAAGCACTAGTATTGTTTAAGAAAACCCTAATAACACAAAATAATAGAAGCCCCCTGCTCTAGATAGACCTAATCTATTATCATAGCCCAAGCCTAGTTGCAACACAGTCATCCTAGGTCGCCTTCTATCTTGTAGAGCTTTCTTTTTTTAGCTTAGCACATATAATTCCTCCACTAGATTAGGCTAGTTTAGAGTTTAGTTTCCATTGTCCTGAGTTCTCTTCTATCCTAAAACACATACACACACGTAGATATCTTAAGCACATAAGCACATAGGGATCGAACTAAGGTAGCCTCCCTATGGAAGAATGACCCTATACTTGCATGCTTTGATGCAAACGACCCATGTACTTGCAGGTTTTAAACACATCATCCATAAATTCTTGTTTTCCTCCCTAACATTTCAACAACTTGATCCAAGTTATCCTTGCAATCATCAGCATTCAAAGGTATCTTTAAACATTCTTCTACCATCCACTGCTAGCATTATCTCTTGCATTCATTACATTGTGATTAAGTTAGTTTGAACTCATACATTGCTTATTCCCTTTGAGCAATATAAGAAAATAATATTACCTCTTTTCTTGTTGCTCTTGCAAGTTTGTAAACCATATCTTTCACTATTTCATTGGTTGTGAGTTCACTCTTGGGTAAAATAAAGTGTGATTGTCCTTGTGAAAGTAAAGGGTTGAAATCCTCAAGTGTTAAGAAAATACTTGTGGTCCATATGGTGAGATAAGGGTTGTGATCGTTGTTCTATACTTTTACAACGTACTAAGTAAGAAAGTTATTCACCAGTGAAGTTACTAAAACCCTAAGGGAGATCTTAGTTAGTGGACTAGGCCCTTGGGAGCCCGAACCACTCTAAATCTCTATGTTTGTTTCTTTAAACCCTCAAACTCTTTACATTCAAGTATTTTACTTACTAGAGACTTGTGTATATATTACTTGAATCATTGATTGGTTGTTTAACTTGAAAAAGAGTTTTTATTGTGCATTTTGGGCCATAATCCAATTTATCCCCCTCTTGGATTCACTCTTTGGGCAATAGATGACTATACTTATCAAGCAACCAAATATTTGTCCCCTAGATTCGGAAGATTTCAAGGTGGTTAGGCCTTTCTATGGCCCTAAATTCATAAGAAATGTGTGGGTGAATACTTCTTTTATACTAAGACATAACTGTAACATTTTGACATGATTTTGTCTTACCCTCACTATGGTTTTCCAAGCATCGTGTACTTATTATTTGTTTGTTGTGACAACTTAAGTTTCAATTTCCAGAACATATTAATGTGGATAAAGTTTTTATCGACTTTTTCTGTGTCGAGTTTAGGACTTCAAGATACAAATAGAGCAAAAAACTTCTGAAGTGGGTAAATGGCTGTTTGAGGGATAAGCTAAAGGTGAGTTTGGAAGATACTGATGTAGATGGTGCAGAATTAAAGTAGTTGTTAGAGCAACATGAATTTAGCATTATTGACTTAAAAGAAGGGCTTGGCAACTTAACACCTCCAAAAGTTTCACTAATTTGCAGTTCTCGAAATTCAAGACTTATCTCAAATCAAATAGGTTTAAGGTATTATTTTTCTCAGTTTTTTGTTTTAATAAGTATTTTAATTTTTGTTACACTTGTAGAGACATTCGCTGAAAGGGAAAAAATCACATTCAAAAAAGACTCATATTCACAGAGATGGTTGTAGGAGTTATGTACAAGTTCATCATGAATATGTGAGTTTCTTTCTTATTTCTAGTTGAATTTATGAATTTCAATTTATTGATCCTTTGAAATTGTTCTTCAATTTATGATAGGAAAAAAAGAATAAATGAAAGATTGGACAAGCTGAACTCTTTCAAATAACTCATAAGAAAAAAGGTTGACACTTATGTGGAAGAATTATCACAAGAGTTCATGGTATTCATCTTCTAGATCATTTTAATTAATTATATACTCACATTTTCGCTAATTGTTCTTTTCTAACAAGTATTAAGTAATGTAGAACTCTGACCAAGCAAATATAGAGGAATATATGGCAATTGGAACATATACTAGCCAATATGATATAGAGAAGAAGGTTTGGATTGAGTATATGAGTGATGACAAGCTAGGGCATGTACATGGATACGGTACAAGAGCTACAAAATTAAAAGTCTAAGGCTAAACTAATAAGAGAGATGAATGAAAGATTAGTATCAAAGTGCAAAATTTTGAAAACATTCTTTGTGAATCCTGGAAGTTGATAGAGTAATAATGAAAAATTATAGAGCAACAATGACAAAGGATAGAGCAACAAGGGCAAATTTTCTCTCATTTGGTATTTGAACTTTAATTGTACAAGACTACTTTTGGGGTGTTTGGTAGGAACCATGTACCCAAAGTTTTTGGAACTTACGCCCATACTCGTGGAGTGCCTAGTACACAGCTTTGTTTCAAAATCCTATTTACAATTTGAAGATCATTCTTGTTTCTTTTGTGATGCTTGATATTTTTAGTAGTAGTTTGAAGTATTGTAGATGATTTTAGTAGTAGTTTGAAGTATTATGGATGATGTTGTATTTTATATGACTTTTGTGGTTATTGATATTGATGTGTTCGTTTTATGTGTGCTTGTGCATTGCATGTATATACTTGTTTTCAGATATTTTGTGCTTTATTTGATGTATTAGTATGGCATTTAGGTCATCCTCATCATATTAGGGTTTACATGTTCATAGTTGAGCTTAGGACTTAAATTCTACACTAAGTGCTTATTTCTCGTACTTTTAGGTGAGATTTGGAACAATAATTGGAGCTTAAAATGATAAAGATGAGATGATAAAGCCAAGCCAAACGAGTTTTGGGTGACAAGAAAGCATGAAGTTTGCATTTGAAAACTCTTAGATGACGAATAGAGTAACCTGGCAAAACTGAGCGCAACAGGAGCCAAATTCGAAGCTTGAAACCAAAGAGGACATGGACCAAGTTTAGCCATGTTTATAGGGTGTAAAAGATGAATAAAAATGTCTTGGAAAATCCCCAAAAGTGATACAAAGCTATAGTAAAAAATGGTGCTCGAATTGGAGCCAAAATGAGCGAGTTACGGCCAAAACACTATTTCTATCGGTTACCCCCTGGGCTTTACCAGTCGATAGGCAAGGGCCAATCGAAAGAACTAGAAAGATCTGTTTTGTGCTAATCACCTAAGCTCTAGTGCTGGTCGACTGGCAAGGTCGACTGGCAGTCTGCTGCAACTATTTAAAGGCCTGGTTTTGCTGCAATTTAATCATCTTGCACCTATATTAACAGACCCACTTCCTAAAACCCTTAATCACCTAAATCTACCTCATACACACACATCTAAACACAGTTTTACACTAGGAATCAAGCCTCTAAGAGGATCAAACACAAGGATTTGGCATTGCTCTTGGATTGTAAATATATGGCTTTGGATAAAAGAGTAGCTTCTTTGTCTCTCTTTTATCCTAAGTTAATGTATGTTTGATTAGAGCTATGAAAGGTGATTTGCTCTTGTATTATGGATGATTATTACAATATTTTTATGGATATTTGATGGATTTATATATATATATATATATGCTTGTACTTAGGGTTTTGATTGGCAAATTTACATTCATGTTTATGTGTTTGTAGAAATGCCTTAATGATGTTACATATTTATATTGAAGTCTATTATGCTATTAACCATCTCTAAATCATTATGCTAGCATGTATATGTGTTTGTGTAGTGATTACATGAACTGGGTATGCTTATATACATGTCTATGTTTGTGTTTGCGTACTTAATAGCATAAATAGCTTCTATTGAATGCATGTTAGGTGCTATTGCTTAAATTGGTATAATCTAAGCATTTCTATGTGTTTAGTAGTAGAATATACATAAATGCCATGCCCTAGATGTGTTTGCTTTGCACTTTAATGTCAATTTCTGCTATTGTTATGTGATTGATGGTGCACAACTAGTAACTAGCCTAGGTTGAGTCCCCTTTGGTTTTAAATCCAGCCAATAGGTGTCTGAATAGGTTTTCTTTACATTAGCTCACTTAGAAAGACTAGTTAGTATACCCTAACGCCCTAGGTTCATAAGGGCCATGACGTACTGCTAAGTGAGGTGAAGCTTAGGGACGGGATTACACCGAGTCCTTGGGTTAGATTAGGGAACTAATTAGAGGACTAAGTACTATGGTTGGATCAATTTAAACTCACCTAGAACCCTATTGGCTAGCCTTAAATCCTAAGTCATAAAGACCATGCCGTACTGCCAGGCATCGTCACTTAGGGACAGACCGCACTGAGGCTTAAAGTATAAATTATGAGGCTAATTAGAGGTCCAGATGAGAGCACCTAATTTAATCCATCAAGTAACCTTAACGAGAAGAGTATCACCCATAAGTAAGACATAATCACCCTAGTTACCATTTCCACGTGTTTGACTCCCTTAGATTGCTTGATTATCTCATTGCACACACATTTCCCCTTTCATTTTCTTGTCCTTAGGTTAGGTTTTCTTTTCCCAATCTGCCCTCAATCCCAACCCACCAAAAAGATTATAGTTTAGGGACCCAACACGTAGCCTTTTAGGATATACATAGGTTAGGACAATACTCACGTTAGGCCTCTCTATGGATTCGACCCCGCACTCACACATATCATACTACACACAACCCGTACGCTTGTGGGTTATTTAGGCTTGTGTTCCGAAATAACATATTAGATATTTGCAATGAAAGTATGCACTATTGTAGATAAAACTGCTCTTATGGATGAAATTGTTTGATGTTGTGAATATACGTTTTGTGGTATTTGATATTTCCAATGGAGAAAAATGTTGCAGATGAAACTAATCTTGTGAATGATATTGTTATGTTATGAATCGAAGCTTTTGTGGTGTTTACAATTTTCAATACAGTATATAGTGTTGTGGATGAAATTACTCTTGTGGATGAAGATGCTTGATTTAACATGTTTGAAGTTTGAAAAACTTAAAATTTATTTATATGACATGTATAAAACATGAGAATATGGTGTTGTTGTGTTACTATATGTTGTTGAATTTGTCTTTTCATTTTTTTATGTTGACTTCTCAATTGGTATTAAGTAGAGTAGCTTAACAACTTATTACTTGTTATTGTGGGATATTTGTTACCATCAATTTATTTCGTAACCATATGGTGTTATAACTTTTTCTATTTGTCCTTAATCTTTTTAGTTTCCAAATAATACAAGTGGTAATATTGAACATGCCTCAACACCAAGTGGAAATGTTGCTCGTGATTGAGAGAAAAAGTACATACTTCAATGCCAAGTGCCATTCTTGTCATTTTTCTTTAGGAAAAGAACTGTTATTTTTTGCTTTAGACAATGTCAATTTGAATTTTATATTTACATTTGAAATCACTTTGAAATGTGTTAAGTATTTTGCTACATTATATTTGAATGCAATATTAGAGTAATTTGAAATTAAACTTTGTATACAAGTGTCTATATAAAGTTCCAATATAAATAACATATATATATAGATCATATAGAAATAAAAGTTGTTATATAAAAGAATTAAATTATTATTAAAAACGAATTTAGTAAATAACAGGTAGTTACCTGCAAGTAAATAACAGTTGGTTATGCTTCCAAACATAACAACAATTGGTTACTCTTCCAAGCAGAAAACAGTTGGTTATGCGTCTAAGTGTAACATAAATTTTAGTTACACTTTGAGTATCAAAACAACATTTGTTACATTTGTAAGCGTAACTACATATCAAAATAAGCATTATTTCTTGTACGGAGTAAAGATTTTTATTTTCTTTTTCCAACAAAATTTAATAGAAGGTACTTATATATATATGAAAGCTTATGTCTAATATGCTTTAGGAACATAGTAGTTGTAATCATACGGAGTTTTGTCAATTTTATTTTTTTATTTTTTATATTTGTCTTAGCCCTTTGGGAATTTTTAGATTTGATTACCATCATAATGTGAATAAATATTTGTGACACATCTATAAAAATAAATCATATATCACTCTCTTCGAGGAATGATTTTAAGTCAATTGATATAATTAATAATATTATACCAAATATTGTTTTGCTCATAGGATATAGATAGTACTCAAAATATTCTTTTCAATCATGCTCCTGGTTTTGCTAATATAAGAGTGTATTCAAGCCATAAAAGTAAATTTGATTATTTCATATATCTTTGAAAATATTTTGTGCACATAACTTCATAAATCTTCTAGATATTGTGGAAAAATACTTGCTTATAAATTTAAAATCATGCATCCACAGGCAATATTTTCATAGTAAATTATTGAAAAATTTCTTATCTTGTGATGGTTATATATTTCTTTGCAATATTCGTAGAAGGATATACTTTTCTTTTTTTTTTTCTTGTCACAATATATATAGGCTTTAAGGCTTTTTGGAGTAACAACAAAGGGCTGTTATTTAACTTATTGCAATATTTTAGGGATGCAAAATTTCCTATTATGAATATGTTTTCATGGCATCTATATGGATTTTAACTTGTTTATGCCCAAAATCCGCAACCATTCGATCTAATGGCTAAAGAAAAGGATTCGGGATGAAAGAAGTTAAGGCCAATACCATGACCATCATTGATTTTAAGCCTGATCTTTGACCAGCAACAATAAATTGACACATGATGAGCTCATGACTAATTCAAATAAAAGAGACCAAGTGTGTTGTAACGTGCAGTGATGAAACAAAAGAGACGAGAATGGAGCAAGGAACTCGGTCAACTTCAACAACCCAAAAGACACTGGAATCACCAACTGACATGAAGATTTTAGAAGCAGTAACTATAAAAGCTGATTGAGGCCAAGAAGAAAGGGGTTCTATAACTACCATGCTTTAATCATACATTTATCTCTTAGCTTCATAGCTCCATAGCTTAGTCCTATCATTAACTAAGTCATAGCTTAGTCTTAGTTAGTGTAATGTTAGCTTAGCTCTATCCAAAACACCATTGTAATGCACTTTATGGTCTAGATTTTTCCTTTTCTATTGTAATTTAGTTTATGGCTTTGATGTAATTAAGTTTATGGCCTTTTTAGCTTTAGCTGCAATTAGCTTTGTGGCTTGGCTCTTATCATTTTTTTACGTTGTATTTAAGTTTATGGCAAGAGCGATTCATTGCAATTAGCTTTGTGGTGTCATTTGGTAAACCTTTACTTCCTATTTCTCTATTTGTTGGAATTTGTCTTGTTTACATTTAGTTCTTTGATTGTAATAAAGCTGATGACTAGGTTTCATTGTGACTCAATCATTATTGCTTTGATTCTGGTTTGGTTTTATTACAATTAAACGGCCTATATATAGTTCTTTACAAAGTCCTTGGATGAAGTCTGGGATAGAGGATAAAGAACCCATAATCGTAAAATTGTCTATGAAGACTCCCAGGCTAAAAAGGTGTCGCTGTAAGGTTCTCATTTTGTGCTTTGAATGCACTTGGCTGAGGCTTTGGCCCCTAGTGTAGGGCCTAGTAAAGGTTTTTTGAAGCAAACAATTTTTGGCACGCTCAGTCGGACCTAACTCTGATATAGGTCGAAACACTTAAAGTAAAGGATTACTTGCAGATGCTGAAGGAGGGATCAATATGGTGGCCATGCTTTCCATGTCTAAAAAAGATGCAAATATGCCCAATCGTTTAGACATGGAGTATGTTGTTATTACCCCATTCCATCAAATCAACATCGAGGAGTACAACCACTTGTTGAAGAGCCATCAAGGTCAGATTTGGCTGAGCAGGGTTTGGCACCATTGAAAGAAGGTTTCCTGACCCGTATGCAAGATGTCTAGATGATTTCAGAGACAAAACATCCATTAGATTATTGGTGGAGTCTAATGAGATTATCATGAACACTCTAACTCCTCTAGTTGACATATCAGTGCAGACTGTCAGCACAATTCAGACAATGTTAGAGAATCAGGCGTTTTGTTAGAGCAATTGTCCTTGAGCAACTGTCGTTCCCACCAGAATAATGACAGAGCTTATGAAGTTGTTGCCTAGGCTAAATAGATAGCCGTGTAGATGGAAAACCTTAGTAAGGTGACACAACTCAATAATGAGACTTACTTTCATGATATCGGCCATGCCATCACCCAACAAGTCACGGATGTGATGTATCTATTAATGACCCAATTAGGGGATGTCATCCAATGGAGGATATTCGGCTAGACTCAAGCTATTGATAGAGTTGGTAGAAGTCAACAACCAAACTTTCAGGTCACAACCAACTAATCAGAGCCAATCTGGTAATGGCCCAGGGATAATTCACTATAAGTAGTGAGGCCTATGGAGTTCGGGTAGGTATGCATGTCATCGCAGACTAGAGTCTCTAATAGGTTTTGTTTTAAGCATAATCCTGGCGTACTAGTTAGGTATCCTACTACTAGAGTTAATGGGGCTCCTACTAGGCTCGAGCTGCCAATTATACCCCCAATGTGCAACAACCTCGAGTTTGGCCAGAGCCCATGCCAGTACCACCACAAACAGGGATACTGCAAGCTTAGGGGCACCTAGGAGTAGAAAATCTACATGGAACTTAGGGGCAAATCTGTATGGAGTAAATCAAGCAACAGCATTACCACAACATGTATCACCTGTGGCCTAGATGCTCGGGGGCAGCCAATACCATTAAATAAGCCATGGCCTCTAGTGGGTGGCCAAATTCTACAGCAAACAGCTTCCTATGTCAAGCTAGCGCCTATGTGTGATGTGGTGGCTAAAATGTTGTTAGAACATCTTAGGCCTAGGAAACGAGTCAACCCGCGACCAACCTATGGTAGGCCTTACCTCGTATGGATTGATCGTATCATAGAGTTCCCTAGAGGTTTTAAGGCTCCTAAATTTATGTTGTTCTCTGGAGAGGATAATCAATCAACTTTAGAGCATATCGCGAGATTCAGGACCCAATGCAAAGAAATTGTAGGTAATGATTATCTCAAACTAAGCCTATTTGGAAGTTCTCTAACAAGGTCAGCCTTTCAATAGTATGCCAAGTTTCATCCAGATTCGATTCAAACCTAGGCTAATCTAAGAGATTGTTCCAAGAACAATTTTATAGAATCGAGTTGGATGTGACTATTACGAATCTAGCGAAGATGATTGCAAGCACCTAGTGAATTGGTGGAATAGTTTATTGTGTAGTTTCAAATAGAGACATAATTGATGTCACGCATGACTCGAGAAACCAGAGTATGTAAAGATTACATTGGGAGGTTTGAATTTCAAAGTCAGGAAGAAATTTGAGGGACAATTATTCATACATTTATTTCAATTAGCGACTCACACCGTGAAATACGAGTAGCTACTTTACGAAGAAAGAGAGAAGTTCAGGCCAAATATTGCTGCCATACATATGATGGATGCTTCTGCAAGCAAGTGCAGGTTTGCAATCATTAGGCGTTAGGTGATGGTGAAGTTTCAGTCACTAAGATTGTCCGGAGAAGTGGATATGTATGCCAAGCCCTGACAAAGCTAGGAATTGAATCTCATAGTGGGGTAAAAAATATTAAGTCATCTCAAAGAGATTAGACAGAGGCTAGTAAGCAATACTCTTTTAATATAACTAAGGTAGAGGCAATTTTTGATAGGTTGTTGAAACAAGCAAATTAGACTCTCGCCAATGCATAGGATTTCTCCACCTGAAGAACTCTGTGACAGACGTCATTATAAATGGCATCATTCATGGTCCTATGATAAAAATAACTACGTCGTTCTGCAAAATGCGATTCAGAAGGCCATCGTTGACAGGATGATTAAGTTTTCTAACACCATAGCAGTAGAATCTGTTCCCTTGGGATGCTGGAGTCAACATGGTAGGGGTAGATTTCTAAAGTACTTCATCACTGAACTTTAAGCAAGATGAACATCACTAGGGTTTTGAAAGGTTGATGAAAGGAAAGGAAGTTGCCAGGAAGGAGCTAGATAAGGAAACCAACCCAAGGCATGTCAAGCCCAAGAAATCTACCAGGAAGGAGCTGGATAACGAAACCAACCCAAGGCATGTCAATCCCAAGGAACATCTATTACAAGCATTCCAGGTTCTAGGAGATTCAAAGGATGCAGAAGCTAACCAGGAGTCTTATTTGATGCACGCTTAAAGGAGGTACCAGGTTGACCTTAAGTAGGCCTGGATATTCTTAATTTCATGTGTATCCGGTGTCGTTGAGAGTTGTCACTAACTAAATGATGTTTAACTGGTGACAGTTCTTCATCAAGGTCAAGAAGACGACATGAAAGTGGTGAAGGCTATCAAAGCTAGACTTGGCAATTTGTCAAAAGATCTCAAGTTCAATGATGGTAAATGTCAGTTTGACATTGACACTCATCCATCTGAACAATGGAGCTATTTTCGAGTCAAGAACCAGGGATACCCCAAGTTTCATCCTGGTCGAAGGGTTAAGCATGAACAGCTTCTAGTGTACTAGAGATTATTATATTTCAAAGGACATCGCAGGGAAAGGCAAACGGTGTTGTGAGTCAATCAAATGCAATAATCATCTTGGGTCCACCATATAAGCAATCTATCCCTAATAGATTTGTCGAAAGATTAGGGCCAGAATACTAGAGGTAACGGCAACCTGGTCTTTGTTATTCTAGTGTTAATACAAGTTCACAGCAGGAGCAGAAACGAGCCAGGACATATAGGCCTCTAATTAAGCCTGTGAGAGAATGCAATGAGATAGCCTCATGATGTAAGCAATCATTTTTATTAGTGCCTGGCCTTTTTGGGATGACTACAACCTAAAAATAAAGGTATCTGAGAAAGAAGGCAACTACAAAGTATGCAAAGGAAGACATACGGAAATGAGTCTTGGAATGACTTTTGGAGTTACACTCTCTTACTCTGGGTATGAATGAGAAGTAAGAAGCTAGAAATTTAGAGAAAGCTTGAGAAGATGAACCATATTTGGGAGAGTAAAGCCGGGTCGAGAAGACTAGTTCAGACTCTGACGACAAGGAACTCAGAACCAAGAAGATTCAGGTAGCTGTAGTTGAGCTTCCAATCAATATGGCCTTGACCTTGCCACTAATCTTTTAGTCACCCAATGATCAAATTTTGTGTTTAAAGAGGGATGTGTTCAAGGTAGGTGTGCCGGAAGCTCAACCTAAAATCCTTGTCAAGCCTGAGAAACATCAAGAAGAGGGTGACAGTGAAATCTCTAAGGCTTTGCGAATCTTTACCAAGCCACCCCCATTTATTTGGACCACTCTACATCATGCCCCATTTTGAAGAATAATCAGTGGCTAGAGTTTTGATAGACAATAGAGTAGCGGTCAATATCATGCCCACAGCTACCATGAAATGGCTAAAAAAGACTGAGATAGACCTATTATAGTACGGCATCCCTATAGTTAACTTCAACGGGGAAGCTGTCAAGCCGAAAGGTGTATTGTCGGTAGTGGTCATTGTGGGAAGCAAGACATCTTGGGTTTTTTTTTTTTTGTAGTGGAAAAAGCAATGTATAATGCTTTATTTGGGCGTGATTAGATCCATACCAGTATGTGTTTACCATTTTCTATTCACTAGTGCCTTATTCTTTGAATGACTAGAAGCCAGAGTTACCTCAGGCTGACGAACGACTTTTCTCAATAAGTTTTATCCAGGTCAAAGCCTACTATTATAAGGATTGTGTTGGTCTAATTTCTCTCACGCTTGGGGCAACCATAATAACCTCAAAGCTTCTGAGCATTTCAGAGGTGAAAGTTGCCAAATCGCAGGACCAAAAGTTGCCATCAGTGGCTCTAGAGGCCTACATGTAGGCTATGAAGAGAGTAACCAAGATAAAAGCCTCTAGTAATGATGGCATCTTTCACTTAGTTGACTAGGTCTATGAGGATGAGTTAGTGTTGGCTGAGTTAAAGATGGAAGATTTACAACCTGCCTCGAAGAAGCTCGATAACACAAGAGCAGAGGTGCAAGATCTCTCGGAAGAAATCTTCCCAGGGAAGGATAGTAGTCAGTCTAACATACGTTAGTAGCCATTATCACCAAAGTTGAAAGTTAACACAATCCAAGTCCTAAAAGAATTCTTAGATTGTTTTTCTTGGGATTATTATGAGATGCTTGGGTTAGATCGAAGCTTGGTGAAGCACAAGATATCGATCATGGAAGGATTTAAACTGTACAAGCAACCCTTTCGACACATAGATGTGAGTATGGTCTTAGCAGGAAAAGATGAGATTCAAAGACTTTTAAGTACAAGTTTCATCATAGTAGCTAGGTACCTAGACTGGTTGTTCAACATTGTCCTCGTGATCAAGAAGAATAGAAAGGTTAGGGCATATATTGACTTCAGAAATCTCAATACTGCAAGGACAAATATCTCATGCCAATTGTAGATTTACTGGTCAATTTTGCAATTGGCCATAGGTTTCTTTAATTTATGAATGGCCATTTTTGTTGTTTTAAAAACCCACAAGTGGATGGATTGGAAATAGTGCAATGTATGTAAGAGTACAGGTATTGTCTTCTCAGGGAGGCCTCTAACTATGGTTCTAAGTCCTATATGTCCTAGATTAACTACATGTAGAAACGAAATTATTTTTTAGATTTTTTTTTCGAATTTTGAATTGAAGGGAACTCTAAACTATTCTATTGAAACTAAAGTGCATAAATTAAACAAAAAGTAAATGGAAAACAAATGAGAAGAAAGCAATTGAGAACGACTAGGGGAACTCGGTGATAGGAAATGGCCTAGCAACGGAATATTTCTTATGTGTGGCTGATGATTGGATTGACTAACTATGGACTATAGGCAATCAATAGCTCTATTGCCTTAGTTTATTAGCTAGCCTTATTATCCTTAGTTAAGGGTGCACTCTGATGTGTGTCATTTGTGCGTGTTTGCATCTAGTTTTTGCATGGACATTTAAGGGTGTTTAGAGCATAATTGAGTGCACTTAGTACGAAGTTTATGCATATTTGTTAATATTTGTACATAATGTATTTAGATGCATAAATACTACACTAAGTGTTATATTCCATGTTTTAGGAGTGTTTTAGAAGGGTTCAAGCTTAGGCAAGGAAAAAATGAGCTAACAGATGAAGACCGAAAGAAAAGGAATAAAGAAGAGATCATTCTGATCCAGCTGGTCAACTTAGAAGAAGAGCAGAGGAATAAAGAATTTAAGCCAGTTGAGTTCCTGAAGGAGCCGGTCGACTGGTTGTGCGCTGAAGTTGTTTATAAATTGCTCGTTTCAGCTCATTTTCAGGAGAGGAACTTTTATTTCTTAAATCCTAATAAACCCTAACCCTTTACCCACTTCACAAAACACCCTAAATCACCATCTAAACCCCATACCAAGCTAGGATTGAAGCATTAAATAAAGATTTGAAGGATTTGTACTGATTTAGAAGCAAGAATTTAGGGAAGTTTTTCTTGTTCTTTCTGTATTTCATGCAAATATGTTGCTAGATTTGGCTAGATTTAGGGTTGATTTTTGTTGTATATTAAATTAGGGCTTTGAATAATGGATTTGTGTAGATCTTTGGCTCTTAATACATGTTTGTTTACATAAATATATGGCATGATTCAATATATCTATGTATTGGAAATCAAACATGTCTATGTGTTTGTTAAAATGCCTAAGTGAATATGCATGTGTTATTTGTGCTTCAAATGCTCTTATCTACTTATATGGGTGATGTGATTGTGCTTAATCTCATAGCTTAGCTTAGTAGAGTAGGCTATAGCTTTAAATCCAGCTAATAGGTTACATGCTATGCTTATTCGAGTTTAGATGCTAGTCCTTGGCTTTAAATCCAGCCAAGCGAATAAGTTAACCTAGACTAGAGTATCCCTTACCTACGTTAGTATTGGTTAATAGAGCCTTAATGTCACGTAGTGTTTAGGTGCTAGTTCTTGGCTTTAAATCCAACCAAGAGGATAAGTTCTAAGCACGGATTCCGTAGGCGATGAGGGATTAGCCCTTAGCTTTAAATCCAGCTAACAAGTTAAACCACTAGTATTGGTTAAAAGAGCCCCCGATCAACACAACAGAAATAGAAGTCCCGAGCCTTAGATAGACCTCATCCGTTATCATAGCCCAAGTCTAGCTACAATGCAATCACCTTAGGTCCCCTTCTTCTTTGTTAGTTTTTCCTTCCTTAGTTTGGCTCCTTTAAGTTTCTCCATAGACTAGTTTTTATTTTCCTATTTCTGAGCTCCCTTCCATCCTAAAGTAAGCACACACACGCACATAGCTAGTTTAAAGCACCGAAGCACATAGAGACCTAGCTAAGGTAGCCTCCCTGTGGAGACGATACCCACACTCGAATCTGCTATACCACGAGCGATCCGTACACTTGTGGGTGTAAACTCGATACGAGTAGCACACATGAAGTTTTTGGTGCCGTTGCCAGGGAGGCACCGTATTGGTTCTTTGTGTGCTTTTGTGTTTGTGATTGGTTGCTTGCGTGTGCCCTATTTTACTTGCTTGCCATTTTTCGAAAATTAAAAAAAAAATTAATTAAAAAAATCTCGAAAAAATTTAAAAAATATATTAAAAAATTAAAAAAAATTTGATTGTGAAGAGGTTCTACTTGTGATTCATTGAATATGACCGATCCTAATGCTTCTTGGTGGTCACTTGTATCCTATTCCCCATCACCCGAATGTGTCCTTTATGCATGTCGCTTGTGTGAAAGTTTCATGCATCCTACCATTTTCTATCCCCACGAGAATTCCCCATCTAGGGCTAGTCCTACTAATGACCCCTATAGTCATACAACATCTCATGCATGTTCATTTAATAATCATGACTATAGGGATGCATATTCTTATTATTGCAATCATTATGGAAGCTGTGGTCATTTTTCTAGTGCTTGTCCCACCTTCCACTCTCATCTCTGATTGCATGCAATGCCCTATGCCCCTAGCAATCATACGCCCATGCATGCATCTACATCTAGTTATCATGATTCTAGGGAGCAACATCATGCATTTTCACAATGGGGTCAAGATGACTCTTTATTCCATTCACCTTCTAGTTTTGATTGTCCATCTCTAACACCTTCTTTTTCCACCCATTCCTCTCCCGAGTTTTTTGATGGTTATGTGAAAAATGATTTTCAACGTGACTACCCTTTTCACTCGGTTGAGCCCTCTTCTTTTAGGTTTTCTTCTCAAGAGGAAACACTTGACTGTCTCTTATCCCTCATCCAATCTAACCAAGAACAATTTGAGAGTTTGAAGCGAGACACCAAATCTTTTGGTGTGTCCTTGGAGAGAGTGGTTGAGAGTGTGCAACTTATGAGTGAGAATGTTGAGATACCTTTAGAATGAGTTGAAAAGATAGGAGAAAGACCTAGAGATGAGAGAAATGGTGGTGAAAAAGATGATGTTTTGGAGAGAAGATTAGAAAAAGAGGTTGATGGAAAGATCACATCTTGTAGTGAGGATAAGGATGAACTTAATGATAATTTGGTTCTTGATGACTCTTATAAATATGTTTTAGAGGAAATAGTGTCCTATCCTCTTGCGCTTTCGTTGCCACCCAATGAGTCACGTGAACCTCACCTTCCCTTTCTTCCTACATTATCCACACACATGGAGGTTGAGTCTTATGTCGATAGTACTCAATTGCATTCCGATTCGGAATTTAGGGAGTTTAGTGCACATTCTTCCCTTGAGCATTCATGCATACATGATGAGGAATTCGTTGAGTCCCCTTTGTCCCCTCCATTTGTGCCTACCCCTTGTGAAGAACATGATGAGAAGATGGCGACCACTAGTGATAAATTTGTGGAAGTATTTGATGAGATCTTTGCTAGTGTGGATCTAGAGTCATCTATTGGGGAGAATAGAGCATCAATTTTGGAGTCTTTAGATGATAAGTCTCTTGGAGTTAAGGATTGTTGTGTTGAGGAGAATGGCCACTCCAAGAAGACATTTAAGGAAAAAATTTACAAAATAAGCATGCATAAACGCTTTTGGGACTTTCAACAAACACATAGACATGTTATATTAAAGTCATCAACAATTCTCCACAAGTCATATAACCATCATGCCTCACAAAATCCATAAAAAGTCAAAATCCAACATTAAGCCATAATGTAGTCCTTAATCCAACCCTAACCTAAAACAATTTGTTCAACATGCTAAAAGAGAGGGCAAAACTGAAATTTAATATCAAAAATAAAAATTCCAAGTCCAAGAAATTAAATCTCAAGCTTAGAACCTCTTCACCTTTCAATTTTGCTCAAATTCAACTCCAAAACACAATTTTCAGCAATGAATTCCAACTTGACAGCAACATTTCTACAGAATTTTGCATCAATTTAGCTCTCCTTTTAGCCCCAAAATAGCCCCAAAACCTGCAGAAATAAGCACAAAAATAGTGTATTTATATAGCCATAATTATTAGAATGCAAACTCAAAGAAAAGAACAAAAAAAATCTCTTATTTCTGTAGCATTTCGGAATGATTTTTGCACTTTTTGCTGGAAAAAGGCTTGCTGAAATTTGCCTATTTAAACCCTTAAATCAGCCCCAACAATTCCCCTTTCGTGTGTGAATGTGTGAGAGTATGCATGTGAGAAGATGGGTGTTTTTGCGTGGATAAAAAGGATGAATAATAGGAGAAAGAAGGGCTGGTTCGGTGCTGCTTCTTTCTTGTTAAAAGAAACTTGCTGTGTTTGTGTGCCCTAAAGAAAGAAAAGAAAAGAAAAGGAATAGTAGGGTTCAAGTCATTAGTTAATATAATATATAATATACTATCTATTGATTTACGTATTATGTATATACATATATATGTAATATATAATATATAATATTCTAACTATGTCCTAAAACCCTGGAGCTTAATTAATTATGTCCTAAGCTAATTTAGTGAACTCTAATGTTACTAACTAAAATTCCTAGAATCCTAATTCTAGTTATTTAATATGTTAATTCTAATCTAACTTAGCTAAATTATGAATTTAATTTCTTAATTCCTAATTAATCAAAATTGCTATCTAAAAAAATAAAAATAAAACAAAATAATAATAATAATAATAGCAACAACAACAACAACAACAACAACAATAAAAAAAAATAAAAAGATAAGAAATGACACACAATAAACAAATACTCAATAAGACTCAATAAGCACTTAGAAACTCGAAATAGACAACATTAGCACCAAAACAGGCACTCAAATACACTCCAAATCATGCAATTCATGCTCCAAATACACAGACATCAACACCTACAAACCTTCTCCTTACTTGTCTCCAAGCAAGACCACTCCTAAGTTAATCTCATAATGCTCAAAGGTTTGCCAAAAGTATTGGCTTGCTATCTTGACAAATCAAAGGAGTATGAGAGGCCATTCCTATTGTGAAAAGGGATCTCTAAGCCTTTTTTGGATCTCCCTCTCAATCACAAGGGTTCTCGCACCTCTCGGGAACTTACCAAGTAGCTAGAGCTACCACGAACTTAGGATTTCAATTCACGCACTTGAGATACTGATATTTCGTGCCCCCATCAATAACATGGCCTCCCAACATACAATTAGCCCAAAGATACAAGGAAAAGGGAGAATTACATCACAATGGCTCGCAATTGGCATAATAGCCTTATTCACGATACAACGAAATGACGTCCTCGGTGATTGGGCCCCTCGTGTATCGAGCTTTTAACTAGCACATCCCAGCCACCTAAGGCTTAGGGTACTAGGGAAGAAACCTCTCTCGGGCATAGTAACTCGGGTTTTGGCAACCACTTCAAATAGAAAAACAAGAAAGAGAGTTAAACATGTGTCAAATTGGCATTGTGTCCTTTGAGTCTTATTCAACCTCATTTTTTCCTGCCATTTGGCACTTTTTCTCATTTTTCACCTTTTTTTCCTCACTTTTTTTACCTTTTTTTTGCATTTTTTCTTCTTCTTTTTTTTGGCATAACATAAACACAAAGAAAAGAAAAAGAAGGACTAAGGCATACTAAAAGAACGAATCAAGCAAGAGGACACTCACATTAATAACCCTCTAAAAACATTTTTTTCAACCAAGTTGCGGGGGCAACTAAATGTAAATTCTTAGAAGTGCTTACTTCGCATAGTTTTCAAGAAGATTCTCTTCAAAGTCCTAGTTCTCCCTCCATTTTATTCACTTCCCACAATACTACTTCATCTTTGCCAATCAATTAAGTTAATCAACAAGAGCCAACTCTCTAATCAACAAAGAGATAAACGACTTTATATGCACAAATATCGAAAAAATTTCACCATTTTGAGCAAAAACATGAAAATCTACCCTTTATGTCAAAAAAAATGAAAAACAAAATGAACCTCCACACCCTTAAACCTAAACTTTGTTTGTTCTCAAACAAATAGCAATTAACCATGCAAACCAATGAACAATAAAGTACACGTATAGGAGGTGTGGAAAGGGTAGGAAAATAAGGATAAGAGGATGGAAAGATACAACCTTGTGTTCGTCGTAACTTCACAAATGCCAATGGATTTCAATCATCTACTAACCTGTTTCTCATCAATATACAAACACTCAAAAATCACACAAGATTAGTAAACATATGCCATACAAGTCCACATTGGCATTAACAAATAAGAACAAGGGTTTATGCAAAAATGGAGAAGGGGAATGCAAGGAAAGGGAACAAAGGTCTAGCTATTAAAAAGAAAAGAAAAAGACAAATACATAAAAACAAAAAGAAAAGAACGAAATTACCAAAATCTAGGTTGGCCTCCTAGTAGTACTAACAATCATGACGTCAGTCAGGCAAGCTCTATTTATCAAGTGTCATACAAAGGCTCTTGAAGCTCGATGGACTCCACTCGAGCCATGCTTGAGTCAAATGAATGCTTTAGGCGTGGCCATTTGCAGTCAATACTCATTTGTCCTTCAAATTCGTGATCTTTACCACTCCAGAGGAATAAGCTTCAATAACCTTGTATGGACCATCCCATCAACTTCTCAATTTACCTAGAAAGAGCTTCAATCTAGAATTAAACAACCAAAATTTTTCAATAGGAGACAAAGATTTCCAAAGGATATGCTTATCATGCATTTTCTTCATTCTCTCTTTATAAAGCTTGGCGTTCTCGTGTGCCTCATATCTCAACTCCTCCAGCTGAGCTAAGTCAAGCTTCCTTTTCTCCCTTACAATAGACAAGTCAAAATTTAAAGCTTTAATAGCCCAATATGCTCTATGCTCTAACTCGACAGGTTGACGGCAGGCCTTCCCATACACCAACCTATATGGAGACATACTTATGGGGGTCTTGTATGTAGTACAGTATGCCTTCAATGAGTCACTCAATCTACAAGACCAATCCTTCTTATCAGGCTTAACCGTTTTCTCTAAAATGGACTTGACCTCCCTATTTGAAACTTCAACCTGTCCACTCGTCTGAGGGTGATACGGGGTAGCAATCTTATGAGTGACCGAAAATTTTCTAAGTAAAGCCTCAAGTGTCCTATAGTGAAGTGCTTTCCTCCATCACTAATCAAGACTCGTGGTACCCCAAAACTAGAAAAGATGCGCTCTCGAATGAACTTTACCACAACCTTGTGGTCATTGGTTTGTGTAGGCATCGCCTTAACCCATTTGGACACATAGTCAATAACCACTAAGATGTATTGATACCCAAAGGAAGGTGGGAATGGACCCATGAAATCAATTCCCCAAACATCAAAAAGTTCACACACAAGAATAAGGGAAAGGGGAATCATATTTTTCCTAGAAATAGACCTAGAATTTTTGACATTTAACACACCTTTTATAAAATTCCTGGGCATCTCTAAAGAGTGTTGGCCAAAAGAATCCATTTTGCTAGACTTTAGCTATAGTTTTCTTTCCTCCAAAGTGACCTCCACATGCCTCACCATGACACATATTCAAAATACTTTCAAACTCTATCTTCAAAACATGCCTACGAATTATCTGATTCACACACACCTTAAAGAGATAAGGATCTTCCAAAAAGAAGTGCTTAACTTGCGAATAAAACCTATCCTTTTCTCTTATCTCCCACTGGGGTGGCAACTGACCTGTGACCAGATAATTTACTATATGCGCATACCATGGTGTGTGATGTGAGACAACAAACAATTGTTCATCTGGAAAAGACTCACAGAAGGGAATAGAATCACTAGGGGACTCATGAATAAGACAGGACAAATGATCAGCAACAAAATTCTCACTACCCTTTTTATCTCTAATCTCTATGTCAAATTCTTGCAAAAGGAGCATCCACCTAATCAAGTAGTGTTTAGATTCATGCTTAGACATAAGATACCTCAAGGCCGTATGATTGATGTAAACTATGACCTCGGACCCAAGAATGTATGATCAAAACTTATCAAGGGAGAACACTACTGCTAGAAGCTCTTTTTCAATAGTAGTGTAATTTTTCTCAGCCTCATCTAGAGTCTTACTAGCATAATAGATCACATGAGGTAACCTATCCTTACATTGTCCTAATACAGCTCCTATGGAAAAATATGATGCATCACACATAATCTCAAAAGGAAGACTGTAATCAGGCGGCTGGATGATAGGGGAAGAGGATAGTAAGTATTTAAGCCTATCAAAAGCTCTAATGCACTATTCATCAAACACAAATGGAACGTTTTACGCTAAGAGCCTAGACAATGGATGAGCAATCTGGCTAAAATCCTTAATAAACCAACGACGAAAACCTGCATGGCCAAGGAAGGATCTCACATCCTTAATAGTCTTAGGAATGGGAAACTTCTCTATAAGCTCTACCTTGGCTGGGTCAACTTGGATACCATCAGAAGACACTACATGACCCAAGACTATTCCTCTTTGCACCATAAAATGCGATTTCTCCCAGCTCAGCACAAGATACATCTTAATACAATGGTCTAGCACTAAAGATAGGTGACTCAGACATTCATTAAAATTCACACCAAAGACTGAGAAATCATCCATGAAAATCTGTAAGTGCCTCTCAATCATATCACTAAAGATAGCCATCATACACCTTTGAAAAGTGGTAGATGCATTGCAAAGACTGAATGGAATTCTTCTATGAGCAAAGATACCATAAGGACACGTAAAGGTAGTCTTCTCCTGATCCTGAGAAAATACAAAGATTTGATTGTATCCCGAATACCCATCTAAAAAGCAGTAATAACTGTGACAGGCTACTGCATCTAGAATCTGATCAAGAAAGGGTAATGGGAAGTGATCTTTTCTAGTCCTAGAGTTGAGCTTCTTATTATCTATGGACATTATCCAACCCGTAGGGATTCGCATAGGAACTAGCACACCTTTATTATTCTCTACCACCGTGATCCCAAACTTTTTTGGTACTACCTGAATAGGACTAACCTAATCACTGTTAGAGATTGGATAAATGATTTCTACATCTAAGAGCTTATTGACCTCCTTTCTCACAACTTCACTCATAAGTGGATTAAGTCATCTCTACATCTCAAGAGAAGGTACCGCACCTTCTTCTAGATGAATCCTATGCATACAAACCGAAGGGTCTACACCTTTTAAATCACTAATTGTCCACCCTATGGCCTCCTTATGACTTCAAAGACTCCTAAAAGATGCTCCTCATTCTCTCTAGACAAATTAGAAGCTATAATCATAGGAAGAGTCTCATTAAGTCTTAAGAATACATACTTCAAGTGTTCAGGGAGGGGTTTAAGCTCCAAAGATAGGGGAGACTCAATCGTAGGGGGGTCACAAGACACTTCTAAAGGTAAAGACTTGGACTGACTAACCTCAATCAATTTCTCAGGCCTAGAGTCAATAGAAGTGGATGTGGAAGCTACATATTTGCTAACAAATGACTCAGAATCAAACTGCTCCAAAATGGACTCAAGCTCAGCCAACTTATCCTCGACCAATAACATCTCAAAGGCATGCTCCTCTACACACGTATCTATAACATCAATAGCAAAACACTTTTCCTTGTCATCCATGCCTGCACTTGCTCTATTCACTGCCTCCGCAACACTTATAGTGGCCTTCAAATTCCAAACATAATCTCTAGTAACCCTGAATTACACTAGACGACTGCATTAGCTGTAGCTAAGAAGGGGTGTCCCAAGAAAATAGGTGCAGAGTGCCTAGTGTCATGGCCAAAATACATATTTAAGACAATGAAATCAATTGGATACACAAACTGTCCAATCTGAACCATGACATTCTTTACTATACCTCGCGGTCTCCACTTAGATCTATCAGCAAATTGCAGAGTGACATACGTGGAAGATAATTCACTTAAACCTAGACACTGGTAGACTGAGTAGGGAATCCGATTTATGCTAGACCCTAAATCTAAAAGAGCATGATCAATAGGGGTCTTCCTAATGCAACATGAAATAGTGAAAGCTCCTGGGCCTTTCAAAAGTACAAATGCTACTCACCTTTTCAGTGAGCTTCACTGTTTTCAGCATGTGGAAATTATTTTGCTTTCGTGTGCATAGGTCTTTGAAGAATTTTGCATAAGCAGGAATGGACACAATTGTATCAACTAGAGGAAGGTTGACCTTAAGGTCTCTCAAGTGCTCTAAGATCTTGCTCATCCTAGTGTCTTCAACAGATCTGGGCTTCTCTAGTGCGGTTGAAAAAGATGCTCTACGGACGACATCACTAGATTCTACGGACTTCTTTCCCTCACTCTATGGAAGGGTACTACTCTTGTCTCTTCCTTTAGTAGTCTCCTCTCTCTCATGGTCCCTAACCTCACTAGGCTTTAAAGGAACTAATGTGTGTCATTTGTGCATGTTTGCATCTAGTTTTTGCATGCATATTTAAGGGTGTTTAGAGTATAATTGAGTGCGCTTAGTATAAAGTTTATGCATATTTGTTAATATTTGTACATAATGTATTTAGGTGCATAAATACTATACTAAGTGTTATATTCCATGTTTTAGGAGTGTTTTGGAAGGGTTCAAGCTTACGAGAGGAAGAAATGAGCTAACGGATGAAGACTGAAAGAAAAGGATTAAAGAAGAGATCATTCTGATCCAGCTGGTCAACTTAGGAGAAGAGCCGGTCGACCATCTAGGTCGACCGGCCGATTCAGAGAATAAAGAATTTAAGCCGGTCGACTTCCTAAGGAGTCGGTCGACCGGCCAGTCCAGAGAGCATCATGATTGAAGCCGGTCGAGCAAGAAAGAGGAGCCGATCGACCGGCTAGGTCGACCGGCTGTGCGCTGAATAAATCCATAAAAAGCTCATTTCAGCTCATTTTCGGGGGGGGGAGGAACTTTTATTTCTTAAATTCTAATAAACCCTAACCCTTTACCCACTTCACAAAACACCCTAAACCACCATCTAAACCCCACACCAACTAGGATTGAAGCATTAAACAAAGATTTGAAGGATTTGTATGGATTTGGAAGCAAGAATTTAGGGAAGTTCTTCTTGTTCTTTCTCTATTTCTTGTAAATATGTTGCTAGATTAGGCTAGATTTAGGGTTGATTGTTGTTGTATATTAGATTAGGGCTTTGAATAATAGATTTTTGTAGATCTTTGGCTCTTAATACATGTTTATTTACATAAATTTATGGCAGGATTCAATACGTCTATGTATTGGAAATCATAACATGTCTATGTGTTTGTTAAAATGCCTAAGTGAATATGCATGTGTTATTTGTGCTTCAAATGCTCTTATCTACTTATTTGGGTGATATGATTGTGCTTAATCTCATGGCTTTGCTTAGTAGAGTAGGCTTTAGCTTTAAATCCAGCTAATAGGTTACATGCTATGCTTAGTCGAGTTTAGGTGCTTGTCCTTGTCTTTAAATCCAGCCAAGCGGATAAGTTAACCTAGACTAGAGTATCCCTCACCCACGTTAGTGTTGATGAATTGAGCCTTAATGTCACATAGTGTTTAGGTGCTAGTCCTTGGCTTTAAATCCAGCCAAGAGGATAAGTTCTAAGCACAGATTGCGTAGGCTAGGAGGGATTGGCCCTTATCTTTAAATCCAGCTAACGGGTTGAACCACTAGTATTGGTTAAGAGAGCCCCCGATCAACATAACGGCTATAGAAGTCCCGAGCCTTAGATAGACATCATCTGTTATCATAGCCCAAGTCTTGTTGCAATGCAATCGCCCTAGGTCCCCTTCTTCTCTATTAGTGTTTCCTTCCTTAGTTTGGCTCCTTTAAGTTCCTCCATAGATTAGTTTTTATTTTCCTTTTTCCGAGCTCCCTTCCATCCGAAAGTAAGTACACACACACACGTAGCTAGTTTAAGGCACTCGAGCACATAAAGACTAAACTAAGGTAGCCTCCCTGTGGATTCGACCCCGCACTTACACACATTGTATTACACACGTCCCGTGCACTTGCGGGCTATTTAGGCTTGTACTCAAATAGCGTATCAAGAACACAAGGTGCAGGCTCAGCAGAATTTTCTTTTCTCTCACCCCATTGTCAATTACTCTACCACTCCTAAGTGTAATAGTTGCTTTCACCTGTGCATGAGTGGTGTATGAGGGATTAGAGGACGAACTGGATTGACCTCTAGGGTTTACCTCAGGCTGGGTAGGCAACTTTCCTGGCTCTCTAGCACTCAACTGACAAGCTAATTGTCCTAACTGGGCATCTATCTTAGCCATGTGCTGCTACTGTAACCAAAACATCGGTAATAAAAGATCAAACTTATCGTCGCTACTAGGTTGGCTAGAGGATAGTGTAGGAAGTAAGGGTATAGATTGAGTGGGAAGAGTATGAACAGATGGGTGTTGGTCTTGTGGAGGATCAGGAAGTTTAGATGGATTTACAAGATAAAAACTTGGTGGATTTGACTTAGCAGGACGAGGTCACTGCTGGACTGGGACCTGGGGCTGGGGGGACTCAAAGTGATTATTAAATTGGAAAACTTAGGGTTATCCCTCCACCCCAGATTGTATGTATTTGAGTAAGGGTTATGCTCTCGTGAGTATGCTGGTGTAGCATGAACTTGCTTCTGAATGAATTTTGGAAATTGTGGTGCTAATGGGCAAGCTATAGTCTCGTGGGATGAGTTAGAGTATAAGGCACACAACTCAACGACAGAAGGAGAATATGACGATGCTAGCGGATTAGCCATATGGCCAGGTATAGGTGCTAGACCTAAAGAAATCAACTGGTCAAGCTTATGGGTCAATGCTTTTACCTTAGCAGGAAGATCATACGATGTGCCTACTTCATTAACTCCTCTCCTAAGATTACTTCTACTGGACCTATCCAACACCATATTTTGAAAAGAATCCTCAGCAAGACACTCTAAAATCACCCAAGTGTCACTAGGTCTCAGATTATAGAATCCCCCACCCGACATGGCATTCACTATCATGCGCTGGGACTTGGTAACACCCTTAAAAAAGTAATGCAAAATATCATGGGTACCGTACCCATGATGTGAACACCAACGCAATAAATCATTATACCTTTCTCATGTCTCGTGGAAGGATTCAAACTCGTGCTGAGAGAAGGTCATAATCGAAGCTCGAAGGTCAGCAGTCTTAGCCATGGGATAAAACCTCTGATAGAATTAGGACTGGAGCTCGTCCCAAGATGTAATGGCTTACCGGGCAAGGACTGTAGCCATTGTTTGGCTTTATCCTTGAGGGAGAAAAGGAAAAGTCTAAGCCTGTTATTCTCCTAAAACACATTTGGAAAATTGAAAGTAGAACAAATCTCCACAAAATCAGTGACAATGCTAGGGGAATCTCATTACTCCTACCATAAAAAGGTGGGAGCATAGCTAGTATTCTATGCTTAATCTCAAAACTCGCCTCCCTCAAGCCCGATGGATAGATAGCCATATTCGGCTCAAAGGCATGAGGAACGAAGTATTGCCTAAAGGAGCTCAATGTTCTCATAAAAGAGAATAGCAGGAGGAGGAAAGAGAGGAGGAGATAGATTATTCCCATTATGGGAAACAAGAAGAGGGAGATCATTCCTATTTTTTTGCCATTTCACCTAGATTGCATTCTAAGTTCCTAAGATGAAGGTGAATTCTTTGTGGTTCAGGATTAAAAGGAACTAAGTCAGGTCTAAGTGAATGTCTATCAAGCATGCACAAAAAGAAATAGAATCTCCTTTCAACTCTTTAACCCTCGAAACTGCAATTTCAACCTAAATCTACAGCACAGAAACCACAAGTCCTTAAAAACTACAAAATAAAATAACACTAAATAGAAACACTAAATCAAACAAAACACAATGCAAAAACAAAATACAAATTATCACGAAAATAAAAGAAAACAACAAAAACTAAGACTAATACTAGACCAATAACATAAAATAACAAAGTACGTAACCAACTTGAACACATAAATCAAAGAAACCAACTGTGCCTCCTTGGCAACAGCGTTAAAAACTTGTTGCTATTTTAAAAACCCACAAGTGCACAGATCAGAAGTAGTGCAATGAGTGCAAGAATACAGGTATCGTCTTCTCAAGGAGGCCTCTAAATATGGTTCTAAGTCCTATATGTCCTAGATTAACTACATGTAGAAACAAAATTATTTTTGAGATTTTTTTTGAATTTTAAATTGAAGGAAACTCTAAACTATTCTATTGAAACTAAAGTGCATAAATTGAACTAAAACTAAATGGAAAACAAATGAGAAGAAAGCAATTGGGAACGATTAGGGGAATTCGATGATGGGAAACGGTTTAGGGTCAGACTACTTCTAATGTTTGGCTAGTGATTGGATTGACTAACTATGGGACCATAGGCAATCAATAGCTCTAATGCCTTAGTTTATTATCTAGCCTTATTACCCTTAGTTAAAGGTGCACTCCTATCCTAACCAGACCTTTTCTAGAGCATAGGTGTGTCCTACTAATTAAGGCTTTGCAATTACGCCAACAACCTAAGTGATTTGACTAATCCAAGTTGATTAAGACACACCAATTAATTGTGTTTCAAACTAAGGATGGAACCAATTAATCTTAAGCCTATTCAAGGGAAATTAGTAAATCTACCAAGCAATAGATCATGGCTCACACATTAACAATGTTTCATGCTAAGCACAAGACCAATAATCCTAAACAATTACAAAACAAGCATGCATAAACTCTCTTGGGACTTTCAAAAAACACGTATACATGTTATATTAAAGTCATCAACAATTCTCCATAGGTCATACAATCATCATGCCTTACAAAATCCATAAAAAGTCAAAATCCAACATTAAGCCATAATGTAGTCCATAATCCAACCATAACCAAAAATGATTAGTTCAACATGCTAAAAGAGAGAGCAATACTGAAATTTAATATCAAAAACATCAATCCCATGTCCAAGAAATTAAATCTCAAGCTTAGAACCGTTTCCAACTTCAATTTCGCTCAAATTCAACTCTAAAACGCAATTTTCAACAATGAATCCCAACTTGATAGCAACTTTTCTGCAAAATTCTGCACCAATTTAGCTATCTTTTTAGCCCCAAAATAGCCCCAAAACCTGTAGAAATAAGCACACAAAGAGTTTATTTTTATATCCCTAATTAGTAGAAAGTAAACTCAAAGAAAAGAATAAGAAAAATCTTTCGTTTTTGCAGTTCTTCAGACTGACTTCTGCACTTTTTGCTGTAGAAAGGCTTGCTGAAATTTACCTCTTTAAACCCCTAAATCTACCCCAAAATTTTTTCTTTTGTTTGTGAATGTGTGAGAGTATGTATATGAGAAGATGGGTGTTTTTGTGTGAAAAAGAAGGATGAATAATAGGTGAAATGAGGGCTGGTTCGGTGCTGCTTTTTTCGTTCCTGGCTGCTTGTTTCTTGTTGAAAGAAACTTGCTGATGAGATAGTTATATATATATATATATATATATATATATGGGTGCTGTGTTTGTGTGCCCTAAAGAAAGAAAAGAAAAGAAAATGAATAGTAGGGTTCAAATCATTAGTTAATAAAATATATAATATACCATCTATTGGCTTATGTATTATGTACATGCATATATAATATATAATATAAAATATTCTAACTATGTACTAAAATCCTAGAGCTTAATTAATTATGTCCTAAACTAATTTAGTGAACTCTAATTTAATTAACTAAAATTCCTAGAATCCTAATTCTACTCATTTAATATCCTAATTCTAATCTAAGCTAGCTAACTTATGAATTTAATTTCCTAATTCCTAATTAATGAAAATTACTATCTAAAAAAATAAAAATAAAATAATAATAATAATAATAATAATAATAATAAAACATAAAAAGATAAGAAACGACACACAATACATAAATGCTCAATAAGACTTAATAAGTACTCAGAAACTCGAAAAGACAAAATTAGCACCAAAACACATGCTCAAACACACTCCATCATGCAATTCATGCTCCAAATACATACAAATCAGTCAATTAGTGTACGATCAGATACTTCTAGCAAAGCAAAAAGTATCAAAAATAGCATTCAGATGCCCGGGGGCATTAGGTACTTTTGAGTGGGTAGTCATGCCATTTGCATTAAAGAATGCAAGCATTACGTATCAAAGGACTATGAATTTGATCTTTCATGATATGATCGGCAAGTTTATGGAGGTCTATATCAATGATGTCGCAGTCAAATGCAGCTCAGAGGAAGGTCACTTACTAGATATGTAAAGAGTATTTTGAAATGTGCTAGATTTTATGTGCTTATATTTGCATTTTTATACGTGTTTGAAGGTGTTTTGAGTTTAATTGCAAGCATTACTTTAGCTTTTACATAAGGATTGTGCTTAATTGGTGATAAATGCTTTGTTGAGTTTAATTGATAAATTGCTATACTAAATGCTTGATTTTGCATTTTAGGTGAGCACTAGGTTGCTAAACAAGCTTCAACATAGCTTATCGTTGAAGAAGAATGAGGATCGGAGCATAGGTTGAAGACTAGATATAAAAAGATGAAGAAATGAGCCAGAAATGAAGTTTCAAACTAAGCTGTCAAGGAAAAGGGGGCCGACAAGTATGGTCGATTGATAAGTACCGGCTGATCAATAGGTTCCCCAGTAGGTAGACCGGTACGACTAGAGAGCCCTTAAATTTTACCTGCTAACCCCTTGTCTTATACTAGCTAGCCGTCTCTCTCAATCGGTAGTGCCAACTCAACTGCTTATATATATGCATTCAGTTGGAATTTTTCATTTCACTCGTTCACAATTAAAACCCTAGATGCCCCAACACCTTTATCCATCTTCCATACACACTCTTGCACATTCTTCCATCATTATTTAAGCTAAGAGCAAGGATTAAACATCAATTGTTGAATGATTTAAGAAGATTTGCAACAATTGCTTTGGGCATGGGAAAGATTCTTATTCTTTCTTTTGTTCTTAATTTTATTATGATAGCTTAAATCTTTTATAGGTGATTGAGACTTGTATTATAGGATAGGCTTTCTATAATTGTTTGAGATTATTTTGATGGTTTTTAATACATATTTTATTTGAATTCTTCCATGACTATTTTGAATATGTTTGTGTTTGACAATATGTCCCAATGAAAGCATGTATTGATTTTGCTCTAAATTCCTTATTCACTTGCTTGGTGTTGATTTAATTGCAGTTAATTAATAACTGGTTTGGTGTGTTACCTTTAGGATGAAATAGAACTAATAGGTTAACCATTAATTCTAGTTGAACTTAGGTAATTTACTCATTAGCTTGAAACAATTAACAAATTAAACCCTAGGTTAGAATTAATCACATCATCCAAGAGTTGTAATTGCTAAGCCCTAAAACCCAAACTAATAAGGATAAATCTATTGTCTAATCTATTTAGGGAAAGAATTGCGCCAAGATTTAGGGATAATACGGTTAATTAATGTTCGGTCTTGAAAGAAGCACCTAAACCATCAAAGTCCCAATGCAAGAGTAGATTTTCGATGCCCATAATCAAGTTGAAATTGCCTTAGCTTTTCTTAATTGCATTAAACCTTGGTTTCTTAGTTTGAGCACCTTTTCACACACACCCACTTAGTTTAGGTCTTATTCATTGATTTTAGTTAGAATTCCCTTTGATCTCAAAAAAATGTCTCTTTCCCCATGTGTAGTTAGTTTAGGCATCAAATCTTAGGACTACACTTAGGTTAGCCTTCCTGAGGAGACGATAACCAATACTCTTGCACTCATTGCACTACTTTTGATTTGTGCACTTGTGTGTTTTTAAAACACATCAAGTTTTTGGTGTCATTGTTGGAAAGGCACAATTGTTGGTTCCTTTGCTTTGTGTGCTTTGATTTGCTGCATGCTTCATTGTTGTTGTTGTTGTTTTGTGATATTTTCATACTAGTCTGTGTTTTCATTGTGTTTAATTTAGTTGTTAGTTTATTATTTTCAGCATCTTTTTTGTGGTTTTTGTGCGATAGTTTGAGCAATTGTTGCAATTTCGGGGATTGGAAGTTGGAAGAAGATTATATTAGATGTTACATGCTTGGTAGGCATTCACTTAAACCTGAGTTAGTTCCTTTGAATCCTGAACTATAAGGGTCATATGTCACCATAGGAATTTGAAGAAAGAGTTTAGTTGAGATGGCTGATAATAATAATCTTCCTCCTCTTGATCCTTGTGATGAGAATAATGATCTATCTCCTTCTCCTGCACATGTAAAAGTCCTTAGGCTTAGTCTCTACTAGAGCAAGATGAACTCACTCTTAGACAGTATTTTCTCCCAAATTCTTTTGAGCCTAATCTAGCCATAAATCCACCAGGTTTGGGGAAGGGTAGCTTTGAGATTAAGCATGGTACCTTGGCTATGCTTTCTTTCTTTCATAAGATGAGTAGTGAGAGTCCATTAAAGCATGTCACTGATTTTGTAGAAATTTGTTCCATTTTTAATTTCCCCAATATGCCTTAAGAGCATATCATATTCTCACGAATGAGAAAATACAATCTTAAGATAAATCCCCTTAAGTGTGCTTTTGGAGTCTCTGCAGGGAATTTCTTGGGTTTCTTGGTTCATCAGTGCATGATTGAAGTAGATGTCAACAAAGTGAGAGCTATCATCAACACACCACCACCTCAAAACAAGGAGTTGTAGTAATTAGTGGATAAGATTAATTTCTTGAGGAGTTTCATTTCCGACACAACAAGAGAGATAAAGTCTTTTTTATCTTTACTGAAGTTGAAGAATGAGGTCGACTTCATTTGGCAGAAGGAGCATCAATGAGCCTTCGAAGAGACTAAGAAATATCTTACCAAGCCGTTGGTCTTAGTATTGCCCCTTAAGGATAGGCCACTAAAGTTGTATTTGTCAATCACAGAGGAATCCATAGGGAGTTTATTGGAACAAGATAATAAAGATAGCCAAGAACAGGCTGTTTATTTTCTTAGTAGAGCATTGACATATGTTGAGCGAAGATATCCGTCGATTAAAAAATTTTGTTTGTCTTTACTCTATACTTGTAATAAATTGCATCATCATATTTTGCCTACTACTCTTTTAGTC
The DNA here is from genome assembly GCA_028554755.1 of Cordia subcordata. Taxonomy (NCBI): domain Eukaryota; kingdom Viridiplantae; phylum Streptophyta; class Magnoliopsida; order Boraginales; family Cordiaceae; genus Cordia; species Cordia subcordata. The sequence continues at coordinate 5,333,009 of JAPTOF010000009.1, forward strand.
ATCTCTAAGACCAATGTTATAAGATATATGCTAACACGCCCAATCTTTAAAGGCCGAATTGGCAAGCGACTCTTGCACTATCTGAGTTTATGATTCGTTATGTCTCCCATATATCAATAAAAAGGCAAGCCCTCAATGATTTCTTGGCCGATCATCCTTGTTATGACCTAGTAGACCCACTGAATGGGGAGGTTGAAATTAGGTAATTGGGCTTCAACCTTGGACATTCTTTTTTAATGGATTGAGGACAAAAACCACCTCTAGGGTTGGCATTATCTTAAGATCTCCTCTGGAAGTGGAAATTTAACTAGGTTTGTAGTTGAGATTCATTTCCCCAAATAATCAAGCAAAGTACGAGACGCTAATTATTGGGCTAGAGATTCTATCTGGGATAGAAGTTATGGCATTCAAAGTTATTGGCGACTCTCAGCTTATTGTGAAGTATTTGACAGGTGAATACAAGTATTCCAGCTTGACATTAATAAAATACTATGCCAAGGTGATGCGGTTGCTTAGCTAGGTTTTAGAGGTGATTTTGGAGAATGTTCTAACGGAGTGTAATGAGGTGGCAAATGGATTAGCACAACTAGCGTTTGGAGTACGAATTGCTAAAGGCACCGACAGATGCCTCATGGTAATTCATAAGAGGGAGTTCGTATCAGTGATGCATGAGCTAGTAGTAGAGGTTTTCCCAATGTATATCATCAACGACAATCAGAGGTTGCCCATTATCCTTTATTTACAAGATCAAAGTAAATTGACAGTCCAAAGGACACGTTTAAAGATGATGTATTATGTCCTATTGACCGAAGAGCTATACAAGCAGAGTCCAGACAGCTTTTGATGCCGATTAGTCTGGTCTATTGATGTGGTGAGCGTTAAAGTGACATAGGTATTATTGGCCTTCAATGGTAGATGACTTCATTAGATAAGCCAAAGAATGCCAACAATGTTAGAGACATAGCGCAGTCTAGAGGGTGCTCGCTGTGAAATTTCACCCAGTGGTTAAGCCTTGACCATTTCATGGATAGGCAATCGACATTATTGTGAAGATTATGCAAGCTTCGTCTAAAGGTCATGCATTCATCATCGTGGCTACAAACTATTTCACTAAGTGGATTAAGGCAATTCCATTAAGAAAGGTTGACCAAGATGATGTCACCGAATTCCTTAAGAAGTAGATAATTCACAAGTTTAGGATACTTGAGACGTTAACAATAGATCAAGGACCGATTTTTACAAGTGAAAGTGTTGTTGATTTTGCAAGCAACATGGGATTCACCATCACTAACTCGACTCCTTATTTTGCCCAAGGTAATAGCCAGGCCAAAGCTTCTTACAAAGCTATCATCTCAAACATCTAAAAAATGATAGATGAGAATCCTTGGTTATGGCATAAAAAGCTATTAGAAACTCTACGGGCATATCATGCAACCAAGAAAGCAAGCATAACAACTTCGCCCTACTTGCTCACTTATAGGCGTGATGTAATAGTTCCAGTAGAGACAGAAATTATACCGTTACAAGTTACCTATCAAGATTAGTTGAATGCAACTGAGTACAGAAATGTAATGCTTTTTGATTTGGAGGATCTAAACGAGCAAAAGTTTATCACCTTAAACAACATTGAAGCCCACAAAAAGAAGGTTGCCAGGGCTATAACAAAAGGGTGAGGGCTAAGTCTTTTATGCTAGGAGACTTGGTTTGGAAACTCATACTACCTATTGGGCATAAAGATGACAAATTAGGCAAATGGTCTCTAAGTTGCGAAGGACCGTTCCTTGTAGATGATGCATTACTTGGGGGCATCTATAGGCTAAGAATTGCAGAAGGAGTTTTGCTTTATTCATGGTCCATTAATGGCAAATATTTGAGCCTTTCTATGACTATTCCTGGGAGAAAGCAAGGAAGCATGCTCTCTCAACTAAATTCTTTCTTCTCTAAATTCTCTTCTCTCTTCATTTTCTTTTCTCTTTACCCTCATAAATCTAAGTTTCTCAAACATTCCTCATCACAAAAAGAATGATAAGAACAACAAAATTTATGCACAATAACAAAACTAAAAGTTAATAACAAAGTAGACTTCATTATCATTCAGAAGACGGTTTAACGTTTGGGCTACAATTCAAAATTACAAAAAGAACTGATTATCATTGGCTATACATTAGCATTACTGACAGAAGGGTTTATTTCTAGAGGATGGTTGGTGCAAAATAGCCATATTTTGAGAGAACTAATAGAAAGTGAGCAAAAGAATTTTTCGCTAATTAGGGAAGAGATTGGCTAAGATTGCAAGGAGGCATTCGTATTCCATTGACATTTATACTCACATGTCTAGAGTTGGGCAATTGTAGCACTTTAACTTTTTTGCCAGGTGCTTGTTTTGGTAAGAAGGTGATCTAGGTGATCTAGTTCCTGAAGAAGTTGATAATATTCTTCGAGGATTATAGCCTTATGTTGATCTTTTCCTTGTCGAGTAGCATGGTCGACGTACTACTTTTCTATGGAACCATCTGATTAGGTGATGAAAATGCCTAAGAGAAGGAAGTGCTAGTTTGGTGGCTATGAGCATTCTTTTAGTAAGCCCTGTATTCTTCTAATAGAGTTGCCTTGGATGCAAGAGTATGCCTTTCTTGCTGAATGTTGGCTAAAATAGAAAGAGCTTGGTGCAGCTTCCTAATGAGGAATTGATGTCAACAACCAATGCACTAGCAACAGCTTCTAATGTGTAGTTAGAATTAGAGGCAATAAAGTCTAACGCATGGGTGAATTGGTAGAATTGTGGGGAAGAGCATAACATATTAAAAGGTATCTTAAGAGCGATATTCAAAATAAGGATGAGTGTCTGAGGATATAGAGGTTTTTGACCAAAATAACGTGGTGCTTGGATGAAGAAGTTGGACGAAAACTATTGATCAATATAACTGAGTGGGTCGTCCAAAGGGGTATAAGGAGTCGAAAACAAAAGATTGGTTGTGTCAAATGGCACTCTGGACGAACCAAAAGTCTCTGGCTTGACTAAGTAAGCTTGTGGAGTAAGGTAGAAGGACCAGGGCATTACGATGTGTTTCCATCACTATTGCCTTCTAGAATACCACTGTTGTCGGTGTTGTCCATGGCAGTTGAAAAAGTGGAACAGTAGATAACAAAGGCAAACCAAGAGGACTATTTCAAACCATTCTTAGGAGTAAAAGAAGCTTTAGAAGGAGGTGAAAGCCATTGAAGAGCAAGAACTGCATTAGATGGGCATCGAAGATTATGTCTTGTAATCATGAAAATACTCAAAAGACGTAAGGATGCCAAATTCGCTCATAGGGCTTAATTCCAAAAGAGACTTGTGGTGATAAACTTAGTGGGACACGTAGAACTTTGGGTTAACGGAACCAAGTGATTGTGGTCGATAGACAGTGACGTTCATTTAAAGTAAGAGAGAACTCTGTACCAAGCGAATCACATGGGAAATGGTACATAAAACATCAATTTTTTTTTAGGCGCAAGTCACGTGACTGTGATCATAAACAGTTCAAACTCTATGATATCATTCGAACAACTTAAGGGGGGTATTGTTGACACCAAAAATCTGAAAATAGTTGGCCTAATGGCCGAAGAAGAGGATACAGGACAAAAGAAGTTCAAGGCCGACACCACATGAGGCCGATCTTCAGCCAGTAGTAATAAATTGACGCATGATGAGCACATGCCTAATTCAAATAAAGGAGACCAAATCTATTGTAACGTGTAGTGTCGAAATTGAAGAGATGAGAATAGAGCAAGGAACTCAATCAACTTAACAACCCAGAAGATGTTGGAATCACCAACTGGTGTGAAGATTTCAAGAGCAGTAACTATAAAAGTTGATTGAGGTCAAGAAGAAAGGGGTTCCATAACCACCATACTTTATTCACATATCTATCTCTTAGCTTCATATCTCTATAGCTTAGTTCTATTCTTAGCCTAGTCGTAGTTTAGTCTTAGTTAGCATAACGTTAGTTTAACTCTATCCAAAACACCATTGTAATTCACATTACGGCAGATATTTTTTCTTTTCCATTGTAATTCAGTTTATGGCTTTGAAGTAATTAAGTTTATGGCTTTTTTAGCTTTAGTTGCAATTAGCTTTGTGGCTCGTCTCTTATTATTTTTCTACGCTATAATTAAGTTTACGGTAGGAGCAATTCACTGTGATTAATTTTGTGCTATGATAGGGCAAACCTTTAATTCGTATTTCTCCATTTGTTTAATGGTCCGTCTTGTTTACATCTGCTTCTTTGATTGTAATAAAGTTCATGACTTGGTTTCATTGTGATTCAATCTTTATTGCCTTGATTCTAGTTTGGTTTTATTACAATTGAGTAGCCCATATCTAGTTTTCTTACAAAGTTTCTAGACGGAGTTTCGGGTAGGGGATAAAGAACCCACAATCGTAAAATTTTTTGTGGAGACTCCCAAACCTAAAAAGCATTGATGTATTGTGTTTTATGTGTGTTTGTGTTGTTATTTGCCTATGTTTAATAGGTGTTTTGAGCTTTAAGAGATGCATTACTATAGTACATGATGTGTCATCTTTTTGTGTGCATTTATGGTGTTATTTGCCCATGTTTAAGAGGTGTTAAGTGCTCATGAAGATGTATTAGTGCAGCACTTATTTTAGGAATAGGCTTAATCATAAACAATTATACATATTGAGTTTAAAAGACGATTGCTACACTAATTGCTTTTTTTCAATGATTTAGGTGAACTTTGGGTTAAGATCGAGCCTGGACGATGATGGATGATGAAAATGGAAGATGCACGAGTTGAGAGGGGAAGATCAAAAGCCAAAAAGACAAAGAATAGAGTAAGAAAAGCCAGCCAGACGACTTAGAATAAAAGCCGATCGACCGGCCACTCCAGAAAGTAATCAAAAATTGTCGATCGAGTTCCTTCTTTAGGCTAGTCAACCTAACTCAAGAGAGCTACCAATAGAAGTCAGTCGACTACCCCTTCAGAGCCGATCGACCGGTACCATAGTTGCTGATATAAAAAAGCTCAAATTTTCAGACTTAAGAGGGAAATTTTCGGAGGAAGATTCTTAGACCCATCACACACTTCACAGCTATATCTCACATACTTAATCCTAGTTCTCACCCACATCACAGACACACTCTCACACATTTATCACCTTGAAGCAAGTGGATTTAGAGGGTTTCAGACATTTGGATTCAAGTTTGCTCAAGAGCTTTGTATAAGATTAGCTAGGATGAAAGGGAAGCTTCATAATCTCACTTTCATTCTATTTCCTATTATGATTGAGTAGATTTGTATAGGGTGATTTAGCTTATGTAGTGGGTTAACTATATACTCTTATGCTATGGGATTTGATGGCTGAATATATACATGTTTTCATTTTCTTATTCAAATGGTTATTTTCTCATTTATGTCTAAGTGTTTGATAAAATGCCTAGATGAGTAGCATGTATATAAATTGAAGTCTATTTGTTATTAACACATCTAATCCATGCTACAATCATGTCTAAAAGTTTATATGTGGATGCCATGACGTGAGTAATGCTTATATTCATGTCTATATGTATATTTGCATGCCTAGTAATAAGTATGACTTTAATAAAGCATACATGTTGGTTGTTAATTGCTTCTAATGGTATGATCTGAGCATGACGATGTTTGGTAGTTGAATAGATCCCATTATTCACAAACACCCTGGCCAAGAACATGTATGAATGTGATAGCAAGTCAAATTATGCTTTAGTGACCTTAAAATGACGACAAGTAATTTAGGGCTAGCCTACATTGAGTCTTCTTTGGCTTTAAATCTAGCCAATAGGTTTCAGGATAGGTTTAGTCGACCTTAGCGACACTAGGTCTTGCTTTTAAATCTAGGCAATGGTTTAGGTACTAGGGTAGGTTCATTCTAAGTCACCTAGGAAGCTAATTGGTTACTCTTAAGGCCCTAGGTCATAAGGACCACGCCGTAGCACAATGAGGTGCCGCCTAAGGATGGACTCGCACCGAACCCTAAAGGGAAATTAAGACACTAATTTAGCAACCTAGTTACGAGCAATTACTAAAGTAAGCCATCATTCTTTAATCCCATAGCGTCACCCTAACACCTCTGCATTTGTTAGTTCCCTTTAGATTAGCTTGTTTCCCCACTTTCCATTCCTTTAGTTTAGTTTAATTTTCTTTAGCTAGAGCTCCTGATCATTCAAAGACATCAAAAAATAATTAGTTTAGGTTTCTTTTTGGGCATTCTTTAGGACACACACATAGAATCCATCCCACAACATAGCCTCCCTATGGTTTGACACCCATTCTCGCACACACTACAGTGCATCGATCCATGCACTTATAGGTCTTTAAAGCTTGCACTCAAACGACACATCAAGTTCTTGGCGCCGTTGCCAGGGAGCACGGTGGTTTGCATTCTTTTCTTGTGTTCTTGATAATTGTTTATCTTGTTTTCTTGCTCCTTCTTTATAATTTGTTTGGTTTTTGCTTATTTTGTTTACTGTTTATATTATCTTGCTTTAGTTCTTGTTTATCGATTTCATCTTTTATTTTTGTTTCTAGTAGACTTTCTAGGATTGTGGTTTATTTGCTGTTTGATGAGTTGTGATTTTGTGTGTGTTTGCATTGTCATTTACCTATATTTTAGAGGTGTTGAGTGCTCATAATGATGCATTAGTGTAGTGCTTTTGATAAGAATAGGCTTAAGCGTAAACAAATGTACATATCGAGTTCAAGAGACAAATTGCTACACTAATTGCTTGTTTTCAATGATTTAGGTGAACTTTGGGTTAAGATCGAGATTGGATGATGAAAGGTGATGAAGATGAGAAATGCACGGGTCTAAGAGAGAAGACCGGAGGTTGAAAAGACAAAGAATAGAGGAAGAAAGTCAGCCGGACGACCAAGAAAAGAGCGGGTGGACTGGCTAGGTCGACCGGCCACTCCAGAGAGCTGCCAAAAATAGCAGGACGACCACCCCTCCAGAGCCGGTCGACCGGCTAGGTCGATTGACCAGTCCAGAGAGCATCATTAAAAAGCTGGTCGAGCTAGGTCCATAGGCCGGTCGACAGTCTTGAAAAAGAAAAAGGGGACTTTTGGAAGAATAACACACACTTCACACCTAAAATTCTCACACACTTAACCCTATATTCCATCCACCTCACACACACTTTTCACACATTTCTCACTAAGAACCAAGCTTGATTTGGAGGGTTCAAACATTTTGGAATCAAGTTTGCTTAAAAGCTTTGTACAAGATTAGCTAGGATGAAAGGGAAGCTTCATTATCTCTTTTTCATTCTATTTCCTATTATGACTAAGTAGACTTGTGTAGGGTGATTTAACTTATGTAATGGGTTAACTATATACTTTTATGATATGGGATATGATGGCTAAATATATATACATGTTTCGAATTTTCTTGTTCAAATGGGTATTTTCTCATTCATGTCTAAGTATTTGATAAAATGCCTAGATGAGTAATATGTGTATAAATTGAAGTTCGTTTGTTACTAAACACATCTAATCCATGTTATAATCATGTCTATGTGTTTATATGTGGATGCTATGAAGTGGGTAACGCTTTTATTCATGTCTATATGTATATTTGCATGCCTAATAATGAGCATAACTTCAATAACGCATACGTGTTGGTTGTTAATTATTTCTAATGGTGTGAACTAAACATGACGATGTTTGGTAGTTGAATAGGTTCCATTATTCATGAGCACCTTGTCCTTGAACATGTATGAACGCACTAGCAAGTCAAATCCTGCTGTAATGACCTTAGAATGACAAAGTGGAATTTAGGGCTAGTCTAGACCGAGTCTCCTTTGGCTTTAAATTCAGCCAATAGGTTTCTGGATAGGTTTAGTCGACCTTAGCAACACTAGGTCTTGGCTTTAAATCCAGCCAAAGGTTTAGGTACTAAGGTAGGTTCATTCTAAGTCACCTAGGAAGTTAGTTAGTCACTCTTGGGGCCCTAGGTCATAAGGACCACGCCGTAGCTCTAGGAGGCGCCGCCTAGGGACGGACCCATACCGAGTCCTAGGGGGAAATTAGGACACTAACTAGCAACCTAGTTAAGAGCACTCATCTTACTTAGCCATCATCCCTTAATCTTACAGCATTTGAGTATAGAATTACCCATTTATAAGTCGAAGTCACCCTAACCCCTTCTCAATTGTTATTTCCCTCTTGACCAACTTGTGCTCCCATTTTTCATATTCATAGTTTAGTCTTATTTCCTTTACCTAGAGCTCCCGATAATCCAAAACCCCAAAAATATGCCTAGTTTAGATCTTTCTTTTTGCCACTTTCTAGGACACCAAGTATAGAATTCTCCCACATTAGTCACGCGTCCCTGTGGTTCGACACCCGCACTTGTATACACTATATTGCATGATTTGTACGCTTGCGGGTCTTTTAGAGCTTGCACTTGAAAGACGCAACACTGTTGTTTTAGGAATATTGAAGTTTTCGGGGGTTGAAGTTGCCGGAGTTAGGACAGTTTATGCATGCTTGGTAGGAAATCCCTTAGAAATCCCCCAATTCCTCTTAATCTCGAACCCGATAGAATTGCAAGGCATTTTAGGAATTTAGGAGACCTTCTTGAGGAGATGGCCCATCCCAGTGCAAGCACAAATAACACATGCATATTCACTTTGGCATTTTAACAAAAACATAGACATGTTTGATTTCCAATACATAGACATATTGAATCATGCCATAAATTTATGTAAAAAAACATGTATTAAGAGCCAAAGATCTACACAAATCCATTATTCAAATCCCTAATCTAATATACAACAACAATCAACCGTAAAGCTAGCCTAATCTAGCAACATATTTACAAGAAATAGAGAAAGAACAAGAAGAACTTCCCTAAATTCTTGCTTCCAAATCCGTACAAATCCTTCAAATCTTTGTTTAATGCTTCAATCCTAGCTTCATGTGGGGTTTAGATGGTGGTTTAGGGTGTTTTTTGAAGTGGGTAAAGGGTTAGGGTTTATTAGGATTTAAGAAATAAAAGTTCCTCCCTTAAAAATGAGCAGAAACGAGCTTTTTATGGATTTCTTCAGCGCACAGCCGATCGACCTAGTCGGTCGATCGGCTCCTCTTTCTTGCTCGACCGGCTTAAATCATTATGCTCTCTGGAATGGCTGGTCGACCTAGCCAATCGACCGGCTTCTTGAGGTACTCGACTAGCTTAAATCTTTTATTCTCTAGAGCGGTCGGTCGACCGGCTCTTCTTTTAAGTTGACCAGCTGGATCAGAATGATCTCTTCTTTATTTCCTTTCTTTCAGTCTTCATCCGTTAGCTCATTTCTTCCTCGCATAAGCTTGAACCCTTCCAAAACACTCTTAAAACATGGAATATAACACTTAGTATAGTATTTATGCACCTAAATATGTTATGTAAAAATATTAACAAATATGCATAAACTTTGTACTAAGTGTACTCAATTATACTCTAAACACCCTTAAATGTGCATGCAAAAACTAGATGCAAACATGCACAAATGACACACATCATACAGGCTTTAATGCTTCAGGACCCTATCTATGGAAGTTGAAGATGAGTTGGTGTTTGCCCGGCTGACGGTATGGTGGTTAGTGCTACTAGGAGGCAACCTAGGTTCAATTTTGTAATTTTGCATTTGTTTCACTTTCTTTACTTTTTATTTATTTATTTTTTCTTTTTCTTGCACCCAAACCAAAGTGTAAAATCCTGATCCTTTGTCCCATAAGATACACCATTACCTATTATTGCACATGCCAATGCAATCATGCATAGGCAATGCTACTAATCTTGCTTTCTTTGTGAGTGTTTATGAATTGTGAGTCACAGGATTAGTAGTATGGTGATTTATCATTGGCATGGAAAGCTTTGAAGAAAATAAAAGGTTGTATCTATCATTTCTCCACTTGTTCCCCATGTTTATACCCTATCCCCACCACCTTTACTTGTTTTGTAAGGACAATTTGCTTGTTTTAATGTTTTGATCTATTTGCTTGAGGACAAGCTAAGTTTAGGTTTGGGGGTGTGGGAGTTTGGTTTTCTTGTTATATATCTTTCTTAGGGTAAATTGCATTATGCGCTTAAAAATGGTGAAAATTTTCAATTTTGATGCATGTAGAGTTATTTATTTCTTTGTTGATCATTGTGTTGGCTTTTGTGATTGACTCTATTGATTTATAAAGATGAGATGCATTGTGGGGAAATGAATAGAGTGGTTTGAAAACTAAGTCTTGGAGGGGATGCCCTTCAAAGTTGTGGGGAGTGAGAACCTTGAAAGAATAACCCTTGTAGCCACCCCATAGCTTGGTAGGAAAAAGTGTTGAAAAAGGGTTGTTGATGTAAGTGCCCCTTCCTGGATTGGTTTTTTTTTATGTGCCTAAACCTTTCTTTTTCTTTCTTTTTGTGAATACAATACAAAGCATGAAAAATCCAAAAAAAAATTGAAAAAGACAAAAAGGTGCAAAATATATTAAAAAATGAAGTGAAAAAGAGAAAAAGCCAAAGGCACCAAAAAGTTAGTGAATAAGTGCATAAGTGACACAATGTCAACTTAGCACAAGTTATCATCTTTGTAGATATATGAATAAGGCTTTTTATAAGCCATTGTGTTTGTATATTCTCTCTTTTTGTCTTTGAGGCTTGGTTCATGTTAGGGAGGCCATGTTAGTTGAGGGAGCATGAAATATCAACATCCCGAGTACGTGAGTTAGAATTCTAGGCTTGTGGTAGATTGGCTACTTGGGAAATTCCCACGAGGAATGAGACCCCTTATGAGTAGAAGGAGGATCCAAAGAGATTTTGAGATCTCTCCACAATAGGAATGCCCCATTCATGCTTCTTAGACTAACCTTGATAGCGAGTCAATCCTTTAGGCAATCCACTGTATCAGCTATAGAAATAAATTTAAGATTGGGCTTGCTTGATGACAAGCAAGGAGAAGGTTTGGGAGTGTTGATGTGTTGTGTTTTTGTGTGTGTTAGCATTATAATTTACCTATGTTTAAGAAGTATTAAGTGCTCAAAAAGATGCATTGGTGTAGTACTTTTGATAAGAATAGGCTTAAGCGTAAACAAATGTACATATTGAGTTTAAGAGACAAATTGCTACACTAATTGCTTGTTTTCAATGATTAGGTGAACTTTGGGTTAAGATAGAGATCGGGTGATGATTGGTGATAAAGATGGGAGATGTATGAGTCAAAAGGAGAAGATCGGAGGCGGAAAGACAAAGAATGGAGGAAAGAAGTCAGCCGGACGACCAAGAAAAAGGAGCCAGTCGACCGACCACTCCAGAGAGGTGCCAAAAATAGCCAGATGGCCACCCCTCCAAAGCCAGTCGACCGGCTAGGTTGATCGGCTAGTCCAGAGAGCATCACCAAAAACCCGGTCGAGCTAAGAGAAGAAGCCGGTCAACCCAGTGGGTCGACCGGCAGAGCATAAAGAGCTGATATGAAAGCTTGATTTTCAGACTTAAAAGGGGAGCTTTTTGACAAATTTTTAGAGAGGATTTTTACACCCATCACACACACATGCACACTTAACCCTAGTCTTCACCCACAACACACACACTCTCTCACACATTTTTATCACTTTGAAGCAAGAGAATTTAGAGGGTTTCAACATTTGGATTCAAGTTGCTCAAGAGCTTTGTACAAGATTAGCTATGATGAAAGGGAAGCTTCATAGACTTTCTTTCATCCTATCTTGTATTATAATTGAGTAGACTTGTATAGGGTGATTTAGCTTATGTAATGGGTTAGCTATATACTCTTATGATATGGGATTAAATGGCTGAATATACACATGTTTGATTTTCTTGCTCAAATGGTTATTTTCTCATTCATGTCTAAGTGTTTGATTAAATGCCTAAATGAGAAGCATGTGTATAAATTGAAGCCTATTTATTACTAAACACATATAATCCATACTATAATCATGTTTATGTGTTTATATGTGGAGGCTATGAAGTGGGTAATGCTTATATTTATGTCTATATGCATATTTGCATGCTTAGTAGTGAATATGACTTCAATAACGCATACATGTTGGTTGTTAATTACTTCTAATAGTGTAATCCAAGCATGACGATGTTTGGTAGTCGAATAGGTCCCTTTATTCATGAACACCTTGGCTTAGAACATGTATGAATGTGTTAATACGTTAAATCCCGCTATTGTGACCTTAGAATGACGAAGCATAATTTAAGGCTAGCCTACGCTGAGTCTCCTTTGGCTTTAAATCCAGCCAATAGGTTTTAGGATATGATTAGTCAACCTTAGTGACACTAGGTCTTCACTTTAAATCCAGCCAATGATTTGGGTACTAGGGTAGGTTTATTCTAAGTCATCTAGGAAGCTAGTTAGTCACTCTTAAGGCCCTAGGTCATAAGGACCATGCCGTGGCTCTAGGAGGCGCTGCCTGGGACGGACCCACACCGAGTCCTAGAGGGAAATTAAGACACTAATTTAGCAACCTAGTTAAGAGCAATCACTAAAGTAAGCCATCACTCTTTAATCCCATAGAAATGGAGTATAGAATCACCCATTCATTAGTTGAAGTCACCTTAATACCTTTCCATTTGTTAATTCCTCTAGATTAGCCTATCTCCCCACTTTTCCAAACTCCATAGTTTAGTTTAATTCGTTTCAATTAGAGCTCCCGACATTTCAAAAATCCAAAATTCCAAAAATAGAAAGTTTAGATTTCTTATTTTTTGGCACATTCTAGAACACACACGTAGAATCCATCTCACAACATAGCTTCCCTGTGGTTCGACACCCGTTCTTGTGCACACTACACTACATTGATCCATGCGCTTGCGGGTCTTTAGAGCTTGATGTCAAAGACGTACACCACAATCCTTTCCATTTTCTCCTATTCTAAGTTCTTTAAGGATCTTTCTACAAGAAAGTGTAGGTCATCGAACATTTCTAAGAAGGTGAGGCTTACGGAAAAGGTGAGTAATATTTGTACTTCGGGCCTCCCGGCCAAAATCAGTAACCCCGGAGCTTTCACCATTCCTTGTAGGATTAGAGAGACCGGATTGATCACTCCTTGTTAGATTTAGGGTTCAGTGTGAATCTCATTCCTTACTCCATCTATCAGCAGCTAGGTCTAGGTGAGTTATCCCCTACACATGTTACTCTTCAGCTAGCTGATAGGTCCGAACATAGACCTAAGGGCATGATAGAAGATGCTATGGTACAGGTAGGTGAGTTTGTGTACCTTATTGACTTCATAGTGTTAGATATGGATTTGGGACATGACTTTAGACATTTCACTCTTGTTCTATTAGGTCACCCCTTCTTTGCCATCGCAGATGCCATTATTCATTATAGGTCGGGGTTATTATAGATGAAATTTGGGAATTTGTGGTCTACCATGAAGGTTTCTGAGGCAGTAAATAGGGCTACTATAGGAGGAAAGGATAGAGAAGAGTGTTTTAGGGTTGATGTGATTTGTTCTTGCGTCGAGGACTTCGTAGAGAGAACTATAACCAATAGAGGAGATTTGAGAAAATTTGAGAAATTGATGTCTAGCTTTGATTTAGACACCTTAGGGTGGAAATATGTAGCTTCTACTTCTATTATTAAAAGCCCTTTGATTGATAAGTCACTTGACGTTAAGCCTTCTAGTCTTGATTCTAGTGATGCCCCCATTGATGATGTTGAGGTTGAGTCCCCCTTGGTTGAGCCTAGCCCTTATTTAGAGCTTAAACCCTTTCCCAATCATTTGAAGTATATATTCCTAGGCCCTAGTAAGCCCTTTTTGGCTATCATAGCTTCCAATCTTTCTAGTAAGCAGGAGGAATGTCTCTTAGAGGTTCTTAGGAAACATAGGAAGGCTATAGGGGGGAAAATTAATGATTTGGGAGGTATACACCCTTCGATTTGCAAGAATCGTATTCACCTTGAGGATGGAGCCATTCCTTCTAAGGAAAAGAGGCTAAATCCACACATAAGTGAAGTAGTTAAGAAAGAGATCATTAAGCTTTTAAATGCAGGCATCATTTATCCAATCTCAGATAATGAGTGGGTTAGCCCGGTTCAAGTCGTCCCTGAGAAGTCTGGGATCACAGTTGTTGAAAATAAGAGATGAGAGCTTATTCCTGCACGTACTCCCACGAGGTGGAGGGTATGTATTGATTATAGGAAGCTCAACTCCAAAACTAGGAAGAATCATTTCCCATTGCCTTTTGTAGACCAAATCTTCGTCAGAGTAGTTGGGCACAGTTACTATTGTTTTCTAGATGGCTATTCGGGTTATAATCAGATCCCTGTGTTTCCGGAAGACCAAGAGAAGACCACCTTTACTTGTCCCTATAGCACTTTTGCCTATAGGAGAATGCCCTTCAGTCTAAGTAATGCCCCAACAACATTTTAGAGATGTATAATGGCCATTTTTAGTGACATGATAGAGAAGCATTTAGAGATTTTCATGGATGACTTCTCAGTCTTTGTGTTAGTTTTGATGAGTGACTGAATCATCTCTCTTTAGTCTTAAACTAATGTGTGGAGAAGAAGCTAGTGTTAAGTTGGGAGAAATCCCACTTCATGGTGCAATGAGGGATAGTGTTGGGTCATGTTGTCTCATCTAGTGGAATTCAAGTTGACCCGGCTAAGGTAGAATTAATTGAAAAGTTGCCTATCCCTAAGTTTGTCAAGGATTTTAGATCTTTTCTAGGGCATGTAGGATTTTATTTTAGGTTCATTAAGGATTTTAGCCATATAGCATGCCCCTTGTCTAGGCTCTTGGCTCAAGATGTCTCTTTTGAATTTGATTATGAGTGTGCTAAAGCTTTTGATAGGCTTAAATCCTTATTTTCTATGTCCCCGATCAATCAACCGCCTGACTACAGTCTTTCATTTGAGATTATGTGTGACGCATTTGATTATGCAATAGGAGTGGTTTTAGGTCAATAGTGAGATATGTTGCCCTATGTAATGTACTATGCTAGCAAGACTTTTGATGAAGCCCAAAAGAACTATACCACCACAAAAAAAGAGCTTCAAGCAGTAGTCTTCTCCCTTGACAAGTTTAGGTCATACATTCTAGGGTTTAAGATGATTGTATACACTGATTATATGAAATTGAGATATTTGTTAGCCAAGAAAGAATCTAAGCCCCACTTGATTAGGTGGTTGCTCTTTCTTCAAGAATTCGATGTTGAGATTCAAGATAAAAAGGGTAGAGAAAATTTAGTTGCGGATCATCTTTCCCGTCTTGTTAGTGAGTCTTCTAGTGATTCATCCCCTTTTTTTGATTGATATCCCGATGAGCAATTGTTTGCCATCTCTCATCATACACCTTGGTTTGCTCACACAGATAATTATCTTACCATTAGGCGATTTCCCTTCTATTGGGAGAAGAGATAGAGAGAGATAGATTCCTAGCACAAGTTAGGCATTTCTTTTGGGAGGATCCCTATCTGTTCAAAGTGTGTACGGATCAAATGATTCGCCGGTGTGTGGCCGAGAACAAGATTGAGAGCATGTTGAGTATGTGTCACAATGAAGGGTATGGAGGTCATTTTAGTGGGAAGAAGACCGCCGCGAAAGTCTTGTAATGTGGATTATTTTAGCCCACTCTCTTTAAGGATGCCCAAGAATATTGCAAAAGTGCTTTAGAAGTCAATAATCTGGGTCTATCTTTAGGAGAAATATGATGCGTTTATCCCCTATTCTTCCATATGAGTTATTTGATGTTTGGGATACAGATTTCATGGGTCCATTTCCACCTTCCTTTGGGTACCAATACATTTTACTGGCCATGATTATATGCCCAAATGGGTTGAGGCTATTCCCACACACACTAATGACCATAAGGTAGCAGTTAAGTTTATTAAGAAGAACATTTTCTCTAGATTTGGAGTCCCTAGGGTCTTGATTAATGATGGGGGTTTGCATTTTCGCAATAGGACTTTAGAGGCCTTATTGAGAAGATATTCGGTCACCCACATGGTAGCTACTCCTTATCACCCACAAACTAGTGGACAAGTAGAGGTGTCCAATAGGGAAATCAAGCATATTTTAGAGAAAACGGTTAGGCCTAATAGGAGAGATTGGTCTATTAGGCTAAATGATGCTTTGTGGGCCTACTGTACCATTTTTAAAACTCCCATTGGTATGTCTCCGTATCGATTGGTTTATGGGAAAGCTTGTCACTTGCCGGTAGAACTCAAGCATAGGGGTTATTGGGCAATCAAAGCCCTAAATTTTGATTTGGCAAAAGCGGGTAAGAAGAGAAAGCTTGACCTAGCATAATTGGAGGAGCTTAGGTTTGAGGTGTATGAGATCGCTAATCTTTATAAGGATAGGGTGAAGAGAATTCATGATAAACATATTTTTAAGAAATCATTCTCTCCCTCCGATAAAGTTCGGTTGTTTAACTCACGTTTGAAACTTTTTCCAAGTAAGCTCAAGTCAAGATGGGATGGTCCATATGAGGTGTTGGTTGCCTACCCTTTTGAAGCGGTCAAGATTAAGGACTTGAACGATGGCTGAGAGTTGACTCTGAATGGGCAATGCCTGAAGCATGTATGTGATCCGACCATGGCTCATGTGGAAGTTTTAGTGCTTCAGGATCCCATATATGGAGGTTGAAGATGAGTTGGTGTTTGCCCAACTGACAGCATGGTGGTTAGTGCTACTAGGAGGCAACCTAGGTTCAATTTTTCGATTTTGTACTTATTTTATTTTCCTTTCTTTTATCTATCTTGCACCCACCCTAAAGTGTCTAATCCCGATCCTTTGTCCATTAAAATACACCACTGCTCATTAGTACACATGCCATTGCAAGCATGCATAAGCAATGCTACTAACCTTGTCTTCTTTGAGTGTTTTTGGATTATGAGTTACAAGATTCGTAAGGTGATTTATCATTGGCATGGAGAGCTTTGACAAAAACGCAAGGTTGTATTTATTCTTTCTCCACTTGTTCCCCATGTTTTTACCCCATCCCCACCACCATTACTTGCTTTGTAATGCCAATTTGCTTGTTTTTGGTGCTTTGTTCTATTTGCTTAAGGACAAGCAAAGTTTAGGTTTAGTGGTATGGGGGCTTGGTCTTATTATTTTATACTTTGTATAAGGTAGATTGCATTATGTGCTTAAAAATGGTGAAAATTTTTTCAAATTTTAATGCATGTTGAGTCGATTATTTCTTGGTTGATCATTTTGTTAGCTGTTGTGGTTGACTCAATTGATTAGTGAATATGAGTAGCATTGTGGGTAAATGAATTGAGTGGAGAGAGAACTAAAACTTAGGGGAGATGTCCTTGAAGTTGTAAGAATGAGGACATTTAAAAATGACCTTTGTTGCCGCCCCATAGCTTAGTAGGAAAGAGTGTTGAAAGAAAGGGGTGTTGATGTAAATGCCTCTTCCTTGATTGGTTCTTTTTGATATGCCAAAGCCTTTCTTTTTCTTTTCTTTTTGTTTGAATGCAAAAAAAAAAATTGAAAAAGGCAAAAAGGTACAAAAGTTAAAAAAAATTTGAAAAAGAGAAAAAGCCAATGGCACCAAAAAGTTTTGTGAATAAGTGCATAAGTGACACAATGTCAACTTAACACATGCTATCATCTTTGTAGATATGTAAATAAGGCTGATGTCGCTATTTGAGCACAAGCCTTAATAGCCCGCAAGCGCACGGGACGTGTGCAGTACAGTGTGTGCAAGTGCGGGGTCGAATCCACAGGGAGGCTACCTTAGTTTAGTTTCTGTGTACTGGGGTGCCTTAAACTAGCTACGTGCGTGTGTGTACTTACTTTGAGATGGAAGGGAACTCGGAAAAAAAAGAAAATAAACTAATCTATGGAGGAACTTAAGGGAGCCAAACTAAGGAAAGAGACACTAATAAAGAAGAAGGGGGACCTAGGGCGATTGCATTGCAACTAGACTTGGGCTATGAGAACGGATGAGGTCTATCTAAGGCTCGAGACTTCTATTGCCGTTGTGTTGATCGGGGGTTCTCCTAACCAATACTAGTGGTTTAACCCATTAGCTGGATTTAAAGCTAAGGGCCAATCCCTCCTAGCCTACGCAATTCGTGTGTAGAACTTATCCTCTTGGCTGGGTTTAAAGCCAAGGACTAGCATCTAAACACTACGTGACATTAAGGCTCAATTAACCAACACTAACATGGATCAGGGATACTCTAGTCTAGGTTAACTTATCCGCTTGGCTGGATTTAAAGCCAAGGACTAGCACCTAAACTCGACTAAGCAAAGCATGTAACCTATTAGCTGGATTTAAAGCTAAAGCCTACTCTACTAAGCAAAGCCATGAGATTACGCACAATCACATCACCCAAATAAGTAGATAAGAGCATTTGAAGCACAAATAACACATGCATATTCACTTAGGCATTTTAACAAACACATAGACATGCTTGATTTCCAATACATAGACATATTGAATCATGCCATAAATTTATGTAAATAAATATGTATTAAGAGCCAAATATCTACACAAATCCATTATTCAACGCCCTAATCTAATATACAATAACAATCAACCCTAAATCTAGCAACATATTTACAAGAAATAGAGAAAGAACAAGAAGAACTTCCCTAAATTCTTGCTTCCAAATCCGTACAAATCCTTCAATTCTTTGTTTGCTGCTTCAATCCTTGCTTGGTGTGGGGTTTAGATGGTGGTTTAGGGTGGTTTGTGTAGTGGGTCGAGGTTAGGGTTTATTAGGTTTTAAGAAATAAAAGTTCCTCCCCCTCAAAAGGGCTGAAAAGTGGCTTAAATAAAGCTTTCAACGCGTCCAGCCGGGGGCCCAGCCGGTCGACCGGCTTTGGGCCTAAGTCGTCCGGCCAAAATTGGCCCAGGTTCTGATCTGGCCGGTCGACCTAGCCGGTCGACCGGCTTGGTCGTCCGGCCTATACAGAGGCTAACCGATCTTGATAGTAAAATGGTCATATCTTGCTCGTTTTAGCTCCGATTTGCGCACCATTTTTTTCTTTGGCTTTGTATCATCGTGGGGGATCTCCCAAGCCATATTTTGCACCCTAAAATGTATCCAAAATTTTTCCATGTCCTTTTTAGGTTGCAAGATCCGAATTTGGCTCACGTTGCGCTCAGTTTCACCTCGGTCGCTCCTTCTTTCTTCCGGCCATTTCCAAAAGCACTTTTCTTCATTCCTTTGCATCCAAAACACCCTTGGCTTTGTTCCACACTTCAATCACGCTCAGTTAAGCTCCAATTATCTTCCCAAATCGCACCTTAAACAAGCAAGAAACGTACATTAGTGTAGCATTTAAGTCCTAAGTTCAACTATGAACGTGTAGACCCTAATATGCATGAATATGACCTAAATGTTAAACTAATACATCAAATGAAGCTCAAAACACCTCAAAACAAGTATATAATTGCAAAATATAAACACACAAAACAGACACATCAAGACCCCCAAACCTTCCCCTTGCTTGTCCTCACGCAAGCCTAAATGAAGTCTATCCTTATGCTTTTCAAAGAGTCGCCAATTGCATTGACTTGCTATCTTTTCGCATCCAAGGGGTACAAGGGGTCATTCTTTTCATGTAAGGGCTTCCCTAGTCTTTTTCGGATCCCCCCTTTGATCACAAGAGGACTCACACCTCTTGGGAATGTCACCAAGTAGCTAGAACCACCACAAACTTAGGATTCGAACTCACGCACTCGGGATGTTGATACTTCGTGCTCTATCAACTAACATGGCCTCCCAATATGCACTTAGCCCCAAAGATACAAGAAAGAGAAGATACATCACAATGGCTCACATTGACGTAAGAGCCTTATTCATAACACATAAAAATAAACAGAAGAGATACTTGTGTCAAATTGACATTTTGTCACTTGACACTTATTCAACATACTTCACTTTTCAATCTTTTTGTTGCCTTTTGGCTTTTCTCTTTTTCTCATTTTTTTTTCAATGCATAAATAGAACAAAAAGAAAGGAAAGGAAGAGGCTAAGGCAAACTAAAAGAACCAATCAAGGAATGGGCACTCATATCAACAACCCTTTAAACACTTTTTCCAACCAAGTTGTGGGGAAACTACAAGGTGCATTCTTAGAAATACTCACTCCCCACAGCTTTCAAAAAGGATTCTCTTCAAAGTCTAGGTTATACCCTACACTCCATTTACACCCCACAGTACACCCTTATCTTCTCCAATCAATTAAGTCAATAGCAAAAGCCAACTCTCCAACCAACGTGGAGATAAACTAACTCAAAATATGCAAAAAAAAAAAAAAATTGAAAAATTTGAACACATTTTAAGCAAAAAATAAGATATGGCAAGCAAATCTATCCCAAATATGATATAAACAATAAATGAACAACCACACCCCCAAACCTAAACTTTGCTTGTCCTCAAGCAAAAATCACAAAACCACATGACAAGCAATCAACATGAAATACATATGGGGAATGCGGAGAGGGATAGATAAGGACAAGTAAAAGATGGATAGATACAACCTTGTTTCCATGTAGTCCGCAAATGCCAAAGACAATCCAATGATCTACTAGCCTCTATCTTTTATGGAAAGCACTAATGCTCAAAAAACAAAGAAGAGATTAGAAGATATACTATGCAAGCTCACATTGACATTTGAAATGATAAACAAGGATGTAAACACAGGGTAAGGGATTGATGCACAAATGAAGAAAAGGAGCAAGAACAAGTAAGGGAGTAAAAATATAACCTACTAAGAATGAAAATAAACAAAAGAAATCCTAAAATATAAAAAAGGTAAGATAAACAAAAGCAATCTAATCTATTATGTACAAAAGCAAATAAATACAAGAAAAACAAGAAAAATATGAACAAACCTAGGGTGCCTCCTAGTAGCGCTGGATTTAACGCCTCTAGCCGGGCGCCAATGTTAGAGTAAAATATGTTTAAAGTTGCATGGCACAAATTGCCAGATAATCATTGAAGCATAGAATATAGAAGGAAAAGGGTCATGCACTAAAGGTTGGGGCAATGAATGCATGATGCACCCCTTTTCAAGATCCCACCCTAAAATATCAAATGAATGCACAAGTGTGGAATGAAGCATGCTCAAACGTGAAGAATCATGTCCCGCTTGCTCTTTAATTATCCACCCCAATGCCTTCTTTTCATAATCAAAGGCTAAGGACACACTTTCCCCAAAGGTCAAAGATAGGTCTAATGCATGCAACATGGGAAATGTGTTTTCTGACCCTAGATGAAAATATTCTATGCATGAAGGCACAAATGTGAGCTCCAAAAAGGAAGACTCAATGGAATGAGAAATGGGGGTTGGAACGACATTTGGAGAAGAAGGAGCAATGATATAGAAAGTGGATGTACTACACTCTACTTTTCCACAAGATATATCATGATCAAGCCTAGGTCGTTCTAACTCCTCACGAAGGGTGGATTCGATCTTAATGGGCTCTATTTCCATCAATGAATCATCAAACATCCAAAGAGACCCATAGATCTTTCTTCCAAGCACATGAATTCCTTTCTTATGTGTCTTCTTAGAGTTGTTATTCTCTTCAACATCGTGATTCTTAACTCTAAGAAATGAATCATCTAAAATCTCTGAAATTGATGTCTTGTTTTCCCCAATGTATGACTTTAAGCCTTCACTAGCTACAGTCTCTTTAAATTCATCAATACATTCATCACTAGTGGGTGTCATCTCGCCATCATGCTTTTCATACGGGGTGGACACTAATGGAGGGGGCAATGGTGACTCAACGGATTCCTCATTATGTATGCATGAATGCTCAAGGGGAGAATGCGCGCTAAACTCCCTAAATGCTGACTCGGAATGCAATTGAGTACTATCGACACAAGACTCAACCTCCCTGTGTACGGAATGTGTGGGATGAGAAGAAAGAAAAAGCTCATGTGACTCAATGGGAGACGTTGAAAGCTTAAGAGGATAGGGTACTACTTCCTCTAAAACATAATCACAAGAGTCATCAAGAACCAGGTTATCATTAAGCTCATCTTCATCCTCACTACAAGATGTTATCTCTCCATCAATCTCTCTTTCTAGTTGTCTCTCCCATGCACCATCATTTCCACCCCTAGTCACCTCATCATTAGGTCTCATCTCTATCCCTTCAACTCGTTCTAAAGATATATCAACATTCTCACTCATGAGTTGCATACTCTCAACCACTCTCTCCAAGGACATACCAAAAGATTTGGTGTCTCGCTTCAAACTATCAAGTTGTTCTTGGTTAGATTGGATGAGGGATAAGAGATAGTCAACTGTTTCCTCTTGAGAAGAAAACCTAAAAGAAGAGGGCTCAACCGAGTGAAAAGGGTAGTCATGTTGAAAATCATTCTGCACATAACCATCAAAAAACTCAGGAGAGGAATGGGTGGAAAAAGAAAGTGTTAGAGGTGGGCAATTGAAACTAGAAGGTTAATGGAATAAAGAGTCATCTTGACCCCATTGTGAAAATGCATGATGTTGCCCTCTAGAATCATGATAACTAGATATAGATGCATGCATGGGCATATGATTGCTAGGGGCATAAGGCATTGCATGCAATTGGGAATAAGAGTGGAAGGTGGGACAAGCACTAGAAAAATGAGCACGGCTTCCACAACGATTGCAATAACAAGAATATGTATCCCTATAGTCATGATTACTAAATGAAGATGCATGAGATGTTGCATGATTATAGGGGTCATTAGTAGCACTAGCCCTAGGTGGGGAATTCTCGTGGGGACAGAAAACGGTAGGATGCATGAAACTTCCACACAAGCGACATGCATAAGGGACACGTTCAGGTGGTGGGGAAGAGGATACAAGTGACCACCAAGAAGTATTAGGATCGGTCATATTCAATGAATCACAAGTAAAACCTTTTCACAAACAAAAAATTTTTTTTAATTAATTTTTTTTAATTTTTTTTAATTTTTTTTTAAGTTTTCGAAAAAATGGAAAACAAGTAAAAATAAGCCACACGCAAGCAACCAATTGCAAACACAAAAGCACACAAAAAAAACCAATAATGTGCCTCCCCGGCAACGGCGCCAAAAACTTGATGTCACTATTTGAGCACAAGCCTTAATAGCCCGCAAGCGCACGGGACGTGTGCAGTACAGTGTGTGCAAGTGCGGGGTCGAATCCACAGGGAGGCTACCTTAGTTTAGTTTACGTATCTTGGTGTGCCTTAAACTAGCTACGTGCGTGTGTGTACTTACTTTGAGATGGAAGGGAACTCGAAAAAAAAAGAAAATAAACTAATCTATGGAGGAACTTAAGGGAGCCAAACAAAGGAAGGAGACACTAATAAAGAAGAAAGGGGACCTAGGGCGATTGCATTGCAACTAGACTTGGGCTATGAGAACGGATGAGGTCTATCTAAGGCTCGAGACTTCTATTGCCGTTGTGTTGATCGGGGGTTCTCCTAACCAATACTAGTGGTTTAACCCATTAGCTGGATTTAAAGCTAAGGGCCAATCCCTCCTAGCCTACGTAATTCGTGTGTAGAACTTATCCTCTTGGCTGGGTTTAAAGCCAAGGACTAGCATCTAAACACTACGTGACATTAAGGCTCAATTAACCAACACTAAAGTGGATCAGGGATACTCTAGTCTAGGTTAACTTATCCGCTTGGCTGGATTTAAAGCCAAGGACTAGCACCTAAACTCGACTAAGCAAAGCATGTAACCTATTAGCTGGATTTAAAGCTAAAGCCTACTCTACTAAGCAAAGCCATGAGATTACGCACAATCACATCACCCAAATAAGTAGATAAGAGCATTTGAAGCACAAATAACACATGCATATTCACTTAGGCATTTTAACAAACACATAGACATGCTTGATTTCCAATACATAGACATATTGAATCATGCCATAAATTTATGTAAATAAATATGTATTAAGAGCCAAATATCTACACAAATCCATTATTCAACGCCCTAATCTAATATACAATAACAATCAACCCTAAATCTAGCCTAATCTGGCAACATATTTACAAGAAATAGAGAAAGAACAAGAAGAACTTCCCTAAATTCTTGCTTCCAAATCCGTACAAATCCTTCAATTCTTTGTTTGCTGCTTCAATCCTTGGTTGGTGTGGGCTTTAGATGGTGGTTTAGGGTGGTTTGTGTAGTGGGTCGAGGTTAGGGTTTTTTAGGGTTTAAGAAATAAAAGTTCCTCCCCTCGAAATTGGGCTGAAACGAGCTTTTATAGATTTCTTCCGCGCACAGCCGGTCCACCTAGCCGGTCGACCGGCTCCTCTTTCTTGCTCGACCGGCTTCAATCTTGATGCTCTCTGAACTGGCCGGTCGACCGGCTTCTTGAGGAACTCGACCGGCTCTAAATCTTTTATTCTCTGGAGCTGCCGGTCAACCTAGACGGTCGACCGGCTCTTCATCTAAGCCGACCGGCTGGATCAGAATGCTCTCTTCTTTATTTCTTTTCTTCCGGTCTTGATCCGTTAGCTCATTTCTTCCTCGTATACGCTTGAACCCTTCCAAAACACTCCTAAAACATGGGATATAACACTTAGTATAGTATTTATGCACCTAAATACATTAAGTACGAATATTAACAAATATGCATAAACTTTATACTAAGTGCACTCAATTATGCTCTGAACACCCTTAAATATGCATGCAAAAACTAGATGCAAACATGCACAAATGACACACATCAATGATCAACTGGGGTCTTCCTAATACAACACAAAATAGTGAAAGGTCCTGGGTCTTTCAACTTGGGCGGGATGCCCAAAGTGTAAATGTTACTCACCTTTTTAATGAGCTTCATAGTCTTTAGCATATAGGATTTGTTTCGCTTTCGTGTACACAAATCTTTGAAGAATTATGTGTAAGCAGGAATTGACATAACGGCATCAACTAGAGGAAGGTTCACCTTAAGGTATCTCAAATGCTCTAAGATCTTACTTATTCTAGTGTTCTCAGTAGGTCTTGGCTTCTTTAGTGCGGTTGAAAAAAGTGCTCTAGGGATGACATCACTAGATTCTATGGACTGCTTCCCCTCCCTTTGTGGAAGGGTACGACTCTCATATTTCTCTCTAGTGGTGTCCTCTCTTTCGTGGTCCCTAACCTCACTAGGATCTATAGGAACATTAAGTACATATTCAACTGAATTTTCCTTCTCTCTTACCCCATTGCCAATGACTTTACCACTCCTAAGTGTAATAAGCTCTTGCCTATGCATGAATGGTGTAAGAAGGATTGAAGGAAGAATTAGATTGACCTCTAGGGTTTATCTCAGTGCGCAGTAACTTGCACAGCTCCTAACACTCAATTAACTAACTAACTGTCCTAACTGGGCATCTATCTTAGCCATATGCTACTGTTGTGACTAAAACGTTTGCAATAGAAGATCAAAGTTATTGTCGCTACTAGGCTGGCTAGAAGATGGTACAAGAAGTGAAGGTATAGACTGAGTGGGAAGAGCGAAAACATATGGGCACTGGTCTTATGGGGGACCAGGAAGTTTAGATTGATTTATGTGATAAAAACTAGTGGATTTGACTGAGCAAGACGAGGTCACTACTAGAATGGACCTGGGGCTGGGGGGACTCAAAGTGATTATTAAGCCAAGAAAACTTAAGGTTATCTCTCCACCCCAGATTATATGTGTTCGAGTAAGGATTATACTCTCGTGAGTACCCCTATGTAGCATAAACTTGCTCCTGAATGAATTCTGGAAACTGTGGTGCTAATAGGCAAGCTATAGTCATGTGGGATGACTTGGAACATAAGGCACACACTGTAATGATAGAAGGAGAAGATGACAATACTAACGGATTAGTCCTACGACCAGGAGTAGGTGTTAGACCTAAAGAAATTAACTGGTTAAGCTTATGGGTCAATGCTTCTACCTTAGAAGGAAGATCATGGGATGTGCCTACTTCATTCACTCATCTCTTAGGATTACTCCTACTTGACCTATCCAACGCCATATTTTGAAAAGAATCCTTAGCAACACGCTTTAAAATCCCCCAAGCATCAGTAGGTCTCAGATTATAAAATCCCCACCTGACAGGGCATTCACTATCATGCGCTGGGACTTGATAAGACCCCTAAAGAAGTAATACAAAAGATCGTGGGTACCATACCCATGATGTGGACACTAACGCAACAAATCATTATAGCTCTCCCACGTCTTACAGAAAGATTCAAACTCGTGCTGAGAGAAAGTCACAATCAAAGCTCGCAAGTCAGCGGTCTTAGCTATAGGGTAACCTCTGATAGAATCGGGATTGGAGCTCATCCCAAGGTGTAATGGCTCCATCGAGCAAGGACTACAGCCATTGTTTGGCTTTATCCTTGAGGGAGAAAGGGAAAAGTCTAAACCTAATGTTCTCCTGAGACACATTTGAAAAGTTGAAAGTAGAACAAATCTTCACAAAATTAGTGATATGTGCTAGGGGACTTTCATTACTTCTACCATAGAAAGATGGAAGCATTGCTAATATCCCATGCTTAATCTCAAAACTCACTTCCTTCAAACCCGGTGGATGGATGGCCATATTCGGGTCAAAGGCATAAGAAAGGAAGTATTACCTAAGGGTCATGTCATTGACTACTTGGCATGGATTCGGAAGCCTAGAAAGCTTAACATTCTCATGATGGGGAACAGCAGGAGGAGGAAGATAAGGCGGAGGACGATTATCATTCCCATTATAGGGAACTAAAGGAGGGAGATCATTCCTATTTTCTACCATTTCACTTAGATTGCGTTCTAAGTTCCTAAGACGATGGTTAATTCTTTGTTGTTCAGGATTAAAGGGAACTAAATCAGGTCTGAGTAAAAATGTCTACCAAGCATGCATAAAAGGAAACAAAATCTCCTTCCAACTCGTCAACCCTCAAAATTGCAATTTCAACCTAAATCTACAGTACAGAAACCAAAAGTCCTTAAAAACTACAAAAGAAAATAACACTAAATAGAAACGCTAAATCAAACAAAACACAATGCAAAAACAAAACACAAACTATCACGGAAATAAAAGAGAACAACAAGACTAAGACTACTACTAGAACAATAACAAAAATAACAAAGCACATAATCAGCTAAAACACACAAATCAAAGAAACAAACTGTGCTTCCTTGGCAACGACGCCGAAAACTTGATGTTTTTTTAAAAACCCGCAAGTGCATGGATCAGAAGTAGTGTAATGTGTGCAAAAGTATGGGTATCGTCTCCTCAGGGAGGCCTCTAACTATGGTTCTAAGTCTCATAGATTAACTACGTGTAAAAACGAAATTATTTTTGATATGTTTTTGAATTTTGAATTGAAGGGGACTCTAAACTATCCTATTGAAATTAAAATACACAAATTAAAATGGAAAACAAATGAGAAGGAAGCAACTGACTAGGGGAATTCGATGATGGGAAACGGCTTAGGATCGGATTACTTTCTATGTTCGGCTAGTGATTGAATTGACTAACTATGGACTGTGGGCAATCAATTGTGCTCTAATGCCTTAGTTCATTAGCTAGCCTTATTACCCTTAATTAAAAGTGCACCCTATCCTAAGCAAGCCCTTTTTAAAGCATAGGTTTGTCCTACTAATTAAGGCATTGCAACTACGCCAACAACCTAAGTGATTGACTAATCCAAGTTGATTAAGGCACACCCATTAATTGTGTTTCAAACTAAGAATGGAACCAATTAATGTTAAACCTATTGAAGCACAATTAGCAAATCTAGCAAGCGCTAGGTCATGACTCACACATTAACAATGTTTCATGCTAAGCACAAGACTAATAATCATAAAAAAATTACAAAATAAGCATGCATAAACTCTCTTGGGACTTTCAACAAATACATAGACAAGTTATATTAAAGTCATCAACAATTCTTCACAAGTTATGCAATCAACATGTCTCACAAAATCTATAAAAAGTCAAAATCCAATACTTAGCCATAACATAATCCATAATTCAACCCTAAACAATTAGTTCAACATGCTAAAAGAGAGTGCAAAGCTGAAGCTTAATCTCATAAAAATCAATTCCATGTCCAAGAAATTACAAGCTTAGAAGCTCTTCCTATTTCAATTTCGCTCAAATTCAACTCTGTGACGCAAATTTCAACAATGAATCCCAACTTAACATCAACTTTTCTGTAGAATTCTGCACCAATTTAGCTCCTTTCTTTAGCCCCAAAATAGCCCCTAAAATGTAAATAAACATGTATTAAGAGCTAAAGATCTACACAAATCCATTATTCAGAGCCCTAATCTAATATACAACAACAATCAACCCTAAATCTAGCCTAATCTAGCAACATATTTACAAGAAATAGAGAAGAACAAGAAGAACTTCCCTAAATTCTTGCTTCCAAATCCGTACAAATCCTTCAAATCTTTGTTTAATGCTTCAATCCTAGCTTGGTGTGGGGTTTAGATGGTGGTTTAGGGTGTTTTGTGTAGTGGGTAAAGGGTTAGGGTTTATTAGAATTTAAGAAATAAAAGTTCCTCTCCCGAAATTGAGCAGAAACGAGCTTTTTATAGATTCCTTCAGCGCACAGCCAGTCGACCTAGCCGGTCGACCGGCTCCTCTTTCTTGCTCGACCGGCTTCAATCATGATGCTCTCTGGACTAGCCGATCGACCGGCTTCTTGAGGAACTCGACCGGCTTCACTCTTTTATTCTCTGGAGCGGCCGGTCGACCCTCTTCTTCTAAGTCGACCGGCTGGATCAAAATGATCTCTTCTTTATTTCTTTTCTTCCGGTCTTCATCCGTTAGCTCATTTCTTCCTTGCATAAGCTTGAACCCTTCCAAAACACTCCTAAAACATGGAATATAACACTTAGTATAGTATTTATGCACCTAAATACATTATGTACAAATATTAACAAATATGCATAAACTTTATACTAAGCGCACTCAATTATACTCTAAACACCCTTAAATATGCATGCAAAAACTAGATGCAAACATGCACAAATGACACACATCACAATGCAAAGCATTAAAAGTCCAAAAGAATTGCAAGCAATACCTACGTGTCTAGATGGAATACAACACTTGTATTCTTCTCTTATGCATGCTTGCCAACTCATAGAAAAGAGAGTTAGTGGAAAAAAATCCCATAATTCCACTTTCTCTTATTATAATAGTTATATTCAAGATTAACATACTTAATCTTAGTATGTATATATATAGATTGGTCAACAAACCTTAAACAAATAATATTTAACCTAATTATAATTAGATTAAACTGTAACAAAGTTAATTTTGATTAATTAATTCTATTAACACTTAATAGAATTAATTTATATCAAAACTTTGTCGATTTTGCATACAAGTCCTTGAGTAACATGTCCATGACGCATTACCACCCATTAACTTTTAATAGGATAAGAATACCATTGTTAACTCTTAAAAATTTATAAAAACAAGATACAAACTTAAATAAAACTTAGTCACTAAGGCTTTTAGTGTGGACCTTCTAGGTTCACCGTCAAATAGTAATAAGGTAATTGCAAACAATGTTGATATTAATCAAACTCTTTGATTTGCTTTGAAAGTGTCTTCTAATTATTGGAACACACCCTAAAGGTCTTGAATGATGTCTAGCAACATATCAAGACAATATATAGGGTAATGAAGTAAATCAAACGAGTGAACCTATTTCGTTAACTATTACCATGCAATTTAATCCTTCCATTACTAATGTCCCGATTGAGTGAGAACCATGGATGGATGAAGTTCCCTAACTCTATACTATGCGTAGATTTGGTGTAATGAGAGATTACACATGGAAAATACCTTTTCCATCATTCATACCTTGGGCCAAGGATTTGCTCATTTACCCCAATCAAACAGCATAGGACATTCGTATCACACAAGAACTAATGGATTCTATCTTGATAATCACTTGCCTCTCATTATAATGATTGAATGAAACCGCAAATGAACATATCTCATCTATGAAATGGATGAGCTTTATTCATCGTAAATCTCAAACATCAATACATAAGACAACCGTGTTGTCGCAACTCAAAGGATCACTTGCATATATCATAACAAATAACAAATTATTTATCCTAAGCCATGTGATTTGTTATTTACATCACGTTCAGTGATAATTCAACTAATAAATCACCCACATGTTTGCTATTTACATCTCATGCTTTATGGTATGCGACTCACCATCCTTTTCATTAATGTTTCATATTAATCAAAGCTAGCAAACTTATATGATAGTCTACATTAGATTAATTGAAGTCCCACTCAAAAAATCTTTAGACTACAAACAATTTAAGAATTCTCATGCCAAATAAACAAGTCACATATTTTTAACAACTCAAAAATATGTTTCTTTTATAAAGAAATCTAAGGACTCATTCATATAAAAGGAGACTATGAATTATAAAAAGCCATTTAAATAAATACAAGTTTACATCAAAATGTCCATAAAAGAAGTCATCTCATTCTAGCATTAAGGCATATCTCTAACAATCTCCCACTTGCACTAATGCTAGATGACAACATACTAGCACATCATATTATGGTATCTCACACCTATCTCCTCAAGATGATGATCTAGTTGGCTTGTGTCATTGGCTTGGTAAGTGGATCTGCTACATTCATAGATGAAGCTACTTTTTGAAGTAAAATGTCTTTACGGGCTACAATCTCCCAAATAACATGAAATTGCCTTTCTATATGTTTGGATTTCTAGTGAGACCTGGGCTTCTTAGCTTGTGCAATAGCTCCATTGTTTTGCAATATAAAGGTTGATCTCCACAAGGAGGCCCTTTAGCTTGGTCTCTTCGATTAGCATGCTTTGGATGAGTTACATGTGGATGTGTAATTGATTTTGGGTTATTAGACAGGATGGAGCTTTAAATAACTGTGAGCGTGTGATTGATTTAGGTTTTTGAATGGAATGGAGCTCTAAATAGCTAAACTAAAACTAACCAAGGTGTACAAAAGATGATCAAGCTAAGGAAAAGGATTAAAGCTCAATTAGGAAGGAATTAAAGGTGGTTGCTTCTTGTAGATGGGCTTTAGATTCTAACCTTGTTTTCAGCTATTGACGATTTAAGAACAATAATCAGGGTCTTTGTTAATTATCCTTGCTCTAATTACTAGTGCACTCTTATCCCTAAATGGCATCTTTAGAGCAGAGGTTTGTCCTACCCAATTAGAGCATTAAAGTTGAACTAACTAAGTCCTATTACGGTATTTGATCACTATTCGTGAGCACAAGCCAAAAAAGCACACAAATAGATAGGTTGTGTGTAGTACGTTGTGTACGAGTGTAGGGCAAGATCCATGGGGAGGCTAAAAGTGAGTGGTGTCCTAGGTCAAGTACATCTTAAAAGGCTAAATGTTGGGTCTTTAAACTACTATCTATTCGGGATTTTTGATTTAAAGGGAGCTTGAGGAAGATAATCCTAATCTAAAACTAAGAAAATAAAAGGTAAGTGTATGTGTGTGATAAGGGAATCAAGCGATCTAAGGGAGTCAAATGTTAGCAATGAGGACTAGGGTGATTATGACTCACAAATGGGTAATAACTACTTCTCGTCAAGGTTGCTTGATGGATTGTTTAGGTTGCTCTTGTCTAGACCTTTAATTAACCTCCCAATGGTCCTCATAGAACTCAGCGTGGGTTTATCCCTAAGCACATCCACCAAGAGCTGTGGCATGGTTTTTATGACCTAGGCGTCAGGGCCAGTTAGTTCGGTTCTAAGCGACTTAGATCGATCTAAACCAAGCATCCAAATCGTTAACTGGATTTAAAGCCAAGACCTAGACTGTCTAAGGTTGGCTAACCTACCCTAAAACTCATTAGCTAAGTTCAAGCTAAGGGAGAGTCAACCTAGGCTAGCCATTAGTTATGCATCATCAATCGTCATCACAATAACGAGAATTATCAATTAAGCACGAAGCATACACATCTAGGGTATGGTTTTTGAGAATATACTGGCCTATTCTACTACCAAGAACATAGACATACTTAGATTATACCAATTTAAGCAATAGCACCCGACATGTAAGCAATAGAAGCTATTTATGCTATTAAGTATACAAATAACACACATGGACATGTATATAGGCATACCCAGTTTATTTAATCACCACACAAACACATAGACATGCTGGCATAATGATTTTGAAATGGTTAATAGCAAAATAGACTTCAATATACAAATGCAACATTATTAAGGCATTTCTACAAACACGTAGACATAAATGTAAATTTCCCACCTAAGCATAAAGGTTATATATATAAATCCATCAAGTGCCCATTGCACAAGAGTAGTAATCAATCCATAATACAAGATATAATCACCTTACAAAGCTCTACTTATACAAAGATTAAACTAGGATAATAGAGAGAAAGAAATCTACCCTTTTATCCATAGTTATGCCTTTACAATCTGAGAGCTAATGCCCCAAATCCTTGTGTTTGATCCTCCTAAGATGCTTGATTCCAAGTGTTTCTGTGTTTGGGCGAGTGTGTGTAAGGTGGATGAGAGAGGAATTAGGGTTTTTGGAGATGGTTGTGAAAGAATATACTTCTTACTCATAAAATGACCAAATGAGGGCTTATCGAGCCAAAATCACACAATATCGATTGATTGTCTCCAAGGGGTCTATCAGCCACCTAGACGATGATACATCTCGGTTTTGGTAGCTGAATAAGGGGATCGATCATCTCTCTAATGCCATTCAGTGGGTACTCCATGTTTGCCCTCTTTTGGCTTCATTTTTGCTCTGTTTTGCTTCTAGCTGCCTTGCCCTTTGTCTGAAAGCTTCCCAACTTGTTTTTCTTCCACTTCTTCTTCAAATATGCTTCTTAATGTTTTGGTTCTGTGTACCTGTATGTATTGCATTCTTATTCTTTTTTAGGGGTTTTGTGTTTCATTAGGTGTATTAGTATAGTATTTATGTCTTACTTGTGCATATTAGGGTTTACCTATTCATAATTCAACGTAGGACGTAAATGTTACACTAATGCATGCTTATTGCTTGATTTAGGTGAAATTTGAAGCAATACTTAGAGCTCAAAAGAATGAAGATTTTATGATCGAGCAAAGCTAGGGTTGGTTTGGATGAGAAGAAATGAAGAAAGAGCTATTTGGAAGCTCCCGGAAGAAGAATGAAGCAATCGGGCGAAACCAAGAACAATTAGAGCAGAATTAAGAGCTTGCATCCTTTGAGGAAGTGGAAAAGCTTGGACATTTTTATTGGGAGAAAAGATGAAGAAAAATGGCCTTAGAGGTGCCTAAAAGTGATACAAGGCTATGGAAAAAAATCACGTTCCAATCAAAGCCAAAATGAGCAAGATATGAGAAAAACAGCTGAAGGATTGTTGCACCCCTACCCAGGGACGGCTGGCCGACTGGCCCAGAGACCAGCCCTAACTAGAATGCAACTTATTTTGGTCAGTCTCACTTGATTTTAGGCCTGGAGACTGACCCGGCAACTGGTTTTTGCAGCAAAATGGCCTATTTAAGCCTATTTTGAGCTCGTTTTGTATATCTTTCACCCCATACTCACACATCCATTTCCTTAAACCCTAAATGCACCAAAAACCACCTCTGACACACACTTATAAACACATTTTAGCACTATAAATCAAGCCTCTAGGAGGATTAAACACAAGGATTTGGGCATAGCTCTTGGATTGTAAAGATATGGCTTTGGATAAAAGGGTAGCCTTTTTGTCTCTGCTTTATCCTAAGTTAATTTATGTTATTAATTTAGGATAAAAGAGATTATTACACTACTGTTATGGGTATTTGATGGATTTATATATATGATTGTACTTAGGGTTTTGATTGGCAAATTTACATTCATATCTATGTGTTTGTAGAAATGCCTCAATGATGCCGCATATGTATATTGAAGTCTATTATGCTATTAACCATCTCTAAATCATTATATGAATATGTAGAAGTGTTTGTGTAATGATTACATGAAGTGGGTATGGTTATATATATGTCTCTGTGTGTGTTTACATACTTAATAGCATAAATAGCTTCTGTTGCTTACATGTCGAGTGCTATTGCACAAATTGGTGTAATCTAAGCATGTCTATACATTTAATAATAGGATAGGTCAACTTATCCTCGAACGCCATGCCCTAGATGTGTATGCTTTGCGCTCTAATGTTCATACTCGCTATTGTGATAATAATCGATGGTGCTCAAATAATGGCTAGCCTAGGTCAAGTCTTCCTTAGCTTTAAATGTAGCTAACAAGTTTCAAGGTAGGTTAGTTGACCAAAGACTGACTCGGTCTTGGTTTTGAACCCAGCCAATGGTTTAAACACTAGAGTTAGATCGATTTGAGTCACCTAGTACTTTGATTAGCTAGCCCTAATGCCTAGGTCATAAGGACCACGCTGTAGCTCTGGGTAGACGTGCCTAGGGACGGACCCACACCAAGTCCTAGGGTTTCCATTAGGAGGTTAATTAAAGGTCTAGACGAGAGCAACTAAGTATATCCATTGAGCATCCCTAGATATATGTAGTAATTACCCTTAGGCAAGACGTAATCATCCTAGTATCCATTTCTATGTGTTTCACTCCCTTAGATTGTTTGATTCTCCTATTTCACACACACGCCTTTTATTTTCTTGTCCTTAGATTAGGTTTTCTTTTTCCGAGCTCCCCTCAAACAAAAAACCCAAAAATATCATAATTTAGGGACCTAACACTTTAACTTTTTAGGACGCAATAGCTTTAGACACCACTCACATCAGACCTCCCCGTGGATTTGACCCCGCACTGGCATACACCATCTTACACACGACCTGTGCACTTGCGGGCTATTTAGGCTTGTGCTCTGAAATAACGTATTACTTCCAATCCTTGCCCAAACTATCTTCATCTTCATTAAGCTCTAAACACTCCTCAAACTCACTTAAAACAAGAAATAAGCGCTTTTTAGTGTAGTATTTATGTTCTAAGCTCAACTATGAACATGTAAACCCTAATATGCACAAGTATGACCTAAATGCTATACTAATATACCAATTGAAGCACAATACACCTCAAAAAGAGAATAAGAATGCAATATATAAACACACACAAAACCAACACATCAACAATCCCAAACCTTCTCCTTGCTTGTCCGTAAGCAAACCCAAACCTAAGTCCATCTCTAAGTTGGTACAAAGGGTTGCCTAAAGGATTTACTTGTTATCTTAATGAATCTGAAAAGCATGAAGGGGTCATTCCTATTATAAAAGAATTTCCAAGCCTTTTTGGATCCTTCGCTTACTCACAAAGGGTCTCCCACCTCGCGGGAAGTTCCAAGTGGCTTTAACCACCACAAGCTTAAGGTTCTAGCACACGCACTCGGGATGTTGATATCTTGTGTCCCCCGGCTAACTTGGCATGTGTACAAAAACAATGGCTCACAAAATGGCGTAAAAGCCCTATTCACAATACAACGAAAGAACAAAAAGGTAAACTTGTACCAAGTCGACATTATGTTCATATTTTTGTCACCTTTTGGCTTTTCTTTTGCATTATACCAGACATACATACATATATATATACATATATATACATATATATATATATTCAAGATTTTTTGCTTTTTCCATTTTTTGGATTTTTCATCAATTCATAACAAAAGCAAAAAGAAAAGAAAAAGAAAGGCTAAGTGGTGTGTGTTTAAAACCCGCAAGTGTAGGATCGTGTCTAGTATAGTGCACACGTACGGGTATCGTCTTCACAGAGAGGCTATCTTCGTTTGGTCTCTATGTGTTCGATGCCTAAAACTAGCTACGTATGTGTATGCTTTCTTTAGGATCAAAAGGAGCTTGAGGGAAGGAAAATAAAACTAAGCTAAGCTACTCTAATAGAGATGCCTAGGGTGCCAAACTAAGGAAATAAAGCTCTACAAGGTTGAAAGGGATCTCGAGCAATTGCGTTGCATCTAGACTCAGGCTATTAAAATGATTTGGTCTATCTATGGCTCAGTTACTCTCTAGAGTTCTTAACTAATTAACCTCTAGGTTAATTAACTAAAATTCTCTTTGGCGTTGATCAATGTCCTACTCGAGAGACTAACCTGTTAGTATTGTTTCATACTAGAGATTAGACTCCTAGAGCATTAACTAGTGCTAGCAAGTACCCTAATAGTATTGTTCCAGACTAGAGGTATACTCCTATTACACAAGTCATTAATTAAGTAAATCAATCAACACACTTAGTTGCAAATAGGACTCATGCTATTAGCATGGATTAAGGCTAGGTGACACTACTACAGATAGCGTTTAAGCACAAAATAACACATACAACTTAACTTAGGCATTTTAAAAAACACATAGACATGTTTGATTATCAACGTACAGACATATTGATTCATGCCATTAATCAATGTAAAGAAGCATGTATTAATAGCCAAAGATATTCACAAATCAATATTCATAACCCTAATCTAATATACAACAACAAACACCCAATGATCTAGCCTAATCTAGCAAAATATTTATAAGAAATAGAAAGAGAACAAGAAGAACTCCCCTAAATCTTGCTTCCAAATTCGTACAAATCCTTCAAATTCTTGTTAGATTCTTCAATCTTAGCTTGGTATGGGGTTTGGATAGTGGTTTAAAGTGTTTATTGGAGTGGGAAAAGGGTTAGGGTTTTATTAGGGTTTGAAATTAACATTCCTCCCTAGAAAATGAGCTGAAACAAGCAATTTATAGACAACTTCAGTGCATAGCCGGTCGACCAGCTCCTTGATGAACTCGACCGGCTAAATAATGAAGGCTTTCTAACTTGGCCGGTTAACCTAGCCGGTCGACCTAGCGGCTCTTCTTCAAGGTCGTCCGGCGGGTGAGAATGCTCCCTTCTTCATTCCTTTTTTTCCGATCTTCATTCGTTAGCTCATTTTTTCCTCGTGCTAGCTTAAACCCTTCCAAAGTACTCCTAAAATATGGAATATAACACTTAGTGTGGAATTTATGCATCCAAATAAATTATGTACAAATATTAATAGTTATGTATAAACCCTATACTAAATGCACTCAATTATGCTCTAAACACTTCTAAATGTACATGCAAAAACTAGATGCAAACACGCACAAATGACACACATCACTAAGGCACACTAAAAAGAACTAATTAAGAAAGAGACACTCATATCAATACCCTTTTTAACCACTTTTTCCAACAAAGCCATGGGGTAGCTACAAGGTGCATTCTTAAAAGAGCTCACTTCCCACAACTTTCAAGGGCATCTCCTCTAAGTCTGAGATCTCCTTCCACTTTATTTACTCCCCACAATGCAAACTTATCTCTATCAATCAATTAAGTCAATCCCAAGAGCTCCAATCAACCAAGAGACAAACAACTCTATATGCATTAAAAAAATTGAAAAATTTTCACCATTTTAAGCACATAATACACATCTACCCTAATCAAAGCATAAAACAAGAAAACCAAACTCCTATACCCCCAAACCTAAACTTTGCTTATCCTTAAGCAAATAAAATGATACTACTCAACATGCAAATGGGCAACACAAAGTAAGTAAGGGTGGTAGGGATAGAATAGATATAAGGGACAAGTAAAGAAAGGATAGATACAACCTTGTGTTCATTTGAAGCTCTCCGATGCCAATAAATAATGATTCAACTACTAATCCCTGTTTATCAACAAATTATAAACACTCAAAGCACATGATTAATAGCAATGCCATGTGAACTTGCATTGATATCATTTAATGATAAACAAGGTGTATAAAGAATGAAAAATTGATAGAAGTGAGGATCAACACTTGGGAGGGCGAAAAAGAAAAAAAAGCAAATGAAAATCAAAGAACAATAATACTAAAAGCAAATAAAAAAAAGAAAAATCAAGGAAAACAAATGGAATATAAACATGTCTAGGATGCCTCCTAGCAACTAGATTTAACGCGTCCAGCTAGGTGCTAATGTTAGAGCAACCCGTGTTTAAAATTACAAGGCACAAATTATTGGATATTCAACCAAGCACAAATAGTAAATGGAAAAGGGTCATGCATCATATAATGGGGCGATGAATGCACAATGGACCCCTTTTCAATATCTTACCCCGAATCATCAAATGAAAATGTGTGTGTAAGTATGGAAGGTGTTATGCATCAATGTGGAAGATCATGCCCCATTTTCTCTTTAATTAACCATCCCATGGTCTTCTTCTCATAATCAAGGGCTAGAAACCCGCCATTCCCATGGCTCAAAGATAGGTCCAATGCATGCAACATAGGAGAAGTGTTATCTAACCCTAGATAGAAATGTTCTAAACTAGATGGCACAAACGTGAGCCTCAAAGAGAAAGACTTATTGGAATAGGAATGAGGAGTAGGAACAATATCTAGAGAAGGAAGAGCAATGATAAGGGAAGTGAACGTACTATACTCTTCTTCTCCACAAGATATAACATGATCAAGCCTAAGCTATTATAACTCCTCACAAGGGGTGGATTTGATCTTAATGAGATGTCTCTTCCACAAATATTCATCAAACATCCAGAAAGACCCATTGACCATTCTTCCAACACAATAATCCTTAACTCCAAGAGTCTTGTCATTTGAAGACTTTGAAATCAATGTCTTGTTCTCCTCAGTTGATGACTCTAAACCTTCACTAGCTAGAGTCTCTTCAAATTCATCCATACATTCATTGCTAGTAGGTGTCATCCCACTGTCATGCTTTTCATATAGTGTCAGCACAAATAGGGGATACAGAGGACTCAATGGATTCAGGGTCATGCAAACAAGAATGCTCAAGGGAGGTATGTACCCTGGACTTTCTAGATGTACACTCAAAATGTAAATGAGTGCTATGCACACGAGACTCAACCTCTAAGCGTGTATAAAGTGTAGAATGAGAAGAAAGGAAAGGCTCATACGACTCAATAGAGGACGTTCAAAGCTTAGGAGGCTACTTCCTTTAAAACATACCCATAAAAATCATCAAGGACCAAACTATCATCAAGCTCATCCTCATCCTTACTACATGATGTTATCTCTCTATCAACTTCTCTTTCTCATTGTTTCTCCAACACATCATCATTTTCACCTCTATTTCTCTCATCTCTAGGTCTCTCTCTTAGCTCTTCAACCCAGTCTAAAGATATTTCAAGACTTCTAACCAGGGGTTGTTCACTCTTAACCATTCTTCTCAAGCACTCATCTTGATTATCAACTTATTGCCTCATGCGATCTTGGTGCTCTTGGTTAGATTGTAGAAGGTATATGAGATAGTTAAGCTTTTGACTACATGAAAGAGACCTAAAAGAAGAAAGTTCTTCCGAGTTGAGATACAAAAGATCTTGGTTGATAACAATAAAAACTCCATCATCAAAAGACTCGGATGAAGAGTAGGTAGGAAACAACGATGCAGGAGGCAAATTTTCAAAGTAAGGAGGTGGACGATATAAAGAGTCATCTTGACCCCAATATAAAAATGCATAAGATTGCTCCCTAGAATCATGATTTCTAGATGTAAATGCATGCATGGGTCGATTACTAGAGGTGTTGGGCATTGTATGCAATCCGGAACGATGATGGTAAAAGGTAGGACAAGTACTAGAAACATCAGCACGTATTCCACAATGATTGCAATAAGAAGAATATGCATCCCTATAGTCATGATTTCTAAATAAAGATGTATGAGATAATGCATGACTATAGGAGTCATAGTTAGTACTAGCCCTCGATTAGGGATTATCAAAGAGACAACAAATGGTTCCACACCAATGACTTCTACACAAGTGACAAGCATTAGGAACACGTTCAGGTGGTGGGAAAGAGGATACAAGTGACCACCATGATGCATTAGGATCATTCATGATTAATTGACAAAAGTAAATCTCATCACAATACTAAATAATTATTTTTTAGATTCTTTTGTTGTTCAAAACAAAGAAAAACATGAAAACAAAAGATAAAACGACATTTAACAAGGTAAGACAAACAAAAAAAAAAAGAAAACAAATAGTCGTTGCCTTCCCGGCAACAATGCCAGGAACTTGATCATTATCCGCAAGCACAAACCTAAATAGTCCGCAAACGCACAGGTCGTGTGTAGTACGGTATGTGTAAGTATGGGGTTGAATCCATGGGAAAGCTAAACGTGAGTGGTGTCCTCGGTTAAGTGCATCCAAAAAGGCTACGTGTTAGGCCTCTAAACTACTATCTTTTTGGGATTTTTGGTTTACAGGGAGCTCAAAAAAGATAAACATAATCTAAAAGCAAGAAAATAGAAGGTGTATGTGTGTGATAGGGAAATCAACGACTCTAAGGGAGTCAAATGTCAAAAATAAGGACTAGGGTGATTGTGACTTGCAAATAGGTGATTTCTACTTCTCGTTAGCGTTGCTTGATGGATTGTTTAGGTTGTTTTGGTCTAGACCTCTAATTAACTTCCTAATGGTACCCTAGGACTCGGTGCGAGTCCATCCCTAGGCACGTCTACCTAGAGCTATGGCGGGGTCCTTATGACCTAGGCAATAGGGCTAGTTAGTTAGGGTTTTAGTTGACTTAGGTCGATCTAACTCTAGCGTCTAAATCGTTGGCTAGGTTTAAAGCCCAGACCTAGTCTGTCTAAGCTCAAGTAACGCATCTTGAAACCATTAGCTAGATTTAAAGCTAAGGGAGACTCGACCTAGGCTAGCCATTAGTTATGTACCAATGATAGTCATCACAATAACGGGAATTGCCCATTAAATGTGATGCATACCCATCTAGGGTATGGTGTTTAAGAATATACTAGCCTATTCTACTACTAAGTACATAGACATACTTAACTTGCCCCAATTTAAGCAATAACACCTAACATGTAAGCAATAGAAGCTATTTATGCCATTAAGTATGCAAACACACATATAGACATGTATATAGGCATACCCACTTCATGTGATCACCACACAAACACATAGACATGCTATCACAATGATTTTGAAATGGTTAATAGCAAAATAGACTTCAATATGCAACAACGTTGAGGCATTTCTATAAACACATAGATATAAATGTAAATTTATAGAAAACCTGAGCATAAAGCATATATACATAAATCCATCAAGTGCCCAGTACACAAGATTAGTAATCAATCCATAATACAAGATATAATCACCTTACAAAGCTCTACTTACACATAGATTAAACTAGGGTAAAAGAGAGATAGGAAATCTACCCTTTTATCCATAGTCATGCTTTTACAATCCAAGAGATCCTTGTTTTTTTATCCTCCTAAAATGCTTGACTCCAAGTGTTTTTGTGTTTGGGTGAGTGTGTGTGAGAGAGGTGAGAAAGGTGAGAGAGAAATTAGGGTTTTGGAGATGGGTGTGAAATTAACCGCCTCCAAAGGGTCTCTCAGCCACTAAGAGCATGTTACATTCTAGTTTTAGTGATTGAATGAGGGGGTCGACCACCTTTCTGATGCCATTCAGCTGGTACTCCATGTTCGCTCTCTTTTGGCTTTGTTTTCGCTCCATTTTGCTTTCGGTCACCTTTCCCTTTGTTCGGAAGCTTCCCAACTTGTTTTAAATAGAAAGTGTTGACTAAATACTTATTATTGATTTTGATGATGAAAATTTTGATATACATTATTGATAAATATGATTATGTTACTAAAAAGCATCTTATGAGTGTTAAATATGAATTGTAAAGATAGATGCTTGGAAGATGGAAGAAAATGAGCCATGAACAACATTATATGTCAAAGAGCTCAAAATTTGGAAAAGAAGAAGATAAAAAGTCATAAGGCAGAGAAGAGGCATCATAAGAGGTA
Organism: Cordia subcordata; assembly: GCA_028554755.1. Classification (NCBI taxonomy): domain Eukaryota; kingdom Viridiplantae; phylum Streptophyta; class Magnoliopsida; order Boraginales; family Cordiaceae; genus Cordia; species Cordia subcordata. The sequence continues at coordinate 5,374,775 of JAPTOF010000009.1, forward strand.
CCGGATACATTGCTTTTTGTGAAATGCCTTAGATTTATAAATAATAAGCTTAAACCTCCATCTTTTTCATGACATACACAATTTAATCTCATGACCAGCGTCTTTCAAAAAGTGCAACAATGGTTTGAATGCATATATAACACAAACATATGTTTTGGAATGACTCCAAGCTTTGAAAATTTTGTTTAACAAAGTGTTTTGAATGTTTACAAAGTGTTTTGTGTTGATTTAGTGTCATGAATGTTTGTCAAAATTTGATTCACACTTGTTTGCCTTTGCTTCAGCTTTTCTGGGGTAGCTGGATCCCCCAGCCGGTCGACCAACTAACTAGGGAGGTCACCTGGCCAAAACAAAAAAAGAAGGGTAAAGTTGGTCCCCCTAGCCGGTCAACCAGCTAAGGCGTCTGGCCTAACCAGTGAAGCAAAGGGGCAAGTTGGTCTACTGGCTAAGCAGGTTCTGCATTAAATGCACTAGCCGTTTTACTACTGTTCAACCCCAAATTCATTTCTTTCTTCACCTACCAAACCCTAACACAAAATCTCTCTTTATATACTCATTCAAATTCATTCAAGATCATCAATCCAAGCTTGCAAAATATGAAATCATCATTCAATTGTTGGAATATTTGAGCTACACTTTTGAAATCTTTGTGCTTTAAGAGCTTTATTTGCTATATCTTCTTACAAGAATAACCAATCTATGTTTCATCATTTTCACATTTTTCCTAGTTGTATACATACTCAAATTGCTTGAAATTATTGTGAAAACATTTGGTAAGCTTTCAAAGAGTATGGGGAAATCCTAAAGAAGAAATTTCTTCGGTTCTTTGAGAGATGGTCTCAAAGAGTTGTAAAAGTTGGTTTGTGCTTCACCAAGAGTTGAAGAAACATTTTAGTGAAGATTGTTGGAGTCCTAAGGCGAGCATCCTTGGGCAGTAGATGTAGGCTTGGCCAAACCACTGAAAAATCATTTGTCTTCTTACTCTCTAGTCTTCATCTACATTATTTACTTGACAGATATCCTTGTCTTTGATACTTTGCTTAAGAAAATTTTTTTAATTTATTTGGTAAATTTTTAAAGACGAAAGTTGTTTGATATCTTAGTTTACCCCTCTTAAGATATTTGCACCTATAATTGGTATTTAAAGCTAGGGTTCTACCTATAGTTTAACAACTAGCATAATTATATTTAGCAAATGTGGAGGGAATTCATATTGCACCCCTTTTTGATGGAACTAACTATGCCTTTTTGAAAGATGAGAATGAAAGTGTTTATTCAACAACATGATTATAAGACTTAGAAGATTATAGAAAATGGACCAACTTTGCCCGTTAAAATAGAAGGGGATTGAAGAGTTCCTAAACCCAAAAGTGAACAGAATGATAAGGAAATTAAATTATTTGAGTTAAATCAAAAAGCTTTACGTTATTTGTTCAGTGCCATGAATGCAACCGAATTTGCAAGGGCAATGGGGTGTTCTTCGGTTAAGGAATTTTGGGATCAATTAGAAGTGACCTATTAGGGGACTAGCCAAGTAAAAGAATCTAGAATTGCCATGATAGTACATAGATATGAATTGTTTAAAATGCTTCCTAACGAAAGTGTTGAGAAAATGTTCTCCAGATTTGTTGAGATTGCTACCTAATTAAAGGTACTTGGAAAAGAATATTCAAATGTAGAGAGTAAGGAAGGTGCTAAGGAGTTTTCCATATTCATGGCAACCAAAAGTGATCGTCATCAAGAAAGCCAAAGATCTAAATACATTAGAGCTCAATGAGCTTATTGGGTCACTTATGATTCATGAGCTTGAAATAAAGGACCATAAAGAGAAAGATAGGAAAATGAAGAAGTCCATTGCACTTGTTGGTTCAAACTACATATCAAGTGAAGAAGAAGATAATGATGAGGACTTGGAGGATGAGGAGATTGCACTTCTTGCCCAAAATTTCAAAATATTCATGAAATTTAGAAAAATGAAGAGAGAAGCATCTTCCAACAATGCCAATTGAAAGAAGAAGGGAAAAGAAATTAAAGATTTCAAGAGTCCAAAGAAAACAAGAAATGACGAATTGAAGTGCTTTAACTATAACAAGCCAAGGTACATAAAAGCAAATTACCTGGAGCTAGCAAAGAAAAAGAAAAGCAAAACACTCAAGGCCACTTAAGACATCCGAAAGTGAAGCGGATACGGAAGAGCAACATGAGGTAGCCAACTTTTGCCTTATGGTCAATCAAGATGAGGTACAATCTTCACCTTCTCCATATATTTATTATTCATCTAGTGAATAAGAGAAAAGGGAGTATAGCTTTGATGAACTAAAAGAGGCATCTGCCAAATTGCTTTATGATTTCTCTTTAGCCTTAGCAAACAACTAAGCAAATGCATAGAAAATCAAAACTTGCATTGGATGAAAAAGAAATTTTGAAAAAGATAAATGTCTTTCTTGTTGAGAAAATTGAAATTTTGGAAAAAGAAAATGATTCATATGCCGAAGATTTTGTAAATTTTGAAAAAGAGGCTAAAGAATTGAAAAAGAAAAATGAGGATCTAAGCGGCATTATTCAAAAATTTACAAATGGCAAGAAGAACTTTGAAAAACTCCTTGGATCTCAAAAAATGGCTTTTGACAAAAGTGGATTTAGCTATAGGCCAAACATTAACCAAAAATATTTGAAAACCTATTTTGTCAAAGCTTTAACTCTTATCTCCACTTCCTTCACTTCATCAAAGACAAACATCACTTGCACATATTGCGAAATGAAAGGACATATATCAACTTATTGTTATTTTAGAAAACTTCGTGATAGAGGATCACGTGTCCCACATTGACAAAGACCCAAATAGGTTGTCAAAGCCAAAAATTGATACTAACAGCAAGGACCCAAGGTGCTAGGGACTGCAAAATAAAAAATTGTATTTGAATTTCATGTGTGTAGATATGCAATGAGAGCAAAACTAGCGAGATGAAGTGGATCTTGGATAGTGGTTATTCCAAATACATGATGGGGAACTCATCACTCTGCTATAAATTGAAGAAAACTAAAGATGGAGATGTTACCTTTGGTGACAATAGCAAAGGAAAAATAATTAGAAAAGGTAGCACTGGTGATAAAAATTCTCTTGCTATACACAATGTCTTGCTTGTAGAAGGTCTTAAATTTATTTACGTAGTAGAAGTCAATTATGTGATAAGGACATAAAGTAGTTTTTCAATCCTCTAGTTGCATTGTACGTGAATGTGGTAATGATAATGTGTTATTTATTGCTAGGAAAAACGAAAATGTCTATACCGTTGAAATTTATCAATTTTGTGCCAACATATTAAATGTTTATCGATTGTTCATGACAATGCTTGGTTATGGCATAAAAGATTAGGACATGCTAGCATGAGTTTATTAAATGATTTATCAAAACATAATCTTGTTAGAGATTTTCCAAAACTAAAGTTTGAAAAGGACAAAATTTGTGATGCATGTCAATTAGGGAAACAACATAAAACATCTTTCAAAACCGTCAACAAAGTTTCAACTAATAGAGCACTACAATTATTACATATAGACTTATTTGGACCAATTGATGTGGCTAGCTTAGAAGGTTCTAGATATACCTTTATAATTGTAGATGACTATACTAGATTTATGTGGGCCATGTTCCTTACACACAGAAATAATGCCTTCGATGAATTTGCAAGGTTCTGTAGAAAAGTGTAAAATGAGAAAGGCTACTTTATAACTTGCATTCCTAGTGATAATGGCACAGAATATGTGAATAGTCCTTTTATGCATTTTTATGTTGAGCAAGGCATAAAACACAACTTTTCGACTCCTCGGACTCCTCAACAAAATGGGGTAGTAGAGAGGAAGAATCGTACATTACAAGAAATGGCAAAAACCATGTTAAAAGAACACAACTTGTCAACTTATTTTTGGAGTGAAGCCGTAAACACCACACGTTATGTGCAAAATAGAGTTTTAATTAAACTCATTTTGAATAAAACTCTATATGAACTATGGGATGGAAAAATACCTAAATTTTCATACTTCAAAGTGTTTAGTTGCAAATGTTTTATCTTGAATTGTTAGGAAATTAGGACGCATAACACATACTCACGCAATGGAATTAAAGCATAAGTAACGAGAAAAGAGTACGCACAATTAAACGTCATTCAGCCCTCTGCCTACGTCTACAAAAAACTCCACTAATAGAAAAGAGTACAAACTCAATAGGACTTTTTGCGCGGATAAAAAAGTCTAAACCCTCCCTCACGGTGTTCTTACAATGGCTTTCTCTCTGTGTCAACCTAGACCTATTGCAAGACACACATACCTTTACTAATACAAGAGTCCTATTTATAGAGGAGATTTCCTTATCCTCCAAGACAAAGGATTTCCTAATCTATCAATCCTACCATAACTAAGACTCTTACCATAACTAGAATTTTGACATTCATTAAGACTCTTTCCTAATTTCAATATGGACTTGGGCTTAGCACTTGAGCCATAACCAAACAAATTCCTTCCTTGGCGAGAAGTGCCAAGAATCTCCACAATAGGCGAGAACGTCACTTTCTTTTCTTCTCAACCTTCACACTTGTTGCATTCATCTCTCAGCACGGTGCATCCCTCCAAGTAGCACACGTACTTCTCATTCTTCCTCCCTTCAAGAACTAGCTCTTCTCCATGATACACTTTGTAACAGTCTTCTTCACCAATGTACATGCACCCACTTGATGCCAACTCACCTAGCAAAATTATGTTGGACACATAAGATGGCACATACTTTACATTAGAGATGGTCTTGATACTACCATTCTTGAGCATTAGGCAAACTCTCCCAACGCCGACAACCTTTATCTTCTGGTTGTTCCTAACAGTGATGTATCCAAGCTTCTTCCCTAAAAACAAAGTGTCGAAACTATCTCTATCATTGCAAATGTGAAACGTTCCCGCTAAATCCAACACCCAGTCAGTCTTCTTCTTTTTTGAGCCTTCATTAGCATCCCCGCTTACTGCTATTAAAATAGTCTCACTACCATCGCTATCATCACCCTCAAGAAGGTTCGCGGAGTCCTCGCCATAAACCTTTTTCTTGCCCTTAGATCTCCACTCTCTTAGGCTCTTCATGTCCTCTCTCAATCTAGGATATCTTGGTTGGATTTGGCCCTTCTCTCTACAATAGTAGCACTCTCGATCGCCTTCTCCATCCTGAGCTTGGCTTTTTGATCTCGATCTATCTCTGCGAGAATTCCCTTTTCCAGAACTCCTCCCTCGATTCGAACATTCAATAGTTAGTGCTTGATCTCCACTAGGCACACTACTTCTTCCTAACATCCTCCCCTTCTCTCTCAAGAGTGCAGTCACTTCGTTCAACTCGAGAGTCTTCTTCCCAACGAGGATTGATTGTACGAATGGCTTGTACAACTTCGGCAAGGAAGATAGTAGTAAGAGGACTTGTTCTTCATTCGTAATTCTATTATTAGGCTCCTCAACACTTATGAGCTTAACCACTAACTCGTTGAATTTGTTAATATGATCGTGGATGGCAGTTTCCTCTTCCATCTTAAACGAGTAAAGCTCCGTCCTCAAACACAATCGGTTGATGATTGACTTCGACTCATAAGCATTCTCCAACTTGTGAGCACACCGCTCACCGTCGTCTTATCAATCACATGACATTTAATTTGTGGTGCTAATGCCAACCGAATTGTATGTACGGCTCTTCGTTGTAAGGACTTCCACTTCTTATCATTGAATTGTTCTAGTTTCGCCTCTTCTAGCACTTCATTAGGCCTTGCTATACCAAAAGCTCCTCAATAGTATTCCTCCCCAAGTTGAAGTTCATGTTCCCATTAAACATTGGAATTTCAAACTTTGTACAAGTCATTGTCATGGCTCTTATGCACAAATTTGCTAAAATTCAACAATCTAGCAAGAATTTGGCAAAACTAAACCTAAAAACGGATTCAAGACGTCGAAAAATGGTGGGGAGACCCTCGGTCAACGCGGTCAAACCCTTGCAGCCCTTCGGTCAATGCTAGTCAAACATTCTATTTAACTTTTTTACCACAAACTCATCACAATCTGACCGTCGGATCATTGCGAAATTTTGGCAGTTTACTCTCCTCACTGAGACAAACACAAAGCAACAAACAAATAGTCAATCAAACTCTAAGAAAGATACCAAACGTTACCAGCAAATCAGCAAAATTTTTTAACTCCTCTTTGGCATTTCTTTTTTCATTTTTTGGGCAAACCGGCGTCCTCCTTCCAAACTAGCTCTTGATACCACTTGTTAGGAAATTAGGACGCATAACACACAATCACGCAGTGGAATTAAAGCACAAGTAATGAGAAAAGAGTACACACAATTAAACGTGGTTCGGCCCTCTGCCTACGTCCACGAAAAACTCCACTAATAGAAAAGAGTACAAACTCAATAGGACTTTTTGCTTGGACAGAAAAGTATAAACCCTCCCTCATGGTGTTCTTATAATGTCTCTCTCTCTGTCAACCTAGACCTATTGCAAGACACGCATACCTTTACTAATACAAAAGTCCTATTTATAGAGGAGATTTCCTTGTCCTCCAAGACAAAAGATTTTCTAATCTATCAATCCTACCATAGCTAAGACTCTTACCATAATTAGAATTTTGACAGGCATTAAGACTTTTTCCTAATTTCAATATGGACTTGGGCTTAGCACTTGAGCCATAACCCAACATGAACACTAATGATCATTTGAGAAAATTTGATACTAAATTGGATGAAGGCATATTTCTAGGTTATTCCACTAAGAGCAAAGCTTATAAAATTTGTAATAAAAGAAATCTTGTTATGGAAGAATCAATGCATGTTATATTTGATGAGACTAACTCATTTGAGCCGAGAAAAAAAATTGATGACATAGGTTATCTTTTAAAGAAGACTACACTTGAAGATCCATCTTTAAAAGACAAAGAAATTCCAATGAAACAAGAAGATACACTTCAAGAAAAGGAGTCTTAAGCAAAGGAAAAAAATGGACAATGCTCAAACGAAGAAAACATTAAGACAAAAGAGACTCATGAAGATCAACCAAAAAGTTGGAAATTCGTGCAGAATCACCCTCAAGATCAAATTCTTGGTGATCTATCTCAAGGAGTAAGAACTAGGCGTAACATTAATGCTTTTTGTGAACATTATGGATTCACTTCTTATATAGAACCTAAAAATGTTAAAGAATCCTTACTTGATGAAAATTGGATAATGGCCATGCAAGAGGAACTAAATCAATTTGCTAGAAATAAAGTTTGTAAATTAGTTGAAAAACCTTGAGATAGACTGGTGATTAGAACCAAATGGGTGTTTAGAAACAAACTAGATGAGGCCAATGTAATAACTAGAAAAAAAGCTAAACTTGTAGCTCAAGGATATAATCAAGAAGAAGGGATTGATTATGATGAGACCTATGCACCCGTAGCTAGACTTGAATCCATTTTCATGTTACTTGCATTTGCCAGTTATATGGACTTTAAACTCTATCAAATAGATGTCAAGAGTGCTTTTCTAAATGGCTTTATTGAAGAAGAGGTATACGTTGAACAACCTCCAAGTTATGAAGATCTTTACTTTCCAAACCATGTTTTCAAATTAGAAAAGGCTTTATATGGTTTAAAGAAATCTCCTAGAGCTTGGAATAAAAGACTTAATGGATTTCTTGTAGAAAATAATTTTGAAAGAGGAAAACTTTACTCCACTTTGTTTATTAAAAGGGAAGGAAATGATATCCTACTTGTATAAATTTATGTTGATGATATAATATTTGGTGCTACTAATATGTGTTTATGTGAGAGCTTTTCTAAGTGTATGCACAAGGAATTTGAGACGAGCATAATGGGAGAATTAACCTTCTTTCTTGAACCCCAAATCAAGCAAACAAGGGAAAGGATCTTCATAAATCAAGTCAAATACAACAAGGAAATTATCAAAAAAATTTGGGTTTGAAGATGCAAAGGAGATTGGGACTCCTATAAGCCCTTCAACAAAATTAGACAAAGATAAGAAAGGTAAACCAATAGATGAAAAGAAATATAGAGGTATGATTGGTAGCTTACTTTATTTAACCGCCTCTAGACCAGATATTATGTTTGCAGAATGCGTATGTGCTAGATTTCAATCTAATCCTAAGAAAATACATCTAGTTGCTGTAAAAAGAATAATTAGATATCTTAAAGGAACTAGTAATCTAGGGCTTTGGTTTGCAAAAGGAACCTCATTTGACATATGTGGATTTTCTAATGCTGATTATGCTGGATGAAAGGTAGATCATAAAAGCACGAGGTGAACTTTTCAATTCCTAGGACATTCTTTAGTGTCTTAGTCATGTAGAAAACAAAATAATGTTGCGACTCTACCACCGAAGCTGAATATATTGCAACTGGTAATTGTGTAGCTCAAATCTTGTGGATGAAACAAAATTTACTTGATTATGGCTTGCAATATGATCATGTTCCCATATATTATGATAAAACTAGTGTCAATCAATCTCACCAAGAACTTAATTCAACATTCTAGAACTAAGCATATTGAGATTAAGCACCATTTCCTTAGAGATAATGTGCAAAAAGGTGATATTATACTTGAATTTGTTGATACTTTGCATCAAGTTGCTGATATTTTATACTAAACCAATAAATAAGGATCAATTTTGTAAGATTAAAAGGAAAGTTGGTATGATAGAAAGTGGATAAATTACATGTATATGTGTTTATATGGCTTGGGTATGAAAAAATATACAAGCAAACATATTCTGACCCCACCAGTTGACCGACTAAAGCTTAAGGCCGCCAGCTTAAAGGCAAAATCCTAGTTCCTTTCTGATTTGGCCAATCGACCTAACCGGTTGACCTCTGCGACTAGTCAGTCGACCGGCTGAATGCAAAAAAAAGGCTTAAATTGGGGCTTTTAACCCCAAGAATCTCACAACTCTCACCAAAATCCCTAACCGTAATCCTATTTTTCTCTCAAACCCACTTCATAATTTTCAATTCTTAATCAATTTCTATCAAATGTCTTTCCATAATGTTAATACCCATATCAAAAAACAAGCTTTTACTGATTCAATTCTTTGAAATCAACTCCAAATCATGGTGAATCCAAGAGAAAGAGATCATGGACGTGAGAGAAGAGGAAAAAGCGCAAGAACTCAATCACCATCTCCATCCGCGTCAAAGATGCAAGGGAAACAAACCATGTTATTTAGTAAATTTCTTATTGACTCTAATTATGTAGGAACCGATGTATTGCAGTTATTTGATGGTCAAGATTAGTATACATTTTGGCACCTACATTGTGATGTGAAGGTTAATATGATTAAAGAATTCTATGAAATTCTCAAGGTTTATCGTAGAAGTCCTAGGTTTGAACTAAAATCAATTGTATGCAATAAGAGCTTTATATTGATTGAAGATAAATTGAAATAAAATTTTGGATTACCCGTTGAAGGAGAAGGGCATTATAATAATCAAGGATGGCCTGAGGGAATAAAAGCAGCGGGTATACCGGGTAGAGTTATTGAATACATGTGGAAGGATGTAGGGCCAAAATCTATAGAATCAATTTTGCCTTTGTTAAAGGACGTAGATATAAATAAAAGAATTGCTTTGAAGGTGATTAGTGAGATCTTACTCCCTAGGGCAATAAATGATGGCAAATTTCCAATTATGGATGCGTACATTCTCTATTGTCTTTCAACCAATGTTAAGATTGCTTTGCCTTTCCCCATCTTACAACATATGTTACATAAAAGTGGAAAAGATAGTGGAAAAACAATCTCTCTTGGCTATGTATGGCCCTCATGCATATATTTGATCATTTTAAAATCACATCAACAGAACCAACTAAAGGTTTTGCTTGGAACTTCAATTTGCAATACATGAACTTTATGGATATTTATTGGTATAATGGGAATCCAATAATTAAGCTACACATGCAACTTTGCCCAATGATACAAAAGAAAAAATCAAGCAAAGGTCAAGGTATGGAACAACCTTTACTAGACCAGTAATTGGGCCCGAAGCACAACACATAGATGAAGTTCAAGAAGCCTTAGATACAGCCTTTGGAAAGGAGCAAGAGTAAGAAGGTGGGGTTGACATAGGAATACCTGGAATAATTCCTATAGTTGTCATCACATTCGAAGATGAAGACGTGGCTCCTGAAGAGGCTACGCTAAGAAGAGTGATGAGAGAATCCTAAGCACAAGGACATGTTGATGGACAAAGGCGGGTTGAAATGCAGAGAGGTATAGGCTCTAGCTCTATGGGTCTAAGAAGATCCATCAGTCCTAGCACAAATTCGTGCTCAGTTACAAGCCTTAAATACTAGGATGGTGGAGATGAGAACAACGATGATAAATCAATGGACTGAACTTATACAATGGAAAGAACACATTGACTCAAAAATTGCAAGCATGCACTCTGACATTAAAGAATACTTCAAGGATCATCATGACCATGTACCTTGAATCCTCCATGATCTTTTTCATCAAATTTCACCGTACTTATTGCTGATTTTTACAAACATTACTTTTCATTTACCGTTCTAATTAGACTAATTAGCTAGTTTATGGCTTATGCACTTTACGGATTAGTCCTTTTATAGATTATTGTTTCTACATCCATCTCTATGCTTTATCTATTTATTATATTTTGCTTCATGCTTTTCTCTTGATTGGATTATTGGTTGGCTCTTGGTTGGCTTATTATTGATTTTAATAATGCCAAAAGGGGAGAAAAGAAGTAAGAAATATATGGAAGTATAAGTCTATGGAAGAATATAGCTATTTTGCTTGGATTATTGAGCTTATTGTTAAGTTTTGTTTATGAGTTTATTGTTAAGTTTATTGCTTAAATATGCATAAGTTAAAGTTGTAAGGGGGATTATTTTCCATAACATTCTTTTGCTTGAAAATAATGCTCATATTGAGGGGGAGTGCTATTTTTAGCTCTTTAAACCTTCTAGAAATAATTTGTCATCATCAAAAAGGGAGAGATTGTTGACCAAATACTTATTATTGATTTTGATGATGAAAAATTTGATATGCATTATTGACAAATATTATTATGTTGCTAAAAGGCATCTTGTGAGTATTAAATATGAATTGTAAAGATAGACACATGAAAGATGGAAGAAAATGAGTCATGAACAACATTATATGTCAAAAAGCTCAAAATTTGAAGACGAAGAAGATAAGAAGTCATAAGGCGGCGAAGAGACATCATAAGGGGTACCGGATACATTTCTCTTTGTGAAATGTCTTAGATTCACAAGTAATAAGCTCAAACTGTAGGATCGATATTATTAAGTGTGGTGTATCCTAGTCCATATTTTCTAAATTATAACTAAGAAAACATGCTAGGAAAATAAAATAACCACATTACACACACAAGAACATGCTTAAGAACATATAGAATATAACTAGTACTTGCAAAAATATATAAAGCTAACCTCTTGAAGTGTGGGGCCTTTGATGCAGCTAAAACCGGTCACGAGCTTTGTTCCCGTTCACGAAACAAGGCCACCAAAAATTTACTATAAGGGTGTCGCAATAAGCAACTCCCTAGTCTTCTTCTCTATGATTAAAGAGACTTATCTTGAGAGAATAGCCTCTTGTGTGGGAAGAAGCAAAGTAATATGCTCTTGAAAAACTAGAGCAAAAATCACACAATAAGTGTGTACTATGTGTTGTAGTATTTTCTTGCCAAAAAGGAAGAAATCAACTACAAAGTGGAATACATAAAAGGTGTAGGGTCTTGTCTATTTATAGAGAGAACCTTGGCACCTAAAGTTGCTAAACTTTCAATGTGGGAGAAAATTTCCATGTAGTATTTCCTTTATGCAACTTGTTAGCTTGTCTTGGAAGACTTGTGCAAGTTGTCCACTTGTTTTTGTAGTATTTTGCAAGTTGTCCACTTGTCTTGGAAGACTTAGGCCAAGCCCATTATCCAAGTCCAACACATAGTCCATAATCCATGTAGAGTCCCAAGCCCAATAGGAAACCATCCTAGCCTAATTAGGCTATCTTGGACTCTAAAGAAAGCCCAAACCCAATTTCAAGCTTTGGCCCAATAAGGCTACTACCACAATATGGAATTTGCTCTTTCAACATTACTCTCTCAAAGTCATTTCAACTAGGGAAGGGACCAAGAAGACACAATTACCTTTGGCTTCCAAAAATAATTAAAATGTCCTTGCCCGATCTAGGCAACATAATAATTATTTTTAATTCTGATCTATTCCACCATAACATCAAAGTTGCACTCCAAGAATAATTGCCATTACCCAAAAGCTTATCACAAAAGAATGTGAACTTTGTCTTTGACATACTTAATAACCGACCATAATGCCCCTCTATATATACCCATAGCTAAGACCGGTCCTTTGGCCTGTGTACTATCACCTCCTTAGCTGTATCTTTTTCCATTGGGTTTCTTGTCCTATTGCCAACCATTTTGGTCATGGAATCTCTTGATCTCGGGAGCAACCCTTAAGCCATATGACCGACACACCTATAAAGGTAGTATCGCTAGATCTAGATTCGAATGATAAATTTGGACAATCCCAAAGGGGGCACATAGATTCCATTTTGCATATGCATGTTCCAATTAATTAGAAATTAGCACTCAATGCATAAGGCTGTTGATCCTAATATAGTAAGATCTCACCCATTGTGAATCAAAGTACCAAACCCTAACTTCATTAGTTCATCCACATATACTCAAGATTAAGAGCAACGATCATTTAGTAGCAGTGAGTGTCTTGTTTTCTTTCTTGGATAGTACGTCTCTAGAAAACATACTCACAATGGTCCTATCCAATACGTGACACACGTACTATTGAGACAAATCCAAAAAGTCCTCTAATGACCTAGGTAGATCACCCTCAAAGAGGAGACTTGCTCAATATAACCTTATCCCAATAGAGTGCCCAACACTACTATTTGGTTATGGATTCAATTTATGACGTGACTAAATCTAGACTTGGACCTACTGTGCGTCTAGCCTCACTGCACACCCAAGTCATTAGTTTAAGTCAAAGGACCTTCATACATGCATCAATAAAAACATAACAGAGATAATATGTAAGAAACTCACAATGCCATTTAACAACAAAAAAAAAATGATCATACATTGTTTCATATCCAAAATGTCATGCACAAGTGAGCTTTAGGGCATACTAATCCTAACAATCTCCCACTTGCACTAAAGATCACTTCTGCAAAGCCTAATACCCAAAGACTCTAAATGTGTGGCAAACATTTTCTCTAAAAGAGTCTTTGTAAATGTGTCTGTCAGGTTTTCTGCTGAAGCTATCTTTTCAACTACTACATCTCCTCTCTGGATAAACTCACGGATCAAATGATATTTCCGTTCAATATGTTTACCCTTTTTGTGATTCCTGGGCTCTTTACACTGTAAAATAGCACCGTTGTTATCGCAATACAATGTTATTAGTCTGTGAGCTGTCGGCACAACCTCTAGGTCTAACAAGAACTTTCTTAGCCATACTGCCTCTTTCGCAGCCTCAGATGCTGTTACATACTCAGCCTTTATGGTAGAGTCAACAATACAATTTTGCTTCACACTTCTCCATGAAATAGCTCCTCTTAACAGAGTGAAAACATATCCAGAAGTAGACTTCCTAGAATCTCTGGCAGACTGGAAATCCGAGTCTGTATATGCTAATGGTGTTAGATTATCTGCACGGTATTCTAGCACATAAGCCTTCGTTCCTTGCAGGAATTTGAATATATGCTTAACCGCAACCCAATGTGCCAGTCCAGGGTTTGATTGATATCTACTAACCATGCCAACAGCAAAGCAGATATCTAGTCTAGTACATAACATGGCATACATGAGGCTTTCAACTGTTGAAGCATAAGGAACTCGCTTCATGCTCTCTATCTCCTCAGGTGTTTTAGGACATTGGTCCCGAGATAGATAAACTCCATGTCTAAAAGGTAACAAGGCCTTCTTAGAGTTTTGCATGTTAAACCTGACTAATATCTTCTCAATAAATGAAGCTTGAGATAGGGCTAGCCTTCTGTTCTTACGATCTCGCATAAGCTTGATGCCTAGAACATAACTAGCTTCTCCTAAATCCTTCATTTGAAATTGAGTAGAAAGCCAAACCTTAATGGATGATAACATCCCCACATCATTTCCAATTAGCAGGATATCATCCATATACAGAACCAAAAAAGCTATAGCATTTCCATTACGCTTTTTATACACACAAGGTTCATCAATATTTTGATCAAAACCATAAGATTTAATTGCCCGATCAAATTTGATGTTCCATGCTCTAGATGCCTGTTTTAATCCATAAATGGACTTCTTTAATTTACATACCATATGTTCCTGGCCTTTAGCAATGTATCCATTTGGTTGTGTCATGTAAATGGTCTCATCAAGTTCCCCATTAAGAAAGGCTGTCTTGACATCCATTTGCCATATCTTGTAGTCATAATGACAAGCGATGGCTAGGAGTATCCTGATGGATTTAAGCATGGCTACTGGTGAGAAAGTTTCCTCATAATCGATCCCTTCTTTCTGAGTATAACCTTTTGCCACCAACCTTGCTTTAAAGGTTTCAACTTTTCCATCAACTCCTCTTTTCCTCTTGTAGACCCATTTGCACCCTACAGGTTTTACCTCTTCAGGTGCAACTACAAGATCCCAGACTTTGTTAGAATACATAGATTCTAACTCTGAATCCATTGCCTTATGCCATTAGTCGGCATCTATGTCAGAGACTGCTTCATTATAACTTTTGGGATCCACCACTTGATTCTCTAAAGAAGTCTGAAAGGACTCTCCATAGTATCTATCAGGAGGCCTGGATATCCTCCCACTATGACGATGCTCCGATATATTAGGTGTAATATGCTGTTCTTTTCCATTCACAATTACCACAGGTGTTACTGGAGATTCTTGTGAAATCTCATCTAGAATAACTTTAGAATCTAGTGTTTTCTAGACCATTTCATCATTCTCTAAGTATCTAGCATGGGTGCTTATAAACACCTTTTGCTCCTTAGGATTATAAAAGATCCCACCTCTAGTTCCCTTAGGATATCCAATGAAATAGCATAACTCGAATCTTGGTTCCAATTTTGAAGTAATACTATTAAGTGCATAAGCTGGACAGCCCCAAATATGGAGATGATTTAGACTAGGCTTACGCCCAGTCCACATTTCTTGAGGTGGCCTAGGTACTGATTTTGATGGCACCAAGTTCAAGATGTATGCTGCTATTTCAATGGAATACCCCCAAAAAGATAAAGGTAATAATGCATGACTCATCATTGACCTAACCATATCCAATAGGGTATGATTTCTTCTCTCTGCTACACCATTTTGCTGAGGAGTCCCAAGTGCAATCAACTGAGACACTATCCCTTCTTGTGTAAGATAGTCTCTGAACTCACCCGAGAGGTATTCGCCACCTCGATCAGACTGAAGGGCTTTGATATGTTTATCTAATTTCCGCTCTGCCTCAGCTTTGAACTCTTTGAATTTCTCAAAGGATTCAGACTTGTGTCACATTAGATATACAGATCCATACCTAGAGTAATCATCAGTAAAAGTAACGAAATACTCATAACCTCCTTGTGCTGGTTTGCTCATAGGACCACACACATCAGTGTGAACCAATTCCAATACTTCGTTGGCCGTTTCTCCTATAGAAGAAAATGACCGTTTAGTCATCTTCCTTTTGAGACAAGATTCACACGGAGCTAGATCTTCGAGATCTAATGAGCTAAGATGCCGATCCTCGACTAATCTCCGAATTCGCTTTAGACTAATATGTCCTAAGCGTAAGTGCCAAAGATATGTATCATTGGTTGAAAAAACCTTCCTTTTTGGGGAATTAGCTTGTTCTATATTATGCAGTGAGTTTGTAATAGGTTTTATATAGAACAAGTTATCATGCATGCTACCGGAATAAATAATATTTCCATTTCTACTGATATCAACACTGTAGATGATGAATTCTACAATCACGTACAAAGGTTGACTGGGGCTCCGATAACCTGCAAGACCAAGAGGAAAGGTGAGCGACGTAACCCTTGACACCAGTGTGGTGCCAGCCAAAGGTACTCCAACGCTCAAGTCAGCGTTGAGTTTCAGATAAAACGATGAATTGTTACACGGCGGGTTATGGACGAACCACGAATATGAATATATTGGTATTTTGTGTCTGTCTTACCTCCTCTGGCGAGGGGTACTTTTATAGTTCCTTGGGTGGAAGAGTCCTTTTTGGTTTTAGGTTCCTTGCTGATCGTGTTGTAATGAGTCTTTGCCAACTACTATGCTCAGCTATATCGTATTTAGATCACGTATATCCTTCTTTGTGCATATCTTTGAAGGAGACCAAACTCATCCCTAATTGTAGTCACGTTCCAATACTCTAGAAGCATAGAGCGAGCAACGCATGCTAAGAGTCTGGGCCTTAGCCCTAGCCTTTTCAATACATGGCTCAACAAATTGGGCTTTGGACTAAGCATAATATGGACCTTCTTGGATCCTGACAACTTTTGGCCCAAACAGTTTGTCCCCCAATCTCTAAGTTTGAAGCTTTTCAAGTTAGAGAGTAGCATTCGCGTACAAGATTCTCTGACATTGAGGTGATAGAGACTAGCTTGTCGTTCAATGCCACAATGCGCCATGCAATGCCACTTGCGTCATTTCAACATCGTAAGCACGTAGCGCAAATCATCTAATTTGTCAATACACTAGCCTGATAATTACTACCGCTACTTACGTGCATAGGTTCTCCCTAAAATAAATGCCTACACGTCAAGTTTAGGCCCTTCTTTGCGTATCCTTGGCATGCCCACCTGTCACGCTTTGTTGTCACAAGGCACCGTTCCCTGACAAATATTTCTGACAATAGTGACCTAGAGTGGGGTCCTGTTTGCTAAGCACAGCCTTGCCAACAGAATAAATATAACACCGTAGTGAGGACTTATATCAACGAGTAGCTTGCAGAGTATGTGCTATCCCACGACCCATTGTGAGGAGCCAATTCCACACCAGAGTTTGTGGGGGGCTCCAAGGTGACGTGCCAAGATGACATACTAAGGTGACGTGCCAAAGTGACATGCAAGGTGTTGTGCCAAGGGGACATGCAAGGCAGTGTGCCAAAAGGACATGAAAAGGGGTGTGCCAAGGGGACATGCAAGGCGGTGTGCCAAAGGGACTTGCTACAGGGACATGCTACGGGGACACGCCAAGACGACATGCGACGGGGCCACGCCAAGGCGACGTGCGATGGCGACACGCTAAGGCGACAAGCAACGGCGACATGTCAAAGTTACGTGTGATGGCGACATACAAGGGGACACGCCAAGGTGACGTGCTATGGCGACATGTCAAGGTGACATGTAAGGGTGACATGCTACGGTGACATGCCAAGGTGATATGCTAGGGTGACATGCCAAGGTGACATGCAAGTTTAACAGGCAAGTTTGATAGACAAGTTTGACATGTACCAAGCGTTTGTCGAAAAGCCAGAGTGAATGTAGGTGTGTATGTAAGAATGACATGCAAGAATGGCATGCTAGACTTGTACCCACCAAGTGTTTGACAAAAGGCCAAAGAAAGCTACCATGCAAGGATGACATTCAAGATTGACAACACCAAGTGTTTGATAAAATGCTAAGGTAAACTACCATACAAGAATGATACTCAAGATTGACAACACCAAGTGTTTGATAAAATGCCAAGGTAAATTACCATACAAGGATGATACTCAAGATTGACAACACCAAGTGTTTGACAAAATGCCAAGGTAAACTACCATGCAAGAATGACACGTAAGATTGCGCTTGACACCACCTCACTCTCGCCTGTTGCGTCTCAGCATGCATGCTTACAGGCTCGAATCGGCTTAAACATCGATTCATCACGTCCTTATTGTCTTCGCTAACCACGGACTCTCCAGCTCAAATTGTAATATAGCTTGACTGTAGACCCAGGTACTATCCCACAGCAAGAACCGATGGTAATGAATGACCTCAGACGCGGCATAGCGTCACACCTCTCAGCTTGACCTTCGCCACCATAGCGTCGTCCCTACTTGGCAGGGTGCCTTTTTTTTTTTTTGTTAGCAACTAAACAAAGCCAAGTGTAATATTGCCGTGCCCAAGGTGCTCGTACAAGCGTTAGTAAGCTAGCTGTCATGAGCTTACTAGCGTGATCCCCCTTTTGGGGTTAAAGCTTATTAGACTATGATTCGGTATACCAGGCGTTCAATGTAAGGTCAAGGAGAGCAAGCGTGCAAGAATGACAGGGGAGTTTAATAGCCACCAGGTGCTCGACAAAATTCCTCAACACTAAGGCTCAAGTATTCAGTACAAGCTTGGCAGGATTCTAAAGACTCACTAGGTAAGCAATACGATCTCGAGCTTATTCATGATTAACTACGCTGGCACATTTGTGAAAATTTTCACCAAAGATCTCTTCCTACTTACAAATTGGGTTATCTCCATTCGACGAGGGGGTGCTGTCACGCAACCAGCTCTGAGCACTACTGCAGTAAAAATTCGCCTATATATGGTTAGGTTAATTACCCTGCTAAGATTCATTCTTTCATAATGATTAGGAGGTTATCGCAAGCAACATCTTCTGCTTTATGGTTAGCAGATAGTTGATTGTTACAAGGCACCAAGGCTGAACCAGTCCTCCGTGCACCAGGCGTTCAACAAAAGTTCTAGGTCACCATAGTTTGACGAGCTCTTCGAATGGCAAGTGTTTGTCAAAAGTTCCAATCTAGGCAGGCTCATTAAGCAGAAAATGTTGACAAAAGTGCTAAACTACCAAGGCCTAGCAAGCACACATATAGACTATATGCTAAGAAAGCATAAAGATAC
Source organism: Cordia subcordata (assembly GCA_028554755.1). Taxonomy (NCBI): domain Eukaryota; kingdom Viridiplantae; phylum Streptophyta; class Magnoliopsida; order Boraginales; family Cordiaceae; genus Cordia; species Cordia subcordata. The sequence goes on from JAPTOF010000009.1 coordinate 5,393,692, forward strand.
GTATTCATGACACCTCTAATGGTCTTGACCGTCACACTATCAGTGACCAACAAACTGTTTTGATTATTAAAATCTAGCCATTACTCTTCTTGTGGAAGTGCATACATCAACCAGCTAAGCCAAGATGCTCAGACTAGTTTTACACATATTATCTCCATATCAAAATTCTTGCTAAAGTTATTTAAATTAAGGTTGCTCATGTAGTAAATTCAATTTTAACGTCATGTATATATTACAAGTGGCATATATGGTGTTGCATAGATATGTATGACACCTTGTAAGAAAAGATTGCATTACATTACGTGTTTAACATTGTGGAGACATATGTGAAGCCTCCTAGACATGAGTAAGACGTATTGCCTAAGGCACAGATTTTATAATGTTTAGGGTCCAAATAAAGCTTATCATCTAAGTTGAAAGTTTATCATCCGTGAATGAGTTGAAGATCACGTGATATATAGGCAAGGTAGAGCCTGTGTAATGCACGAGAGAGTTGAAACTCATGTCATGCGAAACAAGCTGGGGTTCGTGCAACACGCTCACAACTTGGAACATATTTAATATTCGTGCAAGCCAATGCTCATGTAATGTGTAGGCAAGTTGGAACTCACGTATCTGCAGACAAACTAGAGCTTGCATAAGATACTTATGTGCTAACATTTGTTTATTGTGTAAGGACTAAGTAAGCCCTAAGATGCTAATATGTGTAGGGGTGTGTGCATGCACTTCTATCCTTCTAGTAGGTATTTTAATTTATCAGGACTAGATTCACAGGGCAACTATCATACAAGTTGTTGGCCATATATAAGAAGTAATTAAGCACCTTACCCACAAGCAAGCGATTCACCATATTCAAAGAAGTAAACTACCTTTGGGATGATGGAATGTCTGACACTACATTTCATTTAGTAATTATTACTATTCGCATGTAACCATCACTGAGGAAAGCTGAATACTCAAATAGACAAGACTTTCAACGAATAGTATTGAAAGATATGACATGTCTTCTAACCCTTTGATATGAGTTGAACACCTTCCTATGTGATAGTTGGTCTTAGTAGTAATCTAGAGGCTTCGTAATCCTTTCCTTTGCTAGAGGTAAACAAAGACCACACAGTCCTCTGTATGATATTTTACCCAGTTCATTCTTGGCACATGGGTATGTCAGAAGTTAAGACAAGGCTTTTATGAGTTACACATTGATAAGGTAGATTAGAGAGCTCACCTCGACAAGAAGTATAAGTAAGAGATTTTGTGGGTTTTCTCTTAGTAAGTCTTATAAAAGAGAATACTCAAATGTAGTTGTCTCATAGTCATGTTTGATGCTAAGTTGGTATATCTAATATTTCTTAGATATATTTGGTAGTGTATGGACTTATTCAACATTAAAATTTAATGGACAAATTTATCTATCATGTAGATACATGCAGCGTATGTTATGCCGCCCAGGTATGAAATGTGTCACATAGACAAAAGTGATGCCACCTAGGCATGAATTGTATCGTGTAGACAACGGTGATGGTGCGTAGGCATGTTTTGCATCATATAGAGAAAAGTGATGTCTTGTAGGCATAAACTATGTCATGTAGACAAAGACGATGCCATGTAGGCATATTTTGCGTCGCGTAGACAAAAGTGGCACCGCGTAGGCATAAATCGTGTCCCGTAGACAAAGGTGATGCCACGTAGGCATGTACAAAAGGTGATGCCGCGTAGGCATAAATCGTGTCACGTAGACAAAGGCGATGCCTCTTAGGCATGTTTTATGTCACATAGACAAAAGTGACGCTGTGTGGGTATGAACTGTGTCATCTAGACGAAGATGATGCTGTGTAGGCATGTTCTTAGACATAAGTGATGTGGCATTTGAGAGTTACATATGCAGAAGGTTGAGCAGTGCCTGTATAATGTGTGAAGACATACAAGCCTGGTCGTGAGCAAGAAAATCTCATGAAATATGAGGGGGATAAGTAAGCTAATTGCATGAGCCAAGAGCTTACGTATAACAAGCAAGATAAGCTTATTGTATGAGTAGAGCTTTATCCGTAATACAGCTTAGTTATGAGATAATGGCTTTTGGATCTTCGCTATAATTTGATTATTATGGAAGCAACTTAACTATGTAAACCATCTACTAAGTTCAAGCATATAACAAGTAGGGTTTTTGGCTGACACGAATTCAAAATTCTACCAGAGCAACTAATTGAAACCCCCTATGGGCCTAACACTAAGAGTTCAAAACAATTATGGAAGTCGCATACTCTGCTTATCAAAATTAAGCTGTAATTTAACCATTAATAGAGACAGTACCTTTCACGCTAAATGGAGTTCCACTTGTTGCACACATCCTCGTGACTTTGGTATGCAGTTGGTGTGTCCCTTGTCCAACCATCCTAGTGACCATGTAAGGTCCTCTGTCGTTGGTTGCTATAAAGTTGGTTGCTCTTTGAACTGTCTGACTGTATTATTCTTGCTATAACGTTGCAAGATATCCTACTGACAAGCTCTGTTATGAGCTCATTTTTTTCCTTCTGTCTAGGATGTCTTGTTGATAATGAGACATTTGGTTATCCCTTTTCTCAAATGTTTGTCCAACTTGAAAGGTAGTTGGTTTTACTACGATCGGGATGCCACTTCAGTGCTTTGGCCTCTAATCTCTCTGAATCCGCACCTTGTGGAGAACATTATCACTTGATGATAGGTAGATGGGACAACCTTCATCTTGTGTATCCATGGTCTTCCATCACAATGGCCTCTACAAAAGAGACTCTGCATAGCTCTCAGCGGTGTTTCTTTTAATAGGTACTGGTACCCCCGGAATCCTTTGATCTGGGATTCCAATTTAGCAAATCGCCTGAGTACATCAAGGTGTGACCTATCCTATGAGGAAGGCAAATGTTCCCCTGACACTTTTTATTAGCTTGAAGGGCCAGTTGCGTTGACGCTGGTTACAATAGTAGTTGTTGGTATGGCTGCGTTGGCTGCGGCTGACAGGACTCCACCTCTAGAGTCTAATAGGGTATAGAGTCTAATGATTGCATCGGGTCCATCAACTCAATCATCACGGCTTTTCCTTTGTCTCGGGGTGTCACGTTCGCCAAAAGGACATTGACCAGATCTAGGTTGTCCTGCCGTACCGCACTCGTTCTCATACGTTGCCAGTTTCTCCTCATAAGCCATTATCTTTGCCAAGATGGTTGGCATATTGCTATCTTCATTAGCACTAATACCAGGATTGGACGTCATGGGGGTTGTTGGTTAAGCGCAAACGTATCGCTCTTAGTCACAGCACCCGATTATCGAGGCCCCATGGTGGGCGCCAAATTGTAGAGGATGAATTCTACAATCACGTACAAAGGTTGACTGGGGCTCCGATAACCTGCAAGACCAAGAGGAAAGGTGAGTGACGTAACCCTTGACACCAGTGTGGTGCCGGCCGAAGGTACTCCGACACTCATGTCAGCGTTGAGTTTTAGATAAAACGATGAATTGTTACACGGCGGGTTATGGACGAACCACGAATATGAATATATTGATATTTTATGTCTGTCTTACCTCCTCTGGCGAGCGGTACTTTTATAGTTCCTTGGGTGGAAGAGTCCTTTTTGGTTTTAGGTTCCTTGCTGATCGTGTTGTAATGAGTCTTTGCCAGCTACTATGCTCAGCTATATCGTATTTAGATCACGTATATCCTTCTTTGTGTGTATCTTTGAAGGAGACCAAGCTCATCCTTAATTGTAGTCACGTTCCAATACTCTAGAAGCATAGAGCGAGAAACGCATGCTAAGAGTCTGGGCCTTAGCCCCAGCCTTTTCAATACATGGCTCAACAAATTGGGCTTTGGACTAAGCATAATATGGACCTTCTTGGATCCTGACAACTTTTGGCCCAAACAAACACCAGAATGGAAATTAATGCAAAAACCATCTAATATTAATTGGTTTATGGCAAAGCTTGTCACTTGCTGGTAGAACTAGAGCATAGAGCTTATTGGGCAATCAAAGCACTAAATTTTGACTTGGCAAGAGCGGGTGAGAAAAGGAAGCTAGACCTAGCGGAATTGAAAGAGTTTAGATTTGAGTCGTATGAGAACGCTAAACTTTATAAGGATAGGATGAAGAGAATTCATCATAAACGCATTATTTAGAAATCATTCTCTCATTCCGATAGAGTTTGGTTGTTTAACTCATGATTGAAACTCTTTCCAGGTAAGCTTAAGACAAGATGGGATAGTCCATATGAGGTGATGGTTGCCTATCCTTCCGGAGCAGTCAAGATTAAAGACTTGAAGGATGGCCGAGAGTTAACGGTGAAGAGGCAACGCCTGAAGCATGCATATGATCTGAGCATGGCTCGTGTGGAGGCTTTCATGCTTTAAGACCTTATCTATGGAAGTTGAAGATGAGTTGGTGTTTGCCCGGCTGACAGCATGGTGGTTAGCGCTACTAGGAGGCAACCTAGGTTCAATTTTGTAATTTTGCATTTGTTTCACTTTCTTTACTTTTTATCTTTTTTCTTTTTCTTGCACCCAAACCAAAGTGTTGAATCCTAATCCTTTGTCCCATAAGATATACCATTGCCTATTATTGCACATGCCAATGCAAGCATGCATAGGCAATGCTACTAATCTTGTTTTCTTTATGAGTGTTTATGAATTGTGAGTCACAGGATTAGTAGCATGGTGATTTATCATTGGCATGGAAAGCTTTGAAGAAACTGCAAGGTTGTATCTATCATTTCTCCACTTGTTCCCCATGTTTATACCTTATCCCCACCACCCTTACTTGTTTTGTAACAACAATTTGCTTGTTTTTGTGTTTTGATCTATTTACTTGAGGACAAGCAAAGTATAAGTTTAGGGGTATGGGAGTTTGGTTTTCTTGTTATATATCTTGCTTAGGAGAGATTGCATTATGCACTTAAAAATGGTGAAAATTTTTCAATTTTGATGCATGCAGAGTCATTTATTTCTTTGTTGATCATTGTGTTGGCTTTTGTGATTGACTCTATTGATTTATGAAGATGAGATACATTGTGGGGAAATGAATAGAGTGGTTTGAAAACTAAGTCTTAGAGGGAATGCCCTTCAAAGTTGTGGGGAGTGAGAACCTTGAAAGAATAACCCTTATAGCCACCCCACAACTTGGAAGGAAAGAGTGTTGAAAAAGGGTTGTTGATGTGAATGCCCCTTCCTAGATTGGTTTTTTTTTTATGTGCCTAAGCCTTTCTTTTTCTTTCTTTTTGTGAATACAATACAAAGCATGAAAAATCCAAAAAAAAATTGAAAAAGGCAAAAAGGTGCAAAATATATTAAAAAATGAAGTGAAAACGAGAAAAAGCCAAAGGCACCAAAAAGTTAGTGAATAAGTGCATAAGTGACACAATGTCAACTTAGCACAAGTTATCATCTTTGTAGATATATGAATAAAGCTTTTTATAAGCCATTGTGTTTGTATATTCTCTCTTTTTGTCTTTAAGGCTTGGTGTATGTTGGGGAGGCCGTGTTAGTTAAGGGAGCACAAAATATCAACATCCCGAGTGTGTGAGTTAGAATCTTAAGCTTGTGGTGGATTGGCTACTTGGGAAATTCCCACGAGGAATGAGACCCCTTATGAGTAGAGGGAGGATCCAAAGAGATTTGGAGATCTCTCCGCAATAGGAATGCCCCCTTCATGCTTCTTAGACTAACCTTGATAACGAGTCAATCATTTAGGCAATCCATTATATCAGCTATAGAAATAAATTTAAAATTGGGCTTGCTTGAGGACAAGCAAGGAGAAGGTTTGGGGGTGTTGATGTGTTGTGTTTTTGTGTGTCGTTGCATTGTAATTTACCTATGTTTAAGAAGTATTAAGTGCTCAAAAAGATGCATTGGTGTAGTACTTTTGATAAGAATAGGCTTAAGCGTAAAAAAATGTACATATTGAGTTTAAGAGACAAATTGCTACACTAATTGCTTGTTTTTAATGATTTAGGTGAACTTCGGGTTAAGATCGAGATTGGGCAATAATAGGTGATAAAGATGGGAGATGTACGACTCAAAAGGAGAAGATCAGAAGCCGAAAAGACAAAGAATCGAGGAAAGAAGTCAGCCGGACGACCAAGAAAAAGGAGCTAGTCGACCAGCTAGGTCGACCGGCCAGTCTAGAGAGCATCACCAAAAAGCCAGTTGAGCTAAGAGAAGAAGCAGGTCGACCGGCTAGGTCGACTGGCAGAGCGTAAAGAGCTAATATAAATGCCTGATTTTCAGACTTAAAGTAGAGAGCTTTTTGACAATTTTTTACAGGGGATCTTTACACACCCATCACCCACACACATACACACACTTAACCCTAGTCTTCACCTATAACACACACACTCTCTCACACATTTCATCACTTTGAAGCAAGAGAATTTAGAGGGTTTCAACATTTGGATTCAATTTTGCTCAAGAGCTTTGTACAAGCTTAGTTAGGATGAAAGGGAAGCTTCATAAACTCTCTTTCATTCTATTTCTTATTATGATTGAGAAGACTTGTGTAGGGTGATTTAGCTTATGTAATGGGTTAGCTATATACTTTTATGATATGGGATTAAATGGCTGAATATATATATACATGTTTGATTTTCTTTTTGAAATGGTTATTTTCTCATTCATGTTTAAGTGTTTGATTAAATGCCTAAATGAGAAGCATGTGTATAAATTGAAGTCTATTTATTACTAAACACATCTAATCCATCCTATAATCATGTCTATGTGTTTATATGTGGATGCTATGAAGTGGGTAATGCTTATATTCATGTCTATGTGTATATTTGCATGCCTAGTAGTGAATATGACTTCAATAACGCATACATGTCAGTTGTTAATTGCTTCTAATGGTGTAATCCAAGCATGACAATGTTTGGTAGTCAAATAGGTCCCTTTAATCGTGAACACCTTGGCTTAGAACATGTATGAATGTGTTAACAGGTTAAATCCCGCTATTATGACCTTAGAATGACGAAGCATTATTTAAGCCTAAACAAGGCCGAGTCTCCTTTGGCTTTAAAACCAGCCAAAAGGTTTCAGAATAGGATTAGTCAACCTTAGCGACACTAGGTCTTGGCTTTAAATCCAGCCAATGATTTAGGTACTAGGGTAGGTTCATTCTAAGTCACCTAGGAAGCTAGTTAGTCACTCTTAAAGCCCTAGGTCATAAGGACCACACCGTGGCTCTAGGAGGCGCTGCCTAGGGACGGACCCGCACTGAGTCCTAGGGGGAAATTAAGACACTAATTTAGCAACCTAGTTAAGAGTAATCACTAAAGTAAGCCATCATTCTTTAATCCAATACAAAGGAGTATAGAATCACCCATTCATAAGTTGTAGTCACGATAACACCTTTCCATTTATTAGTTCCTCTAGATTAGCTTATCCCCCACTTTTCCCAATTCCATAGTTTAGTTTAATTCGTTTTAGTTAGAGCCCCTGACCGTTCAAAAATCCAAAATCCCAAAAATAGATAGTTTAGATTTCTTATTCTTAGGCACATTCTAGAACAAACAGGTAGAATCCATCTAGCAACATAGCCTCCCAGTGGTTTCACACCCGTTCTCGCACACACTACATTGCATCGATCCGTACGCTTGCGGGTTTTTAGAGCTTGAACTCAAAGACGTACACCACCAAGCTTTATAAGGATAGGATAAAGAGAATTCACTATAAATACATTATTAAGAAATCATTCTCTCCCTCTGATAAAGTTTGGTTGTTTAATTCACGGTTGAAACTCTTTCCAGGTAAAGCTCAAGACAAGATGGGATGGTCCGTATGAAGTGTAGGTTGCCTACCCTTCCAGAGCGGTCCAGATCAAGGACTTGAAAGATGGTCGAGAGTTGACAGTGAATAGACAATGCCTGAAGCATGCATATGATTTAAGCACGGCTCGTGTAGAGTTTTTAACGCTTTAGGACCCCATCTATGAAAGTCGAAGATGAGTTAATGATTGTCTGGCTGACGGCATAGTGGTTAGCACTACTAGGAGGCAACCTAGGTTCAGTTTTGCAATTTTCCATTTGTTTCACTTTCTTTCCTTTTTGTTTTCTTTTTCTTTCACCCACATCAAGTGTTGAATCCCGATCCTTTGTCCATTAACATACGCTATTGCTCATTATTGCACATGCCAATGCAAGCATGCATAGGCCATGCTACTAACCTTGTCTTCTTTAAGTGATTTTAGATTGTGAATTACAGGGTTTATAGTATGGTGATTTATCATTGGCATGGAGAGCTTTAACGAAAACGCAAGGTTGTATCTATCCTTTCTCCACTTATTCCCTATATTTTTACCCCACTTTACCACCCTTACTTGCTTTGTACTGCCAATTTGCTTGTTTTTATGCTTTGCTCTATTTGCTTGAGGACAAGAAAAGTTAGGTTTGGGGGTGTGGGGGTTTGGTCTTACTATTTTATACCTTGTATAAGGTAGATTATGTTATATGCTTAAAAATGGTGAAAAAATTTTAAAATTTTAATGCATGTAGAATTGTTTATTTCTGGGTTGACTCATTGTGTTGGCTATTTTGGTTGACTTAATTGATTAGTGAATATGAGTAACATTGTGGGGAAATAAATGGAGTAGAGAGAGAACTGAAACTTGGAGGAGATGCCCTTCAAAGTTTTGGGGAGTGAGGACCTTTAAGAATGACCATGTAGTCACCCCATAGCTTGGTAGGAAAAAGTGTTGGAAAAGGGTTGTTGATGTGAGTGCCCCTTCCTTGACTGGTTTTTCTTATGTGCTAAAGCCTTTCTTTTTCTTTTTTTTTGTGAATACAATACAGAGCATGAAAAATTCAAAAAAAAATTGAAAAAGTCAAAATTGTGCAAATATATATATATATATATATATAATATAAAAAATGTGTGAAAAAGAGAAATAGCCAAAGGCACCAAAAAGTTTTGTGAATAAGTGCATAAGTGACACAATGTCAACTTAGCACATGTTGTCATCTTTGTATACAGGTGAATAAGGCTTTTTATAAGCCAATGTGTTTGTATATTCTCTCTTCTTGTCTTTGAGGCTTTGTGCATGTTGGGGAGGCCATGAAGGGCCACGAAATATCAACATCTCGAGTGCGTGAGCTAGAATCCTAGGCTCGTGGCGGCTTGGCTACTTGGTTAATTCCCACAAGAAACGAGACCCCTTATGAGTAGAGGGAAGATCCAAAGAGGCTTAGGCATCTTTCCATAATAGGAATAACTTCATGCTTCTTATACTAACCTTGATAGAGAGTCAATCCCTTAGGTAACCTTTTGCATTGGCTTTAGAAATAAACTTAAGATTGGGCTTGCTTGGGGACAAGCAAGGAGAAAGTTTGGGGGTGTTGATGTGTTATGCCTTTGTGTGTGTTTGTGTTGTTATTTACCCATGATTAAGAGGTGTTAAGTGTTCATACAAATGTATTAGTGTAGTACTTATGATAAGAATAGGATTAAGCGTAAACACTTGAACAAATTGAGTTTAAGAAACAAATTGCTACACTAATTGCTTGTTTTTAATGATTTAGGTGAACTTTGGGTTAAGATCAAGATTGGGCATTGATAGGTGATGAAGATGGGAGATGCACAGGTCAAAGAGAGACGACCGGAGGCTAAAAAGACAAAGAATGGAGGAAAAAAGTGAGCCAGACTACCAAGAAGGAGGAGCCGGTCGACCTAGCAAACAAAGAATGGAGGAAGAAAGTAAGCCAGACTGCCTAGAAAGAGGAGCCGGTCGACCGGCCACTCCAAAGAGATGCCCAAAATAGCAGGATGACTACTCCTCCAGAGCCGGTCCAAAGAGCATCACCAAAAAGCCAGTCGAGTTAAGAGAAGAAGCCGGTCCACCGGCAGTGTGTAGTTGTTGATATAAAAAGCTCAATTTTCAGACTTAAAAGAGGAGGATTTTAAAGAGACCTAACACACACTCATCACACACACACAAAACCTTAGTCTTACTACCTATCACACACACTCTCTCACACATTTATCACCTTGAAGCAATTGGATTTAGAGGGTTTCAGACATTTGGATTCAAGTTTGCTCAAAAGCTTTGTGCAAGATTAGCTGGGATGAAAGGGAAGCTTCATAATCCCTCTTTCATTTTATCTCTTATTATGACTAAGTAGACTTGTGTAGGGTGATTTAGCTTATGTAATGGTTTAACTATATACTCTTATGATGTAGGATTTGATGGCTGAATATACACATGATTTGATTTTCTTGTTCAAATGGTTATTTTCTCATTCATGTGTAAGTGTTTGATAAAATGCCTAGATGAGTAGCATGTATATAAATTGAAGTCTATTTGTTACTAAACACATCTAATCCATGCCATAATCATGTGTATGTGTCTATATGTGGATGCTATGAAGTGGGTAATGCTTATATTCATGTCTATAAGTATATTTGCATGCTTAGTAATGAACATGACTTCAATCACGCATACATGTTGGTTGTTAATCGCTTCTAATGGTGTAATCCGAGCATGACAATGTTTGGTAGTTGAATTGACCCCATTATTCAAGAACACCTTAGCCAAGAACATGTATGAATGTGCTAGCAAGTCAAATCCCACTATAATGACCTTAGAATGACAGCAAGTAATTTAGGGCTAACCTAGGCTGAGTCTCCTTTGGCTTTAAATCCAGCAAATAGGTTTTAGGATAGGTTTAGTCGACCTTAGCAATACTAGGTCTTGGCTTTAAATCCAGCCAATGGTTTAGGTACTAGGGTAGGTTTATTTTAAGTCACCTAAGAAGCCAATTGGTCACTCTTAAGGCCCTAGGTCATAAGGACCATGTCGTAGCTCTAGGAGGCACCGCCTAGGGACGGACCTGCACCAACTTCTAAGGGGAAATTAGATACCAATTCAGCAACCTAGTTAAGAGCAATTACTAAAGTAAGCCATCATCCTTTAATCCCATAGTATCTGAGTATAGAATCATCCATTCATAAGTTGAAGTCACCCTAACACCTTTGCATTTGTTAGTTCCCTCTAAATTAGCTTGTCCCTTGATATTGTCTCTCGAGTGTAAGCTCTAAAGACCCATAAGTGCACGGATCGATGCAGTGTAGTGTGTGTGAGAACGGGTGTCAAACCACAGGGAGGCTGTGTTGCGGGATGGATTCTATGTGTGTGTCCTAGAGAATGCCAAAAAGGAAACTTAAACTAACTATTTTTGGTGTTTTTGGATGCTCGGGAGCTCTAACTAAAATAAATAAAACTACACTATGGGAATGGAAAATATAGAGACAAGCTATTTAGAGAGAACTAACAAATGGAAAGGGTTAGGGTGACATTTACTTATTAATGGGTGATCCTGGACTCCAATACTATGGGATTACATGGAATTGCTTAATCATCAATTGCTCTTTTACTAAGGTGCTTAGTTAATATCCTAATTTCTCCCTACGACTTGGTGCGAGTCCATCCCTAGGCAGCGCCTTCTAGAGATACGGCGTGGTCCTTATGACCTAGGGCCTTCAGAGTGACTAATTAGCTTCCAATGTGACCTAGAACAAACCTAACCTACTACTTAAATCATTAGTTGGATATAAAGCCAAGACCTAGAGTCGCTAGGGTCAAACACCACTAGAAACTAATAGTTTAGAGACGAAAAAATTCCGTCGCAAACATGTAAAAGTCCGTCTCAAAACTTGTTTGCGACGGAATTTGAGACGAAAAATTTTCATCGCAAAAAGCCCCGTCTTAAATTTTGAGACGGAAACAATTTCCGTCTCTAACAGAGACGGAAAATTCCGTCTCAAATTTCATCTCAAACAGTTCGTTAAAATTCGTCTCTTACAACATATAGTGACAGAATATCCGTCTCAAAAGTCTGTCTCTATTTTGTAACGGAAATTCCGTCTCTAATACATTAAAGCTATTTTGTTGTTGACGAAATATAGCGACTAAAATTTGAGATGAAAATTTTTGTCCCATATTAGTCTTCCGTCTCTATTCCGTCGCTAAATATTTCCGTCTCTATTCTGTCACAAACCTCGTCGCGTTTTTTTGAAAAATTTCATCTCAATTCTGTCTCTAATATAATTGAACTAAAATAATTTTCGTCTCAAATCCATCGCAAAAACAATTTAACTAAATTTATTTCCGTCTCAAATCCGTCTCTAATATATTTTTTGTTGAAAATATTTTACCTATTTATTTTGTTTTCCATACCTGTTAAACTGTAATAATATACCAATCCATTCATTCATACCAATCCATCCATTCAACCACTACAACTCATAAATATAATATGTCCTCGTACATTCCACCAATATACCAAATTAAAATCATACAATGTAACTGATACTAGATCTACACCCAACCAACCATACATTTCACTAAATCATTAAGTCATTAACATAGTACCAAATTCCAAATTCACCATAACATAGTTAAATAGTTCACCAAGATAAAAATATCACATAGTTATATAGTTCACCAAAACCAAAACTAATATAAATATAATGATCCAAACTAATTGTCAAATAGAGTGAAAAGAGACACAGCTAGCTATCTGTAGATGCACGAGTAGGAGTAGTAGGCATAGGAGGTAGGTTGATGCCAAGCCTAGTAAGTCTCTCATCGACATAAAAGGAGATCAATTGTGGGATAGAGCCTTTCAATTCATTAAGTTCTGTTGTAGTTGAGTTGAGCTTCTCTTCAGTTGAATGTAGCTTTTCCTTGGTTAATTCGAGCTCAGCCCTTAATGCCGAATCATCACCATAGTTGCCATGAATAGAGCTTGATGAGGGAGATCCTGCAATGAGATAGATCCATGAAGCATCTCAGTCGTTATATATGATATATAAAAAAGTGGACACCAAAAGAATTGATTACTAAGCCATATGAGGTACCTATGCCAAGTACTTTATCAACATCACATGCACCAAGGCCATATATACGACCTTTAACGGGTTGGCTGGTAGCTTGTGTCCAATAATCCCCATCCCATACACTCTCAGCTGAGACCTCTGTGCCATATTTCTCCTCTACAAGTGACTTATAAGTTTCATATGCCTTCTTTGACCGCTCATTGACGAAATTTCCATCCCTATTCTTGTGTGTCTCCAAGTACAGCTCTATCTCAGAGACTGGACGCTTCTTCTGCTCACTTTGTACATATTATTTTAAAAATAATAACATAATAAAATTGCATAAAAGTAATTTGATTTATTTAAAACTTTAAACATACTAACCAGCCCCACTTTATTCCTAACAAATGGAGCTGAACCCCCAGTATGCTTTAAGACACTACCATCAATCTCTGTCATTCAATTTTTCCTATTCTGCTCCGACCTTTTTAGCTTATCACCATTGCAATAATAGTTATCCACTAGTTTCTCCCACACATCCGGATCAAAATCACCTGGATTATGAGCCTTCATGTCAAACACATTGTTAGATTTGGCGAGCTTCAAAGACTTCATCTTCGCCACATGCAAGATTTGTCTAAATCTAGGTTTAATGGCAAACTCCCATGCAGCTCTTACTCGGGGTTTTTCAGACTCCGGGTTCCCCCACCTTTTCTAAAATATTTTGTTAAAAAGTTAACTTAACTTATGGAGTATAAACATGTGTTGACATTTGTTTCAACATATAAGCTAACAAATTAATTACCCAGAACTTTTCAAACAGTTCATCCTTTACACGATCCGGAACGTCCTTTTTCCAACTAGTCCATGGCTCCTTCCATTGTGCTTTCAAGTCACGTACAGCTACGCTTACAACTCCAGTCGTTATAAATCTGCACCAAAACATTATTTAAGAATTAACATTCTTATATAAGCATTTGTACAATACACATACATATAATTTATACTTAAAATGAACATAACTTACCTTAACCCATTGGTAAGAATCACTGTACCTGTTGGCGCCTCATACTCCTCGTCCTCCTGAGGCACCACTCCTTTATCTAATGAAATATCAGCCAATCTCTCACCTTCGTCACTATAAGATGGTGTTGTTGAAAATGGAGCTGGAGATAGAGATAGCGATGGCTGAACTGAATCTGAGGATGATAAGGGTACAACTGAAGGCGATGGGTCCGATGATGGCAAGTGGGTGTCCAGAGGAGAAACTTGGTGTTTGGAGTGACCCCCTCGGCCAACACGACCGCCTCCACGGGATCCAGGACCACCTCTACGGGATCCAGGACCACCTGTAGTAGATGTCATAACCATCCTATAATATGTAAAACAAGTCAAGATATTAAAGTGTAATATGTAATAATCCATGTCCAAATATATGTCAAAGTAGTAAATCAGATTATCACAATAGCTAATACATGTCCAAATAAAATCATTTGGTTGTTAGTACAAGTGGATCTCTCATCACTTATAGGTAGGCCTCTTATCTTGTTATATAATATAATAAAATTGATGTAATGAAAACATAGATAAATGTTTAAGAAGTTCACAACAAAGATAAACTTCAAGAATTCCTTGGAAGACAATCTGAACACATGACACAAGTAAAGTGAATAAAGTCAAGTAATATATGAACACTTATATATTAATATGAATGAGGATAAGGTGAGTTACCATTTGGCCATCAATGAAACCAGAAAGTAAACCACATTATAGTATAATCCCAGAAGAAAGAAAGAATTTAAGAACTCCTAACAGTAAGATTCTCTAACTTTTAAACTTATCATCTTCGCCACATAAACAACGAGCCTAATTTTCATCTTCATCTTCATCTTCATCCATCTCTAGGTTGTCCTCATCTCTGTTTGAATCATAGTCTTCCTCTTCATTTGACAAATCTTCATCTTTTTCGTCATCTTCATTAGTTTGTCTTACATAAGCAACCTCCCTTTCAGGCACTTCATCAAGATATCTATTCTGATCAAGTAATATGATGTGCGTCATTTGTGCATGTTTGCATCTACTTTTTGCATGCATATTTAAGGGTGTTTAGAGTATAATTGAGTGCGCTTAGTATAAAGTTCATGCATATTTGTTAATATTTGTACATAATGTATTTAGGTGCATAAATACTATACTAAGTGTTATATTCCATGTTTTAGGAGTGTTTTGGAAGGGTTTAAGCTTATGCGAGGAAGAAATGAGCTAACGGATGAAGACCGGAAGAAAAGAAATAAAGAAGAGATCATTCTGATCCAGCCGGTCGACTTAGAAGAAGAGACGGTCGACTGGCCGCTCCAGAGAACAAAAGAGTGAAGCCGGTCGAGTTCCTCAAGAAGCCGGTCGACCGGCTAGGTCAACCGGCCAGTCCAGAGAGCATCATGATTGAAGCCGGTCGAGCAAGAAAGAGGAGCCGGTCGACCGACTAGGTTGACCGGCTGTGCGCTGAAGGAATCTATAAAAAGCTCGTTTCTGCTCAATTTCGGGAGAGGAACTTTTATTTCTTAAATTCTAATAAACCCTAACCCTTTACCCACTACACAAAACACCCTAAACCACCATCTAAACCCCACACCAAGCTAGGATTGAAGCATTAAACAAAGATTTGAAGGATTTGTACAGATTTGGAAGCAAGAATTTAGGGAAGTTCTTCTTGTTCTTCTCTATTTCTTGTAAATATGTTGCTAGATTAGGATAGATTTAGGGTTGATTGTTGTTGTATATTAGATTAGGGCTCTGAATAATGGATTTGTGTAGATCTTTGGCTCTTAATACATGTTTATTTACATAAATTTATGGCATGATTCAATATGTCTATGTATTGGAAATCAAACATGTCTATGTGTTTGTTAAAATGCCTAAGTGAATATGCATGTGTTATTTATGCTTCAAATGCTCTTATCTACTTATGTGGGTGATGTGATTGTGCTTAATCTCGTGGCTTTGCTTAGTCGAGTAGGCTTTAGCTTTAAATCCAGCTAATAGGTTACATGCTATGCTTAGTCGAGTTTAGGTGCTAGTCCTTGGCTTTAAATCCCGCCAAGTGGATAAGTTAACCTAGACTAGAGTATCCCTCACCCACATTAGTGTTGGTTAATTGAGCCTTAATGTCACGTAGTGTTTAAGTGCTAGTCCTTGGCTTTAAATCCAGCCAAGAGGATAAGTTCTAAGCACGGATTGCGTAGGCTAGGAGGATTGGCCCTTAGCTTTAAATCCAGCTAACGGGTTGAACCACTAGTATTGGTTAAGAGAGCCCCCGATCAACACAACGGCAATAGAAGTCCTGAGCCTTAGATAGACATCATCTGTTATCATAGCCCAAGTCTTGTTGCAATGCAATCGCCCTAGGTCCCCTTCTTCTTTATTAGTGTTTCCTTCCTTAGTTTGATTCCCTTAAGTTTCTCCATAGATTAGTTTTTATTTTTCCTTTTTCCGAGCTCCCTTCCATCCTAAAGTAAGTAAACACACGCACGTAGCTAGTTTAAGGCACCCGAGCACATAGAGACTAAACTAAGGTAGCCTCCCTGTGGATTCGACCCCGCACTTGCACACACTATACTACACACGTCCCGTGCACTTGCAGGCTATTTAGGCTTGTGCTCAAATAGCGATATCAAGTTTTTGGCGCCGTTGCCGGGGAGGCACAGTATTGGTTCTTTGTGTGCTTTTGTGTTTGCGATCGGTTGCTTGCGTGTGCACTATCTTTACTTGCTTTCCATTTTTTTTTGAAAAAAAAAAATTTTAAAATTTTTAAAAAAAAATTTGACTGTGAAGGGGTTTTTACTTGTGATTCATTGAATATGACTGATCCTAATGCTTCTTGGTGGTCACTAGTATTCTCTTCCCCACCACCCAAACGTGTCCCTTATACATGTCGCTTGTGTGGAAGTTTCATGCATCCTACAGTTTTCTGTCCCCACGAGAATTCCCCTCCTAGGGTTAGTGCTACTAATGACCCCTATAGTCATGCAACATCTCATGCATCTTCATTTAGTAATCATGACTATAGGGATGCACATTCTTGTTATTGCAATCATTGTGGAAGCCGTGCTCATTTTCCTAGTGCGTGTCCCACCTTCCACCCTCATTCCCGATTGCATGCAATACCCTATACCCCTAGCAATCATATGCCCATGCATGCATCTACATCTAGCTATCATAATTCTAGGGAGCAACATCATACATTTTCACAATGGGGTCAAGATGACTCTTTTTTCCATTCACCTTCTAGTTTCGATTGTCCACCTCTAACACCTTTTTTTTCCACCCATTCCTCTCCCGAGTTTTTTTATGGTTATGTGCAAAATGATTTTCAAAATGACTACCTTTTTCACTCGGTTGAGCCCTCTTCTTTTAGGTTTTCTTCTCAAGAGAAAACACTTGACTATCTCTTATCCCTCATCCAATCTAACCAAGAACAACTTGAGAGTTTGAAGCGAGACACTAAATCTTTTGGTGTGTCCTTGGAGAGAGTGGTTGAGAGTGTGCAACTCATGAGTGAGAATGTTGAGATTCCTTTAGAACGAGTTGAAGAGATAGAAGAGAGACCTAGAGATGAAAGAAATAGTGGTGAAAAACATGATGTTTTGGAGAGAAGATTAGAAAAAGGGGTTGATGGAGAGATCACATCTTGTAGTGAGGATGAGGATGAGCTTAATGATAATTTGGTTCTTGATGACTCTTATGAATATGTTTTAGAGGAAACAGTACCCTATCCTTTTGCGCTTCCGTTGCCACCCAATGAGTCACGTGAACCTAACCTTCCCTCTCTTCCTACGTTACCCAAACACATGGAGGCTGAGTCTTATGTCGATAGTACTCAATTGCATTCCGAGTCGGCATTTAGGGAGTTTAGCGCGCATTCTCCCCTCGAGCATTCATGCATACATGATGAGGAATCCGTTGAGTCCCCATTGCCCCATCCATTAGTGTCTACCCCGTATGAAAAACATGATGGCGAGATGACACCCACTGGTGATGAATGTATTGATGAATTTAAAGAGACTATAGCTAGTGAAGGTTTAAAGTCATCCATTAGGGAAAACAAGACATCAATTTTGGAGATTTTAGATGATAAGTTTCTTGGAGTTAAGAATCATGATGTTGAAGGGAATAGCAACTCTAAGAAGACACATAAGAAAGGAATTGATGTGCTTGGAAGAATGATCTATGGGTCTCTTTGGATGTTTGATGATTCATTGATGGAAATAGAGCCCATTAAGATCGAATCCACCCTTCGTGAGGAGTTAGAACGACCTAGGCTTGATCATGTTATATCTTGTGGAGAAGAAGAGTGTAGTACATCCACCCCCTATATCGTTGCTCCTTCTTCTCCAAATGTCGTTCCAACGCCCATTTCCCATTCCATTGAGTCTTCCTTTTTGGAGCTCACATTTGTGCCTTCATGCATAGAACATTTTTATCTAGGGTTAGAAAGCACGTTTCCCATATTGCATGCATTAGACCTATCTTTGACCTATGGGGAAAGTGTGTTCCTAGCCCTTGATTATGAGAAGAAGGCATTGGGGTGGCTAATTAAAGAGCAAGTGGGACATGATTCTTCACGTTTGAGCATGCTTCATTCCACACTTACGCATTCATTTGATATTTTAGGCTGGGATCTTGAAAAGAGGTGCATCATGCATTCATTGCCCCAACCTTTAGTGCATGACCCTTTTCCTTCTATATTCTATGCTTTAATGATTATCTGGCAATTTGTGCCACGCAATTTTAAACATGTTTTACTCTAACATTGGCGCTTGTGGGCGTTAAATCAGCGCTACTAGGAGGCGCCCTAGGTTTGTTCATATTTTTCTTGTTTTTCTTGTATTTATTTGCTTTTGTACATAATAGATTAGATTGCTTTTGTTTATCTTACCTTTTTTATATTTTAGGATTTCTTTTGTTTATTTTCATTCTTAGTAGGTTAGATTTTTACTCCCTTACTTGTTCTTGCTCCTTTCATTCATTTGTGCATCAATCCCTTACCCCGTGTATACATCATTGTTTATCATTTCAAATGTCAATGTGAGCTTGCATAGCATGCCTTCTAATCTCTTCTTTGTTTTTTGAGCATTAGTGCTTTCCACAAATGATAGAGGCTAGTAGATCATTGGATTGTCTTTGGCATTTGCGGACTACATGGAAACAAGGTTGTATCTATCCATCTTTTACTTGTCCTTATCTATCCCTTTCCACATTCCCCATATGTATTTCATGTTGATTGCTTGTCATGTGGTTTTGTGATTTTTGCTTGAGGACAAGCAAAGTTTAGGTTTGGGGGTGTGGTTGTTCATTTATTATTTATATCATGTTTGGGATAGATTTGCTTGCCATATCTTATTTTTTGCTTAAAATGTGTTCAAATTTTTCATTTTTTTTTGCATATTTTGAGTTAGTTTATCTCCACGTTGGTTGGAGAGTTGGCTTTTGAGTTAGTTTATCTCCACATTGGTTGGAGAGTTGGCTTTTGTTATTGACTTATTTGATTGGAGAAGATAAGGGTGTATTGTGGGGAGTAAATGAAGTGTAGGGTATAACCTAGACTTTGAAGAGAATCCTTTGAAAACTGTGGGGAGTGAGTATTTCTAAGAATGCACCTTGTAGTTTCCCCACAACTTGGTTGGAAAAAGTGTTTTCAAAGGGTTGTTGATATGAGTATCCATTCCTTGATTGGTTCTTTTAGTTTGCCTTAGCCTCTTCTTTTTCCTTTCTTTTTGTTCTATTTATGTATTGAAAAAAAAAAAAAAGGAAAAAAAAATTGAGAAAAAGAGAAAAGCCAAAAGGCAACAAAAAGACTGAAAAGTGAAGTATGTTGAATAAGTGTCAAGTGACATAATGTCAATTTGACACAAGTATCTCTTTTGTTCTTTCTTGTGTTATGAATAAGGCTCTTACGTCAATGTGAGCCATTGTGATGTATCTTCTCTTTCTTGTATCTTTGGGGCTAAGTGCATATTGGGAGGTCATGTTAGTTGATAGAGCACGAAGTATCAACATCTCGAGTGCGTAAGTTGGAATCCTAAGTTTGTGGTGGTTCTAGCTACTTGGTGACATTCCCAAAAGGCGTGAGACCCCTTGTGATCAAAGGGAGGATCCGAAAAAGATTAGGGAAGCCCTTACATGAAAAGAATGACCCCTTGTACCCCCTGGATGCGAAAAGATAGCAAGTCAATGCAATTGGCAATTCTTTGAAAAGCATGAGGATAGACTTCATTTAGGCTTGCTTGAGGACAAGCAAGGGGAAGGTTTGAGGGTGTTGATGTGTGTCATTTGTGCATGTTTGCATCTAGTTTTTGCATGCATATTTAAGGGTGTTTAGAGTATAATTGAGTGCGCTTAGTATAAAGTTTATGCATATTTGTTAATATTTGTACATAATGTATTTAGGTGCATAAATACTATACTAAGTGTTATATTCCATGTTTTAGGAGTGTTTTGGAAGGGTTCAAGCTTATGCAAGGAAGAAATGAGCTAACGGATGAAGACCGGAAGAAAAGAAATAAAGAAGAGATCATTCTGATCCAGCCGGTCGACTTAGAAGAAGAGACGGTCGACCGGCCGCTCCAGAGAACAAAAGAGTGAAGCCGGTCGAGTTCCTCAAGAAGCCGGTCGACCGGCCAGTCCAGAGAGCATCATGATTGAAGCCGGTCGAGCAAGAAAGAGGAGCCGATCGACCGGCTGTGCGCTGAAGGAATCTATAAAAAGCTCGTTTCTGCTCAATTTCGGGAGAGGAACTTTTATTTCTTAAATTCTAATAAACCCTAACCCTTTACCCACTACACAAAACACCCTAAACCACCATCTAAACCCCACACCAAGCTAGGATTGAAGCATTAAACAAAGATTTGAAGGATTTGTACAGATTTGGAAGCAATAATTTAGGGAAGTTCTTCTTGTTCTTCTCTATTTCTTGTAAATATGTTGCTAGATTAGGCTAGATTTAGGGTTGATTGTTGTTGTATATTAGATTAGGGCTCTGAATAATGGATTTGTGTAGATCTTTGGCTCTTAATACATGTTTATTTACATAAATTTATGGCATGATTCAATATGTCTATGTATTGGAAATCAAACATGTCTATGTGTTTGTTAAAATGCCTAAGTGAATATGCATGTGTTATTTATGCTTCAAATGCTCTTATCTACTTATATGGGTGATGTGATTGTGCTTAATCTCGTGGCTTTGCTTAGTAGAGTGGGCTTTAGCTTTAAATCCAGCTAATAGGTTACATGCTATGCTTAGTCGAGTTTAGGAGCTAGTCCTTGGCTTTAAATCCAGCCAAGTGGATAAGTTAACCTAGACTAGAGTATCCCTCACCCACGTTAGTGTTGGTTAATTGAGCCTTAATGTCACGTAGTGTTTAGGTGCTAGTCCTTGGCTTTAAATCTAGCCAAGAGGATAAGTTCTAAGCACGGATTGCGTAGGCTAGGAGGGATTGGCCCTTAGCTTTAAATCCAGCTAACGGGTTGAACCACTAGTATTGGTTAAGAGAGCCCCCGATCAACACAACGGCAATAGAAGTCCTGAGCCTTAGATAGACATCATCTGTTATCATAGCCCAAGTCTTGTTGCAATGCAATCGCCCTAGGTCCCCTTCTTCTTTATTAGTGTTTCCTTCTTTAGTTTGGTTCCCTTAAGTTCCTCCATAGATTAGTTTTTATTTTTCCTTTTTCTGAGCTCCCTTCCATCCTAAAGTAAGTAAACACATGCACGTAGCTAGTTTAAGGCACCCGAGCACATAGAGACTAAACTAAGGTAGCCTCCCTGTGGATTCGACCCCGCACTTGCACACACTATACTACACACGTCCCGTGCACTTGCGAGCTATTTAGGCTTGTGCTCAAATAGCGATATCATAATACATCTTCTTGATCCAACTCCATATCATCATACACACGATTTGGACTTTGAACATCTTCTTCTTGAAGAGCATCCCCATCATTGTTCGTAATGACATCATCATTACTTATGTTTCCACCTTCAAATTCAAATATCTTGCTTCTAGCTTTAGTTTTGCATACTGCATGCCACATACATCTTTCGACTCTACTGCCCGGGAAAGATGTATAATACACTTGTTGAGCTTGGGATGCTGGAATAAAAGGATCATTGGTTGTAAGACGTCGACGGGTATTTATCTCTAGTAAACCAATACGTTCATGCTTTCTCATACCCAAACTTGTATACATATCAAACCAAGAGCAGTTAAATAGCACTAATTTATTACCACCAAAAAATTCCAATTCAAGAACTTCTTGCAATATTCCATAGCAATCATCACCATCAAATCCAACACAACTACCTAAGACACACACGCCACTATTCATTGTGACCTTATGTCGACCATAATTCTCGGTATGAAATTTAAACCCATTGGTGTAGTAACCCATTGATGGGAATTTGCTCTGCTCCCTTGCAATTTGAAATTTAACAAATTAATGCACTACGTGCCACAACCATAACACCAGATGTGGGGAAAGTATATCACCCTACTTTCTCTACGATTTGCACCCAAATTAATGAACTAGGTGCCAATTGGAAATATATAGCAACCTTTCCTGTCTTTTGGTCTCAGAATTTCGTCGAAATAAAAGCAAACACACACATCACACAGCACTGAATAAATTTTTTGGGTTACAACACGACAAAAGATAGCTTGATGATGCGTCTACCTTGCTGAATAAAAAATTGGCCATGATCAAAATCAAAACCTTGTCAACACAAACACTAGGGCCATTTTTTGTCCTTTTCCTTATTCTGCTACTTAAAAGAACATGACGCCTTTCATAGATACACCAGTTATTGCTTACAGAGAAGTATAGCACCAGTCTCACATCATCCCAGTAATGAGTTTCAGCTTACACCATAACAAATCTTCAACCATGAGTATACTCACAAATGCAGAATTGTATTTCTTCCATTTTGCCAGGGCTTTCATAACTCAATGGCATGCGCTTCACCTTCCCATGTAAACAGTTGAGGGTCCACATTCCAAATTCTCTCAACCTAATAGACACTTGCTATCCTTTCTACCTAACTCTATGAATCAAAAAGCTTCAGAACAAATAGGTTTCTAAGAAGAAATTTTGACTTAACTATCAATAGCTTTTCATTTTTATACATGCAATTCCTCTATTTCTCATCGTGACTACTAACATCTTCCGAGCCAAGGGAGAAAATTCTCACTACATGATATAATTCCTAAACAACCTCACACAAATCCCATAATTTTCAGTTGTCACACAAATTTCAAACAGTAATCACATCCATATCAAGCTATTAAAAAGCCATGTTTAGTACAATTTCTACTAATTCATCTCATAGGCACCTCAGCGCATGAAGCTCTCACTACGTGTGGGTTCATATATCAATGGAACTCGCTCTAGATCTATTATACACAATCCTAGTTTACATTTTGCAAGAGACTATTCCCACTACTCGAAGGGAGTCAATCCCGTAACCTATTGAAAAGCTAAGGCGAATAAATTTTCTGAACTTCATTTGCCCTACAGAATGCAAAAAACTAGCTGATATTAGATTTAGTATTCTCCAGATTTATTTTTTTTTCCCAATGTTTACTTTTATAAGAATAAAAAGCTGTTCATGTAACTCATTTTATCATCTTTTAAGGATAAAAAAAAATGAAAAAAACACACAAAAGTGCTGCAGAAAAGTGAAACTAAACTAAATCCTATGAAAAAAATAAAATAAAAAAAACAAAAAAAAATAGACTAGATCTACAAGCACTTGGCTCTCTGCCAAACACACACACATCACACAGAGCTAATCATTGCAGCAGCTGCTTGTGTTGCCATTTCAAACCACAAATATATGTATGTACACATATTTTGTATAAAACACATAAAAATGCTACACAAATTTTCAAAAATTAAAAAAAATAAAGAATGAGAAAAATAGAATGAAGGAGCAGAGAAGAAAAGTGTGACGGAGAAGAAAATGCTAAAAAAAATTTTCGTACCTGGAAGAAGAGAATCACCTGGAAGAACCAGCTCATATGCAGAGAAAAGAAAAGATAGGAAGAAGAGAAGCACTTGGAAAAGGGGAAAGTATTTTGAGGACAAATACAACTCTAAAACGCAGCCTCTGTTTTTCATTAGGCTCAAAATGACATTTTTTTAGGACAAATACGACGTCATTTTTTGCCAAGATCAAAACGACGTCATTTCGCCGAGATCAAAACGACGTCGTTTTTGCCTAATTATTTCCCACCCAAAAAATTTTTTCCACCTTTTTATTTAGGAGAATATTTAAAACATTAGAGGCGCATATTTCGTCTTCATTCTGTCTCTAAATGGAATTTAATATGTATTCAATTTCAACTCTAATTTCTTTTAGTTATAATTAAATTATTTTGAAAAACTTTCTTTTTATGTACACTAATCTCTATATGTCTGTACTACTACTATTATAATAATAATAATAATAATAATAATGACATGAAAATGGTCAAATGACCAACTTAATAGAACGTTAGTCTTAATTATATTTTTGTTCAAGTTAACTATCTCCATACTCTAAATTATTCATCATTTTGATTTATTATATTCTTTCGGGTAATACTTTATGGTAATTTAGTATTTATGCCAATTAATTTTTATTTTTTTATAATTCTCTCCAAATTTCCGTCTCTATTTCATCTTAAACATTAAAATCTCTTAAATTTTTAATAATTTTAAATTTCAATTCCGTCTCAGATCCGTCTCAAATAATTTACTTCTCAAATTTAATAATTTCTATTTACAAAATCCGTCTCTATTCCGTTGCAATATTCTCCAACTTTGTAATATATATTCCATCTCTACTCCATCTCAATATAAAATAAATAAATTTTAAAAGAAATCCATCTCTATTCCGTCTCTAATTCATATGTCTCAGAATAAGTAAAAAGATTTTAAAAATTTCCATCTCTATTCCGTTGCAAAATATTTTTTAACTCTACAAAAAATAATATTCAATCAAAATTCCATCCCTATTCCATCTCAAATATCCCAAAAAATTTATAGAAAATTCCGTCTCTAAATTTTAAAAGAAATCTGTCTCCATTCCGTCTCTAATTCATATGTCTTAGAATAAGTAAAAAGATTTTAAAAATATTCGTCTCTATTCCGTTGCAAAATATTTTTTAACCCTATGAAGAATAATAATCAATCAAAATTCCGTACCTATTCCGTGTCAAATATTCTAAAAAATTTTAAAAAAATCCGTCTCTAATCCGTCTCTAAAATGTTAAAATATTAATATATATTTCGTCTCTAATCCGTCTCAAAACTGACAAAAGAGAAAAACCATCATAAAAGTCGTCTCAAATCCGTCTCAAAGATTTATGACACACATTTCGTCACAAATTGCGTCGCGAAATATTGTCTTTCCACCTTTTGAGACGGATTTTTTTACAAAAAAAAATGCATCACAAATTCCGTCGCAAGTTCCGTCTCAAATCCATCTACAAGTATGACGAACTTTCTGTGCAAGAGATCGTCCCAATTCCGTCTCAAATCCATCTCAAGTTGAGACGAAAATTTTCCGTCTCAAGTTGGGACGGAAATTTTCCGTCTCAAATTTTGCGTCTCTAAACTGTCAGTTTCTAGTAGTGGACTAAATCTACCTAGAAACCTATTGGCTGGATTTAACGCCAAAGGAGACTCGATTTAGGCTAGTCTTTAATTATGCTTCGTCATTCTAGGGTCATAAGAGCAAAATTTGACCTATTAACGCATTCATACATGTTTTAAGCCAAGGTGTTCGCGAATTAAAGGACCTATTCAACTACCAAATATCGTCATGCTCGGATTACACCAATAAAAGCACTTTTGAACCAACATGTATGCAATATTGAGGTCATATTTACTACTAGGCATGCAAACATACACATGGACATGAATATAAGCAATACCCATTTCATAAGATTCACACATAAACATGATTATAGAACGGACTACAGGTGTTTAGTAGCAAATAGACTTCAATTTATACATATACAACTCTCATAGGTGTATTATCAAACACCTAGACATGTATTGAACAATAGCCATTGAAACAAGAAAAGCATAGCATATGTATATACATTAAGCCATTAAATCCCATAACATAAAAACATAGAATCAACCCATTACACAAGTGTCATCACCCAAAACAAATCTACTCAAACATAATATAATAGAGGATGAAAGAGAGAATAAAAAACTCCCCTTCCATCCTAGCAATTCTTGTACAAAATCCTTGAGTGGACTTCAATCCAAGTGTTTAAAACCCTCCAAATGAGCTTAAAACTAGGTGAAAAATGTATGATTATGTGTGTGTTGGAGGTTGGTGAAAGAGGAATTAGGGTTTGGGAGATGGGTGTGAAAGAATTTGACTTAATATTTTATAAAATGACCAAAAGCGGGCTTATATAGCTAATTTCAGTGACTACCGGAACACTTAACCGGAGCACTAGTATCAAGGGGCCTCTATTCCATAGTAAAAGCTTGCTTTCTATTTTTGGCGGAATAGTGAGTCGGTGCACTGGTACTTTAATGCCAGTGTTCTGATAGTGCCTATTTGCTCTCTTTTGGCTTTATTTTAACTCCATTTTGCTTCCAATTGTCTTGACCTTTGTCCAGAAGTCTTCAAACTTGTTTTTCTTCCACTTTTCCTCTTCAATTATGCTTCCGATCCTTGCTCAAACCATCTTCATCTTCATTAATCTTCAAACAATCCTCAATTTCACCTATAATATCCAAAACAAGCCATTAATGTAGCATTTACCTTTTAAACTCAACTATGTACAGATGTATACGTTTAAGCCTATACCAAGCACAAGTACTACACTAATGCAACTATTTAAGCTCAATACACCTTCAAAATATAGACAAATAACAATTCAAACACACACAAAAACACAACACATCAACATCCCTAAACCTTCTCCTTATTTGTTCCCAAGCAAGCCTAATCTTAAGTTTATTCTAAAGTCGATGCAATGGATTTCCTAAAGGATTGACTTGCTATCAAGGTTAGTCTAAGAAGCATGAAGGGGCCATTCCTATTGTAGAGAGATCCCCAAGTCTCTTTGGATCCTCCCTCTACCCATAAAGGGCCTCAAACCTCATGGGAATTTCCCAAGTAGTCAATCCACCACAAGCCTAGATTCTAACTCACGTACTCAAGATGTTGATATTTCGTACCCCCTCAACTAACATGGTCTTCCCAACATGCACAAAGCCTCAAAGACAAAAAGGGAAAGAATATACAAATGTAATGGCTTATAAAAGCCTTATTCACATATCTACATAGAAGCTCGCTTCTGCTAAGTTGACATTGTGTCACTTATGCACTTATTCACAAAACATTTTGGTGCCTTTGACTTTTTCTCTTTCTCACATTTTTTTTTTTTTTGATATTTTTGCACCTTTTTGCCTTTTTTTCAATTTTTTTTTATTTTCATGCTTTGCGTTGCATTTACACAAAAACAGAGAAAAAGAAAGGCTTAGGCATATCAAAAAGAACCAATCAAGGAAGGGATACTCATATCAACAACCCTTTTTTCAATACTCTTTCCTACCAAGTTATGGGGTGGCCACATGAGTCATTCTTAAAGATCCTCACTCCCCACAACTTTGAAGGCCATCCCCTCTAAGACTTAGTTTTCAAACCACTCTATTCATTTCCCTGCAATGAATCTCATCTTCACTAATTAATAGAGTCAATGACAACAGCCAACACAATGATCAACAAAGAAATAAATGACTCCACATGCATCAAAATTGAAAATTTTTCATCTTTTTTAAGTGCATAATGCAATTTACCATAAGCAAGCTATCTAACAAGAAAACCAAACTCTCACACCCCCAAACCAAAATTTTGCTTGTCCTCAAGCAAATAGAGCAAAACACATAAACAAGCACATTGGCTTTACAAGGCAAGTGGTAGGGATGGGATAAAAACATAGGGAATAAGTAGAAAAAGGATAGATACAACCTTGCATTTTCTTCAAAGCTTTTCATGCCAATGAGAAATCATCATACTACTAACTCTGTGACTCACAATTCACAAACACTCACAAAGAAAACAAGATTAGTAGCATTGCTTATGCATGCCTGCATCGGCATGTGCAATAAGAAGCAATGGTGTATCTTCTAGGACAAAGGATCAGGATTCAACACTTTGACGTAAGTGAAAGAAAACGAAAGGAAAAAAAAAAGGAAAAAGAGTGAAACAAATGCAAAATTGCAAAATTGAACCTATATTGCCTCCTAGTACCGCTAACCACCATGCTGTCAATCGGGCAAACACCAACTCATCTTTAACCTCCATAGATGGGATCCTGAAGCATTAAAACTTCCACACGAGCCATGCTCAGATCATATGCATGCTTCAGACACTGCCTATCCACTGTTAACTCTCGGTTATCCTTCAAGTCCTTGATCTTGACCGCTCCAGAAGGGTAGGCAACTAACATTTCATACAGACCATCCCATCTTGACTAAAGCTTACTTGGAAAGAGCTTTAAACGTGAGCTAAATAACCAAACTCTATCGGAGAGAGAGAATGATTTCTTAATGATAGTTGTCTCTCGGGTGCAAGCTCTAAAGACCCATAAGCGCACAGATCGATGCAGTGTAGTATATGCGAGAACGGGTGACAAACCACATGGAGACCATATTGTGGCATGGATTCTACGTGTGTGTCCTAGAGAATGCCAAAAAGGAAACTTAAGCTAACTATTTTTGGTGTTCTTGGATGGTCAGGAGCTCTAACTAAATAAAATAAAACTACTTTATGGGAATGGAAAGTTTAGAGACAAGCTATCTAGAGCAAACTAACAAATGGAAAGGATTAGGGTGATATTTACTTGTTAATGGGTGATCTTAGACTCCAATACTATGGGATTACATGGAATAGCTTAATCATCAATGGCTCTTTTACTAGCTTGCTTAGTTAATGTCATAATTTCTCCCTAGGACTCGGTGCAGGTTCATCCCTAGGCGGCGCCTCCTAGAGCTACGGTATGGTCCTTATGACCTAGGGCCTTAAGAGTGACTAGCTAGCTTCCTAGGTGTCCTAGAACAAACTTGCCCTAGTACTTAAATCATTGGCTGTATTTAAAGCCAAGACCTAGTGTCACTAGAGTCGACTAAATCTACCCGGAAACCTATTAGCTGGATTTAAAGCCAAAAGAGACTCGATTTAGACCAGCCTTTAATTATGCTCCATCATTCTAGGGTCACAATAGTGGGTTTTGACCTATTAACGCATTCATACATGTTCTAAGCCAAGGTGTTCCTGAATAAAGGGACCTATTCGAGTACCAAACATTGTCATGCTTGGATTACACCATTAAAAGCACTTTTGAACCAACATGTATGCAATATTGATGTCATATTTACTACTAGGCATGCAAACGTACACATGGACATGAATATAAGCATTACCCACTTCATAAGATCCACACATAAATACATAGATATTATTATAGAATGGACTAGAGGTGTTTAGTAGCAAATAGACTTCAATTTATACATATATAACTCTCATAGGCATATTATCAAACACATAGACATGTATTGAACAACAGCCATTAAAACAAGAAAAACATAGCATATGTATATACATTAAGCCATTGAATCCCATAATATAGAAGCATAGAATCAATCCATTACATAAATGTCATTGCCCTAAACAAATCAACTCAAACATAATATAATAGAAGATGAAAGAGAGAATAGACGAGTCCCCTTCAATCCTAGCAATTCTTATACAAAATCCTTGAGTAGACTTCAATCCAAATGTTTAAAACCCTCCAAATGAGCTTAAAACTAGCTTAACCTTGCATCTACATCTTCGATGATCTTTGAACAATCCTTAATCTCACCTATAACATCCAAAACAAGCCACTAATATAGCATTTACCTTTTAAACTCAACTATGTATAGTTGTATACGCTTAAGCCTATCCCTAGCACAAGTACTACATTAAAGCAACTATTTAAGCTCAATACATCTCTAAAATATAAACAAATAACAATTCAAACACACACGAAAACACAATACATCAACACCCCCAAACTTTCTTCTTGCTTGTCCCCAAGCAAGCCCAATGTTAAGTTTATTTCTAAAGTTGATGCAAAGGGTTACCTAAAGGATTGACTCTCTATCAAAGTTAGTCTAAGAAGCATGAAGGGGGCATTCCTATTGTGGAGAGATCCCTAAGCCTCTTTGGATCTTTCTTCTACTTATGAGGGATCTCGTTCCTTGCAGGAATTTCCCAAGTAGCCAATCCACCACAAACCTAGGATTCTAACTCACACACTTGGAATGTTGATATTTCGTGCTCCCTCGACTAACATGGCCTCCTCAACATGCACTAAGCCTCAAAGACAATATGAGAGAATATACAAACACAATGGCTTATAAAAAGCCTTATTCACGTATCTACAAAGATGATAACATGTGCTAAGTTGACATTGTGTCACTTATGCATTTATTCACAAAATTTTTTGGTAACTTTGGCTTTTCTCTTTTCCATTATTTTACTTTTACTTTTTTTTAATCTTTTTCATCTTTTTGCACCTTTTTGCGCTTTTCAATTTTTTTGGATTTTTCATGCTTTGCATTGCATTTATACAAAAACAATGAAAAAGAAAGGCTTTGGCAGATCAAAAAAACCAAGCAAGAAAAAGCATTCATATCAACAACCCTTTTTCAACACTCTTTCCTACCAAGTTATGGGGTGGCCACATGAGTCATTCTTAAAGGTCCTCACTCCCCATAACTTTGAAGGGCATCCCCTCCAAGACTTAGATTCAAACCATTCTATTCATTTCCCCACAATGCATCTCTTATTCATCAATCAATAGAGTTAATCACAATAGCCAACACAATAATCAACAAAGAAATAAATGACTCTACTTGCATCAAAATTGAAAAATTTTCACCATTTTTAAGCACATAATGCAATCAACCCTAAGCAAGATATATAACAAGAAAACCAAACTCCCACACCCCCAAACCTAAACTTTGCTTGTCCTCAAGCAAATAGAGCAAAACACAAAAACAAGCAAATTGGACTTACAAAGCAAGTAAGGGTGGCGAGGATGGGGTAAAAACATAGGGAACAAGTGGAGAAAGGATAGATGCAGCCTTGCATTTTCTTCAAAGCTTTCCATGCCAATGATAAATCACCATACTACTAATCTTGTGACTCATAATTCACAAACACTCACAAAGAAAACAAGATTAGTAGCATTGCCTATGCATGCTTGCATTAGCATGTGCAATAATGAGCAATGGTGCATCTTATGGGACAAAGGATCGAGATTCAACACTTTGGTGTAGGTACAAGAAAGATAAAAGAAAGGAACACAAAATAAGTGCAAATTTGAAAAATTGAACCTAGGTTGCCTCCTACTAGCACTAACTACCATGCCGTCAGCCGAGCAAACACCAACTTCAACCTCCATATATGGGACCCTAAAGCATTAAAACTTTCACGCGACCCATGCTTGGATCATATGCATGCTTTAGTCGTTGCCCACTCACAGTCAACTCTCAGCCATCCTTCGAATCTTTGATCTTAACAACTCCGAAAGGGTAGGCAACCAACACCTCATACGAACCATCCCATCTTGTATTAAGCTTACCTGGAAAGAGTTTTAATCATGAGTTAAACAACCAAACTTTATCTGACAAAGAGAATGATTTCTTAATAATGTGTTTATCACGAATTCTCTTCATCCTATCCTTATAAAGTTTGGCATTCTCAAATGCCTCAAATCTAAGCTCTTTCAACTCTGCTAGGTCTAGCTTTCTTTTCTCATTCGCTCTTGCCAAATCAAAATTAAGGCCTTAATGGCCCAGTATGCTCTATGCTCAAGTTCTACCGGCAAGTGACAAGCTTTCCCATAAACCAATCTATACGGAGACATACCAATGGGAGTCTTAAAGGCTGTACGGTAAGCCCATAAAGCATCATTTAGCCTTATAGACCAATCTCTCCTATCGGGCCAAACCGTTTTCTCTAAAATGTGCTTGATCTCCCTATTAGACATCTCCACTCATCTGCTAGTTTGCGGGTGATATGGAGAGGCTACCTTATAGGTGACCAAACATCTCTTCAACAAGGCCTCCAAAGTCCTATGGCGAAAATGCGAACCCCCATCACTAATCAAGACCCTAGGGACTCAAAATCTAGAGAAAATGTTCTCCTTAATGAATTTAACCATTACCCTATGATCATTAGTGCGTGTGGGAATTGCTTCAACCTATTTGGACATATAATCAATGGCCACTAAAATGAATTAGTACCCAAAGGAAGGTGGAAATGGACCTACGAAATCTGTACCCCAAAAATCAAACAACTCACATAGAAGAATAAGTGATAAAGGCATCATGTTTCTCCTAGAGATGGACCCAGATTGTTGACATCTAAAACACTTTTTAAAATACTCTTAGGCATCTCTAAAGAAAGTAGGCCAAAATAATCCACATTGCAAGACCTTCGTGGCGGCCTTCTTCCCACTCAAATGACCCCCACACCCCTAATAATGACACATGCTCAAAATGCTCTCAAACTCATCCTCAGGCACACACCGGTGAATCATTTGATCCGTACACACTTTAAAAAGATAGGGATCCTCCTGGAAGAAATGCCTAACTTGTGCTAGAAACCTATCTCTTTCTCTTTTCTCACAATGAGAAGGAAAACGCCCTGTGGCAAGATAATTGACTATGTGAGCAAACCAAGGTATGTGATGAGAGATGGAAAACGATTGCTTATGGGCAAATGAATCATGAAAAGGGGATGGATCACTAGAAGACTCACTAACAAGACGGGAAAGATGATCCGTAACTAAATTTTCTCTACCCTTTTATCCCGGATCTCAACATCGAACTCTTGAAGAATGAGCAACCAACTAATCAGGTGAGGCTTAGACTCTTTCTTAGCTAACAAATATCTCAACACCACATGATTGGTGTATACAATCACCTTAGACCCTAGGATGTATGACCTAAACTTGTTAAGGGAGAAGAGTACTGCTAGAAGCTCCTTTTCCCCGGTGGTATAGTTCTTCTGGGCTTCATCAAGAGTCTTGCTAGCATAGTACACAACATAGGGCAACTTATCCTTTCTTTGGCCTAAAACAGCTCCTATCACATAATCGGATGCATCACACAAAACCTCAAATGGGGGACTGTAGTTAGGTGGCTGGATAATTGGGGATGTAGACAATAAGGATTTAAGCCTATTGAAAGCCCTAACACACTCATCATTAAAGTCAAAAAGGACATCTTGTGTTAGAAGCCCAGATAAAGGACGTGTGATGAGTTGTGATTTGGTGTGTGTTTGCATTGTCATTTACTTATATTTTAGAGGTGTTGAATGCTTATAATGATGCATTAGTGTAGTACTTTTGATAGGAATAGGCTTAAGCGTAAACAAATGTGCATATTGAGTTTAAGAGATAAATTGCTACACTAATTGCTTGTTTTCAATGATTTAGGTGAACTCTGGGTTAAGACAAAGATTGAACGATAAAAGGTGATGAAGATAGGACACGCACGGGTCTAAGAGAGAAGACTAAAGGCCAAAAAGACGAAAAATTAGATGAAGGAAGTTAGCCGAACGACCAAGGAAGAAGAGCCGGTCGACCATATAGGTCGACCGGCCACTCCAGAAAGATCCATCGAAAAGCCAGACGACCCCCCTTCAAGAGCCGGTCGACCGGCTAGGTCGACCGGCCACTCCAGAGAGTTCCACTAGAAAGCCAATCGAGTACTCCAGAGGCCGGTCGACCGGCTATGCGCGAACCTATAAATAAAGCCCGATGCGGAGCAGAATTTTCAAGGAGCCACACACGCACTTCACACCTAAACCTCACACACACTTAACCCTATTCTCTAGCCACCTCACACGCCCTTTTCACACACTTTTCATCAAGAACCAGGCTTGAGTTAGAGGATTCGACAATCTTTTGGAGCAAATCTATTCAAAAGTCATCAAGATTAGCTAGGATGAAAGGGGAGTTTCGTTATATCTCTTTCATTCTATTTTCCATTATGCTCGAGTAGATTTGTATAGGGTGATTAAACTTATGTAATGGGTTGATTTTATACTCTTATGATATGGGATATGATGGCTGAATATATATATATATATATATATATGTTTTGACTTGTCTTGTTTAATTGGGTGTTCTTTCATTCATGTCTATGTGTTTGATAAAATGCCTAGATGAATAACATGTATATAAATTGAAGTTTGTTTGTTACTAAACACATCTGATCCATGTTATACTCATGTCTATGTGTTTATATGTGGATGCTATGAAGTGGGTAGTGCTTTTATTCATGTCTATATGCGTATTAGCATGCCTAGTAACGAGCATAACTTCAATAGCGCATATTTCTGCACGCACTAGCAAGTGAAATCCTGCTGTAGTGACCTTAGAATGACGAAGCATAATTTAGGGCTAGTCTAGGTCGAGTCTCCTTTGGCTTTAAATCCAGCCAATAGGTTTCAGGATAGATTTAGTCGACCTTAGCAACACTAGGTCTTGGCTTTAAACCCAGCCAACGGTTTAGGTACTAAGGTAGGTTCACTCTAAGCCACCTAGGAAGTTAGTTAGTCACTCTTGAGGCCCTAGGTCATAAAGACCACGCCGTAGCTCTAGGAGACGTCGCCTAGGGACGGACCCGCACCGAGTCCTAGGGGGAAATCAGGACACTAATTAGCAACCTAGTTAAGAGCAATTATGAGAGTTAGCCATCATCCCTTAATCCCATAGCATTTGAGTATAGAATTACCCATTCATAAGCCAAAGTCACCCTAATCCCTTTCCAATTGTTAGTTTCCTCTTAATCAACTTGCGTTTCCATTTGTTTTTTTTATTCATAGTTTAGTTTTATTTCATTTACATAGAGCTCCCGACAATCCAAAATCCAAAAGAAAAGAAATTTATATAGTTTAGATCTTTCTCTTTGGCACTTTTAGGATACCAAGCATAGAATTCATTCACATCATTCACGCCTCCCTGTGGTTCGACACCTGCACTCGTATACCCTATATTGCACATCCGTACGCTTGCGGGTCTTTTAAAGCTTGCACTCGAAAGAAGACATCAACGTGCAATGTGACTAAAATCCTTACTGAACCTATGGTAGAATCCTGCATGCCCTAAGAAATATCAAACATCCTTGACACACTTAGGGACCAGGAACTTTTCAATTAATTCTACCTTAGCTGAGTCAACTTGAATTCCACTAGATGAGACAACATGACCCAACACTATCCCTCGTTGCACCATAAAGTGGGATTTCTCCCAACTCAACACAAGATTCTTCTCCATACATCGGTTTAAGACTAAAGAGAGATGACTCAAGCACTCATCAAAACTATCTCTAAAGATTGAGAAGTCATGCATGAAAATGTCTAAATGCTTCTCTATCATGTAACTAAAAATGGCCCTTCATAATCTCTAAAATGTTGCTGGGGCATTACATAGACCGAAGGGCATTATCCTCCTATAAGCAAAAGTGCCATAGGGACAAGTAAAGGTGGTCTTCTCCTGGTCCTCAGAAAACACGGGGATCTGATTATAACCCAAATAGCCATCTAGAAAACAATAGTAGCTATGCCTAGCAACTTTATCTAAGATCTGGTCTAGAAAAGGCAATAGGAAATGATCCTTCCTAGTTTTTTAGTTGAGCTTCTTATAATCAATACAAACTCTCCATCCCGTGGGAGTACGTGTAGGGAAAAACTCTCCTCTCTCATTCTCCTCAACCATGATCTCGGACTTCTTAGGGATAACTTGGACCGGGCTAACCCACTCACTATCGGAGATCGGAAAGATAATGCCTGCATCTTAAAGCTTAATGATCTCTTTCTTAACTACTTCACTCATGTTTGGGTTTAGCGTCCTTTGCATCTCCCTAGAAGGAATGGCTCCATCCTCAAGGTGAATAAGACACATATAAACCGAAGGGTCTATACCTATCAAATCATCAATTTTCCACCCTATAGCCTTTCTTTGTCTCCTAAGAACCTCTAAGAGACGCTCCTCATGCTCACTAGAAAGATCAGAAGCTACAATGACTGAAAGGGTCTCACTAGGGCCTAGGAATGCGTACTTCAAATGATCGGGAAGGGGTTTAAGCTCTAAAGAAGGGCCAAGCTCAACTAAGAGGGACTCAACCTCAATATCATTAACGGGAACGTCACTAGAATCAAGACTAAAAGGATTAACCTCAAGTGACTTGTCAATCAAAGGGCTATCAATCAAGGAAGTAGAAGTTACACATTTCTGCTCTAAGGTCTCTAAATCAAAGCTAGATAACAATTCATCAAATTTTCTCAAATCTTCTTTATCGGTCATAGTTCTCTCTACAAAGTCCTTGATACAAGAATCAATCATATCAACCCTAAAGCACTCTTCTCCATCTTCTCCTCCTATACTAACTCTATTCACTGCCTCAGCAACCTTCATAGTAGACCTCAAATTCCCAAACTTCATATCTATAGCCCCGACCTACAGTGGATAATGGCATCTGTGGCGGCGAGGAAGGGGCAATGGGTGTAGAATGTCTATAGTCATGTCCCAAATCCATATCTAACACTATGAAGTCAACAGGGTACACAAACTCACCTACTTGTACCATAACAGCCTCTATCACACCCCTAGGTCTACGCTCGAATCTATCAACTAGCTGAGAGTAACATATGTAAGGGATAACTCACCTAGACCTAGCTACTAATAGACGGAGTAGGGAATGAGATTCACACTTGATTCTTAATCTAATAAGGCGTGATCAATCTGGGTCTCACAGATCTTACAAGGAATGGTAAAGGCTCCGAGGTCACTCATCTTGGGTGAGAGGCCCGAAGTACAAATACTACTCACCTTCTCCGTAAGCCTCACCTTCTTAGGAATAAGAGGGGATGGAAAGGATTGCATTTATCAAAGGATGATTGACCTTAAGGTCCTTAAGGTGCTCCAAAACCTTGAAAAACCTAGAATTCTCACTAGGTAAAGGCCTATCTAAAGCGAAAGGAAAGGGAACTCTAGGTGCAACATCTCTAGACACATGAAATCATCAATAGGCTCTTTTCCCTCCCGATGTGGGCGAGAAGTGCTACTCTCTCCATGGTTTCTAGCAGGCTCAACTCTCTCACCAGGACCCTCTCTAGAATCCCTCTTAATAGGACTACTATGTGACTCTCTAGACTCGAAAGGATCAATACATGCAGGCACTGCAAAATCAACTCTTACCCTATTATCCACTACCTTACCGCTCCTAAGAGTGGTGACAGCCTTAGCCTGGGCCTAAGGAGGATAAGCGGTATTGGTGGAAGAAGAGGACTGGACTCTAGGGTTCACCTCTGACTAAGAAGGCAATTTCTCGAGGTCTCTAATGCATAACTGATTAGCAATCTACCTTAACTGTGCCTCAAACCTCACCACTTGCTTCCTATTTTCTACCAATTCCTGCTACTGGTGCTGAATGAATTGCATTATCTTCATCATGTCATTACTAAGATGTTGGCTACTAGAAGAAGCAGGTAAAGCCTGAGGTTAAGGAGCACTAGTGAGACGAGGTTGATTAAGATGATAGAAACCTGGGGGATATTGAGGACGGGGCCACTGCTGAGGTGGAACTTGAGGATGTGAACGAGACTCATGCTGACTTTGCCTCCAAGAAAATTTTGAGTTGTCCCTTCAACCCGGATTGTATGTGTTTGAGTATGGATTATACTCATGAGAGTAACCTTGTGTGACATACACTTGTTCTTTTATGAATTCAGTAAATTGAGATGTTAAAGGGCAAGCTATGGCCTCATGAGAGTACTCAAAACACAGTGCACAAATTTCAACAACGAAAGGAGTGGAGGAAGAACCTATGGGAACTAGTCCTATGACCTTGGGATGAAAGAGACAAAGAAATGAATTGATCTAGCTTATTCGTCAAAGCCTCAACCTTACCGAGTAAATTTAAAGAAACTCCAACCTTACTAACACTTCTCTTGTCACCTCCCCGACTAGACCTTTCCATGGCAAAATTTGGAAAAAAATTTCAGCCATCAACTCTATTTTCTCCCATGCCTCGATCGATCTCAAAAGATTAAAGCCACTATCAGAGGTAGCATTGACCATCATCTTATTTTGTTCATTTAAACCTCGAAAGAAATATTGCAATAGGTCATGATTGCCATACCCGTGGTGTGGACATTGCCTAAGAAGATCCTTGAACTCTCCCAAGCTTCATGAAAGGATTTTAGATCATGTTAAGTGAAAGTCATACTGGCGGTCCGAAGGTTGGTCATCTTGGCCATGGGATAAAAATTTTGAAAGAACTTAGATTGAGGCTCAGCCTATGTAATAATGCAACCACTAAGTAAGGAATGCAACCAAGCCCTAGCCTTGTCCTTAAGAGAGAAAGGAAACAATCTTAGACATATGACCTCTTCGGAGACATTGGGGACATGGAGAGTGGAACTCATCTCAACAAAATCAGTGATATGATCTAAAGGACTCACTGCCTCCCCTGTAGAAGGAAGGAAGCATGGCCAATGTATTAGGCTTAATATCGAAGTTCGTCTCCCCTAAACCCAGAATTTGAATAGCCAAATTAGGCTCAAAGGCTTCAGGCAGAAAGATGTGCCTAAGAGTGGGTTACTCATCTATAGGTGGGTCTAGTCTACGGGGTTCTCGTCTAAAATGATCTTCGACTTGATACCCATGGTGATCATGAGGAGGAATGTGATTCATCGGGGGAACGGAGGGATTAGGAGAATGATTGGGATCGGCCATCTCCTCTAAAAAACCTGCTAAATTCCTAAAATGTCTTGCAATTCTATTAGGTTCGAGACTAAGAGGAACTAGGGGATTTCTAAGGGATCTCCTACCAAGCATGCACAAACTATCCTAACTCTGGCCACTTCAACCCTCGAAACCTTCAATATTCCTCAAACTACAGCAAATAAACCACAATCCTAGAAAGTCTACTGAAAACAAAAGCAATGGCTGAAATAGATAAACAATAACTACAGCTAAGATAATATAAGCAATAAACGAGATAAGCAAAAACAAAACAAACTATAAAGGAAAAACAAGAAAAACAAATAAAGCAACTACCAAAACACACAAGCAAAGAATGCAAACCACCATGTCTCCCCAGCAACGGCGCCAAGAACTTAATAGTCGGCTATCGAGTGCAACCTCTAAACACCCGCAAGCACAAGGATCAATGCAGTGTAGTGTGTGCGAGAACGGGTGTCAAACCACAGAAAGGCTATGTTGTGGGATGGATTCAATGTGCATGTCCTAGAGAATGCCAAAAAGGAAACTTAAACTAACTATTTTTGTTCTAGGATGGTTGGGAGCTCTAACTAAAGAAAATAAAACTACTCTATGGGACTGGAAAGTTTAGAGACAAGCTATCTAGAGCAAACTAACAAATGGAAAGGATTAGGGTGGCATCTACTTATTAATAGGTGATATTAGATTCCAATACTATGGGATTACATGGAATGGCTTAATCATCAATGGCTCTTTTCCTAGGTTACTTAGTTAATGTCCTAATTTCTCCTTAGGACTCAATGCGGGTCCGTCCCTAGGCGGCGCCTCCTAGAGCTACGGTGTGGTCTTTATGACCTAAGGCCTTAAGAGTGACTAACTAGCTTCCTAAATGGCCTAGGACAAACTTACTCTAGTACCTAAATCATTAGCTGGATTTAAAGCCAAGACCTACTGTCGCTAGAGTCGACTAAATCTACCCAAGAACCTATTGGCTGGATCTAAAGCCAAAGGAGACTCGATTTAGACTAGCCTTTAATTATGCTTCGTCATTTGAGGGTCACAATAGCGGGATTTGACCTATTAACGCATTCATACTTATTCTAAGCCAAGGTATTGGTGAATAAAGGGACCTATTCGACTATCAAATATCGTCATGCTCGGATTACACCATTAAAAGCACTTTTGAACCAACATGTATGCAATATTGATGTCATATTTACTGTGAGGCATGTAAACATACACATGGACATGAATATAAGCATTACCCACTTTATAAGATCCACACATAAACACATAGACATGATTATAGAATGGACTAAAGGTGTTTAGTAGCAAATAGACTTCAATTTATACATATGCAAGTCTCATAGGCATATTATCAAACACCTAGACATGTATTTGAAACAAGAAAAACATAGCATATGTATATATATTAAGCCATTGAATCCCATAATATAGAAGCATAGAATCAACCCATTACACAAGTGTCATCACCCAAAACAAATCTACTCAAACATAATATAATAGAGGATGAAAGAGAAAATAGAAGACTCCCCTTCAATCCTAGCAATTCTTGTACAAAATCCTTGAGTAGACTTTAATCCAAATGTTTAAAACCCTCCAAATGAGCTTAAAACAAGGTGAAAAATGTGTAAGTGTCTGTGTGTTAGAGGTTGGTGAAAGAGGAATTAGGGTTTGGGAGATGGATGTGAAAGAATTTGAGTTAGTGTTTTATAAAATGAACAAAAAGGGGCTTATATAGCTAATTTCTGTGACTACTGGAACACTTAACTGGAGCACCAGTACCAAAGGACCTCTATTCCGATAGTAGAAGCTTGCTCTCTATATTTGGCGGAATAGTGAGCCGGTGCACCAGTTCTTTGAAGTCAGTGTTCCGGTAGTGCCCTATTTTGGCTTCGTTTTTGCTCCGTTTTGCTTTCAATTGTCGTGACCTTTGTCCAGAAGCCTCCAAACTTGATTTTCTTCCACTATTCATCTTCAATTATGCTTCCAATCCTTGCTGAAACCAGCTACATCTTCATTCATCTTCGAACAATCCTCAATCTCATCTACAACATCCAAAACAAGCCATTAATGTAGCATTTACCTTTCAAACTCAACTATGTACAGTTGTATACGCTTAAGCCTATACCTAGCATAAGTACTACACTAATGCAACTATTTAAGCTCAATACACCTCCAAAATATAGACAAATAACAATTCAAACATACACAAAAACACAACATATCACTTAAGAATATGTTTATCATGAATTCTCTTCATCCTATCCTTTAAAGTTTGGCGTTCTCATACGCCTCAAATCTAAGCTCTTCCAACTCCACTAGGTCTAGCTTCCTTTTCTCACCCACTTTTGCCAAATCAAAATTTAAAGCTTTGATGGGCCAATAAGCTCTATGCTCTAGTTCTACCGGTAAGTTACAAGTTTTCCCATAAACCAGTCTATACGGAGACACACCAATGGGAGTCTTAAAAGTGGTACGATAGGCCTACAAAGTATCATTTAGCCTAATAGACCAATCTCTCCTATCGAGCCTCACCATTTTCTCTAAGATGTGCTTAATCTCCCTATTGGACACCTCCACTTGTCCACTAGTTTATGAGTGATAAGGAGTAGCAACCTTCTAGGTAACCGAAAATCTCTTTAACAAGGCCTCTAAAAAGTCCTATGGCGAAAATGCAAACCCCCATCATTAATCAAGACCCTCGGGATTCCAAATCTAGAGAAATGTTCTCCTTAATGAATTTAACCACTACCCTATGATCATTAGTGCGTGTAGGAATTGCCTCAACCCATTTGGACACATAATCAACGGCCACTAAAATGTATTATTACCCAAAGGAAGGTGGAAATAGACCCATGAAATCTACCCCAAATATCAAACAACTCACATGGAAGAATATGGGATAAAGGCATCATATTTCTCCTAAAGATAGACCGGGATTGATGACATTTAAAACACTTTTTGCAATATTCTTGGGCATCCCTAAAGAGAGTGGGCCAAAACAGTTCACATTGCAAGACCTTCATAGCGGTCTTCTTCCCCCTAAAATGACCTCCACACCCCTCATCGTGACACATACTCAACACACTCTCAAACTCATCCTTAGGCACACACCAGCGATTCATTTGATTCGCACACACTTTAAAAAGATAGGGATCCTTCCAAAAGAAATGCCTAACTTGTGCTAGGAACCTATCTCTTTCTTCTTTCTCCTAATGGGAGGGAATCGCCCTATGGCAAGATAATTAACTATGTAAGCAAACCAAGATGTGTGATGAGATATGACAAACAATTGCTTATCGAGAAATAAATCTTGAAAAGGGGATGGATCACTAGAAGACTCACTAACAAGATAGGAAAGATGATCTGCAACTAAATTCTCTCTACCCTTTTATCCTGGATCTCAACATCGAATTCTTGAAGAAGGAGCAACCACCTAATCAAGCGGGGCTTAGATTCTTTCTTAGCTAACAAATATCTCAACACCACATGATCAGTGTATACAATCACCTAAGATCCTAGGATGTATGATCTAAACTTGTCAAGAGAGAAGACTACTGCTAGAAGCTCTTTTTCCGTGGTGGTATAGTTCTTTTTAGCTTCATCAAGGGTCTTGCTAGCAAAGTACACAACATAGGGCGACTTGTCCTTCCTTTGACCTAAAACAGCTCCTTTCGCATAATCGGATGCATTACACATAACCTCAAATGAGAGACTGTAGTTAGGTGGCTGGATAATCTGGGATGTAGACAATAAGGATTTAAGCCTATTGAAAGCCCTAACACACTCGTCATCCAAGTCAAAAGGGATATCTTGTGCTAGGAGCCTAAACAAGGGAAGTGCAATGTGACTAAAATCCTTAATGAATCTACGATAGAATCCTGTATGTCTTGGAAAAGATCTAACATCCTTGACACACTTAGGAACAGGTAACATCTCAATCAATTCTACCTTAGCCGAGTCAATTCGAATACCACTAGATGAAACAACATGACCCAACACTATCCCTCGTTGCATCATAAAGTAAGATTTCTCCCAACTCAACACTAGATTCTTATCCACACATAGGTCTAAGACTAAAAAGAGGTGACTCAAGCACCCATCAAAACTATTACAAAAGACTGAGAAATCATCCATTAATATCTCTAAATGCCTCTCAATCATGTCACTAAAAATGGCTGTCATACACCTCTGAAAAGTTGCTAAGGCATTACATAGACCGAAGGGCATCCTCCTTTAGGCAAAAGTGCCATAGGGGCAAGTAAAGGTGGTCTTCTCTTGGTCCTTGGGAAACACGGGGATCTGATTATAACCTGAATAGCCATCTAGAAAACAATAGCAGCTATGCCCAACAACTCTATCTAAGATCTGGTCTAGAAAAGGCAATGGGAAATGATACTTCAAAGTTTTGGAGTTGAGCTTTCTATAATCAATACAAACTCTCCAACCAGTGGGAGTACGTGCAAGGATAAGCTCTCCTCTCATATTCTCCACAACCGTGATCCGGAACTTCTTAGGGACAACTTGAACCGGGCTAACCCACTTACTATCGGAGATCGGATAAATGATGCCTGCATCTAAAACCTTAATGATCTCTTTCTTAACTAATTCACTCATGTGTGGGTTTAGCCTTCTTTGCATCTCCTTAGAAAGAATGACTCCATCCTCAAGATGAATACGATGCATGCAAACCGATGGGTCTATACCTCTCAAATCATCAATT
The DNA here is from genome assembly GCA_028554755.1 of Cordia subcordata. Classification (NCBI taxonomy): domain Eukaryota; kingdom Viridiplantae; phylum Streptophyta; class Magnoliopsida; order Boraginales; family Cordiaceae; genus Cordia; species Cordia subcordata. The sequence goes on from JAPTOF010000009.1 coordinate 5,437,118, forward strand.
TTCCACCCTATGGCCTTACTATGTTTCCTAAGAACCTGTAAGAGATACTTTTCATGCTCATTAGAAAGATCAGAAGCTATGAGGACTGGAAAGGTCTTACTAGGGCCTAGGAATACATACCTCAAATGATCGAGAAAGGGTTTGAGCTCTAAAGAAGGGCTAGGCTCAACCAAAGAGGAATTAACCTCAATATCATCAACGGGGACGTCACTAAAATCAACACGAGAAGGATTAACCTCAAGTGACTTATCAATCAAAAGGCTCTCAATCAAGGAAGTAGAAGCTACATATTTCCGCTCTAAGGTGTCCAAATCAAAGCTAGACAACAATTCATCAAATTTTCTCAAATCTTCTCTATCGGTCATAGTTTTCTCTACAAAGTCCTTGATATAAGAATCAATCACATCAACTCTAGATGCAATATCTCTGACACATGGGAATCATAAATAAGCTATTTTCCCTACCGATGTAGGCGGGAAGTACTACGCTCTCAATGGTCTCTATCAAGCTCAACTCTCTCAACAGGACCATCTCTAGAATCCCTCTCAACCGAACTACTATATGACTCTCTAAACTCAGAAGGACCACTAAGTGAAGGAACTGCAAAGTCAACTCCTTCGTTATTATCAACTACCCTACCACTCCTAAGAGTGATGACGGCCTTTGCCTAGGCTTGAGGGGGATAAGTAGTATAGGTGGAGGAACAGGACTAGACTTTAGGGTTCACCTTCGGTTGAGAAGGCAATTTCCCAAGGTCTCTAGCACTCAACTGACTAGCAATCTGCCCTAACTGTGCCTTAAATCTCACCAATTGCTTCCTATTTTTTCGCCAATTCCTGCTGCTGGTTCTGAATGAATTGCATTATCTTCATCATGTCATTACTAGGAGGTTGGCTTCTAGAAGAAGTAGGTAAAGCCTAAGGCTAAGGAGCACTAGTGAGACGGGGCTGATTAAGATGATAAAAACCTGGGGGATATTTAGGACAGGGTCGTTGTTGAGATAGAACCTGAGGATGTGAACTAAACTCATGCTGACCTTATCTCCAAGAAAATTTTGGGTTGTCCCTTCAACCTGGATTATATGTGTTAAAGTATAGATTATACTCACGAGAATAACCTTGTGTGGCACACACTTGCTCTTTCATGAATTCAGGAAATTGAGATGATAAAGGGCAAGCTATGGTCTCATGAGATGACTCGGAACATAATGCACAAACTTCAACAGCTAAAGAGGCGGAGGAAGAACCTATAGAACTAGTCCTATGACGTTAGGATGAAAGAGACAAAGAAATGAATTGATCTAGCTTATTCGTCAAAGCCTCAACCTTAGCGGGTAAATTTAAGGAAACTCCAACCTCACTAACACTTTTCTTGTTACCTCCCCGACTAGACCTTTCCATGGCAAAATTTTGAAAAGATTTTTCTGCCATCAACTCTATTTTCTCCCATGCCTCAGTCAGTCTCAAAAGACAAAAGCCATCACCGGAGGCGGCATTAACCAGCATCCTATTTTATTCATTTAAACCTCGAAAGAAATATTGCAATAAGTCATGATTGCCATATCCGTGGTGTGGACATTGCCTAAGAAGATCCTTGAACCTCTCCCAAGCCTCATGAAAGGATTTTAGATCATGTTGGGTAAAAGTCATTATGGCGGTCCTAAGGTTGGCCGTCTTAGCCATGGGATAAAAATTTTGAAAGAACTTAGATTGAGGCTCAGCCTATGTAATAATGCAACCACTAGGTAAGGAATGCAACCATGCCCTAGCCTTATCCTTAAGAGAGAAAGGAAACAATCTTAGACATATAACCTCTTAGGAGACAGTGGGGACATGAAGAGTGGAACTCATCTCAACAAAATCAGTGATATGATCTAGAGGACTCTCACTGCTTCCCCTGTAGAAGGAAGGAAGCATAGCCAACATATTAGGCTTAATCTCGAAGTTCGTATCCCCTAAACCCAAAATTTGAATAGCCAAATTAGGCTCAAAGGCTTCAGGCAGAAAGATGTGCCTAAGAGTGGGTTCCTCATCTATAGGTGGGTCTAATCTACGGGGTTCTCGTCTAAAATGATCTTGGGCTTGATACCCATGGTGATCATGAGGAGGAACGTAATTCATCGGGGGAACGAGGGGATTAGGAGAATGATTGGGATCAGCCATCTCCTCTAGAAAATCTGCTAAATTCCTAAAATGTCTTGCAATTCTATCAGGTTCGGGATTAAGAGAAACTAGGGGATTTCTAAGGGATCTCCTACCAAGCATGCACAAACTATCCTAAATCCGGCCACTTCAACCCCCGTAAACTTCAATATTCCTAAAACTAGAGCAAATAAACCACAATCCTAGAAAGTCTACTAAAACAAAATTAAAAGCTAAAATAGATAAACAAGAACTAAAGCAAGATAATATAAACAATAAACTAGATAAGCAATTTGGCATACGGCGATATCTTCTTAATGGCCTCAACTAAAGATAAACTAACCTCGGGATCCTTAAGAGACTCTAAAATCCCTAGCTCTTTATCATTTTAGTCATTCTTGGGCCTCTCTAATGCTAAGGGAAAAGGAACTCTAAGAGTGATGTCATGAGATTCAACAACCTGTTTCCCTTCTCTACACAATGGATCACCACTCATCTCAATGCGATTTCTCTCTTTCTCCTTAAACTCTATAGTCGTCTTTAAACTCTATAGTCGTCTCCTTAGGCACACTAGTCTCTCCCTCAACATGTGTCATTTTAGGTCTATCCCTACTTCTAGATTCTCCTATTTGATTATGAATGACCCTACCACTTCTTAAAGTCGTGATAGCCTTAACTTGTGCATAGTCATTCAAAGAAGGGCTGGAAATGCTACAAGGATCTCTAGAACTTAGCTTAGGATGAATAACTAGCTTTCTTAGGTGTAACTAACTTCCCTAGGTCTCTATAGCACACTTATTTAGTAAGATGCCCTACTTGTCTCTTTAACTCCCTAATTGCACTCTGAAACATCTACTTTTGAGACTCTATCATCTGCTGCTGAGCCTATATCATCTCAGTGTGTAATTCAATCCTACGATCAACTAGAGGCTGAGCTGGTGAAATAGCATCAATAGGAGTAGACTGAAATGAATGTTGTGAAGCACTAGGATACCTAGGTTCAGAAACTACTCAATGAAACCCTGGAGGACTAGGAAGTAATAGACTAGCATGGTTCTAGAATAAAGGCGAAGAATCTATGTTATGATGATACCGTACAGTCTTGAAATGAGCACACCAGCCGGGGTTGATAAGTATCGAGCCTAAGATATTACCTTGAGGTCTTGGCTCTAGATGGAGGATCGGGATTAGGATTAACCATCTATTCAAGAATGTAAAATAACCTAATTCTCTTTCACACTTCAACCCCAAAACTTCAATTCAACAATCAATTACCTATCACAAACACCTGGATCCTAAGAGAAACACAAAAGAAAACACAAACACAAGAAGTAAACTAAACTAGCAATATCAAAATAAGTAAAACAACACACAATAAAAATAAGAATGTACATGATAAACAAACAAGAAACGTATATACAACCGTGACTAATGAAAAATACACAAAAATAAATATACCAACAATCGTACCTCCCTGGCAACGGCACCAAAAACTTCATTTAAGCTTTAAAAGTGTTACCCATAAGTGCATAGGTCGTATATAGTATTGCATGTGCGAATGTAGGGTTGTGTCTACAGGGAGGCTATCTAGATGTAGTTCTAATGTAAAAGTGCATCCTATACCTAGCTACATGTGGTACTACCTACTCTTTTTAGGGTTTCTAGATTGAGTGGAGCTCGAATTTAAACCTAAACTAAGGCTAAAGTAACCTAACTAATGGAAGTGGAGGAATAAACAAGTTATGGGAGTGAGAATCTATAAGGTTTTGGGGGAAAAAGAGGGTGATTGCTCTTTTGAAATAGATTAAGTTCCTATCCTTGTTTAAGGCTATTGATGGGTTGCTTACTCTCATTTTGGGCTTAGATTACTAGTTTTATTACCTTTAACTATCAGCATAACCTTATCCCCAACTGGGCCCAATTAAAAGTATAGGTTTGTCCTAACTAGCTAGGCCTTTCTAGTATCTAAGTCCTTTAAGTGTTAACTAATTTCCAAATAAGGAGTCTAACCTTTTAGTTTTGCTTCAAACTAGAGATTAAGTCCTCTAGGTCAAACAAGTGATAGTGGTACTTTTTTAGCCATGTTTCATGCTAGAGGTGATAACCTACTATATTAAAGGCATTAAGAGCATAATTAATCAACACAAATATAGTTGCAAGTAGGGCTCATGCTATTAGCATGGATTAAGGCTAAGGTGAGGCCACTACTATTAACATCTAAGCACAAATTACACATGTAAACTCATAAAAGCATTTCATCAAACACATTGACATGTTTAATTTCAAGCCATAGATATATAAGAACAAAGCATGTATACATAACCATTAATATCTCAAAACAAGTATTTAGATCCTTAACCCATTACAAAAGTAGCAATCATCCCTAATTTAGAGCCAATGTAACATAGTATAAACAAGAATAAAGAGAAGAGTAAAAAGCACCCTTATTATCCTTGCTTGCTTTTTACAAATCTTGCCCTAAAACCCTCAAAATCCTTGTTTGATCTTCAAATCCAAGCTTATTTATGGATGGAATTGATGTGGGATTGAGTGTGTGAGCTAAGTGAGTGATGGAATTAGGGTTTTGTGTAATAGGTATAAGAGATGGGGATGAATGAACGAAATAAAAGGCCTAAAATCATGTTTAAAACATGTGCTACAATGCTTACCTGAAAGGTCAACGGGTTGACTGGCAAAGTGGGGAGGTGACTGGTAAAATTAGTTAGTCTTTGCCACTTCCAGTCACCTAACCGGTCAACCAGCAGGGGCTACATGCCCTCTAAGTTTGCCAATCTTTGCCTCGGTCGTTCCCGATTACTCCAAACTTCATCTGCATACTTCTAAATGCACTTTCCTTGCTCTTTTCATCCTCAAAACCCTTTTGCAATCTTATTCATTCCATCAACATCTTTAATCATGCTTTAAGCATTGCTCCGAACTCACTTAAAACACAAGTTAAGTGTACGTTAGTGTAGCATTTATGCTTTAAGCTCAACTATGGACATTTAAAACGTAATATGCACAAATATGATATAAATGCTACACTAATATACCTTTTAGAGCACAAAACACCTCGAAACAAGTATAAACATGTAATACACAAACACACACAAAACCAACACATCACCTATATCTTAAATCTTATTGCTCAAGAAGGTCTGAAGTAACTAGTGGTACATTATACAAAATTAGATAGATTGTGAAATTTGCACATGGGTAAGAAAGTAGGACTTTAAAATTTGAGGAGTGTGATGAAAGATGCTAAAATAAATGTTTTAATTAGTCTTCACTTAGATATGTCTGTCTATTGGAATCCAACATACTTAATGCTTAAGAGTGCCATTAGGTATTGTAGAGCCTTTTCACACATACAAGTTTTTGATAGTCACTACAAGCATGGACTATCAGGTAAGGAATGGACAAGACGTGAAAATATATGTGAATTCCTAAAGCCTTCCAATGCTATGACTAATTTGTTCTCTAGTATAAACTATCCAACATCTAACTTGTATTTCATGAATGTGTGGCATGTTCAATCTCTTCCGTTGAAGAACAAGATGGCTAATGGTTCTTTGCTTAGTGATATGGTAGAAATGATTTTGGAGAAATTTCAAAAATATTGGAATGAATATAGTTTGGTGTTTGCATTTGGAATTGTGCTTGATCTTTGCTTGAAGTATGATATCTTAAATTGTGCTCCAATAAGATATAACCAGTTACTATAATAGGTAAAATATACTGTATCAAGAAGAAGTTAAAAATGTTGTTTGAAGAATATCAAAGCAAGACTTGCCATCAAACTACGACTACATTGCCATCATCACTATCATCATCCATTGAAACTAGTAGCGGATCGTAGGCTATTGGAAAAAGGAGAAGATTTACTTGATGTAAGTACTTCTACAATTATCTTATTCTTATAAAATTATTTGTTCTAATTGTAACATTGCTATTTTTCTTTTATGATTGTTTAGGAGTTTGATTTATCTGGTAGTCAAAGCATTGAGAAAAGTGGCAAGACTGAGTTGGAGCTGTACTTGGATGAGCCTAAACTTGACTGTAAGCTTCATGCAAACTTAGATGTTTTAGAACATTAGAGAAAGAGAAAAATTGGTATCCATTACTTTCACTTATGGTTTGTGATTTATTAAGCATTCTTATAACCACCTTTGTTTTAGAATATTCTTTTAATGTTGGTGGAAGAATTCTTAATAAATATAGAAGCTCGCTCTTGATAGAAAATTTTGAAGCGTTGCTTTCTGTTCGCAATTGGTTGCATGGTTTTAAGTCTACAAGTAAATTTTTATTACAATAGCTTTATAGTTGATGTTATGTATTTTACTTATAAGTTTATAATATGTGAATTAATAACTTTTTGGTTTTTTCCCTTCCTAACACTTTCTATTTTTGTTTTCTTTTTTTCTTATAGGAGAGAGTGAAGAACAAATCTTGAAACGCCTTGAATCTCTTATTAAAAGTTCTAAACCAAATGAATCTTCAAATCAAGTTGTTGATAAGGAGGAATGAGGAAGTTTGATTGTTGTTACGGTTGATGAAAAATGAGGAAGTTTGAATGTTATTATGGTTGAAGTGTAATGGATTGAGAATTAAGACTTTTGTTTGTTGTTTGTATATTATAATTGTTAGATGTTTAAGTGCATTTATAGTTTTGTGGATTGTGAATCTATGAACTATGGATTGCACTATTAGATGCTTAACTATGGTTGTGAATTATGATGTTTCATTATGTTTATTGATGCCTTGATAGATTATATTATTAGGTGTTTAGTGGTTATTTATGGAGTCATGGTTTGTGATTTGTGGTTTTGGACTTGATTATGAATTATGATTACAAATTAAGAATCTTAATCTTTAGACAATGATTTTTAGTTGTCTAATTTTGTTGGATTTTAATCGTTAGGCTTTAATTTATCACGTTTAAGGTGTTTGATTGAATTTTTTAAATTAAATTAAATAAAACTAATTTTTTGGAAAATTTTGACGGGTTGAACCTGTCAGCCTATTAGGTTCGGTTTAAGGTCAGAAGCACCATGACCCGTCAGCTAAGCGGGTTGACGCAACCCAACTTGCCAACCTACCTAACCCGTCATAAATGGGTCGGGTCGACCCACAGATACTTGTTTGCCAGCTTTATCAATGTGTGTTTAAAGGTGTTTTCCATTTTAAAAATGGGATAGAATGTTAGCATGATTACCATAATAAATATTTTGATGGTGATTGATTGATGTTGATTGGCGATGATTCATGACGAATGAGAATCAATGAACATGTTGATTGAGATATTTAGACTCATATGTACCATTAATTGTATTAATGCTTATATTTGAATCGTTGTGAGAATGTTTGGTCATTTTGGCCTTGGACATCCTTGATTGACGTCCACATTTCAAGTCATGAAGTCTTATTGAAAGCATGGTTGAAGACTTAAAGTAAACAATATAAGGCTACCTTAATTATGTTCGTTTTGTTTTTTGTTCATCATAAATATGTATTAAAGTTTTTAAGTATCCATGAACTTTTGAAGTGTTTACAATGCTTAAAAGATACCTTGAAACTTACTCTTTGCAAAAAGGGAGTCTAAAAACAAAATGATTTTCAAATTGTGATTCAAACTCTCTTGTAGTAGAGACATGCGGTCGACCACATGTAAGGTTACCTCGATCTACAGAGGAGTGTGAATTAGGTATGGTACTAACCATAAGGTCGACCGCGTGTGCCAGAGCCTGACCTCTAAAGAGTTTCTCAAACTCTCTAACGATGGGCTCCTCAACTAAAAATGAGCTATCAAATGAATTTTTATCCACAACTAGCCATTTTTGGTATGACAATACAACCTTATCCACTTCCAACATTTTAATTTGAATTTTGAGTTGAGCTTTGTATCTAACAGCTGTATTGAGATATTTTGCATATATATCTGTAAAATTTTTAAGTAAAAAACAACTTTTCATATCTTTTTAGGCAACCATTAAGATCAAACCTTGTAATCTTTTATTCTCTAGTTTTATGCTATGGTTTGTGACCTGCCATTGTCTAGAATCTTTCTTGCTATTTGTAAAAGTTGGGTTGGGCTAGTCATTGTGTTGTAAACTACAAAACGAAAACAATGATTAGGATGAAAACTTGAATCAGGAAGGATTCAAGATTGTAGATTGGTTAGAGCCAAGTCATTGTTTGAAAAGCTCAACTATTTGTTATAGTAGAGTTGTTCGGAAATTTCTAGAGAGGGAAGTTCTATGTAATTGATGTAGGCTTGTGACAAACCACTCCATGTAGTATGTTTCTCGAGTCGTTCAATTTTTAATTTCTTGCTTTACTTTACTTTATTTGCTTTGCATCTTTGACAAAATTCTCAAACGAGTCCAAAAAATTGAAAAAGATGTAATCGTGACTTTATTCACCTCCTCTAAAGTCCCTTTGCCACCAACACATTTATTTATATTACAAACTCATAGTTTGATTTTTGAAATACTGGGAATTATTTAAAAAATTCGACTAAAGTATTAGAAACAGTTCCAAATTTTGCCCTTTGAAAAATGAAAGGAAAAAACACACAACAATTCACCATTTTATTCTCCTAGAACAAAGTTTGTCCCCACTCAACATTAATAGTCACTGTCCATAATTCTCTCCTCTCCTGTCCGAAAGGCAGCAGAGTCAAAAGGAGACCTAAAGAAACTATTCCTTAACCCCTTCAAAAGCAAAAGGCAAGAAACAACAATGGGGGATTACAGATCAAGGTCATACAGTGAAGGAGTAGGAGGAGGTATGGAGATGGAGAGCTACTATGCACCCACAACTACAACATCTGCTTATGCTTACAATGATTACAGGTCATATAGTGCTTCATATGACGCTTCTTCATCAACAACAGCATCATCTTATGCTGCTGCAGCAGCAGCACCACCACCACCACCACTACCTGCTCTTCCACCACCACTAGGAGCAGTGAAAGAGAAAGTGAAGAGCACCACAAGGTCAAAATCTTGGAGCTTTGTTGACCCAGAGTTCCAAAGGAAGAAAAGGGTGGCTAGCTACAAAGCCTACTCTGTTGAAGGAAAACTTAAAGGGTCTTTAAGGAAGAGTTTTAGGTGGGTTAAAGATAAGTGTTCACAAGTTGTCTATGGGTGGAGGTGAATTCTTGAATTCACGGACTGCCTTTGTTTATGTTTTTTTCCTCTTTGTGTAACAATGTTTTAATAGAGCTCAAAGGGGGTCCGGTATCTCCCATGTTCTGCTCATAGCAAGAGTTTTATGCTTCGATTGCTTTTTTTTTTTTTTCTCTCTGTTGTCCTTTTCTTATTAATGTTGTATTTGTGCTTTAGTATTTATATAGCAGAAGATAGAAATTTTGTGAGTTGAACTGTCAAGATTTGATTTTTACAATATGGATGTTGTTTTTGCGAAAGAATATTGTTCTTTGTATTCAATTGAACCTCTCTTAGCCACGATTTAGGAGTACTATTTCTTAATTTATATGCATATATTTTATTTTGATCATGATATTTATAAGATTTTACATGTTGGTCTTGTTTTTTCGTGCCATATATAGGAGCTTCGTATGATTCTCTACTTCATTCCATTGATTTTGAGAGTAAGATAACTGCTTTTCATAAGTTATGATATGTACTGCTGTGGTGAAGCTATGACGTGAGATTGCACATCCACTTATAAGTGAAATGCTTATAAGTTATTCCTAGAAAAGTTTAGGCATCATCTCAGACTAATCATTTTGGGCTTGTGGATTTGAGACTCAATTTTGTCTTGAATTCATTGAATTGGTTGGTTGTGGGAGTGACATATAATGTTGAGGGTACATATGGTGAAAGGCTACGGATTCCTGAGCGGTTCAATGTGGTCCAACAGAGTTGCTGCGCTGTAGCTAGTAAATTGAGGTGATGCCTCTGCCATGTTTCCTTATATTGTAAAGTTGCTTTCTTGTAAATTGGTGAGTGCAATCAGTTATTTATGGAAGTTGAACAGGTCCATCTGTACTTCTTTAAGCCATTTTGCAGTATGTTGAGACAATGATGCTGGTATACTTTTCTTCCACTTTCATTTGAGATCCCTTGATGTTTGGAAGCTGCTCTGGTTGAAAATTGTCAATTTTTTAGTTGGTTTGTGATGGTATATTTGGGGGATCTGGGTTAATTGATATTAAATTATGCAGGGATTGAGTTAATTAGAGTGAGGGTTTCTTTGTCTATGCTTTCTGTAACGATTGTTGGAGGCTAATTGTATTTTCCTATTTTTACCCTTCGGCAGACAAAGTGCAAAATCATGTCTCTAGTCTAGGATTACTGAATCCAAACTACACAGATTAATGATTTGTGTATACATAGAGAAAGCCATGTGCAATGAAAAATGCAAGCACGGCTTGGGGAGGGGTTTTTACTTATTTAATAAGGAAATTATCCACTCCATCCGACTAGTTCCGGGTTCGAATCCCGGGCAACCCACTGTCATATCGAAATTATATGTATAGAAATCCGTATTTTTTTTACAATCCACTTCATTCATTTACAAAAAATTCGAATAGATCTAGATAGATATTGGTTGACATGAGCATATAAGTCATGTTATACTGTTGAATAACAAGCCTTCCATTTTCTATTTATAGAAAATTTGTGTGCTTGGGAGTCCCTGATGATTAAATAAATAGACTGAATTTTGCTTGAGCTTTAAACTTTATACTTCTTAATTTGTCTATGTTATGATTGCAGTTACTTGTTAAACCTCTTATTTGAACATTTATGTCTCCTTTTATATAAATGTGAGTTAAGGAGGGGAAAATGCTGGTATGGCATGTCGCAGTATACAACTTACCTTTTCCAAATGAGGAAACTAATTCTAACATGAAAATGTCCCTTTCTAGATATTTTTGTCATGTATTTGTTATTGTAGTTTCCTGAAAATCTTGATGCCACTAGTGAATGCTATTTTTCTTGCGCTCAACCTTATATTCTACAAGATGTCAATGCTGGCTATTAGTTACTATTGGCGTTGTCTTTCGTGATTCATGCAAGAAGAGCTTGCCACCTCTTTGGGAACAGTTTAGCTCTTTTTAATCTTGACTAGGCAAGTATGTATCATTAGCTCTTGTAAAGAAGTATATCTGAACTTTTTTTTTTTTCTTATTTCATTTTAAGACTGAATTAAATGAAAGATATTTTTCTTCTATTTTGGCATTCTAGAATTCGTTTATAATTCAAATCTCGGGATAACTTAGTATAGAAGTGAAGTTATGTTTACTTATTTGATGCCTGGAATGCTTTGATGATGGATGTTTAATGATTGGCATTGCTATGAAAATTTCATGAAAATCCAGAATCTGTAATGCATAATGGAAACAGTCCTTCAGTCCTTGTGATCTTAATTTCCTTCTGTTTTCTATATGTTGTGTCACTCAGAACACAAGGCTTTTTGGGTTATTTTGGTTCATATCTATTTACTGTATCACTTGATAAATATATTTGTTGCCTTTGATGGAACTTGATGACTGAGTTTTGGGGAATCAAGATTCTGAGTCCGGGGTTCAGGGAGTAGCTCACCGGGTTGGGGTGGGTGGGGGCTTAAGAAAGAAAAAAAGGTACTGAGTCCTCTAGGGTATCCTATGTTTACTAAAGCCATTATCTTGATATATAGCTGATTATGTTCTATGTCTTCATAATGCATGTTCTTCATACTTATACAGACTTCGAAATTTTCTTTTATGAATAATCTTTCACGTGTTCTTTAGTCTTGTTTGATGTTCTTCACTTTTATTCTGCATGATTACATCTGTAAAAGGCCTATTTCAAAATGTTTCATTCCGTTAAGTCTTGATTAACTTACGTTTAAGTTTTTTCCAAATCGTCACCTTGAAATTACCATTCTGAAATAGTACAGCATTTGTTTGTGTATGAGTGTGTCTATCAGTCTCTGCCTATTTTCTGCATCCTATGCTTCAATCTTGTTTAGAGTGGTTCCGAAGATGTCTGCTTCAAGTGTCGAGACCCAGAGCTCTCCTACCCGGTAAGCAGCGAGTTTAAGTCTCAGACTGTCTGGGATTTCATTTATTGCTTTGTATCCAAAGAAGTTCTTATACGAAAATTTGAGTTTATAGCTTTTGTTAGTGCCTCAGATGTCTGCACTTCTCAAGATTTATAATGGTTGCATGACCAGAATTATTGGTAAAGATCAGTTCTCATAATGCAGGGGTAATATGGTTCTTAATTTCTGTGCTGAACTGTTATTTGCTTTTCTGCTAAATGCTTGCAGTGCTATAGATAGAAAGAGAGCCGTTGTGTAAGGTAAAATTTGGAGTTGTAAAAACAATCTATAGTAGCTTGCTAAAGTGGAAACGACCTTGCGCATAATGAAATGAAGTGCCCTTTGTAATTGTTGTCTTAACATAGTTCCTATCAGTTCAGTTTGGCTTCCAGAACTTCTCTCTGGTGGAATTACATTTGAAACTGTGGGTTGCAACCATAACTGTCTGTTTTCTGCTTCTATACATCAAAAAATCGTTTACAGATCCGATATGTTGAGGTTATCTTTGACTATCTTCTATTTTACAATTCTTAACTGATTTTTCTCTGTGCTAGCTTCATAGAAGCTTGAATTTGCTTATTTGAAACATATTAATGTGATGCAACTGTTGAGTATGGCCAACCATCTAAATGCTTACTTTTTCCTTTCTCTTTTTTGGCTAATTTAGCTAGATCTTTGTATTAATAACAAAAGGGATTTACATGAGATAAAATTCTACAGGGATGAACTTAAACTTTTCCCATGTGTATATTTCTGTGTTTCAATCAAATGGTGTGTTCCCAAAGAACTCCTCTTCCCTGTTTTGACTTTTTTTTTTTTTTTTACCAAAAATCAGTCCATTTCATTCCTTCCACATGTGGAATGTGGTTGCATTGGAGAAAAGCTTTATGATTGTTTCTTGTAGTGTTTGCTGTTTGCAGATAGTAGTAACCATACCCGCCATGTGCTCCCAATCCTAAAATTCTTCCGTTAAAGTGTAATCTTCAACTCTCTCTTCCAACAAGGTGGATACTAGATTCGGATTAAGATTCTCTCATATAAATATAATTCTCTCATATTGATATGGGAAAAATCATAATTATTTATGAGTACGTAAAAACATATAGTCATTCATTTTAAATTAGATTGTATCATTCAAATTTTAATGACGGAGATAATTCTTTGATATTACTAACATGAGAACATACTAATCCACTAGATTCAATTGGATACCCCATGCAAATAGCCGATACTTGGTAGGCAATCTGTTAAACCATGCTACCATCCACAAAATGTGTGCTTAGGAACATGACTTTTAAATGTTAATACAATAAATAAATACAACAATATTTTTTCTACAAGTTTATATTCTTAGATGAGGTATAGAATGATATCAGAGCAATTCGAAATTCCCCACCATTTATTTAAAATAATTAAAACTGTCCACGTGTAGGACTTGAAAATTAAATTCTAAAATTATTCACGTGTAAGGCTCATAAAACAAATCTTGCCTTTGAAATTCATTACCACTTATTTAAAATCATTAAAACTGTCCATGTATAAGACTAAAAAAATCTTAAAACTGTTCACGTGTAAAGCTCTAGAAACAAATCTTACCTGTATGTGAAGAGCCTGTTAATACGATAAATAAATATACTAAGTTCAAGCTTTTAAATGAAATGGTAATTTTATCACTAAACCAAAATACTATATTAATGTACTTTCTACAAGCTAAGTTTCTAAATGAGTTGGTAATTTTATTATTAAACCAAAACATTTTCGGCCATCCAATGACATCAAATTTATGCTCTGTTTGTTATAATCTTATTTTAATATGCTTATCTTATAGAAATAGAGGAAAATCTTATAAGATTTAAAAAATTTTATTATGGATCCTTCAAAAATTTTAAAATAAACTATATTTTTTATCTCATAAGAAATAAGTAATCTATACTATCTTATTTTTTACAACTATAAATGTATGATGCATGTGATAAGATATCTTAAATCTTATAAGATATCACCAAATTTTAATAAGATAAATATCTTAAAATAAGATCATTTTAGAAAACACCATTAGTTCGAATAGTGTTCCTACGTTCACACTCAATGGACCTACCAATTTGGCAGCCACAACGCCTGATCATCGCTAATACATTTCGGTGATTTTCCATCCAAGTTCACCTTAATGATGACAAAAATCCTGTTGCTCTTGGGCCATCACCACAACCCGTCATGAATAAGTGATCCACATTAATTAATGGCTCAGTGCCACTCAAATGACACCAAAGAATACTTTCAGGATTTCTAATGGATAAGTCCAGATTCAGTTTGAAACATATTTATAAGGAGTTCTTGTTTCGATTAGTTGGCAAATATGGTCTTTTCCAACCTCTGAGATTCCATGAATTGGGTGAGCTACCGAGACATTTGTTGTATTTGGTAGAAAAGACAAGAAAGTGAAGATGCATCGCGATCGCATAGTTTCTTTATTGGCTAAAAATAAAAGAATTTTATTGAAATTCTCAACAGTATTAATTATCTTCTCAAAAAAAAAAGAATTTGCAATTTTCCCTACCAACCTGGTGCAAATAAGGTGCCTCACATAAGGTATAACACCTAGAATCTTCTTCCAATACCAACCTACGTCAATGGGAATTTGCATATTCCCACAGGCATTTACCCCTCAAGTAATAACCATAGATCAAATCAACCCGAACATATTTTTTTGTCTAATGTTGAGGATTTATAGCCTATAGGTAGTGGCTGATGACAGCAACATTTGTATCCATCAGCTATTTTGGAAACCTCCTTTTTCTTTTCTTTTTTTTAAGCCAATCCACGTGAAACAGTAAGACGGTAAGATTTTAGTAAAACCTTGCAATGCACAACTAGACTCAATGCTCAAATCATCTTATAATTATAATGTATGAATAATTCACTATTATTAAATTCTCTTATAAAGATATTCTTTGTTTTGTTATATTTTTATTTCATTTCCTTTTTTTTTTTTTGGGTGTCAAACTCTATAAAAATATTCATATCACGGTACACACCTTTGTAACAACATCATCATTGTATATTGTCAAAGGAACAACTAAAAGTGCCACGTATCAATATATGATAATTTTTATAAAAATTATTAAAAATAATTTCCAAAAAAAAAATTCGAACTGAAAAAACCAAAATAATAGGGTTGTTTCTCATTAACTTTGAAATAATTTAAACTTATCTAACTTTGAAATAATTTAAACCTATCTAATTGCTATACATATACATCTCTTGAAAAAAAACTTATACGGGTGTTTCTTTAATCAACTCTAAAATAATTTAAATGTATCTAACTTTGAACACCAACAACCTATTCAAACTTAGCTAACTATTTGCAAGTATGTGTATTAGCTAAAAAAGGAGATCTCCCAAAAATCCATACTAATTCGTGATCTTAGTTTTGGACTCTCACTAAAACTCTATCAACTTTGAAATAATTTGATTACAAATGAGATTTTATTGGGTTTTTAAGGATAACGATTTTTTTTTTGGATTGAAAACGTGGATTTATTATTAAGAAAATTAAATTATCCTACACCAATGACAATATAATCTGTTGCCAATACATGAAGTAAACCCATAGGCAGGTTATCAAACCAACTAGAGGGAAGGGGTTTTTGTCTTACATTCCTAGCTAATCAATCTATAAACCCATTTGCATATCTTGGCACGTAGGCAACACACCATGAACAAGAACTTAAAAGCCTGTCCTTGGCATTTGCTACAGGGTGCTTGATTGTCCAACACAATGAAGACTCATTATTAAAACCCTTAACTAAATTTAAATTATTAAAACCTAACGTGGTTAAATCCGCAAGCACGCGAGTCGTGTGTAATAGAGCATGCAAGTAAGGTCAGTCTTCCGCAGGGAGGCCATCTTACCTCGGTCTCTATGTCCTCAGGTGTCTAAAACTAGCTATGTGCGTGTGTTGAAATGTTTTTGGTCTTTTTGATTAAAGAGGGCTCTAAAATAAAACCTAAATCTAAACCTACATTGATGGAGGAACTATGGGTGCCAAACTAAGGAAAGGAAAGTGCAACAAGATAGAAAAGAGTCTAGGGTGATTGTATTGCAACTAGGCTTGGGCTAATATAATGATTTCGGTCTATCTAGGGCTCGGGACCTCTATTTTGGTTGGGTTGATTAGGGTTCTCTTAACCAATATTAGTGGTTCAACCTATTAGCTGGGTTTAAAGCTAAAGGCCAACCCATCATAGCCTATGCAATCCGTGCTTAGAACTTATCCTCTTAGCTGGATTTAAAGCTAACGTGTAAGTTTTGGTCCGTATTCTAAGATATGCCTTAGGAATATGGGCCTTAAGGTTTGAGACCTACCTTATTTGTTATTCTACTTTTTATTTAGTCTTACTATATCTTGTAGCATTACCATATCATAGTGCTGCCATATTTGTTGTTTCTTGTATTTTAGAAATGAGGGCTTTGTTATAGTATTAAAGTAAGACAAAGAGATAGAGAGGTGAGATAGAGAGCGAGTAACCTTGAGGGTGAGGAAGCATGAGGGGCGGAAGGCTGAACCATACTAAAAATATTGTGTCCATCATTTTACATCTTTCTATATTCTATTTATCTTCTACCTGAACACTCCGATTTCCTAATATAAGGACTAGCATCTAAATACTACGTGACATTAAGGCTCGATTAACCAACACTAACGTGGGTGATGGATACTCTAGTCTAGGGTCTACCCTATTAGCTGGGTTTAAAACAAAAGATTAAGCTACCTAAACTCGACTAAGCATAGTATGTAACCTACTAGCTGGATTTAAAGCTAAAGCCCACTTTACTAAGCAAAGCCATAAATTAAATACAATAAATCATCACCTATAAAAATAGATAAGAGCATTTGAAGCACAAATAGCATATGCGTATTCACTTAGGCATTTTATCAAGCACATAGACATATCCGATTTCCAATATATAGACATATTGAATCATGCCATGGATCTGTGTAAACAAGCATGTATTAAGAGCACTCAAATCCTTTATTCAAAGTCGTAATCTACTATAGAATATCAATCAACCCTAGATCTAACTCAATTATAAAGCATATTTACAAAGATAAGAAAAGGAATAAGAAACTCCCCTTTAAACCCTTGCTCAAATCCAAAGCAAATCTCTTCAATCTTTTGTTACAAGCTTCAATCCTTGTTTGATATGGTGTGTGGTTGGTATTTTGGGTATTTAGTAAGGTGGAAAAAGGATTAAGGTTTATTAGAGTTTTTATTCTCAAAGTTCCTTCCCTCAAACGGCCTAAAAACCCCTATTTATAGCTCTTGAAATTCTCGCAAGAGCATTTCATAGGTAGCTCGTGGAATTTCTATGTGACCATGTCCTGGGTCATAAAGTTTTCCATTTGCATTTCATGAGCCACTCATGGAAATTTTTTGAATTCAGGAGCTGGTCATGGAATTCATTGTTTTGCTCCTTTCGGTCTCATTTTTTCGTCTTACCTCTGTTTGCCTCGAACCTCTTTTAGAAGACTTTAAACTTGATCTTCTTTCACTTTTCATCCTCAATTACATCTTCAAGCTTTTCCCAAGCCATCTAAAACTTCAATTAAGCTCAATTCCTTCTCCCAATACACACGTAAGACATGAAATAAGACACTTAATGAGATATTTAAGCATTTGACTATTCATGAGCAAATATCACCAATTCATGCACAGATACCACATCAGGGCACTCTATTATACTCGAAACACCTCTAGAAATTGTATAAAAATACTATATACAAACATCACAAAACACACACATCAAAACCCTTAATCACGTTTAAGGATGAGGATTTAATTAGATTGTTATGATAATAAAAGTTACATATGAGATTTTATTGGGTTTTAAAGATAAAGATTTAATTGAGTTGTTATAAATAAAAGTTACATAAAGAGATTTAATTGGATTTTTTTAAATAATGATTTAATTAGATTTAGTTATGCTATAAGTTTTTTCCAATTGCATTTTATCTTATAGTTTAAAAGATTTATATAGGATATTATTGAATATTTAAATTTAAGTTATTTAATAATTTGAATGTTTAACTTTAGACTTGTTAGATAATATTTAAATTTAAATTGTATCAGATAAGATCATAACAAAGGTTTTCATGAGATACTAAATTACTAAAAATTTATATATTAATAATTCCCATACACATAAACATTGCGATTTTTACTGTGCTCCATAGGGATAGTGCTCCTGCGAAGCACTGTCACCGTACAATGCATGAACAGTACGCGCATAGTACATAACACTGCATGTGTTCAAAATTTTTATATTATGTGTTCAAAAATCTTATATTATATGTTCAAAATTCTTATATTAAACTATAAACATGTTTAAAATTTTTATGTTTAAAATTCAAAATTTTGAACATGTTTGCAGTTTAATGTAAGAGTTTTGAATATATAATATAAGAATTTAGAACATGTAATATAAGAGTTTTGAACACAGAGTATAAAATTTATGAGATTATAATTTTTATTTTGTGAACTTGTTTTAAAACTTTTGAACATGTAATATAACAGTTTTGAACATGTTTGCAACTTATTATAAGAGTTTGATGTGCATATATTTGGAGCGTAAATTGCATAATTTGGAGTGTGTTTGAGTGTGTGTTTTGGCGTTAATTTTTATTGAGTCACATTGAGTGTTTGTGTCTAGTATGCTCTTTTTCTTGTCTTTTAATACTTTTTTTTAATTTTTTAATTAGCATTAGTTTAGTTTGAATTTCAATTAATTAATTAGGGGGTAGTTAGGTTTTAGTTCATTAGCACTAATTAAGTTAATTAGTAACTTAGTTTAATTAGGAATTAGGAATTTCAATTAACTAGCTAACTAGGTTAGATTAGAATTAGGGTATTACATAACTAGAATTAGGATTCTAGGAATTTTAATTAGTTAAATTAGAGTTTACTAATTTATTTAGGACATCATAATTACAATTTAGGGTTTTGGTAAGTAGTTTTAGACACGTTAATTAATTATTAGGTTATTTGACAAAGATTAGGTTAGTAGTAATCTATTAGTTAGTAAGTTAATATTGGAAAAGGAAAAGAACAGAAAAGGAAAGAAAAACAAAATAAGCTAAGTCTTAACAATTCAAACAAACCCCCCAAGACCCCTTTGACCCACTTGAACACACAAAACCACATATATATCAGCTTATCAGCAACCTTTTAAGGAGGAGAGAAGCAAAGCAGCCAAGAACGAGTTTAAGAAAAGAAGAGGAACACCGCACTAGCCCATATTTTTCCTATTTTCGTCCCTCTTTTCAGTACCAAATAGACACATAATCTCACCTACACTCTCACACAAGCACAAACATAAAGGGGGAATTTTTAGGGGCTATTTAGGGGTATTTTTTGAGCAAATTACAGCAAGCTTCTCTACAAGAAAAAGTGCAAAAATTAACCTTGAAAGCTACAGAAATAAGAGATTTTTCTTGTTCTTTTCTTTGAGTTTACTTTCTACTAATTAGAGCTATATAAATACACTATTTGTGTGCTTATTTCTACAGGTTTAGGGGCTATTTTGGGGCTAAAGAAAGGAGCTAAATTGGTGCAGAATTCTACAGAAAAGTTGATGTTAAGTTGGGATTCATTGTTGAAATTTGCGTCACAGAGTTGAATTTGAGCGAAATTGAAATAGGAAGAGCTTCTAAGCTTGTAATTTCTTGGACATGGAATTGATTTTTATGAGATTAAGCTTCAGCTTTGCACTCTCTTTTAGCATGTTGAACTAATTGTTTAGGGTTGAATTATAGATTATGTTATGGCTAAGTATTGGATTTTGACTTTTTATAGATTTTGTGAGACATGTTGATTGCATAACTTGTGAAGAATTATTGATGACTTTAATATAACTTGTCTATGTATTTGTTGAAAGTCCCAAGAGAGTTTATGCATGCTTATTTTGTAATTTTTATGATTATTAGTCTTGTGCTTAGCATGAAACATTGTTAATGTGTGAGTCATGACCTAGCGCTTGCTAGATTTGCTAATTGTGCTTGAATAGGTTTAACATTAATTGGTTCCATTCTTAGTTTGAAACACAATTAATGGGTGTGCCTTAATCAACTTGGATTAGTCAATCACTTAGGTTGTTGGCGTAGTTGCAATGCCTTAATTAGTAGGACAAACCTATGCTTTAAAAAGGGCTTGCTTAGGGATAGGAGTGCACTTTTAATTAAGGGTAATAAGGCTAGCTAATGAACTAAGGCATTAGAGCACAATTGATTGCCCACAGTCCATAGTTAGTCAATTCAATCACTAGCCGAACATAGAAAGTAATCCGATCCTAAGCCGTTTCCCATCATCGAATTCCCCTAGTCAGTTGCTTCCTTCTCATTTGTTTTCCATTTTAATTTGTGTATTTTAATTTCAATAGGATAGTTTAGAGTCCCCTTCAATTCAAAATTCAAAAACATATAAAAAATAATTTCGTTTTTACACGTAGTTAATCTATGAGACTTAGAACCATAGTTAGAGGCCTCCCTAAGGAGACGATACCCATACTTTTGCACACATTACACTACTTCTGATCCATGCGCTTGCGGGTTTTAAAAAAAACATCAAGTTTTCGGCATCGTTGCCAAGGAAGCACAGTTTGTTTCTTTGATTTGTGTGTTTTAGTTGATTATGTGCTTTGTTATTTTTGTTATTGTTCTAGTAGTAGTCTTAGTCTTGTTGTTCTCTTTTATTTCCGTGATAGTTTGTGTTTTGTTTTTGCATTGTGTTTTGTTTGATTTAGCGTTTCTATTTAGTGTTATTTTCTTTTGTAGTTTTTAAGGACTTTTGGTTTCTGTACTGTAGATTTAGGTTGAAATTGCAATTTTGAGGGTTGCCGAGTTGGAAGGAGATTTTGTTTCCTTTTATGCATGCTTGGTAGACATTTTTACTCAGACCTGATTTAGTTCCCTTTAATCCTGAACAACAAAGAATTAATCGTCGTCTTAGGAACTTAGAACGCAATCTAAGTGAAATGGCAGAAAATAGGAATGATCTCCCTCCTTTAGTTCCCTATAATGGGAATGATAATCGTACTCCGCCTTATCTTCCTCCTCCTGCTGTTCCCCATCATGAGAATGTTAAGCTTTCTAGGCTTCCGAATCCATGCCAAGTAGTCAATGACATGACCCTTAGGTAATACTTCCTTTCTTATGCCTTTGACCCGAATATGGCCATCCATCCACCGGGTTTGAAGGAAGTGAGTTTTGAGATTAAGCATGGGATATTAGCAATGCTTCCATCTTTCTATGGTAGAAGTAATGAAAGTCCCCTAGCACATATCACTGATTTTGTGAAGATTTGTTCTACTTTCAACTTTTCAAATGTGTCTCAGGAGAACATTAGGCTTAGACTTTTCCCTTTCTCCCTCCAGGATAAAGCCAAACAATGGCTGTAGTCCTTGCTCAATGGAGCCATTACATCTTGGGATGAGCTCCAATCCCGATTCTATCAGAGGTTACCCTATAGCTAAGACCGCTGACTTGCGAGCTTCGATTGTGACTTTCTCTCAGCACGAGTTTGAATCTTTCTGTAAGACGTGGGAGAGCTATAATGATTTGTTGCGTTAGTGTCCACATCATGGGTATGGTACCCACGATCTTCTGTATTACTTCTTTAGGGGTCTTATCAAGTCCCAGCGCATGATAATGAATGCCCTGTCAGGTGGGGATTTTATAATCTTAGACCTACTGATGCTTGGGGGATTTTAAAGCGTGTTGCTAAGGATTCTTTTCAAAATATGGCGTTGGATAGGTCAAGTAGGAGTAATCCTAAGAGATGAGTGAATGAAGTAGGCACATCCCATGATCTTCTTTCTAAGGTAGAAGCATTGACCCATAAGCTTAACCAGTTAATTTCTTTAGGTCTAACACCTACTCCTGGTCGTAGGACTAATCCGTTAGTATTGTCATCTTCTCCTTCTATCATTACGGTGTGTGCCTTATGTTCCAAGTCATCCCACGTGACTATAGCTTGCCTATTAGCACCACAGTTTCCAGAATTCATTCAGGAGCAAGTTCATGCTACACAAGGGTACTCACGAGAGTATAATCCTTACTCGAACACATATAATCTGGGGTGGAGAGATAACCTTAAGTTTTCTTGGCTTAATAATCACTTTGAGTCCCCCCAGCCCCAGGTCCATTCCAGTAGTGACCTCGTCTTGCTCAGTCAAATCCATTAGTTTTTATCACATAAATCAATCTAAACTTCCTGGTCCCCCATAAGACCAGTGCCCATATGTTTTCGCTCTTCCCACTCAGTCTATACCTTCACTTCTTGTACCATTTTCTAGCCAGCCTAGTAGCAACAATAACTTTGATCTTCTATTGCAAACGTTTTAGTCACAACAGTAGCATATGGCTAAGATAGATGCCCAGTTAGGACAGTTAGTTAGTTAATTGAGTGTTAGGGAGCCAGGCAAGTTGCCTGCGCAGCCTGAGATAAACCCTAGAGGTCAATCTAATTCTTCCTTCAATCCTTCTTACACCATTCATGCATAGGCAAGAGCAGTTATTACACTTAGGAGTGGTAAAGTCATTGGCAATGGGGTAAGAGAGAAGGAAAATTCAGTTGAATATGTACTTAATGTTCCTATAGATCCTAGTGAGGTTAGGGACCACGAAAGAGAGGACACCACTAGAGAGAAATATGAGAGTCGTACCCTTCCACATAGGGAGGGGAAGCAGTCCATAGAATCTAGTGATGTCATCCCTAGAGCACTTTTTTCAACCGCACTAAAGAAGCCAAGACCTACTGAGAACACTAGAATAAGTAAGATCTTAGAGCATTTGAGATACCTTAAGGTGAACCTTCCTCTAGTTGATGCCGTTATGTCAATTCCTGCTTACACATAATTCTTCAAAGATTTGTGTACACGAAAGCGAAACAAATCCCATATGCTAAAGACTATGAAGCTCATTAAAAAGGTGAGTAACATTTACACTTTGGGCATCCCGCCCAAGTTGAAAGACCCAGGACCTTTCACTATTTTGTGTTGTATTAGGAAGACCCCAGTTGATCATTGATGTGTGTCATTTGTGCATGTTTGCATCTTGTTTTTGCATGCATATTTAAGGGTGTTCAGAGCATAATTGAGTGCGCTTAGTATAAAGTTTATGCATATTTGTTAATATTCGTACTTAATGTATTTAGGTGCATAAATACTATACTAAGTGTTATATCCCATGTTTTAGGAGTGTTTTGGAAGGGTTCAAGCGTATACGAGGAAGAAATGAGCTAACGGATGAAGACCGGAAGAAAACAAATAAAGAAGAGAGCATTCTGATCCAGCCGGTCGGCTTAGATGAAGACGGTCGACCGGCAGCTCCAGAGAATAAAAGATTTAGAGCCGGTCGAGTTCCTCAAGAAGCCGGTCGACCGGCTAGGTCGACCGGCCAGTTCAGAGAGCATCAAGATTGAAGCCGGTCGAGCAAGAAAGAGGAGCCGGTCGACCGGCTGTGCGCGGAAGAAATCTATAAAAGCTCGTTTCAGCCCAATTTCGAGGGGTGGAACTTTTATTTCTTAAACCCTAAAAAACCCTAACCTCGACCCACTACACAAACCACCCTAAACCACCATCTAAACCCCACACCAAGCAAGGATTGAAGCAACAAACAAAGAATTGAAGGATTTGTACGGATTTGGAAGCAAGAATTTAGGGAAGTTCTTCTTGTTCTTTCTCTATTTCTTGTAAATATGTTGCTAGATTAGGCTAGATTTAGGGTTGATTGTTATTGTATATTAGATTAGGGCGTTGAATAATGGATTTGTGTAGATATTTGGCTCTTAATACATATTTATTTACATAAATTTATGGCATGATTCAATATGTCTATGTATTGGAAATCAAGCATGTCTATGTGTTTGTTAAAATGCCTAAGTGAATATGCATGTGTTATTTGTGCTTCAAATGCTCTTATCTACTTATTTGGGTGATGTGATTGTGCGTAATCTCATGGTTTTGCTTAGTAGAGTAGGCTTTAGCTTTAAATCCAGCTAATAGGTTACATGCTTTGCTTAGTCGAGTTTAGGTGCTAGTCCTTGGCTTTAAATCCAGCCAAGCGGATAAGTTAACCTAGACTAGAGTATCCCTCATCCACGTTAGTGTTGGTTAATTGAGCCTTAATGTCACGTAGTGTTTAGATGCTAGTCCTTGGCTTTAAACCCAGCCAAGAGGATAAGTTCTACACACGAATTGCGTAGGCTAGAAGGGATTGGCCCTTAGCTTTAAATCCAGTTAACGGGTTAAACCACTAGTATTGGTTAGGAGAACCCCCGATCAACACAACGGCAATAGAAGTCTCGAGCCTTAGATAGACCTCATCCGTTCTCATAGCCCAAGTCTAATTGCAATGCAATCGCCCTAGGTCCCCCTTCTTCTTTATTAGTGTCTCCTTCCTTAGTTTGGCTCCCTTAAGTTCCTCCATAGATTAGTTTATTTTCTTTTTTTTCCGAGTTCCCTTCCATCTCAAAGTAAGTACACACACGCACGTAGCTAGTTTAAGGCACCCCAGTACACAGAAACTAAACTAAGGTAGCCTCCCTGTGGATTCGACCCCGCACTTGAACACACTGTATTGCACACGTCCCGTGCACTTGCGGGCTATTAAGGCTTGTGCTCAAATAGCGATATCAAGTTTTTGGCGCCGTTGCCGGGGAGGCACGGTATTGGTTCTTTGTGTGCTTTTGTGTTTGCAATTGGTTGCTTGCGTGTGGCTTATTTTTACTTGTTTTCCATTTTTTCGAAAACTTAAAAAGAAAATTAAAATTAGAAAAATTAAAAAAAATTAATTAAAAACATTGTTTGTGAGGAGGTTTTACTTGTGATTCATTAAATATGACCGATCCTAATGCTTCTTGGTGCTCACTTGTATCCTCTTCCCCACCACCTGAACGTGTCCCTTATGCATGTCACTTGTGTGGAAGTTTCATGCATCCTACCATTTTCTGTCCCCACGAGAATTCCCCACCTAGGGCTAGTGCTACTAATGACCCCTATAGTCATGCAACACTTCATGCATCTTCATTTAGTAATCATGACTATATGGATACATATTCTTGTTATTGCAATCATTGTGGAAGCCGTGCTCATTTATCTAGTACTTGTCCCACCTTTCACTCTCATTCCCAATTGCATGCAATGCCCTATGCCCCTAGCAATCATATGCCCATGCATGCATCTACATCTAGCTATCATGATTCTAGGGAGCAACATCATGCATTTTCACAATGGGGTCAAGATGACTCTTTATTCCATTCACCTTTTAGTTTCAATTGCCCACCTCCAACACTTTCTTTTTCCACCCATTCCTCTCCCAAGTTTTTTGATGGTTATGTACAAAATGATTTTTAAAATGACTACCCTTTTCACTCGGTTGAACCCTCTTTCGTTATGTCTACACTCTCGGAGCAACTAGATCAAATGCTTGAGCAATCCCAATCTCTCCTCCAATCTAATCAAGAGGAACTAGAGAGTTTAAAGCGAGACACCAAATCTTTTGGTGTGTCCTTGGAGAGATTGGTTGAGAGTGTGCAACTCATGAGTGAGAATGATGAAATATCTTTAGAACGAGTTGAAGGGATAGAGATGAGACCTAACGATGAGGTGACTAGTGGTGGAAATGATGATGTATGGGAGAGACAACTAGAAAGAGAGGTTGATGGAGAGATAACATCTTGTAGTGAGGATGAATATGAGCTTAATGATAACTTGGTTCTTGATGACTCTTGTGATTATGTTTTAGAGGAAGTGGTACTCTATCCTCCTAAGCTTTCAACGTCTCCCATGGAGTCACATGAGTTTTTTCTTTCTCCTCATCCCACACATTCTGTACCCATGGAGGTTGAGTCTTGTGTCGATAGTACTCAATTGCATTCCGAGTTGGCATTTAGGGAGTTTAGCGCGCATTCTCCCCTTGAGCACTCATGCATACATGATGAGGAATCCGTTGAGTCACCATTGCCCCCTCCATTAGTGTCCACCCCATATGAAAAGCATGATGGCGAGATGACACCCACTAGTGATGAATGTATTGATGAATTTAAAGAGACTGTAGCTAGTGAAGGCTTAAAGTCATACATTGGGGAAAATAAGACATCAATTTCAGAGATTTTAGATGATTCGTTTCTTGGAGTTAAGAATCATGATGTTGAAGAGAATAGCAACTCTAAGAAGACACATAATAAAGGAATTGATGTGCTTAAAAGAATGATCTATGGGTCTCTTTGGATGTTTGATGATTCATTGATGGAAATAGAGTCCATTAAGATCGAATCCATCCTTTGTGAGGAGTTAGAACGACCTAGCCTTGATCATGTTATATCTTGTCGAGAAGAAGAGTGTAGTACATCCACCTCCTATATCATTGCTCCTTCTTCTCCAAATGTCGTTCCAACCCCAATTTCCCATTCCATTGAGTCTTCCTTTTTGGAGCTCACATTTGTGCCTTCATGCATAGAACATTTTTATCTAGGGTTAGAAAGCACGTTTCCCATGTTGCATGTATTAGACCTATCTTTGACCTATGGGGAAAGTGTGTTCCTAGCTCTCGATTATGAGAAGAAGGCATTGGGGTGGTTAATTAAAGAGCAAACGGGACATGATTCTTCACGTTTGAGCATGCTTCATTCCACACTTGTGCATTCATTTGATATTTTAGGGTGGGATCTTGAAAAGGGGTGCATCATGCATTCACTGCCCCAGCCTTTAGTGCATGACCCTTTTCCTTCTATATTCTTTGCTTTGATGATTATCTGGCAATTTGTGCCACGCAACTTTAAACATATTTTACTCTAACATTGGCGCCGGGCTGGAGGCGTTAAATCCAGCGCTACTAGGAGGCACCCTAGGTTTGTTCATATTTTTCTTGTTTTTCTTGTATTTATTTTCTTTTGTACATGATAGATTAGATTGCTTTTGTTTATCTTACCTTTTTTATATTTTAGGATTTCTTTTGTTTATTTTCATTCTTAGTAGGTTAGATTTTTACTCCCTTACTTGTTCTTGCTCCTTTCCTTCATTTGTGCATCAATCCTTTACCCTGTGTTTACATCCTTGTTTATCATTTCAAATGTCAATGTGAGCTTGCATAGCATATCTTCTAATCTCTTCTTTGTTTTTTGAGCATTAGTGCTTTCCACAAAAGATAGAGGCTAGTAGATCATTGGATTGTCTTTGGCATTTGCGGACTACATGGAAACAAGGTTGTATCTATCCATCTTTTACTTGTCCTTATCTATCCCTCTCCGCATTCCCCATATGTGTTTCATGTTGATTGCTTGTCGTGTGGTCTTATGATTTTTGCTTGAGGACAAGCAAAGTTTAGGTTTGGGGGTGTGGTTGCTCATTTATTGTTTATATCATATATGGGATAGATTAGCTTGTCATATCTTATTTTTTTTGCTTAAAATGTGTTCAAATTTTTTAATTTTTTGCGTATTTTGAGTTAGTTTATCTCCACGTTGGTTGGAGAGTTGGCTTTTGTTATTGACTTAATTGATTGGAGAAGATAAGGGTGTATTGTGTGGAGTAAATGGAGTGTAGGGTATGATCTAGACTTCGAAGAGAATTCTTTTTGAAAGCTGTGGGGAGTGAGTATTTCTAAGAATGCACCTTGTAGTTTCCCCACAACTTGGTTGGAAAAAGTGTTTTTAAAGGATTGTTGATATAAGTGCCTATTCCTTGATTGGTTCTTTTAGTTTGCCTTAGCCTCTTCTTTTTCCTTTCTTTTTGTTCTAATTATGTATTGAAAAAAAACAAAACAAAAACGAAAAAAAAAAAAGAGAAAAAGAGAAAAGCCAAAAGGCAACAAAAAGATTGAAAAGTGAAGTATGTTGAATAAGTGTCAAGTGACAAAATGTCAATTTGACACAAGTATCTCTTCTGTTTATTTTTATGTGCTATGAATAAGGCTCTTACGTCAATGTGAGCCATTTTGATGTATCTTCTCATTCTTGTATCTTTGAGGCTAAGTGCATATTGGGAGGCCATGTTAGTTGATAGAGCATGAAGTATCAACATCTCGAGTGCGTGAGTTGGAATCCTAAGTTTGTGGTGGTTCTAGCTACTTGGTGACATTCCCAAGAGGTGTGAGACCCCTTGTGATCAAAGGGAGGATCCGAAAAAGACTAGGGAAGCCCTTACATGAAAAGAATGACCCCTTGTACCCCTTGGATGGGAAAAGATAGCAAGTCAATGCAATTGGCAACTCTTTGAAAAGCATGAGGATAGACTTCATTTAGGCTTGCTTGAGGACAAGCAAGGGGAAGGTTTGGAGGTGTTGATGTGTGTCATTTGTGCATGTTTGCATCTAATTTTTGCATGCATATTTAAGGGTGTTCAGAGCATAATTGAGTGCGCTTAGTATAAAGTTTATGCATATTTGTTAATATTCGTACTTAATGTATTTAGGTGCATAAATACTATACTAAGTGTTATATCCCATGTTTTAGGAGTGTTTTGGAAGGGTTCAAGCGTATACGAGGAAGAAATGAGCTAACGGATGAAGACCGGAAGAAAAGAAATAAAGAAGAGAGCATTCTGATCCAGCCGGTCGGCTTAGATGAAGAGCCGGTCGAGTTCCTCAAGAAGCCGGTCGACCAGCTAGGTCGACCGGCCAGTTCAGAGAGCATCAAGATTGAAGCCGGTCGAGCAAGAAAGAGGAGCCGGTCGACCGGCTGTGCGCGGAAGAAATCTATAAAAGCTCGTTTCAGCCCAATTTCGAGGGGTGGAACTTTTATTTCTTAAACCCTAAAAAACCCTAACCTCAACCCACTACACAAACCACCCTAAACCACCATCTAAACCCCACACCAAGCAAGGATTGAAGCAGCAAACAAAGAATTGAAGGATTTGTACGGATTTGGAAGCAAGAATTTAGGGAAGTTCTTCTTGTTCTTTCTCTATTTCTTGTAAATATGTTGCTAGATTAGGCTAGATTTAGGGTTGATTGTTGTTGTATATTAGATTAGGGCGTTGAATAATGGATTTGTGTAGATATTTGGCTCTTAATACATATTTATTTACATAAATTTATGGCATGATTCAATATGTCTATGTATTGGAAATCAAGCATGTCTGTGTGTTTGTTAAAATGCCTAAGTGAATATGCATGTGTTATTTGTGCTTCAAATGCTCTTATCTACTTATTTGGGTGATGTGATTGTGCGTAATCTCATGGCTTTGCTTAGTAGAGTAGGCTTTAGCTTTAAATCCAGCTAATAGGTTACATGCTTTGCTTAGTCGAGTTTAGGTGCTAGTCCTTGGCTTTAAATCCAGCCAAGCGGATAAGTTAACCTAGACTAGAGTATCCCTCATCCACGTTAGTGTTGGTTAATTGAGCCTTAATGTCACGTAGTGTTTAGATGCTAGTCCTTGGCTTTAAACCCAGCCAAGAGGATAAGTTCTACACACGAATTGCGTAGGCTAGGAGGGATTGGCCCTTAGCTTTAAATCCAGCTAATGGGTTAAACCACTAGTATTGGTTAGGAGAACCCCCGATCAACACAACGGCAATAGAAGTCTCGAGCCATAGATAGACTTCATCCGTTCTCATAGCCCAAGTCTAGTTGCAATGCAATCGCCCTAGGTCCCCCTTCTTCTTTATTAGTGTCTCCTTCCTTAGTTTGGCTCCCTTAAGTTCCTCCATAGATTAGTTTATTTTCTTTTTTTTCCGAGTTCCCTTCCATCTCAAAGTAAGTACACACACGCACGTAGCTAGTTTAAGGCACCCCAGTACACAGAAACTAAACTAAGGTAGCCTCCCTGTGGATTCGACCCCGCACTTGCACACACTGTACTGCACACGTCCCGCGCACTTGCGGGCTATTAAGGCTTGTGCTCAAATAGCGATATCAATCATGCTCTTTTAGATTTAGGGTCTAGCATAAATCTGATTCCCTATTCATTCTACCAGTGTCTAGGTCTGGGAGAGTTATTTACCACGTACGTCACTCTGCGGTTAGCTGATAGACCTGAGTGGAGACCGCGTGGTATAGTAGAGAATGTCATGGTTTAGGTTAGAGAGGTTATGTATCTAGTTGATTTCATTATCTTAGATATGGATTCTGGCCATGACACTAAGCACTCTACACCTGTTCTATTAGGACGCCCCTTCTTAGCTATAGCTGATACAATCATCTATTATATGTCGGGGTTACTAGAGATTAAGTTTGGGAATCTGAAAGCCACTATGAGAGTCACGGAGTCAGTGAATACAACGAGTATAGGTATGGATGATAAGGAAGAGTGTTTTGCTATTGATGTTATAGATCTATGTATAGAGGAGCATGCCTGTGAGATGTTATTGGTCGAGGATGAGTTAGCTAAGCTTAAGGCCGTTTTGGAGCAATTTGATTCTGAGTCATTTGTTAGCAAATATGTAGCTTCCACGTCTGCTTCTGTTGACTCTAGGCCTGAGCAATTGATTGAGCTTAATCAGTCTGAGGCTTTTCCTTTAAAAGTTTCTAGTGATCCCTTTACGGTTAAGTCTCCCCCATCTTTGGAGCTTAAACCCTTCCATGAGCACTTGAAGTATGCATTCTTAAGACTTTATGAGACCTTTCCTGTGATCATAGCTTCTGATTTGTCTAGTGAGAATGAGAAGCGTCTTTTAGAAGTCCTTAGAAGTCATAAGGAGGCCATAAGGTGGACAATTGGTGATTTAAAAGGTGTAGACCCTTCGGTTTGTATGGGATGACCGAACTTATGAACATTAAGTTAAGCGCCACCGCTTATTTGAATTGAAAATTATCTAGATATGTTCCAATTTGAATAATTCAATCACTGTTTTGTTTGGCTTCTTAAATTCGATAGTGAACTCTATCAATGGGATAGTCGAACCTACCATTTAAGTTTAGTGAATACCCATTCCTTATGTTCATTCGCCATAACATTCTTGATTTAAGCCCTCCGATGGGGTAGTGACTTTAATCAATGTTGAGTGAAGCGATCTTTAGTGAAGAATTCCACCGATAGGATGGCCAAACTCACTAACACCCTTTTTGAATAAACATTTTAAATTCACCTTGCTAAATCTTGATAAAGTGTCACCCTCCGATGGGAAAGCTAATGACATTTACCATTAGCGCGAATCAGATATGGAAAGCGGTGGGGTATTTCCAGTCCCCTCTCCCACTCAATATTTTAACATAAGGGTTTTCTCTATTTTTGGTATTCTCTCTTTTTATTTTAGATCTAAACACACTTTGGATTTGCGAAACACTTTGGTTTTTGTGAATCCCCTTTGTATTACTAAAACATTGCAATACTATAATAGATTACTTACCTAAATCTGGGTGTATGGACCCTTAGGTTGTCATATTTTAAATCTCAAGTTAAGTTTTTCATTTTTGTCATGAGATTGCTTGGCATCTTTAGACATAATTGCTTACAGTTATCTTGTCTAAGCCAATCTCTTTTAAATGAACTTAACTATCTCTGAGAAATTAACACATAGCATTGGCCAATTTTAAAAACCTAATGAGTGGGCATATTTCTAGGTGGTAATCATGTTTATGCTTATGCAAATATGTTAAAACATATGTCAATGCATTACAAACATCCACCAAAATACGTTAAAAATCCCTCTTTGATGGCTCCCTACAATCTTCAACAAAATAGCACACTAAATAGCTTTTTCTGCCTCAGCCTGTCATCCGTAAGTAGGAGCCAGTCGACCGGCAAGCTCACCTGACAGAGGGTTCCTCCACGCTGTTTTCTTGTTTTTCTCCTTGGTCTTTAAAGATTACAATAATACACTTTGCTATTGCTAATACAAGCTTCATAAAGAAATATTACAAGGATATCAAAATATCCTATGCTTCTTTTAAATGAAACTACAAGCAATAATCATAAATATTTATACATGAAATCACCTATGGCCAAGCTTTGTTGACTGTACACGAAAATCTATCATGCATACATACGAACCATCAACAGGATTTTCTATTACCTGCACATACAAGCATAAAACCACAAGTATATGCAATACAAGATTTCCTAATCTTGCCACTCACAAGATGACTAATATATTTATGCAAATACAATATTCTTGCATAGTTTAAGAATGTTGTGTGTGAGCCTAAGCTGATACCAATTATAGGATCGATAATATTACATGTGGTCTATCCTAGTCCATATTTTCAAAAATACTACCAAGAAAACATGCTAGGAAAATAAAATAACCCCATAACACACATAAGAACATGCTTAAGAACATATAGACCATAACTAGTATTTGCAAAATATGTAAAGCTAACCTCTTGAAGCATGGGGCCTTTGATGAAGCTAAAACCGTCACGAGCTTTGTTCCCATTCACGAACAAGGCCACCAAAAAGATTTTACTATAAGGGTGTCGCAATATGCAACTCCCTAGTCTTCTTCCCTATGGTTAAAGAGACTTTTCTTGAGAGAATAGCCTTTTGTGTGGGAAGAAGCAAAGTAATATGCTCTTGAAAATCTAGAGCAAAAAAACCACACAATAAGTGTGTTCTATGTGTTGTAGTATTCTCTTGCCAAAATGGAAGAGATCAACTACAAAATTTTGGATGCTAGAAATGGTTTAAGGTCTTGCCTATTTATAAAAAAGTTTGGCACCTAAACCTTGTAAACTTTCCACGTGGGAAACTTTTTCCTAGTAGTAAATGTTTGCCATATGTCATGGAAGTTATTTGTACAATTTGAATTTTTTTTATAGTAACTTTCTAGCACGTCTTGGAAGATTAGGCCAAGCCCACAATCCAAGCCCAACACATAGTCTATAATCCATGTGAAGGCCCAAGCCCAATAAGAAATCATCCAAGCCCGATTAGGTTATCTTGGACTCTAAAAAAAGCCCAAACCCAATTTCAAGTTTTGGCCCAATAAGGCTATTACCACAATATGGAATTTGCTCGTTCAAGATTACTCTCTCAAAGTCATTTCAACTAAGGGAAGGGACCAAGAAGACACAATTAACCTTGGCTTCCAAAAATAATAAAAAATGTCATTGCGCAATCTAGGCGACATAATAATAATTATTTTTAATTTCGATCTATTCCACCATAAGATCAAAGTTGCATTCCAAGAATAATTGCTATTACCCAAAAGCTTGTCACAAAAGAATGTAAACTTTGTCTTTGACCTACTAAATAACCGACCATAATGCCCCTCTATGTATACCCATAGCTAAGACCGGTCCTTTGGCCTGTGTACTATCACCTCCTTAGCTATATCTTTTTTTTGTTGGGTTTTTTGTCCTATTGCCAACCATCCTTGGTCATGGAATCTATTGATCTCGGGAGTGACCCTTAAGCCATATGACCGATACACCTATAAAGGTAGTATCACTAGATCTAGATTCGGATGATAAATATGGACAATCCCAAAGAAGGCACATAAATTCCATACTGCATATGCATGTTCCAATTAATTAAAACTTAGCACTCAATGCAAAAGGCTATTGATCCTAATAAAGTAAGATCTCACCCACAGTGAATCAAAGTACCAAATCCTAACTTTATTAATTCATCTGCATATGCTCAAGATTAAGAGCAATGATCATTTAGTAGTAGTGAGTATCTTGTTTTCTTTCTTTGATAGTACGTCTTTAGAAAACATACTCACAATGGTCCTGTCAAATATGTGACACACGTACTATTGAGACAAATCCAGAAAGTCTTCCAATGACCTAGGTAGATCACCCTCAACGAGATGACTTGCTCAATATAACCTTATCTCGGTAGAGTGTCCAGCACTACCATTCAGTTACGAACTCAATTTATGACGTGACTAAATCTAGACTTGGACCTACTGTGTGTCCAGCCTCACTGCGCATTCAAGTCATTAGTTCAAGTCAAGGGACCTTTATACATACATCAATAAAACATACTAGAGATAATATGTAAGGAACTCATAATGCCATTTAACAAAATGATTGTACATTGTTTAACATCCAAAATGTTATATACAAGTGAGCTTTAGGGCATACTAATCCTAACATGCATTACTACATAGGCTGAGTTTCAATCTAAGTTCTTTCAAAAATTTTATCCTATGGCCAAGACGGCCGACCTTAGGACCGCCATTATGACTTTCTCCCAACATAATCTAGAATCCTTTCATGAGGCTTCGAAAAGATTCAAAAACCTTCTTAGATAATGTCCGCACCACGGGTACGGCAATCATGACCGATTGCAATATTTCTTTTGAGATTTAAATGAACAAAATAGGATGATGGTCAATACCAACTCCGGTGGTGGCTTCTATCTTTTGAGACCAACTGAGGCATGGGAGAAAATGGAGTTGATGGCAGAAAATTCTTTTCAAAATTTTGCTATGGAAAGGTCTAATCGGGGAAGTAATAGGAAAAGTGTTAATGAGCTTGGAGTTTTTTTAGATTTACCCACTAAGGTAGAGGCTTTAACGAATAAGCTAGATCAGTTCATTTCTTTATCTCTTTCATCTCATGGTCATAAGACTAGTTCCATAGGTTCTTCCTCCATCCCTTTAGTTGCTCAGGTTTGTGCATTGTGTTCCGAGTCATGTCATGAGACCATAGCTTGCCCTTTAGCATCCCAATTTCCCGAATTCATGAGAGAGCAAGTGTATGCCACCTAAGGTTATTCTCGTGAGTATAATCCATACTCGAACACATACAATCCGGGTTAAAGGGACAACCCAAAATTTTCTCAGAGACAAGGTCAACACGAGTATAGTTCACTTTCTCAAGCTCCACCCCAGCAGCGACCCCATCCTCAATATCCCCTAGGTTTCTATTATCTTAATTAGCCTCATCTCACTAGTGCTCCTTAACCCTAGGCTTTACTTGCTCCTTCTAGTAGCTAGGCTCCTAGCAATGCTGAGATAAAGTTAATGCAGTTTATTCAGAATTAGTAGCAGGCATTAGTTAGTCAGCAGCAGGAGTTAGCTGATAGTAGGCAATAAATGGCTAGCTATAGGCAGCAGATGGCTAGCTATAGGCAGCAGATGGCTAGCTATAGGCAGCAGATGGCTAGGTTTGAGACATAGTAAGGATAGATTGCCATACAGTTGAGTGCTAGAGATCTCGGGAAATTGCCTTCTCTGCCGGAAGTGAACCCTAAAGTCCAATCCTATTCCTCTACTGACATCACTTATCCCCCTCAGGCCTAGGCTAAGGTGGTCACCACTCTTAGAAGCGGTAAAATAGTGGATAATAAGGTAGGAGTTGACTTTGCACTACCTACACCTAGTGGTTCTTTCGAGTCTAGGGAGCCACATAGTAGCCATGTTGAGAGGGATTCTAGAGAAGGTCTTGTTGAGAGAGTTAAGCCAACTAGAGACCATGGATAGAATAGTACTTCTCGCCTTCTTCGGGAGGGGAAAGGAGCCTATTAATGATTCCTATGCGTCTAGAGATGTTGCACCTAGAGTTCCTTTCCCATCCACATTAAAGAGACCTATACCTAGTGAGGATTCTGGGTTTTTCAAGATCTTAGAGCATCTTAAGAACCTTAAGGTCAATCTTTCTTTGATAGATGCGATTCTTTCCATTCCCTCTTATTCTAAGTTCTTAAGGATCTTTGTACAAGGAAATGAAGGCCATCGAACATTCCTAAGAAGGTGAGGCTTACGGAGAAGGTGAGTAGTATTTGTACTTCGGGCCTTTCGGCCAAAATAAGTGACCCCGGAGCTTTCACCATTCCTTGTAGGATCCGTGAGACCTAGATTGATCACGCCTTGCTAGATTTAGGGTCTAGTGTGAATCTCATTCCTACTCTGTTTATCAGCAGCTAGGTCTAAGTGAGTTGTCCCCTACACATATTACTTTTCAGCTAGCTGATAGGTCTGAGCGTAGACCTAGGGGTGTGATAGAGGACGTTATGGTCCAGGTAGGTAAGTTTGTGTACCCTGTTGACTTCATAGTGTTAGATATGGATTCGAGAAATGACTCTAGACATTCTGCACCCGTTCTTCTAGGTCGCCCATTCTTTGCCACCGCAAATGCCATTATCCATTGTAGGTCAGGGTTATTAAAGATAAAATTTAGGAATTTGAGGTCCACTATGAAGGTTGCCAAGACGGTGAATAGAGCTAGTATAGGAAAAAGGGATGGAGAATTGTGCTTTAGGGTTGATGTGATTGATTCTTGTGTCGAGGACTTTGTAGAGAGAACTACGATCGATAAAGAAGATTTGAGAAAATTTGATGAATTATTGTCTAGCTTTGATTTGGAGATCTTAGAGCAGAAATTTGTTGCTTCTACTTCCTTGATTGAGAGTTCTTTGATTAAAAAGTCACTTGAGGTTAACCCTTCTAGTCTTGATTTTAGTGATGTTCCCTTTGATGATATTGAGGTTTAGTTCCCCTTCGTTGAGCCTAGTCCTTCTTTAGAGCTCAAACCACTTCCCGACCACTTGAAGTATGCATTCCTAGGCCCTAGCGAGACCCTTCCGGTTATCATAGCTTTCGATCTTTCTAGTGAGCATGACGAGCATCTCTTAGAGGTTCTTAGGAAACACAGGAAGGCTATAGGGTGGAAAATTGATGATTTAAGAGGTATACACCCTTCGATTTGCATGCATCGTATTCACCTTGAGGATAGAGCCATTCCTTCAAGGGAAATACAAAGGAAGCTAAACCCACACATGAGCGAAGTAGTTAAGAAAGAGATCATTAAGCTTTTAGACGCATGCATCATTTATCCGATCTCTAATAGTGAGCGGGTTAGCTCGGTCCAAGTTGCCCCTAAGAAGTCCAGGATCACGGTTGTTGAGAATGAGATAAGAGAGCTTATCTTTACACGTACTCGCATGGGGTGGAGAGTTTTTATTGATTATAGGAAGCTTAACTCCAAAAATAGGAAGGATTATTTCCCATTGCCTTTTCTAGACTAGAGCTTAGATAGAGTAGCTGGCCATAACCACTATTGTTTTCTAGATGGTTATTTAGGTTATAATCAGATCCCTGTGTTTCCCGAGGACTAGGAGGAGACTACCTTTACTTGTTCCTATGGCACTTTTGCTTATAGGAGGATGTCCTTCGGTCTATGTAATGCCCCAGCGACTTTTTAGAGGTGTATGATAGCCATTTTCAGTGACATCATTGAGAGGCATTTAGAAATATTTATGGATGATTTCTTATTCTTTGGTGATAGTTTTGATGAGTGTTTCAGTCACCTCTCTTTAGTCTTAGATCGATGTGTGGAGAAGAATTTGGTGTTAAGTTGGGAGAAATCCCACTTCATAGTGCAACAAGGGATAGTGTTGGGTCATATAGTTCATCTAGTGGTATTCAAGTTGACCCGGCTAAGGTAGAATTAATTGAGAAGTTACCTATTCCTAAGTGTGTCAAAGATGTTAGATCTTTTCTAGGACATGCAGGATTCTACCATAGATTCATTAAAAATTTTAGCCACATTGCACGTCCCTTGTCTAGGCTCCTAGCACAAGATGTCTCTTTTGACTTTGATGATGAGTATGTTAGGGCTTTCAATAGGCTTAAATCCTGATTGGCTACATCCCCGATTATCTAGCCGCCTGACTACAATATTCCATTTGAGGTTATGTGTGGCGCATCTGATTATGCAATAGAAGCTGTTTTAGGTCAACGGCGAGATAAGTTGCCTTATGTAGTATATTGTGCTAGTAAGACTCTTGATGAAGCCTAAAAGAACAATACCACCACCCAAAAAGAGCTTCTAGCAGTAGTCTTCTCCTTTAACAAATTTAGATCGTCTATCCTGGGGTCCAAAGTGATTGTCTACACCGATCATGCAGTATTGAGGTATTTGTTAGCTAAGAAAGAATCTAAGCCCTGCTTGATTAAGTGGTTGCTCCTTCTTCAAGAATTTGATGTTGAGATCCGGGATAAAAAAAGGTAGAGAAAATTTAGTTGCGGATCATCTTTTTTGTCTTGCTAGCGAGTCTTCTAGTAATCCATCCCCTTTTCGTGATTCATTTCCTGATGAGCAATTATTTGCTGTTTCTCATCACATACCTTGGTTTGCTTACATAATTAACTATCTTGCCACAGGGCAATTTCCCTCCCATTAGGAGAAGAGAGAGAGTGGGAGAGAGAGAGAGAGAGAGAGAGATAGGTTCCTGGCACAAGTTAGACATTTCTTTTGGGAGGATCCCTATCTTTTCAAAGTGTGTACAGATCAAATTAGTCATCGGTGTGTGCCCAAGGATGAGATTGAGGGCGTGTTGAGTATGTGTCACGATAAGGGGTGTCAAGGTCATTTTAGTGGGTAGAAGACCGCCGTAAAAGTCTTGCAATGTGGATTATTTTGGCCCACCTCTTTAGGGATGCTCAAGAGTATTGCAAAAAGTGTTGTAGATGTCAATAATCCGAGTCTATCTCTAGGAGAAACATGATGCCTTTATCCCCTATTCTTCCATGTGAGTTATTTAATGTTTGGGGTATAGATTTCATGGTTCCATTTCCACCTTTCTTTAGGCATCAATACATTTTAGTGGTTGTTGATTATGTGTCCAAATGGGTTGAGGCTATTCCCACACGCACTAATGACCATAGGATAGTGGTTAAGTTCATTAAGGAGAACATTTTCTCTAGATTTGGATTCCCTAGGGTCTTGATTAGTGGTGGGGGTTTGCATTTTCGCCATAGGACTTTAAAGCCCTTTTTGAGAAAATATTCGATCACCTAGAAGGTAGCTACTCCTTATCACCCGCAAACTAGTGGACAAGTAGAGGTGTTCAATAAGGAGATCAAGCACATTTTAGAGAACACGGTTAGGCCTGATAGGAGAGATTGGTCTATTAGGCTAAATGATGCTTTGTGGGCCTACCGTACCGCCTTTAAGACTCCCACTAGTATGTCTCCGTATATATTGGTTTATAGGAAAGCTTGTCACTTGCCAGTAGAACTAGAGCATAGGGCTTATTGGGCAATTAAGGCCCTAAATTTTGATTTGGCAAGAGCGGGTGAGAAAAGGAAGCTAGACCTAGCGGAACTGGAAGAGCTAAGATTTAAGGTGTATGAGAACGCCAAGCTTTATAAAGATAGGATGAAGAAAATTCATGATAAACACATTATTAAGAAATCATTCTCTCCTTTCGATAAAGTTTGGTTGTTTAACTCATGATTGAAACTCTTTCTAGGTAAGCTCAAGACAAGATGGGATGGTCCGTATGAAGTGTTGGTTGCCTACCCTTCCGGAGAGATCAAGATCAAGGACTTAAAGGATGGCCGAGAGTTAACGATGAATGGGCAATGCCTGAAGCATGCATATAATCCGAACATGGCTCATGTGGAGGTTTTAATGCTCCAGGATCCTATCTATGAAGGATGAAGTGAATTGGTGATTGCCTGGCTGACGGCGTGATGGTTAGCGCTACTAAGAGGCAACCTAGGTTCAATTTTGCAATTTTGCATTTGTTTCACATTCTTTCCTTTTTGTTTTCTTTCTTTTTCTTTCAACCACGTCAAAGTTTTGAATTCTGATCCTTTGTCCTATAAGATATACCATTGCTTATTATTGCACATACCGATGCAAGCATGCATAGGCAATGCTACTAATCTTGTTTTCTTTGTGAGTGTTTGTGAATTATAAGTCACAGGGTTAGTAGGATGATGATTTATCATTCGCATGGAGAGCTTTGAAGAAAATGCAAGGTTGTACCTATCCTTTCTCCACTTGCTCCCCATGATTTTACCCTATCCCCACCACCCTTACTTGCTTTGTAATGCTAATTTGTTTGTTTATGTGTTTTGCTCTAATTGCTTGAGGACAAGCAAAGTTTAGGTTTGGGGTTGTGTGAGTTTGGTTTTCTTGTTATATATCTTTCTTAAGGTAGATTGCATTGCATTATGTGCTTAAAAAATAGTGAAATTTTTCAAATTTTGATGCATATAGAATTGTTTATTTATTGGTTGATCATTGTACTGGTTATTATGATTGACTCTATTGATTTGTGAATATGAGATGCATTATGGGGAAATGAATAGAGTGGTTTAAAAACTAAGTCTTGAAGGGAATGCCCTTGAAAGTTGTGAGGAGTAAGGACCTTTAAGAATGACCCTTGTAGTCACCCCATAACTTTGTACGAAAGAGTGTTGAAAGAAAGGGTTGTTGATGTGAATGTCTCTTCCTTGATTGGTTCTTTTTTATCTGCCAAAGCCTTTCCTTTTCTTTTCTTTTTTTGTGAATACAATGCAAAGCATGAAAGAAACCTTTCCTTTTCTTTTCTTTTCTTTTTTTGTGAATACAATGCAAAGCATGAAAGATCCGAAAGAATTGAAAAAGGCAAAAACGTGCAAAAATATATTAAAAAATGTGAAAAAGAGAAAAAAAAAAGCCAATGGCACCAAAAAGTTTTGTGAATAAGTGCATAAGTAACACAATATCAACTTAGCACATGCTATCATCTTTGTAGATATGTGAATAAGGCTTTTATAAGCTATTATATTTGTATATTCTCTTATCTTGTCTTTGAGGCTTTGTGCATATTGAGAAGGCTATGTTAGTTGAGAAGGCACAAAATATCAACATCCCGAGTGCGTGAGTTAGAATCCTAGGTTTGTGGTGGTTTGGCTACTTGGGAAATTCCCATGAGGAACGAGTCCCCTTATGAGTAGAGAGAAGATCCAAAGAGGCTTAGGGATCTCTTCACAATAGGAATACCCCCTTCATGCTTCGTAGACTAACCTTGATAGCGAGTCAACCTCTTAGATAACCCTTTGTATCAACTTTAGAAATAAAACTTAAGATTGGGCTTTCTTGGGAACAAGCAAGGAGAAGGTTTGGGGGTGTTGATGAGTTGTGTTTTTGTGTGCATTTATGTTGTTAATTACCTATGTTTAAGAGGTATCTTGAGCTTTAAAAGATGCATTAGTATAGCACATATACTACAGTTAGGCTTAAGCATAAGTAAATGTACATAGTTGAGTTTCTAAGTCAAATGCTATACTAAATGCTTGATTTTGTGCCTTAGGTGAGCTATAAGGTAGAAATGAATCTTGAACGAGAATGACGATGAAGATAGAAGAGGTACGGGTCGTGTGATGAAGGCCGAGAGCAAAAAAAAAGACAATAGAAGGCCAATCGGAGGAGCCGATTGACCTAGAAAAATTACCGGTCTATCGGCCACTCCATAAAGGACCTCATTTTTAGCCGGTCAACCCCCTCTAGAAATAGGTTGACCGGCCAGTCCAGACAGCATCACTTGAAAAGCTAGAAGAGTTAAGAAAAGAGCTGGTCGACCGGCTGTGCGCGGCAAATGATATAAAATCTCGATTTTCAACTTTTAAAAGGAGAATTTTACAGACCCACGCACGCACCTTTTTCTCATACACAAAACCTTATTCTCTCCTACCTCAGATTCACACACTAACACATACACCCACTTGAAATTAAGCTGATTTTGGAGGATTCAAACACTACTTGGTGAAGATCTACTGAAGTTTGTGAAGAGACAAGAGAGGATGAAAGGGGAGATTTCTATAACCTCTTTCATTCTTATTTACTTTATGGTTGAGTACATGATTTAGGGTACCTAACTTGTGTAATGGGATGATATATCTACTCTTTGTTGTGGGATTTATTAGCATATATAAATACATACTTGTTCTTATATTTTTAGAAGTTTTATATTAATTCATGTCCATGTGTTTGATGTAATGCTTAAATGAGTTGTATGTATATAGATTGGGTTGTATTTGCTATAGAACACTTTTAATCCTCAGATTATGCATGTCTATGTGTGTGATTATAGATATTAAGAAGTGGGTTAATTCTATTCATGTCTATGTGAGTATGAGATATGTCTTATAGTGAATACATGCTCAATCAATGCTACATGTTGATACTTGAATGCTTTCAATGGTGAAAATCAAACCTGCTAGTGTTTGTATTGTGGATAAGACGTCATATTCACAACGTATTGCCTTAAAACATGTAGGACTGCACTTACTAGGTAGTAGTCCACTTTAGTGTCCCTAGAATGATGGTACATAAGTTAGGACTAGTTTAGGTCGAGTCCCCTTTAGCTTTAA
Source organism: Cordia subcordata (assembly GCA_028554755.1). Classification (NCBI taxonomy): domain Eukaryota; kingdom Viridiplantae; phylum Streptophyta; class Magnoliopsida; order Boraginales; family Cordiaceae; genus Cordia; species Cordia subcordata. The sequence continues at coordinate 5,479,347 of JAPTOF010000009.1, forward strand.
ATCCAGCTAATAAGAGTCTGGATAGGCTTAGTCGACCCTAAGAACCCTAGGGTTTAGCTTTAAATCTAGCTAATGGTTTAGGAACCAAGGCAGGATTGTTCTAAGGCACCTAGGTAGCTTTCTAGTCCCTCCTATGGCCTTAGGTACATGAGGACCACGCCGTAGCTCTAAGAGTGCATGCTTAGGGACGGACCTGCACCGAGTCCTAGGGTGTAATTAGGACACTAGTTAGTTACTTAGTTTTAGAAGCTTTATGTAGAAAGCCAATCCCCAAATCCCATAGCATAAAGGCGCTAAATCACCCATTCACAAGTATAGGTAACCTGATCACCTTTCCCTTATTTCAATCCCCTAAATTAGCTTAGTTCTTTCCTTCTTTTCCTTAGTGCATTTGTAGTGTAGTCTTTCATCTTTCTCCCTTACCTCCCAAAAATCCAAAAAGTACAAAAATATGTTAATTTTGGTCTTCTTTTTAAGCTTCTTTTAGAGTACACTAGCACAGAATTCCTTCCACAAATTCACACCTTCTGGTGGTTCGACACCCGTATTCGTACACACTATTCTCCACGATTAGTACGCTTATGGGTCTTTTAGGGCTTTCACTCAAAAGACACACCACTGTGAAATAATAGTTTTCCCATTGTTGAGATTAAGGCATCTATAGCCTTTATGTAGTGGGCTATAACCAAGGAATAAGTAAGGAGTACTTTTAAACTAGAGCTTGTTGTGACCAAAAGTACTCAAACAAGGAAAACACAATGCTCCAAACACTCACGTGAAAGTATAATCTAGCAGAGACCCATATAGCAATTCATATGGAGATTTAAAAGAGAGCACTGAAGAGGGCATGCAATTAATAAGATATACCGCAGTAGAAAAAGCATCATTCCAGAAAGTAGCTGGCAAATTGCTGTGAGCAAGCATGGTCAAACCTGTTCAACAATATGACGATGTTTGTGTTCGGCAACACCATTTTACTGAGGTGTTCCTGGGCAAGAAAGGCAATGAATAATCCCATGTTTCTGAAGAAAAGAGTGCATTGTATGATTTAAAAACTCTCTACCTGAATCACTTTGCAAATACTTAGTTTTAGCTTGACACAAGTTTTGAACCATATTAACAAATGTTGGAAAAATAGCAGTCACATCACTTTTTCATATCAAGGGATAATACCAAGTATAACGAGAGTAATCATCAATTAAACCAAGTAATATCAAAAACCATCTGTGGAAGTAGTAGGAGCAGGTCCCCATACATCACAGTGACAATATTCAATAAAACTTTAGACCGTTCTTCATGAGAATCAAACGGCAAACGGTGACTCTTTCCCACTTGACAACTATTACAAAAATTATTTGAACTAGCAGACGGTAAAATAGAGAGAACTTTTGCAAACGAGACATAATCCTGGAAGACGGATGCCCTAATCTGGCATGCCAAACCTCGGCAGATACTTTATTCGCAATGAAAGCTGTTGGTGATCTGGAATAAAAAGAGTACAGACCCTCCTTAATCTGTCCCTGATGTAGCAACTAGTTTGTTTTCAAGTCCTTAATATAATAAGTAGAAGGAGTGAAAATAAAGACATAGCTATGTTCCTTTGTGATTGGGAAACTAGAGCAACGTTTTAGTAAGATGAGGAACCAAACAGGCAGTCAAATAAATTGTATCGCCATTAGAAAGAGTTAAAGGAATATGACCCACATGAGAAATAAACAAATTAGAGCCATTTCCAATCATGACTTGAGTTAGGCCAGAATAGGACTCCTTACCAATCATCTAGTTGTCATCAGGTACCATGTGATTTTTGGCGCCAGTGTCAATGAACCACTAAGAGTTAACAAGGGACTGAACCTGTAGAGCACTAAAGGCTTTGGTAGTTTGATTAATTACCTCATTAGGCGCCCAACATTGATCAGCTTTGTGGTATGGATAACCACATCTATAACACACCACAGCATGGGATTCCCCGGGAGCATTTTGCTGGGGAGAATTTTGAGCATGACCTTTTCGGCCCCTGGTTGAATCACGACCACCCCTCGTAAAGAAAGAATGATGCCTGCCTCTGCTAGAACACCCTTGAGTAAAAGGCCTAGTTGAATTGGTGGATTGGTTTTGTGGAGCAGGAGACCTATGTAACGGGGGTGTAGCGGCAGACATAGCAACTGATTTCTCAACCATAGACATAGAAGAAATCAGTCAAAGTTCAAAATCAAGCAACAATCCACATACCTTAGCAAATGCCAAGCATGCGCATGAGAATTTATCTCAGCCACTATCGGATCAAACTTAGACCCGAGACCTTTTAATGTCTAGAGAATGAGATCGTCTTCATCTATGGCTGTGCCAGCACTTGCTAAGGCCAAAGATAGACACTTGGCATGTTGAATGTATACATGAACAGACTGAGAACCTTTGTGTAAGGACTAAAGCTCCACTTTGATTTACCGTATACATGCCCTGGACTAAGAACCATAGAGAGTCTCGAAGGTGACCCAGACATCTCGAGTTGTTGTTTTATCAACAACCTGGGCAAGAACAGAGTCTAAAAAAGAGACAAGTAACCATCCCAATACCATTTGATCAAGTTGAACCCATTTAGCAACCTCAAATTCTGGAGCAGTTGGCTGCTGAAGGGTGCCATCTACGATTCTAAGAAGACCATGAGAACAAAGAACTGGATATATTTGAATTTTCCAGAGCAAAAGGTTAGCGCTGCCAAGCTTAATAGAGAGTTCTTGAGGAATATTTGAGATCGTAGAGAGATTTGGAATAGTAGGTGGACATGGGGTAACATCAGATGTGGAAGTAGAGTCTCCCATAAGGAATATGTGGGAGATGGTTGGAGAATAGAATTGTGGAAAAAGCCTGGACTAGCTAATACCTTGTAAAGGTTAAGAAACCCCCGTAATACCATCGGGGAAAATTCTATTATTTATAACATGTGATACAGCAAAAGTTTACAAAGAACTCTATCTCATGTAGGAGTACACAATGATTATCATTACACAACTATGCTATAGCTAAGGATAAATACAAACACAACTATACTATAGCTAAGGATAAACACAAAGTGATAAACATACACAGGATATGATTATCTAATTATTCATCAATATTCACAACGTTTCACCGACATGTTCCCACTAGTAAACAGCACATTTAAACCTATACTGTCAAGATGCAAAAAGCCTTCTCTATATCCACACACCCTCTTCATAGCAACACATACCCTCACACACACGGCAACACAGCCAACAAGTAAGCAAGATGCACAGCATTTCAAAGTACAATGTATAACACCTAAACATATCATATCTAAGATTTTCGCAATTGATAAAACACACTACTCTTGAGCTCATCAAGCTAAAGAGGAATGCTGTCAATGGTAGAGCGGTAGTTGATGTCATAGGCCAAGAGCTTGCCAAACACATTACGATAGTAAGTGAAGCCAATGGCACAGAAAAGTTCCTGGCTGATGGTGTTCCAAATCTGAGCCTTGACTTGTTTGCCGTCAATAGGGAGAGTTTAAGCCTAAAACTTGACACAAATGGTGGCCTTGGAATGCGAGTTGAACTCATCACTAGCCGATCAAAGAAAAAGTTACTTAAGAAGTTTCACGAGCTAAAAAATATTTAGATTGCAAACTTTTGTATGGTCTCCTATGGAGATCTCACTCTTTGTGTGTGCAAAGAAAATAGAAAAAGAGAAGGATGAGGAGAGAAAAAGAGAAGAAAGAAGAGAAAGGAAAGAGAAGCTGATAAACTATTCTGTTTCTTTTCAGTTTTAGAGCACATGTAACACACTCAAAATAGGATTTACAGAGTTAAGTGGATGTATGATATGTAGGGTGTATGGAATAATTTGTGCCTAAGTTAGGACTCTTTTTCTTTTAAATATTTTATTTAGCTTCTGTAGGTGTATAATTTCTATTCAAGTATATGCAGTAGCCTATGAGGTTTCACTCTTTTCCAAAATACATACTAATTTTCTTTAATTGTATGATTAAATATATTTTTGCTATATTTTATATTTTGTTATACCAGTAGTTGACTGGACATCTGGGGGTAAAGCACTATTTTAGTGCGAGCTGCGAATCTGATATAGATAATTAAAAGAAGAAAATAGGTTTTATTTTATTATATATTAAAGATAAAACCGTACTATACCTTCTTTCAAGCATCGAAGACAAAAATGTATTATACTTTTCTTCTTTTTTCAAATAGAAAGCTCATCATGACGTGCATCTACCATGACTTTATAAAAACGAGTAAATCAATTTTTACATAGAACCAATAAATCCTAGAAACTTGAAGTTCAATAAAAATTTTATATTTGTCCAGCTTTCTTATGCCAAGTGCATGTCGAAGAGCTACAACAGGCTTAGGCATAACCACTTGTTTTTGAATACTATCCTTTTTTAAACAATTCACTTGATAAAATTGTCGCTCGACGTGTTGATATAGTATGCAATCATGGAGTGAAAATTGGATACCACTCAAATGGTCGCAAGAAATGCCAATATTTCTCCTTTTGTTCTATAACTGCTTTAATAGATTATGAACTATAGCATTTCTTAGAAATATGATCAATTTTCTATTCATTTTTATTTTGGTATATTAAGAAATAAAAATTTATGAACCTAAGCTAAAATATGAGATAGATAGGTATTATAACATTAATACTTAGAGGATGTTTGGTTTGGCTTTCTTTTCTGGTCAAATCTATTTAAAGCCTAATTTAAGCTAATAGAAGTATTTGTTTTAATTTAAAAAAAGTACTTTTTTTAAGTGACTTTAAGTAAAATATAAAAAGCTCTCCACTCTTAGCTTTTGCTTTCTATGGCTTTAAGCAATTTTTTTTAAAAAAAAGCAAGTTTGAACAAATCATTTACTATCTTATCCTTACATTTTTATCTTTATTACCAAAATATATTTTCTCTTTTATGTTACACTTACCATTTTAAATTTTATTGTCATGTCCTTAATAGTTTTTTTAACAATATAAGTTACTTTTTAACATATTTTAGCCAAACATATAAATATTTATTTTTATAGGTTAAAATGCAATAGACCCCCATGTGGTCTAATATAAGTACACAATACTCCCTTATGGTATCAAAAGTCTCTCATCACACTTCTATGGTCTATCAAAATTGCATTGGCCTTCTCTATCATTAAACAATCTATTATCTTTAATCATAATTTTTTGGTCCAAAATTATCCTTCTCTCTTTTTTTTTATTACATTACCATTCTCCTTTTTTGGAGAATGAACACCCTGCCACACCCCCACCCCCACAACATCATCATCAATATCTAGTTACATTATCATGGGGATCTATTCCTTAATAGAAATCATGTTTACAACCTTATCACTATTTGGATGCTCATGCTCATGTTTCGTTATTTTTTTAGTTATTAAAATATATGGTATATTTATTTTATAGTAATAGATTAATACATAAATTGTTTATAGTTTAGTTGGGTAAAGTATTTGTTGTTTTAATTTAAAATTGAGAGTTATCTTTTTAGTAGCATTTCTTTTGTAAGAAAAAGAAGAAGGGCAATTTAACAAAAAAGAGAGGGGTAGTTTTTGAAAAAAAAAATTATTATTAAAGATAACGGACTTTTTAATGGCAGGGGGTTTGATGGACTTTTGATGCACCATAGGGGTGTGACGAGAGACTTTGATACCACAAGAGGGCATTGTACACTTATAATAGACTATAGGGGGATGTGGTGCCATTTTTATAACTACAACTTTTATTTAAAACGTAACTACTTAAAGTCGAATATTAAATAAAGTCACTTAAAACAAAAGTATTTTAAGTAGCTTTTCAAAAAGCCAATCTAAACACTCTCTTAGACTTCATGGTTTAGTAGGGTTCAAGGAGTAGTTCAAGTAGTTGAAACTATTTTCTGTAGGAGTGATGTCCTATATTCAAATCTCATAGGGAGCAAGGGGTTGAGTTTGGGGTGGGGGTTTCCCCCAAAAAAAAAAAAATTGACGTCATGGTTTAGTAACCATGAGAAAATTAGTTAATGTACTGGTACTGATCTTATTTATTTAATTATATTATTATTATTATTATTATTATTATTATTATTATTATTGTTATTATTATCATCATCATCATCATCATTATCTATGCGTGTATTCTATTTTGCATATTTATATATAGTTATGCAATCATTTATTATTATTGTTTTTATAGTTATATGCCCCAAAGTTATGAATGACTATTTTTTTGTTTTTGTAACAATTTCATTGCCAAATTTCTATTGCCTGTGGTGATTTTTCTTGCAATGGGGCCTTTAATGCAACTATGGTAGAGCTTTTACTTATTGTTGCTACAACGATCATAGAATACATATGGATTAGCTGGCTTTACAATCAAACACATGATTCAGCAATCTCTACCAATTTACTGGAATTTTTGTATATTTTGCCTCCAAAATGAACATCTTTCCCAAAAAGCCATATGTCAAATATTAGTGTTATTGACTTAGTTTGAATAATTAATCCAAATTTTATTATATAATAATTAAATAAAATCTTATGGATAAGATAAAGATGAGAGTTACTACCTAATAATAGATAATAATAATAAAAAAGAAAGAAAAAGAGATATATTGGAATGCTAAACATTGTAAGTGTATTCTATATTGTCTTTTCTAAGGCAAAACGAAAAAAAAAGTTAATTTTATCATTGTTTTATTTTAATCTTTAGCATTATTATATAGCATCAATTCTAGTAATTTTATCAATTCTTTCTAATTTTTAATTTAGATATTTGCTTTTCATGACCACATTAACCTTAGTACTTATCCTTCTTCCTAATTTTTAAATTAGATGAGTGATTTCTATGATTTGTGAATAGATTTTTGTGAAGTAAAGTTTAAGTAAACGTGAATAGTTGTAAAGAAAAACAATCATTTCAAAGTAATCTTCAGAGCAAGTATGATGAAAAATAATTGTAACGAATTGTTTTGAAGTGTTGTAAATAATTACAAAGAAAAATGATTGTTTTGAGTGGTAAATTTAGAGTAGGAATTGAGAGCAAATCATGAGTAATGTTCTACTCTAATCTTTTTGCTAGGAAAGTCCCTAAGAAAAGTACCCTAAATAGTTTATTAAACTACAAAATATAACAAAAAATTATTTAGAGCATTACAATAAATCATTAAAGCATTATGCAGTACTCCACGTTTATAAAATATCCATACCCAAGTTTCAAACAAAACAAAAAGTGAAAATATAAGTCCACAAGTGAAAAATAACTATAATAATTAACAAGTGAAAAATAACTATAATAATTTACATATTTTTTGAGTATTTGTATTATACATGTGCTAAGCAAGGATTATACTAGTTTATTACTGCTTATAGAGCCCATTTTAATTAAAAGAAAAGAAACAACCTAGTGCAATTCGTTTCCATACATTTTCTTGAATAACTCCAAATAATTCCTAAAATATCATGTGTGAGGTCAAGAAAGTAGAGCAACAATTCAAACTTCTACAACTTAAATGATCCAATAAGTTAAAGTAACACTACTCTTGTGCTGGTTTTAATTATAAGTTGGTCAAATCTATTTATAAGTATAAAAAATAAAAAATATATTTTGGTTATTCTTTTTTATCAGTGGGTAAAAGTACCTATAAACAAGTTAAAAAAAAACAGCACTCTTACTTTTATCCTTTTCCCTTAAAAATATATTTATAAGCATTCTAATGTGACCGAATAAAAAGATTTTCTTGTCCATCCACGTTTTACAATATTAATACATGAAAGTTTCTTTTTAGTTTTTTAACTAACATGGCTATTTTTGGATAACCAATGAAAGTAAATAGGAATCATTACTGATCATCATTAGGAAAAAAAAACTAATATTGTTATTTACAAGCACTCATTTATTATCATGTGTTGTTTCAATTACACTTTATTAATCCACACATAGTTGTTTAAATATTGATTACATAATTTAGTTATGTAGGACTAATATTTGTTTTTTATTTTTAATTTTGGAATTTTCTTTTAAGCTTTTGCAATGGATTTTTTTTTACAATTTTCAAATAATTTTACAAAAATGAACACATAGATCATGATTTATATCAATGAGATTCAAACTTACAGAAGATAATTTTTTTAATTATGAAATATTAAAAATAGATAAATTTTCATGTACTTATAGGTGTATGAATAAAATTCTACATGTAAAATGTCAAAGCTTGGCTGAATTATTAGTAGTAATATTTTCTTCATTTAACAATAAATAATAATTTATTATCTCTAATGAATTAATTAGACCCCTTAAATGCACATTCAATAATTTACAGATGGATATTAATTTTTAGTAATACATTACAGTCTATATTACTTTAATTCTTTTCTCCTTGATTTCTTTTTTCCAAAGTTCTTCCCCCATCTTTTTGGGAAAAAAATTATTACGAATGTTATACACTACAACCGTTTTTATCCAGAATTTTACCTGTCATCTTTTCAATTAAATATTTGACCAATTTTTTTTTCAAATTAAATAAAATGTTTGTTTGCTCGTGCCATACTCTATTTATGTGTGACTTTTAAAATACTCCACATATACATTAAAAAAATAAATATGTCAGTCTCTAAATATGGAATAAGTTTTATTATAAAGGAATGTTATCTGAATTTTATTATCACCCCAGGCATCGCATGGGTATTATACTAATTTATTAAATATGTCAACAGTTCATATGCACATATTATCTAAACACTTTGAAATGTCTTGGTTTTGCGTGTGTTTGCATTAATTGTTCCTATATTTTTAGAGGTGTATTGTGCTATATAAAGTGTGTTAGTGTAGCTTTACATTATATTTGTACATATTAGGATACAATTGTGCATAGTTGAGCTTAAAGAGTAAACACTGCATTAAAGTGCACTTATCTTGTGTTTTAGGTGAGTTTGAGGAATGTTTGGAGCTTGATGAAGATGGAGCTGGGCAAGAATTGAAGAAGATTTTAAGGATGAAAAGTGGAAGAAAAGCAAGATTGGAAGCTTCCAGAAGAAGACAAAAGCATCCGAAAGCAAAATCAAGTGAAAATGAACCCGAAAAGGGTGAAACGTGAAGTATTGGTTGAATGGCTTCAAAGAGGTGGTCGACCCCCTCATTTAGCCGCCACAACCAAAGAGCTACTTCTTCTAGGTAACTGAGTGCTTCTTGGTACCAGTGCACCAATACACTTAAATGGTACTACGTGAAATTTGGCTATAAAAGCCCTTTTTGGCCATTTTATGGAGGAGAAAACACACATACTTCACACCAACTTTACACACATACAAAACCCTAACTCATCCACCTTACACACTTTTTCACACACTTCCCACTTTTATTCAAGCTAGATTGGAGTGATTTAAGATTACTGAAGTAAGGATTTCATCAAGTTTTGTACAAGGATAGCTAGGATGGAAAGGAAGTTTCATAATCTCTCTTTCATCCTATTTTCATTTATGTTTGATTAGACTTGATTAAGGTGATTTAGCTTGTACAATGGGTTGATATAACATCTTATGTTATGGAATTTTCATGGCATATATATATATATATATATATATATATATACTTTGTTCTTCATGCTAATGGCTTTTTCTCAATACATTTCTATGTGTTTATTTATAGATTGTATGAAGTAGGTTTGCTTTGTTCATGTCTATGAGTATAAGCATGCTTTATAGTGAATATACCTCCAATCTTACCTACATGTTGGTAACCAATTGCTAATAATGGTGTAAATCAAGCATGATGATGTTTTGGTAGTGAATAGGTTGACATATTGATAACACCTTAGGATAGAACATGTAGGGTTACGCTTATAGATTTAATCCTGTTATTGTGAACCTTAGAACGACGGTGCACGACTTAAGATTAGCCTAGATCGAGTCCTCTTTAGCTTTAAATCCAACATATAGGAGTCCAAGTGGGTTTAGTCAACCTTAGTAACCCTAGGTCTTAGCTTTAAATTCAACTAATGGTTTAGGAGCTAAGGTAGGTTCATTCAAGTTCACTTTGGCAGCTATTGTAGTTCCTCCTATGGCCCTGGGTCATAAGGACCACGCCAAGCTCTAAGTGTGCATGTTTAGGGGCAGACCCGCACCAAGTCCTAAGGATAGATTACGATACTAGATAGTGACCTAGTTAAAAGCATCCCATAGATAAGCTATTCTCCTTAATCCCATAGCTAAGAGTCGAGAATCGCACCCATTAGCAAGTGAATGTCACCCTAGCCTCTCCGAATTGTTAATTCCCCTTTAGTCTAGTTCATTTCCCTATTTCCTATTCCCATTTCCCATAGTGTAGTTTCTTTCTCTTCCCTTTGAGCTCCTGCTATATCCAAAAAATACCAAAAATGTGTTTAGGATATGTTTTCTTTTAGGCACCATCTAGAACATATGCATAGAATCCCTTCTACATAATAGCTTCCCAATGGTTTGACACCCACATTTGCACATACTATATATCGATCCGTGCGCTTGCTGGTCTTTTAAGGCTTGTGCATTGAAGACACATCACACATCACAAACTATATTATCACTTACTTATAAACATTAAAAGTTGCTTACAAGTATCAATTGCCTATAAGCATACAAAAATTAAGCAAAGCTAATTCGACTTTAAGTCCTCCCCTAGCCAAAGTAGATATAATGAAGCGATTTCATTATATATATTACTAAAGGAGATTTGGGAGACTTTATGGAAGATTGATATACCTCTAAAGATTCAAAATTTTCTATGGAAAGTCTTTCATCATAATTTGGCAACTAAATGTAGCCTGTACAAGTGTAAGTGTGTTGGATCTCCACAATGTGCCATTTTTGAAGAAGAAGAATAATCACTTGAACATGCGCTATTCCTTTTTCTATGGGTTAAAGATTTATGGTTGGCCTCTTCACTCCAAATTATCATCTCCCGTGAAGGCATAAAAAATTTGCTAATTAGTTCTTGAAAACTAAAGATAAAGTTGAAGAGAAAGGAGAAAATTTCATCACTATTGCAGGTCAAATTACAATACTTTGTTGGAAAGCATGGAAAGAAAGTAACAAATTTTGTTTTGAGAATGTTCGACCGAGCTTCCCAGGAGCTATTATTATGAGTCAGAGCCTTGCTCATGAATGGCTTTATGTGGCAAATGTTGAGAAGCCCACCATCGTAAGAGAATTAGTTGCTTCGAACATGAACCATTGGTCCCACCACAAAGTAATTCATGAAGTTCAGTGTTCATGCTTCATTCATGGGTCATAGAAGGGCAACAGTTGCTTCTATTGGTAGAAAGGAGGATAGGACATTAGTCTTAGGTTAAGCAGATCTTATCACTATCCCATAAACCGGTGAAATGGAGGCTATGACTATTTACAATGCTTGCATCTTCGCTAGTCAATATATTTAGAAAGCATTACATTTGAGAGTGACACTGTCAGGTGATACCCAGGTTTGAACTGGGGAAAAAGGATTTAAAGTCCCGTGCATTGCCTCTTGGCCATGCTGCCAAAATGATACAAAATAGATGAAAATATTCCTCAATTACTGGATTACTTTTTTGTATTGTACTTGCACTCTGAGTCCTGTTTCACTTAACCCATTCCTTAAAAGAAATCTTTCCCCTTTGTTATTTGATTTAATCCATCCCTTCAATTTTTTGTATAAAATCTCAAAAAAAAATCACAATGCTAAAAACTTTCTCTCGCTTTTCTATTGAATGAAAAAAAATGTAAATTTTCCATTGTAAAAGTCAAAATTTATGACAAATCCTTAAGGCATTGGAGCAAGTATCCCTTGGAAGCTGCGTCTTATGGTGGAAGACATTAAAAAATTACTGTTGCAAATTCGTTTAATTTTCATTGCAGTCATAGGATTGCCAAAAAAACCTAGTGGGTTGTTAAGCAAAAAGTTAGCAGTCGCTTGCCTTTGGATCAGGTGTCCAATATTCCCCCATCCTTTGCTCGTTTATTGGAGAATGACTTTAACCCGATAGTTACCGGGTAATTTTTGTACATTTGGATTTTGAAGTAACGAAATTATTTTGCCCCAAAAAAGAATTCGGCTTTAAGCCAAAATAGAAGTAAGCAAATTAAGCACACATACAATAGGAAGCAAATGACCAAGTGAAACATAAAATTAAGCAAAAAGATACCCAGTAAGACCAAAAATCCACATCACTTTGCATGCAATGAGAATTTTCCAAATATGATTAAACCAACTTTATTAAAAAACATTTCCATGAGAAATTTTCAACACAATATTTGGTTTATTGTAGAAAAATTGCAAAAAGAAAAACAATAATAAAAAGACACATCATTAAGTCATGAATAAGATTTTCCAGAAATTATTTCAATAAAATATGATATATTTTGGTTTTTTTTTCCCAAAGAAATTAGAAATATTTCATGAAAATTAATTGTTTAATTTTTTGCTCACTTTACAATTAATCAATAGAGATAATCAAGTACAATTAACTAGTAAACTCAAAGAGGGTTTTGACTTGTGGATCAATTTTTTGTTCCAAATCACCATTAAAATGCATTTATTTCAAATAAATCATTCTTTCTAATTTTGATTTAAACCTAATTAATGAATTAAGCACCACCTAAATAATAAGGAACTTCGAGAATTGTTAGCTTTTAGCCCTATGGGATCGTTTGGATTAACTTTTTAAAAAAGGTGTTTTCTATAATTTTTGAAAAAAAATTTCTTTCTTAAAATACTCAAATTTATGACTCACGAAAAGAATTCCACCATTTTTTAAAAAAAAGTCAATTTAGATATTTGTTAAAAAAATAAATACTTTTCTTATAAAAGAAACTAGAGTATATACCGGACAATACACAAGAGAAATATGCGTTGATCAAGTGAAGAACTAGATTTTCCAAGCTACAGACATGTCTTGCAAAACAACGAGAGTTAGACACCGATGTGGTGCCGACCAAAAGCTCTCTCATCTCAAATCAAAAAGGTATTTATGAATATTAATTTGGAGAAAGAGGAGGAAGGAAGAATATTCTATACTTGAGAGTATTTTCTAAAATGGAAAGGACTTACCTTGCTTTGTGCACAACCATTTAGCAGTCCCTTAATTCCTCTGCGCACAACTCCTATATATACAGTCAGCAAAGGGACACGTGTTATGGATGTAACATGTCTTCTCTTAAGCGCGTGAAGAAAGGTGATTGGGGTTGGACTTGGGGCAAAGAAGGTTGTACGGTAACATGCATTGCAGGCTCATAAGAAGTCGAGTAGGGTGACTGGGTTACCCCGATCCACCATCACATGTTATTAATATATTTTTTGTTAGTGATTGTCCACTTTTACATTTTATTAAAAGATGAAATACCTACCTGCCTACATATATATAAATTAAATATATATATATATACATACACACATATATTTTAATTAGATAAAATATATAAATTAAAAAATAAAATTAAAAAATAATTGATATGCGTAAAAAACAATAAATTTTTTTGAAATATTACTTTTAGATAAAATTTTTTATCGATGATTAAATAAATCTAAATTAGATCACACATATATATGTATATATGTATGCATTATATAGAGAGAGGCATTGTTATAATATATATATATATATAAATATAACCTACACGGGCCGCAAAGCACCCCAAAAAAAAAAGTAAAAGAAAATCAAAAAAGCATGATTGACTCTCTCTCAAAAGCAAAAACTATTTAAAGCGAAAACATACAGGTGGAGGTGTCTCAACCCGATAGAGAAAGAGAGAAACTGTGTGTGTGTGTGTGTGAGAGAGAGAGAGATGTGGGAATCGATCTGCCTGACAGTAGCGGCCACTGCCGGAAACAACATCGGCAAGATACTCCAGAAGAAGGGCACCCTCATTCTCCCTCCTCTCTCTTTCAAGCTCAAGGTAATTCACGCACCCCCGCGCGCGCGCGAGCACACACACACACGTAGAATGACTTTTTACATTTTCTCATTGTTTATGCTTATTAATGAAAATGGAAAAGTTCCTATGCAATAGATTTAAAAATAAGGGTTTGGTCCTTACCCGAACGCCCTGCAGTTTCGCTCATCGAGCTGTCCTTTTTTACTTTTTCTTTTGATTGATTTTATGTTGAGTCTTTCTGTTTCTCTTGATGATTTTACTGGGTTGTTTCTGAATTTGTTTACGTAGTTTGTTGGTTTGTGTGCAAATTCTGTGCTTAAAAATGTGAACTGAAATTGGGACTGTATTTATTGATGTTATTTCGGCTTCTTTCTTTCTTTTTTTTTTTCTTTTGATTAAAATGATTGGTGAGATTGCGTATGATTGACTGAGAATGTGCCGGATCGTCCCGAGGGTGTTGTATGCAGAAAGAGCTTCGTGCATTGGTTGCCCTATGTCAAACTGTCATCTTTATGAAGTTGATGTGGGATCCTACCCTTGAATGATTTAAATTCCACATTTGGTTTAATTTATAGGATGATGTCTTATGTGAAGTGGATGTTCTCTTTTGTTTCTGATAGCCAAGAGAGCGGAAAATATAAAAAAGGAAATATTGGAATGGGAAATGGTGGTGATGATTTGGAAATAAGGAAATAATGACAGTATAGGTTTGACTTGTTTGCAAAACTGCTTATCTAGATACTGAAGAAAGATTTGTTTAGGAATGCCCAACTATCATGTACTTGAGAAGTTGAACGTTGGTTTACATCAAATATCTTAGTTCATGAATGTTCAAACCAAATGGAGAAAGTTTTATGCTGGTGGATTGCTAGCTAATGAAACCCTCTCTTTTATCTGGGCATGGAATGAACTATATGAAGGATAAAGTCTGTCAATGTATGTGGATATTAGTTCATGATTGATCCTGGGATCTTTTCTGAAATGATATTTATGACTTGAAGCTCTTTGTATCTTGTGTGTCTGATCTTGGTTCAAGATGTTAATTGGAATCACAGGGTTAGCGTCCACGTTCTTTTATTGATGCCATCTAATTTCACCCTTTAATTGAACCATCTTTTTTGTTCCTATTTTTGCCCTTCCTTCCATCTTTTGTTTCAATCCGGACAGGTTGCTAATTTGGGCTGCAGTGGGGCATTCTTTTATAGCTTGAAGTTAGGTCTTGTGTTTGCTCCCCTGACAATGACTGATATGAAATAATTCTAATGTCATCTTTCTAAATTGAATGTTCACATAAGGCAAATGGTTCTATTTGTCAATTTTGTAGTGTTCACATTGCAAAAAGTTTAACTTTCTTCTGCAGTTGGCTGCTTGTTCTCATCTTACTTTTTTCTTTTGTCATCCGGAATGTGCATGAAGAACATCCTTCTTTTCTATGTTAGAATTTAACATATTGGATCTTTTTCATTTTGATCTTCTGATCTTGATTTGCAGGTAATAAGAGCATATATATTTAATAAGGCATGGGTTACAGGTTTCCTCATGGATATATTTGGAGCTTTGCTGATGTTGTTAGCACTTTCTCAAGCCCCTGTATGGACTAGCAGCTTAATCTACTTATAGAAGTTTTTGAAGAGCTTATTCATGTTTTTATCATATAGTATTTGAATCCATTTCCCCCTTCTGTTAGTAATTGTTAATGTAAATTGATCACCTCGTCTGAATGCTTAATCTATTGTTTATTGTTTTCATCATGCCCCTGCATGTGTCATCAAGATCATTTCTGATCGACCCTTCCTCACAGACATTCTCTCAACAGGGTGGCAATGAGATTCAAACTAATTAACCTTGACACCATGTAAATTGACCACCCTTGTCTAAAGGTTTAAGCTGTTGAGAATGGTTTATCCTACTAGTTGTTGTCTCCAAAGTTACTTCTGTTGGGTTTTATGGTTTTGATTTTCATCGTATAGAGTTTCACTATATATTGAAATTGGTCTGTCCTGGTGTATTTTCTTCTCTAATCATGATAATCCACTCTAGGTATCTGTAATACAGCCAGTTTCTGGCTGTGGACTTGGAATTCTTTCAGTTTTCTCCCACTTTTATCTAAAGGAGATCATGAATGCTATTGACTGGCTGGGGATTGCTTTGGCTGGCATTGGCACCATAGGTAATGTACCTTTTAGTTTTTCTTGCAATATCACGCTAAATATTCATTAGTCTTGTCAACTTGTATATTAGAAGTAATAGGAAGTGAGTACCTAATGAAATAAAGCCCTACCTCACTAGGTGGACCAGTTATATGAATATGGTATGTTATATCTCATCTGTTGATTCTGTGTCTGCCAGATCTCATTTGAGTTCCAACTTCTTCTTAGTCTCCTATTGCTCTTTCTACTATAGGCAATCTCCATACCTACACACCTTCTGATAGGTGCCTTGTCATATCATTTCCTAACATGTCCAAAATGATTCTCCCTCACTTTGTCCTAAATTCGAGCCATCCCTACTTCTCCTCTCGTCACAATTCTAATACTGGCAATTAAAAGCAAATATAATTGCAATATCATTTGCGTCCGTCCTCAGCTTGCACTTTGCAGGCAATGTTTGCTATGATTTCTTGAAAGGGCTTTTGGTCGACAAGTTTCTTTACTTAGACTGATGGTTTCTTTTTCTTTTTTCGTCCCTTTTTTTAGCTCTATATGGTATAGCAGCTAATAATTTATTCCCTTTTCTTTTTCTTCTAGAGAAGATTTGTGGATGATTTTGGGTTCAGTGGGATGTGCAAGTTTGGTTCCCACAATTGTCCCACAACATGTTCTCCTATTTTATCCATACATGTGCTCAGGAGCTTCTCAGATTTTAATTGCGATGCAATTTTTTTGCCCAGGTGTGGGAGCTGGAGGAGAGGAGCAAAAGGCTGCTTCCATATCTATCTTTCACTTACCATGGCTTGCCTTTGTTGTTGCAATCTTGTTTGTAGGTATCCTACCCTATACACTATCTGGTACTGAAAATATGATTGTGATAGTTGTCCATTACATTGCTCTTATGTCTCCACGCCTGTGCTCTATGCGATAAATGACTTATGTGTTATAAATGGAGACTGTCACATTATAGCGTTGGTTGGCAGGATGTGCAAGTGTCAGAAATTATATTGGAGGCATTTTGACCTTTAAGATTGCATATAAAATCTAGTTTTAATAGTAAACATTTTGGATTTCAAGGATAATTGCTTTGTTCGAGTAAAACTAGACAATGCAATGTTCTTGACACAGTATCATTTTCTTATTCATGAGAAAAAGTGCAGTTGCATTGACTTTAGTTTATGTAGTTGCTTGTCTTTGTGATTGGACTTTTTAGTTTGTCAAGTTGCATATCCTTGTAATGGGTCTAGGTAAAGAAAAGAGTTTTTTCTGAACGTCATATGATTTCACATTAACGAAAGGTAATCATTTTAATGTGGCTGGATAACCTGCAAGATCATAGATATTAATTTGATTATCAGCAACTTTCTCGTCACCAAAATTGAGGTAACTGTCCTGTTACTGCGGTTGTTTAATGTCCTCGGGGGCAGGCCTCTTGGCCCAGGGACATTAACTAGTCTGAGTTTTGAAAAATCTGGATTGGAACAGCCTGACTGACTACTGAAAAGTAAAGGAAGACTAGTAAACACCACAGGATTCAGTTAGTGGCTATATGTGGAATAAAGTTTTTGCTAATTGTAATTTGGTTGGGCTGCATTACCCTTTCTCAAATAACAAGCTTGTATTTAGAGTGCTAATGTTAGTCCTTGAGGATAATTCAGAATATTGAGATTTAATGGGCAAATATGTCTGTATGATACTCTTGATAGATATGTACTGAATAATGCGAGAACAAAATTCATCTTGTATACTATGGATATGTACATGGTATAATTGATAGTTTTTTCCCCTCAAAAGACTGGCTTGAAGTGGAAGAGGTAATGGTAGCTTGCTGATTGTTTCTTTTATCAATTTTATTAGGAAATAATTTCTTTCAAAGAGCAGAGTTCTGACTGTTCTTCAGCCAATAGTTTAAGATTGTTCAGAATTTCTTGATCCCATATATTGATACTGAACTATGAAAATTTGTTGACTGTTATGTAGTATAGTAAATAGCATCTTCCACAAAGGCAACGTCTTGAGAGAAGACTAGGCAACATTTTTTAATTCAGTAAGGAGTTGCTCCCTCAAGTCGTAACCTCTTTATTTTCAAAGAGTAGGCCTCTCAATCATACTTGCAGGACTGAAGTCAATCATACTTGTAGAATTATGGAACAGTTTGCTGCAATCTAATATTAATCTGACCAAATGTATCTAGTTTTATACGAACTATACTCTTTTTATATAAATATCAAATAAGATAAGCATCTTATAATAAGTTTATCCCAAACACAACATGTGTCACGTCCTCGTCTCTTATTTGCTGGGCATGTAAATCAGTCTGTTCCACTTTCTAGTCATTTACAAAGGATATACAAAGACAGAAATCAAACAAGCCTTCTACCTAAACTGCATTGGAACTCCAAATCGTTTGTTCCCCTGTGGCATGTATGTGTTATGGACTTATAGTTGCCCCTTGATTCTCAAGTTTAATCTCTAATTAGTGCACATTTACTATTTACTCATGAGGTTGGACCTTCCCTTACCTATGCTTTTTCTTCTTTCATGAATTTGATCTGCTTATGCTGTTCCAAGACATATATATTGATTTTTTGCCATGCTGAATGCATTGAATAAGATGTAATTGTATATCTGTGTGGTACCCTTTCTTCAGAACTCCATTACAAGGATTTAGGACTGTCTTAATATGTCGTGTATAGGTACTCCTTAATGGGTGGCTTCGTATTTACAGACGCCAGAGAAGGGAACAAGAATTGGTAATTTCATTCAGTTCTTCTATTGCATCATAGTTATATTTGGCAGGTATATTATCACATGCTTGTCAATTTCTCATTGAATTCTTCCACCATGCAGATGCAATATGAAGTTGTTGAGGAGATTATTTACGGCTTGGAATCTGGCATTCTTTTTGGGTAGGGTACTAAACTGGATTTTGACACTTGAAGTGAGTTATTTTTTATTACTTTCTGTGTTTTCTGCTCCAACTAGCAGAACTAGGGCAAGGAACATATTAGTATTACTGTTGCATTAGTAATCAATTATTTTGTGTTGTAGTTACAGCTCAAGTTATAAGATTTTAAGGCATCTTTTTCACTCTCAAACCATGTCATGAGATGAGTTGAATACTGAATGGCAGAAGCACTGACATCATTTGCATCTCTTTAGTCACCTTAATAAATGCAGTAAACATATCTGTAGCAACACATCATGGTTGTGACTATTGGGTGTTGCTCAGGAGGGCTGTACTAGAGTCCTTTGTTTCTTCAATTATGGTTGCAATATGTTGTATCCAGGTCAAAATTTGTTCCTGGGACCTTTTTGGTTTCTTTTTTTTCTTTTTTCTTTCATGAGATCTCAACAGGGTGAGGATATCCTGTCTTTGAAGACTATATAGTTTATCTTCTTAAGAAGGTTCTAGGTTTATGGGCATTGTTGGTGCATGAGTTACTAACTTATTCTTTTAGGAAACGTGAACTTATCTATCCCGAATATGAGGGCCATGTTTTGGCTTGTTAGCAAACTTATGCCTTTTGTGAATCAAGAGAGAATGACTTGAGACAGCTATCTAAAGTATTTTACTTTTGTTCAGCATAACAAATTTTGGATCTAGAACCTATCAGCTATCAGATATTGTACAATTTAGTGGAGCACTTGCAGCTTGCTAGTGAGGAAGTGAATAAGGTGTTTGGCCTTTACCAAAAAGTTGAGAACTATTGTATAACATATAGTTTCCTACTAGGTGGAATGTCTTTCTTGGAACCAAATCACATGCTTGTACTTTTGATAGATTTGTGTAATGTTTAACTTCATTTTTCTAATGTTTGAGTGAGGCTGTCGTCCTTTTGGCTATTTGATATGCTCTAAGCGCATTCTGTGTTAAAATTCATTTTGGTTTCTTTAGCTTTCCTAACTTCTCTAAACTGAAAAATAGTGACCAAAACATAATTTTGCAGGATGGCATCTGTTATATCTAAGATGGGTTTTGTATTCATGGACCAAGGCTTCTCAAAGTTGTTGCTTCCAATTTGCATTTCTATGAGTATATGCTGTAGTGCTTCTGGATTTGTGGTCCAGGTATAATAAAAGTGTTTCTGGATTATTTATGTGCCAATTTGTACTGCTGGAACACATTTTCTGCTTTCTTCTTCAGTCTACTAAGTGCTTAACATGATCTGAAGCAACCACATTAAGGACGTCTTTTTTAATAGGCATCTATCAGTTCTTGACGATGCACCTTTTCCAACTTCTTTTAATTAGGCAATCAAAATAATAAGACTTAACTTTAAATATTATTGCTTCTAGCATAGCCCTTTATGCTGAGTGATTGTGTTTCTTTCAAATAGACATGTGGCTTGAAGCATGGGAGGGCAATTGTGGTTTCCACATGTGCTGCTGTTGCGTCAATTGTGACTGGTGTACTTGCTGGTATGCTTGCTTTGGGTGAAAGATTGCCATCAGCTCCAATGGCTCGTATGTCACTCTTGCTTGGATGGTAATTAAACTTCACCTTCTAGCCATGTATGCATTAGTCTAGCCTTCGTGAAGCTTTAAGAATCTGTTCCACAGGATGGGAACGTTTGTTAACTGAACTTTCATTAACTGATTGATTAAGTTTGCCTGCCTTTGTTTCTAAAAATATTTGACACTGTTGGGAGCAGTATTAATTCTCTGTTAACCTGTCGTGACCTTTTTGAATGTACGAGTCATTTTTTAACCATGTGCAGATGTGAAACTTTGTGGTTTGAATCTATTATTTATTCGAAGATTTAAATGCAGGCTATTCATCATCATTGGTGTAGTTCTACTGGTAACTTCAGCTAGGCTGATCCGAAGCCTTCCTCGGCCATGGCGACGTTTTATTCGAACTGGTGTTGATAGGTCTACTGTTCTCAGGCAGTCAGGGTCGGTCCGTGCTAAAGATCAAAGTCCTAGTGCAATTATCCAGGCAACTACGTTGCATCACTTGATATCTTCATCGTCTAAAGAGAAAGCTTGAATCGGCGGCTAACGGGTACCTGCTGCAAATGTGAATAGCGAACTTCTCAAGGTTGAAGTGAGTCATTGATTTGGTTGAATCTGGAATGTACAGTATAACACCTGCATATCGCGTCTACTAGGGATAGCTGTTCAATTTATTCATTTGCCCCGAAGAACATATGCAGTATATTATCTCATCTCTTTCCCCTTGGCGCACGTACCATATGTATGGTAATGGGAAGATTGGTGGCTTGCCTGATTTCTGTTTTATCACCTTATTGGTTTCTTTGATTGTTTCTAACCAATGTCAAAGTAAGGCAGCCATCATTAACTGTAATTTGCTCGGCCTCTTAGTTTTTGGAGCTTCAGATGAAAATTTCAAGCCTATCTATATCATTTAAAGAACCATACATCTTGTTACAACAGCAACTGTAGTTTCATCATTTTAGAAGCATAATCAGAAACTAAAGATTCGTTCATTTTTATTGATTTCGTGCTTTTTAAGTCGTATTTTTGGTCTGTGGATTATCTTCAACATCTATGTTTTGCCTGATCTTGTTCAGCTGATGCTTTCTGGGACAAAGAATACGTGTATTAATTGGGATCTGGATCTCTTTCCTTTGAGCGTCGATTGTTATTCTACAATCTTTTGAAATGTCTGCCAGTGTTGCTGGATTTGGATCTTTTTAGTAACATACGATGTTAAGAGCTTGGTCGGAATTGAGGTTCGGCAGTGAAAAAAGTACTCGAGACACCCAAAATGAAGTTTTAAAAGTTTTTTTTTTTTTTAAGTTGTGTTTTCCAAAGAGCAGAATATATATATATATATATATATATATATATATATACACACACACGTTTTATCAATTACAATAATTACTATATATTCATTTATAATTAAAGATTTAACATATCACTTAAATAAAATTAAGAATTTTTAAAAGTAAAATTAAAAAATTTAAAAATTAAGAGGTAAAAAGTAAAAATTAATAAAAAATAAAACATAAAATTGAAAAATTGGCAAAAGAAATTTTAAAAATAAAAATAAAAAATAAAAATTTAGCAGTTTTTTTGTTAAAAAATAAAAATTAAAAAATTTAAGAAATTTAAAAGACAAAAAATTTAAAATGTTGAAAGAAAATAAATAAATCATAAATAACAGTTAAAATAACAATTTTTATCAAACAAACTACAAAATGCTTTTCTATCAAATATTAATTTTTTTAAAATAGTGAAACGACTTTTCTCAACAGTAAGTTTGAATTTAGCACTTTTTGAAACATCAACAAAAAATTGCAATATTAATACTAAACTGGCCTAAGAGGTAGATCTAATGGGGATAAACCATTTGGATTGTTTTAGTACCGAACTGTTCGGGATAAATGAATTTTAAAAAAAATTGTGAATTTTATTCATAAATTAAAATTTTTTTTTTATGCTTGGAAGTGCAATTTCAGAACATGGAACATTGTTTAGAAATTTAGGGTTTATAAATTTTAGATTTACTCAAAACTTTTTAGACTCTAGTCTAAGAGGTGAATTTGCAATTGAACGAAAGGTAAGTTCATAAAGAATCTTATAAAGGAAAAACAGAATCTTACGAAGAAAAAATATTTTTATAAAATAAAACATAATATTATATTTTCTTTTATGTAAACCCTCCTATACAATCCCCAATGCAATTATAATCTTTTCACTATCTACAAAAGATGAAAAAGGTAATTATGCTAAACTTTTATTCTGATTTTATGTTAAATTACGATTATGGTAGTTTGTAAGTATTATGAACTTAATCAATTTCCCTATCATTATATTGAATGTATCGACAAAAGGTCCTAATGTAGTTGTTGTAACTCTAATAAAATTTTAAAATAAATTGCATTTTTCTTAAATTCTACATAAGCATTATTGTGCTTTAATTTTATAAGATATGATTTATCATTATTATTATTATTATTATTATTATTATTATTATTATTATTATTATTATTATTATTATTATTATATATGGTTAACAATGTCTTCATCATTTTTGTTTGTAAAACGCAATAAGAGTTCTATGATCATTAATTTATAAAATGTTTTATAACTGAAACTAAATATTTTGCTTGCCTAAAGTAAAGTTATTACATATTTTATTAATAGCTTAAAATATTTATTTAATACCTTGAATATAACAGAGGGTATTTAAGTAAATTAATTTCAATTCTACATAAAGGTGTAAAAAAACTGAAAAACCACGAAAATGATTTGGAAAAAAAACTGAAAAACCACGAAAATCATTTGGACGAAACCATTCGATCCAAATTTAGTGGTTTTTAAAGCGGTTCAGTTGGTTACGGTTTTATTTTTGGAAACCCGTAGCGGGAGGTTCGATTTTCTTTTTTGAAGAGTGAAAATTGCGGTTTAAACTGAACCGCCTATCATCATCATCATAATAATAATAATAATAATAATAATAATAATAATAATAATAATAATAATAATAATAATAATGTTATTATTATTATTATTATTATTAATAAACATTTAGAAAACATATATAAACTAATATATTGTACATGCTTTATTATTTTGATGACTTCTTTAATTCTTTACTAATAAGTTTTGGAAATGAATGCAATGATAGTATTATGTTCTCATTTCATAAAGATTAATAACAAATATTAAAGGTAAGTAAAAGAAAAGGACTTCAATTTATCAAATAGTGTCAATCAATGTGAAATTTTGTTGTTCTAATACTGATTAAAAATGAAAAACTTTTATGTTATAAGATGCATGTGAATTTTTTTTGTTGTTGGTGTATTTCAATGATGAATATGTTTTATCTCATAAAATTGAATGAAAGACCATTTGAAACCACATTAACCGAAATCATTGGTTCTTGTAGTACTTTGGGTAATTTTAGTTTTATAAAGCAATAAACCGATTAAATTGATTCGATCAAAAAATTAGTTCAAAAATTGTATCAAACTACTCGCATATACCCCTATTTCTACATGTGTTCCAAATGTAATGTGAATTTGCAAAAGACATAATTGATTTAAAATTATTTTATAATTTCAAACAAAAAATTCATTTATAAATATAGAATAAATTCTATAAAACCAGTACTTCTAAACACTATATAGAGGTGTATTATTGATTTATTATCTTTAAATCTTTTTCACCCATGGTCCATGAGGAAATTTGAAGAAATGTGTCAACAATATTATTAAGACGGTCAGCGCCGACAGAAAGTTTGGTTAGCGTAATCCGAATGCATTAATCGGAGCGCGTGGACACATTTTACTACAAATATGTCAATAGACATTCTTCATAGAAGTTACACTACTTAATTTAGAGAGTAGACTTCTTTGTATTTTTTTTCCCGATAGATGATTAGAACTTTATTTGAGTTTTGTTACAACATAAAATTTGTTCCAAATGAAAAAATCTTAAGATTCAAGATCACCATATAAGGTCTTAGGCCACTTTTTATATTGACAAATTAGTTTTTATGATAGAACCACAGTGATTCTTCACATGGGACATGTAACCCTTCAAGCTCGTTCATTGTGCACATTCATTTATATGGTGTCGGACTAAATTTGTTCTTGGTTGTCAGGGTCGTGGTGGTCTATAAAACTATTCTGGGCCACACGACAATCCAATTTCCATTCTGGATTGTGTGACTCATTAAATTATTTCGAGGCACACAACCATCCAAATCCAAATCTAAGTCCAGTTACAAGTCAAATCCAATCCAATTCAATTCATCTGTCAAGACTATTACGGGTTATACGAGGGGGGGTGTTATAATATAAAATTTGTTTTACACGAAAAAATCTTAAGATTTAAGATTACCATATAAGGTTTTGGGCTATTTTTTATATCGACGAATTGATTTTTATGATGGAACTTAAATTTGAGACGGACATTGGGGGTGTTATAACATAAAATTTGTCTCACATGGAAAAATTTTAATATTCAATATCACCATATAAGATTTTGGACCATTTTTTATATCGACCAATTAATTTTTATGGTAAAACTTAAGTTTGAGACAAACATAACTCATGACTAGTGAAAGAGCTACACGGCTCATGATTGGCGACAGAGCTACACTATCGCGTGGTCGTGTGCATCAACATTCCAAAAAAAAAAAATTGTATGCTTTATTTTGCTCAATTTCAGCCCCCCAGACCTCCCATGCCCCCACGCCCTGGCGCCCCCTAACACCCTGAGATGATAACGTAGAAACACATAAGGCCTTCATCATCTTTTGATCTGGTGCTGTCCACTCTCTACTGGTGTTCTCCACTCTGTGCTGTTTATAAACTATAATTCTCCATTTTACTGTTGTCTTTGCATTTTTAACAATATAATTGTGATATATTCTCCATTTGCTAAACTATTTCCCTTTCTTATTAAATGTTATCCATTTTACATCCCACATTAATACGTCATTTTGTGTTTAATTATATACTAAAAAGGAAAGAGAAACATGAAAGTTTGTCTCACAAACATATGAGAGTGATAAATAGATGATTGAAATAGGACTTGTAATTTAGTGGTGTATTTCACCCTTTTTCCATTCTCAAAACCGATATCCCTTTAATATTTATCTATTGCGTATATTTTGCTATTTGCTCTTTTGTAGAGTTCTAAGGGACTGTTGTAATAAAATCAAGATAAAACAAGTAATAAACTTCTCAAAACATGAAGTCTGGTGAAAACAATTATAAAATATATTTTTTTAAATTTATAATTATTATATTTTTTATATCTCCTTTGCATTACAAAATGTTATTATTGTATTAATATTATATATTTAATAATATTATATATTTTATTTTTAATCTTTATAAAAATTTATTTAGAATGTGCACCCCTGAGCCACGGGTCCTGGATCTGCCACTACTCATGACCTGAGTTCAAATTCAATCCTTCAAATTATTTTTAACATTCCTCCTTAATTTGAAATTTCTTATTCCAAGTCTTGATCTCAACCTTTGTAAGTCTTCAAACTTGACGGCATTTGTAAAATATTTGCAATTTGATCTTTAGTCTTCATGTACTTGAGCCCCGCTTCCTTTTCGGTAATATTTTCTCTAACAAAATTATATCTTGTGTCTAAGTGTTTGCTTGACCATGATACACCAAATTCTTTGCAAGTGCTTAAGCAGACTTATTGTCAACATAAATTCTATAGCTTTCTCTTGTAATAAATGAAGCTCCTTCAACAATCTTCTTAGCTAAGAAGCATGACAAGTACAAGAAATTGTTGCATATATTCAGATTCACAAGTTGAAAGGGTGACAAATTGATTGATTCTTTGAACTCCACAACATAGTAGAATCACTTATAAAGAATAAAAACCAAATAATGCTTTATCTATCATCAATCATCTCGCACAAAATTACTACCTCAAACTCCCACAAGCTTGAATTGACAAAAGAATAATAAAATGGCCGAAATGAATTCTACCTTTCAGGAAACAAAGAAATCTTCTGGCATCTTTCATCTGAGTAGAGGTAGGTCCTTCTATGAAATGACTCACTATTCTAATTGCAAAGAGAATGTCGGGCTTTTTGCAAGTCAAATATCTTAAACTTCCCGTAAGACTTTTTAAGAGAGTGGAATTTATCTTTTTCTTATCATCAAACTTTGACAATTCCATTCCAACTTCCATAGTTGTATTTACAAGATGCAATCAAGCATCTTGAATTTCTTTAGCACCTCTTTCACATAACCTTTTTGAGAGATAAAACTGCCTTCCTCCATTTGCTTCACTTCGAGTCCCAAATAGTATGACATGAGCCCTATGTCAATCACCTCAAACTCAAGTGACAGTGCTTTCTTGAAAGCTTCAAATGTTCTTGGACTGTAACTGGTAAAAACAAGATCGTCCATATAAAGACAAATGAGCAAAATGTCTCCATTACCATCAACTTTAACATAAAGAGCATATCCATGGAGGTGATGAAAAAACCTATTATGTTGAATGTATTTGTCAATTCAACTATTCCGTGCCCTTGATGCTTGCTTTTAATGCATATAATGCTTGCATTAACGTTGAAACTTTATCTTCATGACTCGTAACCACATAATCAAATGATTGCTTAACATAGATCGTCTCTTCAAAATAGCCATTTAGAAAGGCCGATTTCACATTAAGTTGATAAATCTTCCACTTCATTTGAGCCGCCAAAGAAATAAGCAGATAAATTGTGTCCATGCGGGCAACGGAGACAAAAGCCTCTTCATAATCAACTCCAGGCTTTTGATTGTAACCTTTAGTAAGAAGTTTTGCTTTGTGTCTCTCTACTTCCTCATTGACATTCTTTATTCTTGCATATCCATTTGACTCCAATGGCTTAATGCCCCCAAGGAACTGTTGCTAATTCCCAGGTGTAATGAACCATAAGTTTATGGCCAATTGACTGGTCAAAAAGAAGTGTAAATGTGTATATTAGGCCGGCCAAAGTTAATTGTTTTATTTTAGGGGTTAGACAAAGTCCTAATTGGACTTGGATACAAGTGGATTCTTAAATAAAAATTTTTTAGAGCACAACCCTAAATTAAAAACCTAAAGAAAGGTAATTAATATTGATTTTTCACTTGTAACCTCCACATCGGAGGAAAAGAGCTGTAGATTGAATTTCGACTTTTGGTTTTAAGAGTTTGAAGTTTGAAAGGTGTAGATCAAGTCTTGAGAGAGGTAAGTATGAAAAACTCACTTTTTTTTTTTCTAAATATAATGTTTGATTTTCTAGTTCATAGAGATATGAATATATATGTGGATGAATATAGATAATGTTGCAGTGTGCCCCATATTCTTATATTTGGAATAGTACACTGAATAAAAGTTGTTAGCCTTGAGTTTGCCATGAATTTGTATATAACTGAATACATACACAAATGATTATAGATAATCACTTAACTGTAAAACCAATCCCACTCTTCATCAACTTTTGATACAAAACAGTAACGAGTGCAGATCAATTTTGTTATTCTTGAGTTTGGTGTCGTGAAAGACCTTACCTAGCAAACTCATGCTATGCTTTATGTGATTAAAATAGCTTAAAATAGTAAAAGATGTAGTGGTTGGTTTTTTTAAAAGCTTTTGTTACTATTCCAGTAAACAGTGTTTGGGTATTATTCATGTGAACAGTACCATCACTAATCTTGGATTTTTTTTTTATTATTTTTATTCTTATTTTAATCTATATTGCTTTTTCCCCTTCTTTCTTTTCTTGCAATAGTTCGTGTTTGTTAAAGCCACTCTTATTTTCATATCGAGACATTTTTGAGTTAATATATAAATTTTTAAATGCTAAATATTTAAGCTAAACTTGAGATTTAATATGTGTGAAAATGCCTACTTTTATATATATGCACGATGTACCTTAGTCAAATTAACCCTACGTATTTGAGGCAGTGATTTTTTGAACCCTTGTTGTTGGGTCTAATACACCAACATATCGGAGAATAGTGTGATAAGATTGTATGCCCTAAAGACCACTTGTACATGGATATTGAACTAGACATTTGATCATTGTTTATGTTTATAAGCACTTCTTACATATATCATCTCTAGTATATATGTGTGATATATATTGTGTAAAGGTACAGTGATGTAATCTAATGACTTGGGTATGCAGTGAGACTTGACGTATAGTAGGTCCAAGTCTAGTTTTAGATATATCATAAAGATGTCCATAGTCGGATGATAGTGTTTAGCACTCTATCGGGATAAGGCTACAGTGAGCGAGTCTCTCGAGAGGGGTGATCTACCTACATTGGAAGGTCTTTTCCAGACTTCTGTTCTCGTGCGTGTGTCACACATTGGATAGGACCACTATGAGTATGTCTTCTAAAACCATGCCATTGTATATAAAAGACAAGATACTCATTACTTCTCAGTGACCGATGCTATTAATCTTGAGTATGTATGGATGAACTGGTGAAGTTAGGGTGTTGCAATTTTATGTACCATGAGGAATGGTCTTGAATGATAAGATTGTCTACCTCGTACTTTGGGTGTTGTGTTTTAATCAATCAGGATATGTATGTGTAACAACAAAGTCTATATGCCCTCTTGGATTTGTCTTATTGGTCCTTATAAATCTATATATAGTGATATTGCCATTCAAGGGTATATAGGTCATTTGGCTTATTGGTCGCTCTCTAGATCAAGAGATCCATGACCAGGTGGTGATTACTATTTGGACTAGAGATTCCAAGGTTCTAGATGTAGTCTTGGAGGTGATGGTTGATGTATTTGGAAGCGACCAAGTAAAGATCAAAGTGCCCGAGAAGAAATCAGCTTGCGAGGAGCAAAACTTGGCCAAGGCATTGACCTAGCCTGTCGACCCCTGTAAAATAGAAGCTTAAGCCACTAGGCCAGTTGACCTAAGTGCGAGGCCGGTTGACTTGCCTGGTCCCCTAGCCTTGCGCGATTTCCTCTCTTTTTAATCCACTTTTCAGCCATTTTTTTTAGGGGGAGAACACTAACTTTTTCACACACCCGTTTCCCTAAATCGTAAATCCACCTAAACCCACCTCACACATTCATTTCTAAACACAAAAACACTTTGGAATCAAGCCTCTAAGAGGATCAAACATTAGGATTTGGGCATAGGTCATGGATTGTAAAGCTTGGCTATGGATAAAAGGGTATTTCTCGTTTATCCTAAGTGTAATTATGTACGATTAGAGCTATGTAGGATAATTTACTCTTATATTATGGATAATTATTACATTATGGATATGTGTACTTGATGGATTCAATTATATATATGTTTGTGCTTAGGGTTTAAAAGGCTATTCTACATACATGTTTATATGTTTATTGAAATGCCTCAATGATGTTGCACATATATATTGAACTCTATTATGCTATTAACCATCTCTAAATTATTATGCTAGCATGTCTATTTGTTTGTGTGGTGATTACATGAAGTAGGTATGCTTATATATATGTCTATGTGTGTGTTAGCATACTTAATAGCATGAATAGCTTCTATTGCTTACATGTCGGGTGCTATTGCTTAAATTGGTGTAATCTAGATATATCTATATGCTTAGTAGTAGGATAAGCTGGTATATCCTCGAATGCCATGCTGTAAATGTGTATTCTTTGCGCATAATTATTAATTTTCACTATTGTGATGACAATCTATGGTGCACAACTAATAGCTAGCCTAGGTCAAGTCTCCCTTAGCTTTAAATCTAGCTAATGGGTTTCAGGGTGGGTTAGTTGACCTTAGACTAAGTCTTGGCTTTAAATCCAGCCAATGATTTAGATGATAAGGTTAGATCAATTTGAGTCACCTAGTACCTTAATTAGTTGACCTTAATGCCTAGGTCATAAGGACCATGCCATAGCTCTAGGTAGACATGCCTAGGGATAGAACCACATCGAGTCCTAGGAGTTCTATTAAGAGGTTAATTAAAGGTCTAGACGGGAGCAACCAAGTATGTTCATCAAGCAACCCTAGCAAGACGTAGTAATCACCCTATTTTCCCATTTCCACGTGTTAGATTCCCTTTAAATTGCTTAATTCCCTCGTCACACACACACATACACACTCCCTTTTATTTTCCTCACCCTAGCTTAAGTTTTTCCTTTCCCAAGCTCACCTCATACCAAAAACACCAAAAAAGATCATAGGTTAGGGACCCAACACGTAGCTTTCAGGATGTACTCAGCTTAGGACACCTCACATGTTAGGCCTCCCTGTGGATTCGATCCCACACTCGTATACACTGTACTACACACGGCCCTTACACTTGCAAGCTATTTAGGCTTATGCTCAAAATAGCATATCAATGGTACCTTTTGACTAGCCTTGACTACCGGTGGACATAGAAGGATACTTTAGTCATTTCGCTTGGTTGGTCAAAGATAGTGGTAACTTGTTGTGTCCTATTTTTGCTTAGCCAGTGATTATTCTTGGAGTGCAGCTTTGATCTTCTGGTGGAAATAGATCGAGGTCAAAATGGCCTTCATGTTGCCAAAGAGATTGCAAGGGCATTTTGGTCATTTTGGGAGCCAAAGGTAATTATGTCCTTTGGTCCCTTTACTAGTCATATTTCCAATGTATGTAATTAATTGAGATCATCTAATTATGTTGATGCTTTATTGAGACATAAATTTAATAGAGAAGGAAAAAAAGGATTTTATCTAAGTTTTTCCTTTTTAAATTTATGGCCATCTTAATAGGACAAGCAAGTCCCATGGAATTAGATATTATGGAGTAGGAGAGAGAAAGAAATGTCTTGGATATCTTATCCATAAGGCATATTCCATTTCTAGAAAGGGCATAGTTGAAAACTTTATTATTTCTAGAAACTTACCCAATTAGGGTTGTTGTGCATTGTAAATAGTGAACTAACAACAATACCCATTTGAGTCTCTTTGCCTCTTTCATAAAGGTATGCAGGAATTTTCACCTACTACACCAATAACACACACTACTCCATAGATCTTCAAATATAGCTGTCCTAGGTGCTTGCCCATTACATTACACCACATATACTAGCTTTGGAAAGGTGATAATAGTGAAGAACGCTAATTTGGAGGCTATTTTGGTAGAATTTACACAAAGCAAAGAGACTACCCACTTGGATCTTCAACTTCTTGAAGGTATATCCCTTCATCTTCTTACTTATGTGTTTAATCATGTTGTGCTTTGTGTGCAAATAGCTTTTATTGCTTGTTCTACAACCATATTAGATATATTCTTTAATCATTTTTAAAAGTATGATGATCTATAGACTATGATGTAGCAATCTCAATCCTAACAATTGGTAGTAGAGCATAGGCTTTATTTGCACATATTTTAAGCCAAGAACATGAAAATAAGTAGTTTGGAACAAAATGGTCTTGTTGGTCGTTAGACTTATGTGATGCTATGTTGGATTTGTTATGGGCTAACCTTTGTAGTTGCAGCTTGTGTGTTATATTAGTCCTAATTGATGGTCATGTGTGGATTTTTGTTCTTGCATAGAAAGATATTGTAGCTTCAATTTAAAAGAAGCATAGGAATGGGAAAATGACTTGTATTTTGTGGCCAACATTTATGTTTCTTGTCATAGTTGTTTTCTATATTATTCCTTGTAATGTAACAATGTGGAGCTGAAAAAGCTACTGAGCACATTGTTTAAGGTTTTTTGAAGGAGACGGTCGACCCAGCCAGTTAATCGGTAGAAGCCCCTAGATCGACCGGTAGTGACTGAAAGCTTTTTGGAAGAACCAGTTGACTCAATCGATTGACTGGTAGGAGGCCTCATTTAGTTGGTAGAAGAAGACAACTCTCTGGAAGTATCGGTCGACTTAATCGGTTGACTAGTAATGGTGCTAGACTTAACTAGTAGAAGTAGTCTGCAGTTGTTTGAAGTGTTTTTGGCATTTTGATTGCTTTGGGCCTTGTGCCTAAGGCTTATTTATAGGGAGCCATTGATTAGGGACTGTTTAATTTTGCTCTGGATGATTATTTTGTAATATTTATATACCTATTTGATTATATGTATGGTTATTACGATCTATCACATGGCAATATGTCCACCCAAGTAGGGTTTAAAATTGGTTAACCCTTGGATCTTATTTTGGCTTGAGTTTGATAAGTCTCTCGAGATTGCTTAGGCTAATTATTTGGTAATTAGAGATCCTAAAAAAGCAATGCACGTAATTGACAATTTACTCATTTTTCTCATGCTAATTATTAATGGACTTATCAAGATAACTCAAAGCATGCCTACCTATGGATTTTAATCTGGATATAGGTCAAATCCATTTATGGTATCAAACGTGTTTTACTAACACATGGTGGACTACGACAATTCCTCAGGGCGTTAGGATCTAAATGGAATACCAAGATAAATAGAGGATAAGAAAAACCCTCAAAGTTAAAATATTAAGCGGGAGAGGGGAATGGAAAACCCCACGACTTTCCATATTCGGTTCACATCAAGGGTAAGTGGCATTGACCTTCCCATAGGATGGGGTCACAAGGACCTAGTTTTGGCGAGGTGGACTTAAAGTTTACATTTATAAGGACATTGATGACGTTCGACCATTCTATCGATGGAGTTCATCGTCATAGATTGTCTCACGGCATGGAAATAAGAGTCACAATCCTATCGAAAGGCTCAAGTCTAGATACATGACGGGGAATGAGGCACTAAGGAGGCGGTTTGTGACATTCAACTCAAATCATGGGTTTAGCCACCTTATTGATGGAAGTGCCTAGGAGATTTGAGAGGTCAAACAAGCAGTTATTGGATTCCCTTAGATAATATCTATCTAGATAAATATTATACAAATAGGATACACCCAACTCAACTATTCATAGTTCGATCATCCCATCAATGGAGTTCGTATGATAGGGTTGAGACATTGTTACATCACTGTAGTTTGAAGGTTAAACTACAAATGGCAAAAGATGTAAAAAGTGCGATGTACATTTTTTTTCTATTGCTACATACATATTACACATGTATCTTGTTTATGTTGCTCAATTATTAATTATGATCTACTGATCAATATCTAGTATGACTTCCTTCAGTCCACTGGCTACAATTTTGAGGGAGCATAAGCTCACTGATTTAAATTTTGTAGATTGGAAAAGGAATCTGGACATAGTACTTACCACCGAGGAGTACAAGTTTGTCTTGACTACTCCTTGTCCTGTTGTAAGGACAAACTCTTCTGATGCCATGCGCAATGCTGAGTAGAAATGGCAGAAGGCCAATAGTATGGCCAAGTGCTATATGTTGGCTTCTATGTCGGATGTTTTGTAGATCAAGCATCAAAACATGGCAACTGCTGGTGAGATCATGACTTCACTGTCTTTTATGTTTACTGATTAAAGCAGGCTTGCTAGGCAAGGTACAATGAGAGAGCTTATGACCATTGGAATAGCAGAGGGTGTATCTTTCAGAGAGCATGTGCTCAAGATGATGGATGCAGAGATCCTAGGTATAATCATTGATGAGCAGTTGGAAGTGGACATGATCTTGAGACCCTTTCACCATCATTTAATCAGTTCAAGCTCAACTATAACATGGGCAAGTTGAACATGAATCTGACAGAGTTAATGAAGGAGCTCCAAGCAACAAAGTCTATCATGAAGCCTTCAGGTCATGCACATGTCTCCCAGGCTTTCACTTTTGGGCATCACCTAAAAGAGAAGAAGAAGCCCAAGATGAAGGGAAAGTAGTAGCGTGATCAGAAGAAGAAAAGAACCCTTGGGTCAAAGCAAGGAGTAGGTATTGGTAGGCCCAAAAAGAAGTGCTTCAAGTGTGGTGAGAAGGGACACTAGAAGAAGGACTATCCTAAGTACCAAGCCACTAGATAGGAAGATACATCCTTCATGCTCTATGCTAAAACTAGTTTAGCGGCGGATTCTACTAAATCTTGAATTATAGATTCAGGAGCCACTAATCATATTTGTAATTCTTTGCATGAGTTTCAAGTCATGTGGGAACTTAGTAGATGGGACTTTGCTCTTAAAGTCAGTACAAGAGCGAAAGTTTGGCCTGTTGCAGTTGGTCGAGTTCGTTTCTCGTTCTTTTGTAGTAGGGTTTTAGTTTTGAACAATGTTTATTACATTCTAGACATCGCAAAGACCTAGTTTCTGTTTCTCAGTTATTGATGGATGGTTTTTTAGTATGTTTCCATTCTAATGTTGATATCAGTAGAGATGGGAATTTTACATGCTCTGGTAGATTACATAATGACTTGTTTTATTTATAACCTACTTGTGCTATTACATATAATGCTAAAAAAGTAGAGTCCCTTAAAAGGAAGGTTCTTGAAAACATTGATACTTATCTTTGGCATTTGCGTTTGGGGCATATCAGTCAAAAACACATTCAGAGGTTAGTCAAGCATGGGCCTCTTAGCTAATTAGATCTCGAGGATCTACCTCAGTGTATTTCCTGTCTTATAGGGAAGATGACCAAAAGGTCATTTCTCTTCTAGTGGATGGAAGGCCAAAAAGGTATTGAAATTGACGCATACTGATGTATGCATTCTTATAAGTACACCAGCCCATGGAGGTTATAAGTACTTCATTATGTTTACGAATGATTACTAATGTGCGTCTTTCGAGTGCAAGCTCTAAAAGACCCGCAAGTGTATGGATCGTGCAATATAGTATACACAAGTGTGGGTGTCGAACCACAGGGAGGCGTGAATAATGTGGGTGAATTCTATGCTTGGTGCTCAAGAAAGTGCCAAAAAGAAAGATCTAAACTAGACATATTTTTGGGGTTTTGGATTATCGGGAGCTCTAGGTAAAAGAAATAAAACTAAACTACGAATATGAAAAATGGGAACACAAGTTGGTCAAGAGGGAACTAACAATTGAGAAGGGATTAGGGTGACTTTGACTTATGAATGGGTAATTCTATACTCAAATGCTATAGGATTAACGGATGATGGCTAACTATCATGAGTGCTCTTAACTAGGTTACTAGTTAGTGTCTTAGTTTCCCCCTAGGACTCGGTGCGAGTTCGTCCCTAGGCGGCGCCTCCTATAGCTACGGCGTGGTCCTTATGACCTAGGGCCTCAAGAGTGACTAACTAACTTCCTAGGTGACTTAGAATGAACCTACCTTAGTACCTAAACCTTTGGTTGGATTTAAAGCCAAGATCTAGTGTTGCTAAGGTCGACTAAACCTATTCGGAAACCTATTGGCTGGATTTAAGGCCAAAGGAGACTCGGTCTAGACTAACCCTAAATTACACTTCGTCATTCTAAGGTCATTACAGTAGGATTTGACTTGCTAGTGCATTCATACATGTTCAAGGCCAAGGTGCTCATGAATAATGGAACTTATTCAACTACCAAACATCGTCATGTTCAGTTCACACCGTTAGAAATAATTAACAACCAACACGTATGCGTTATTGAAGTTATACTCGTTACTAGGCATGCAAATATACATATAGACATGAATAAAAGCATTACCCATTTCATAGCATCCACATATAAACACATAGACATGATTATAACATGGATTAGATGTGTTTAGTAACAAACAAACTTCAATTTGTACACATGTTACTCATCTAGGCATTTTATCAAACATTTAGACATGAATGAGAAAATACCCATTTGAACAAGAAAATTCAAAACATGTATATATATTCAACCATTATATCCCATATCATAAGAGTATATAGTTAATCCATTACATAAGTTAAATCACCCTACACAAGTCTACTCAATAATAATAGGAAACAGAATGAAAGAGAGATAATGAAGCTTCCGTTTCATCCTAGCTAATCTTGTACAAAGCTTTTGAGCAAACTTGATTCCAAATGTTTGAACCCTCCAAATCAAGCTTGGTTCTTAGTGAGAAATGTGTGAAAAGTGCGTGTGAAGTGGGTGGGATCTAGGGTTAAGTGTGTGAGAATTTTAGACGTGAAGTGTGTGTTAATCTTCCAAAAAGTCCTCTTCTTTTTTCTGCAGAATCTGGCCCTATTTTTGATGATGCTCTCTGGACTGGCCGGTCGACCGGCTATGGAGGTGTGGTCGTCCGGCTATTTTTGGCACCTCTCTGGAGTGGCCGGTCGACCTAGCCGGTCGACCGGCTCTTTTTCCTTGGTCGTCCGGCTGACTTTCTTCCTCCATTCTTCGTCTTTTCAGCCTCTGGTCTTCTCTCTTAGACCCGTGCATTTCCCATCTTCATCACCTTTCATCGTCCAATCTCGATCTTAACCCAAAGTTCCCTTAAATCATTAAAAACAAGCAATTAATGTAGTAATTTGTCTCTTAAACTCAATATATACAATTGCCTACGCTTAAGTCTATTCTTATCAAAAGCACTACATTAATGCATCATTATGAGCACTCAACACCTCTTAAATATAGGTAAATGACAATGCAAACACACACAAAAACACAACACATCAATTACTCTATCTATGGTTATGTTTATCTGATGTAATGCAAGTCTGAATCCTTTGAGAAATTCAAGGAATTTAAGGCTAAGGCAGAGCAAAAATTAGATAAATAAATCAAAGCCATTCAGTCTGATCATGGTGGCGAATACTTCTGGGGTGAATTCATGGATTATCTCACACAATAAGAGGTTGTGGCACAGTTGACTGTACCAGGCACTCCCTAGCAGAATGGTGTGACGAAAAGGATGAACTGTACCTTCTTAGAGATGGTAAGGTTGATGATGTCTCAGACATCGTACCTATTTCCTTTTGGTGGTGTGCCTTAGAGACAATGACATTTAATTTGAATTTGGTACCATGAAAGTTAGTTACTAGGATACCTCAAGAAATGTGGACAAAGTGTAAGCCCAGTGTAAGTCATTTACATTTTTGGGGTTATCCAGCTTATGTGCTGAGTAGCTCTACTACAAAATTGAAACCTAGATAGAAAATATGCTATTTCATTGGGTATCCTAAGGGAACAAGAAGTGGGATCTTCTATAATCCTAAGGAGCAGAATATGCTTATTAATACACATGCTAGATACTTAAAGGATGAGATGATGATCCAGAAAACACTAGAATCTGATGTTACTCTTGAGGACATTTTTGATGAGTCTCTAAAGCACTTGCTGCTGTAGAAAAGGAAAAACAACCAGTTGCTATTAGTACACTAGAGCCTCGTTATAGTGGGAGGATTTTGAGATAGCCTGATAGATACTATAGGGAGTACTTCCAAAGAGGATCAGGTTGAGGATCCTATTAGTTATGATGAAGCAGTTTTCGATATAGATGCTAACCAATAGCACAAGGAAATGGATTCTAAGTTGGAGTCTGTGTCCTCTAATAGTGTTTAGGAGCTTGTAGAAGCTTCGAAAGGGACAAAACCCATAGGGTGCAAGTGGGTCTACAAGAGAAGGAGAGAAGCCGATGGAAAGGTTGAAACCTTCAAAGCTAGATTGGTAGCCAAGGGTTAAACTCAGAAAGAAGGTATCGATTATGAGGAAAACTTCTCATTGATATCCATTCTTAAGTCTATCAAGATACTCTTTACTATGTCTTGTCATTATGACTATGGGGTATGGCAAATGGACATCAAGACAACTTTTCTTAATAGAGAGCTTGACAAGACCATTTATATGACCCAGCTAGACGGATACATTTTAACAGGCCAAGAACACATGGTGTGCAAGCTTAAAAAGTCTTTTTATAGGCTTAAGCAAGCATCTACGACATGGAACACCAAGTTTGATCATGCAGTCAAGCCCTTTGGCTTTGAGCAAAGCATTGATAAACCATGAGTGTATAAGAGGTGCAACGAAAATGTTGTAGCTGTCCTAGTTCTATATGTGGATGACATCATGTTGACTGGGAATGATGTGGGAATGTTTTCATCCATAAAGGTTTGGTTATCTTCTTAGTTTCAGATAAAGGATATGGGCGAAGCAAGCTATGTTTTTAGGATCAAGATTATAAGATATTAGAAGAATAGGAGGCTTGAATTATCCCAAGCTTCCTACATAAAGAAGATATTGGTGAGGTATAACATGGCAAACTCCAAGAACAGTCTATTGCCTTCTAGACTTAGAGTCGCTCTATCTCAGAACCAATGGCCTTGGACACCTGAGGAGATGGAGAAGATGAAGAAGGTTCCTTATGCTTCAGCAGAGAGAAGCCTCATGTATGCCATAATGTGTACCAGGCTAGATATCTGTTATGCTGTTGGCATGGTTAACAGATACCGGTCAAATCCTAGACCAGATCATTGGACTGCGGTCAAACAGATAGTCAAGTTTCTGTAGAGAACTAAGGAATATGTGCTGGAATACCGCACAGATGATCTAGTACCATTGGCTTATACAGACTCAAAGTTCCAGTTAGACAGAGATTCTAGGACGTTTACTTTTGGCTCTATCAGGAGGTATGGTTTCATAGAAGAGTGTGAAGAAGAAATGCACGCATACTCGACCATGAAAGTAGAGTATGTTGCAGTGTCTGAGGTTGCAAAGAATCCTATGTAGATAAAGAAGTTCCTCACTAACCTAAAGGTTCTTCCAACTATACAGAGACCTATTATCTTGTACTGTGAAAATGCTACTACTATTGCATAGTACAAAGAGCCTAGGAATCATAGCAGAGGCAAGTGTATTGAGAGAAAGTACCACTTGATTCTAGAGTTCATCTAGAGAGGTGACATAGTGGTGGAACAAATTGCTTCAACTGAGAACTTAGTAGACCCATTCATGAAGACTTTTCCAGAGAGAGTGTTTACCACACTTGTAGAGTCTATGGGTGTTAGGTTCATAAGAAGTGATCTTTAGTGTAAGTGAAAGATTGCTGGAATTGTATGCCCTAAATACCACTTGTACATGAATATTGAACTAGACGTTTGATTATTGTTTATATTTATGAGCACTTTTTACATATATCATCTCTGGTATATATATGTGTGATACATTGTGTAAAAGTACAATGATGTAATTCAATGACTTGGGTGCACAGTGATGTTGGATGCACAGTAGGTCTAAGTTTAGTTTTGGATATATCATTAAGATGTCCGTAGTCGGATAGTAGTGTTGGACACTCTACCGCAATAAGGCTATAGTGGGCAAGTATCCCAAGAAGGGTGATTGATGTGTTAGTTTTGTGTGTGATATTGTATTGTATTTCTATGTTTATTTAGAGGTGTTTTAGTGCTTATTAGATAGCCTTAATATAGTATTATAAGTGTACATATAAGAGCTTATAAAGAAAGTACTACACTAAGTGCTTATTTTGTGCATTATAGGTGAGAATTGATGCAATGCTTGGAATGGATTGAAGATGTTGATGGATTGGCCAAGCTTGAAAAAGGGATTTGAGGCTGAAAAGAGAAAGGAGAACTTTTGGAATCATACAGATGAAGATCGGAGCAATCGGGAATGACTAGAGCCAATTTGGCAACTTGGAGCTACTAATCAGGAGCAACCGATCACCCCTCCACCTTATCCTCTGTCGGTCAATTGGTTAGGGTGATCAACAGAGGCAGAGACTTCATCAAAGAACCGGTCACCCTCTCTTTAGAACTGGTTGGCCGGTTATGGCTTCCGGTAGTACCCGTATGATAGCTTTTTAAACTCGTTTTTAGCCATTTCATCGTAGAACTTTACACAACTCTCTCACCTATCTCCCAAACCTTAATCCTAACCCTCACCCACCTCACACACACACATATGTAAATACAAAAACACCTTGGAATCAAGCATTTAAGAAGATTGAACACTAGGATTTAGGCATTAGCTCTTGGATTGTAAAGCATCGCCATGGATAAAAAGGCATCTCTCTTTTACCCTAAGTTAATCTATGTATGATTAGAGCTATGTAGGGTGATTTATTCTTATATTATGGATTGATTATTATATTATTGTTATAGGTACTTGGTGGATTAATGTATATATGCTTTCTGCTTAGATTTTTGAATGGCTATTTTACATACATGTCTATGTATTTGTAGAAATGCTTCAATGATGATGCATATGTATATTGAAGTCTATTATGCTATTGACCATTTCTAAAACATTGTACCATCAACTTTACGTGTTTGTGTGGTGATTACATGAAGTAGGTATGCTTGTATACATGCCTATGTATGTATGTGTATATTTAATAGCATAAATAGCTTCTATTGCTTACATGTTCGGTGCTATTGCTTAAATTGGTTTAATC
This sequence comes from Cordia subcordata, assembly GCA_028554755.1. NCBI lineage: Eukaryota > Viridiplantae > Streptophyta > Magnoliopsida > Boraginales > Cordiaceae > Cordia > Cordia subcordata. The sequence continues at coordinate 5,520,019 of JAPTOF010000009.1, forward strand.
TAAGCAGTCTATGTGTTTAGTAGTAGAATATACCAAAATATTCTCAAATTCTATGACCTAGATGTGTATGCCTTGCACTCAAACATTAATTCTCACTATTGTGATGAGATTGATACTGCATAACTAATAACTAACCTAGGTCGAGTCTCCTCTGGCTTTAAATCTAGCCAATAAGTTTCGGGATAGGTTTAGTTGACCTTAGTTCACCTAGGGAGTTAGTTATTCAACCCTGAGGCCCTAGTTCATAAGGACCACGTTTTAGCTTTAAGTAGACGACACTTAAGGACGGATTTGCATCGAGTCCTAGGGAGAAATTTGAGAACTAATTAGTGGACTAAAAGCTTGGGTTAGATCAACTAAGTCACCTAAAATCCTAACTAGCTAACCTTATTTCCTAATTCATAAAGACTACACTGTAGATCTAGGAGTCGTTGCCTAGGGACAGACATGTTTAGAGGCTTAGGGTACCAATTAAGAGGTTAATTAGTAGTTTAGATGAGAGCAACCAAGTATAATCCATCAAGCGACCCTAACAAGAAGTAGCAATTACCCATTTGCAAGATGTAATCACCCTAGTCCCTAATTTTGACGTTTGACTCCCCTTAGATTGCTTGATTCCCTTGTCACACATACACACACTGCTTTTATTTTCCTTGCCCTTAGGTTAGGTTCACTTTTCCCGCACACCATTCCATTCAAAAACCAAAAAAGATCATAGTTTAGGCAGACAACATGTATGCTTTTAGGACGCACTTAACCTAGGACACTACTCACGTTTGACCTCCCCGTGAATTCAACCCCGTACTTGCGCATACCATACTACACACAAGCTGAGAGCTTGCAGGCTATTTAGGCTTGTGTCGCGAGATAGTGATCAAGTTCTTGGCGTCATTGCCAAGGAAGCACAGTTACTTGGTTTCTTTGTTTTGTGTGTCTTAGATTGTTATGTGTTGCTTTATCTTTTCACATTTTGTTTATTTTGAATAGTAAAAGAAAAAAAATCTAACCTTTTTATTGAGCATTTTGAAGAGGAATACTTGTGTTTGATTGAATATGAGTGACTCAAATGCTTCTTGGTGATCCTTAGTATGCTCTTCCCTACCACCCGACCTTGTTCCCAATGTATGTCACTTGTGTGGAAGTTATATGTATCGAACCATTTTTTGTCCTCATGACAATCCCCAATCTAGGGCTAGTGCTAGCTATGACCCCTTTAGTTTTAGAAATCATGACTATAGGGATGCATATTCTTATTATGACAATCATTATGTAAGTCGTGCTCATTATTCTAGTTCTTGTCCCACTTTTCATCGTCGTTTTTGATTGCATACAATGCTCAATGCCCATAGAAATCATATGCCCATGCATGCATCCTTGTCTTACCATCATGCATTTTCATATTGGGGTCAAATAACTCTTCATATCATCCACCTTCTTGCTTTCAAAATTCACCCTGTAACGTCATTTCCCAGCCACCCTTACTTTGAGTCTTATGATGGTAATGCTTTTAGTGTTCCCAACCAATGGAAAGGATGTGTTTCTAGCCCCAGATCATGAGAAAAAGGCCATGAAGTTGTTAGTTTGTGTGCAAAAAGGGAATGATCTTTCACATTTATGCATGGTCCCTACCACATTGAGCATACATCCATTCTTCATACTTTATTATGGGACATTTTAGATGGCGCTTGCAATGTTCATTCTTTGCCCTGTCATTTATTGCATGGTCTCTTTCCCTTTCCCTTCTGTGCTTCATTAATTATCTGAAAATTTGTACCACATAACTTTAAACATACTTTGCTCTAACCTTGGCACCCAGCTGGGGTCATTAAATCCAATGCTACTAGGAGACACCCTGGCTTGTTTATGTTTTCCTTGTTTTTCTTGTATTACTTATTTTGATTTTGTATATAATAGAGTAGTTTTTTTTTTTTTACTTATTCTTGCTTTGTATATAGTAGATCAGATTGCTTTTGTTTCTCTTACCTTTAGATAGTTTAGGCTTTCTTTTCTTTTCTTTCATTCTTAGTGTGTTAGATTTTTACTCCCTCATTTGTTTTTCTTACTCTATTCCATCATTTGTGCATCGATCCTATACCCTTGCATACATCATTGCTTATCCTTCAAATGTCAATGTGAGCTTGTATTTTATTGACTACTAATCTCTTCTTTGTTATTTGAGCATTAGTGCTTTCTATTAAGGAGCGAAGAAGTAGATCATTGGATTATCTTTGGCATTCGTAGACTACATGGAAACAAAGTTGTATCTCTTCATTCTTTACTTGTCCCTATCTAATCCCTTTACATTCCCTATATATGTTTCATGTGCTTGCTTGTTGTGCTTAGTGCTATTTTCTTAAGGACAAGCAAAGTTTAGGTTTAGAGGTGTGGTTGTTCCTCTATTGCATATCATTTATGGGGTAGATTTGCTTGCATTACCTTGTTTGTACTTAAAATGTGCTCAATTTTTTTTTATTTTTTCCATGTGTTGAGTTGTTTATCTTCATGGTGGTTGGAGAGTTGGCCTTTGTTATTGACTTAATTGATTGGAGAAGATCAGGGTGTATTATGAGGACTGAATAGAGTGTGGGGTATGACCTAGACTTTGAAGAGAATCCTTTTGAAAACTATGGGGAGTAAGCATTTTTAAGAATGTATCTTGTTGCTACCCCTCAAATTGGTTGGAAGAAGTGTTTTCAAAAAGATTGTTGCTATGAGTGCCCCTTCCTTGATTGGCTCTTTTAGTGTGCCTTAGCCTCTTCTTTTTCTTTTCTTTTTGTTTATGTTACGTATTGAGAAAAATGCAAAAAAAAAAAAAATGATGAAGAAAAAGAAATTGAAAAAAAAGTGAAAAATAAAAAAAAAGCCAAAAGGCAACAAAAAGATGAAAAAGTGAAATATGTTGAATAAGTGTCAAGTGACACGATGTCAATTTGACGCAAGTGTTTTCTTTTGTTATTTCTTTTTATTATAAATAAGTCTCTTGCATTAATTGTGAACCATTGTAATTGTATCATCTTTTCCTTGTATCTTGGGGCTGAGTACATGTTAGAAGGCCATGTTAGTTGATAGCGCATGAAGTATTAACATTTTGGGTGTGTAAGTTGGAATCCTAAGTTTGTGGTGGTTCTAGCTATTAGGTAACTTCTCGTGAGGTGCAAGACCCTTTGCGATTAAAGGGAGTATCAAAAAAAGGCTGGGGAAGCCATTACACAAAAGGAATGACCCCATATACTCCCTTCGAAAAGAAAGATAGCAAGTCAATGCAACCAGCAACTCTTTGAAAAGCATGTGGATAAACATGGTTTAGGCTTGCTTAGGGACAAGCAAAGGGAAGGTTTGAGGGTGTTCATGTGTGTGATTTGTATACGTTTGTATATATGGTTTGCATACACTTTCTAGGGTGTTTTGAACGTTATTGAGTGCATTTAGGATTGCATTTCTGAACTACTAGTCATATTTGAGCTTATAAGTGTCAAAATGCATAAATGCTACAAATGCATAAATGCTACACTAAGTGCCTTATTTCATGTTTTAGGCACATTTTGGGAGAAGGAATTGAGCTTAAAATGTTGATTCTTTAATCAAAGAGCCAAGCTAGGGTTGATTTGGAGGGGAAGAAATGAAGAAAAGTCTATTTGGAAACTCTCAGACGAAGAACGACGCAGTCGAGCTCGAGCGCAAATGTGTGTTCGGGAGAAGAAATTGAGCTTGGTTGAAGAGGTAGAGAGCATGAACAGTTTGGAAATGTTTATAGGCATGAAAATATGAAGAAAAATGGCTTTGGAGGTCCCTGGAAGTGATACAAGGCAATAGAAAAAAAATCGTGCGCGAATCGAAGCCAAGTTATGAAAATTTTAGTTGTCATAGCCGATTGACCGCTGCCAGGGCCAAGCCCCAGGCTAAGGCCCCCAGCCAAGTTAGAATGTTCACTTTTAGGCAGGATTCCCTTTTCCCTAGGTCGGACCCACGGCTAGGTCGACCGGCTGAGCACTGAAACAACTATAAATAGCTCATTTTAGGCCATTTTTAAGGGAAAAGCCTTAATTTCAAAACCTTAATAAAACTTTAACCCTTTCCCATTTCACAAAACACCCTAAACCACCATTTAAACCCCATAGCAAGCTAGGATTAAAGCATCTAACAAGGATTTAAAGGATTTGTACATATTTGAAAGCAAGATTTAAGGGAGTTCTTCTTGCACTCTTTCTATTTCTTGTAAATATGTTACTAGATTAAGCTAGATCTTTGGGTGTTTGTTGTTGTATATTAGATTAAGGCTTTGAATAAAGGATTGTGTATATCTTTGGCTCTTAATACATACTTCTTTACATTGATGCATGTCATGAATCAATATGTCTATTTATTGATAATCAAATATGTCTATGTGTTCGATAAAATGCTTAAGAGAAGATGCATGTGTTCTTTTGTGCTTAACTGCTATCGATAATGGTCTCACCTTAGTCTTAATCCATGCTAACAACATAAGTCTTATTTGCAAAGAATGTGTGTTGATTAATATGCTTAATTAATGACTCAGTGTGGTAGAAGTACGCCTTTAGTCTGAAACAATGCTAAAAGGGTACCCATTAGCACTAGTTAATGCTCTAGAAGTCTAATCTCTAGTTTGAAACAATATTAATAGGTTAGTCTCTCGAGTAGGTCATTAATCAACACTGAATAGAGCAACCGAGCCACAGATAGACCAAATTGTTATTGTAACCCGATTTTAGTTGCAAAGAAACCCACCCTTGATCCCCTTCAGTATTGTAGAGCTTTCTTTCCTTAGCTTGGCACCCTAGATTCCTCCATTAGATTAGATTAACTTAGGTTTATTTTCCTTTCTGCAAGCTCCCTTTAATCCTAAAAAGACCAAAAACACTTCAACATACACACTAGCTAGTTTCATACACCCGAGTGCATAGAGACCAGACTAAGGTAGCCTCCTTATGGAGTTAATACCCATACGCATGCACTATACTAGACACGATCCATACGCTTGTAGGTGTAAAACTTGGTTGTATTTGTGCCTCATTGTCACACATCACCGGGTCACTTAACATTTGCAATTTTTATAAATTCAAGACTTATACTATTTTCATGTGACCTTTTAGGGGTCATTTTCTCTGGTGCATTTTTACAAACAACTATTATCTTCAAAGAAACATGCATTTGATTCTATAATTGTATTGACATGTATGTCTTTAATCTCGGACTTATGCACTAGAAATTCATAAGCTAAACTATTGCTGGCTTACCTATTGAAGATTCCATGAATAGTTTTATGTATTTCGACCAATTTAGGAGTTGGAACCTCTACCTCTATGAGACACCTCTATACCTTTAAGAATTTGAAGAAAGAAGAATGACTCTTTCATAATTTATAAGGTCTTTTCGGTAGTTAAAGTTGCTTCTGCCCATAAGTTTTAAGGTAGTCCCAAATTTATCAATATAGTCATTCATCATCTCTTTTAAAGTTTGAATTTTTGGCTCAATAATACCATTTTGTTGAGGAGTATAAGGTGTCATGACTTGATGGATTATTCCATGTTCAGCAAAGAATGCTCAAAATGAGCTTCATATTCTCCTCATATTCAATTCTCAATATTTTGATATTTTTGCTAACTTGATTCTCAACTTCAATTATGTACCAATTAAGTACTTCTAAATCCTCATCTTTGCTTCTGAATAAGTAAACATAACAAAATCTCATACAATCATCAATAAAAGTTATGAAATACTTTTTTCCTCCTCTTATTGCACTTGTTTCAAATCACAGATGTCAATATTAATTAGTTATAATGTGTCATGCCCTCGGACCCAGGCCTATGAGTAAGACTGATGTTGTAGGCATAACTAATAACTACTTGAGTCTCAAATCAATGGGCCCAAAATGGTTAACCTAAGTTACTAGTTATATACCCACATTACCCACTTATAAATAAGTCACAATCCACCCCACAAACCGATGTGAAATATTACAATCACCCCCAGTTAAGAACCTAACATCCTCGTCAGGGGCACACAATCACACACAAGACTAGGCAGTGCAGAACTTTAGATATGGCTCAAATGGGCTCAAGAGGTAGCTCCCTCCACAGATATGGTGTGGCACTTTATCCCGTATAGTACTTAACTCATGCAACTGGCGAGTAACTAGCTCTATATACCATTCTATCATGCCCCCACACCCAGGCCCGCAAGTGAGACTGGTGTTGCAGGCATAATTAATAACTACTTAGGCCTCACATCAACTGGCCTAAAATGATTAACTCAAGTTATTAGTTACACCATCATCACCTACTCATAAACAAGTTATAAACAAGTTACAATCCACCCCACAAACCGATGTAGGATGTTACATAATGGCTCTGAACTTCTTTCAATTGTTTTAAATGAGGGTTTAGCCATTTTCCCTTCCCTATAAATCTCACATTTGTATGTAAATTAAGATTTATTTTGGTAATAAACCACTTATGGACATGTCTTTGTAATGATCCAAAATTTACATGTCCTAATTTATTATGCCATAAATTAGGAGATTCGAACCAGTAAGTAGGAGATACTTTATTATTAAATTTTGTTACAGATACATTTTTGGGGTGCAATGGTCATTACATTCAACTTAAAGACATCGTCACACATGTATTCTTTTCCATCATTCTTGATGAGTACAACCTTGTCAAACACAATGACTAACTTAGAGCCATTTTTACTTAACAAAGAATTAGAAACTAACTGCAATTGTCTGGCATAAAAAGCATATTGTAGAGTCTCAATTCTCTCCTAGAGGTCATCTTAAGGATCACTTTCCTATTTTGTGTGCTTTGGGAAAATTTCCCATGTGAATGGTATCATTCTTGATGCTCTGATATGTGGTGAACATAATCTTCTTTGAGTATACATGACAAGTAACCCTAGTATCTACCTATTATTGTTTGGAAGTTCTAACCAGGTCAATCTCAAGGACAACAACTAACAAATTCAAACTTGTTACCTCATTAATTAGATTCTCCACTTTAGTCATTGGCTTGGGCTTGCTTCCTTGTCTTGGAATTGCCTTTCTTGTGGTGTCGACAACCTTTGCTCATATGTCCTACCTTACTATACATATAGCAATTTCCCTTGATTTTCTTCTTGTTGTTGTTTCTGCCATTATGAGTTGACACAGAATGCTTTCTCTTTTTGCTTGATGGACCTTGCTCCACCATATTTGCCTTGGACTCAAGAGCATGACTTCGATTACTCTTTTCAAACAAGCAGTTATTTTCTTCAATTATTAATTGAACAATCAAGGTGCTTACTTGGAAAATTTCATTTAGGACATCCCTTATGCTTGGGGCTTATGGATGATTATTTGGTACACCTATACATGTGACTTAACTCACTTTGAATCAGTCATAGAGAATTCTAAAAATCTAGCTATCACAAATTTCTTCACGTTTGCACTTTCTAGTTTATAGTTTATTTCTAATGACAATCAGATTTCTTTTGCACTTTTACATCCTGAATATACAATATATAAAGAATCATTTAAGAAATTTGAGATGTAATTCTAGCATAGAAAGTCACAATGCTTTCAAGCATCCATAAGCACCACAATTTACACAACCTTGATTTCCTCCAAGCAATAGAGCATCTTGTTGCATGTACATGAATAGCCCTAAAGTAGTTAGGTAGAACTCCATCTAGAGCTACCACCTCTTGAAGCCCCTAGTGGTGAATTTTTCTAACTTCTTCGGATAGGATGGAGGCTTGTAGTTTGATGGTGTAAAGCATATAGCCTGATGGTACAAACACTAACCTATTCCCAAATGGATAGCTTCACCAAACAGCAACAGCTTTAGCCAACAGCCTAGTTCCAGTCTCGATTCCAGCTTCAGTAGCTTGACTAACTACCCTAGTTTCAATTCCAAAACCTCTAAATCCCTACACAGCCATGTTATTTCCAAGTCCCTATACAGTTCGAGTTCTCTACAATGTCATATTTCTACTAACTCCAATAGTAGGTCCAGATGTTAACACGTTGCCAACATTTTTAGTAAATCCAGTCGAGGGTAAGGTTAGGGTGTCCATTCAAGGCAACCGCAGGGGTATTACCTAAAGCCCTAGCAACAGAATAGGCCCACCAATTCCAGTTTGGGGATTGTTCCTAAATTGGACTTGGTCGTTGTTTCCTGTTTGTAGCTGGTCGTTTCCATTGTCTCTAGACATTTTCAGTTAAAGTAGATAAAATCTACACTTAATTTAGCAAACTATGTTAGTAGTCTAGAGACTATAATATGTAAGAAAACAGAAAGCAAATCTAGAATTCATAGGTTTTCTAAAATTCTAGTTTTGTTCAAAAACAGTTTTAGAAAATAGTAATTAAATCTCTTAAGACTATTAGAAAATTTCAATGAAATATGATACTAGAATTTCAAAATGAAACTGTAAATAGAAACTAAAGCAAATCATATTACTTTGAAATCAAAATTACAATAATATAAAAGAATGTAAAAATGAAAAAAATAAATTGGTCAAATCGAGGCTCATAGCACGATCTCCTTAAAGGATTTAACCCCTACTATGGTGCTAATAGTTCTGGCATATCCCTCTAGGGATACAATTGTTTACCTCTTAATACTCTGGCAACACTCCAATCTAAGATCCTGGGAATTGGATGTATTGAGCTCTCTCTCTCTCCCTCTCCCTGTCTCTCTCTCTCTCTCTCTATGGAAAATGAGAATACACTAAGGTATGCAATATGTTGTATAAGGAGAATTTCAAAACTAGGTGTCTTCTGGTACACACAAAAGCTGCCTTTTAAAATAATGGAGAAGTATAGCAACAAATTAAGCATTCAGTATGGAGTATTAACTACAATTGGTAATGTTTCTTAACAATCCAAAATGCTCTAAAGTGGTGTTGAACTGTCCCTAACATGCAAGTGTTGTAACTGAACCTTCAATGTATTTCAGTTACATTCCTTTAGTTTTCTAACTGTTAGAGTGAGGATTTTGCCCAACAAGACTAAACTGCAGAAGTGTAACAACTAGCTAAGCATTCAGTGTGGAATATTAGTTGCAATTAATAACCTTTCTTCAGAGTAAAAAATGTTCTAAAGTGGTGCCGACTCGTTGCCAACATATAGGCCTTCTAAGTAACCCTTCAATGTATTCAGCTACATTCCTTTAGTTCTCTGGTCATTGGAGCAAGGATTTTGCCCAAACAAAACTAAACCAAAGCAAAAACCTGGGCTGTACCTGTAATTGTGCTGCATCCCCAGACCTAGCCTGGCTGGGTAGGCACATGTGTGGTGGGTTTTATACCATGCCCACCATGTGAAGTCTTTCTTCAAAGCAACTTCTTAGGACTACCCAAAAAGGTTCCCATATATAAGGTAAATGAAAATCACTTGGACTTCTGATGTGGGAACTTGTCCCCGTAAAAGTCATTAATAACTGAAACTAGCCATATTTAATTGCTAGTTTCTCATTCACCACAAGCTTGATTTTGATATATTAATATACCACACTTATCTACTCAGAACAAGAAATGTAATTGTACCAAGATTTGATCTATTTGGTAAGCGGGACCTTATCGTTATGACTCAGTATGAGCAAATGAAGTGCAAATTAACAACCAAGTCTTAACCCACAAGTGCACGGATCAAAAATAGTATAGAGAGTGTGAGTGAGGGTTTCGTCTGCATAGAAAGGCTCAATAGTTTGGTCTCTATGTGCAAGTGTGCCTAAGACTAACTACATGTATGTGTTGATATATTTTTGGTCTTTTTGGATTGAGTGGAGCTCGAAAATTAAACTTAAACTAGCTTAAGCTAAGAGGAATGAGAAAGTTCCAAGCTAAGGAAAAGAAATGCAACAAGGCAGTGAAAAAAGAAGAACGGTGATTGACCATTGCAAACTAGACTAGGAACTATGACATTGATGTGGCTTTATCTATGCCCCAAGACTTCTATTCTCGTTGTGTTGATTGGGGTTCTCTTCTAAAGACTATCCTTTTTAGTATTGTTTCAGACCAGAGATGGTAGTCTCTTAGAATTAACCAATACTAGTGGCTTACCCTATTAGCTAGGTTTAAAGTTAAAGGCCAATTCCTCCTCGCCTTCGCAATCAGTGCTTAGAACTTATCCTCTTAGCTGAATTTAAAGCTACAGACTAGACCTTAAACACTACTTGATATTAAGGCTTGATTAATCAACACTGACATGGATAATTGACACTCTTGTCTAGGGTCTAATCTATTAGCTGAGTTGAAAGCTAAAGACTAAGCCACCTAAACTTGACTAAGTATAGCATGCAACCTATTAGCTGGATTTAAAGTTAAAGTCTACTCTACTAAACAAAGTCATAAATTAAGCACAATCAATCATCACCCAAATAAGTAGGTATAAGCATTTAACACACAAATTATACACGCATCTTCATTGTGGCATTTTATCGAACACATAGACATATTCGATTATCAAACGTATAGACATTTGAATCAAGCCATAGAACAATATAAACAAGCATGTATTGAGAGCCATAGAAGAATACTAATCAATTATCCAAAGCCCTTATCTAATTTATAACAATAATCACCCAAAGATCCAACCTAATACAACATTATAAATACAAGAAAAAAAGGAAGAACAAAGAGCATTCCATTAAATCTCTTCTAATCCTTATTAGAAGCTTCAATCCTTGCTTGGTATGGTGTATTTAGTTCTTGGTAAAGTGGGGAAAAAGGCTAGGGTTTATAAGGTTTTCATTTCTAAAGTTCCTCCTTTCAAAGTGAGCTGAAAAAGGCTTTAAATAGCTATTCACGGCCTCTGCCAATTTCCCTAGTCGGTCGACCGACAAGAAATGACCTGATTGGCAAGAAACACAATATTTTCCCTATTCTCTAGTGCTTCCAGTTACCTCAGCCGGTCGACCGAGAGAATCTGCAAGCTACCCAAAATCTCTACTGTTCGTCTGATCTTTGCTCTTTAGCCCCTCCATCTTCTTTTCTACTCATTTTCAAGCTAACATGTACCTAAAACACAAAATAAGATACTTAATGAGGCATTTATGCATCTTCATTCATTATGCACAAATCAATTACGCACAAATGACACATTAAATGCGCACAAATAAGCTCTAAACACTATAAAAATGTATGCACTTGAGACCAACAAGCATACACACATCAGGACCTAACCCAAATTTAGGTCAGAGTGGCTTTGACTTCCATATTACAATTGATAACTCCATCGAACAAGGAATGAACTTCTGATAAGTTATAGGTACTTTGCTAAAATGTAAACTAACTTGCATGGAGATGAAACCTAAACTACAAAAAATGGTAAATCTATGCTACGAATTACACTACATTTAGCTACTTCAGGCTATGCTAGGTTAGGCTAGAAAATTAAAGGAAAATGTAAAAGGACTGTTGACTCATATAATCATCGAATCTCTTTTCCAATCTTGTTTCCTTTCTTTTATAATAGTTGTAATATTTTAATTGTTAATAACTGCTTGAGCCATTCCCTCATTTTATGCCCATGATCTGTTGTAACCTCCCATCACCCAGCTAACTTGATAACTATTCGAAATTCCATCAACCAACTTAGGTTGGGACCTTGAGCCCTTATGACGGACCTTCAAATTCCATTCTGAAGCCTAGTGATGTCTTCAACCTCAAGCATTGTCCTTTGACCCCACCAAGATCCTAGGTCTCGACATCTTGCTCTTCAAATTTGGGTATGTCACCTCATATACTTAATTATGATAAATCACTTTTTTTTAGCACATGTCATATCACTTAGGCCAGCTTTGCCTACTTATATCATTGCATGTCATACCATATGACAATTATTTTTAATAATAACACCATGGCAAATTTCAGGAATCAATAGTCACCTGCGAAATGGGCTCGAGTGCAGCTACCAGAGAATGCGGGTTGTATGACGTATCGACTGATGTCAGACTGCTTGGCTCCATGGAGGTGCCACAACCAGTGATGGTGATGGTGACGTGGTGTGAAATTTCCTAGGTTTTTCATTTGAATTCTTGTTTGAAATTGGTCGAAGCACAGAGGCTAACACAGAAAATCGACAAAGTGAAAAATTGTTACGTGGAAAGAGTAGTACAAACTTTGAGTGTGTATATGTGTGAGGGAGAGTAATATATATTATACATTTTGATTTTTGAGATAGGAGAAAATATAAATTTGAGAAAAGATAGATATTGGTGATTTTAAGATATAAATAAAGTGTCCTTACCCCAATTAAATTACATATAAAATGAAAATTTTGATGTCGAAATTACCCTAGCGTCATAGATTGGGAATTTTCATTCCTATATTGGTTTAGCATCCGGAGTTGACAATAAATTTTGAGATAAAAAAATACTCTCAAGAGGAGAGGATTCTAATTCATATGAAAAAAAGAGGTTAAAAGAAAAGGAGAGATGAAGATGATGTGTAAAGGACAATAATCTGACTGGAAAAGGTCATCTCATTATCTTCTTAGGAGAAAGGGGCCACAACAACTTGTTTGATGGTTAGCTTTGCTCTCTCTAGTAAACTTATAAACAGTTGCTGGCTTTTCGACAGTTCATAGCGACTGATTAAACTCAATAATTGATAGGAGAGTCCTTGACAGAACTGACATCCATTTCATTTTTTCTTCTATTTTATGTTTTGTTTTGACTACCGAAAATATTTTGAAAAGTCTTTTAAACTCATTAAAATTTAATCTCAAAACATGACTCTGCCAAGCATGAGCAAGAAATAATTAGAAACAAAAATATATTGAGATTGATCTTATAGAGAATAATTTCTTGAGTGATACTTTTCTCAAAAGTGAACAAATCTCTCGTTAACTCGTTAACATCCCAATTAATTCTCAACTAACAGTCTGTTTGGCTAGGCTTAGTTGGTGCTTATAAACGGTAAATAATAAAAAATATATGAGGGAGTTCGTTTTTTTTTTTTTTCAAGAGCTTATAAGTTGCAAAATAAGTAGAGTCCAACAGGCTCTAAGTTAGCGCCACAATGTTAACATCCTCCTCCATTATTTTATATTTATAGGCCAACAGGATCCCAATAGCCAGGCCAAGAGTCAGCTTAACGACTCCAGAAAAAGGGCAGAACTCACACAAATTTGACATTCTTAAAGAAAACAAGAAGCATTCAATATGGCCAATCACATTGGTAGTTTCTTGTGGGGACGCATATTGGTTCTAATCAAATCAAACAGCATATAAGATGCTCAAGAGTATTTGGCCCCCCTAAGCATATGCCCTATACAATGGCATGTGAATTGCATTTAGTACATCTATACAGTGTTGTGCAGGCATATTTTGTATTCAAGGAAGTCATAGATGGAAACCTACAGACATGACTAGACTTTGCCAAAAATGTGACAGATAAGTTGTGCTCCTATTTGTTGGGACAATAAATGCCCCTGGAATGTCAAGAAAGTGCATCTCCCTGTGTACAACCAGTTCCACAGGAATGGAAGTGCTGGGGGCTGAGAAAACTGAGTGTAAAAGAAAGATTGACCATTATATGAAAACTAAAACAAATCTCGGATAAAATCGACCCTACCTAATAACATAACCGACTTGGATATTTGGTACTAATTAAAATGGAACTCCATTGGAAATGTAGGTGAAGGTTTATTATTGGGTCACAGACCATCTTGAAGGGACAGTACCAAAACCCATTAAATCTTTCTCCATCCATGGTATCTTCACCAACTTGGTAATAATTCATTCATCTTTCAAGACCGACTCATAGTTTTGCATGAACTATCTTAGAGGAGTGAGGCCACTGCCTCTTTAAGTGAATGACTGGAAACTGTATCTTTACCATAGAAACTATAAGAACAAACCAGCTGCCACACATAATCCTCATTCTAGATAAAATAGGACAATCCTCCTCTACGTTTGACTTCCTGACCAATGCGTCACGCAAGTTATAATTTGGAAAAGCTCAAGTAGTGCTCAAAAACCTAACTACTGACCAATCAGGTATTGAGGTCGAAGTGCTGATCAACTATATTCGTACTTAAATTTCTTCATCAAAGGCATGGTGACCAACTTCTAACGATCAATTGGATAGTTAATATGTTGACCTCAGCCAGTCAAGATGCTTGGACATGATTCCAGATTTTGTAGCCAACATCAGATCTCCCATCATTCTCTTAAAAAAAAATGAACTCAAAATGCAGGCACACAAAACCGATCCACACCTATTAACCTGGATGAAGAACCAACTTCTTCGTGGTGGAAAAAACAGAAAGTTAATAAGGTTTTCTAAAGACGTCCTATGGAACTGGTTTTGGAACAAGTCAAGCCTGAACTTTGTACCAACTAGTAATGAAGAAGCAAATAGTTATTTTGATCATTCATAATATAATTTTAGGAACAAAAGAACTTCCCTTCCTTGTATAGTCATGCACATGACAAACACAATATGGTGTAATACTTTCTCAACAATCTTCCTCAAACTGAGAAAGAAAATGCTTCTTAAAAGTTCCTTCAGTTTATTGCTGTTGCAACTACTAAATGTAGTGGCTAATTTACTGCTGTGTGGGACCTTTATTCTTTAAGGTTGTTCAACAGCTATTTGCATTTGTAGGTACTCTAAGTGCTACCAGCAATATGACCACAAAGATAATGCATTGATTGGCAATTACCCAGAGTTGGATTTGAAGCACAAGAAGGATGATTCTACTAAGAATTCAAGCCACAAAGAATGAGAAGAACTCATTGCACCGCATTATACAAGGCCCCACTTCAACAAGCTTCCATAATTGAGATATATCACATCAGATATCTCCTTGGGGATAAGCCTACCATGAAGAAGAATTTTACTGTGGATTTTGTTTGCTGGTATAATCACCCAATTGCTCCATATTCCAGCGTTCATGAGGGGCAACATGATCGTAGGTAGGAGTGTATTCCTGCAGAGTTAAAAGATTAACTGAGAAATGCAATTCTAGTTTCATGCTCCTACAATCTACTGAAATGCCTAAGTAGAGAAAATGTAAAAACATCAAATAACCTGCCACTTGTGAAATACAAGAGGGTGTTATGGACTCAGATGTGATATAATTAAACCAAAAACTGAAAAAACAAAAACCAGATAGTGTATGAGAAATTTGAAATGGAAAAAGAAAAAAGAGATCCTCAGAATCAATTGAACCATAAAAACTGCAGCTAGGCTGCAGCATCTCTGAGGTAAGGAAGAACCCTTATGCTGAATAGTGAATTCTTAATTCAGATATTTCTCCTTGTAAAAGGTTCATAATCAAGCTTATGTTAATGACTTCATTGTAGAATCATGACTTCATTGTAGAATTATAAAAATTGTTTAACAAATTCCATTAAGTTAACGAACAAGATGGTCTTTTTGAAACTTTTCACCAGGCTAATCCACCGGGAATATGGGCCTTGTAATGCATCATAGTCACTGTAACTAGCAAATATTAAATTTGAACTCTCTGTTTGCTTCTTTATTCCTAATAGAATACCAAATTTGAAAGAAATGACACCTAATAGAATACCAAACTTGAAAGAAATAAAATGTAATAGAATTACAAACTTGAAAGAAGTAATACCTAAGCTCAATAAAGAATACAGATATGACTGTGTTGAAGTTTTACCTCCATTTTTATCATTAGCTCTCTTGCTGTAGGAGCAGAGAGGACTATATGCCGGGCTACAGGCTTTATGAAACCTTCTTTGACACCATTGTCAAATAACGCAAGCAAAGAGTCATAGTACCCATCAACATTAAGTAAACCAACCTGGAGAAAAAGGTACATAAAAATATTAAATTAAGTTATTCAATATATCTGACTTTCACAGGATTAACAACTAGGCCATTTATGAACCACCGGTTTTTGATGAATTCCTAATTGTGCCCACGTTATCATCTCCAGTGTTTCTTCCATGGTTCCATATCCTCCTAAATGGTTAAGAGCATAAACATAGACAGTGTAAGTATATGGATGACAATATATAAAAGCTCTTAAAGTGAAAGCTCTGACATCCAAATACTTACCAGGAAGAGCAATAAATGCATCAGCTTCCCGTGCCATAGTAGCTTTACGCTCATGCATGTCAGAGACAATTCTTACTTCTCCAACAGTTTCACCAGATATCTGTCAATGCTTTTCATATAACCTATGAGAACTTCCAAATAACTCCATTTATAACAAGTTATAAAGAAATACTTCCACATAGAGTAATAGTAAATTAAGAAAATTTCAACAGTTCTTATCCCTCAAACGTCTTTCATTTCATTAGCATAGTATCACATAATACTCCAGAGACATAAGGGTAGAACAAATCATGGCAATGTAGCCATAAAGTATGAAATTGTTTCAACATAGTGAAGGTACTTGATATCTCCCAAGCCAAACTGTTGGAGGCTATTTCTCAGCTGGGTGTTTGTAGCACAAACTACAAATTAATTAATGAAAGCAAAACATTGATTCTGAATGTATGACCATCAACCAATCCAGTTTTGGAAAGAGAAGCTTACATAAACCATACACTCGTCCACATGGGATTAGTGATTCTTACGTGATTAATCTCACCACTAGAAAAAAGTAGGACCGATGTAGATTCTGAATTAGAAAATGATTTAAGATTCACCATTAAAAATATTATTAAACCAGTAGACAATATCTATAGACTGATGTATGGATACCTCAATAGGCACAAGAGCTTTGGGAATAACCCTGCAGGCCAAAAGAAATCAAGAGAATGACTCAAATGTTTCAACGAGACTAAGAAAGCTAAATTCCAGAAATGATAATAAGCTTAAGGCAAAGATATATAGTTTACCCAAGAACATGACAGCCTCCATCATAGACTCGCTGTGAAATCAACCCCATCAACCCTATACTTCCTCCCCCATAGACCAAGTCAATCTTTCTTTCAACCTGTAATCAATATTTCCAAAAGTCAAAGAACAATTACCTGCAAGCTACAACAAAGTCAATGCTAAAACTAAAACAGAAGTAATATACTTCAGATCAAGTACAAACACAACAACAAAAAATTCCATCTTGATACTAGAAGCCCAACAGTTTAAGCCAATCAAATTCAAGAAAACAGCACATGCAACTGATAACCCCCCATGTCAAAAACTCCATCTATCCAATCCAAAAGATTTCCAATTCTCTATCCTTTTACAAAAAAAGAATTAAACCCATTAACTTAATTGATCAATCAAGATAATCCCAGTCCAAAAACATCAAAACCCAATCCATGGCTCCTCCCAAAACTCTCATATTTAAAGCTGCATCCAAGTTGCACCATACAGAATTATTAAAGATTGGTATCATGGAAAACATATATGAAGACTAACCAGTTCATCTCCCAACTCAACAGCAGCATCACCAAAGACTTTTCTGTGCCCAGGATGGCTTCCGCAGAACACACAGATTCTCTTGAACCTGCTGATTCCACTACTTGTATTGTTTTCCATTCAATTATAACTCTTGAATGCTTCACTAAAATACACAACAAAGATTCCAACTTTTTTTTTCTTTCTCCTTTTCTTTTCAAAAGTATATAATGACTGCAAGCAACTTTATCTCACTATCACTTACTTGTTATGGAGTGTGTATGTATATGTCTATAAACGCAAAGATTTGGATTGTACAAAGACAAGTAATACAAAAAGACAATCTAGATAGATATTGCTTAAGTTGATAGAGCAATAAGCTATTGAGGTCAATAAATCAGCGAGGTCATTTAATGTATTCATTATCAATAGCACATGTTAATGATGAAGATAACATATAAAGCCCACATTTGTTGTTAGCTTGTCGGCTTTGTTTATTTCTTTCTTTCTAAATTATTCCTAATTCCTAATAAATTAAAAGGACAAAATTGACATTTTTGGGTTTCAATGATTTCTTTTTAATCCCCGTAATAAAATATATACGCTTGTTAACTAGCCACTGTCAACTTTTGATATGCTTTTGTGGATGATATCACGCCCCTGCTACTCTTTTGGAGAATAAAAAGATTGTTGTATCTCGAGAATTTATACTATATATTGTAAAGACCGTATATTCATTACGTATTATCCATTTTCAGTGAAGGATTATAAAATTTATGAATAAATAGTATTAAATTTATGAACAAACACGTAGATAAATTTGTTCAGAACTTTTTTACTATTTGTTCATAATTTATTAGCTCACTACTTAATGTATATTTGTTCACCATTTTTGAAGACACATATAGACAAAAACAAATTCACACACACAAACCCATACAATATTAATATTCTCAACAATAATATTAATATTGTGAACAAATAATATTAATATTATAAACAAACAATATTAATATTTTAAATAAAGGTGAGAAAACACAAGAAAATATGACAGTGAAAGGACATGGTATAAATTGCATTATATCTCTATGGTGATCATCTGACCATCAACTTCAACCTCTTTGTATATATTCTTACTTAGAAAACAGTGATAATTCAAAATTTACACTAGTACTTTACAATAATAAGGTGTGGTAACATCAATACTTCGACCCAAAAAAGTCCAAAATGAAAAGATAGAATTAGTCCATATTAAAGTAAAAGTCAAATAGTTATTTCTTTCACTCTAAAAACACTCTTGCCATTTATCCTACCATGATTTATGCATATTATGCCATTTTTGGGTTTTTTTGCTTTATTTTCTCTTATCTTTATGTGAAGGTAATATAGTCACGCTCAAAGTCAAAGTCATACACTGGTTTTGATAACAATGGAGCATAACTTGGAGGTGGATATGGTAGAAAGACCAGTACAGGTTATGGCGCGCTCACTTGATACGGTGACTATAGGAGTTATGGCAACTTTGCAGAAAATTACATTAGTCAATTGATATATTCAAAATTGATCAATACAATAAATTAGTTATAAAAATTGTTAATATCAAATCTCGTGCATGGCAAAGTCATGTACTAGTCTATGAAGGTGTTTGGCTTTGCTTATTTAGGGTGCTTATAAACATATAGGAAAAAGCACCCTCTCACGTACTTTTAACTTTTTAGGTGCTTATAAACACCAAATAAGCAAAGTCAAACACCCTTTATATTTATATATTTATATCTGTATCTATATATAGTTTAAATTCGTACATATTATAGCTTAAAGAAGTACGCCACATAAGCCTTCATTTGTTTGCCAACTCAGCTAAAATTTGTTATTAATATTATAAATATAATAATAACAATTTTAATATTATTCATTTTGACAACCTTTGATCTCCCCATTGTGTTGGTTATGGAGGTTAATGCACATGAATTTTGAAATCTTTCGAGTATTATTTTTAAGGTGACTTTTAAGGTATAAGGTTAATATAAAGGGGTTTTAAGACTTTTGGAATGCCTTATTTATGGTAGATTTTATGCTATGGCAATTCTTCCATTTATAAATAGCTGCATTATTAAAACTTCAAAACATACGAAAGAAAACAAAGTTCTTTTTGCCATATAATGCTTCTTATACTTTATAGACTTGCATAGTTGAGAGAGTTTTAACACCGTTCTTATCATTGGCTTCTATGATTTGAGTGATACATTCGCAAAAGGTGATGAACTTTTGTATCCTAGAAGGTTTGTGCAAGAAACTGTTAATACCATAGCAATGCGTTAAAATTTTAAGGAGATTAAATTCAACTCAAGCTTCAATCCTAATTACATTTGATATTTTCTCACCTTTTTCTTCTAAATATTTTCTTTTAATTTCTTGTAATTCATTTTATTTGTTTAAGTGATCTATGTTACTAGAATATTCAATTGGTTATTTTAATCTTAGTTTAATTCTTTAATATTATCACATATTCTGTGTCATGCATAAGCTTAAACATATCAAAAAAAATTTGAATTATTTTTTAATTTTAGTTTATTCGTAATTATCATGTTATTTACACACAAGTTTCATATATATATGTGAGTGTGTGTGTGCGCGCACATATATGTATATATGTATGTATATAACAATTTGTTGTCTTTAATTAAAAAAAACTTAATAATAATTTAACATTTACTATTAAAAATAAATTAACTCGTGTAAAGCACGAAATAGATAATGCTAGTATTATATAAAAGAAGGTATGTCACATGTTGACAAGAGGGTGTAGCTTAGCCGGGGCGCCCCTCACTTGGAACCTACACGTCTCGAGTTCAAGCCCCCACTAAAGAGTAAGTAGGGAACCACTTTAGAAAAAAGAATGAAAAAACGGTATTTCACATGTCATCATCCCAAACCCTTGCTTCCATCCAACTATAATCATTTATTTTTCCTTGTATATATGTACAACTAGTATCTAATTTATGTATATTTCAACACCAATTAATAATATCATCTAAAAATAATAATAAAAATCTTTTATTAACTTGTTCCCATATTTTTGTCATTTTCTAATTTTACTTTCTCACTTCAAATATTTTATTCAGTTAACGAAAGTCTCTCATAAACACCGATTTATTCAATTACTAAAGCATCACATAAATACATGATTAATATTGAAAACTTACAAAAACTTAAATTTAAAAAGATATATGAGTTTTTGTCCTTAAATGAAATATGAAATTAGTCATTAATAATAAATAAAAAAATTTTAAATACACATTTTTTCCGTACATTGCAAGGGGTATGACTTTTATTATATAAAAAAATATACACACCTTTTAAGTACATTCCACGTGTCATCATCCCATGCACTCTCTTTCATCTAAAACAACATTTTTAGTCTAATCTTATATATATGTGAAATTATTACCTAATTGAACTCTATTTTCTTACCAATTAATAATATTATTTTCCATCTAAAAATTCATATATAGTTCATCACCCTTTTTTAGTAATACTACATGTCTTTATTTCGTAAATTTTTTTTCCTCCGGGAAGAGTATGCTCTTTTTATCATGTCTTTTATAATTTTGATATTCAATTGTAGTATAATAGATTTCTCATGAAAGATATAATTAATATTGAAAACTTTATCAAAATTAAATTTCACAAAACAAATTTGAGATTTGTTAGCATTATTAATTTATATGCATGTGTTTTAATGATGAGTTGTTGATGATTATATGATTATGATGAATGATTGATGATGAGATATAAATTGATTAAATAAATACTTTAGATGTTATGTAAAATAAATGAATAGATGAATTAGTGATTTATGAACTAATTACATATCTTGAATCTACTAATCTATTTGTTGAGTTTATGAGAATGCACTAACCTACGTGTCATTACAAGATGTGGTCTGTATTCTAAGATGGTCATAGGAATGTGGGTCTTAGAATGAGAAACTTGCCTTATTTAATGACTTGTCACTAATTTTACCATATTTATAGTACTACTGTATTCATAGTCTTTAGGGATGGCAATGGGACAAGTAACGTAGGATACCTGCCATTTACCGACCCGATTAAAATTCAATAAAATCTATCTCGTTAAAAACCCAAAACGATTAAAATTACCCGTTAGGGTTTGGGACGGAATTGGGATTGACCCCCCGAGTACCCGCATTCTCGAACTCGATTATATGTATACATATATGTGTATATATATGTATGTGAGTGTGTGTACAGATATTTTACATTTATTAATTAATTATAGTTTTAAGTACATAAGTACATATTATATACTAAAAATTAAGAAAAGATTTTTCCTTTCCACTAGTAGTAAGGTTTGAACCTTAACCCTTTACTCTTTAAAATTTTATCATTAAAGGGATATTGTTAGATTTGTTGGAAAAATTTATTTAAATGGTTATTTTTTTTTTAATTTAGTGATTTAATTTGGTTTCTAGGTTGATAATATTTTTTAAATTTGGGTTCGGGTCGTTTCTTGTTAAAATTTTTTATTTAAATTAAAAATTTTTTAACCAGGTCTGGGACGTTCCAGGTACCCGTGGGTTTGGGACGTTTCGAGAATGGAATTCTTATTTAATTTTTATCTCGGTTTTGCATGGAAATGAGAATTAGAATGCTATCTGGGTAATGGGTTTGAGATTTCTTTATAGGCAGCATAACTATTCCGTTGTCGTTCTTAATAGTCCTATCATATTTGTTGTGTCTTGTATTCTATAATCTATTGTAACGAGAGTGAGATAGAGAGACAGAGGGGACATAGTGAGCGAAAGACCTTGAGGGTGTGAAGGATAGGACTCTCAAGCCCGGACATTCTTTTTGTGATGAAATTCTCTTATTTGCAAGTAAAAGTGTACAAAAGGCCGAACCAAGTTAAACTTTGATGCGTACCGTGTATCTTTCATGTTGTTTATTTCTTCATTCCAAGACCCGAATTCCCAGCCATCTAGCACCAAATCCCAGTTTGGAGAATTGGGCGTGGCGTGGGGTGCGTAAAACACAGCGAGATTTTTCGTTGTTTTGCAGCATTATTTCTCTACGAAAAACGAAAATCAATCTTAGACGTAGTTTGGCAATGGAAATGAAGGGAGCTGTTTGTGATAGAGCTGCCGCCATGGGAGACCTCACCGACCTAAACTGTCATCTGAGTTATTGGCCCTGAGCTCATTGGAGCTTATGCAAGGCACCAAATTGCTCCTCGTGAAGAGAAGAGTTGAACGACAGTGTTCTCGTCTTGTATGGTTATCGAAGGCGTGCCCAGTAGGACCTTGAAGATGGCGATGATGCGCGCCAATAGTCGACGATGCTCGGAGGATTCATAGCTCGCATGAAGCTTGCCGTTAGGACAGCTAGAGCACGAGGAATGCGTTGGTGGAGTTGGTGCATCGTTTGGTGGTCGAGATTGGTGCCTTTGAATTCCTGACGTCACGACACAGGAGTTCTAATGGTGGAATGACGATTGGCTTGTTTTGGTGGGTGAGAGGAAGCCGTTGGTCGGTGCAACGCTGCGTGTGACGGACAGTGGTGGCACCGGTTGGCTTCTAAAGGCCTCAGCCCAATGATGTGACGGTGACGGTGGCGTTGGAACCGATTGGCGATCGGAGAGACGTCGGGAAGTCGCCGCATGGTAGTGACGGTGTAGGTCGTGGCCGATTATGCATCGGACGGCTGGATTGCGTGGTGTTTGGGTCGGATTGGAGGAGTTTGGCTCGTGGGTCTGTTTGCATCGACTGAGAAAGATTGAAGAAGATATGGGTTTCACTACGGTGCGTTGCGGTGATGGTTGGTAAGGTCACTCTCGTTTTTGAGGTCGTAGATCAGGCGTGAAAAGATGTTATGTTTAAAATCTAGGGCTTCGCAGTCCTTGAGATTATGGTACACATGCTGATCTTGACGGTTGACCTAATGTATCTTGATCTGATGAACAGCCATAGGTGCAATTCAAGTACATGAAGTTTCACGAGCCCATTTTCACTTGTACTTTGACCCCATTGACCAAGACTTCGTTGGACCCAAATTTAGTTGACTGAGGGTTACCCACTGTTCTTGATGCGTAGAATCCAATTTTGAGCTTTCGTTTGGTGAAATTCGGCTCCAAAGTACGTGTTTTTGGGGTTTTGTCGACTTTGACCTTGATCTTGAGTTGATCGGGTGTTGATTAGAATTGATCGAGGGTTCCCAAAGGTTTCTAGACATGCTTAGTGCGAATTTGCAGTCTGTTTGGCCAAATTTCATGTGTTTGTGTGTATTTTTTGAAGTGAACCAAGATGTTTCGACTTCGAAAAGCGTGAAACATGGAGAGATTTATGGATGGACGTTGTGTGCTCTTCTTGGTGAGTATGACCACGAGTTTTGGCGGTTGCATTGAGGAAAAGTGAAGAACACACTACGCTCTTATGGTGGCATGGGCCATGTGTGAGAGAAGGACTGATTGTGAGGAACTAATGAGTGCTGCATTACAGAGAAGACAAGGAGACTTGTGTGTGATGAGTATGTGTCTTGGGCAAGTAGATTGAAGCATAGTTCAATAGAGTGGTCGTGTAGGTACCATCTGGAGATAGTGATCACTTGGATGCATACTTGCATATATGATCAATAGGTACACAATGAAGATGGTGAATGTTCCAATAAGGTGTCGAGTGGGAGACTAGTAAGTGTCTTGAGGAGGGCATATATTGATAGATTTGTGAAGAGTTAGTTAACTCTTTGGGAGAATTGGTGCTTTCTCGGTGTTTCCATGAGTCAGTGGATTAGAGGCTAAGGTGTGTTACTAGGTGATTCGATCTCTATACATAGCTTCGCAGGTACTTCTCTAAGGTGGTTGTCTTGCTAATGAGTTGCTCTGCTCACTTGAAAGATGGCAAGCTAGAGGCTGAGAGTAATGTGTGTGGAGAACGAAGTTTTCTTTTGTGGTATTTAGAGAACGAGTCTCTAAGGGTTTTTTAGTAGAGACGTGAGACAACAAGAGGGATTGAAAGCAATAGTTGAGTACAGATTGCTCTTTGTGACTTGGTGTCATGTCTTAACCCACAAGTGCACGGATCAGAAATAGTATAATGTGTGTGAGTACAAGTATCGTCTCCACAAGGAGGCTTCCTAGTTTGGTCTCTACATGTTCATATGCTTAAAGAATAGCTACGTGCATGTGTGGGTTTTCTTGGGATAGAAGGGAGGTGGGGAAAATGGAAAATAAAACTAAACTACGAAGGAATAATAGGTACCAAGTAAAGGAAAGGAAATACAACAAGGTAGAAAAGAATCTGGAGTGATTGAGCATTGTAAATAAGCTTCGGGTTATGGGAATGATTTGGGTTTATCTGTGGCTTGATTTGCTCTATTGAGAATCATAACTAATTAACCTTATTATTTGCTAATTGCAGGTGCACTCTTATCCCCAAGTGACACACTCTTCTCTCTAAGTGGCGTCTCTTAAAAGTATAGGATTGTCCAAGCCAATTAAAATTTTCGGCCTTAATTACTGAGTCCTCTCGTCGGGCCTCACCAACTAACCTTATCATCCTTCAAGTTTTGGTGCAATTATATCCTTAATTAGAGTATAGCTCTGGCCTTATCACTTAGGGTTTTCGAGCTTAGTTAGTTAGTCCTAGGTGATGTTGATTAGGT
Organism: Cordia subcordata; assembly: GCA_028554755.1. NCBI lineage: Eukaryota > Viridiplantae > Streptophyta > Magnoliopsida > Boraginales > Cordiaceae > Cordia > Cordia subcordata. The sequence goes on from JAPTOF010000009.1 coordinate 5,545,032, forward strand.
CTAATTCTAGCATTTAGCTCGTTAGTTGGATTTAAAACTAAGAACTAAGCCATCGAGGATCGATTAAACTAGTTGGAAGCCTATTAACTAGGTCTAAAGCTAAAGAGAACTCAACCTAGCTTAAGCATAGATTAAGAACCACCAATCAACCATTGTAATAGTAAGATATAGGCATTTAAGCATAAAAGAACACATACATCTTCACTTAGGCATTTTAACAAACACAAACATGCTTGCATTAAAAGCCCTTAAACAAGTAAATCAAAGCATGTATTCCTAACCCTAACCTAATATTCAACAACAATCATCCCTAAATCTAACTCGATACATCATGATATATACAAGAAATCAGAAGAGAGCAAAGAGAACTCCCCTAATTTCTTGCTTCAAATCCAAAGCAAACCTCTTCCAATCCTTGTTACAAGCATCAATCCTTGCTTTGTATGGTGTGTGGATGGTTTTTTTGGGTGTTGGTGAAGTGGGGAAAAGGGTTAAGGTTTATAGGGTATTTCTAAAGTTCCTCTCCTTGAATATGCTGAAAATTGGGCTTTTTAAAGTTGTTCAGCGGGCAAGCCAATCGGGTAGGCCATTAAGCTAGCTAGAGAGACTGACCTAGAAGCCAACATTTTGTTTGGGCCAGTTGGGGGCCCAGTCGACCGGCAAAAGATAGTTAGGGTAGCTGGTAGACCTACCAGGGTAACCTGCCTTGATAGCTTTGTTCCATTTTGGTTCTTTTTCACTCTCGATCTTCTCCTTGCACCTTGTATCTCTCTTAGGGGCCTTTAACTCAGCTTTTCTTCACCTTTTGACCTCCAAATCATTCTCAAGCTTTATCCTTTGTCTTGTGCATCTTTTATTGTGCTCGATTTCCTTTCCCAAAACACATCTAAAACACAAAATAAGGCACTTAGTGTACCATTTATGCATTTCAACACTTTATGCGCATATATAACTAATTGTCTACAAACTCTACATTAGAAACACCCAAAGAAGCTCAAGACACCCGAAAAAACATATATATAAACACAATGTACAAACATACACAAGTCACATGATGTGTTCGTGTTGTGTGTTTGTATATAGTGTTTGGACACACTTCACGAAGTGTTTTGAGCTTATTTGAGTGCATTTAGGGTTGTATTTGTACACTATTATATTTGCACATATAGGTGTAAAAATGCATAAATGTTACACTAAGTGCTTTATTTCGTATTTTAGGCACATTTTGGGAGAAATAAGTAAGCTTGAAAATGCATGGGCCCAAGAACAAAACTTGAGGGTGATATGAGGATGAAAGATGAAGAAAAATGGCTTTGGACATTCTCAGAAGTAGTACGAGACAATAGAAAAAACTGGGCACAAATTGAAGCCAAAACAAGCAAGTTATGGACAAAACTGGTTTTGCTGATTGATCGACAAAGGGAGACTGGCAAGACCAGAATGTATTGAAATTTTGCCAGTAGACCAAAAGTATCTTGTTGGTCGACCGGCTGAGACTCCGGCAAAGCATGCTGAAGCTTTAAAAGTACGTTTTCAGCTTATTTTCAAAGAGAAGAACTCTAATTTCAAAACTCTAATAAAACCCTAACCTTTTCCCTTTCCACAAAATATCCTAAACTACCATCTAAACCCCATACCAAGCTAAGATTAAAGCATCTAACAAGGATTTGAAGGATTTGTAGGGATTTGGAGCAAGATTTAAGGGAGTTCTTCTTGTTCTCTTTCTATTTCTTGTAAATGTGTTGCTAAATTAGGCTAGGTCTTTGGGTGTTGTTATTGTAAATTAGATTAGGGCTTTAAATAAAGGATTTGTGTATATCTTTTGCTATTAATACATGTTTCTTTACATTGATTAATGGCATAAATCAATATGTCTATGTGTTGATAATCAAACATGTCTATGTGTTTGTTAAAATGCTTTAGTGAAGTTACATGTATTATTTCATGCTTAAAAGCTATAGGTAGTGGTGTCACCTTAGCCTTGATCCATGCTAATGACATGAACCTATTTGCAACTAAGTGTGTTGATTAACATGCTTAACTGATGACTTGTGTGGTAAGAGTATACCTCTAGTCTGAAAAAATACTAAAAAGGTACCCATTAGTATTAGTAAATTCTCTAGGAGTCAAATCTCTTGTTTGAAACAATACTAATAGGTTAATCTTGAATAGGACATTAATCAAAACCAAGGAGAGCAATCAAGCCATAGACAGCCCAAACCATTATCATAGCCTGAGTCTAGTTGTAACATAAGAGCTCGAGATCCCTTTCCATCTTGTAGATTTTTATTTCCTTAGCTTGGCACCTATATAGTTCCTCTGTTAGATTAGGCTAGCTTAGGTCTATTTTCCATGGTCTCGAGCTCCCTTTTTTCTTAAAGAAAGTACACACACACACATAACTAGTTTTAGGCACTGAGCACATAGAGACCAAACTAAGGTAGCCTCCTTATGGAGACAATACCCGTGTGCACACACTATACTAGACACAATCCATAAGCTTACGGGTGTAAATATTGGTTGTATTTGTGCTTCACTTCCATACACTACTGAGTACACATCAAGCTCTTGGCATTGTTACTGGGGAGGCACGGTATTAGTTCTTCGTGTCTTTTTGTGTTTGTGATTGGTTACTTGCACGTGCCCTATCTTCACTTGCTTTCCTTATTTGAAAAACCATAAAAACATTGAAAAAATTTTTAAATCCAAAATGAAATAAAAAATTTGGAAAAATCAAAAAAAGTTTTGAATTGAGAAGAGGTTTATTTGTGCTAATTAAGTATGGATAAATCCAATGCTTCTTAATGGTCCCTATCTCTCGTATATGTTCCCAATGCTTGTGTTCTATGTGGTAATTGTGAGCATCATACTACATATTGCCGCCCGCATATGGAAATCCCAATATCGGGCTAATGTAAGTCATGACCTCTATAATCATGCATTCATTCATGCATCTCCATCTAGCTATCATAATTATAGGGAGTCATATTATTATTTTTGTGATCTTTATGGAACCCGTAACCATGACTTTGATTCTTGTCCTACTTTTCTTGCAAAGCCCAATAGTGCCCTTGTAATCATGTACCTATGCATGTATCTTCATCTAGTCATCATGATTATAGGGAGCCATATTATGCACTTTCGTCTTAGGGTCAAGATGACTTTTCATTCTATTCACCTCTTAGCTTCGAATATCCATCTCCAACACCATCTTTTCCCACTTATTCTTTTCCTGAGTTTTTTGATGCTTATAGTCAAAATGATTACCATTTCCATTTGGGGGAACCCTTTTCTCTTAGGTTTCCCTCACATGAAGATGAGAAATTGAATACCTCTAATCCCTAATTCATTCCAACACTGGGAGACTAGAAGAGATGAACGAACAATTATTCGAAAAGGTCATGTACTTGAATAGAGAAGTTGAGAATGAGCAACTCGTGAGTAAGAGTGTTGAGATATCTTTAGACCGGGTTGAAAGGATGGGAGTGAGACCTATAAATAAAGAGATTAGTGGTGAAAAAGATAATGTTTGGGAGAAAGAGACAGAGAGAGAGGTGGATGGAGAGTTTACAACTTGTAGTTAAGAAGAACATGAGCTTGATAGTGCCTTGGTTCTTGATGACAACTTTGGGTATGTTTTAGAGGAAGTGGTACCCTATTCTCCCGTGCTTTCACCATCCCCCATTGAGTCATGTGAACCTATTTTCCCTCTCTTCCTATGTCTCAATCATGTTTGAAGGATGAACTTGATGTTATCATTACTCAATTCAACTCTGATGTCTTTTGGAGAAAGATGAGTGCGCACACTCCCATTGCACTTATTTGTTTGATTGATGAGTCATTTAAGTATTCTTTACCACCTCCATGCATGTCCATCCCTTGTGAGGAGTTACAGCTACCTTTATTTCATCACACCATATCTTATAGAGAGGAAGAGTCTAGTACTTTTACATCTCCTTCCATTGACCTTACTTCTCCAGATGTTGCCTAGACTCCCCACTCCCATTCTGTTAAGTCTTCTCTTTCTTTGAAGCTCACATTTATACCTTTTTGTATCGAGCACTTTCACATAGGATTAAGGCATATACTTCCCACATTACATGTATTCAACCTTTCATTGACCCATAAGAAGGGTATGTTCTTAGCCCTAGATCATGAGAAGAAGGCCTTAGGGTGGTTGATCAGTAAGCAAGTTAGGCATGAGCAGTCACATTTGTGCATGATCCCTACTATATTTGAGCACACATCTATATTTACCATTTGGGGGTGGGATATTTTAGAAAGGGTTTGCATTGTCCATTTTTGCCTATATTATTTATTGCATGATCCTTTTTCCTCTACTTTTTGTGTTTCGATGATTATCTGGCAATTTGAGCAACGCAATTTTAAACACGTTTTACTCTAACATTGGCACTTGGTTAAGGGTGTTAAATCCAGTACTATTAGAAGGCACCCTAGGCTTTTTCTTGTTCTTCTTGTATTTACTTCTTTTTCATCTTGTATATAATCTTTTACTTCTTCTTCCTTTGTATATAGTAGTTGGATTGCTTTTGTTTGCTTTTGTTTTCTTTGTCATTTAGTAGTTTAGGTTATACTTTGTTTGTATTCTTAGTAGATTAGACTTTTGCTCTCTTACTTGTTTTTGCTCTATTCCATCATTTATGCATCAATCCTATACCCTTGTATATATCCTTACTTATCTTTTAAATGCCAATGTGGACTTGCATTGTATAGACTATTAATCTCTTCTTTGTTTTTTGAGCATTAGTGTTTTCTACTAAGGAGTAGAGAAGTAGATCATATGGATTACCATTGGCATTTGCGAACTACATGGAAACAAGGTTGTATCTATCCATCTTTTACTTGTCCTTATCTATCCCTTTCCACATTCCTTCTATGTGTTTCATGATGATTGCTTGTCGTATGGTTTTGTGCTACTTGCTTAAGGACAAGCAAAGTTTAGGTTTCACGATGTGGTTGTTCCTTTATTGTTTATATCATATTTGGGGTAGATTTGCATAGCACGCCTGGTTTTTGCTCAAAATGTATTCAATTTTTTTAATCTTTTGCATGTTTTGAGTTGTTTATCTTCATGTTGGTTAGAGAGTTGGCTTTTGCTATTGACTTAATTGATTAGAGAAGATGAGGGAGTATTGTGAGGAATGAATAGAGTGTAGGGTATGACCTTTGCGCAGCACGCCTTGTTTTTGCTCATAATGTGTCCAATTTTTTCAATTTTTTTCATGTTTTAAGTTGTTTATCTCCATGTTGGTTAGAGAGTTGGCCTTTGCTATTGACTTAATTGATTGAAGAAGATAAGGATGCATTGTTGGGAGTGAATAAAGTGTGGAGTATGACTTAGACTTTGAAGATAATCCCTTTGAAAACTGTAGGGAGTGAGCATTTCTAATAATGCACCTTGTAGTTGCCCTAGAACTTGGTTGGAAAAAGTGTTTTTAAGGGTTGTTGATATGAATGCCCCTTCCTTGATTGGTTCATTTAGGGTTCCTTAGCCTCTTCTTTTCTTTTCTTTTTGTTTATGCTATGGATTAAGAAAAAATGTAAAAAAAAAAGGAAAAATGCAAAAAAAGAAAAAAAATGAAAATGAAAAAAAAGCAAATAGGCAGCAAAAAGATGAAAAAGTGAAGTATGTTGAATAAGTGTCAAGTGCCACAATGTCAATTCGACACAAGTATTCCCTTTAGTTATTTCATTGTGTTTTGAATAAGGCTCTTACATTAATTGTGAGCCATTGTGATGTATTATTCTCTTCCTTGTATGCTTGAGGCTAAGTGTATGTTGAGAGGCCATGTTAGTTGATAGGGCATGAAGTATCAACATCCCGAGTACGTGAGTTGGAATCCTAAGTTTGTGGTGATTCAAACAACTTGGTAAGTTCTTGAGAGCTGCTAGACCCCTTGTGATTGAGGAGAGGATCCGAAGAAGACTAGGTAAGCCCTTACATGAAAAGAATGACCCTTTATACCCCTTGAGTTGCAAGTCAATGCAACTGACAATTCTTTGAGAAGCATGTGGATAAACTTGGTTTAGGCTTGCTTGGGGACCAGTAAGAGGAAGGTTTAGGGGTGTAGATCCGTGCGTGTTATGTGTGTTTGTACATAGTGTTTGCATACACTTCACAAGGTGTTTTGAGCTTATTTGAGTGCATTTAGGGTTGCATTTGTGCACTATTAGTCATATTTGCACATATAAGTGTCAAAATGCATAAATGCTATACTAAGTACTTTATTTCGCATTTTAGGCACATTTTGGGATAAAGGAGTGACCTTGAAGATACACGGGCCCAAAACAAAACTTGAGGGTGATTTGAAGACGAAAGATGAAGAAAAATGGCTTTGGAGGTTCCCGGAAGCAATACGAGGCAATAGAAAAAAATGGGGCATGAATCAGAGCCAAAACGATCAAGTTATAGGCAAAACTGGTTTTGCTGATCACTTTTCTTGTTCCTGCCAATCGACTAGCAGAAGGAGACCGGCAAGACCAAAATGCATTGAAATTTTGCCAGTAGACAAAAAGTATCTCACTGGTCAACCAGCAAAATGCGTTGTAGCTTTAAAAATGCATTTTCAGCTCATTTTCAAGGGGGGGGGAACTCGAATTTCAAAACCCTAATAAAACCCTAACCTTTTCCCATTTCACAAAACACCCTAAACCACCATTTAAACCCTATACCAAACGAAGATTAAAGCATCTAACAAGGATTTGAAGAATTTGTACGGAGTTGGATGCAAGATTTAAGGTAGTTCTGTTCTCTTTCTATTTCTTATAAATATGTTGCTAAATTAGGCTAAATCTTAGGGTCTTTTGTTGTTGTAAATTAGATTAAGGCTTTGGATAAAAAATTTGTGTATATCTTTGGATATTAATTCATGCTTCTTTACGTTGTTCAATGGCATGAATCAATATGTCTATGTGTTGATAGTCAAACATGTCTATGTGTTTGTTAAAATGCCTTCGTGAAAGTTGAATGTGTTATTTTGTGCTTAAAAGCTATCAGTAGTGGTGTCACATTAACCTTAATCCATGCTAATGGAATGAGCCCTATTTGCAACCAAGTGTGCTAATTAATATGCTTGATGAATGACTTGTGTGGTAGAAGTATACTTCTAGTCTGAAACAGTACTAAAAGGGTACCCACTAGCACTAGTTAATGCTCTAGGAGTCTAATCTCTAGTATGAAACAAGACTAATAGGTTAATCTGGAGTTGGACATTAATCAACACCAAGGAGAGCAATCAAGTCATAGATAGCCTGAACCATTATCATAGCCCGAATCTAGTTACAACACAATCACCCAAGACCCTCTTCCACCTTGTAGATCTTTATTTCCTTAGCTTGGGACCTATAGTTCCTCCATTAGATCAGGCTAGCTTAGGTTTATTTTCCATTGTCCCAACCTCCGTTCTTTCTTAAGGAAAGTACATACACACACATACATGTATATAGCTAGTTTTAGGCACCAAGCACATAAAGACCAAACTAAGGTAGCTTCCTTGTGGAGACGATACCCATACGCATGTACTATACTAGATACGATCTATACACTTGCAGACGTAAAACTTGGTCAAATTTGTGCTTCACTTCAATACAGTACCCAGTACACATTATCACACATATTGACAATTGCAAACCAAAGTCTATTATCATGCTCTGAAAGAGTTACCAGTTATGTTGACTTGATATCCTTTTGACTCTAAGGGGTATAAGAGGTCATTCCTATTGTGCAAAGCTCTCCAAGTATACATGCTTTGTTCTTATATTTCTATGGGTTGAAATTAAATATGACCCATACTACTAAGGCTCAAAGCAAATACACACATGAAGTGTTGATATTTTCTGCTCTCGTTAACTAACATGGCCTCTCAACATACCCTTCGCGCACAAATACAACAAAAAGGAAAATACAAATACAATGGCTCACATTTGATGCAAAGATCCTTATTCACATACTTAATTTTTTCTTCCTTTTCTTGTATTTTGGCTTTTTTTCCATTCACTTTTTTTTTTTTTCACTTTTTTCACTTTTTTTTCCATTTTTTTCCAATACATCTCATGAAACACAAAAGAGGCTAAAGCATACAATAAGAGCCAATCAAGGAAGGGGTACTCATTTCAAAACCCTATGTTTATCCATTTTTGCCTAAGTCGTGGGGCAACTGCAAGGAGTATTCTTAAAGTTGTTCATTCCCCACAGTTTTCTCAATGATTCTCCTAAAGAAACTTGGTTTACCTCACTCTCAATTCACTCCTCACGATACAACCTTGTCATCTCGGTTCACCTCACTCTCAATTCACTCCTCACGATACAACCTTGTCATCTCCATTCAAACAAGTCAATAGCAAAAGTCAACTCTCTGACCAGCATAGAGATAAACAACTCAAATATGTAAAAATGGAAAAATTTTAACCATTTTGAGCAAAAACGAGGCATGACAAGCAAATCTAGCCCATAATTGATATGAACAATAAAGGAACAACCAGATCCCCAAAGCTAAACTTTTCTTGTCCTTGAGCAAATACCATTTAAGCGTAAGAAGCAAGCAACATGAGCACATATGGGGAATATGGAAGGGATATATGGGGACAAGATAAGGATAGAATGATACAACATTGTTTCCATGGGAATCCTCAAATTCCAAAGTCAATTCAATCATCTGCTTCTCCGCTCTTTAGTAGAAAGCTTAACGCTTAAAAAACAAAGAAGAGATTAGTAGACAATGCCATGCAAGGACACTTTGGCATTTGAAATGAAACAAGGATGTTTGCAAGGGGTTTAGGGTTGATGCTCTAAATTGATGGGAATGAGCAAGAGCTAAGCAAAGGAGTAAAAATCTAAACTATTAAAAAAGAAAACAAAGGAAAGATAACCTAAACTACTAAAAGAAAAGAAAAACAAAGGCAAACCAAAGCAATCTAATCTACTAAAGATATGTACAAAGTAAAAACAACCAAAAACATAAACAATGGAGAAACAAACTGATTTGCATCAATTTACATGTCCTTGTTGATGACAATTGCATACATTTTAGAAGTGTTTTGAGCGTTTGAGAGTGCATTTGCGTAGCATTGTGTGGTTGAGTGTTGACATTGCTTGATTGAGAGTGTGTGTGCATTTTAATTCTTAATTGAGCTATTTCAAGTGTTTACTGAGTGTTCGTTTTGGCCTTTTTGTGTGTATCTGTGTCGTATTTGGTAATTTTTATTATCTTTCTTTGCTTTTTATTTGTGTTTGTCTAATTACTTTCAAGTTTAATTTAAGTTTTTTAGTTAATTAGGTTAATTAGTAATTAAGTTTAGTAGTTAGTTTAGGACAACATTAATTAAGTATTAGTTTTTTTTAGGACATATCTAGTTTGAATTATCAAGTTAGAAAAGTATTAACTACATGTTAGCTTTTATATATATTTCATATATTTTAATGTACAAACACATACACATCATTATCTACTTGTGGACCCCCTATTAGATACACATATTTCATGTTTATGTGTAATAAGTAGCTGGATTTAGAAGCATATCAGCTCACTAGCCTAGAAAAAAGCTTACCACATTCACAGCAAAGCACACATGAGCTAACAAAAAGAAGATAGGTTAGATAGCTCATAAAACTCATTAATACCCTTTTGTCCCTTCTAAACATTAGCTAAGAGCGTAAATAAAATGAGAAAAATCTTAAACGCCCACAAGGGCAATAGGCAACTAGAATGAGCTGATTAAAAAGGAAACTAACTAAGCACAATGTAAACACTACAGTACCCTTTCATTTGTTCAGCTTGCTCTTCACACTTTCTGCTCTTTCCTGTCTTTCCACCATGTCTCTTATCTTTCCTACTCACATCCCTACACACTCATACACCTCTATACCATTTTTTACATACACTTTTTGAGCTAAAAAAAGGAGACTAAGTTGCAAAATAACACCAGGATAACAAAAATGAGTTGAATTTGCAATCCTATTTCACCCATTTTCTTCCACTTTTTTCCCCCCACAAACACACCCATAATCTCACCTGCATACTTACACATTCCCAAATCAAAGGGGGCGATTTTAAGGCTTGATTTTAGGTGTTTTGAAGCATATTTCAACAACATTTATGTAACGACCCAGGTCTAACTACTGGCTTGCCTTCACACTTATGTTATGACAAATATTGCTACACTATAGGCCATAGATTATCATACTTTAAAAAAAATATTAAAGGCAAATGTAATATGGTGATGAAAATAGTAATAAAAACAAATTTGCACACATTAGCATTGATGTGTTGGTTTTGTGTGTGCTTGTGCATTTCATGCATATACATGTTTTGAGGTGTTTTGTCCTTCATTTAATGTATTAGTATAGCATTTAGGTCATACTTGTGCATATTAGGGTTCACATGTTCATTGTTGAGTTTAGAACTTAAATGTTACACTGATGTGTGTTTATTGGTTGCTTTAAGTGAGATTAGGAGAGACGGTTTGAGCTTGATTGATGGAAATTGGGTGTGGATCAAATCCAAAGATGTTCTAGATGCAAAGGAATGAAGAAAAATGCATTTGGAAGCAGTTAGGTGAAGATTAAAGCACCTAGGAAGAAATCAGCTCGCAAGGAGCAAAAATTGGCCAAGGAGCAGAGGAGGCCAATTGACCTTCTCCCTAGGCTGGTAGACCGGCCTAGGCCCCCGACCAAGTTAGAGAATAAGGCCATTAGGCTGGTCGACCTATGCTCAAGGCTGGTCCCCTGGCCCTATGTGATTTCAGCTCTATTTAAGCATATTCTCAACCATTTTTTAAGGACACCAACTTTTTTCACACACCCACTTTCCTAAACCTTAAATCCACCTAGACCTCCCTCATACACATGCTTCTAAACACATTTTATCACTAAGAGTGATGCTTTTAAGGGGATTAAACACAAGGATTTGGCATAGCTCATAGATTGTAAAGCTTGGGTATGGATATAAGGGTGTCTCTCCTTATCCCAAGTCAATTTATGTATGATTAGAGTTATGTAGGGTAATTTAATCTTGTATTATGGACTGATTATTACATTATTTCTATGGGTACTTGATGGATCTATATGTATATGCTTGTGCTTAGGGTTTTTATGGCAAATTTACGTACATGTCTATGTGTTTGTAGAAATGCCTCGATGATGTTGTATATGTATATTGAAGCCTATTTTGCTATTAACCATTTCTAAAAATCATTGTGCTAGCATGTCTGTGTATTTGTGTGATGATTATATGAAGTGGGTATATTAATATACATGTCTATATATGTATTTGCATACTTAATAGCATGTATAACTTCTATTGCTTACATGTTGGTTGCTATTGCTTAAATTGGTATCATCTAAGCATGTCTATGTGTTTATTAGTAGAATATACTGGTATATTCTTGAATTCCATGCCCTAGATGTGTTTGCTTTGCACTCATATGTTGATTCCTGCTATTGTGATAAGGATCGGTGGTGCACAACTAATGACTGGCCTGGGTCGAGGCTCCCTTAGCTTTAAATCCAACTAATGGGTTTTAGGGTAGGTTAGTCGACCTTAGACGAACTAGGTCTTGGCTTCAAATCCAGCCAATGGTTTGACGCTAGGGTTAGATCGATCTAAGTTACCTAGAATCCTAACTAGTTGGCCCTATGGCCTTGAGTCATAAAGACCACGCTGTAGCTCTAGATTAGTTGACTCGTAGGGACGGACTCGCATGGAGGCTTAGGGTATAATTAGGAGATTAGATGAGAGCAACCAAGTATAATCTATCAAGTAACCTTAACAAAGCGTAGTAATCACCCTTAAGCAATTCGTAATCACACTATTCCCTTATTTCTAATGTTTGAATCCCCATAGATCGCTTGATTCCTCTAAATCACACATACACACCACATTCTATTTTCTTATTTTAGCTTAGATTTATCTTCCTCAAGCTCCCCTCAATTTAAAAACACCAAAAAGATCATAGTTGAGGGACCAAACATGTAGTTCTTTAGGACGTACATAGCTTATGACACCTCACACGTTAGGCCTTTTTGTCGATTTGACCCCGCACTAGCACACATCGTACTATACGTGGCCCGTGTGCTTACGGGATATTTAGGCTTGTGCCATGAGATAGCGGTCAAACACAACATGATATAAGCATATAAACAAGAAGATAAGGTGATGTACCTTCAAAGGTTTAAAGATCAAAGTACATAGCCTCTTTGCTTTGTGAAATCTTCACCAAATAGCCTCTCAATTGGTCTTCTTCACTATGATCACCTTCTAAGAGCTTGGATATGTAATGCTACGTGATAGCGTCTTTTGAACACAAGCTTTAAAGACCCACAAGTGCACGGATCAATATAGTGTAGTGTGGGTGAGAATGGGTGTCGAACCACAGGGAGGCATATTGTAGGATGGATTCTATGTGTGTGTGTCCTGGAGAATGCTTAGAAAAAAACCTAAACTAACTATTTTTTGGTGTTTTTGGATGGTCGGGAGCTCTAACTAAAGAGAATAGAACTATACTAAGGGAATGGAAAGTATAGAGACAAGCTATCTAGAGAGAACTAACAAATGGAAGGGATTAGAGTGGCATTTACTTGCTAATGGGTAATCCTAGACTCAAATGCTAAGGTATTACATAGAATGGCTTAATTACTGATTACTTTTTAACTAGCTTGCTTAATTAGTGTCCTAATTTCTCTCTATGACTCGATGTGGGTCTGTCCCTAGGCGGCATCTCCTAAAGCTACGGCATGATCCTTGTGACCTGGGGCCTTAAGAATGACTAACTAGCTTTCTAGGTGGCCTAGAACAAACCTTCCCTAGTACCTAAATTGTTGGTTGGATTTAAAGCCAAGGCCTAGTGTCGCTAGAGTCGACTAAATCTACCCAGAAATCTATTGGTTGGATTTAAAGCCAAAGGAGACTCGATTTAAACTAGCCTTAAATCATGCCTCGTCATTTTAGGGTCACTGTAGCGGGGTTTGACATATTAGTGCATTCATACATGTTCTCGGCCAAGGTGTTTGCGATTAAAGTGACCTATTCGACTACCAAACATCATCATGCTCGAATTACACCATTAAAATCACTTTGGAGCAAACATATATGCAATATTGAGGTCATATTTACTACTAGGCATGCAAACGTACACATAGACATGAATATAATCATTACCCACTTCACAAGATCCGTACATAAACATGTAGACATGATCATAGAATGGATTAAAGGTGTTTAGTAGCAAATAGACTTAAATTTATACATATGCAAAACTCTCATGGGCATATTATCAAACACCTAGACATGCATTGAACAATAGCAATTGAAATAAGAAAAACATAGCATATGTATGTGTTTATATATATATATATATATATATATATATTAAGCCATTAAATCCTACAATATAAGAGTATAGAATCAACCCATTACACAAGTATCATCACCCTAAATAAATGTACTCAAACATAATACAAAATAGGATGAAAGAGAGAATAGAAAGCTCCCCTTCCATCCTAGCAATTCTTGTGCAAATCTTTGAGTAGACTTAAATCCAAACATTTAAAACCCTTTATATGAGCTTGAATCTAAGTGAAACGTGTGTGAGTGTGTTTGTGTTGGATGTGGGTGATGAGAGGAATTAGGGTTTGGGAGATAGGTGTGAAAGAATATGACTTAATGTTCCATAAAATGGCCAAAAACGGGCTTATATAACCAATTTTCTACAACTATCGCAACACTTAATCGGTGCACCAGTACCAAGGGACCTCTATTTTGGTAGTAGAAGCTTGCTTTCTGTTTTTGGTGGAATAGAGAGGGGGTGCATTCATACTTTGAAGCCAATGTTCTGGTAGTGCCTATTTGCTCTCTTTTGGCTTCGTTTTAGCTCTGTTTACCTTCCACTTGCTTTGGCTTTTGTCCGAAAGCTTCCTAACATGATTCTTCCACATTTCATCTTCTATTATACTTCCAATTCTTGTTCAACTTATCTCCATCTTCTTTGATCTCCAAACAATCCTTAATCTCATCTATAATATCCAAAACAAGCAATTAGTGGAGCATTCACCTCTTAAACTCAACTATGTACAGTTGTATGCGCTTAAGCTTATATCTAGCATAAGTACTACACTAATGCAACTATTTAAGCTCAAGACTCCTCTAAGATATAGACAAATAACAATACAAACACACAAAAAAATGCAACACATCAACAACCCCAAATTTTCTTCTTGCTTGTCCCCAAGCAAGCCCATCTTAAGTTTATTTCTAAAGTTGATGCAAAGGGTTACCGAAGGGATTAACTTGTTATCAAGGTTAGTCTAAGAAGCATGAAGGGGGCATTCTTATTGTGGAGAGATACCTAAGTCTCTTTGAATCCTCCTTCTACTCATAAGGGACCTCGTTCCTTGTGGAAATTTCCTAGGTAGCCAATCCACCACAAGCCTTGGATTCTAACTCACACACTCAGGATGTTGATATTTCATGCCCCCTCAATTAACATGGCCTCCTTAAAATGCACAAAGAATCAAAGACAAGATAAGAGAATATACAAATGTAATGGCTTATAAAAACCTTATTCACCTATCTACAAAGATGATAGAATATGCTAAGTTGACATTGTGTCACTTATGCACTTATTCACAAAACTTTTTGGTACCTTTGGCTTTTTCTCTTTTCCAATATTTTCAAATTTTCAACTTCTTTTCTCATATTTTTGCACCTTTTTTTTTTTTGCTTTTTTTTCATTTTTTTTTGAATTTTTCATACTTGCATTGCATAACAAAAAGAAAAGAAAAAGAAAGGCTAAGGCACATAAAAAAGGACCAATCAAGGAAAGGGCACTAGTATCAGTAACCCTTTTTTTTTTCACTTTTTCCTACCAAGTCATTGGGTGGCTACAAGGGGCATTCTTAAAGGTCTTCACTCTCCACAACTTCTAAGGGCATCCCTTTCAAGACTCGATTTTCAATCCACTCCATTCACTTCCCCACAATGCTACTCATATTCACCAATCAATAGAGTAAATCACAATAGCCAACACAATGATTAACCAAGAAATAAACAACTCTACATGCATTAAAATTTGAAAAATTTTCACCATTTTTAACCAAATAATGCAATCTACCCTAAGAAAAAATAAAAACAATAAGACCAAACCCCCACACCCCCAAACCTAGACTTTGCTTGTCTTCAAGCAAATAGAGCAAGGCACATAAATAAGCAAATTGGCATTACAAAGCAAGTAAGGGTGGTAGGGATGGGGTAAAAACATGGGGAACAAGTAGAGAAAGGATAGACACAACCTTGTATTTTCTTCAAAGCTCTCTATGCCAATGATAAATCTCCATACTACTAAGCTATGACTCACAATCCATAAGCACTCAAACAAAATAAGGTTAATAGCATTGCCTACATAATCTTGCATTGGCATGTGTAATAATAAGCAACGGTGTATCTCATAGGAAAAAAATGGATTAGGGATTCAACATTTTGGTGTGGGTGAAATAAATAGAAAGAAAACAAAAAAAGGAAAATGAACAAGTGCAAATTTGCAAAATTTAACCTAGGTTGCCTCCTAATAGCGCTAACTACCACGTTGTCAGTCAGGCGATCATCTTTTCTTCTTCAACCTCCATATATTGGATCCTGAAGCATTAAAACTTCTACACGGGCCATGTTCAGATCATATGCATGCTTCAGGCGTGCCTGTTCACTGTTAACTCTCGGCAATCCTTCAAGTCTTTAATCTTGATCGCACTAGAAGGGTACGCAACCAACACCTTATACAGACCATCCTATCTTGAGTTGAGCTTACCAGGAAAGAGCTTCAAACGTGAGTTAAACAACCAAACTTTATCGAAGATAGGGAATGATTTCTTAAGAATGTGTTTATCATGAATTCTCTTCATCCTCTCTTTATAAAGCTTGGCGTTCTCATACACCTCAAACATAAACTCTTCCAACTCTGCCAGGTCAAGCCTCCTTTTCTCACCCGTTTTTGCTAAATCAAAGGTTAAGGCCTTGATTGCCCAATAAGCCTTATGCTCTAGTTCTACCGGTAAGTGACAAGCTTTCCCATAAATCAATCTATACAGAGACATACCAATGGGAGTCTTAAAGGTACAATAAGCCCACAAAGCATCATTCAACCTCATAGACCAATCTCTCCTATCGGGCCTAACCGTTTTCTCTAAAATGTGCTTGATCTCTCTATTGAACACCTCTACTTGTCTACTAGTTTGCGGGTGGTAAGAAGCAGCTACCTTATAGGTAACCGAATATCTTCTCTACAAGGCCTCTAAAGTTCTATGGTGAAAATGCAAACTCCCTTCACTAATCAAGACCCTAGTGACTTCAAATCTAGAGAAAATGTTCTCCTTAATAAATTTCACCACTACCCTATGGTCATTAGTGCATGTAGGAATAGCCTTAACCCATTTGGACACATAGTCTATGGCCACTAAAATGTATTGATACCCAAAGAATGGTGGAAATGGTTCTATGAAATTTATACCCTAAACATCAAATAACTCACATAGAAGAATAGGGGATAAAGGCATCATATTTCTTCTGGAGATAGACCCAGATTGTTGACATCTAAGACACTTTTTATAATACTCTTGGGCATCCCTAAAGAGAGTGGGCCAAAAGAATCCACATTGCAAGACCTTCGTGGCGGTCTTCTTTCCACTAAAATGTCCTCTACATCTCTCATCATGACACATACTCAACATGCTCTCAAATTCGTCCAAGGGCATACACCAACGGATCATTTGATATGCACACACCTTAAAAAGATAGGGGTCTTCCCAAAAGAAATGTCTAACTTATGCTAGGAACCTCTCTCTCTCTCTCTCTCTCTCTCTCTTTCTCTTCTCTTAATGGAAGGGAAAATGCCCTATGGCAAGATAATTGACAATATGAGCAAACCATGGTATGTGATGAGAAATAGAAAACAATTGCTCATCGGGAAAGAAATTAACAAAAAGGGATGGATCATTAAAAGACTCATTAACAAGGCGGGAACGATGATCCACAACTAAATTCTCACTACCCTTCTTATCCTAAATTTCAACATCAAATTCTTGAAGAAGGAGCATCCACCTAATCAAGTGGGCTTAGATTCTTTCTTAGCTAACAAATACCTCAATGCAGCATGATCAATGTAGACAATCACTTTGGACCCTAGGATGTACAACCTATATTTCTCAATGGAGAAGACAACAACTAGAAGCTCTTTCTCTATGGTGCTATAGTTCTTTTGGGTTTATCAAGTGTCTTATTAGCATAGTACATTACATAGGGCAACTTATCTCGCCATTGACCTAAAACAACTCCTACTGCATAATCAAATGCGTCACACATAGCCTCGAATGGGGACTGTAGTTAGGTGGGTAGATGATCGGGGATATAGACAATAAGGATTTAAGCCTATTAAAAACTCTAAAATACTCATCATTAAACTCAAAGAAGACATCTTGTGTTAAGAGCCTAGACAAGGGACGTGTTATATAGCTAAAATACTTAATGAACCTATGGTATAATCTTGCATGCGCTAGAAAAGATCTAACATCCTTAACACACTTAGGGGTAGGCAACTTCTCAATTAAATTCTACCTTAGCCGGGTCAACTTGAATGCCACTAGATGAGACTACATAACCCAACACTATTCCTCGTTGCACCATGAAATGGGATTTCTCCTAACTTAGCACTAAGTTCTTCTCCACACTACAGTCTAAGACTAAAGAGAGGTGACTCAAGCACTCATTAAAACTATCACTAAAGACTGAGAAGACATCCATGAAATTCTCTAAATGCTTCTCTATTATCTCACTAAAAATGGCCATCATACACCTCTGGAAAGTCGTTAGGGCATTACATAGACCAAAGGGCATCCTCCTATAGGTAAAAGTCCCATAAGGACAAGTAAAGGTGGTCTTCTCCTAGTCATTGGGAAACACAGGGATTTGATTATACCTAGAATAGCCATCTAGAAAACAATAGTAGTTATGTCCAGCTACTCTATCTAAAATCTGATCTACAAAAGGCAACGGTAAATAATCCTTCCTAGTTTTGGAGTTGAGCTTTCTATAGTCAATACGAACTCTCCAACCCGTGGGAGTACGCGTGAGGATAAGCTCTTTTTCTCATTCTTTACAATTGTGATCCCAAACTTCTTAGGGACTACTTGGATTTGGTTAACCCATTCACTATTGGAGATCGGATAAATAATACCTGCATCTAAAAGCTTAATGATCTCTTTCTTAACGACTTTGCTCATGTGTAGGTTTAGCAGTCTTTGCATCTCCCTAGAAGGAGCGGCTCCATCCTCAAGGTGAATACGATGCATGCAAACTAAAGGATTTATACCACTCAAATCATCAATTTTCCACTTTATAGCCTTTCTATGTTTTCTAAGAACCTCTAAGAGACATTCCTTATGCTCACTAGAAAGATCAGAAGCTATGATAACTAGAAGGGTCTTATTAGGACCTACAAAAGCTTACTTCAAATGATCGGGAAGGGGTTTGAGCTCTAAAGATGGGCTAGGCTCAACCAGGGGGAATTCAATCGTAATATCATCAACAACGACATCACTAGAATCAAGACTAGAAGGAACAACGTCAAGTGACTTATCAATCACAGATATCTCAACTAAGGAGGTATAAGCTACACATTTCCGCTCTAAGGTCTCCACATCAAAGCTAGACAACAATTCCTCAAATTTTCTCAATTCTTCTCCATTAGTCATAGTTCTCTTTACAAAGTCCTTGACATAAGAATCAATAACATCCACCCTAAAGCATTTTTTTCCATCCTCTTCTCCTCTTACACTAACCCTATCACCGCCTCGACAACCTTCATAGTGGATATCAAAATCCTAAATTTCATCTCTAATAACCCTAACCTACAATGAATAATGGCATCTACTGTAGCAACAAAAGGGTGACCTAACAGAACAAGGGTGGAATGCCTAGAATCATGACCCGAATCCATATCTAATACTATGAAGTCAACAGGGTACACGAACTCGCCTACCTAGACCATAACATCCTCTACTATACCTTTAAGTCTATGCTCGGACCAATTAGCTAGCTGAAGAGTAACATGTGTAGGGGACAACTCACCTAGACCTAGCTGCTAATAGATGGAACAGGGAATGAGATTCATACTGGACCCTAAATCTGGCAAGGCGTGATCAATCTGAGTTTCACGAATCCTACAAGAAATGGTGAAAGCTCTAGGGTCACTCATTTTGGGCGAGAGGGCCATAGTGCAAATACTACTCAAGCCTCACCTTCTTAGGAATGTTCGATGATCTACACTTCTTTGTATAGAGGTCTTTAAAGAACTTAAAATAGGAGGGAATGGAAAGGATCGCATCTATCAAAGGAAGATTGGCCTTAAGGTCCTTAAGATGCTATAAAATCTTGAAAAACCTAGAATCCACACTAGGCGTGGGCCTCTCTAAAATGGATAGGAAGGGACCTTTAGGCACAACATCTTTAGACACATGAGAATCATCAATGGGCTCCTTTCCGTCCCAATAACGGCGGGAAGTTCTACTCTTTCCATGGTCTTTAATGGGCTCAACTCTCTCAACACGGCCTTCTCTAGAATCCTCCTCAACAGGGCTACAATAAGGCTCTCTAGTCTCGGAAGGACCACTAGATGTAGGCACTGTGATATCTTCTTTCAAGTGCAAGCTTTAAAAGACCCGCAAGTGTACGGATGTGCAATATAGTGTATACGAGTGCAGGTGTCGAACCACAGGGAGGCGTGAATGATGTGAATGAATTCTATGCTTGGTCTCCTAAAAGTGCCAAAGAGAAAGATCTAAACTATATATATTTCTTTTCTTTTGGATTTTGGATTGTCGGGAGCTCTATGTAAATTAAATAAAACTAAACTATGGATAAAAACAAATGGAAACGCAAGTTGATTAAGAGGAAACTAACAATTGGAAAGGGATTAGGGTGACTTTGGCTTATGAATGGGTAATTCTATACTCAAATGCTATGGGATTAAGGGATGATGGCTAACTCTCATAATTGCTCTTAACTAGGTTGCTAATTAGTGTCCTGATTTCCCCCTAGGACTCGGTGCGGGTCCGTCCCTAGGCGACGTCTCCTAGAGCTACGGTGTGGTCCTTATGATCTAGGGCCTCAAGAGTGACTAACTAATTTCCTAGGTGGCTTAGAATGAACCTACCTTAGTACCTAAACCGTTGGCTAGGTTTAAAGCCAAGACCTAGTGTTGCTAAGGTCGACTAAATCTATCCTGAAACCTATTGGCTGGATTTAAAGCCAAAGGAGACTCGACCTAGACTAGCCCTAAATTATGCTTCGTCATTCTAAGGTCACTACAGCAGGATTTCACTTGCTAGTGCGTGCAGAAATATGCACTATTGAAGTTATGCTCGTTACTAGGCATGCTAATACGCATATAGACATGAATAAAAGCACTACCCACTTCATGGCATCCACATATAAACACATAGACATGAGTATAACATGGATTAGATATGTTTAGTAACAAACAAACTTCAATTTATATACATGTTATTCATCTAGGCATTTTATCAAACACATAGACATGAATGAAAGAACACCCAATTAAACAAGACAAATCAAAACATATATATATTCAGCCATCATATCCCATATCATAAGAGTATAAAATCAACCCATTACATAAGTTTAATCACCCTATACAAATCTACTCGAGCATAATGGAAAATAGAATGAAAGAGATATAATGAAACTCCCCTTTCATCCTAGCTAATCTTGACTGACTTTTGAATAGATTTGCTCCAAAAGATTGTTGAATCCTCTAACTCAAGCCTGGTTCTTGATGAAAAGTGTGTGAAAAGGGTGTGTGAGGCGACTAGAGAATAGGGTTAAGTGTGTGTGAGGTTTAGGTGTGAAGTGCGTGTGTGGCTCCTTTCAAATTCTGCTCCGCATCGGGCTTTATTTATAGGTTCGCGCATAGCCGGTCGACCTGCTAGGTCGACCGGCCTCTGGAGTACTCGACCGGCTTTCTACTAGGGCTCTTTGGAGTGGCCGGTCGACCGGCTCTTGAAGGGGGGTCGTCCGACTGACTTCCTTCATCTAATTTTTCGTCTTTTCGGCCTTTAGTCTTCTCTCTTAGACTCGTGCATGTCCTATCTTCATCACCTTTCATCGTCCAATCTTTGTCTTAGCCCAGAGTTCACCTAAATCATTGAAAACAAGCAATTAGTGTAGCAATTTATCTCTTAAACTCAATATGCACATTTGTTTACGCTTAAGCCTATTCCTATCAAAAGTACTACACTAATGCATCATTATAAGCATTCAACACCTCTAAAATATAAGTAAATGGCAATGCAAACACACACCAAATCACAACTCATCAACACCCCAAACCTTCTCCTTGCTTGTCCTCAAGCAAGCTTAATCTTCAATTTTATTTCTAAAGCTGATACAATGGATTGCCTAAAGGACTGACTCGCTATCAGTATTAATTTGAGAAACATGAAGAGGCATTCCTATTGTGAAGAGATCCCTAAGCCTCTTTGGATCTTCCCTCTACTCATAAGGGGTCTCGTTCCTCATGGGAATTTCCCAAGTAGCCAATCTACCACAAGCCTAGGATTCTAACTCATGCACTCGGGATATTGATATTTCGTGCTTCCTCAACTGACATGGCCTCCCTAACATACACCAAGCCTCAAAGATAAGAAGAGAGAGTATACGAACTCAATGGCTTTTTATAAGCCTTATTCACATGTCTACAAAGATGATAGCTTGTGCTAAGTTGACATTGTGTCACTTATGCACTTATTCACTAACTTTTAGGTGCCTTTGGCTTTTCTTCATTCATAGATTTTTGCACCTTTTTGCCTCTGTTTTTTTTTTTTTTTCATATGCTTTGTATTGGATTCTTAAAATGGAAGAAAAAGAAAGGCTTAGGCATATCAACAAGAACCAATCAAGGAAGGGGCACTCACATCAATAACCCTTTTTTTTTTTTTTAACACTTTTTCCTACCAGCTATGGGGTGGCTACAAGGGTTATTCTTTTGAGGTTCTCACTCCCCACAACTTTTAAGGGCATCCCCTCCAAGACTTAGTTTTCAAACCACTTTATTCCTTCCCCCACAATGCTTCTCATCTTCATAAATCAATAGAGTCAATCACAAAAGCCAACACAATGATCAACAAAGAAATAAATGACTCTCTATGCATCAAAATTGAAAAATTTTCACCATTTTTATGCATGATGCAATCTACCCTAAGCAACCCTAAGCAAGATATAACAAGAAAACCAAACTCCCACACCCCAAACCTAAACTTTGCTTGTCCTCAAGCAAAAGAGCAAAGCACAACAAAAACAAGCAAGTCGTCATTACAAAACAAGTAAGGGTGGTGGGGATAGGGTGCAAACAGGGGGGACAAGTGGAGAAAGGATAGATACAACCTTGCATTTTCTTCAAAGTTTCCATGCCAACGATAAATCACCATACTACTAATCCTGTAACTCACAATTCATAAACACTCACAAAGAAAACAAGATTAGTAGCATTGCCTATGCATACTCGCATTGGCATGAGCAGTGGTGTATCTTATGGGACAAAGGATTGGGATTCACACTTTGGGTTGGGTGCAAGAAAGATAAAAGAAAGAAAATAAAAAGAAACAAAAGTAAAACCAATGCAAAACTACAAAATTGAACCTAGGTTGCCTCCTAGTAGCGCTAACCACCAAGCCGTCAGCCAGGCAAATACCAGCTCATCTTCAACTTTCATAGGCGGGATCCTGAAGCTTTAAAACCTCCACACGAGCCATGCTCGGATCATATGCGTGCTTCAGGCGTTGCCCATTTACCGTCAACTCTCGGCCATCCTTCAAGTCTTTAATCTTGACTGCTCCGGAAGGATAGGCAATCATCACCTCATATGGACCATCCCATCTCGTCTTAAGGTTACCTGGAAAAAGCTTCAGTCGTGAGTTAAACAACCAAACTTTATCTGAGGGAGAGAATGATTTCTTAATAATGTGTTTATCATGAATCCTCTTCATCCTATCCTTATAAAGTTTAGCGTTCTCATATGCCTCGAATCTAACCTCTTCCAATTCTGCTAGGTCTAGCCTCTTTTTCTCACCTGCTCTTGCCAGGTCAAAATTTAAGGCTTTGATTGCCCAATACGCTCTATGCTCAAGTTCTACTGGCAAGTGACAAGCTTTACCGAAAACCAATCTATATGGAGACATACCAATAGGAGTCTTAAAGGCAGTACGGTAGGCCCACAAAGCATCATTTAACCTAATAGACCAATTTTTTCTATCGGGCCTAACCGTTTTCTCTAAAATTTGTTTGATCTCTCTATTGGACACCTCTACTTGTCCACTAGTCTACGGGTGATAAGGAGTGGCTACTTTATGGGTGACTGAATATTTCCTCAACAAGGCCTCTAAAGTCCTATGGTGAAAATGCAAACACCCATCACTAATTAAGACCCTAGGGACTCCAAATCTAGAGAAAATGTTCTCTTTAATAAATTTAACCACTACCCTATGGTCATTAGTCCGTGTAGGAATAGCCTCAACCCATTTGGACACATAATCAACGGCCACTAAAATGTACTGACACCCAAAGGAAGGTGGAAATGGACCCATGAAGTCTATACCCCAAACATCGAACAACTCACAAGGAAGAATAGGGGATAAAGGCATCATGTTTCTTCTAGAGATGGACCCGAATTGTTGACATCTAAAACACTTCTTGCAATATTCCTGGGCATCCTTAAAGAGAGTAGGCCAAAATAGTCCACTTTGCAAGACCTTCGCGGCAGTCTTCTTCCCACTAAAATGACCCCACACCCTCATCATGACACATGCTCAACACGCTCTCAAACTCCTCCTCAGGCACACACCGGCGAATCATTTGATCTGCACACACTTTGAAAAGATAGGGGTCCTCCCAAAAGAAATGCCTAACTTGTGCTAGGAACCTATCTTTTTCTCTTTTCTCCCAATGGGAAGAAAAACACCCTGTGGCAAGATAATTGACAATATGAGCGAACCAAGGTGTGTGATGGGAGATAGCAAATAATTGCTCATCGGGGAATGAATCATGGAAAGGAGTTGGATCACTAGAAGATTCACAAACAAGACGAGAAAGATGATTTGCCACTAAATTTTCTCTACCCTTCTTATCCCTAATTTCTAGGTCAAACTCTTGAAGGAGGAGCAACCACCTAATCAAGTGGGGCTTAGATTCTTTCTTGGACAACAAATACTTTAAGGCCGTATGATCGGTGTAGACAATCACTTTGGATCCCAGGATGTATGACCTAAACTTGTCAAGAGAGAAGACTATCGCTAGAAGCTCTTTTTCCGTGGTGGTATAATTCTTTTGCGCTTCATCAAGAGTCTTGCTAGCATAGTATACAACATGGGGCAACTTATCCTTCCTTTGACCTAAAACAGCTCCTATTGCATAATCGGATGCATCACACATAACCTCAAATGGGAGACTGTAGTTAGGTGGTTGGATAATTGGGGATGTAGATAATAAGGATTTAAGCCTATTGAAAGCTTTAACACATTCATCATCAAAGTCAAAAGGAACATCTTGTGCTAGGAGCCTTGACAAGGGACGTTCAATGTGACTAAAATCCTTAATGAATTTACGATAAAATCCTGCATGTCCTAGAAAAGATCTAACATCCTTGACACACTTAGGGACAAGAAACTTTTCAATTAATTCAACCTTAGCTAGGTCGACTTGAATTCCATTAGATGATACAACATGACCCAACACTATCCCTCGTTGCACCATGAAGTGGGATTTCTCCCAACTTAACACTAGGTTCTTCTCCACACATCGGTCTAAGACTAAGGAGAGATGACTCAAGCACTCATCAAACCTATCTCCAAAGACTGAGAAATCATCCATGAAAATCTCTAAATGTCTCTCAATCATGTCACTAAAAATGGCCATCATACATCTCTGAAAAGTCGCTGGGGCATTACAAAGACCGAAGGGCATTCTCCTATAAGCAAAAGTGCCATAGGGACAAGTAAAGGTGGTTTTTTCCTGGTCCTCGGGAAACACAGGGATCTAGTTATATCCCGAATAGCCATCTAGAAAACAATAGTAGCTATGCCCAGCTACTCTATCTAGGATCTGGTCTAAAAAAGGCAATAGGAAATGATCCTTCCTAGTTTTGGAGTTGAGCTTCCTATAGTCAATACAAACTCTCCATCCCGTGGGAGTACGTGTAGAGATAGGCTCTCCTCTCTCATTCTCCACAACTATGATCCCGGACTTCTTAGGGACAACTTGGACCGGGCTAACCCACTCACTGTCGGAGATTGGATAAATAATGCCTGCATCTAAAAGCTTAATGATCTCCTTCTTAACTACTTCGCTCATGTGTGGGTTTAACCTTCTTTGCATTTCCCTAGAAGGAATGGCTCCATCCTCAAGGTGAATACGATGCATACAAACAGAAGGGTCTATGCCTCGTAAATCATCAATTTTTCACCCTATAGCCTTCCTGTGTTTCCTAAGGACCTCTAAGAGACGCTTCACATGCTCACTAGAAAGATCGGAACTATGATGACCGGAAGGGTCTCACTAGAGCCTAGGAATGCATACTTCAAATGATCCGGAAGGGGTTTGAGCTCTAAAGAAGGGCTAGGCTCAACCAAGGGGGACTTAACCTCAGCATCAACTATGCGTTCATCACTAGAAATGGGAGTAGAAGAATTAACCTTGAGTGACTTATTAATCAAATAGCTCTCAATCAAGGAAGTAGAAGCTACACATTTCTTCTCCAAGGTCTCCAAATCAAAATTTGACATCAATTCTTCAAATTTCCTCAAGTCATCTCCATCGGTCATGGTCTTTTCTATGTAATCCTCAACGCAAGAATCAATCACATCCACTCTAAAGCACTCTTCTCCATCCTCCTCTCCTATACTCGCCCTATTTATCGCCTCTGCAACCTTCATAGTGGATTTCAAATTCCCAAATTTCATCTCTAATACCCCCGACCTACAATGGATGATAGCATCTGTGGTGGCAAGGAAGGGGCGACCTAGAAGAATAGGTGTAGAATGTCTAGAGTCGTGTCCCGAATCCATATCTAACACTATAAAGTCAACAGGGTACACAAACTCACCTACCTAAACCATAACATCCTCTATCACACCCTTAGGTCTACGCTCAGACCTATCAGCTAGCTGAAGAGTAACATACGTAGGAGACAACTCACCTAGACCTAGCTGCTGATAGACAGAGTAGGGAATAAGATTCACACAAAATCCTAAATCTAATAAGGCGTGATCAATTTGTGTCTCACGGATCTTACAAGGAATGGTGAAGGTTCTAGGGTCACTCATCTTGGGCGGAAGGCCCGAGGTACAAATACTACTCACCTTCTCCGTAAGCCTCACATTCTTAGGAATTTTTGATGACTTACGTTTCCTTGTACAAAGATCCTTGAAGAACTTAGAGTAAGATGGGATGGAAGTGATCGCATCAATCAAAGGAAGATTGACCTTAAGATCTTTGAGATGCTCTAAAATCTTGAAGAACCTAGAATCCTCACTAGGTGTAGGTCTCTCTAAAGCGGATGGAAAAGGAACTCTAGGCTCTATATCTATAGATGCATGGGAGTCATCCATGGGCTGTTTTCCCTCCCTATCTGGTCGGGAAGTACTAATCTCTCCCTGATCTCTAATGGTCTCATTTCTCTCAACAGGACTCTCTCTAGAATTTCCCCCAACAAGATTACCATGCTGTGTGGTGTCTTCTTACGAGTGCAAGTTTTAAAAGACCCGCAAGCGTAGGGATCGTGCAATACAGTGTTTACGAGTGCGGGTGTCGAACCATAGGGAGGCGTGAATATCGTGAATGTATCCTATGCTTGGTGTCCTAAAAGAGCTAAAAAGAAAGATCTAAACTAAGTGTACTTTTTCTTGTGAAGGTTTGGATTGTCGGGAGCTCTAAGTAAATGAAAGAAAACTAAACTATGAATAAAAACAAAAAGGGACGCAGGTTGATTAAGAAGAAACTAACAATTGGAAAGGGATTAGGGTGACTTGGACTTATGAATGGGTAACTCCATACTCAAATGCTATGGGATTAAGGGATGATGGCTAACTATCAAAAGTGCTCTTAACTAGGTTGTTAGTTAGTGTCCTGATTTCCCCCTAGGACTCGGTGCGGGTCCGTCCCTAGGCGACGTCTCCTAGAGCTACGGCGTGGTCCTTATGACCTAGGGCCTCAAGAGGGACTAACTAAATTCCTAGGTGGCTTAGAATGAACCTACCCTAGTACCT
This sequence comes from Cordia subcordata, assembly GCA_028554755.1. Taxonomy (NCBI): domain Eukaryota; kingdom Viridiplantae; phylum Streptophyta; class Magnoliopsida; order Boraginales; family Cordiaceae; genus Cordia; species Cordia subcordata. Next base: position 5,572,369 of record JAPTOF010000009.1, read on the forward strand.
AAACCGTTGGCTGGGTTTAAAGCCAAGACCTAGTGTTGCTAAGGTCGACTAAATCTATCCTGAAACCTATTGGCTGGATTTAAAGCCAAAGGAAACTCGACCTAGATTAGCCCTAAATTATACTCCGTCATTCTAAGATCACTACAGTAGGATTTGACGAACATTCATACACATGTGATATTGAAATTATGCTTGTTACTAGGCATGCAAATACGCATATAGACATGAATAAAAGCACTACCCACTTTATAACATCCATGTATAAACACATAGACATGAGTACAGCATGGATTAGATGTGTTTAGTAACAAACAAACTTCAATTAATATATATGTACTCATCTAGGTATTTTATCAAACACATAGACATGAATGAAAGAACACCCAATTAAACAAAACAAATCAAAACATATATATATATATATATATATATATATTCAGCCATCATATCCCATATCATAAGAGTATAAAATTAACCCATTACATAAGTTTAATCACCCTATACAAGCCTACTCAGACATAATAGAAAATAGAATGAAAGAGATATAACGAAACTCCCCTTTCATCCTAGCGATTTTAGAACACGACTTGTAAACAATCTCGACTCCAAAGCGTTTGAATCCTCCAACGAAGCTTGGTTCTTCGTGAAAAGTATGTGAAAAGGGTGTGTGAGGCGGCTAGGGAATAGGGTTAAGTGTGTGTGAGAATAGGTGTGAAGTGTGTGTAAAAACTCCTTTTCAATTCTGCAGAATCGAGCTCTATTTATAGGTTCGTAGCGATCAGTCGGTCGACCGGCTATTTAATGTTGCTCTCTGGATTGGCCGGTCAACCTAGTCGGTCGACCGGCTCTTGAAGGGGGCCGTCCGGCTATTTCTGGTTCTTCTCTGGAGTGGCCGGTCGACCTAGTCGGTCGACCGGCTCTTCTTTCAGGGTCGTCCAGCTGACTTCCTTCATCAAGTTTTGATCGCTTCGCCCTTTTGTTTCCTCTCTCGACTCCGTGCATGTTCCATCTTCATCACCTTTCATTGTTCAATCTTTATCTTAACCCAAAGTCACCTGAATCATTGAAAATAAGCTATTAGTGTAGCATTTTATCTCTTAAACTCAATATGCACATTTATTCACACTTAAGCCTATTCTTATCAAAAGTACTACACTAATGCATCATTATTCGCATTCAACACCTCTAAAGTATAAGTAAATGGTGATGCAAACACACACCAGATCACAACTCATCACTGTGCTCCAGGCTCGGAAAGACCACTAGGTGCAGGCACTGCAGAGTCAACTCCTACCCTATTATCCACTACCCGACCGCTTCTAAGAGTAGTGACGGCCTTAGCTTGGGCCTGAGAAGGATAAGTGGTATCGGTGGAGGAACAGGATTGGACTCTAGCGTTTACCTTCGGCTAGGAAGGCAATTTCCCGGGGTCTCTAGCGCTTAATTGACTAGCAATCTGTCCTAACTGTGCCTCAAACCTCGCCATTTGCTGCCTATTTTCTGCCAATTCCTGTTGCTGGCTAGCTAATGCCTATTGCTGATTTTGAATAAATTGCATTATCTTCATCGTGTCATTGCTAGGAGGTTGGCTACTAGAGGGAGCAGGTAAAGCCTGAGGTTGAGGAGCACTAGTAAGACGTAGTTGATTCAGATGATAGAAACCTGGGGGATATTGAGGACGGGGTCGCTGCTGAGGTGGAACTTGAGAATGTGAACTAGACTCATGCTGTCTTTGTCTCCAAGAAAATTTTGGGTTGTCCCTCCAACCCGGATTGTATGTGTTCGAGTATGGATTATACTCACGAGAATAACCTTGTGTGGCGCATACTTGCTCTTTCATGAATTCAGGGAATTGGGATGCTAAAGGGCAAGCCATAGTCTCATGAGATGACTCGGAGCACAATGCACAAACTTCAACTACTAAAGGGGCAGAGAGAGAACCTAAAGAACTAGTCCTATGACCTTGGGATGAAATGGAGAAGGAAATGAATTGATCTAGTTTATTTGTTAAAGCCTCGACCTTAGAGGGTAAGTCTGAAGAAATTCCAACCTCATTAACACTTCTCTTATTACCCCCTCGACTAGACCTTTCCATTGCAAAATTTTGAAATGAATTCTCAGCCATAATTTCTATTTTCTCCCATGCCTCAGTCGGTCTTAAAAGATAGAAACCACCACCGGAGGCGGCATTGACCATCATCCTATTTTGTTCATTTAGGCCTCAAAAGAAGTATTGCATTAGGTCATGATTGCCGTATCCATGGTGTGGACATTGTCTAAGAAGATCTTTGAACCTCTCCCAAGCTTCATGAAAAGATTCTAGGTCATGTTGGGAGAAAGTCATAATGGCAGTCCTAAGATCAGCTGTCTTGGCCATGGGATAAAATTTCTGGAAGAACTTAGATTGAAGCTCAGCCCATGTAGTAATGCACCCATTAGGTAAGGAGTGCAACCAAGTTCTAGCCTTATCCTTAAGAGAGAAAGAAAACAATCTTAGACGTATGACCTCTTGGGAGACATTGGGAACATGTAGAGTGGAACTCATTTCAACGAAATCAGTAATATGATCAAGAGGACTCTCATTGCTTCTCCTGTAGAAGGAGGGAAGCATAGCCAACATATTAGGCTTAATCTCGAAGTTCGTCCCCCCCAAACCCGGAATTTGAATAGCTGAATTGGGCTAAAAGGTTTCGGGGAGAAAGAATTGCCTAAGAGTGGGTTCCTCATCTATAGGTGGATCCGGTCTACGGGGCTCTTGTCTAAAATGAGCTTGGGCTTGATGCCCAATGTGCTCATGAGGTGGAATGGGATTCATTGGGGGATTGGGTGGATTATGAGGATGATTGGGATCGGTCATCTCCTCAAGAAGAGCTCCTAAATTCCTGAAACGTCTAGTGATTCTTTCGGGTTTGGGATTAAGAGGAACTAGGGGATTCCTAAGGGATCTCTTACCACGCATGCACAAACTATCCTAACTCCGGCCACTTCAACCCCCAAAAACTTCAATATTCCTACACTACAGCAAATAATCCACAATCCTAAAAAGTCTACTAAAAAAAATAAAGTCAAAAGCTGAAATAAACCAACAAGAAGAAAAAAAAACTAAAACAAGATAATGTGAGCAGTAAACAAAATAAGTAAAAACTAAACAAACTATAAAGAAAAAGCAAGAAAATCAACTATCAAAACACACAAGCACAGAATGCAAATCACCGTGCCTCCCCGGCAACGGCACCAAAAACTTGATGTCTTCTTTCGAGTGCAAGCTTTAAAAGACCATAAGCATGCGGATGTGCAATATAGTGTATACGAGTGCAGGTGTCGAACCACAGGGAGGCGTGAATGATGTGAATGAATTCTATGCTTGGTATCCTAAAAGTGCCAAAGAGAAAGATCTAAACTATATATATTTCTTTTCTTTTGGATTTTGGATTGTCGGGAGCTCTATGTAAATTAAATAAAACTAAACTATGAATAGAAACAAATGGAAACGCAAGTTGATTAAGAGGAAACTAACAATTGGAAAGGGATTAGGGTGACTTTGGCTTATGAATGGGTAATTCTATACTCAAATGCTATGGGATTATGGGATGATGGCTAACTCTCATAATTGCTCTTAACTAGGTTGCTAATTAGTGTCCTGATTTCCCCCTAGGACTCGGTGCGGGTCCGTCCCTGGGCGACGTCTCCAAGAGCTACGGCGTGGTCCTTATGACCTAGGGCCTCAAGAGTGACTAACTAATTTCCTAGGTGGCTTAGAATGAACCTACCTTAGTACCTAAACCGTTGGCTGTGTTTAAAGCCAAGACCTAGTGTTGCTAAGGTCAACTAAATCTATCCTGAAACCTATTGGCTGGATTTAAAGCCAAAGGAGACTCGACCTAGACTAGCCCTAAATTATGCTTCGTCATTCTAAGGTCACTACAGCAGGATTTCACTTGCTAGTGCGTGCAGAAATATGCGCTATTGAAGTTATGCTCGTTACTAAGCATGCTAATACGCATATAGACATGAATAAAAGCACTACCCACTTCATGGCATCCACATATAAACACATAGACATGAGTATAACATGGATTAGATGTGTTTAGTAACAAACAAACTTCAATTTATATACATGTTATTCATCTAGGCATTTTATCAAACACATAGACATGAATGAAAGAACACCCAATTAAACAAGACAAATCAAAACATATATATATTCAGCCATCATATCCCATATCATAAGAGTATAAAATCAACCCATTACATAAGTTTAATCACCCTATACAAATCTACTCGAGCATAATGGAAAATAGAATGGAAGAGATATAACGAAACTCCCCTTTCATCCTAGCTAATCTTGACTACAGCTTTTGAATAGATTTGCTCCAAAAGATTGTTGAATCCTCTAACTCAAGCCTGGTTCTTGATGAAAAGTGTGTGAAAAGGGTGTGTGAGGCGACTAGAGAATAGGGTTAAGTGTGTGTGAGGTTTAGGTGTGAAGTGCGTATGTGGCTCCTTTCAAATTCTGCTCCGCATCGGGCTTTATTTATAGGTTCGCGCATAGCCGGTCGACCTGCTAGGGCTCTCTGGAGTGGCCGGTCGACCTAGCCGGTCGACCGGCTCTTGAAGGGGGGTCGTCCGGCTGACTTCCTTCATCCAATTTTTCGTCTTTTTGGCCTTTAGTCTTCTCTCTTAGACCCGTGCATGTCCTATCTTCATCACCTTTCATCGTCCAATCTTTGTCTTAGCCCAGAGTTCACCTAAATCATTGAAAACAAGCAATTAGTGTAGCAATTTATCTCTTAAACTCAATATGCACATTTGTTTACGCTTAAGCCTATTCCTATCAAAAGTACTACACTAATGCATCATTATAAGCATTCAACACCTCTAAAATATAAGTAAATGGCAATGCAAACACACACCAAATCACAACTCATCACACTGCATAGTCAATTTCTACCTTATTATCCACTATTCTACCACTCCTAAGAATGTTGACGGCCTTAGCTTAGGCTTAAGGAGGATAAGTGGTATTGGCGGAGGAACAAGACTAGACTCTAGGGTTCACTTCCGGCTGAGAAGGCAATTTCTTGGGGTCTCTAGTGCTCAACTGCGTAGCAAACTATCCTAACTGGGTATCTACCCTAGCCTGATAACTCTCTATTTGCCGCCTACAACTGGCTAACTCCTGCTACATCAACTAAAATATCTTCTCAATCCTATCATCACTAGTGGGCTGACTACTAGAGGAAGTAGGGTATGCCTGTGGTTGAGGAACACTAAGAAGCCTAGGTTGATTGACATGGTAAAACCTTTGAGGGTTAGCAGGACAGGATCACTGCTGGAGTGAGGCCTGGGAATGTAAATTAGACTCATGCTAACCTTGTTTCCAAGAAAAATTTGGGTTGTCCTTCTAATCCGGATTATACGTGTTCGAGTATAGATTTTACTCACGAGAATAACCTGGAGTAGCACACACTTGCTCCTTCATAAATTCAGGAAACTGGGGTGCTAAAAGGCAAGCTACGGTCTCATGAGACGACTCAGAACACAAAGCACACACTCTAACTACCAAAAGGGCGGAGGAAGAACCTATGGAACTAGTCTTATAATTGTGAGAAGAAAGGGACAAAGAAATGAATTGATTTAAGTTATTTGTTAGGGCCTCTATCTTAGCAGGTAAATCCAAAGAAACTCCCACCTCACTAATACCTCTCTTAGTACCTCCCCGACTAGACCTATCCATGGCAAAATTTTGAAAAGAATTTTAGCCATCAACTCCATTTTCTTCTATGCCTCAGTCAGTCTCAAAGTATAAAAGCCACCACTAGAGGCAGCATTGAACATCATCCTATTTTGTTCATTTAAACCTCGAAAGAAGTATTGGAGTAAGTCATGACTACCATAGCCGTAGTGTGGACACTATTTAAGAAGGTCTTTGAACCTCTCTAAGCCTTATCAAAAGATTCTAGATCATGTTGGTAGAAATTCATAATGACAGTCCTAAGGTTGGCTGTCTTGGCCATACGATAGAATTTTTGAAAGAACTTAGATTGAAGCTCGGCCTATGAAGTAATGCAACCATTAGGTAAAGAATGCAACCAAGTCCTAGCCTTATCCTTAAGAGAGAAAGGAGAAAGGAAATAATCTTAGATGTATGACCTCTTGGGAGACATTGGGGACATGGAAGGTTGAACTCATCTCAACAAAATCGGTAATATGCTCTAGAGGACTCTCATTGCTTCTCCCATAGAAGGAAGGAACCATGGCTAACATATTATGCTTGATTTCAAAGTTCCTCTCCCCTAAACTCATAATTTGAATAGCCAAATTAGCCTCAAAGGCTTTGGGGAGAAAGAATTGCCTAAGAGTGGGTTCCTCATCATTAGATGGGTCTGGTTTAAGGGGCTCTTGTCTAAAATGATCTTGGGCTTGATGCCCATGGTGATCATGAGATGGAACGGGATTCATTGGGGGAATGAGAGAATTAAGAGGATGACTAGGATTGGCTATCTCCTCAAGAAGATCTCTTAAATTCCTAAAATGTCTAGCAATCCTATCGGTTCAAAATTAAGGGGAACTAGGGGATTTCCAAGAGATCTCTTACCAAGCATAGACAAACTATCCTAACTCCGGCCACTTTAACCCCCAAAACTTCTACAATCTTAAGACTACATTAAATAAACCATAAACCTAGAAAGTCTATTAAAAATATAAACAAAAAAAAAAGATCGATAAGTAAGTAATAAAGCAAGACAATACAAACAATAAAGAGGATAAGTAAAAACTAAACAACTTATAAAGAGAAAGCAAGAAAAACAAATAAAGGAACTACCAAAACACACAAGTAAAGAATGCAAACCATCGTGCCTCTCTGGCAACGGTGCCAAGAACTTGATAGCGTCTTTTGAGTGCAAGATCTAAAGACCCACAAGTGCTTGAATTAATACAGTGTAGTGTGTGTAAGAATGGGTGTCAAACCACAGGGAGGCTATGTTGTAGGATGGATTCTATGTGCGTGTGTCCTAGAGAATGCCTAGAAAAAAGACCTAACCTAACTATCTTTTGGTGTTTTTGGATGGTTGGGAGCTCTAATTAAAGAAAATAAAACTACACTATGGGAATGAAAAATATAGAGACAAGCTATCTAGAGAGAACTAACAAATGGAAGGGATTAGGGTGATGTTTACTTGCTAATGGGGTGATCTTAGACTCAAATGCTATAGGATTCATGGAATGGCTTAATTACTGATTGCTGTTTAACTAAGTTGCTTAATTTGTGTCCTAATTTCTCCCTAAGACTCGGTACGGGTCCATCCCTAGGCGGTGTCTCCTAGAGCTACGCCGTGGTCCTTATGACCTAGGGCCTTAAGAGTGACTAACTAGCTTCCTAGGTGGCCAAGAACAAACCTTTCTTAGTACCTAAATCATTAGTTGGATTTAAAGCCAAGACCTAGTGTTGCTAGAGTCGACTAAATCTACCTGGAAAGCTATTAGCTGGATTTAAAGCCAAAGGAGACTCGATTTAGACTAGCCTTAAATTATGCCTTATCATTCTAGGGTCACTATAGTGGGATTTGACCTATTAGTGCATTCATACATGTCCTCGACCAAGGTGTTCATGAATAAAGTGACCTATTCAACTACCAAACATCATGATGCTCGAATTACACCAATAAAATCACTTAGGAGCTAACATATATGCAATATTGAGGTCATATTTACTACTAAGCATGCAAACATAAACATAGACATGAATATAAGCATTACCCGCTTCACAAGATCCATACCATAAACATAAACATGATTATAGAATAGATTAGAGGTGTTTAGTAGCACATAGACTTCAATTTATACATATGCAACTCTCATAGGCATATTGTCAAACACTTAGACATGTATTGAACAATAGCCACTAAAACAAGAAAAACATAGCATATGTATATATGTGTGCGTGTATATATATATATATATATATATATATACATGTTAAGCCATTAAATCCCACAATATAAGAGTGTAAAATCAACCCATTACACAAGTATCATCACCCTAAATAAATCTACTCAAACATAATATAAAATAGGATGAAAGAGAGAATAGAAAGCTTTTCTTCCATCCCAGCAATTTTTGTACAAAATCTTGAGTAGACTTAAATCCAAATGTTTAAAAATCCTCCAAATCTGCTTGAATCTTGGTAAAATTTTGTGAGCATGTGTGTGTTGGAAATGGGTGATGAGAGGAAATAGGGTTTGAGAGATAGGTGTAAAAAAAGGTAGGAAAGAATATGACTTATTGTTCCATAAAATGGCCAAAAGCGAGCTTATATAGCCAATTTTTCGAGACTACTAGAATACTTAATTGATGCACCGGTACTAAAGGACCTCTATTATAGTAGTAAAAGCTTGCTTTTTGTTTTTGGCAAAATAGAGAAGGGGTGCACCGGTACTCTGAAGCCAGTGTTCCGGTATGCCTATTTTCTCTCTTTTGGCTTTGTTTGAGCTCCGTTTAGCTTCTGGTTGCTTTGGTTTTTGTTTGGAAGCTTCCCACCATAATTTTCTTCCACACTTCATCTTTAATTATGCTTCCAATCCTTGCTCAAACCATCTCCATCTTCATTGATCTCCAAATAATTCCTAATCTCACACATAATATCCAAAACAAGCAATTAATGTAACATTTACCTCTTAAACTCAACTATGTACAGTTGTATATGCTTAAGCTTATATCTAGCATAAGTACTACATTAATGTAACTATTTAAGCTCAATACACCTCTAAGATATAGACAAATAACAATGCAAACACACACAAAAACACAACACATCATTATGTAGTAGGCAAGCACTTAGGAGAGCTAAAATTGAAGATCTATGAAGTAGTGTGTGTTCTAGGTGTATTATGTGAAAATTCCTAGACACCTATTTAGAATTGCAAAGAGACTCAATTGAGTCTTATTATAATCTCACTATACATAGTGTATAACAACCCTAATTAGGTAAGGTTCTAAAAACAATGAAGTTTCAAATTATACCTTTTCTAGAAATGGAATATGCCTTGTGGATAAGATATCGAAGATATTTTTTTTCTCTCTCCTACTTCATAATATCTAATTTTATGGGACCCACTTGATCTATTAAGATGCCTATAAATAGAGTGAGGAAATAACTTGGATAAAATCTTTTTTTTCCCTTTATCCTGAATTTGTATCTCAATAAAGTAATCACATGATTCAATGATCTCAATTAGTTACATCCAATTGCAAACATGATTAGTGAAAGGACAAAAAGGCATAATTACCCTTGACTCCCAAAATAACTAAAATGCCCTTGCCACTACTTTGGCAACATCAAGCTCATTTTGATTTCGGTCTATTTCTACCAAAATACAAAAGCCGTACTTCTAGGATAATTACTGGCTAAGCAGGAACAAGTCATATCAGTAACCACTTTCTTTGACCAACCAAGTGAAATGACCAAAATACCCCTCTATGTACCTTTAGTTGAGGCTAGTTTAAAAGGTACCATTACCTCTAAGACTACATCTAGAACCTTGAAATCTCTAGTCTAAGAAGTGATCACCAATTGGTCATGGATCTCTTGATCTGCCAAACAATCGACATACCTTTGAAGGGTAATATTACTAGATCTAGAATTTATAATGACCAATAGGACAAATCCAAGGGGGCATATAGGCTTTGTTATTGCACTTTCATGTTCCAATTGATTAGACTACATCACCTAATGTACCAGACAGACAATCTTATCACACGAGACATCTCCTCATGGTACATCAAAGTGCAGCACCCTAACTTCGTTAATTCATCCACATATGCTAAAGATTAAAAGTATTGGTCACTCGGAAGTAGTGAGTATCTTGTCTCCTATACATGATGGCACGGTTCCAAAAGACGTACTTATGATGGCCCCGTTCAATGCATGATATACACATTAGGAGCTAAGTTCGAAAAGACCCTCGAATGACCTAAATAGATCACTCTCATCAGGAGACTCGTCTACTATAGCCTTATCCTGGTAGAGCGCCCAACACTACTATCTAGCTATGGACATCTTTTTATGATATATCCAAAAACTAGACCTGAACTTACTGTGCGTCCTTCCTTATTGTGTACCCAAGTTGTTGGATTATGTCATTAGATTATATCATTAAACCTTCACATAATGTATCACACATATATAGCAGAAAAAATATGTGTAAAGATACTTATAAATACAAACGATGATCAAATGTCTAGTTTGATATCCATGTCTTAGTGGTCTTTGGGGCTTACAGTCTCAACAATCTCCTACTTACACTAAATATCACTTCTTATAAACCTAATACCTATAGACTTTACATGTATGGCAAACACTCTTTCTAGAAGAGTAACTTCGTGAATGAGTTTGCTAAGTTCTTAGCTTAAGCAATTTTTCCACCACTATGTCACGTCTTTGGATGAACTCCCAGATTAAGTGGTGCTTCCTCTCAATATGTTTGCCCTTGCTATGATTCTTAGGCTCTTTGCACTATGCAATAGTAGCAGTATTGTCATAGTACAAGAAAATGGGCTTTTGTATAGTTAGGACAACCTTTAGGTCAGTGAGGAACTTTACTAACCATACGACCTCCTTCACAGGTTTAGACGTTGCTATATACTCTACTTCCATGGTTGAGTTTACGATACATTTCTACTTCACATTCTTCCATGAAATTGCACCTCTTGACAAAGTGAAAACAAATCCAGAACTAGACCTCTAAATCCAGAACTAGGTCTCCTAAAATCTCTATCTAATTGAGAGTCCAAGTCTGTATAGGCCAATGGAACTAGATCATCTGTGTGGCATTCCAGCACATATTCGTTAGTTCTCCGAAGAAACTTGAATATTTGCTTGATTGTAGTCCAGTGATCTGGTCTATGATTTAACTGATATCTGCTGACCATTCCAACAACATAACAAATTTCTGTCTCGGTACACATCATGGCATATATAAGGTTTCCTACTGCTGAATCATAAGGGACCTTCTTCGTCTTCTCTATTTCCTTAGTTGTCTGAGGACATTGGTTGTGAGATAGAGTAACTCTATGTCTAGAAGGCAAGAAACCTTTCTTGGAGTTTGTCATATTGTGCCTCACCAATATCTTCTCTATGTAGAAAGGTTAGGATAATGCAAGCCTTCTACTCTTCCAGTCTCGTATAATCTTGATTCCAAGAACATAGCTTGCTTCTCCCATATCTTTCATATGGAACTCAGAAGATAACCAAACCTTTATGGATGATAACTTCCCCATATCATTCCCAATCAATAAGATGTCATCCATATAGAGAAATACAAAAGCTACAGCATTTTCATTACGCCTCTTGTATACACATGGTTTATCGATGTTTTGATCAAAGCCAAAGGACTTGAGCGCATAATCAAACTTGATGTTCCACGCCCTAGATGCTTGCTTAAATCCATAAATAGACTTCTTAAGCTTACAAACCATGTGCTCTTGGCCTATTGTAATGCATCCATCTAGCTGTCTCATATCTTGTCAAACTCTCTATTAAGAAAAGCTCTCTTAATGTCCATTTGCCATATCTCGAAGTCATAATGACAAGCAATGGCAAGGAGTATCCTCATGGATTTAAGCATGGCTACCAGTGAGAAGGTTTCCTCGTAATCGATGCCTTTTTTCTGGGTGTAACCCATGGCCACCAATCTAGTTTTAACAGTTTCAACCTTTCCATCAACTTCTCTCTTCCTCTTATAGACCCAATTGCACCCTATAGGTTTACCTCTTTAGGTTCTTCTAGAAGCTCCCAAACATCTTTAGAGTTCATAGACTCCAACTCAATAACCATTGCCTTATGCCATTGGTCACATCTATATCAAAAATTGCTTCATTGTAACTAGTAAGATCCTTAACCTGATTCTCATTTGAAGCTTCAAAGAACTTTCCATAGTATTTATTAGGCTGCCTAGGAATTCTCCCACTATGACGAGGCTCCGGTGCACTAGTAGTAGCTATTTGATTTTCCTTTTCCATGTCAGTAGGTGCTTTTAGAGATTTATCAGAAATATCCTCAAAAGGAACTCTATATTCTGGTGTTTTTTCGATCACCATATCATCCTCAAATATCTATGTGTTAATAAGCACCTTCTGCTTCTTAGGGTTATAGAAGATCCCATCTCTGGTTCCTTTAGGATACCTAACAAAGTAGCATAATTCTGACCTAGGTTCCAACTTTATAATAGAGCTACTCAGCACATAAGCTGGACAACCCTAAATATGCAAAGGATTCAAGCTGGGCTTACACCCTATCCATATTTCTTGAGAGTCCTAGGCACTGATTTTGATGGTACCAAATTTAGAATAAATGCTGCTATCTTTAGGGCATACCCTTAAAAGGATATAGGCAACGATTTATGAGACATTATTGACCTTACAATTTCTAAAAGGGTACGGTTCCTCCTTTCTGCCACACCATTCTATTCGAGAGTGCTTGGTACAGTCAATTGCGCCACAATCCCTTACTATGTGAGATAATCCCTGATCTCACCCCATAGGTATTCGCCACTATGATCAGATCGAATGGCTTTGATCTATTCATCCAATTTCCACTCCATATCTCAGCCTTAAATTCTTTAAATTTCTCAAAGAATTTAGACTTGCGTCGTATCAGATAAACATAACCATATTTAGAGTAATCATCCATAAACATAATGAAATATTTATAACCTCCATGAATACATTAGTATGCACTAGTTCCAATACGTCTTCAGCCTTATGTCGCCCAGAAGAGAATGACCATTTCGTCATCATCCCCTTAAGACAAGAAATATACTGAGGTAGATCTTCGAGATCTAATGAGCTAAAGGGCCCGTCCTCGACCAACCTCTGAATGCATTTTTGACTTATATGTCCCAAATGCAAATGCCAAAGATAAGTATCATTAGTTTGCCAAACCTTCCTTTTAAAGAACTCTACTCTTTATGTGTTGTGTGTTGTAGCATTAATAGGGTGTAAATAGAACAAACCATTATATAATCTACCAGAGCATATAAAATTTCCATGTCTATTGATATCAACATCAATATGGAAACATATTGAAAAACTATCCATCAACAAATGAGAAATAGAGACTAGGTTTTTCCGAATATGTGCAACATAATAAACATTATGCAAATCTAAAACCCTATGAAAAGAGAATAATGAACTCGACCAACTGTAATATCTCAAACTCTTGCTCTTATGCCACCTCTAAGAGCGAATTCCCCTTTACTCAGCTCCTACATGACCTGAAGTCCATGTAAAGAATTGCAAATATGATTAGTGGCTCATAAATCTACAATCCAAGAATTAGTAGAATCCACCACTAAACTGGTTTCAGTGTAGAGCAAGAGGAATGTACCTCTCTGCCATCAGCTAGGTACTTGGGATAGTCCTTCATCCAATGGCCTTTCTCACCACATGTAAAGCACTTCCTTTTGGGTTTGCCAACACCTGCTCCTTGCTTTAGCCCAAGGGTTCTCTTCTTCTTGTTTTGGCCTTGTTACTGTTTTCACTTTGTCTTGGGCCCTTTCGAGTGATGCCCAAAAGTGAAAGCCTGGGAGAGATGTGCAAGACCTAAAGGCTTCATGATAGCCTTCACTGCCTGAAGCTCTATCATTACCTCCGTCTGATTTATGTTCAACTTACGCATGTTATAGTTGAGCTTGTCTGATTTATGTTCAACTTATGCATGTTATAGTTGAGCTTGAACTGATTGAAAGATGGTAAAAAAGTCTCTAAGATCATGTCTACTTGTGACTGCTCCTAGGATCTTGGTAATATTGAGCCATTCCATCATCTTTAGCACATGATCTCTGATAGGTACACCCTCTAGCATCTTGGTGGTTATAAGTTCTCTCAGAGTAGCTTGCTTAGTAGGCTTGCTTTTTTTAGCAAACACAAGAGACAATGAAGTCATGATCTCTCTGGCAATCTCCATGTTCTAATGCTTATTCTGTAGAACATTCGACATAGAGGTCAACATATAGCACTTGGCTATACTATTGGCCTTTTCCCATTTTTGGTTAGCATCATGCACGAAGTTAGAAGAGTTTACCCTTACAACCGGACAAGGAGTAGCCAAGACATACATGTACTCCTTGGTGGTGAATATTATGTCCAGATTCCTTTTCCAATCCACAAAATTCAGACCAGTGAGCTTATGCTCCCTCAGAATTGTTGCTACTGGACTGAAAGTAAGTCATACTTGATATCAAACAATAGATCATAATTAATATTGAGCAATATAAATAGGATACATGTGTAATATGTATGTAACAGTGGAAATAACAACATACATTGCACTTTTTACATCATTTGCCATTTGTAGTTTAGTCCTCAAACTGCAATGATGTAATAGTGTATCAACCCTCTCATACAAACTCCATCAATGAGATGGCTAAACTATGAATAGTTGAGTTAGGCGTAGCCTATTTGATAACATTTACCTAGACAGATGCTATTTAACCTAATCCAGTCACTACTTGTTTGACCTCTCAAATCTCTTAGGGGCCTCCACTGATGGGGTGGCTGAACCCTTAATTCAAGTTTAGTCTAATTAACCACCTCCTTACTGTCTCATTCCCCATCGTGTATCTAGACTTGGCCCTCTGATGGGGTAGTGACTCTTATTCTCATACTATGAGACGGTCTATGATGATGAACTCCATTAATGGGATGGTTGAACCTTATCAACACCCTTATGAATATACACATTAAGTTCACCTCATCAAATTTAGGTAACTGTGACACCTTCTGATAAGGAGGTCAATGCCACTTACCCTTAACATGAACCGGATATAGAGGTCGTGGGCTCTTCCATTCCTCTCTCTCACTCAATATTTAATCTCAAGGGTTTTCTTTATCCTTCATTTATCTCGGCATTACATTTTAAATCTTAACACCGTTAGAAATTGTCGTATTCCACCTTGTGTAACTAAAACACAATTGATACCATAAATGGATTGAACCTATATTTGGATTAAAGTCTATAGGTAGGCATACTTCAAGTTATCTTGATAAGTCCATTGATTAATTAGCGCGGAAAAAAATGAGTAAATTGCCAATTGCATGCATTTTTTCGTTAGGATCTCTAATTACCAAATAATTAGCCTAAGCAATCTCGAGGGACTTATTATGTTCAAGCCAGAACAAGATCCAAGGGTTAGCCAATTTTAAACCTTACTTGGGTGGACATGTTGTTATGTGATAAATTGCAATAATCATACATTCAATCAAACATGCATATAAATATTACAAAATATACATCCACCAAAAAAATTAAACGATCCCCGATTGATGACTCCTTATAATAATTCCTTAGGTTTGAAGCCCAAATCCATCAAACTTGCCAAAACATGAAACTACTACAAAACTGCCTTTGCTAATCGCCCCTGGTTAGCATGCCGGTCGACCAGCTTATCTAGAGAATTAATCATCACTACCCGTCGAGTAAAAGCCTCTTGCCAGTTGGTTGGTGAGGTCGATTGGCCTCTCCAGAAAGCTCTAGTTCTTTGCTGGTTAAGTCCTGGGCACCTAATAGCCGACTGACTCCTGTAGACTATTTCGAATAACGTGCACAATAGCAATTTCAACTCCAAACCAATACATTACAAGGAATTACATAGAAAATCAACCTATACAAGCTTCATCTATGACAAGAAACATAAATGTGGCCACCAAATATAAGCCATTTTCCTTTCCTATGCTTCTTTTAAATTGAAACTACAATAGCTTTCTATGCAAGAAAATAAAATCATACATTCGAACCATCAAGTAGGACCAATATAACACAAAATCTGCAACCACAAAGGTTAGCCTATAATGTATTCGCCATTGAATCACATAAGTCTTGCCACCTATAAGACTATTTCATCTCAAGGAACATATTACCATGTTCTTTGCTTAAAATTTGTGCAAATAGAACCTATACTCTGATACTAATTGTTAGGATCGATATTACTTCACTATAGGCTGTATATTATCATGCTTTAAAAAAACTATTAAAGGCAAATCTAATATGGTGGCGAAAATAGTAATAAACCATATTTGCACACATAAGCACAACATGATATAAGCTTATAAATAAGAAGATGAGGTAATATACCTTCAAAGGTTTGAAGATCAAAGTAGATGGCCTCTTTGCTTTGTGAAATCTTCACCAAATAGTCCCCCAATTGATCTTCTTCATTATGATCATCTTCCAAAAGCTTGGATGAGTAGTGTTATGTAGTGGGAAAACACTTAACAGAGCCACAATTGAAGATCTATGGAGTAGTGTGTGTTCTAAGTGTGTTATGTGAAATTCCTGCTCACCTATTTAGAATTGCAAAGAAACTCAAGTGGGTCTTGTTATAATCTCACTATATATCTTGTCTAACAATCCTACTTGGGTAAGGTCCTAGAAACAATAAAGTTTCCAACTATACCCTTTTTAAAGATGGAATATGCCTTATGGATAAGATATCCAAGATATTCCTTTCCCTCTCCTACTCCATCATATCTAATTCCATTGGACCTCCTTACCCTACTAAGACACCCACAAATTTAGTGCGCAAAAAAATTGGATAAAATCCTTTTTTTCCTTTATCCAAAATTTATATCTCAATAAAGTAACCATATGATTAGGTGATCTCAATTAATTACATCAAACTAGGAACATGATTAGTAAAGGTCTGAAAGACACAATTAACCTTGGCTCTCAAAATGACCAAAATGCCCTTGCTCTCACTTTGGCGACATCAAGGCCATCTTGACTTCCAAGAAGTGATCACCAACTAGTCACGGATCTCTTAATCTAAGGAGCGACCTATAAGCGAAATGATTGATATATCCTTGAAGGGTAATATTACTAGATCTAGATTTATGTTAACTAATAAGACAAATCCAATGGGGCACATACACTTTGCTGTTGTACATGTATGTCTCAATTGATTAGAATACAACATCCAATGTATGAGGCAGAAAATTTTATCACACAAGAGCTCTCTTTATGGTAAATCAAAGTGCTGCACCCTAACTTTATAGTTCATCAACATATGCTCAAGATTAAGAGTATTGGTCACTTGGAAGCAATAAGTATCTTGTCTTTTATACTTGATGAGACAGTTCCAGAAGACATACTCATAGTTGTCCCATCCAATGTGTGACACACGCACTAGGAGCTAAGTCTAGAAAGACCCTTCAATGACCTAAGTAGATCACCCCCTATTGGGAGACTTACCCACTATTGCCTTATTCAAGTTGAGTGCCGAACATGACCATCCGACTATGGACATCTTTTCATGATATATCCAAAAACTAGACTTTGACCTATTGTACATCTAGCCTCTTTGTGCACCCATGTCATTGGACTTTTACACAATGTATCACGCATATATACTAGAGAAAATACATGTAAATATGCTCATAAATACAAATAATGATCAAATGCCTAGTCCGATATCCATGTTTAAGTAGTCTTTAGGGCATACAATCCGAACAACTTGAGCTTAACCAATTGGCCCAAAATACTTATGCTGTTGATGATGATAATAATGAATCCGAGCCATTATAAAGTGGACATAAATCTTATAAAGAACCGATATGTGACGGGCTGTTATAGACTCCCCCTTTAAGAATGCGACGTCCTTATCGTGGCCTAAACACAAATAAAATAGAACCACAGCCCAGAATCCCTAAGCAGCATGGAATCTACCCAGAGTCTGCTATGATTCCACCTATCATGACCTAGGTCAAACTATTGGCCTACCACTATAGTTGAGGCTAACCACTTGGCCCAAAATGCTTAAGTCGGTGATGATAGTAGTAGTGAATCCAAGTTATCATAAAGTGCACACAGATCTCATGACGAACCAATATGGGGTAGGGCATTGCATTTATTGTTGCAAAATACATAGAAAACAACCCAAATCTTGAGGAAAATAGGGGATTTATTTACTCTTTTCTAGGGTAAACTTTCTTTTAGCTTGGTGTTGATCTATTACACTAACTTTTGGTGCTAATTTTCAAGTTTAGGTGCCAAATTAAGGCTAATATTAAGGTTAATTTGTTGTAGTAAAATGAAAAATGAAGCTAAAATTTGTACAAGAGTTTAGGATTGAGCTTTTTGCAAGTTTATTTGTAAAGACAAAGCAAGGACATGGGGAAGCTTACTTTTCTTATTTGAGTAGAACATGTTAGGGTGATGATTACTTGTATTATGGATCAAACTATTACACTCCTTTTATGGGTTTGGTTGATGGATTAATATATGATTTGTTCTTCATGGTTTTATGGCTATCTTTCATTCATGTCTAAGTGCTTGATGATATGTCCCATAGAAAGCATATATTATCTTGTAGCATGCTTGATCTTTATTGCTTTATTATCCTATTCCAATTATGTCTTGTTAGATCTAATATGCTATTACCCCATACAGGATTAGACGCTGAATTTTAATTTTTGATCCATAATCTGTACATGATAGTGTAATATAGCATAATAACATGTTATACAAATAGGAATCAACGCAAAATACATAAAGATAAACAAGAACGGGTAAAGATTTCATTACCCTTGATACGTGATCCAAGAATTAACGGCCTTTTTGCATCAAATCTTACATGAAATAGCCACCTTGTGGTTTTCTCCACTATGATCACTTTTCTAGAACTAGAATACACTTAGCTACGTAGTAGGCAAGCTAAATCAAAGACTAAAGTGAAGAAGATGAATCTAGTGTGTGTTCTTGGTGCTAGAGTGTGAAAATTATTGCTCACATACCAAGAAAAAAATATCAAATAGGCTTAAAATGGGTTATGCTTATCTAGTACTGTTTATAGTATTAAGCTTACCTTAAATAGGGGACGTTGAAATTCCCTCGATACCCTTCTTTAACTTTCTAGATGAGGAATTTTCCTTTGAGATAAAAGGACACCCAAATATTCCATGTCATATACTAAATATCTCCTATGTGGTCCCCGCTCATCTAATTAAGCAATCCATAAGTTATATTAAGAAGATCTAGATAATTAAATCCCTTCTTAATTTCTAAACTCAAATCTTAATTAAGCAACCCCCATATTAAACTCCTTAATTATGTATTTCTAGAGAAGTGATTAGTGAAGAAACCAACAGACATAATTACCCTTGGCTCTCAAAATGACCAAAATTGACTTGTCACCACTTTGGTGACATCGTGGCCACTTTAACTCTTGTCTATTCCACGAAAAGACCGAACCTACATTACAAAAATAATCACTGGCTAAGCAGGAGCTTGTTACACGAAGTAAGCTTTGTCTTTGACCAATAGAGTGAAATGACCAAAATATCCCTCTATGTACACTTATAGTCAAGGTCGGTTAAAAGGTACCATCATCTCTAAGACTACATCTGGAACCTTGAAATCTCTATTCCAAAAGATGATCACTACCTAGTCATAGATCTCTTGATATAGGGAGCGACCTACAGGTTAAATGACCGATACATCTCTATAAAGTGATATCTAGATTTATGATGACCAATAGGACAAATCCAATAGGGCACATAGACTCTACTGTTGCACATGCATGTTCTCATTGATTAGAACACAACACCCAACATATGAGGTAAACAATCTTATCACTCAAGACCTCTCCTTATGTTACATCAAAGCGCTGCACCCTAACTTCATCAGTTCATCCACACATGCTCAAGATTGAGAGCATCAGTCAATCGAAAGTAGTATCTTATCTTTTATAAATGTTGGCACAATTCTAGAAGAAATGCTCATGGTAGTTCTGTCCAATGCATGAAACACCTACTAGGAGTGAAGTTCGGACAAACCCTCTAATGACCTAAGGATAGAGATTCGCCCATTATAGCCTTATTTTGGTCGAGCCCGTAACACTACTATCTGGCTATGGACATCTTTATGATATATCCAAAACTAGACTTGGACCTATTATACATCCAACCTCATTGCAGACCCAAGTCATTGGATTACATCATTAGACCTCCACGCAAAGTATGATACATATATATACTAGAGATAATACATGTAAGAAGTGCTCATAATCATAAACAATGATCAAATGTCTTGTTCGATATCCTCATACAAGTGGCCTTTATAGCACACAATCCTAACAATCTCTCACTTGCATTAAAAATCACTTTATATGAACCTAACACCCATAGACTCTATATATGTGTTAAACACTCTCTCTGGAAGAGTCTTCATAAATAGGTCTGCTAAGTTCTCAGCTGAAGCAACCTTCTTCACCATTCTGGATATACTCCTGAATTAGCTGGTTGTTTCTCTCAATATGCTTGCCTTTACTGTCAATTGAAGGGGCATGAAGTATTAAAATCCCACATGCGTGCATTAGACTCTTAGGTTTGTGGTAGTTAAAGCTACTTAGGACTTTTTCATGAGGTGCGAGGACCTTTATAAGTAAGTGGAAGATCCAAAAAGGCTTAAAGATCCTTTCTACAAAAGAATGACCCCTATATACTCTTTTGATTCACCAAGATAACAAGTTAATGCTTTTGGCAACCCTCTTTGGGTTCTTACAGATAAATTTAGGTTTGGTCTTGCTTGGGGATAAGCAAGGCATGGATTTGTTTGTACATTTCCTTATGTTTTAGAGGTGTTTTGTGCTTAATTGATGGCATTAGTATAGTACTTTTACTATATTTGTGCATATGCGGTGCTAAGTGTCTATAGTTGAGTTTCAAGGTAAAAATACTGCACTAAATATCCAATTTTGTGTCTTAGGTAAGTTATAGGATGGAGAATAACTTGCACGCGGATGGACAATGAAGATAGAAGAAGTACGAGTCATGGGATGAAGATCGAAAATAAGAAGAATGCAAAACAGAAGCAACATAGGCTACGACTAGGCTTGGAGAAAGTGTTAGCTGACTGGTAGGGTCAGTCGGTATAACCAGAGAGCACATCAAGGTTACTGGTTAAGCATAAAACCCGGTTAGCTAGTTTGTCTAGAAAGGTATTGATCTAGCAAGAAGAACTACAAGCTGACTTGTAGGATCAGCCGGTTGTGCTGCTATGAAGACTATAAAAGCCTGATTTTTGTCAGCATTTTGGGAATATCCACACAATTCATACACTTTTCACGCTCACTCTCTCACCCACAAAACCCTAACTCTCACCCACCTCACACACACTCACCCACACATATTAACACTTAGAATCAAGCACTTGGGTGGCTCAAATCACTTTTGATTAAAAGATTTGCTCAAGTTTTGTAACACTATTGCAAGGATGAGAGGGAACTTTCCTTTATTCCCCTTTTATCCTTATTTATTCCATATTTGAGTAGATCTTTTAGGGTGTTTAAAGCTTGTATTATGGGATAGCTTATTACACTATAATTATGGGATTACTGATGGTAAAAATATATGCTTTGATTTTGAGGTTTTAATGGCTATTTTCTTACATGTCTATGTGTTTGATAATATGCCCAAGTAAAGGAGCCTATATATATATATATATATATATATATATTAGAGCTTTTTGCTTTTAGTCACTTGTTGATCATTATGTGAGCATGTCTCTATGTTTATATGATGAATCCATAAACTGGGTAATGTATTCATACATGTCTATGTGTGTGTTTACATGTCTTGGTAGCAAACACGACTTTAATAGCATACATGTTGGAAACCATTGCTTAATATGGTGTAATTTAAACATGTCTATGTTTAGCAGCTAAATATGTCTATGTATTCACGAATGCTATGCATAGAAGGTGTATAAATATGTGCTTAATTGGTTAAACCACTAATGTGATGATCGATTTATAGTGCGTAACTAAAGACTAGCACTAGATTGAATCCTCTTTGGCTTTAAACCCAGAGTATAAGTTTTTGATTAGGATTAGTTGACCTTAGATGGACTAGGTTTTGGCTTTAAACCCAGTCAACAATTTAGGCCCTAAGGTAAGGTCGATCTAAATCCCCGAGGAGATTAGTTAGTTAGCCCTAAAACCTTAGGTCATAAAGATCACAAATGTGCTTTAAGTAGACGTCGCTTAGGGATAGACCCACACCGAGGCCTAGTGGATAATAAGGTAACAAATTAGGACCCTAATTAAAAGCAATCCTTAAGATATAGTCCATCAATTAATCTCATAACAAGAACGTATTAAGTTGCCCATAATCGTACGAAAATCGCCCTAATTCCCATTCCATTAGTGTTCCCCTTAGTTGCCTGCATTCCCTTTTCCCATTTCACTCCCTTTATTTTGTTTAGTGTTTAGTTTAAATTTCCTTTCCTCTAGAGCTCTATTTAATCTAAAAATCACAAAAGATTGTAGTTTAGGTAGCTCACTAGAGCATACATCTTAGCAGCCTGTTTCCATTGTAGCTTCCCTATAGACACAATCATGCACTCGCACACACTATAGTACACATGATCTGTGCCCTTCCGGGCTATTTTAGGCTTATGCTAAAAAATCACATCAAGTTCTTGGCACCATTGCCGGGGCGGCACGGTTGGTTTGGATTCTTTGTTTGTGTGGTTTAGTTAGTTGCTCATTTTATTTGTTTTTCTTGTTTGTTTGTTTTAATAGCTTATTATCTTCCTTTTCACTTGGTTATTTTGCTAACTTATGTTTGATTTTGTTTCTTAACTTAGAGTACTTGTTTTTTTTTTTAATTCTTTTGAGTTGTTTTCCTTTTGTTTCTAGTAGATTTTTAGGTTTGTGGCTTGCTTGTTGTAGAAGTAGGATTTGTTAAAGTTTTAGGGGTTTGAAGTAGAAGGAGTCTTTCTTTTTCTAGCTATGTATGCATGGTAAGAAATCCTTGAGGTTGCCTTTAACACCCGTTGATCCCAAAGATCAATGAATTACGTTTCATGTTAGAAATTTAGAGAAGCTTGTAGAAGAGAGAGTGGACAATAGGTAAGGACAAGGTGTCCCACCTCCTCTTATTCATCCAATTCCTCTACATAAGCAACATGGGACCCTACATGCCCAAGAGCCCCTTAGACTAGATCTACCTTTAGAGGACGAACTCACACTTAGGCAATGCTACCTTTCTAACACGTTTGAGCTTAACTTGGCTATTCACATTCTGGAGATGGGGAAGGGAACTTTGAGATCAAGCATAGTGCATTGGTGATGATTTGTTCCTTCTATAAAAGGAGTAATGAGAGTTCTTTGGTCAATATCACGGATTTCATAGAGATTTGCTCCACTATGCACTTTTCTAATGCGTCACAAGAGATCATTCGCCTTAATTTGTTCCCATTTTCATTAAAGGATAAAGCTAGAAGATGGTTTCATTCCTTACCTAGCGGTTCCATTATGTTATGGGATGAGCTCCAATTACACTTTGATTAAAAGTTTTTCCCCATGGCTAAGATTGCCGATCTTAGGGCATGAATAATGACCTTTTCTCAACATAAATTTGAAACTTTTCATGAGGCTCAGGAAAGATTTAATGATCTTCTTAGGCAATATCCATACCACGGGTATAGCATGTGATATGTGTGGGTTGTGTCTGTTTGTACAGAATGTTTACATACATTTGTTAAGGTGTTTTAGAGCTCATGGGTTTGCATTTAGTATAAATTTTATGTATATTTGTTAGTAGTTATGCATAAGGTGAATAATTGCATAAATGTTACACTAAGTGATCTAATTGCATGACTTAGGAGCATTTTCAGTGAAATTGATACTTGATCTTAAAAGAAGAATTTGAGTAGAATATTGATGAAGATTTCATGTTCCAGAACAAGATTTGAACGTGCTAGATAATGCATAAGGCCAAAAAGAAAGCACCAGAGAAAACGAAAGCGAAACGGAGCTGTAATAAAGCAGATATGCTACTACATGTCGACTGCCCGTTCCAATACTGATCGGCCAGTAGTTTCTTCCGATACAGTCTTTTGGTAGTTTTAGTAGCTCCATCAAAAGCAGTGGTTGAGTAACCTTCAAGTACCGGTTGACTGGTTAGGTCATC
The DNA here is from genome assembly GCA_028554755.1 of Cordia subcordata. NCBI lineage: Eukaryota > Viridiplantae > Streptophyta > Magnoliopsida > Boraginales > Cordiaceae > Cordia > Cordia subcordata. Next base: position 5,596,339 of record JAPTOF010000009.1, read on the forward strand.
CGGTAGTCGCGCTAAAGGTTTACTTAAATCCTGTTTTAGGCCATTTCTAGGGAAGAAACTTTATCTTCTAAAACCCTAACCCTTTATCCATTTCACCAAACACTTAAAACCTCTATCCCATACCAAACCAATCTATGATTAAAGCTTGTAACAAGAAATTGAAGGGTTTTGCTTTGGATTTGAGTAAGGGTTTGAAAGGGAGTTCTTTATTCCTTTTCTTATTCTTGTAAATATGCTTTGTAATTGAGTTAGTTCTAGGGTTGATTAATGTCGTATATTAGATTTGGGCTTTGAATAAAGGATTTGTGTGTATCTTTGGCTCTTAATATATGCTTGTTTACATAAGTCTATGCCATGATTCAATATGTCTATGTGTTGAAAATCAAACATCTCTATGTGTTTCTTAAAATGCCTAAGTGAATTCATGTGTTATTTGTGCTACAAATGCTCTTATCAACTTATATGGGTGATATAATTTTGCTTAATTCATGGCTTTGCTTAGCAGAATAGGCTTTAGCTTTAAATCCAGCTAATAAGTTATATGTTTTGCTTAATCGAGTTTAGGTGCTAGTCCTTGGCCTTAAACCCAGCCAAACGAATAAGTTAACCTAGACTAGAGTATCCTTTACCCATGTTAGTGTTGGTTAATCGAGCCTTAATGTCACTTAGCGTTTAGGTGTTAGTTTTTTGACTTTAAATCCAGCCAAGAGGATAAGTTCTAAGCATGGATTGCATAGGCTAGGAGGGATTGGCCCTTAGCTTTAAATCCAGCTAATGGGTAACCACTAGTATTGGTTAAAAGACCCTCAATCAACATAATTGTAATGAAAGTCTCAAGCCATAGATAGACCTAATTCATTATGATAGCCCGAGTCTAGTTGCAAAGTAATCGCCCTACGTCCTCTTTTTCTTTGTTAGGTTTGCTTCTTTAACTTGGCACCCTTAAGTTCCACCGTAACTTAGTTTTTATTTTTACCTTTTCCCAAGCTCTTTTCATATCCTAAAGCAAGCACAGACACGCTCGTAGCTGGTTTTAGGCATCCGAGCATATAGAGACCAAACTAAGGTAGCCTCCTTGTGGAAACAATACCCACACTCGAATCTATTATGCCACGAATGATTCGTACACTTGTGGATCTAAAACTCGAGACACAGTCAAGTTAGTAGATCTAAAACTCGAGACACAGTCAAGTTTTTGGCACCATTGCTGGAGAGGCACGATATTGGTTCTTTTTGTGCTTTTGTGTTTGTGATTAGTTGCTTATGTGTGCTCTATCTTTACTTGCTTTCTATTATTCAAAAACTGCCAAAAAAAAATTGAAAAATCTTGAAAAACCCAAAAAAATTGAAAAATTTTGAAAAACCCAAAAAAATTGAAAAATCTGAAAATTCAAAAAAAAATTGAATTATGAAGAGTTTTTACTTGTGATTCATTAAATATGACCAAACCTAATGCTTTTTGGTGGTTATTAGTATCCTCTTCCCTACTACCCGAACGTGTTCCCAAGACATGTCGTTTGTGTGGAAGTTATGAGCATCCAACTATCTTTTGTCCCTATGAAAATCCTCAATCTAAGGCTAGTGCTAATAATGACCCCTCTAGTCATGCATTGTTTCATGCATCTTTACTTAGAAGTCATGACTATAGGGATGCATATTCTTATCATTACAATCTATGTGGAAGACGTGATCATGATTCCAATTCTTGTTCTATCTTTCACTCTTATCCACGATTGCATGCAATGCCTAAGAATGCCCCTAGTAATCATGTGCCGATGCATGCATCAATATCTTATCATCATGATCTTGGGAGCAATATCATACATTTTCACCATGGGATCAAGATGACTCTTCATTCCATTCACCCTCTTTTTGATTGCCCACCTTCAACACCTTATTTTCCTACCCATTCTTCTCTTGAGTTTTTTTTATGGTTATACGCAAAATGATTTTCAATATGATTGCCATTTTCACTCGGTTAAATCCTCTTCTTTTAGGTGACTTTCAAAAGATGAAAAGATTGCCTATCTCTTATCCCTTTTCTAATCTAATCGAGAGAGATTAGATAGCATGATGCAACAAGTTGCCCATCTAGGTAAGTGCTTGAAGAGAGAGATTGAGAGTGAGCAAACCATGGTTGGAAGTCTTGAGATACCTTTAGACTTGGTTAAAATGATGAAGAGAAACCTAGAAATGAGGGACATAGTAGTGAACATGATGATGTGTTGGGGCAGAAATTAGAAAGACAGGTACATGGAGAGATCACATCTTGTAGTAAGGATAAGAGTGAGCATGATAGTAATTTGGATCTTGATGACTTCTTTGGCCATGTTTTAGAGGAAGTGGTTTCCTATTCTTCTGTGCTTTTAGCGCTGCCCATTGAGTCATATAAACCTAATCTTTCCTCTCTTCCTAGACTTCCACACATATAGAGGTTGAATCTCATGTTGATAGTAGTCAATTGCATTCTGAGTCAGCATTTAGGGAGTTTAACACGTATTCTTCCCTTGAGTATTCATGCATATATGATGAGGAATCCTTTGAGTCCCCTTTATCCCTTCTATTTGTTCCTAACCCTTGTGGAGAGCGTGATGAGAAGATGACGACCACTAGCGATGAATTTGTGAAAGCATTTGATGAGATCTTAGCCAGTGTTGATTTGGAGTCATCTATTAGGGAGAACAGTGCACCAATTTTAGAGTTTGTACATGATAAGTCTCTCGGAGATAAGAATTGTTGGGTTGAGGAAAATAACTACCTCAAGAAGACATTTAAGGAAGAAATTGATAAGCTTGAAATTGCAACCTATGGGTCTTTGGGTGTGTTTGATGAATTGTTGTTAATACTCTCTTCTACCGTCTCCACTAAGGAATTGATTGACGAGGTTAAGCATTTGTTTAATGAAAATGAACCTTCCCTTAGTGTGAGTAAGCCCATTAACATCAAGTCCGCCTCTTATGAGAAGTTAGAGTGACCTAGGCTTGATAATGTTACATCTTGGGGAAAAAAAGAGTGTAATACTTTAAATCCTTTATCTTTGACCCTCCTTCTCCAAATGTCATTCCTACTCCCCTTTTTATTTTATTGAGTCTCTATCTTTGGAGATCATGTTCATGCCTTCTTCCGTAGAACATTTTTATCTGGGGTTAGAAAACACTTCTCCCATGTTGCATGCATTAGACCTATCTTTGACCCATGGGGAAGATGTACTTTTAGCCCTTGATTACGAGAAGCAAGCCATGGCATGGTTAATTAGAGAGCGAGCGAGACATGATATGTCATGTTTGAGCATGCTTCATTCCACACTTGCACGCACATATTCATTTGATATTTCGGGGTGGGATCCTAAAAAAGAGTGCATCGTGTATTCATTGTCCCAATTCTTAGTCCATGAACCTTTTCCCTCTACCTTCTACGCTTTAATGATTATCTAGCAATTTGTGCCACATAAATTTAAACATATTTTAATCTAACATTGGTACTCAGTTAGGGGCGATAAATGCACCACTACTAGGAGACACCCTAGGCTTGTCTATATTTTCTTTGTTGTTTTTGTTTTTATTTGCCTTTGCTTTTATATATAGGAGATTACTTTTCTCTCATTTATTCTTGCTTTTGATATAATATATTAGATTGTTGGTGTTTTCCCTTTTTTTTTTATAGTTTAGGTTTCTTTTATTTGTTTATAACCTTAGTAGGTTAGGTTTTTGTTCCCATACTCCTTTTCACCATTAGTGCATTAATCCTTTACCCCTTGCACACGTCCTTGTTTCTTGAACTTTTAGCATAGGATTCTTTCCAAAACATTGCCATGGATAGGTCTAGTAAAGGAGCCACTAGAAGAGGTGTTAATGAGATTTGTACTTCATCCAATCTTCTCGCTAAGGTCAAAGCCGTAACACAAAAGCTGGATCAATTTTAAGTCTTTCTTCATAAGGCTGTAGGGCCAATCCTTTAGGTTCCTCTTCCACATTAGTTGTAAAGGTTTGTACTTTGTGTTCTGACTCCACACATGAGACCATAGCTTGCCCTTTAACCGTACAGTTTCTAGAATCCATTCAAGAGCAAGTTTGCACCATACAGGGGTACTCACAAAAGTATAACCCTTACTCGAACACATATAATCTAGGTTTGAGAGACAACCCTAAGTTCTCATGGTGATAAGGCTAGTTGGAATCTTCCTAACCCCAGTCCCCATTCCAGCAGAGACCTTATCCTTTTAATCCTCTAGGGTTTATAACGTGAATCAGGTAAGATTTTCTAGTGCTCCTCAACCTTAGGCACTTCCTACCCCATTTAATAGCTAACCTACTAGTGATGACAAGTTTGAGAAATTGTTTAAGTTGATTCAAACCCAGCAGCAAGCATTGGCTGATAACCGACAAGAGTTTTCTAGTTATTGGCAACACATGGATAGGGTTGAGGCATAATTAGGATAGCTTGCTAGTTAATTAAGCACTAAAGATCTAGAAAAATTGCTTTCCTAACCGAAGGTGAATCCTAGAGTCCAGTCCTGTTCCTCCTTCGACCCCATCTATCCCCCTTATTCCCAAGTTAAGGCTATTACCACGCTTAGAAGTGGTAAGATAGTAGACAACAGGGTAAGAGTTGGGCGATATGCAGAGCCTATACCCTTACTTCCTTTTGAGCCTAGTCACCACCCTATGGAGTCTAGAGAGAGTCCTATTAAGAGAGACGAGCCTGTTAAGGACCATACTGAGAGTAGTACCTTCTGACATAGGAAGGTGAAGCAACCTATTGATAAGTCCCATGAGTCTAGTGAAGTTGTTCCTAGAGTTCCATTCCCATCTGCCTTAGAAAAGCCAACACCTAGTTAGGATACTAGGTTTCTCAAGGTTTTGGAACATTTTAAAACTTTTAAGGTTAATTGACACGCTATTTGTGAGCACAAGCCTAAATGGCCCGCAAGCGCATAGGACGTGTGTAGTACAGTATGTGCGAGTGCGGGGTCGAATCCACGGGGAGGCCTAACGTGTATGGTGTCCGAAGCTAAGTACGTTTTAAAAGCTACGTGTTGAGGTCATAACTACAACGTTTTTGGGGTTTTTAATTTAAAGAGAGCTCAGGAAAAGTAAACCTAATCTAAGAACAAGGAAATAAAGAGCTGGTGTGTGTGTGTAAAGGGGGGATCAAGTAATCTAAGGGAGTCAAATGTCGGAAATGGGGGACTAGGGTGATTATGTCTTGCTTATGGGTGATTACTACGTCTTTCTAGGGTTACTTGATGGATTATACTAAGTGCTCTAATCAAGACCTATAATTAGTCTCCTAATTGGTACCCTAAGCCTCAATGCGGGTTCGTCCCTAGGTGGCGATGCCTAGCAGTACGGTGTGGTCTTTATGACTTAGGAATTAGGGCTAGCCAATAAGGTTCTAGGTGAGTGTAGATCGATCTAATCCTAGCACTTAGTCCTCTAATTAGTTCCCTAATCTGGCTCTAGGACTCGGTGCGAGTCCGTCCCTAAGCTTTGCCTACTTAGAGCTACGGCATGGTCCTTATGAACCTAGGGTGTTAGGGTGGAATAACTAGACTTCCTAAGTGAACTGAGGTTAGCTAAACCTATCCGGACTCCTATTGGCTGGATTTAAAGCCAAAGGGGACTCGACCTAGGCTAGTTACAAGTTGTGCACCATCGATCACATCACAATAGTGGAACTTGACATTAAAGCTCACGACAAGCACATCTAGGGCATTGGCATTCGAGAATACTCCGGAATATTCTACTACTAAACACATGGACATGGATTACACCAATTTAAGTAATGGCAGTAGACATGTAAGCAATAGAAGCTATTTATGCTATTTGATAAGCAAACACATACATAGACATGTATATAAGCATACCCATTTCTTGAAATCACCATACAAACACATAGACATGCTAGCATAATGATTTAGAAATGGTTAATAGCAAAATAGACTTCAATATATATATGCTACATCATTGCGGCATTTCTACAAACACATAGACGTGAATGTAAATTTGCCAATCAAAACTCTAAGCATAAAGCATATATACATAAATCCATCAAGTTCCTATTAATAAAAAATAGTAATCAATCCATAAATACAAGAATAATCACCCTACATAGCTCTAATCATACATATTTAGATTTGGGACACAAGAGAGATACCTTTCTATCCAAATCCATGCTTTACAATCCATGAGCTATGCCCAAATCCTTGTGTTTGATCCTCTTAAATACTTGATTCCAAAGTTCTTTTATGTATGGAAAAGTGTGTGCGAGGTGGGAGATGAAAGGATTAGGGTTTTGGGAGATGGGTGTGAAAGAATATGACTTGTTATTCTATAAAATAGCCAAAAGAGAGCTTATATAGCCAATTTCTGCGACTACTGGACCACTTAACCGGAGCACCGGTACAATAGGGCCTCTATTCTAGTAATAGAAGTTTGCTCTCTATTTTTGGCAGAATAGTCAGTCGGTGCATCGTTACTTTGAAGCCAGTGCTCCAGTAGTGCCTATTTGCTCTCTTTTGACTTCGTTTTAGCTCCGTTTTGCTTCCAGTTGCTTTGGTCTTTGTCCGGAAGCTGGCCAACATGATTTTCTTCCATGTTTCATCTTCAAAATCATCTTCAATACTTTCCTAAGCCATCTCTATCTTTGTTCAGCTCAAGACATTCCTCAAACTCACCTAAAACACAAGATAAGTGTACTTTAGTGTGGTATTTATGCTTTAAGCTCAACTATAGACACCAAAACATTAATATGCTAAGTATAACATAAATGCTATACTAATACATCTTATAGAGCATAAAACACCTCAAAATAGATATAGAAATACAATGCAAAATCACACATGAAACCAACACATCAACACCCCCAAACCTTCTCCTTGCTTGTCCCTAAGCAAGTCCAAATCTAAATTTATCTCTAAAGTCGATACAAAGGGTTGCCTAAAGAATTGACTCGCTATCACCATTAGCTTAAGAAGCATAAAGAGGGCATTCCTATTGTGGAGAGATCCTCAGGTCTCTTTGGATCCTCCATCTACTCATAAAGGGCCTCGAACCTCGTAGGAAGTTTCCAAGTAGCCAAACCACCACAAGCCTAGGATTTTAACACATGCACTCAGGATGTTGAGATTTCATGCTCTCTTAACTAACATGGCTTTACTAGCATGCACAAAGCCTCAAGACAAGAAGAGAGAGAAGATACATACACAATGTCTTATAAAAAGCCTTATTCACATATCTACGTATAGGATAACTTGTGCTAAGTTGATATTGTGTCACTTATGCACTTATTCACAAAACTTTTTGGTGTCATTGGCTTTTTCTTGACTTTTTCTCCTTTTCATTTTTTTTGGATACTTTTTCACCTTTTTGCCTTTTTGAATTTTTTTTTGAAATTTTCGTGCTTTGCATTGTATTCACACAAAAAGAAAAGAAAAGAAAAAGAAAAAGAAAGGTTTTGGCACATCAAAAAGAACCAATCAAGAAAGGGACACTCATATCAACAACCTTTTTTAACTCTTTTTCCTACCAAGCTAAGGGGTGGCTATAAAAGGCATTATTAAAGGTCTTCACTCCCCACAACTTTCAAGGGCATCCCTTCTAAAACTTGATTTTCAATCCACTCCATTCATTCCCCACAATGCAACTCATATTCACCAATCAATTGAATCAATCACAAAAGCCAACACAATGATCAACCAAGAAATAAACAACTCTATATGAATCAAAATAAAAAATTTTCACCATTTTAAAGTACATAATGCACATTTTACCCTATACAAAGCATAAAACAATAAAAGCAAACTCCCACACCCCCAAATCTAAACTTTGCTTGTCCTCAAGCAAATAAAACAATACTACTCAACAAGCAAATAGGCAACACAAAAACAAGTAAGGGTGGTGGGGACGGGGTAGATAAGAGGGAACAAGTGGAGAAAGGATAGATACAACCTTGTGTTCCTTTTAAAGCTCTTCGATGCCAATGATCAATAATTTTTCTACTAACCCTATTTCTCAACAAATGACAAACATTTAAACACACGATTAGTTGCATATGCCATGCAAGTTTGCAGTGGCATCATCAAATGATAAACAAGGTGTACGAAGAACGGGAAATAATAGAAGTAAGGATTAACACTTGGGAGGGTGAAAAAGAAAGCAAACAAAAAGAAAAATGGAAATCAAGGAAAGTAAGCACGAAAGCAAGTATAATAAGTAGAAACAAGAAAAATGAAAACAAGTAAAAGACAAGGAAAAAAAGAAAAGTATACACATGTCTAGGGTGCCTCCTAGTAGCGTTGGATTTAACGCCTCCAGCTGGGTGCTAATGTTAAAGCAATACATGTTTAAAATTGCGAGACACAAATTGCCAGATATTCAACCAAGCACAAGCAGTAGAAGGAAAAGGGTCATGCATTATATGATGGCGTAATGAATGCACAATGCACCTCTTTTCAAGATCGCATCCCGAAATATCAAATAAGAATGTGTGTGCAAGTGCAGAAGGTATTATGCATAAACATGAAAGATCATGCCCCGCTTTCTCTCTAACTAACCACCCATGGCCTTCTTTTCATAATCAAGAACTAGGAACACACCTTTCCCATGGGTCAAAGATAGGTCTAATGCATGCAATATGGGAAATGTGCTTTCTAACTCTAGATGAAAATGTTTTATGCATGAAGGCACGAACGTGAGCTCCAAAGAGGGAGACTTAGCGGAATGGGAAAAGTGGGTTAAAACGACTCTTGGAGAAGGAAGGGAAAGGGTAAGGAATGATGAAGTACTACACTTTTCCTCTCCACAAGATATAACGTGTTCAAGCCTAGGTCATTCTAACTCCTCATGAAAGGTGGAATTCGATCTTAATGGGCTCTATTTCCATCAATGATTCATCAAACATCCAAAAAGACCCATAGATCATTCTTCCAAGCACACCAATTTCTTTCTTAGAGTTGCTATTCTCTTCAACATCGTGATTCTTATCTCCAAGAAACTTATCATCTAAAACCTCTAAAATTGATGTCTTGTTTTCCCCAATGGATGACTTGAAACCTTCACTAGCTAAAGTCTCTTTAAATTCAATAATATATTCATCACTAGTAGACATCATCTCACCATCATGCTTTTCATACGGGGTAGACATACATAGAGGGGACAATGGGGACTCAAAGGATTTCGGGTCATGGATGCGTGAATACTCAAGGGAGGTGTGTACCCTAAACACCCTAAATGTAGAGTTGAAATGCAAATGAGTGCTATGATCATGAGACTCGACCTCCACGTGTGTGGAATGTGTGGGATGAGCAGAAAGAAAAGGTTCACGTGACTCAATGGAAGACGTTGAAAGTTTAGGAGGATAGGGTACTATTTCCTCTAAAACATATACATAAGAGTCATTAAGAACCAAATTATCATTAAGCTCATCCTCATCCTTACTACAAGATGTTATCTCTCTATCAACCTCTTTTTCTAGTTGTCTCTCCAATATATCATCATTTCCACCCCTAGTCACCTCATTGTTAGGTCTTATCTCTATCCCGTCAACTCGTTCTAAAGGTATTTCAACATTCTTGCTCATGAGTTGCACAGTCTCAACCATTCTCTTCAAGCACTGACCTAGAGATCTAGTGTCTCGCTTCAAACTCTCTAGTTCTTCTTGATTGGATCGGAAGAAAGATTGGGATTGCTCAAGCATTTGATTTAATTGCTCCGAGAATGAAGACATTACGAAAGAGGGTTCAGCCGAGTGAAAATGGTAAATATCTTGATTGGGGTCACTATAAGCACAACCATTATAAAATTCAGAGGAAGTTTGGGTAGGAAATGATGGTGCAGGAGATGGACTTTCAAAGCAATGAGGCGGAGAATATGAAGAGTCATCTTGATCCTAATATGAAGATGCATGATGTTGCTCCCTAAAACCATGATAATAGGATGAAGATGCATGCATGGGCATATGATTGCTAGGGGCATAGGGCATAGTATGCAATCGGGGATAAGGGTAGAAGGTAAGGCAAGTATTGAAATCATGAGCTCGGCTTCCACATAGATTGCAATAACAAGAATATGCATTCCTATAGTCATGATTTCTAAATGAAGATGCATAAGATGATGCATGACTATAGGGGTCATAGTTAGCAGTACCCCTAAGTGAGGAATTTTCATGGGGATAGAAAACAGTTGGATGCATAAAACTTCCACAAATGCGACATGCAATGGTAATATGTTTGGGTGGTAGGGAAGAGGATACAAGTGAGCACTAAGATGCATTAGGATCATTCATGATTAATTGACACTAGCAAAGCTCTTTACAATGCTTAACAATTTTTTTTTGAATTTCTCTTTTATTAATCAAAATAAAGAAAACATGTAAAGAAAAGACAAAACAACACGTAACAAGCTAAGACACACAAAAACTAAGAAACCAAACAACCTTTGCCTCCCCAGCAACGGTGCCAAGAACTTGATGCACTATTCGTGAGCACAAGCCTAAATAGCCCATTAGCACAGGTGACGTGTGTAGTACAGTATGTGCGAGTGCAGGGTCGAATCCACAGGAAGGCCTGATGTGTATGGTGTCCTAAGCTAAGTGCATCCTAAAAGCTACGTGTTGAGGATCTAACTACAATGTTTTTGGGTTTTTTAATTTAAAAAGAGCTCAGAAAAAGTAAACCTAATCTAAGAACAAGGAAATAAAAAGGTGATGTGTGTGTGAAGGAGGAATCAAGTAATCTAAGGGAGTCAAATGTCGAAAATGGGGGACTAGGGTGATTATGTCTTGCCTATGGGTGATTATTGCATCTTTTTAGGGTTACTCGATGGATTATACTAAGTGCTCTAATCTAGACTTATAATTAGCCTCCTAATTGGTACCCTAATCCTCAATGCAGGTCCGTCCCTAGGTGGTGATGCCTAGCAGTACGGCGTGGTCTTTATGACTTAAGAATTAGGGCTAGCCAATAAGGTTCTAGGTGAGTGTATATCGATCTAATCCTAGCACTTAGTCCTTTAATTAGCTCCTCAATCTGGCCTTAGGACTCAGTACGAGTCTGTCCCTAAGCTTCACCCTACTTAGAGTTACAGCGTGGTCCTTATGAACCAAGGGTGTTAGGGTGGACTAACTAGACTTCCTAGGTGAACTAAGGTCAACTAAACCTATCCGGACTCCTATTGGCTGGATTTAAAGCCAAAGAGGACTCGACCCAGGCTAGTTACTAGTTGTGCACCATCAATCGCATCACAATAATTGAACTTGACATTAAAGTGCATGGCAAACATATCTAGGGCATGGCATTCGAGAATACTCCGAAATATTCTACTACTAAACACATAGACATGCTTAGATTACACCAATTTAAGCAATGGCACATGCTTAGTCACCAAAAGCTTAATATGCTCAAGTATAACATAAATGCTATACTAATACATCTTATAGAGCACAATACACTTCTAAATAGATATAAAAATACAATGCAAAATCACACATGAAACCAACACATCATTAATCTTCCATTGATTGATGCAATTCTTTCTATTCCATCATACTCTAGGTTTTTCAAGGACCTTTGCACTGAGAAGCGTAGTGCATTGTACATGCCAAAGAAGGTGAAACTCATGGAGAAGGTAAGTAGTATTTGCACATTAGGCCTTTTGCCCAAGCTTAGTGATCCAGGAGCTTTCACCATTCCTTATTGTATTAGGGAGACCCAGATTGATCATATAACCTATACAGTTGATGCAGTAATCCATTGTAAGTTGAGGTTGCTAGAAATATAGTTTGGGGATCTAAGGTCCACTATGAAAGTAGTTGAGGCCGTGAAAAGAGTAAATATAGGTGGAGAAGATGAGAAAGACTATTTCATGGTTGATGTGATTAATTCATACGTTAAGGACCATGTTGAGGAGAACTTGGCTGTCAGTTATGAGGTGAGAGAGCTTGATGGCATTTTAGATAGCCTTAACTCAGAGTCATTTGTGCGGATATGTGTAGCTTCTACCTCCATGGTCAATGATTCTAGGCTTGATGAGTCATGAAAGGTTAACTCTTCCAATACTGACATGAATGGCATAGATTATTCTAATTGCACACATTGGTTTCATCATGAGGACAAAGATAAAAATAGATGTTTTATGGTTAATGTGATGGAATCTTTTATTGAGAGGCGTGATTGTGAGATGATATCTACTAGCAATGAATTTAGTAAGACATTTGATTAGCTCTTAGCTAGTGTGGATTTGGAGATATCTATTGGAGAGACCATAGCACCTCTCTCTGATTCTAGGACTAATGAGTCTCTTAGAGTTGAAGATTCCTGTGTTAAGATAAATGATCAAGCTAATAAGACTCTTTAGGAGAAGATCAAGGAACTTGAAATTTTGATATAAAGGTATTTGGGTATCTTTGATGAGTCATTGTTAAGACCTTCTTCCACCCTCTTTACTAGGGAATTAATTGACAAAGTGAGCCATTTCTTAGATGAACTTAAACCTTCACTTAGGGAGAGTGAGCCTATTACCTTTAATTCTAATTCCTTCTGGGTCCATTTCATCACGCTTTTCTATGGATTTGATTCCATATAACCCTTCTCCATTAGATGATTCTCCTTTACTCTTTCTATTGAGTCTTCTCCTAGTGAGCACACTTTTATGCCATTCCACTTTGAGCACATAAATATAGGGTTTGTACACATTTTCCCCATTCTTTATGCTTTAGATTATTCATTGACCAATTGGCATGGGGTGTAGGTAGCCCTTGACCATCATAAGAAGGCAATAGGATGGTTAGTTATAGAGACCAAGTTTGCTAGGATAGGTTTAGAGATGAATAAAGGGACCTAAAGATGATTTTTCTATGACCCATGACACCCTGGGGCTTTCTTCTATATATGATGTGTTAGTTTTTCCATATGTCCCTTTATTATGTCTGCTTAAGAAGGATTGTGATGTGCATACTTTGATTAATTATATATTCCATGATCTTTTTTCTTCTGAGTTATACTTTGACAGGTCTATATGCCAATTCGTGCTTAAGGGTTACAAGTATCATTGGGCCTAACATTAGCACTCGGTTAGGGCATAAAACCCAGAGCTACTAGAAGGAACCGTATAAGTTATGATGAGTTGGTGATTGCCTGGCTGACGGCATAGTGGTTAGCTACTAGGTGGCAACCTAGGTTAAATTTGGTATTTTTGTTCTTTGTTATCATTTTCTTTTAATTTTCTTTCTTTTTCACCCTCACAAGTGTTGATCACCCATCCCATTTCCCTTAAGATATACCCTTATTTATCATTTGCATATGCCAGTGCAAGCTTGCATGGCAATACTACTAGTCTTTGTGCTTTGTGAGACTTTATTGAAAAACAGGGTTAGTAGATGAATTAATCATTTCCATTGAAGAGCTTCAAAAAGAACATAAGGTCGTATCTAACTTTTCTCCACTCATCCCATTTTGTCTGCCACTTCCCCACCACTCTTACATGCTTTGAGTTGTTTATTTGCTTGTTGTGTAGTTTTGTTCTACTTGCTTGAGGATGGGCAAAGTATAGGTTTTGGGGGTGTAGGAGTTTAATTTTCTTGTTTTATGCTTTGTTAGTGTAGTGATGTCTCTCTAGAGTACAAGCCCTAAAGACTTGCAATCACACGGATTGGTGCAGTGTAGTGTATATGAGAATGGGTGTGAATCATGGGGAGGCTATTTTGTTGAATGGATTCTATGTGTGTGTGTCCTAGAAAGTTTCTAAAAGAAAACCTAAACTAACAATTTTTGAGGTTTTTGGATTTACGGGAGCTTTAACTAAAGAAAATAAAACTACCTTATGAAAATGAAAAGTAGGGAAACAAACTAATCTTGGAGGTACTTAACAATTGGAATGGGTTAGAGTGACTTATGCATGCTAATGGGTGATTCCAAACTCAAACGCTATTGGATTATGGGAAATGGCTCAAGTACGGGTCACTTTTAACTAGGTTGCTAACTAGTGTCCTAATTTCTCCTTAGGACGCAATGCGGGTCCGTCCCTAGGCAATGTTTACCTAGAGTCACGGTGTGGTCTTTATTACCTAGGGCTTTAAGATTGATCAACTAGCTTTCTAGGTGACCTAAAATGAACCTACCTTAGTACGTAAACCATTGGTTGCGTTTAAATCGAAGACCTAGTGTAGCTAGGGTCGAGTAAACCTATTTGATAACTCGTTGGCTGGGTTTAAAGCCAAGAAAGACTCAATCTAAGATAGTCCTAAATCTTGGATTGTCATTCAAGGATCACTACAACGGGGTTTGACATATTAGCGCATTCATATATGTTCTTGGCCAAGGTGTTTGCAAATAAAGGAACCTATCCAACTACCAAACATTGTCATGCTCGAATTACACCATTAAAAAGCAATTGGGAACCAACATGTATGCAATATTGAGGTCATATTTACTACTAGGCATGCAAACTTACACATAGACATGGATAGAAGTATTACCCACTTCATACAATCCACATACAAACATACAAACATGATTGTAGAATGGATTATAAGTGTTTGGTAGCAAATAGACATCAATTTATATACATACCACTCACATAGGCATATTATCAAACGCCTAGACATGTATTGAATAATAGCCACTAAAACAAAGAAAACAAAGTATGTATATATTAAGCCATCAAATCCCATAATGTAAGAGTATAAAGTCAACCCATTACATGAACTAATTCACCGTAAACAAGTCTATTCAAACATGATATAAAATAGGATGAAAGAGAGAAGAGTCCCCTTTAATCCTAGCAAATCTTTGTACAATCCTTGAGTAAATCCTCATTCCAAAGTTGTTAGATCCTTTCAACTAGCTTGAAACCAAGTGGAAAGTTTGTGAAAAGGTGTGTGTGAGGTGGATGAGAATCATGGTTAGGCGTATGAGAAATGGGTGTGATGTGTGTTTGATATCCCCCTTCTAAAATGCTAAAATCGAACCCTTTTTATAGCTTCTAGCATTATTACTGGTCAACTTGACCAGCTGACTGGTAGATAAGGGTATCAGCCAGTTTTTAAAGTTACTCTCTGGATCAATCAGCTAGTTGGCCTAGCTAGTTCTACTCTCTGTCCTCTGGATTTGCCGGCTAACCCCACCAGTCAGTCGGTAGCCTTTGGGGGCCGACTGGTTTCTTCTTTTAGCCTTTATTCTTCATCTGCTTGCCTCTGACCTCTTCTCCACGATTCATCACCTTTTATCTTTAGCACCCATCGTCATGTAATCCTCATTTTCAACCTAAGTCTTACCTGAATCACGAAATCAAGCAATTAGTGTCGCATTTCACTTAAACTCAAATATGTAGAATTGTTTACGCTTAAGCATATGTCTAGTACAAGTACTACAATAATGCAACTTTCCAAACATAAAACACCTCAAAAGCATAAACAATATACAATCAAACACACAAAAAGTTGAAGCACATCAACACCCCCAGACTTTCTCCTTGCTTGTCCCTAAGAAAGCCTAATCTTAAGTTTATCTCTAATGTCAATGCAAAGGGTTGCCTAAGGGATCGACTTGATATCAAGGTTAGTCTAAGAAGCATGAAGGGAGCATTCCTATTGTGGAGAGATCCCTAAGTCTCTTTGGATCCTCTCTTTACTCATAAAGGGCCACAAACCTTGTAGGAACTTCCCGAGTAACTAAACTACCATAAACCTAAGATTCCAATGGAATATTGATATTTCATGCCCCCACAACTAGCATGGCCTCCCCAATATGCACAAGCCTCAAAGACAATAAGAGAGAGAATATACAAATACAATGGCTTATAAAAGCCTTAGTCAAGTATCCACAAAAAGGATAGCTTGTGCTTTGCATTTTTTTCGCATTTTTCCATCTCGTAAATAAAAGAAAAGAAAAAGGAAGGCTAAGGCACATAAAAAAAAAACCAATCAAGGAAGGGGGCAATCATATCAACAACCCTTTTCAACCACTTTTTCCAGCCAAGCCATGGGGTAGCTATAAGGTGCATTCTTAAAGGTACTCACTTCCCCCAACTTTCAAGGGCATCCCTTCGGAGACTTGGCTCTCCCTCTACTCCATTCACTCCCCATAATGCAAGCTTATACTCATCAATCAATGGAGTCAATCACAATAGCCAACGCATCATCAACCCAGAAATAAACAATTCTATATGCAAGAAAAATTGAAAAAGTTTTCACCATTTGTAAGCACAAGATGTAATCTACCCTAATGAAGCATAAAAACAATAAGAACCAAACTCCTATACCCCTAAACCTAAACTTTGCTTGTCCTCACGCAAATAAATTAGAATCACACGACAAGCAAATAAACAACACAAAGCTTGTAAAGTGGTGGGGATTGGGTAGATATATGGGGAACAATTGAAGAAAGGAATGATACAACCATGCATTTTTAAACCTCTTCATGCCAATGGTTCTTATTTCAACTTACTAACCATGTTACGTAACAAACCACAAACACTCACAAAGAATAAAGTTAGTAGCATTGGCCAAGAAAGTTTGCATTAGTGTGTGCAAATAATAAGCAAAGGTGTATCCTATAGGAAAAGAGATCGAGGATTCAACACTTTGAGTGGATTAAAAGAAAACAAAACAAATGAAAGAAAAATAAAACGAGAAATGAAAATGACAAATTTTAACCTAGGTTGCCTTCTAGTAGCGCTAACCATAACACTGTTAGCCAGGTGACCATTATCTCTCTATCAACCTCTATAAATAAGGTCTTGATGCACTATAGTCTCCACACAAGCCATGCTCAGATTATGTAAATGCTTCAAGCACTACTCATTCACCATTAACTCTTGGCTATCCTTTAATTCTTTGATCTTTATCACTCTGAAGGGGTAGGCAAGCAACGCCTCATATGACCATTCCATCTTGTCTTGAGTTTCCCTGGAAAAAGCTTTTAATGTGAATTAAATAGCCAACTTTATTTGGAAGGAAAGAATGACTTCTTAAGAATATGTCTATAATGCAATCTCTTCATCCTACCCTCATAAAGTTTGGCGTTCTCATATGCCTCAAACCTAAGCTCCTCTAATTTTACTTGGCCAGGCATCTTTTTCTTACCCACTTTTGCCATATCAAACTTTAGGGCCTTGATTGCCCAATTACCCTTATGTTCAAGTTCTACGGGCAAGTGAAAAGCCTTTCCATAAACAACCTATACCAAAACAGACCAATAGAATTCTTAAAAGCGGTATGGTAGGCCCACAAAGCATCATTTGACCTAATAGACCAATCTCTCTTATCGGGGCTAATCATTTTCTCTAAAATATGCTTGATCTACCTACTAGACACCTTTACTTATCTACTAGTTTACAGATGATAAGGGGTAGCAACCTTATGGGTGACCGAGTATCTTCTCAACAAGGCCTCAAGTGTCTTACGGCAAAAGTGCAAACCATTATCACTAATCAAGACCCTAGGGACTCCAAATCTAGAGAAAATGTTCTCCTTAATGAACTTAACTGCTACTCTACGGTCATTAATGCATGTGGGAATAGCCTCTGCCTATTTGGACAAATAATCTATGGCCACTAACATGTGTTGGTAACCAAAGGAAGGTAGAAATGGACCGATGAAATCAATGCCCCAAACGTCAAATTGCTCAAATGGAAAACTAGGGGGACAATGGCATCATGTTCCTCCTAGAGATAAACCTAGATTGTTGACATCTAACACACTTCTTACAATACTCTTGGGCATCCCTAAAGTGAGTAGGTCAAAAGAATCCACTTTGCAAGATCTTTGTGGTGGTCTTTTTGCCACTAAAGTGACCTACACAACCCTCATCGTCACATACTCAACATGCTCTTAAGCTTGTCCTTGGGCACACCCCGGCGAAGCACTTGATCTGCACAAATTTTAAAAAGATAAGGATCTTCCCAAAAAATGTGTCTTACTTGTGCTAGGAATCTATTTCTCTCACTTTTCTCCAAATGGGTGGGAAAACACCCCGTGGCGAGAAAATTAACTATATGAGCATACCACGTTATGTGATGGAAGATGGCAAACAATTGCTTATCGGGAAAGGAATCATAAATAGGGGATGGATCACTAGAAGACTCACTAACTAGATGGGATAAATGGCCCGTAACCAAATTCTTTCCACCCTTTTTGTCACGAATCCCAATATCAAACTCTTGGAGGAGGTGCATCTACCTAATAAAGTGGGGCTTAGATTCTTTCTTATCTAACAAACACCTTAATGCCACATGATAGCGTAGTATGTAACATGGGGCAACTTATCTCATCTTTGACCTAAAATAGCTCTTTTCACACAGTCGGATGCATCACACATAACCTCAAATAACAGACTGTAATCAGGTGGTTGGATGATTAAGGAGGAGGATAATAAGGATTTAAGCCAATTGAAAGCTTTAATACACTCATCATCAAACTCAAAAGGGATATCCTACACTAAAAGCCTAGACAAGGGACACACTATATGACTAAAATCCTTAATGAACCTACGGTAGAATCCTACATGCCCTAGAAAGGATCTGACATCTTAACACACTTAGGGACAGGAAATTTCTCAACTAATTCCATGTTGTCAAGTCAACTAGAATGTTGATAGTCGTCTCTTGAGTGCAAGTTTTAAAGACCAGTAAGCGCATGGATCGATGCAATATAGTGTGTGCGGGAATGGGTGTCGAACCACAGGGGGGCTATGTTGTGGGATGGATTCTATGTGCGTGTTCTAGAGTGTGCCTAAAAAGAAACCTAAACTATATATTTTTGGGATTTTCGGATGGTCGGGAGCTCTAACTAAAGTAAATAAAACTACACTATGGGAATTGAAAATATAGAGACAAGCTATCTAGAGAGAACTAACAAATGGAAATGATTAAGGTGACACCTACTTATTAATGGGTGATCTCAGACTCTAATACTATGGGATTACATGGAATGGCTTAATCATCAATTGCTCATTTACCAAGTTTCTTAGGTAATATCCTAATTTCTCCCTAGGACTCAGTGCAAGTCCGTCCCTAGGCGGCACCTCCAAGAGCTACGACATGGTCCTTATGACCTAGGGCCTTAAAAGTGATTAACTAGTTTCTTAGGTGACCTAAAAGAAACCTACCCAAGTACCTAAAACATTGGTTAGATTTAAAGCCAAGACCTAGTGTCGCTAGAGTTAACTAAATCTATCCAAAAACCTATTGGCTGGATTAAAGCCAAAGGAGACTCGATTTGGACTAGCCTTTAATTATGCTTCGCGATTCTAGGGTCATAATAGCGAGATTTGACCTATTAACGCATTCATACCTATTCTTAGCCAAGGTGTTCACGAATAAAGGGACTTATTCGACTACCAAACATCGTCATGTTCAGATTACACCATCAAAAGCATTTTTAAACCAATATGTATACAATATTGACGTCATATTTACTACTAGGTATGTAAACATCCACATGGACATGAATATAAGCATTACCCATTTCATAAGATCCATACATAAACACCTAGATATGATTATAGAATGGATTAGAGGTGTTTAGTAGCAAAAAGACTTCAATTTATACATTTGCAACTCTCATAGGCATATTATCAAACAACTAGACATGTATTGAACAATAGCCATTGAAACAAGAAAAACATAGCATATGTATATATATTAAGCCATTGAATCCCATAATATAGAAGCATAGAATCAACCCACTACACAAGGGTCATCACCCTAAACAAATCTACTCAAACATAATATAATAGAGGATTAAAGAGAGAATAGAAAACTACCCTTCCATCCTAACAATTCTTGTACAAAATCCTTGAGTAAACTTCAATCCAAGTGTTTAAAACCCTCCAAATGATCTTAAAACTAGGTGAAAAGTGTGTGAGTATATGTGTGTTGGAGGTTGATGAAAGAGGAATTAGGGTATGGGAGATGGGTGTGAAAGAATATTTCTTAATGTTTTATAAAATGACCAAAAGCGAGCTTATATAGATAATTTTTGCGACTACCGGAACACTTGACCAGAACACCGGTACAATGTGTTCTCTATTCTAGTAGTAGAAGCTTGCTCTCTACTTTTGGTAGAATAGTGAGCCGGTGCTCTGGTACTTCGCAGCTAGCGCTCTGATAGTGTCTCTTTGCTGTCTTTTGGCTTCGTTTTTGCTCCATTTTGCTTCCAATTTTCTTGACCTTTGTCTGGAAGCCTCCAAACTTGATTTTCTTACACTTTTCATCTTCAAAAGCTTCCAATCCTTGGTCAAACCATCTGCATCTTCGTTGATCTACGACTAATCCTCAATCTCACTTATAACATCCAAACCAAGCCATTAATGTAGCATTTACCTTTTAAACTCAACTATGTACAATTATATACGCTCAAGTACTA
Source organism: Cordia subcordata (assembly GCA_028554755.1). Lineage (NCBI taxonomy): Eukaryota > Viridiplantae > Streptophyta > Magnoliopsida > Boraginales > Cordiaceae > Cordia > Cordia subcordata. The sequence goes on from JAPTOF010000009.1 coordinate 5,616,700, forward strand.
CACTAATGCAACTATTTAAGCTCAATACACCTCCAAAATATAGACAAATAACAATTCATACACAAAGAAAAACACAACACATCAACAACCCCAAACCTTCTCCTTATTTGTCCCTAAGCAAGCCCAATCTTAAGTTTATTTCTAAAGCCGATGTAATGGATTGCCTAAAGGATTAGCTCACTATCAAGGTTAGTCTAAGAAGCATGAAAGGGGCATTCCTATTATGGAGAGATCTCCAATTCTCTTTGCATCGTCCTTCTACTCATAAGGGGTCTCGTTCCTCGTGGGAATTTCCTAAGCAACCAATCCACCACAAGTCAAGGATTCAAACTCACAAACTCGGGATGTTGATATTTCATGCCCCCTCAACTAACATGGCCCCCCATTATGCACCAAGCCTAAAAGATAAGATGAGAGAATATACAAATACAATGGCTTATAAAAAGCCTTATTCACGTATCTACAAACATGATAGCTTATGCTAAGTTGACATTATGTCACTTATGCACTTATTCACAAAACTTTTTGGTGCCTTTGGCTTTTTCTCTTTTTCACTTTTTTTTTGATATTTTTGCACCTTTTTGCCTTTTTCAATTTTTTTTCTGGATTTTTCATGCTTTTCATTTCATTTACACAAAAACAAAGAAAAAGAAAGGCTTTGGCACATAAAAAAATTCAATCAAGGAAAGGGTACTTATATTAACAACCCTGTTCTAATACTCTTTCCTACCAAGTTATGGGGTGGCCACATGAATCATTCTTAAAGGTCTTCACTTCCCACAAATTTGAAGGGCATCTCCTCCAAGACTTAGTTTTCAAACCACTCTGTTCATTTCCCCACAATGCATCTCATTTTCACAAATCAATAAAATCATTCACAATAGCCAACACAATGATCAACAAAGAAATAAATGACTCTACATGCATCAAAATTGAAAAATTTTCACCATTTTTAAGCACATAATGCAATTTATCCTAAGCAAGATATATAACAAGAAAACCAAACTCCTACACCTCAAACCTAAACTTTGCTTGTCCTCAAGCAAATAGAGCAAAACACAAAAACAAGCAAATTGGATTTACAAAGCAAGTAAGGGTGGTGGGGATGGGGTAAAAATATAAGGAACAAGTGGAGAAAGGATAGGTATAACCTTACCTTTTCTTCAAAGCTTTCCATGCTAATGAGAAATCATCATACTACTAATCCTATGACTCACAATTCATAAACACTCACAAAGAAAACAGGATTAGTAGCATTGCCTATGCATGCTTGCATTGGCATGTGCAATAATTAGCAATGGTGTATTGTATGGGACAAAGGATTGGGATTCAATACTTTGGTGTGGGTGTAAGAAAGATAAAAGAAAGGAAAATAAAATAAGTGCAAAATCGCAAAATTGAACCTACGTTGCCTTTTAGTAGCGCTAACCACCATGTCGTCAGTCGGGGAAACACCAACTCATCTTCAACCTCCATATATCGGATCCTGAAGCAATAAAACTTCCGCACAGACCATATGCATGCTCAGATCACATGCATGCTTCAGGCGTTGCCCATTCACAGTCAACTCTCAGCCATCCTTCAAGTCTTTGATATTGACCACTCTGGAAAGGTAGGCAACCAACACCTTATACGGACCATCCCATCTTGACTTGAGCTTACCTGGAAAGAGCTTCAAACATGAGTTAAACAACTAAACTTTATCGAAGGGAGAGAATGATTTCTCATGAATATGTTTATCATGAATTCTCTTCATCCTATCCTTATAAAGTTTGGCGTTCTTATACGCCTCACATCTAAGCTTTTCCAACTCTACAAGGTCTAGCTTCCTTTTCTCACCTGTTTTTGCCAAATCAAAATTTTAGGCCTTGATGGCTCAATAAGCTCTATACTCTAGTTCTACCGGCAAGTGGCAAGCTTTCCCATAAAACAATCTATACGGAGACATACCAATAGAAGTCTTGAAGGTGTTACGGTAGGCCTACAAAGCATCATTTAGCCTAATAGACCAATCTCTCCTATTGTGCCTAACCATTTTCTTTAAAATGTGCTTGATCTCCCTATTAGATACTGCTACTTATCCACTCGTTTGTGGGTGATAAGGAGTAGCAACCTTATGGGTAACTGAATATCTCCTCAACAAGGCCTCTAAAGTCCTATGGCGAAAATGAAAACCCCTATCACTAATCAAGAGCCTAGAGACTCCAAATCTAGAGAAAATGTTCTCCTTAATGAATTTAACCACTACCCTATGGTTATTAGTGCATGTGGGAATTGCTTCAACCCATTTGGACACATAATCAATAGCCACTAAAATGTATTGGTACCCAAAGGAAGGTGGAAATAGACCCATGAAATCTATACCCCAAACATCAAACAATTCACAAGGAAGAATAAGGGATAAAGGCATCATGTTTCTTCTTGAGATAGACCCAGATTGTTGACATTTAAAACACTTTTTGCAATACTTTTAGGCATCCCTAAAGAGAGTGGACCAAAATAATCCACATTTCAAGTCGCGGTGGTCTTCTTCCCGCTAAAATGACCTCTACACCTCTTATCATAACAGGTGCTCAACGCGCTCTCAAACTCGTCCTCAGGTACACATCGGTGGATCATTTGATCCAACACACGTTGAAAAGATAGGAATCCTCCCAAAAGAAATATCTAACTTGTGCTAGGAACCTATCTCTCTTTTCTCCCAATGGGAAAGAAATTGCCCTGCGGCAAGATAATTAACTGTGTGAGCAAAGCAAGGTGTGTGATAAGAGACAGCAAACAATTGCTCATCTAGAAATGAATCATGAAAAGGGGATGGATCACTAGAACACTCACTAACAAGACAGAAAAGATGACCTACAACTAAATTTTCTCTACCCTTCTTATCCCATATTTCGATGTCAAACTCTTCAAAGAGGAGCAACCACCTAATCAAGCAAGGCTTAAACTCTTTCTTAGACAACAAATACTTTAATGCTGCATGATCGGTGTAGACCATCACTTTCGATCCTAAGATGTATGACCTAAACTTGTCAAGGGAAAAGACTATTACTAGAAGCTTTTTTTCATGCTGGTATAGTTCTTTTAGGCTTCATTGAGAGTCTTGCTAGCATAGTACACAACATAGGGCAACTTATCCTTCCTTTGACCTAAAACAGCTCCTATCGTATAATCGGATGCATCACACATAACCTAAAATGGGTGACTGTAGTTAGGTGGCTAGATAATCGGGGATGTAGACAATAAGGATATAAACCTATTGAAAGCCCTAGCACACTCATCATCAAAGTCAAAAGGGACATCTTGTGCAAGAAGTCTAGACAACGGACATGTAATGTGACTAAAATCCTTAATAAACCTACAATAGAATCCTGGATGCCATAGAAAAGATCTAACATCTTTGACACATTTAGGAACAGACAACTTTTCAATTAATTCTACCTTAGCTGAGTCAACTTGAATTCCACTAGATGAGACAACATGACCCAACACTATCCCTCGTTACAACATGAAGTGGGATTTCTCCCAACTCAACACTAGATTCTTCTCAACACATTGGTCTAAGACTAAAGAAAGATGACTCAAGCACTCATAAAAAATATCTCCAAAGACTAAGAAGTCATCAATGAAAATCTCTAAATGCTTCTCTATCATGTCACTAAAAATGGCCATCATACCTCTCTGAAATGTCGCTGGGGCATTACATAGACCAAATGGCATCCTCCTATAGGCAAAAGTGCCATAGAGACAAGTAAAGGTGGTCTTCTCCTGGTTCTCGGGAAACACGAGGATCTGATTATAACCCAAATAGCCATCTAGAAAACAACAGTAGCTATGCCCAGCTACTCTATCTAAGATTTGGTCTAGAAAAGGCAATGGGAAATGATCCTTCCTAGTTTTGGAGTTGAGCTTCCTATAATCAATTCAGCTCTCCATCCCGTGGGAGTGCGTGTAGGGATAAGCTCTCCTCTCTCATTCGCAACAACCGTGATCCTGGACTTCTTAGGGACGACTTGGATCGGGCTAACCCACTCCCTATTGGACATTGGATAAATGATGCTTGCATCTAAAAGCTTAATGATCTCTTTCTTAACTACTTCACTTATGTGTGGGTTTCGCCTCCTTTGCATCTCCCTAGAAAGAATGACTCCATCCTTAAGGTGAATATGATGCATGCAAACCGAAGGGTCTATACCTCTCAAATCATCAACTTTCCACCTTATAGCCTTCTTATGTTTCCTAAGAACCTCTAAGAGACGCTCCTTATGCTCACTAAAAAGATTGAAAGCTATAATGACTGGAAGGGTCTTACTAGGGCCTAGGAATAGATACTTCAAATGATCGGGAAGGGGTTTGAGCTCTAAAGAAGGGCTAGGCTCAACCAAGGGGGACTCAACCTTAACATCATCAATGAGGATGTCATTAGAATCAAGACTAGAAGGATTAACCTTAAATGACTTATTGATGTACGTCTTTGAGTGCAAGCTTTAAAGACCCGCAAGTACACGGATCGATGTAGTGTAGTGTGTGCGAGAACGGGTGTCGAACCACAAGGAGGCTATGTTGTGAGATGGATTGTACGTGTGTTTTCTAGAATGTGCCTAAAAAATAAGAAATCTAAACTATCTATTTTTTTTGGGATTTTGGATTTTTGAATGGTCGGAGCTCTAACTAAAATGAATTAAACTAAACTATGGAATTGGGAAAAGTAGGGGATAAGCTAATCTAGAGGAACTAACAGAAGGAAGGTGTTAGGGTGACTTTAACTTATGAATGGGTGATTCTATACTCAATTGTTATGGGATTAAAGAATGATGACTTTAATGATTGCTCTTAACTAGGTTGCTAAATTAGTGTCTTAATTTCCCCTTAGGACTCGGTGCGAGTCCGTCCCTAGGCGGCGCCTCCTAGAGCTACGGCGTGGTCCTTATGACCTAGGGCCTTAAGAGTGACTAACTAGCTTCCTAGGTGACTCAGAATGAACCTACGCTAGTACCTAAATCATTGGCTGGATTTAAAGCCAAGACCTAGTGTCGCTAAGGTCAACTAAACCTATCCTGAAACCTATTGGTTAGATTTAAAGCCAAAGAAGACTCGGCCTAGGCTAGCCCTAAATTATGCTTCGTCATTCTAAGGTCACAATAGCGGGATTTAACCTATTATCACATTCATACATGTTCTAAGCCAAGGTGTTCACGAATAAAGGGACGTATTCGACTACCAAATATCGTCATGCTTGGATTACACCATTAGAAGCAATTAACAACCGACATGTATGCATTATTGAAGTCATGTTCACTACTAGGCATGCAAATATACACAGACATGAATATAAGCATTACCTACTTCATATCATCCACATATAAACACATAGACATGATTATAGCATGGATTAAATGTGCTTAGTAATAAATAGACTCCAATTTATACACATGTTACTCATTTAGGTATTATCAAACACTTAGACATGAATGAGAAAATAACCATTTGAACAAGAAAATCAAAGATATATATATAATCAGCCATTTAATCCCATATCATAAGAGTATATAGCTAACCCATTACATAAGTTAAATCACCCTACACAAATCTACTCAATCTAATAAGAAATAGAATGAAAGAGAGTTTATGAAGCTTCCTTTTCATCCTAGCTAATCTTGTACAAAGCTCTTGAGCAAACTTGAATCCAAATGTTGAAACCCTCTAAATTCTCTTGCTCCAAAGTGATGAAATGTGTGAGAGAGTGTGTGTTGTAGATGAAGACTAGGGTTAAGTGTGTGTGTGTGGGGGGGAGATGGGTGTGTAAAGATCCTCCTTAAAGTTATCAAAAAGCTCTCCAAAAGATCACCCTATTTTAGTCTGAAAATTGGGCTTTTTTATTGGCTTTTCACGAGCTGCCAGTCGAACGGGCTGGTCGACTGGCTTCTTCTCTTAGCTCAACTGGCTTTTTGGTGATGCTCTCTAGACTGGCCGGTTGACCTAGCCGATGGACCGGCTTTGGAGGGGTGGTCGTTCGGCTATTTTTGGCACCTCTCTGGAGTGGCCGGTCGACCGGTTCTTTCTTCTTGGTTGTCCGGCTGACTTCTTTCCTTCATTCATTGTCTTTTCGGGCTCCGATCTTCTCCTTTTGGCTTGTACATCTCCCATTTTTATCAACTATCATTGCCCAATCTCGATCTTAACCTAAAGTTCACCTAAATCATTGAAAACAAGCAATTAGTGCAGCAATTTGTCTCTTAAACTCAATTTATACATTTGTTTACATTTAAGCCTATTCTTATCAAAAGTATTGCATCAATGCATCTTTTTGAGCACTTAGTACTTCTTAAACATAGGTAAATTATGATACAAACACACACAAAAACACAACACATTAACATCCCCAAACCTTTTCCTTGCTTGTCCCCAAGCAAGCCCAATCTTAAATTTGTTTCTAAAGTTGATACAATTGATTGCCTAAAGGATTGACTTGCTATCAAGGTTAGTTAAGAAGCATGAAAGGGGCATTCCTATTGTGGAGAGATCAAATCTCTTTGGATCCTCTCTCTACTCATAAGAGGTCTCATTCCTCGTGGGAATTCCCAAGTAGCCAATCCACCACAAGCCTAGGATTTTAACTCACACACTCGGGATATTAATATTTCATGCTCCCTCAACTAACACAGCCTCCCCAACATGCATCAAGCCTCAAAGACAAGAAGAGAGAAAATACAAACACAATGGCTTATAAAAAGCCTTATTCATGTATCTACAAAGATGACAGCTTGTGCTAAGTTAACATTGTGTCACTTATGCACTTATTTATGAACTTTTTGGTGCCTTTGGCTTTTTCTCTCTTTTTTTTAATATGTTTTTGCACCTTTGTGCCTTTTTCAATTTTTTTGGATTTTTCATGCTTTATATTGTATTCACAAAAAGAAAGAAAAAGAAAGGCTTAGGCACATCAAAAAGAACCAATCAAGGAAGAGGCACTCACATTAGCAACCCTTTTCCAACACTCTTTCCTACCAAGCTGTGGGGTGGCTACAAGGGTTATTCTTTCAAGGTTCTCACTCCCCACAACTTTGAAGGGCATTCCCTCCAAGACTTAGTTTTCAAACCACTCTATTTATTTTCCCACAATGCATCTCATCTTCATAAATTAATAGAGTCAGTCACAAAAGCCAACACAATGATCAACAAAGAAATAAATGACTCTACATGCATCAAAATTGAAAAATTTTCACCATTTTTAAGCGCATAATGCAATCTACGCTAAGCAAGATATATAACAAGAAAACCAAACTCTCATACCCCCAAACCTAAACTTTGCTTGTCCTTAAACAAATAGATCAAAATACAAAAACAAGCAAATTGTCGTTACAAAACAAGTAAGGGTGGTGGGGACAGGTTATAAACATGGGGAACAAGTGGAGAAAGGATAGATACAACCTTGCATTTTCTTCAAAGCTTTCCATGCCAATGATAAATCACCATACTACTAATCCTGTGACTCACAATTCATAAACACTCACAAAGAAAACAAGATTAGTAGCATTGCCTATGCTTGCATTGGCATATGCAATAATAGGCAATGGTGTATCTTATGGGACAAATGATCAGGATTGTACACTTTGATGTGAGTGAAAGAAAAAGAAAGAAGATAAAAATGAAAGAAAGTGAAACAAATGCAAAATTACAAAATTGAACCCAGGTTGCCTCCTAGTAGCGCTAACCGCCATGCTATCAACTGACCAAACACCAACTCATCTTCAACTTCCATAGATAGGGTCCTGAAGCATTAAAGCCTCCACAAGAGCCATGCTCGGATCATATGCATGCTTTAGGCATTGCCCATTCACCGTTAACTCTCGGCCATCCTTCAAGTCTTTAATCTTGATTGCTTCGGAAGGATAGGCAACCATCACCTCATATGGACCATCCCATCTTGTCTTAAGCTTACCTGGAAAGAGTTTCAATCGTGAGTTAAACCTAAACTTTATCGGAAGGAGAGAATGATTCTTAATGATGTGTTTATCATGAATTCTCTTCATCTTATCTTTATAAAGTTTAGCATTCTCATACGCCTCGAATCTAAGCTCTTCCAATTCTGTTAGGTGTAGCTTCCTTTTCTCACCTGCTCTTGCAAAGTCAAAATTTAGGGCTTTGATTGCCCAATAGGCTCTATGCTCTAATTCTATTGGCAAGTGACAAGCTTTACCATAAACTAATCTATACAGAGACATATCAATGGGAGTCTTAAAGGCAGTATGGTAGGCCATAAAGCATTATTTAGCCTAATAGACCAATCTCTCCTATCGGGCCTAACCGTTTTCTCTAAAATATGCTTGATTTCCCTATTAGACATCTCTACTTGTCCACTAGTTTGTGGGTGATAAGGAGTGGCTACCTTATGGGTGACCGAATATCTTCTCAACAAGGCCTCTAAAGTCCTATGGCAAAAATGCAAATCCCAATCACTAATCAAGACCCTAGGGACTCCAAATCTAGAGAAAATGTTCACCTTAACGAACTTAACCACTACCCAATGGTCATTAGTGTGTGTGGGAATTGCTGCAACCCATTTGGACACATAATCAACGATCACTAAAAGGTATTGGTACCTAAAGGAAAGTGGAAATGGACCCATGAAATCTATACCCCAAACATCAAACAACTTGCAAGGAAGAATAGGGGATAAAGGCATCACGTTTCTCCTAGAGATGGACCCGGATTGTTGGCATCTAAAACACTTTTTACAATACTCTTGGGCATCCCTAAAGAGAGTGGGCCAAAATAATCCACATTGCAAGACATTTGCGGTGGTCTTCTTCCCACTAAAATGACCCCCACACCCCTTATCATGACACATACTCAAAACATTCTCAAACTCGTCCTCAGGCACACACCGATGAATCATTTGATCAGCACACACTTTGAAGAGATAGGGATCTTCCCAAAGGAAATGCCTAACTTGTGCTAGAAACCTATCTTTTTCTCTCGTCTCCCAATGGGAAGGAAATCACCCTGTGGAAAGATAGTTAACTATGTAAGCTAACTAAGGTGTGTGATGAGAGACGACAAACAATCGCTCATCGGGAAATGAATCACAAAAAGAGGAGGGATCATTAGAAGACTCACTAACAAGATGGGAAAGATGATCCGCAACTAAATTTTCTCTACCCTTCTTGTCCAGGATTTCAATGTCAAACTCTTGAAAGAGGAGCAACCACCTAATCATGCGGGGCTTAGATTTTTTCTTAGATAACAAATACTTCAATATCGTATGATCGGTGAACAAAATCACTTTGAACCCTAGGATGTATGACCTAAACTTGTCAAGGAAAAAGACTATTGCTAGAAGCTCTTTTTCTGTGGTGGTATAGTTCTTTTGGGCTTCGTCAAGAGTCTTGCTAGCATAGCACACAACATGGGGCAACTTATCCTTTCTTTGACCTAAAACAGCTCTTATCGCATAATCGGATGCATCACGCATAGCCTCAAATGGAAGACTGTAGTTAGATGGCTGGATAATTGGGGATGTAGACAATAAGGATTTAAGCCTATTGAAAGCTCTGACACATTCATCGTCAAAGTCAAAAGGGACATTGATGTCTTCTTACGAGTGCAAGTTTTAAAAGACCCGCAAGCGTACGGATCGTGCAATACAGTGTTTACGAGTGCGGGTGTCGAACCACAGGGAGGCGTGAATATCGTGAATGTATCCTATGCTTGGTGTCCTAAAAGAGCTAAAAAGAAAGATCTAAACTAAGTGTACTTTTTCTTGTGAAGGTTTGGATTGTCGGGAGCTCTAAGTAAATGAAAAAAAACTAAACTATGAATAAAAACAAAAGGGACGCAGGTTGATTAAGAAGAAACTAACAATTGGAAAGGGATTAGGGTGACTTGGACTTATGAATGGGTAACTCCATACTCAAATTCTATGGGATTAAGGGATGATGGCTAACTATCAAAAGTGCTCTTAACTAGGTTGTTAGTTAGTGTCCTGATTTCCCCCTAGGACTCGGTGCGGGTCCGTCCCTAGGCGACGTCTCCTAGAGCTACGGCGTGATCCTTATGACCTAGGGCCTCAAGAGTGACTAACTAACTTCCTAGGTGGCTTAGAATGAACCTACCCTAGTACCTAAACCGTTGGCTGGGTTTAAAGCCAAGACCTAGTGTTGCTAAGGTCGACTAAATCTATCCTGAAACCTATTGGCTGGATTTAAAGCCAAAGGAAACTCGACCTAGATTAGCCCTAAATTATACTCCGTCATTCTAAGATCACTACAGCAGGATTTGACTAACATTCATACACATGTGATATTGAAATTATGCTTGTTACTAGGCACGCAAATACGCATATAGACATGAATAAAAGCATTACCCACTTCATAACATCCATGTATAAACACATAGACATGAGTACAGCATGGATTAGATGTGTTTAGTAACAAACAAACTTCAATTAATATATATGTACTCATCTAGGTATTCTATCAAACACATAGACATGAATGAAAGAACACCCAATTAAACAAAACAAATCAAAACATATATATATATATATATATATATATATATATATGTTCAGCCATCATATCCCATATCATAAGAGTATAAAATTAACCCATTACATAAGTTTAATCACCCTATACAAGCCTACTCAGACATAATAGAAAATAGAATGAAAGAGATATAATGAAACTCCCCTTTCATCCTAGCGATTTTAGAACACAGCTTGTAAACAATCTCGATTCCAAAGCGTTTGAATCCTCCAACGAAGCTTGGTTCTTCGTGAAAAGTATGTGAAAAGGGTGTGTGAGGCGGCTAGGGAATAGGGTTAAGTGTGTGTGAGAATAGGTGTGAAGTGTGTGTAAAAACTCTCTCCTTTTCTGCTCCGCATCGGGCTTTATTTATAGATTCGCGCATAGCCGGTCGACCGGCCTCTGGAGTACTCGACCGGCTTTCTTCAAGGGCTCTCTGGAGTGGCCGGTCGACCTAGCCGGTCGACCGGCTCTTGAAGGGGGGTCGTCCGGCTTTTCGACGAAGCTCTCTGGAGTGGCCAGTCGACCGACTATTCTTCCTTAGCGTCTGGCTGACTTCCTTCATCCAATTTTTCGTCATTTCGGCCTTTAGTCTTCTCCCTTAGACCCGTGCATGTCCTATCCTCATCACCTTTCATTGTTCAATCTTTATCTTAACCGAAAGTCACCTGAATCATTGAAAATAAGCTATTAGTGTAGCATTTTATCTCTTAAACTCAATATGCACATTTATTCACACTTAAGCCTATTCCTATCAAAAGTACTACACTAATGCATCATTATAAGCATTCAACACCTCTAAAGTATAAGTAAATGGCGATGCAAACACACACCAAATCACAACTCATCAACACCAAAACCTTCTCCTTGCTTGTCCTCAAGCAAGCCTAATCTTAAATTTTATTTCTAAAGTGATACAATGGATTGCTCAAGGATGACTCATTATCAGCATTAGTTTGAGAAACATGAAAGGGCATTCCTATTGTGAAGAGATCCCTAAGCCTCTTTGAATCTTCCCTCTACTCATAAGGGGTCACGTTCCTCATGGGAATTTCCCAAGTAGCCAATCCACCACAAGCCTAGGATTTTAACTCACGCACTCGGGATATTGGTATTTCGTGCTCCCTCAATTGACATGGTCTCCCTAACATGCACCAAGCCTGAAGGATAAAAAAGAGAGAATATACAAACACAATGGCTTTTTATAAGCCTTATTCACATGCTTGCAAAGATGATAACTTGTGCTAAGTTGACATTTTGTCACTTATGCACTTAGTCACTAACTTTTAGGTGCTTTTGGCTTTTCCTCTTTTTCACTTCATTCATAGAATTTTGCACTTTTTTGCCTCTTTTTTTTCAATCATTTTTTTTTTTTTCATTTTCATTGTATTGAATTCTCAAAAAGGAACAAAAAGAAAGGTTTAAGCATATCAACAAGAACCAATCAAAGACAGGGCACTCACATCAATAACCCTTTTTCAACACTCTTTCCTACCAAGCTATGGGCTGGCTACAAGGGTTATTCTTTTAAGGTTCTCACTCCCCACAATTTTGAAGGGCATCCCCTTCAAGACTTAGAATTCAAACCACTTTATTCATTCCCCCACAATGCTTCTCATCTTCATAAATCAATAGAGTCAATCACAAAAGCCAACACAATGATCAACAAAGAAATAAATGACTCTATATGCATAAAAAATTTTCAATTTTCACCATTTTTATGCATGATGCAATCTACCCTAAGCAAGGTATAACAAGAAAACCAAACTCCCACACCCCCAAACCTAAACTTTGCTTCTCCTCAAGCAAATAGAACGAAGCACAACAAAAACAAGCAAGTTATCATTACAAAACAAGTAAGGGTGGTGGGGATAGGGTGCAACAGGGGAACAAGTGGAGAAAGGATAGATACAACCTTGCGTTTTCTTCAAAGCTTTCCATGCCAACGTCATCTCACCATACTGCTAACCTGTGACTCACAATTCATAAACACTCACAAAGAAAACAAGATTAGCCGCATTGCCTATGCATACTCGCATTGGCATATGCAATAAGAAGCAGTGGTGTATCTTACAGGACAAAGGATTAGGATTCAACACTTTAAGTTGGGTGCAAGAAAGATAAAAGAAAGAAAATAAAAAGAAACAAAAGTCAAACAAATGCAAGACTATAGAATTGAACCTAGGTTGCCTCCTAGTAGCGCTAACCACCAAGCCGTCAGCCAGGCAAATACTAGCTCATCTTCAACTTCCATCTGCGGGATCCTGAAGCTCTAAAACCTCCACACGAGTCATGCTCGGATCATAAGCGTGCTTCAGGCGTTGCCCATTTACCGTCAACTCTCGGCCATCCTTTAAGTCTTTGATCTTGACTGCTCCAGAAGGATAGGCAATCATTACCTCATATGGACCATCCCATCTCGTCTTAAGCTTACCTGGAAAAAGCTTCAGTCGTGAGTTAAACAACCAAACTTTATCAAGAGGAGAGAATGATTTCTTAATAACGTGTTTATCATGGATTCTCTTTATCCTATCCTTATAAAGTTTAGCGTTCTCATATGCCTCGAATCTAAGTTCTTCCAGTTCTGCTAGGTCTAGCCTCCTTTTCTCACCCGCTCTTGCCAAGTCAAAATTTAGGGCTTTGATTGCCCAATACGCTCTATGTTCAAGTTCAACCGGCAAGTGACAAGCTTTACCAAATACCAATCTATACGGAGACATACCAATAGGAGTTTTAAAGGCGGTACGATAGGCCCACAAAGCATCATTTAATCTAATAGACCAATCTTTTCTATCAGGCCTAACCGTTTTCTCTAGAATGTGTTTGATCTCTCTATTGGACACCTCTACTTGTCCACTAGTTTGCGGGTGATAAGGAGTGGCTACTTTATGGGTGACTGAATATTTCCTCAACAAGGCCTCTAAAGTCCTATGGCGAAAATGCAAACCCCCATCACTAATTAAGACCCTAGGGACTCCAAATCTAGAGAAAATGTTCTCTTTAATAAACTTAACCACTACCCTATGGTCATTACTGCGTGTAGGAATAGCCTCAACCCATTTGGATACATAATCAACGGCCACTAAAATGTATTGACACCCAAAGGAAGGTGGAAATGGGCCCATGAAGTCTATACCCCAAACATCAAACAACTCACAAGGAAGAATAGGGGATAAAGGCATCATGTTTCTCCTATAGATGGACCCGGATTGTTGACATCTAAAACACTTTTTGCAATATTCCTGGGCATCCCTAAAGAGAGTAGGCCAAAATAATCCACTTTGCAAGACCTTCGCAGCAGTCTTCTTCCCACTAAAATGACCCCCACACCCCTCATCATGACACATGCTTAACACGCTCTCAAACTCCTCCTCAGGCACACACCAGCAAATCATTTGATCCGCACACACTTTAAAAAGATAGGGGTCCTCCCAAAAGAAATGCCTAACTTGTGCTAGGAACCTATCTTTTTCTCTTTTCTCCCAATGAGATGGAAAACGCCCTGTAGCAAGATAATTAACTATATGAGCGAACCAAGGTGTGTGATGAGCAATAGCAAATAATTGCTCATCAGGGAATGAATCATGAAAAGGAGATGGATCACTAGAAGACTCGCTAACAAGACGGGAAAGATGATCCGCAACTAAATTCTTTCTACCCTTCTTATCCCGAATTTCTAAGTCAAACTCTTGAAGGAGGAGCATTCACCTAATCAAGCGGGGCTTAGATTCTTTCTTAGACAACAAATACTTCAATGCCGCATGATCAGTGTAGACAATTACTCTGGATCCTAGGATGTATGACCTAAACTTGTCGAGAGAGAAGACTATCGCTAGAAGCTCTTTTTCCGTAGTAGTGTAATTCTTTTGTGCTTCATCAAAAGTCTTGTTAGCATAGTATACAACATGGGGCAACTTATCCTTCCTTTGACCTAAAACAGCTCCTATTGCATAATCGGATGCATCACACATAACCTCAAATGGGAGACTGTAGTCAGGTGGTTGGATAATCGGGGATGTTGATAATAAGGATTTAAGCCTATTGAAAGCTCTAACACATTCATCGTCAAAGTCAAAAGGAACATCTTGTGCTAGGAGCCTAGACAAAGGACGTGCAACGTTACTAAAATCCTTAATGAATCTACGGTAGAATCCTGCATGTCCTAGAAAAGATCTAACATCCTTGACACACTTAGGGACAAGCAACTTCTCAATTAATTCAACCTTAGTTGGGTCGACTTGAATTCCATTAGATGAGACAACAAGACCCAGCACTATCCCTCGTTGCACCATGAAGTGGGATTTCTCCCAACTTAACACTAAATTCTTCTCCACACATCGGTCTAAGACTAAAGAGAGATGATTCAAGCACTCATCAAAGCTTTCTCCAAAGACTGAGAAATCATCCATAAAAATCTCTAAGTGTCTCTCAATCATATCACTAAAAATGGTCATCATGCATCTCTGAAAAGTCGCTGGGGCATTACAAAGACCGAAGGGCATTCTCCTATAAGCAAAAGTGCCATAGGGACAAGTAAAGGTGGTCTTTTCTGGTCCTCGGGAAACACAGGGATCTGGTTATATCCCGAATAGCCATCTAGAAAACAATAGTAGCTGTGCCCAGCTACTCTATCTAAAATCTGGTCTAGAAAAGGCAATGGGAAATGATCCTTCCTAGTTTTGGAGTTGAGTTTCCTATAATCAATACAGACCCTCCATCTCGTAGGAGTACGTGTAGGGATAAGCTATCCTCTCTCATTCTCAACAACTGTGATCCCGGACTTCTTAGGGACAACTTGGACTGGGCTAACCCACTTACTATCGGAGATCGGATAAATAATGCCTGCATCCAAAAGCTTAATGATCTCCTTCTTAACTACTTCGCTCATGTGTGGGTTTAGCCTCCTTTGCATCTCCCTAAAAGGAATGGCTCCATCTTCAAGGTGAATACGATGCATACAAATAGAGGGGTCTATACCTCGTAAATCATCAATCTTCCACCCTATTGCCTTCCTATGTTTCCTAAGGACCTCTAAGAGACGCTTCTCATTCTCACTAGAAAGATCGGAAGCTATGATAACCGGAAGAGTCTCACTAGAGCCTAGGAATGCATACTTCAGATGATCCGGAAGGGGTTTGAGCTCTAAAGAAAGGCTGGGCTCAACCAAGGGGGACTTAACCTCAGCATCATCAATGCGTTCATCACTAGAAATGGGAGTAGAAGAATTAACCTTGAGTGACTTATTAATCAAACAGCTCTCAATTAAGGAAGTAGAAGCTATACATTTCTTCTCTAAGGTCTCCAAATCAAAATTTGACATCACTTCTTCAAATTTCCTCAAATCATCTCCATCATCATAGTCATTTCTATGAAATCCTCAATGCAAGAATCAATCACATCTACTTTAAAGCACTCTTCTCCATCCTCCTCTCCTATACTAGCTCTATTCACCGCCTCTGCAACCTTCATAGTGGATTTCAAATTCCCAAATTTCATCTCTAATATCCCCGACCTACAATGGATAATGGCATCTGCGGTGGCAAGGAAGGGGCGACCTAGAAGAATGGGTGTAGAATGTCTAGAGTCGTGTCCCGAATCCATATCTAACACTATAAAGTCAACAGGGTACACGAACTCACCTACCTGAACCATAACGTCCTCTATCACCCCCTTAGGTCTACGCTCAGATCTATCAGCTAGCTGAAGAGTAACATACGTGGGAGACAACTCACCTAGGCCTAACTGCTGATAGACAGAATAGGGAATAAGATTCACACTAGATCCTAAATCTAACAAGGCATGATCAATTTGCGTCTCACGGATCCTACAAGGAATGGTGAAAGCTCCGGGGTCACTCCTCTTGGGCGGAAGGCCCGAAGTACAAATACTACTCACCTTCTCCGTAAGCCTCACCTTCTTAGGAATGGTCGATGATCTACGTTTCCTTGTACAAAGATCCTTAAAGAACTTAGAGTAAGATGGGATGGAAATGATCGCATCTATCAAAGGAAGATTGACCTTAAGATCTTTGAGATGCTCTAAAATCTTGAAGAACCTAGAATCCTCACTAGATGTAGGTCTCTCTAAAGCGGATGGAAAAGGAACTCTAGGCTCTATATCTCTAGATGCATGGGAGTTATCCATAGGTTCTTTTCCCTCTCTATGTGATCGGGAAGTACTAATCTCTCCCTGATCTCTAACGGTCTCATTTCTCTCAACAGACTCTCTCTAGAATTTCCCTAACAAGGTTACCATGTTGTGCTCTAGACTCGAAAGGACCACTAGGTGTCGACATCGCAGAGTCAATTCCTACCCTACTATCCACTACCCGACCGCTCCTAAGAGTGGTGACAGCTTTAGCTTGAGCCTGAGAAGGGTAAGTGGTGTCAGTGGAGGAACAAGATTGGACTCTAGGGTTTACTTCCGGCTGAGAAGGCAATTTCCCGTGGTCTCTAGTGCTCAATTGACTAGCAATCTGTCCTAACTGTGCCTCAAACCTGGCCATTTGCTGCCTATTTTCTGCCAATTCCTGTTGTTGATTCTGAATAAATTGCATTATCTTCATCATGTCATTACTAGGAGGCTGGCTACTAGAGGGAGCAGGTAAAGCTTGAGGTTAAAGAGCACTAGTGAGACGGGGTTGATTGACTTGATAAAAACCTGGGGGATATTGCGGACGGGGTCGCTGCTGAGGTGGAACTTGAGGATGTGAACTAGACTCATGCTGTCCTTGTCTCCAGGAAAATTTCGGATTGTCCCTCCAACCCGGATTGTACGTGTTTGAGTATGGATTATACTCACGAGAATAACCTTGTGTGGCACACACTTACTCTTTCATGAATTCAGGAAATTGGGATGCTAAAAGGCAAGCTAGGGTCTCATGAGATGACTCGGAGCATAATGCACAAACTTCAACAACTAAGGGGGTGGAGGAAGCACTTGAAGAACTAGTCCTAGGACTCTGAGATGAAATGGACAAAGAGATGAATTGATCTAGTTTATTTGTTAACACCTCGACCTTAGAGGGTAAGTCCAAGAAATTCCAACCTCACTAACACTTCTCTTGTTACCCTCGACTAGATCTTTCCATTGCAAAATTTTGAAATGAATTCTCAGCCATCATTTCTATTTTCTCCCATGCCTCGATTGGTCTTAAAGATAGAAGCCACCACCAGAAGCGGCATTGACCATCATCCTATTTTGTTCGTTTAAACCTCGAAAGAAGTATTGCATTAGGTCATGATTGCCGTACCCATGGTGTGGACATTGTCTAAGAAGATCTTTGAACCTCTCCCAAGCTTCATGAAAAGATTCTAAGTCATGCTGGGAAAAAGTCATGATGGCAGTCCTAAGTTCGGCTGTCTTGGCCATGGGATAAAATTTCTGGAAGAATTTAGATTGAAGCTCAGCCCATGTAGTAATGCACCCATTAGGTAAGGAGTGCAACCAAGTCCTAGCCTTATCCTTAAGAGAGAAGGGAAACAATCTTAGACATATGACCTCTTGGGAGACATTGGGAACATGGAGAGTGGAACTCATTTCAACAAAATCAGTAATGTGATCAAGAGGACTCTCATTGCTTCTTCCGTAAAAGGAAGGAAGCATAGCCAACATATTAGGCTTAATCTCGAAGTTCGTACCCCCCAAACCTGGAATTTGAATAGCCAAATTAGGCTCAAATGTTTTGGGGAGAAAGAATTGCCTAAGAGTGGGTTCCTCATCTAAAGGTGGACCTGGTCTACGGGGTTCCTGTCTAAAATGAGCTTGGGCTTGATGCCCAATGTGCTCATGAGGTGGAATGGGATTCATTAGGGGATTGGGTGGATTATGAGGATGATTGGGATTGGCCATCTCCTCAGGAAGATCTCTTAAATTCCTGAAACGTCTAGTGATTCTTTCAGGTTCGGGATTAAGAGGAATTAGGGGATTCTTAACGGATCTCCTACCAAGCATGCACAAACTATCCTAACTCCGGCCACTTCAACCCTCAAACACTTCAGTATTCCTAAACTACAGCAAATAATCCACAATCCTAAAAAGTCTACTTAAAAAAAGTAAAGTCAAAAGCTGAATTAAACTAACAAAGAGAACTAAAACAAGATAATATAAGCAGTAAACGAAATAAGTAAAAACTAAACAAACTATAAAGAAAAAGCAAGAAAAACAACTATCAAAACACACAAGCACCGAATGCAAATCACCGTGCCTCCCCGGCAACGGCGCCAAAAACTTGATGTCTTCTTACGAGTGCAAGTTTTAAAAGACCCGCAAGCGTACGGATCGTGCAATACAGTGTTTACGAGTGCAGGTGTCGAACCACGGGAGGCGTGAATATCATGAATGTATCCTATGCTTGGTGTCCTAAAAGAGCTAAAAGAAAGATCTAAACTAAGTGTACTTTTCTTGTGAAGGTTTGGATTGTCGGGAGCTCTAAGTAAATGAAAAAAAACTAAACTATGAATAAAAACAAAAGGGACGCAGGTTGATTAAGAAGAAACTAACAATTGGAAAGGGATTAGCGTGACTTGGACTTATGAATGGGTAACTCCATACTCAAATGCTATGGGATTAAGGGATGATGGCTAACTATCAAAAGTGCTCTTAACTAGGTTGTTAGTTAGTGTCCTGATTTCCCCCTAGGACTCGGTGCAGGTCCGTCCCTAGGCGACGTCTCCTAGAGCTACGGCATGGTCCTTATGACCTAGGGCCTCAAGAGGGACTAACTAACTTCTTAGGTGGCTTAGAATGAACCTACCCTAGTACCTAAACCGTTGGCTGGGTTTAAAGCCAAGACCTAGTGTTGCTAAGGTCGACTAAATCTATCCCAAACCTATTGGTTGGATTTAAAGCCAAAGGAAACTCGACCTAGATTAGCCCTAAATTATACTCCGTCATTCTAAGATCACTACAGCAGGATTTGACTAACATTCATACACATGTGATATTGAAATTATGCTTGTTACTAGGCATGCAAATACGCATATAGACATGAATAAAAGCATTACCCACTTCATAACATCCATGTATAAACACATAGACATGAGTACAACATGGATTAGATGTGTTTAGTAACAAACAAACTTCAATTAATATATATGTACTCATCTAGGTATTCTATCAAACACATAGACATGAATGAAAGAACACCCAATTAAACAAAACAAATCAAAACATATATATATATATATATATATATGTTCAGCCATCATATCCCATATCATAAGAGTATAAAATTAACCCATTACATAAGTTTAATCACCCTATACAAGCCTACTCAGACATAATAGAAAATAGAATGAAAGAGATATAATGAAACTCCCCTTTCATCCTAGCGATTTTAGAACACAGCTTGTAAACAATCTCGATTCCAAAGCGTTTGAATCCTCCAACGAAGCTTGGTTCTTCGTGAAAAGTATGTGAAAAGGGTGTGTGAGGCGGCTAGGGAATAGGGTTAAGTGTGTGTGAGAATAGGTGTGAAGTGTGTGTAAAAACTCTCTCCTTTTCTGCTCCGCATCGGGCTTTATTTATAGATTCGCGCATAGCCGGTCGACCGGCCTCTGGAGTACTCGACCGGCTTTCTTCAAGGGCTCTCTGGAGTGGCCGGTCGACCTAGCCGGTCGACCGGCTCTTGAAGGGGGGTCGTCCGGCTTTTCGACGAAGCTCTCTGGAGTGGCCGGTCGACCGGCTATTCTTCCTTAGCGTCCGACTGACTTCCTTCATCCAATTTTTCGTCATTTCAGCCTTTAGTCTTCTCCCCTTAGATCCGTGCATGTCCTATCCTCATCACCTTTCATTGTTCAATCTTTATCTTAACCCAAAGTCACCTGAATCATTGAAAATAAGCTATTAGTGTAGCATTTTATCTCTTAAACTCAATATGCACATTTATTCACACTTAAGCCTATTCCTATCAAAAGTACTACACTAATGCATCATTATAAGCATTCAACACCTCTAAAGTATAAGTAAATGGCGATGCAAACACACACCAAATCACAACTCATCAGACATCTTGTGCTAGGAGGCTAGACAAGGGACGTGCAATGTGACTAAAGTCCTTAATGAATCTACGGTAGAATCCTACATGCCCTAGAAAATATCTAACATCCTTGACACACTTAGGGATAGGTAACTTTTCAATCAATTTTACCTTAGCTGGGTCAACTTGAATTCTACTAGATGAGACAACATGACCTAACACTATCCCTCATTGCACCATGAAGTGGGATTTCTTCCAACTCAACACTAGAGTCTTCTTCACACATCGGTCTAAGACTAAAGAGAGATGATCTAAGCCCTCATAAAAGCTATCTCCAAAGATTGAAAAATCATCCATGAAAATATCTAAATGCCTCTCAATCATGTCACTAAAAATGGCCATCATACATCTCTGAAAAGTCGCTAGGGCATTACAAAAACCAAAGGGCATTCTCCTATAGGCAAAAGTGCCATAGGGACAAGTAAATGTGGTCTTCTCCCGGTCCTCGGGAAACACAGGGATCTGATTATAACCCGAATAGCCATCTAGAAAACAATAGAAGCTATGCCCAGCTACTCTATCTAAGATCTGGTCTAGAAAAGGCAATGGGAAATGATTCTTCCTAGTTTTGGAGTTGAGCTTCCAATAATCAATACAAACTCTCCACCCCGTGGGAGTACGTGTAAGGATAAGCTCTCCTCTCTCATTATCAACAACCATGATCCCAGACTTCTTAGGGAAAACTTGGACCGGGCTAACCCACTCACTATTGGAGATCGGATAAATAATGCCTGCATCTAAAAGCTTAATGATCTCTTTCTTAACTACTTCACTCATGTCTGGGTTTAGCTTCCTTTGCATCTCCCTAGAAGGAATGGCTCCATTCTCAAGGTGAATACGATGCATACAAATTGAAGGCTCAATACCTCTCAAATCATCAATTTTCCACCTTATAGCCTTCCTATGTTTCCTAAGAACCTCGAAGAGACGTTCCTCATGCTCACTAGAAAGATCGGCAGCTATGAAGACCGGAAGGGTCTCACTAGGGCCTAGGAATGCATATTTCAAATGATCGGGAAGGGGTTTAAGCTTTAAAGAAGGGCTAGGCTCAACCAAGGGGGACTTAACCTCAACATCATCAATGAGCACATCACTAGAAATGAGACTAGAAGGATTAACCTCAAGTGACTTATTAGTCAAATGGCTCTTAATCAAGGAAATAGAAGCTACACATTTTTGTTCTAAGGTCTCCAAATCAAAACTAGATATCAATTCCTCAAATTTCCTCAATTCTTCTCCATCAGTCATAGTCTTCTCTATGAGATCCTCAACACAAGAATCAATCACATCCACCCTAAAGCACTCTTTTCCATCCTCTCCTCCTATACTAGCCCTATTCACCACCTCGGCAACCTTCATAGTGGATCTCAAATTCCCAAATTTCATCTCCAATAACCCCAACTACAATGGATAATGGCATCGGCGGTGGCAAGGAAGGGGCGACTTAGAAGAATGGGTGTAGAATGTCATGTCCCGAATCCATATCTAACACTATGAAGTCAACAGGGTACATAAACTCACTTATTTGGACCGTAACGTCCTCTATCACATCTCTAGGTCTACGCTCAGACCTATCAGCTAGCTGAAGAGTAACATATGTAGGAGACAACTCACCTAGACCTAGTTTCTGATAGACAAAGTAGGGAATGAGATTCACACTAGATCCTAAATCTAACAAGGCGTGATCAATCTGGGTCTCACGAATTCTACAAGAAATGGTGAAGGCTCCATGGTCACTTATCTTGGGCGAAAGGCCCAAAGTACAAATACTACTCACCTTCTCCGTAAGCCTCACCTTTTTAGGAATGTTCGATGACTTACGTTTCCTTGTACAAAGATCCTTAAAGAACTTAGAATAAAAAGGGATGGAAAGGATCACTTCTATCAAAGGAAGATTGACCTTAAAGTCCTTAAGATGCTCTAAAACCTTGAAGAACCTAGAATCCTCACTAGGTGTAGGCCTATCTAAGGCAGATGGGAAGGGAACTCTAGGCTCAACACCTCTAGACACATGGGAATCATTAATAGGTTCCTTTCCTTCCCTATGTGGGCGGGAATTACTACTCTCTCCATGGTCTCTAATGGGCTTATCTCTCTCAATAGGACCTTTTCTAGATTTTCCCTCAACAGGGCTACAATGTGGTGCTCTAGACTCAGAATGACTACTAGGTGCAGGCACTGCAAAGTCAACTCCTACCCTATTATCCACTACCCGACCGCTCCTAAGAGCGGGGTCGGCCTTAGCCTGGGCCTGCGGGGGATAAGTGGTGTCGGTGGAGGAACAAGATTGGAATCTAGGGTTCACCTCCGACTGAGAAGGCAATTTCCCGGGGTCTCTAGCGCTCAACTGACTAGCAATCTGCCCTAACTGTGCTTCAAACCTAGCCATTTGCTGCCTATATTCTGGAAATTCCTGTTGTTGGTTCTGAATAAACTGCATTATCTTCATTATGTCATTACTAGGAGGTTAGCTACTAGAAGGAGCAGGCAAAGCCTGAGGTTGAGAAGCACTAGTGAGATGGGGCTGATTAACATGATAGAAACCTGGGGGATATTGAGAACGGGGTCGCTGCTGAGGTAGAACCTAAGGATGTGAACTAGACTCAGGCTGGCCTTGTCTTCAAGAAAATTTTGGGTTGTCCCTCCAACCTGGATTGTATATGTTCGTGTATGGATTGTACTCATGAGAATAACCTTGAGTAGCACACACTTGCACTTTCATGAATTCAAGAAATTGAGATGCTAGGGGGCAAGCTGTGGTCTCATGAGATAACTCAGAACACAAAGCACAAACTTCAATAACTAAAGGGGCAGAGAAAGAACCTATAGAACTAGTCCTATGAAATGGACAAAGAAATAAATTGATCTAGGTTATTCGTCAAAGCCTCAACCATAGTGGGTAAATCTAAAGAAACTCCAACCTCATTAACACTTCTCTTGTTGCTTCCCTGACTAGACCTTTCCATGGCAAAATTTTGAAAAGAATTTTCAGCCATCATTTCTATTTTCTCCCATGTCTCGGTCGGTCTCAAAAGATAGAAGCCACCACCGGAGGCGACATTGACCATCATCCTATTTTGTTCATTTAAACATCAAAAGAAGTATTGCATTAGGTCATGATTGCCGTACCCGTGATGTGGACATTGTCTAAGAAGATCTTTGAACCTCTCCCAAGCCTCATGTTGAGATTCTAAATCATGTTGGGAGAAAGTCATAATAGCGGTCTTAAGGTCGGCCGTCTTGGCCATGGGATAAAATTTTTAAAAGAACTTAGATTGAAGCTCAACCCATGTAGTAATGTAACCGTTGGGTAAGGAATGCAACCAAGTCCTAGCCTTGTGCTTAAGAGAGAAAGGAAACAATCTTAGATGTATGACCTCTCGGGAGACATTGGGGAATGGAGAGTGGAACTCATCTCAACAAAATTAGTGATATGATCTAGAGGACTCTCATTACTTGTCCCGTAGAAGGAAGGAAGCATAGCCAACATATTAGGCTTCCTCTTGAAGTTCGTCTCCCCCAAACTAGGAATTTGGATAGCCAAATTGAGCTCAAAGGCTTCGGGGAGAAAGAATTGGCTAAGAGTGGGTTCCTCATCTATGGGTGGATCCGGTCTACGGGGTTCTCATCTAAAATGATCTTAGGCTTGATGCCCAAGGTGTTCATAAGGTGAAATGGGATTCATTGGGGGATTTGAAGGATTAAGCGGATGATTGGGATCGGCCATCTCCTTAAGAACATCTCCTAAATTCCTAAAATGTCTTCCAATTCTATCGGGTTCAGGATTAAGAGGAACTAGGGAATTTCTAAGGGATCTCTTACCAAGCATGCACAAACCATCCTAACTCTAGCCACTTCAACCCTCAAAAACTTCAATATTTCTAAAACTACAACAAATAAACCACATTCCCAGAAAGCCTACTAAAAACAAAGACAAAGTCTGAAATAGATAAACAAAACTAAAGTAAGATAATATGAACAATAAACAAGATAAGCAAAAACTAAACAAACTATAAAGGAAAAGAAAGAAAAACAAATAAAGAAACTACCAAAACACACAAGCAAAAAATGCAAATCACTGTGCCTCCCCAGCAACGGCGCCAAGAGCTTGATGTACGTCTTTGAGTGCAAGCTCTAAAGACCAGCAAGCGTACGGATCGATGCAATGTAGTGTGTGCGAGAACGGGTGTCGAACCATAGGGAGGCTATGTTGTGAGATGGATTCTACGTGTGTGTGTTCTAGAACGTGCCTAAAAAATAAGAAATCTAAAGTATTTAATTTTTTTGGGATTTTGGATTTTTGAATGGTTGGGAGCTCTAACTAAAATGAATTAAACTAAACTATGAAATTGAGAAAAGTGAGGGATAAGCTAATCTAGAGGAACTAACAAATGGAAAGGTGTTAGGGTGGCTTCAACTTATGAATGGGTGATTTTATACTCAATTGTAATGGGATTAAAGAATGATGGCTTACTTTAGTGATTGCTCTTAACTAGTTTGCTATATTAGTGTCTTAATTTCCCCTGAGGACTCGGTGTGGGTCCGTCCCTAGGCGACGCCTCCTAGAGCTACGACGTGGTCCTTACGACCTAGGGCCTTAAGAATGACTAACTAGCTTCCTAGGCGACTCAGAATGAACCTACCCTAGTACTTAAATCATTGGTTGGATTTAAAGAAACCTATCCTGAAACCCATTGGCTGGATTTAAAGCCAAAAGAGACTCAGCCTAGGCTAGCCCTAAATTGTGCTTCGTCATTCTAAGGTCACAATAGCGAGATTTAACCTATTATCACATTCATACATGTTCTAAGCCAAGGTGTTCACGAATAAAGGGACCTATTCGACTACCAAAGATCGTCATGCTTGGATTACACCATTAGAAGCAATTAACAACTGACATGTATGCATTATTGAAGTCATGTTCACTACTAGGCATGCAAATATACACATAGACATGAATATAAGCATTACCCACTTCATATCATCCACATATAAACACATAGACATGATTATAGCATGGATTAGATGTGTTTAGTAATAAATAAACTCCAATTTGTACACATGTTACTCATTTAAGCATTTAATCAAACACTTAGACATGAATGAGAAAATAACCATTTGAACAAGAAAATCAAACATGTATATATAATCGGCCACTTAATCCCATATCATAAGAGTATATGGCTAACCCATTACATAAGTTAAATCACCCTACATAAATCTACTCAATCATAATAAGAAATAGAATGAAAGAGAGTTTATGAAGCTTCCTTTTCATCCTAGCTAATATTGTACAAAGCTCTTGAGCAAACTTGAATCCAAATGTTGAAACCCTCTAAATTCTCTTGCTCCAAAGTGATGAAATGTGTGAGAGAGTGTGTGTGTTGTAGATGAAGACTAGGGTTAAGTATGTGTGTGTGTGTGGGTGACGGGTGTGTAAAGATCCTCCTTAAAGTTATCAAAAAGCTCTCCAAAAGATCTCCCCATTTTAGTCTGAAAATCGGGCTTTTATATTGGCTTTTCACGAACTACCGGTCGACCGGCTTCTTCTCTTAGCTCGACTGGATTTTTGGTGATGCTTTTTGGCTGGCTGGTGGACTGGCTTTGGAGGGGCAATCATCCAGCTATTTTTGGCACCTTTCTGGAGTGGTCGATCGACCTAGTCGGTCGACTGGCTCCTTCTTCTTGGTTGTGTGGCTGAATTTTTTCCTTCATTCTTTGTCTTTCCAGCCTCTGATCTTCTCCTTTTGGCTCATACATCTCCCATCTTTATCACCTATCATCATCCAATCTCGATCTTAAGCCAAAGTTCACCTAAATCATTGAAAACAAGCAATTAGTGTAGCAATTTGTCTCTTAAACTCAATATGTACATTTGTTTACACTTAAGCCTATTCTTATCAAAAGTACTACATTAATGCATCTTTTTGAGCACTTAATACTTCTTAAACATAGGTAAATTGCAATGCAAACACACACAAAAACACAACACATCACTTATCAATCAAGGAACTCTCAACTATAGAGGTAGAGGCTATACACTTATGTTCTAAGGTGTGTAAATCAAAGTTAAACGACAATTCATCAAATTTTCTCAAATCTTCTCTATCGGTCATAGTTTTCTCTACAAAGTCCTCGACACAAGAATCAATCACATCAACCCTAAAGCACTCTTCTTCATCCTCTTCTCCTATACTAGCTCTATTCACTACCTTAGCAACCTTCATAGTGGACCTCAAATTCCAAAATATCATCTCTAATAACCCTGACCTAAAATGGATAATAGCATCTGCGATGGCAAGGAAGGGGCAACCTAGAAGAACGGGTGTAGAATGTCTAGAGTTATGTCCCGAATCCATATCTAACACTATAAAGTCAACAGGGTACATAAACTCACATACCTGTACCATAACATCCTCTATCACACTACTAGGTCTATACTTAGATCTATCAGCTAGCTGAAGAATAACATGTGTAGGGGACAACTCACTTAGACCTAGCTGCTGATAGGCAGAATAGAGAATTAGATTCTCACAAGATCCTATATCTAACAAGGCATGTTTAATCTGGGTCTCACGGATTCTACAAGGAATAGTGAAGGCTCCGAGGTCGCTTATCTTGGGCGGGAGGCCCGAAGTACATATATTACTCACCTTCTCCATAAGCCTCACCTTCTTAGGAATGTTCGATGACCTACGCTTTCTTGTGCAAAGATTCCTAAAGAACTTAGAATAAGAGGGGATGGAAAGGATCGTGTCTATCAAAGGAAGATTGATCTTAAGGTCCTTAAGATACTATAAAACCTTGAAAAACCTAGAATCCTCACTAGGTGTAGGCCTCTTTAAGGCGGATGAAAAGGGAACTCTAGGCTCAACATCTTTAGACACATGGGAATCATCAATAGGCTCCTTTCCCTCCCGATGAGGGTGGGAAGTACTACTATCTCTATGGTCTGTAGTAGGCTCAACTATCTCAATCGGACCTTCTCTAGAATCCCTTTTAACAGGACTACTATGTGACTCTCTAGACTCGAAAGTACCACTAGGTGCAGGCACTGCAAAGTCAACTCCTACCCTGTTATCCACTACTCTACCGCTTCTAAGAGCGGTGATAGCTTTAGCTTGGTCCTGAGGGGGATAAGTGGTACCGATGAAGGAATAGGACTGGACTCTAGGGTTCTCCTCTGGTTGAGACAGCAATTTCCCAGGGTCTCTAACGCTCAACTGACTAACAATCTGTCTTAACTGTGCTACAGACCTTGCCATTTACTGCCTATTTTTTGCCAATTCTTGTTGCTGGTTCTAAATGATCTTTATCATGTTATTACTAGGAGGTTGGATATTAGAAGAAACAAGTAAAGCCTGAGGTTGAGAAGCATTAGTGAGACAGGGCCGATTAATATGATAGAAACCTAGGGGATATTGAGGACGGGGTCGCTGCTGAGGTGGAACTTGAGGATGCAAACTAGACTCATGCTGACCTTGTCTCGAAGAAAATTTTGGGTTGTCCTTCCGACCTAGATTGTATATGTTCGATTATGGATTACACTCACGAGAATAACCTTGTGTGGCACACACTTGCTCTTTCATAAATTCAGGAAATTGAGATGTTAAAGGGCAAGTTATGGTCTCATGAGATGACTCAGAACACAATGCACAAACCTCAACAACTAAAGGGGCGGAGAAAGAACCTATAGAACTAGTCCTATGACCTTGGGATAAAAGAGACAAAGAAATAAATTGATCTAGCTTATTCGTCAAAGCCTCAACCTCAGCGAGTAAATCTAAAGAAACTCCCACCTCACTAACACTTCTCTTGTTGCCTCCCCGACTAGACCTTTCCATGGAAAAATTTTGAGAAGAACTTTCAGCCATCAACTCTATTTTCTCCCACGCCTCAGTCGGTCTCAAAAGATATAAGCCACCATCGGAGGCGGCACTGACCACCATCTTATTTTGTTTATTTAAACCTCAAAAGAAATATTGCAATGGGTCATGATTGACGTACCCGTGGTGTGGACATTGTCTAAAAAGATCCTTAAACCTCTCCCAAGCCTCATAAAAAGATTCTAGATCATGTTGGGGAAAAGTCATAATAGTGGTCCTAAGGTCGGCCATCTTGGCCATGGGATAAAATTTTTGAAAGAACTTAGATTGAAGTTTAGCCCATGTAGTAATGCAAACATTAGGTAAGGAATGCAACCAAGCTCTAGCCTTGTCCTTAAGAGAGAAAGGAAATAATCTTAGATGTATGACCTCTTGGGAGACATTGGGGACATAGAGAGTGGAACTCATCTCAACAAAATTAGTGATACGATCTGGAGGACTCTCATTGCCTCTCCTGTAGAAGGAAGGAAGCATGGCCTACATATTAGGCTCAATCTCGAAGTTTATCTCCCCCAAACCCAGAATTTGAATAGCCAAATTAGGCTCAAAGGCTTTGGGGAGAACGAATTGCCTAAGAGTGAGTTCCTTATCTATAGATGGATCCAGTTTACGGGGTTCTCGTCTAAAGTGATCTTGGGCTTGATGCCCATGGTGATCATGAGGTGGAATGGGATTTATTGGGGGAATAGGAGGATTAGGAAGATGATTGGAATCGGCCATCTCCTCAAGAAGTTCTCCTAAATTCCTAGGATGTCTTGCAATCCTATCGGGTTCGGGATT
The DNA here is from genome assembly GCA_028554755.1 of Cordia subcordata. Taxonomy (NCBI): domain Eukaryota; kingdom Viridiplantae; phylum Streptophyta; class Magnoliopsida; order Boraginales; family Cordiaceae; genus Cordia; species Cordia subcordata. Next base: position 5,645,931 of record JAPTOF010000009.1, read on the forward strand.
AAAAGGAATTAGGGAATTTCTAAGTGATCTCCTACCAAGCATGCACAAATTATCCTAGCTCCAACCACTTCAACCCCTGAAACTTCAATATTCCTAAAACTACATCAAATAAACCACAATCCTAGAAAGTATATTAAAAACAAAAACAAAAGCTAAAATAGATAAACAAGAACTAAAGCAAGGTAATATAAACAATAAACAAAATAAGCAAGAACAAAATAGCTAAGATCACTTAAAAAGAAACCTACACTATCTATTTTTATGACTAAAGCATTCATACATGTTCTTAGCCAAGGTGTTCACGAATAAAGAGACCTATTCAACTACCAAACATCGTCATGCTCGGATTACACCATTAAAAGAACTTTTGAACCAATATGTATGGAATATTGATGTCATATTTACTACTAGGCATGCAAACATACACATCGACATGAATATAAACATTAGCCACTTCATAAGATCCACACATAAACACGTACACATGATTATAGAATGGACTAGAGGTGTTTAGTAGCAAAAAGACTTCAATTTATACATATGCAACTCTTATAGGCATATTATCAAACACCTAGACATGTATTGAACAATAGAAATTGAGACAAGAAAAACATAGCATATTCCTATACATTAAGCCATTGAATCCCATAATATAGAAGCATAGAATCAACCCATTACACAAGGGTCATCACCCTAAACAAATCTACTCAAACATAATATAATAGAGGATGAAAGAGAGAATAGAAAACTCCCCCTCCATCCTCGCAATTCTTGTACAAAATCCTTGAGTAGACTTCAATCCAAGTGTTAAAAACCCTTCAAATGAGCTTAAAACTAGGTGAAAAGTGTGTGAGTGTATGTGTGTTAGATGTTGATGGAGAAGGAATTAGGGTTTGGGAAATGGGTGTGAAAGAATATTTCTTGTTCTTCTTTTAAAATGACCAAAAGTGGGCTTATATAGCTAATTTTTGTCACTATCGGAACACTTAACCAAAGCAGCAGTACCAAGGAGCCTTTATTCTGGTAGTAGAAGCTTATTCTCTATTTTTGGCAGAATAATGAACCAGTGTATCGATACTTTGAAGCCAGTGCTTCGATAGTGCCTCTTTGCTCTCTTTTGGCTTCATTTTTGCTCCGTTTTGCTTTCAATTGAACAATCCTCAGTCTCACCTAGAACAACCAAAATAATCTATTAATGTAGCATTTACCTTTTAAACTGAACTATGTATAGTTGTATATGTTTAAGCCTATACCTAGCACAAGTACTATACTAATGCAACTATTTAAGTTCAATACACCTCCAAAATATAGATAAATAACAATTCAAACACACACAAAAACATAACACATGAACACCCTTAAACCTTTTCCTTGCTTGTCCCCAACCAAGCCCAATCTTAAGTTTATTTCTAAAGCCGATGCAATGGATTGCCTAAAGGATTGACTCATTATCAATGTTAGTCTAAGAAATATGAAGACGGCATTCCTATTGTGGAGAGATCCCTAGGCTTCTTTGGATCTTTCCTCTACTCATAAGGGGTCTCATTCCTTATAGGAATTTCCCAAGTAACTAAGCCACCATGAGTTTAGGATTCTGACTCATGCACTTGGGATGTCGATATTTCGCACTCCCTCAATTATCATGGCCTCTCCAACATGCACAAAGTCTCAAAGACAAGAAGAGAGAATATACAAACACAGTGGCTTATAAAAAGCCTTATTGACATATTTACATAGAGGATAATTTGTGCAAAGTTGACATTGTGTCACTTATGCACTTATTGACAAAACTTTTGGTGCCTTTGGCTTTTTCTCTTTTTCACTCTTTTTACTTTTTTTTGAATCTTTTTCATCTTTTTGCACCTTTTTGCCTTTTTCAATTTTTTTTTGGATTTTTCATGCTTTGCATTGCATTTATACAAAAACAAAGAAAAAGAAAGGTTTTGTCACATAAAAAAAAAAAAAACCAATCAAGGAAGGGGCACTTACATCAACAATCCTTTTCCAACACTTTTTCCTACCAAGCCATGGGGTGGCTACATAAGTCATTCTTAAAGGTTCTCACTCTCTACAACTTTGAAGGGTATCTCCTCTAAGACTTAGCTTTCAAACCACTCTATTCATTTTCTCAATATGCATCTCATATTCACCAATCAATAGAGTCAATCATAATAGCCATCACAATGATCAACAAAGAAATAAATGACTCTATATGCATAAAAATTGAAAAATTTTCACCATTTTTAAGCACATAATGCAATCTACCCTAAGCAAGATATATAATGAGAAAACCAAACTCCCACACCTGAAACCTAAACTTTGCTTGTCCTCAAGCAAATAGAGCAAAGCACATAAACAAGCAAATTAGCTTTACAAAGCAAGTAAGGGTGGTGGGGATGGGATAAAAACATGGGGAATAAGTGGAGAAAGGATAGATATAACCTTGCATTTTCTTCAAAGCTTTCCATGCCAATGAGAAATAATCATACTACTAATCCTGTGACTCGTAATTCACAAACACTTACAAAGAAAACAAGATTAGTAGCATTGCCTATGCATGCTTGCATTGGCATGTGTAATAATGAGCAATGGTGTATCTTATGGGACAACAGATCGGGATTCAACACTTTGGTGTGGGTGCAAGAAAGATAAAAGAAAGGAAAATAAAATAAGGGCAAAATCGCAAAATTGAACCTAGGTTGCCTCCTAGTAATGCTAACCACCATGCCTGAGCCGAGCAAACTCCAACTTATCTTCAACCTCCATATATGGGATTCTAAAGTAATAAAACTTCCGCACAGATCATATGCATGCTCGAGTTATATGCATGCTTCAGGCGTTGCCCATTCACAGCCAATGCCTAAAATCTAAGCTCTTTCAACTCCGCAAGGTCTAGCTTTCTTTTCTCACCTGTTTTTGCCAAATCAAAATTTAAGGCCTTGATGGCCCAATAAACTCTATGCTCTAGTTCTACTGGTAAGTGACAAACTTTCCCATAAACCTCTATACATAGACACACCAATGGCAATCTTGAAGGCGATACGGTAGGCCCGTAAAGCATTATTTAGCCTAATAGACCAATCTCTCCTATCGGGGCTAACCGTTTTATCTAAAATATGCTTGATCTCTCTCTAAGACACCTCTACTTGTCCACTCGTTTATGGGTGATAAGGAGTAGCAACCTTATTTGTAACCGAATATCTCCTCAACAAGGCCTCTAAAGTCCTATGGCGACATTGCAAACTCCCATCACTAATCAAGACCCTGGGGACTCCAAATCTAGAGAAAATGTTCTCCTTAGTGAATTTAACCATTACCCTATGGTCATTAGTAGTTGTGGGAATTGTCTCAACCCATTTGGACACATAATCAACGACCACTAAAATGTATTGGTACCCAAAGAAAGGTGGAAATGGACCCATAAAATCTATACTCCAAACATCAAACAATTCACAAGGAAGAATAAAGGATAAAGGCATTATGTTTCTCCTAGAGATAGACCCAGATTGTTGACATTTAAAACACTTTTTGCAATACTCTTGGGCATCCCTAAAGAGAGTGGGCCAAAATAATCCACATTGCAAGACCTTTGCAGTGGTCTCTTTCTCGCTAAAATGACCTCTACATCCCTCATCATGACACATGCTCAACACGCTCTCAAACTCGTCCTTAGGCACACACCGGCTTCTTTTCTTTCTTATTTCTTAAGAAAAAATGGAGCCAAAAGGGAATATGTTCATATGATGGTTTGGATCATTTGATCCGCACACACTTTTAAAGATAGGGATCCTCCCAAAAGAAATGTCTAACTTGTGCTAGGATCTTCTCCCAATGGGAGGGAAATCGCCTTGTGGCAAGAAAATTAACTATGTAAGGTATGTGATGAGAGACGGCAAACAATTGCTCACCAGGAAATGAATCATGAAAAGGGGATGGATCACTAGGAGACTCATTAACAAGACAGAAAAGATGATCTACAACTAAATTTTCTCTACCCTTCTTATCCTAGATTTCGATGTCAAACTCTTGAAGGAGGATCAACCACCTGATCAAGCGGAGTTTAGACTCTTTCTTAGACAACAAATACTTCAATGCTGCATGATCGATGTAGACCATCGCTATAGATCCTAGGATGTATGACCTAAACTTGTCAAGGGAGAAGACTACTGCTAGAAACTCTTTTTCTGTGGTGGTATAGTTCTTTTGGGCTTCATCACGAGTCGTGATAGCATGGTACACAACATGGGGCAATTTATCCTTCCTTTGACATAAAACAACTCCTATCGCATAATCAAATACATCACACATAACCTCAAATAGGAGACTGTAGTTAAGTGGCTGGATAATCAGGGATGTAAACAATAAGGATTTAAGCCTATTGAAAGCCCTAACACACTTATCATCAAAGTAAAAAAGGACATCTTATGCTAGGATTCTAGACAAAGGATGTGCAATGTGACTAAAATCCTTAATGAACCTACGGTAGAATCCTGCATGCCCTAGAAAAGATCTAACATCCTTGACACACTGAGGAACAGGCAACTTTTCAATTAATTCTACCTTAGCTGGGTCAACTTGAATTCTACTAGATAAGACAACATGACCCAACACTATCCCTCGTTACACCATGAAGTGGGATTTCTCCCAACTCAACACTAGATTCTTCTCTACACATTGGTCTAAGACTAAAGAGAGATGACTCAAGCACTTAACCTTATTTAACCTAAATGGATAGTTTAGGTAACCTTGGTCTCTGTGACTTAGGAATTAGGGCCAGCCAATAAGGTTCTGGGTGAGTGTAGATCGATCTAACCCTAGCATTTACTCCTCTAATTAGTTCCCCAATCTGGCCCTAGGACTCGGTACGAGTCTGTCCCTAAGCTTCGCCCCACTTAGAGCTAAGCGTGGTCCTTATGAACCTAAGGTGTTAGGGTGGACTAACTAGCCTTCCTAAGTGAACTGAGGTCAACTAAACCTATTTGGACTCTTATTGGAAAGATTTAAAGCCAAAGGGAACTCGACCTAGGCTAGTTACTAGTTGTGCACCATCGATCGCATCACAATAGCGTAAATTGACATTAAAGTGCATAGCAAACACATCTAGGGCATGACATTTGAGAATACACCAGTATATTCTACTACTAAACACATAGACATCCTTAGATAACACCAATTTAAGCAATCGCACCCGACATGTAAGTAATAGAAGCTATTTATGCTATTAAGTATGCAAACACACACATGGACATGTATATAAGCATACCCACTTCATGTCATCACCACACAAACACATAGACATGCTAGCATAATGATTTAGAGATGGTTAATAGCACAATAGACTTCAATATATAAATGCAACTTCTTTGAGTCATTTTAACAAACATATAAACATATATGTAAAATAGCCTATGAAACCCTAAGCAAAAGCACACACATACACACACACACACACACACATATATATATATATATACATCAAATACCCATAATAATAATGTAATAATCATCCATAATATAAGAGTAAATCACCCTACATAGCTCTAGTCAAACATACATTAACTTAGGATAAAAGAGAGACAAAGAAGCTATTCTTTTATCCAAAGCCATGTCTTTACAATCCATGAGGTATGCCCAAATCCTTGTGTTTGATCCTCTTAAATACTTGATTCCAAAGTGCTTTTATGCATGGAAGAGTGTGTGAGAGGTGGGAGATGAGAGGATTAGGGTTTTGGAAGATGGGTGTGAAAGAATATGACTTGTTGTTCTATAAAATGGCCAAAAGAGGGTTTATATAGCCAGTTTTCCGCGACTACTGGAACACCAAACCGATGCACCAGTATCAAGGGCTCATTGGTTTTACTAGCCTAGTGAGCCGGAGTGCAGGTTCTCTGAAGGGCACTCAGCCGGCTTTTCTTGTTTTGCTCCGTTCGGCTTTGTTTTGGCTCCAATTTGGGCGCAGTTTTTTTCTATGGCTTCGTATCGCTTTCAGAAATCTCCCAAGACATTTTTCTTCATCTTTTGCACTTAGTCCATGCCCAAACTTAGTCCATGTCCCCTTTGGTTGCAAGCTCGAAATTTGGCTCCCGTTGCACTAGGTTTCGCCCGGTTACTCCGTTCTTCATCCAGGAGCTTGCAAATGCAATCTTCTTGCTTTCTTCTCATCCAAAACATCTTTGGCTTGGATTTATCATCACCTCTTCATCATTTTAACCTCCAAGCATTGTTCCAAATCTCACCTAAAAGACAAGTTAAGTGCACTTTAGTGTAGCATTTATGCTTTTAGCTTAACTATAGACATCTAAAGCCTAATATGCTGAAGTATGATATAATTGCTATACTAATACACCTAATAGAGCACAAAACACCTCAAAATAGATATAGAAATACAATTCAAAATCACACACGAAACCAACACATCAACATCCCGAACCTTCTCCTTGCTTGTCCCCAAGCAAGCCCAAATCTAAGTTTATCTCTAAAATCGATACAAAGGGTTGCCTAAGGGATTGACTCACTATCACAGTTAGCCTAAGAAGCATAAAGGGGGCATTCTTATTGTTGAGAGATCCTTAAGTCTCTTTGGATCCTCCCTCTACTCATAAAGGGCCTCGAACCTCGTGGAAAGTTCCTGAGTAGCCAAACCACTACAAGCCTAGGATTGTAACGCAAGCATTCGGGATATTGATATTTCGTGCCCGCTCAATTAACATGCCCTCCCCAACATGCACAATGCCTGAAAGACAAGAAGAGAAAGAATATACATACACAATGGCTTATAAAAAGCCTTATTCACATATCTACATATAGGATAACTTGTGTTGATTTGACATTATGTCACTTATGCACTTATTCACAAAAATTTTTGGTGCCTTTGGCTTTTCTCTTTTCCAATTTTTTTCAATCTTTTTCCACTTCTTTTCTCATATTTTTGCACCACTTTTGCCTTTTTCAATTTTGTTTTTGAATTTTTCATACTTTGCATTGCGTAACAAAAAGAGCAAGAAAAAGAAAGGCTAAGGCACATAAAAAAGAACCAATCAAGAAAGAGGCACTCACATCAACAGCCCTTTTTCTTCACTTTTTCCTACTAAGCTATGGGGTGGCTATGAGGGGCATTCATAAAGGTCGTCACTCCCTAAAACTTTCAAAGGGATCCCCTCTAAAACTCGATTTTTAATCCACTCCATTCACTCCCCACAATGCAACTCATATTCACCAATCAATTAAATCAATCACAAAAGCCATCACTCTAATCAACCAAGAAACAAACAACTTTATACGCATCAAAATACATTTTAAAGCACATAATGCACATTTACCATATACAAAGCATAAAACAATAAAACCAAACTCCCACACCCCCAAACCTAAACTTTGCTTATCCTCAAGCAAATAGAACAATACTACTCAACAAGCAAATTGACAACACAAAGCAAGTAAGAGTGGTGGGGATGGGAAAGATACAAAGGGACAAGTAGAGAAAGGATAGATATAACCTTGTATTCCTTTTAAAGCATTTCCGATGCCAATGATCAATAATTTGTCTATTAACCCTGTTTCTCAACAAATTACAAATACTCACAAATCACAAGATTAGTAGCATTCGCCATGCGAACTTGCATTGGCACCATCAAAGGAAAAACAAAGTGTATGAAGAATGGAAAATGATAGAAGTGAGGATCAACACTTGGGAGGGTGAAAAAGAAAAACAAAAAGCAATTGAAAATCAAAGAACGGTGATACTAAAAGCAAATAAAAGAAAAGGAAATGCAAGGAAAGCAAATGAAATATAAATATGTCTAGGGTGCCTCCTAACAGTGCTGGATTTAACACCTCCAGGTGGGCACCAATGTTAAAGCAATACATGTTTAAAATTAAGAGGCACAAATTATCGGTTATTCAGCCATCCACAGACAGTGGAAGGAAAATGGTCTTGCAACAAATGATGGGCCAATGAATGTACAATATACCCTTATTCAGGATCCCACCCCGAAACATCAAATAAGAATGTGTGCGCAAGTGTGGAAGGTGTCATGCATAAACGTGAAAGATCGTGCCCTACTTGCTCTCTAAGTAACCACCACATGGCCTTCTTTTCATAATCAAGAGCTAGGAACACATCCTCCCTATGGGTCAAAGATAGGTCTAATGGATGCAACATGAAAAATGTGCTTTCCAATCGTAAATGAAAATGTTTATGCATGAGGGCACGAACGTGAGCTCCAAAGAGAGAGACTCAAAGGAATGGCAAAAGGGGGTTGGAATGACTCTTAGAGAAGGAAGGGCAAGGGTAAGGGATGATGAAGTACTACACTCTTTCTCTCCACAAGATATAACATGTTCAATCCTAGGTCGTTCTAACTCCTCACGAAGGGTGGCTTTGATCATAATGGGCTCTATTTCCATCAATGAATCATCAAACATCCAAAAAGACCCATAGATTATTCTTCCAAACACACCAATTTCTTTCTTGGGTGTCTTCTTAGAGTTGATATTCTCCTCAACACCATGATTCCTAACTCCAAGAGATTTATCATCTAAAACCTCCGAAGTTGATGTCTTGTTTTCCCTAATGGATGACTTTAAATCTTCACTAGCTAAAGTCTCTTTAAATTCTATAATACATTCATCACTAATGGGTGTCATCTTACTATCATGCTTTTCATACGGGGTAGACACACATAAATGGGCCAATGGAAACTCAAAGGATTTCGGGTTATGGATACGTAAGTGCTCAAAGAAGATGTGTACCCTAGACTCCTTAAATGTGGACTCAAAATACAAATGAGCGCTATGATCATGAGTTTCAACCTCCATGTGTGTGGAAGCTATTGAAAGCTTAGGAGGATAGGGTACTATTTTCTCTAAAACATATCCCTAGGAATCTTCAAGAACCACAGTGTCTTTAAGCTCATCCTCATCCTCACTACATGATTTTATATCTCTATCAACCTCTTTTTCTAATCGTCTCTCCAAAACATCATCTTTTTTACCACTATTTCTCTCATCTTTAGGTCTTTCTTCTATCTCTTCAACTCGTTCTAGAGGCATTTCAACATTCTTCTTCATGAGTTGCACACTCTCAACCATGCTCTTCAAACGCTCACCTAGAGATTTAGTGTCTCACTTCAAACTCTCTAGCTCCTTTTAATTGGATAGGAGGAGAGATAAGAGATAGTCAAGCGTTTCCTCTTGTAAAAAAGACCTAGAAAAATAGGGCTTAACTGAGTGGAAATGGTAGACATCTTGATTACGATTACTATAAGCACAACCATTGTATGACTCGGAGGACAGATAGGTGGGAAAAGATGATGTGAAAGATAAACTCTTAATGCAAGGAGGTGTACCGAATGAAGAGTCATCTTGACCCCAATATGAAAATGCATGATGTTGCTCCCTAGAATCATGATAATAGGATGAAGATGCATGCATGGGCATATAATTCCTAGGGGCATTAGGCATTACATGCAATTAGGGATAAGCGTGAAAAGTGGGACAAGTATTAGAATCATGAGCATGGCTTCCATATAGATTGCAACAATGAGAATATGCATCCCTATAGTCATGATTTCTAAATGAATATACATGGGATGATGCATGACTATGGGGATCATAGTTAGCACTAACCTTAGATGGGGAATTTTCATAGGGACAGAAAACAGTTGGATGCATAAAACTTTCACAAATGCGACATGTAATGGGAACACATTCGGGCGGTAAGGAAAAGGACACAAGTGATCACCATGATGCATTAGGATCATTTATGATTAATTGACACAAGTAAACCTCTTCATAATGCTCAACAACTTTTTTGAATTTCTTTAATTAATCAAAATAAAGAAAACATGAAAAGAAAAGATAAAAAACACGTAACGAGCTAAGACACACAAAAACTAAGAAACTAAACAACCATTGCCTCCCCGGCAACGGCACCAAGAACTTGATAGTCGTCTCTTGAGTACAAGCTCTAAAGACCAGCAAGTGCATGGATCGATGCAGTGTAATGTATGCGAGAACGAGTGTCAAACCACAGGGAGGCTATGTTATGGGATGGATTCTATGTGCGTGCTCTAGAGTGTGCTTAAAAAGAAACCTAAACTATCTATTTTTGGGATTTTTGGATGCTCGGGAGCTCTAACTAAAGTAAATAAAACTACACTGTTGGAATGGAAAATATAGAGACAAGCTATCTAGAGAGATTTAACAAATGGAAAGGATTAAGATGACATCTACTTGTTAATGGGTGATCTTAGACTCTAATACTATAGGATTACATGGAATGGCTTAATCATCAATTGCTCTTTTACTAGGTTTCTTAGTTAATATCCTAATTTCTCCCTAGGACTTAGTGCGGGTCCATCCCTAGGTGGCGCTTTCTATAGTTACGGCGTGGTCCTAATGACCCAGGGCCTTAAGAGTGACTAACTAGCTTCCTAGGTGACCTAAAACAAACCTACTCTAGTACTTAAATCATTGGCTGGATTTAAAGCCAAGACTTAGTGTCGCTAGAGTCAACTAAATCTACTCGAAAACCTATTGGCTAGATTTAAAGACAAAGGAGACTCGATTTAGACTAGTCTTTAATTATGCTTTGTCATTCTTGGGTCACAATAGCGAAATTTGACCTATTAACGCATTCATACATGTTCTTAGCCAAGGTGTTCGCGATTAAAGAGACCTAATCAACTACCAAACATCGTCATGCTCTAATTACACCATTAAAAGCACTTTTGGACCAACATGTATGTAATATTGATGTCATATTTACTACTAGGCATGTAAACATACACATCGACATGAATATAAGCATTACCCACTTCATAAGATCCACACATAAACACATAGACATGATTATAGAATGGACTAGAGGTGTTTAGTAGCAAAAGGACTTCAATTTATACATATGCAACCCTTATATGCATATTATCAAACACCTAGACATATATTGAACAATAGCCATTGAAACAAGAAAAACATAGCATATGTATATATATTAAGCCATTGAATCCCATAATATAGAAGCATAGAATCAACCCATTACACAAGTGTCACCACCCTAAACAAATCTACTCAAATATAACATAATAGAGGATGAAAGAGAGAATAGAAAACTCCCCTTCCATCCTAGTAATTCTTGTAAAAACTCTTTGTGTAGACTTCAATCCAAGTGTTTAAAACCCTTCAAATGAGCTTAAAAATAGGTGAAAAGTATGTGAGTATATGTGTGTTAGAGGTTGGTGAAAGAGGAATTAGGGTTTGGGAGATGGGTGTGAAAGAATATTTCTTAATGTTTTATAAAATGACCAAAAGCGGGCTTATATAGCTAATTTCTGCGACTAGCGGAACAATTAACCGGAGCACGGGTACCAAAGGGCCTCTATTCCGGTAGTAGAGATTGCTTTTTGTTTTTGGTAGAATAGTGAGCTGGTGCACTAGTACTTTGAAGCCAGTGCTCTAGTAGTGCCTCTTTTGCTCTCTTTTGGCTTTATTTTTGCTCTGTTTTGCTTCCAATTGTCTTGATCTTTGTCTGGAAGCCTTCAAACTTGATTTTCTTCCACTTTTCATCTTCAATTGTTCTTTCAATCCTTGCTCAAGCCTTTTAAATCTTCTCTGATCTTCGAACAATCCTCAATCTCATCTATAACATCCAAAACAAGCCATTAATGTAGCATTTACCTTTTAAACTCAACTATGTACAGTTGTATACGCATAAGCATATACCTAGCACAAATACTACATTAATGCAACTATTTAAGCAAAATTCACCTCTAAAATATAGACAAATAACAATTCAAATGCACACAAAAACACATCACATCAAACGCCACAAGATGAAACTATGCGACCCAAGACTCTCTTTCTTTGCACCATGAAATAGGACTTTTCCTAACTTAACGCAAAGTTTTTTTCCACAAAATGGTTTAAGACTAATGAAAGGTGATTAAGACATTCATCAAAGCTATCACCAAAGACTGTGACGTCATCCATGAAGATCTCTAAATGCTTCTCAATTATGTCGCTGAAAATAGCCATCATACACCTCTAAAATGTTTGGCACATTACAAAGGCCAAAGGGCATTCTCCTATAGGTAAAAGTGGCCTCCTTGGCAACGGTGCCAAGAACCTGATATGTCTCTAGTGCATAAGCCCTAAAAACCCACAAGCACATGGATCAGTGCAATATAGTATGTGCAAGTGCAGGTGTCGAACCACAGGGAGGTTATTATGTGGAAGGAATTCTATACCCATTTGTTCTAGATGGTGCCTAAAAGAAAACCAACTCTAAGCATATTTTTAGTATTTTTAGATATAGTGGGAGCTCAAAGGGAAGAGAAAGGAACTACACTATGGGAATTGGGAATATGAAATGAAGAAACAAACTAAACTAAAGGGGAATTAACAATTGGGAGAGGTTTGGGTGACTTTCGCTTGTTAATGGGTGATTCTAGACTCTCATGTTATGGGATTAAATGGAAATGGCTTATCTAAAGGATGCTCCATAGCTAGGTCACTAACTAGTATCCTAATCTATCTATAGGACTTTGTACATGTCCATCCCTAAGCATGCACAATTAGAGCTACGAGGTGGTCCTTACGACATAGGGCCATAGAAGCGACTAAAATAGCTTCCTAGATGACCTAAAATGAGCCTATCCTTGCTTCTAAGCCTTTAGCTAGATTTAAAGCTAAGACCTAAGGCTAGTAAGGTTAACTAAACTTACCCGGACTCTTATTAGCTAGATTTAAAGCTAAATGGAACTCGATCAAGGCTAGTCTTAAGTCATGCACTGTCATTCTAAGGTTCACAATAGCAGGATTAAATCTATAAGCACAACCCTATATGTCTTATCTTATGTTGTTGTGAATATGTTGATCTATTCACTACCAAAACATCATCATGCATGATTTACACCATTATTAGCAATTGGGTACCAATATGTACACAAGATTGGAGTTATATTCACTATAAAGCATGCTTATACTCACATATATATGAACAAAGCAAACCCACTTCATATAATCCATAAATAAACACCTAGACATGCATATTAGATGGGTTAGAGGTGTGCAATAGCAATAAAAACTCCAATTTATACACATACTACTCATCTATGCATTTAATCAAACATATAGATATATATTGAGGAAAAAAAGCCATTATCATGAAAAACAAAGTATGTATATATATAAGCCATAAAAATCCCATAACATAAAAGTGTTAAATCCATTAGACAAGCTAAATCTCTGTAATCAAGTCTACTCAATCTTATATAAAAATAGGATGAAAGGGAAATTATGATCCTTTCCTTCCATCCTAGCTATCCTTGTACAAAACTTTGATGAAATCCTCACTCTAATTTTGTTAAATCACTCCAATTTAGCTTGAATCCAAGTGGGAAGTGTGTGTAAAGGTGTGTGTGAGGTGGTGAGTTAGGGTTTTTTGTGTGTGTAAAGTACGTGTAAAGTATGTGTCTATGGATCCCCTAAAATGCTTAAAATTGGGTCCTTATTTATAATCTTAAGTGCGCTGCCAGTTAGGCAACCAGCAAATTAAGGTTGCTCTTAGGACCTGCTGGTCAACCTAGGCAGTTGACCAATAAAGAAGGGTGGTTGTCCGACAATTTAGTAATGCACTCTGGAGTGACTGGTTGACCTAGCCAGTTGACCGGTCCTTGTCCTCGATCATTCCGGCTTCATCTTTTCTGGCCTTTGATCTTTTCCCCACTACCCATGCATCTTCTATCTTCATCACCACCATTGTCCAAGCCCAGCATTGACCCAAGACTCATCTAAATGATTGAAAACAAGCAATTAGTATAGCATTCATCTCTTAAACTCAACTATATATATATTGTCTACGCTTAAGCATATCTCTAGCATAAATATTGCATTAATGCAACTTTACAAGCACAAAATACCTCAAAAATATCGATAATATACAATGCCAACACATAAAAAATTGAAGCACATTAACACCCCCAAACCTTCTCCTTACTTGTCCCCAGGCAAGCCCAATCTTAAGTTTATCTCAAGGTCGATACAAAGGGTTGCCTAAAGGATTGACTTGCTATCAAGATAAAATCTAAGAAGCATGAAGGAGTCCTATTATAGAGGAATCTCTAAGCCTTTTTGGATCCTCCCCTTACTCATAAGGGGCTTTACACTTCACGGGAAATTCCCAAGTAGCCAAACTAACACAAGCCCAGGATTCCCACACATACAATCGGGGATGTTGATGTTTCGTCCCTTCTTGACTAACATGGCCTCCCTAACATGCACAAACCTTAAAGATAAGGAGAGAAAGAATATTCTAACACAATGGCTCACAAAATGACGCAAGAGCCTAATTCATTTATCATCAAAGAACAAAGAGGATAACTTGTGCTAAGTAGACAATGTGTCACTTATGCAGTTGTTCATTAAAATTTTTGGGGCCTTTTTCTTTTTCTCCTTTTCACTATTTTTTTTTGTTTTTTCAAATTTTTTCATCTTTTTGCACCTTTTTGGCCTTTTTCAATTGTTTTGGATTTTTATCGCATTTTTACATCTCACAACAAAAAGAAAAAGAAAGGCCACGACACATTGAAAAGAACCAATCAAGGGGTACTTATATCAACAACCCTCTGATCGATATATCACGGCACAAGCCTAAATATCCCTCAAGCACACGGGTCGTGGGTAGTATAGTATGTGTGAGTGCGAGGTCGAATCCATGGGGAGGCCTAACGTATATGGTGTCCCAAGTTATGTGCGTCCTAAGAGCTACATGTTGGGTCTTAACTACAATGTTTTTGGGGTTTTTGTTTTAAAAAGAGCTCGAAAAAGATAAACCTACCCAAAAGACAAGGAAATTAAAGATGTGTATATGTGTGACAGGGGAATCAAGTAATTTAAGGAGATGCAAATGTTGGAAATAGGGAACTAGGGTGATCACGTCTTGTTTATGGTGATTACTACATCTTTCTAGGGTTACTTGATGGATTATACTAAGTGCTCTAATCTAGACCAATAATTAGCCTCCTAATTGGTACCTCAAGCCTCAGTGTGGGTCCGTCCCTAGGTAGCGATGGTTAGTAGTACGGCGTGGTCTTTATGACTTAGGAATTAGGGCTTGCCAATAAGGTTCTAGGTGAGTGTACATCGATCTAACCCTAGAACTTAGTCCACTAATTAGTTCCCCAATTTGGCCCCAGGACTCGGTGCGAGTCCGTCCCTAAGCTTTGCCCCACTTAGAGCCACGGCATGGTCCTTATGAACATAGGGTGTTAGGGTAGACTAACTAGCCTTCCTAAGTGAGCTAAGGTCAACTAAACCTATCTGAATTCCTATTAGCTGGACTTAAAGCCAAAGGGGACTCGACCTAGGCTAGTTATTAGTTGTGCACCATCGATCGCATCACAATAGCATAAATTGACATTAAAGCACATAGCAAACACATTTAGGGCATGGATTCAAGAATACACCAGTATGTTCTACTATTAAACACATAGACATGCTTAGATTACACCAATTTAAGCAATAGCACCGGACATATGAGCAATAGAAGCTAGTTTTGCTATTTATGCTAACACACAAATAGACATGTATATAAGCATACCCACTTCATATAATCATCACACAAACACATACACATGCTAGCATAATGATTTAGAGATAGTTAATATCATAATAGACTTCAATATACATATGCTATATCATTGAGGCATTTCAACAAATACGTAGACATGTATGAAAAATAGCCTTTGAAACCCTAAGCATAAAGCATATATACATAAATTCATCAAGCTCCTATTAATAAAAAGTAGTAATCAATCCATAAATACAAGATATAATGACCCTGCATAGCTCTAATCACACATAATTAGACTTAGGATAAAAGAAAGATACCCTTCTATCCATAGCCAAGCTTTACAATCCATGAGCTATGCCTCAAATCCTAGTGTTTGATCCTCTTGGATCCTTGATTGCAAGTGTTAAAATGTGTTTAGAAGTGAGTGCCTGAAGGTATTTTTGATGGATTTTAGGTTTAAGGAAACGAGTGTTTGATTTGGGTGTTTTTCTCTCTCAAAAAATAGCTAAAAAGAGGCTTAAAAAGAGCTGCTAACGCATCTAGCCACAGGCCCAGCCGGTCGACCTGGTTTGGGGCTAAGTCGTCCAGCCAAAATTGGCCCAGATTCTGACAGCCGGTTAACCCCGACCGGTCGACTGGCTTTGACAGAAGGTCGATCGGTCTTCACAGTAAAATGTCTATATCTTGCTCATTTTGGCTCCGATTCACGGACCATTTTTTTTCCGTGGCTTCGTATTGCTGTAGGGGATCTCCCAAGCCATCTTTTGCACCCTAAAACATGTCAAAATTTTGTCCATGTCCTTTTTAGGTTGCAAGCTTCAAATTTGGCTCACGTTACGCTTGGTTTGGCCTCGGTCACTCTTTCCTTCGCCCGGCCACTTCTAAATGCACTTTTCTTCATTCCTTTAGGTCCAAAACACCCTTGGCTTTGTTCCACACTCCAAAAATCCTCAATTAAGCTCCAATTATCTTTCCAAATCACACTTCAAGCAAGCAACAAACGCGCATTAGTGTAGCATTTAAGTCTTAACTTCAGCTATGAACATGTAAACCCTAATATGCACAAATATGACTTAAATGCTATACTAATACATTAAATGAAGTTGAAAACACCTCAAAACAAATATATACATGTAATACATAAACACATAAAATAAACACATCATCCTCTTCAACCACTCTTTCCAACCAAGCCATGGGGTAGCTACAAAGTGCATTCTTAAAAGTACTCACTTCCCACAACTTTCAAGGGCATCCCTTCTAAGACTCGGTTCTCTCTTCACTCCATTCACTCATTACAATGCTAGCTTATGCTCACCAATAAATTAAGTTAATCACAATAACCAACACATTGATCAACCCAGAAATAAACAATTCTATATGCAAGAAAAATTGAAAAAAAAATCACCATTTTTAAACATATGATGCAATTTACCCTAATGAAGGATAAAAAGAATAAGAAATAAACCCTTACATCCCTGAACCTAAACTTTGCTTGTCCTCAAGAAAATAAATTAGAACCACACGACAATCAAATTAACAACACAAAGCAAGTAAGGGTGGTGGGGATAGGGCAGATATATGGGAACAAGTGGAGAGAGGATTGATACAACCTTATGTGTTTTAAGCTCTTCATGCCAATGGTTCATATCTCAACTTACTTACCCTATTACTCAACAAACCACAGGCACTTACAAAGAGCAAAGCAATAGCATTTCCCAAGCAAGCTTGCATTGGCGTGTTTAAACAATAAGCGAACGTGTATCCTATGGAAAAAGAGATCGAGCATTCAACATTTTGTGTAGGTGAAAAGAAAAGAAAACTAAAGAAAGGAAAATAAAACAAGAAATGAAAATGAAAAAATTTTAACCTAGTTGCCTCATAATAGCTCTAACCATAATGTAGTCAACCAGGTGATCATCATATCTTCATCAACCACTGTAGATGGGGTCCTGAAGTGCTATAGTCTCCACACAAGCCATGCTCGGATCATATAAATGCTTCAGTTGCTGCCCATTCACCGTCAAATCTCGGCCATCTATCAAGTCTTTAATCTTCACCACTCCAAAAGGGTAGGCAACCAACACCTCATACGAACCATCCCATCGTGTCTTGAGTTTCATAGGAAAAAGCTTTAAACGTGATTTAAATAGCCAAACTTTACTGGAGGGAGAGAATGACTTCTTAAGAATATGTCTATTATGCATTCTCTTCATCCTATCCTTATAAAGTTTGCCATTCTCATATGCCTCAAACTTAAGCTCCTCTAATTTTACTAGGTCAAGCTTCTTTTTCTCACCCATTCGTGTTATATCAAAGTTTAGGGCCTTGATTGCCCAATAAGCCCTATGTTAAAGTTCTACTAGTAAGTGACAAGTCTTTCCATAAACCAACCTATACGGGGACATACCAATGAGAGTCTTAAAAATGGTATGATAGGTCCACAAAGCATCATTCAACCTAATAGACCGATCTTTCTTATCTGGCCTAACCATTTTCTCTAAAATATGTTTGATCTCCTTACTAGACACCTCTACTTATCCACTAGTTTTCAGGTGATAAGCGGTAGTAACCTTATGGGTGATCGAGTATCTTCTCAACAAGGCCTCATGTGTCCTATGCTAAAAGTGCAAACCACAATCACTAATCAAGACACTAGGGAGTCCAAATTTAAAGAAAATGTTCTCCTTAATCAACTTAACTACTACCTTATGGTCATTAGTGCATGTGGGAATACCCTCTACCTATGTGGACACAAAATTTACAGCCACTAAAATTTATTAATACCCAAAGAAAAGTAGAAACGGACCCATGAAATCAATACCCCAAATGTCGAATAGCTCACATAGAATAATAGTAGACAATAGCATCATGTATCTCCTAGAGATCGACCCGAATTGTTGACATCTAACACATTTCTTACAATACTTTTGGGCATCTTTAAAGAGAGTCGGCCAAAAGAATCCACCTTACAAGACCTTCACGGTGGTCTTCTAGCCACTAAAGTGACCTCTACAAACCTTATCATGACATATACTCATCACGCTCTCAAACTCATCCTCAGTCATGCATCGATGAATCACTTGATCAGCACAAACTTTGAAAAGATAAGGATCCTCCCAAAAAATGTCTTACTTGTGTTAGAAACCTATCTCTCTCTCTTTTCTCTTAATTAGAGGGAAAATACCCTTTGGCAAGATAATTAACTATATAAGCATGCCGCGGTATGTGATGGATGATGGCAAGCAATTGCTCATTGGGAAAGGATTCATGAAAAGGGGAAGGATCACGAGAAGACTCACTAGCTAGACGGGACAAATGGTCCGTAACCAAATTCTCACTATCTTTTTTTCACGAATCTCAACATCAAACTCTTGGGTGAGAAGCATCCACCAAATCAAGTAGGGCTTAGACTTTTTCTTAGCTAACAAAGACCTTAACATCACATGGTCAGTGTAGACAATCACTTTGGAACCAAGGATATAAGACCTACATTTGTCAAGAGAGAAGAAAACCGCTAGAAGCTCTTTTTCTATGGTGGTATAGTTCTTTTTAGCATCATCAAGAGTCTTACTAGCATAGTACGCAACATAAGGCAACTTATCTCACCTTTGACCTAAAAGAACTCCAATTGCATGGTCTCACGCATCACATATAACCTTAAATGGGAGACAGTAATTAGGCGACTGGATGATTAGAGATGAGGACAATAAGGATTTAAGCCTATTGAAAGCTCTAACACACTCATCATTAAACTCAAATGGGACATCTTGCGCCAAGAGCCAAGGTAAAGGGCGTGCTATATGGCTAGAATCTTTAATAAACTTATTGCAAAATCCTGCATGCCCTATAAAAGATCTAAATCTTAACACATTTAGGGACAAGAAACTTCTCAATTAATTCCATCTTAGCAGGGTCAACTTGAATGCCACTAGATGAAACTATGTGACCCAAGACTATCTCTCTTTGCACCATGAAATAGGACTTTTCCCAACTTAACACTAAGTTCCTTTCTGCAAAATAGTCTAAGACTAATGAGAGGTGACTGAAGCACTCATTAAAGCTATCATCAAAGACCGAAAAGTCATCCATAAAGATCTCTAAATGCTTCTCAATCAAGTAGCTAAAATTGGCCATCAAACACCTCTAAAACATCGTTGGCATATTACAAAGACAGAAAGGCATTCTCCTATTCGCAAAAGTGCCATAAGGATAGGTAAATGTGGTCTTCTTCTAGTTCTTGGGGAATAATAGGATTTGATTTTACCCAGAATAGCCACCTAGAAAACAATAGTAGCTATGCCAACTATAGTATCTAAAATTTGGTCTAGAAAAGCCAACGGGAAATGATCCTTCTTATTTTTTGAGTTAAGCTTCTTATAATCAATATAAACCCTCCAACTCGTGGGAATACGTGTAAAGATAAGCTCTTCTCTCTTATTCTTTACAGCTGTGATCCTGGACTTCTTGGGACATAAACTAGACTAACCTTCTCAATATCAGATATCAGATAGATATTACCCATTTTGAAAAGCTGAATGATCACTTTCTTAACTACTTCATTCATGTGTAGGTTTAGCCTTCTTTATATCTCCCTAAAAGACACAACTCTATTCTTAAGATGAATATGATGCATGCACACCGAAAGGTCTATGCCTCTCAAATCATCAATTTTCCACCCTATAGTCTTCCTATTTTTCCTAAGAACCTCTAAGAGATGCTCCTCATGTTGTCTAGAAAGATCAGAACCAATGATAACCAGAAGGGTCTTATTAGGGCATAAGCATGCATACTTCAAATGCTTGGGAAGGGGTTTGAGCTTTAAAGGCAGACTAGGCTCAACTAAGGCGAACTCGAACTCAACCTCAACATTGTTATTATGGACATCATTAGAATCAAGACTAGAAAGGATAACCTCAAGTGACTTATCAATCAAAGAATGCTCAACTAAGGAGGTAGAAGCTACAAATTTCTACTCTAAGGTCTCCAATTCAAAGCTTGATAACAAAATCTCAAATTACCTCAAGTCGTTGCTATCATTCATGGTCCTCTCTACAAAGTCCTTAACACAAGATTTAATGACATCAACTCTAAAGCATTCTTCTCCATCTTTTTCTCCTTCCACACTAACCCTATTCACCACCTCTGTAACCTTCATAATGGATCTCAAATTCCTAAATTTCATCTCTGATAACCCTAACCTATAATAGATAGTGGCATCCACAGTAGTAAGAAAGGGACGACCTAAAAGGACTGGTGTAAAATGTCTAGAGTCATGACCCAAATCCATATCTAGCACTATGAAGTCTACGGGGTACGCAAACTCACCTCCTTGGACCATAACATTCTCTACGACCCCCTAGGTCTACATACAGACCAATCAGCTAGCTGAAGAATAACATGAGAATCAAACTAGACTCCAAATCTAGCTAGCCATGATTTTTCTAGGTCTCTCTAATCCAATAAAGAATGATGAAAGCTCTAGGGTCACTCAACTTAGGCGAAAGGCCTGAAGAACAAATACTACTCACTTTCTCTATGACCCTCACCTTCTTAGCAATGTTCGATGATTTATGCTTTCTTGTGCAAAAGTCCTTGAAGAACTTATAATAGAAAGGAACGGAAAGGATCACATCTATTAAAGAAAGATCAACCTCAAAGTCCTTAAGATGCTCTAAGATCTTGAAAAACCTAGTATCTTCACTAGGTGATGGCCTCTCTAAGGTGGATGGAAAAGGGACTCTAGGTGTAACACCTGTAGACTCATGGGAATAACCAATATTCTCTCCCTTTGAGAACAGGAAGTACTACTATCACCATGGTTTTTCGTGGGCTCTATTCTCTCAACAGGACCATCTCTAGAATCTTCCTTAACAGGGCTATGATCAGGCTCTCTAGACTTAGAAGGACTACTAGGTACGAGCACTGCATATTCTACTTCTCTATTATCCACTATCCTACCACTCCTAAGAGTGGTGACAACCTTCGCCTGGGCCTAAGGGGGATAAGTGTTAGGAATATTGTCCTAAAATCAGTCATCTATTACATTTCTAGAATTGCTTACATACGAGTTATCTTAATAATATTTGGCCATTACATCATATTGCACCATCTTCTCTTATTTTGATCAGGATGTACTTCCTTAGAACAACTGTATGGGATTATGTACAAAAGGGTTGGTTCTGATTGTTCTTAAAATCTATTTGTAACCAAATGATAGAATTGGTACTAAGATGTCAATTCCTTCGAGTAGAGATTATTATTTGTCACATGGGTTCGTCATCCTTATGTCCAATAGGTGTTGGGACACCGTCATGACACTTAGGTAGGGTGTGAAGACATACATACTGAACATGACTTGCTTACAAGCATCTTATGGTACTTACTCGATTGTCAAAGGATTGCTTGCGATATACATGGTTGTAATATTCCCTTCGACTTGAGACTACCATAGAGGCTTACAAATTACTCCTCGTACTTTGGTGTCAAACTACCTGAATTTCAAATTTAGTGACGAAAAGTTACAGGGTCCGAGCAAGTGTCGTGAAGTCGATGTGAGGATAAGATGGGATTGACCCACTCTGAGTATTGGGAGAATGATGTTCCACCTAGTCTTAACTCCATAAGTCTTTGGCCAAAGCTCTTTACGTGATGTGTCACGGAGATGTGTCGTGATAAGTCGTGACAAGATTATGATTTAATATGGAATAACTAATTAAGGGTTTGACAGTTGACCATGCTCTTAGAGTTGTTTCAAAATATCGAGGGTCATAAGGGATCTACCATAGTGCCCAAGTTCATTGATAGTTGCCTTGCAATTTTCTAGCTTATCCAAACATCAGGAACTATTGCTAGACGGTATCTCCAATTAGTACGAAGATTGTCTTTGTATTACCAGCTTAAGTTTGAACCTACAGAGTCTCGCAAAAGATCAAGAATTTTATTGATGGATTGAGCTATAATATTTAATTGAGAATTAAATATCCCTTTATTTAATTGTGAATGTAATAAAAGGGATTAATAATTATTATGTTTGAGTATTTAATTAAGAATTAAATATTTAATATTAATTATTTAGAGGCCACAGATTTAATTTCATCTATTTTCTACTAGAAGGCTTAATTGGGTTACAGGAATTAAGCCTAGGACTTATGAAGGCCCAACTCTTTTCATTCTATAAAAGGAGAGGTATTGTATATATTATTCAATTATGTTATTGGCTTTTCACAGGAAAAAAAAAAAGAACTCCACTCCTCCTCTCAAAAGAAAACCCTAGCCTCTATTAATAAATCTTGGCTGCGTACAAAGAGGAGGAAGATCAAGCTTCTGCAAGGCTTCACATCAAGAGCATGTATTTGTATCACGAATATCCAAGTATTCATCATGTTCTTCGTGAATTTTTAATTTTCAAGAGCATGATCCTGGAAGAATTTTTTGAAAAAGTTTTACAGAGTTCCTTCAATTTGTATCAAAGTCAGGGCTCTTTTTATGTATTTCTATCAATTTTATTACACAATAATAGTTTTGTGTATGTGATATATATATATATATACATATATATATATATAATTGTCATGATGTCTCTTTGACTGCATTCGTTGCTGCTGCATTTCTTATGCCTTGATCCTTGTTTTTTTCTTGCATTCATGGCACTTTGAACAAATTGGACTTGTTGTCAACACCAAAAAAAAAAAAAATCACTGCTACAGGGTTTTGAACCCGCAACCACATTCAAATAAGCATGTAAACCTTACACTTGACCTATACCAATTTCTATGCTCATATAAACAAAATAGTTTGTTATTGTTAGATCTGTGAGTTTATTCAAATAAAATAAAAAAATAATGAGAAGAAGATTGCCTTCTTCATAGAGCTCACCATCGAGATCTACAGTGGGCAAATCCCACACGCAACAAAAAAAATCCTTTTGTACAAGATAAACAGTCGTCTTCTTCATGTCTCCTACGCATGACTACCTACAGTACATCATTGTTTTGTTAAAAAAAATAACAATAATAATAACATCTTGGAAGCCAAAATTATGACGTGACATTGCCATGGTAATGACTGAAGTGGAGCACGCATATATATGTGTGTGTGTGTGTGTATATGTATATATATTTTTGTTTCTGATTTGAGATGATATATATTTTGAATATTATATATCATATATATGTATTGTTTTAGGTATGTGGTGTCATGTTGATGGCAACAGGAAAAAGGAGAAAAGAAAAGGGTTTCTGGCTGAGGATGTTTGCAAAGGACTAAGGGTGTAGTGGCTAGGGTTTCTTTGTGAAGAAGATGAAGTTTTTTTAAAAAAAAAAATTAATTAAAAAATAAAATTACGCATTTTATGCTACTACTGAGATTCGAACCTGTGTGTATAGCTTAGATTATGCTTGCTCTTACCTGCCTGTCTACTAGTAAGCCCTAGTCCATTAATGTGATTCATGCCTTTGTTACTCCAAAAGCTCAATTAATATGATAAAATAAATAAAAAATAAAAGCCACACATGTTTTATAGCCAGCAAAAATCAAACATATGCCTTATGTTGGGGTTTTACTTGCTCTTACAAGCCCAACTACTGGTATGCCCTGGTGGGGATGGCGTTTTCTTTTAATTATATATCTGGTTTCAAGCATCAAATAAAAGGAAATTAAAATTGGTCTCTACCAAGTTTCGAACCCAATAAAGAATCTAATGGAGTAGGTAAGGCCAACCTTAGGTCAATTTTTAAATTATTAACCCTAGGCTCAGCGGAAAAAACAACTTGCATACAATAATACCACATATGTATAGATAAACAAGGACACAAAGTAAAAATGTTATAACAAATTTACCTCCTACAGTAGAAATACGACCAAAAACTTTTACTAATTATTGGACTGCCTTCTTGACCTCTGATTGATAATCTAACTGCTAGATTTCAATCCTTGAAAGATTAAAATGTCCTCCTAAAATTTCAACACAATTTGATAAGTGATGAATACCCAACCAAGCCCAGATCTGAGATTGCATAAACTGTGACAGGAAAAAAATAGTTTCTATACTCTTGTGTTTTTCTCTCCAAAACCTCTATAAGAATGACCCAAAATGCTTTTGCTCTCCCTTACTATGACTAGGGGAGATATTATCAATAAGCAAGAACCAAATTTTTTGTGAAATAATTGGTTTTAGAATTGTAGAAGTCTATTTTTGTTTTTGGTCGATCAAGAGGAGAAGAAGATGAGAAGAAGAGAATTCTTTCTTTTCTAAACTTTCCAAGAACGGACGTACTCCAAAAACAATTTTTTAAGTACAAATTTTTTTTGCATTTTATCAGACTTAGTCGACCGTCTTTAACAGTTCTCTTAGCAATAGAACTCTTAGGTAGACTAGGATTTTATCTTAAAGAGTTTAAATTCAAGTAGAAGATCTTTGTTGATAAGAGTTTCAAATTAAAATAACTCTTCACCTAATCTTCTAGAATTTAAATCCCAGCAAATCTTCTAGAATTAAGTAGGGCCCACTCTCTCTTTCTTCTTTCCAAGTTTGGATGCCTCATTTACAAGGTGACTCAACAAAAATGAACGTTCCAATATAGAAAACTTGGAGTTCAAGATATTTGAATTATCTTGTACAATATAGCAACTCCATCCTAATTTGGAAACCTACCTCAAAAAGTCACGTCTCGCGCACCTAGAAGCTTTAGGAAAGAGATTAAGTCACTTTCTGATTATCTACATTAAATCTTGGACTAATAAGAATTAAGAACAAATCATATTTCTTATTTCCAAGAATCCTAATGCAATTACAACTCTTATGAAAATATACATTTAACAATCGACCTATCCAAGCAAAGACTTCTCATGCTTAAAACAGTGTTCAGGTAGTAGAGAGACCAAAAGACATAACTACCCTTGGCTCCTAAAATGACCAAAATGCCTTTGCCTCTCCTTGGGTGACATAATGACCATTTTGACCTTAGTATATTTCACCACAAAACTAAAGCCGCACTCCAAGGATAATTACTGGATGCCAAAAGCTTGTCAGAACAACAAGTGACCTTTGTATTTGATCTACTAAGCAAAATGACCAAAACACCTCTCTATCTATGCTCGTAGTCAAAGTCGGTCCTTTGACTGCACTATCACCTCCTTAACTACCTCTAAACCTTGGAATAGCTAGCCCAGGATATCAATCATCTTCTGGTCACATTACTCTTGATCTTACAAGCAACACACAAGTTAAATGACTAATATACTCTTGAAGGGGTTATACCACTAGATCTAGATTTAAATGATCATATGGACATGACCAAGGGGGCACAAAGAATCTACTATTACATATGTATGCCCCAACTGAATACAAATCAACACCCAACACACAAAGCTATTGACCCTCGCCAAGTAAGGTCTCACTAATAGTGGATCAAAGTGCTGAACTCTAACTCTATTAGTTCATCCATATATGCTCAAAATTGAGAGTATTGGCCACTTAGCAGTAGTGAGGATTGTGTTTTCTAACTTTGATAGTGCGGTTATGAGAAAACTAACTCACAGTGGTCCAATCCAATACGTGACGTACGCACTAGAGAGACAAGTTTGGAAAGGCCTCAAATGAGCTATATAGGTCACCCTTACAAGGAAACTTGCTCATTATAACCTTATTTTGCTTGCTCACTATAACCTTATCGTGGTAGAGTGCCCAACACTACCATATGGTTATGAACTTATTTATGCTATTACTAAGTCTAAACTTCGACATACTACGCGTCCAGCTTGGTTGCGCACCCAAGTCCTCAGATAATGTCATTGGCCCTTTACTAATGCACCACATAATCATATACCAGAGACAATATACGAAATTGAAATTCAAATATCATTACTAAAATAATTATAACAATATCCAGAAAAATAGTGTCCAAGTGGTTTTTAGGGCATGCCAATCCCAACATTCTCCCACTTGTACTAAGGATCATTGTCTCTAAACCTAACTCCCATAGACTTTACATAAGTGTTAAACAATTTCTCTGGAAGAATCTTCGTAAATGGATCTGCGAAGTTCTCTACAGAAGCAATCTTTTCCACCACTATATCTTTTCTTTGAATGAATTAACGGATCAAGTGATATTTCCTTTCGATGTGCTTTCCCTTTTTATGATTTCTGGGATCTTTGCACTGTGCTATAGTAGCAGTTTTGTCACAGTACAATACTATAGGCCTCTGGACAGCAGGTACAACTTCTAAATCAGACAGAAACATTCTCAACCATACTGCCACTTTTGCAGCCTCAGATGCCGCCACATACTCTGCTTCTATGGTCAAATCAGCAATGCAATTTTTCTTCACACTTCTTCATAAAATCATTCCACCTGATAAAGTAAAGATGTATCTAAGATTAAACTTCCTAGAATCTGTCATATTGGAACTCTGAGTCTGTATAGGCTAATGGTTTTAGATCATCTGCATAGTACTCTAGCACATAATCTTTCATTCTCTAAAGATACTTGATAATGTGCCTGACTATAATCTAATGCTTTGGTCTAGGATTTAACTGATATCTGCTAACTAAGCCAATAGCAAAACAGATATCTGGTTTAGTACAGAACATGGCATACATAAGACTACCCACTACCGAAGCATATGGTATCTTCTTCATGCATTCTATCTCTTTAGGTGTCTTAGGACATTGATCTTGAGATAGAGTGATTCCATGTCTAGAAGGTAACATACCCTTCTTGGAGTCTGCCTTGTCAAACTTGACCACCAATTTCTCAATGTAAGGAGCTTGGGACAATATTAGTCTCTTGTTTTTACTATCTCATAGGAGCTTGATCCCTAAAACATATTTAGTTTCACCCAAATCCTTCATTTGAAATTAAGTTGATAGCCAAATATTTATGGATGTCAACATACCCATATCATTACCAATGAGCAGGATATTATTCACATACAGTACTAAGAAAGCTACAGCATTTCCATTTCCTTTCTTATACACACATGGTTCATCAATATTTTGGTCAAAGCCATAAGATTTGACCGCATGATCAAACTTGATGTTCATCATTACCAATGAGCAGGATATTATTCACATACAGTACTAAGAAAGCTATAGCATTTCCATTTCCCTTCTTATACACACATGGTTCATCAATATTTTGATCAAAGCCAAAAGATTTGACCGCATAATCAAACTTGATGTTCCGTGCACGAGATGCTTGCTTAAGTCCATAAATGGACTTCATAAGATTACAAACCATATGTTCTTGACCTTTGGCAATGTATCCATCTGGTTAAGTCATATAGATGGTTTCGTCAAGCTCCTCACTAAGTAAAGCTATCTTGATGTCTATTTGCCATATCTCATAGTCATAGTGACATGCAATGGCAAGAAGTATCCTAATGGATTTTAGCGTAGCTACTGGTGAGAAAGTTTCCTCTTAATTGATCCTTTCTTTCTAGGTATAACCCTTTTCCTCCAGCCTACCATTAAAGGTTTCCATTTTTCTATTAGGTTCTTTTTTTCTCTTGTCAAGCCACTTGCATCCTATAGGTTTAATCTCTTTAGGTGTTTCTACAAGCTCCTGGACTTTATTAGAGTACGTAGACTCTAATTCTAAATCCATTACCTTATGCAGTTAGCTAGCATCTACATCAGTAACTACTTTGTCATAAGTAGTGGGGTCTTGTACCTGATCCTCTGAAGTAGTCTGAAATGACACTCTATAGTACCTATTAGGTTGCCTTGGCATTCTCCCATTACGACGAGGCTCTGGTGCAACTGAAGTAATTTGCTGTTCTTCCTTGTTTAAATTAGTTGTAGGTGTACTAGGAGATTCTTGAGCAATCTCCTCTAGAGTTATTCCCGATTATGGTGTCTTCTAAATCACTATATCTTCTTCCAAGAATCTAGCATGACTGCTTGTTAGCACTTTTTGCTCCTTGGGATTGAAAAAGATCCCACCTCTAGTTTCCTTAGGATACCTAATAAAATAGCATAATCCTAATCTTGGTTCCAACTTTGAAGGGTTGTTACTCAGTAAATAAGCTGGACATCCCCAAATATATATGTAATTCAAACTAGGTTTGCACCCCGTTTATATCTCATGTAGAGTCCTAGGTACTAACTTCGATGGTACCAAATTTAGAATATATGCCACTGTTTCTAAGGCATAACCTTAAAAGAAAATAGGTAATGATGCATGGCTCATCATTGACCTAACCATGTCTAAGAGGGAACGATTTCTCCTTTTAGCCACACTGTTCTACTAGGGAGTACCTGCACCTCAATCCCTTGCTGTGTGAGATAGTCTCTGGACTCACTCGAGAGATATTCCCTACCACGATCAAACTGTAGGGATTTGATACATTTATCTAACTTCTGCTCCACCTCAGCCTTAAATTCCTTAAATTTCTCAAAAAGATTCGGATTTGCATTGCATTAGATATATGTATCTATACCTTGAGTAGTCATCCATAAATGTGATGAAATACTCATATTCTCCTTGAGCTGGTTTGCTCATAGGACTACATACATCTATTTGTACTAATTTTAACACTTCTTTGGCATGCATCGCTTGGATGGAAATGACCTTTTGGTCATCTTACCTTCCAAGCATGACTCACATTGAGGTAGATGCTCGAGTACTAATGAACCTAAAGGTCTATCATAGACTAACCCCTTTTTACGTTTATGACTAGTGTGTCCTTAATGCAAGTTCCATAAGTATATGTCATTGGTTTGAGAAACTTTCCTTTTAAGCGGGTTATTTGTTTGCTCTACATTAAATGCTGTAGTTGTAATAGGATATAGGAAAAATAAATTATCATGCATTCTACCAGAAGAAATTAAATTCCCATATCTACTGATGTCAACAGCAGCATGGAAACTAACAGACAAACCATTCATTATTAATTGACTAACGAAAATAAGGTTTTTTTCGAAATCCCAGAACATAATAAATATTGTTTAAAACTAATTGCCTATTGCATAAAGAATTTAAAGAAACTTTCCAACTGCAGCTACCCAAACCTTTGCTCCAGTCTTAACACGAAGGGCAAATTCTCCTCCACTGAGCTCTCTCATTACTTGAAACCTATGCATACAATTGCAAATATGGTTAGT
The DNA here is from genome assembly GCA_028554755.1 of Cordia subcordata. Taxonomy (NCBI): domain Eukaryota; kingdom Viridiplantae; phylum Streptophyta; class Magnoliopsida; order Boraginales; family Cordiaceae; genus Cordia; species Cordia subcordata. The sequence goes on from JAPTOF010000009.1 coordinate 5,675,609, forward strand.
GGCTCGAAAATCTACAATCCACGAATCTGTAGATCAACCACTAAACAAGTTTCAATATAAAGTGCTCGAGGTATGCCTCCTTGCTACTGGGCTTGAATCTTAGGGCAGTCTTTCTTTTAGTGCCCTTTTTGGCCGTACTTGAAACACTTCCCTTAGGCTTAGCACCTACTTCTTATTTTGAGCCTATACCACTCTTTTGCCTCTTATTTGGCCTATTACCCTGTAGTTGCTTCCTTTTTTTATTCTTGGTTTTGTTCTTACCTTTTGGTTTAAAACTAGAAAAGGAAGCTTGTGCAACATGCTCTTGGCCGCTAGGCTTCATAATGGCCTCAGCTACTTGGGGCTCCTTTATCAGCTCTGTTAAGTTTATGTTTAGCTTGTTCATGTTATAATTCAACTTGAACTGATTGTATGACAAAGGCAGAGTCTCTAGGATCATGTCCACCTAGGACTATTCATCTGTGTTTGCCCCTAGAACTTTGGCTACATTGAAGTAATCCATCATTTTAAGAATATTCTCTCTGACAGATGCTCCTTCAGCTATTCTAGTAGTCATAATTTCCCTCAAAGCAGCTTGCATGGCAGGCCTACTTTGATCAGCAAACATGTCTAATAGCGAGGTCATGATCTCCTTAGCTGTCGCCATCCTTTGTTGCTCACTCTGCAAAACATCTAACATAGAAGCTAACATATAGCACTTGGCAATGCTGTTATCTTTTTGCCATTTCTGCTCGACCTCACAGATAGTGTCATTAAAGTTGGCCCTAACAACTGGACAAGCAGTTGTAAGGATATAATTGTATTCCTCGGCAGTAAGTACTATGTCCAGATTCCTCTTCCATTCAACAAAATTCTCTCCATTGAGCTTGTGCTCTCTAGGAATATTAACGAGTAGACTGAAGGAAGCCATTTGATTTTTGGATAACAATTTCTTTCGATCAATAAATATGAATTAAAACATGGGTGCAAAAGTAATATGTATGTAATAGTGGAAAGAAAAAACTAACATACACTTATCTTATCACAATTATTCCCTTTTGTAGATAAACCTTTAAAACTACAATTGTGACAATGTCTTAGTTCTATCACGACAACTCCATCAATAGGATGGCCAAACTGATGAATAACTGAGGTAAGCTACGCTTATTGAATGTCACTTACCTAGGTAGACACTACCTAAGTAAGATTCAACCAATGTTTGGTTTGGCTTCTCAAACCTTGTATAGAACTCCATCGATAGGATGGCTGAAACTACTATTTGAGTTGAGTGTTTTGACCAATCCTTATGTCATTCCCTATTATGTTCTGGACATGAGCCCTCCGATACGGTAGTGACTCTCATCCACATACCGTGATATGGTCAATAGTAGAGAACTCCACCGGTGGGGCTGCCGAACTATCTAACACTCTTATGAATGCACACTTTGAGTTTATCTTACTAAACTGAGTAGAGTGACACCCTCCGATAGGAGGTTAATGTTTCCCACTCTTAGCATAAACTATAATTGCAAAGCCATGGGGTTCTTTCTTTTCCCCTCTCCCACTCAATCTTTTAATGTAAGGGTTTTCAAATTCTCTATATTTTCTTGATACAATTTGTTTTCGATCTTAACACCCTTTGGGCATAAATCCTCTTTGTGCTACAAAACTAGCCATTTGTATCAAAATAGAGTTCAGACCTAAATCTTGGTTTCAAGAAACCTTTAGGTGGGCATTAAAAAGTTATCTAGTTAAGTCCTATATGGTTCTTAGGATTTAAAGCCCACAAATTAAATTCTATCCAATTTGGCCATCTCAGTTTCAATCTTTAGACTTAATTGTTCTGCAATTATCTAGTCTAAGCAAGATAGATTGTTGGGACTAAACCAACTTTATTTTAAAAACTAATTCTAACGGTTTTTCCAATTTGAAACCCTATTAGGTGGACAATGTGTCTATGTGATGTTGGACATGCTCATAATCATCCATCGAAGCAATCATATAATAAAGACATAAAATTAAAATAGCACATGGTTCTCTCATGATGGCTCCTTGTTCAATGCTTTAGGCCATAATGGCCCAAAACTAAAACTTAAGCTTGGCCAAAGGCCCAAATCGGCCTTTTTGATTGGTTTGGACCTCACTTGGCTCTCCCAAGCCCTTGAACGACTCTATCCATGGGTCTTGATCACCTTTTTCTCCATGTATGCTTGTGATGCTCTTTGATGGAAAAGGGATATTACATGAAATTATGTAGAAAACATGTACAAGCTTCTAATACTAAAAGAAACATAAATTGGCCCAAAATCCTATGCTTCTCTTAAACCGAAGCTACACAAATTTTCAGCAAACTAATTACATGCAAAACCATCTAATAATCATACAATGATGATCGTACATCAATTCTAAACAACATACATTCGAACCATCATGAGAGAACATTAAATCCCTGCATGGTTAGCAATATTCTAGCAACATCATGAGAGAACATTAAATCCCTGCATGGTTAGCAATATTCTAGCAAGCAACACATTGAAAAATGCTCCTATTCTCGCCACCCACAAGACAATTACTAGTGTTCTTTTCAATTCTAGTGTTCTAGATCAATTATCCTAAGCATGGTTAGAGGTAACTTACTCTGATACCACTTCAAGGGTCTAATGGGGAATACAAGACTAACCCTGGGTAAATTTTTAAATTATTAACCCTCGGCACAGTGAAAAAAAAACAACTTTCACACAGTAATACCACAAATGCATAAATAAACAACAAAGCAAAAATGTTAGAACAAATTTACCTCCTGGAGCAGAAATACGACCAAATATTTTTACTGATTATTGGACTACCTTCTGGACCTCTGATCAACAATTTAACTATTGGATTTGATTCCCTAGAAGTGTAAAATGTCCTCCTAAAATTTCAGCATGAGCTGATAGGTGATGAATACCCAATCAAGCCTGGATCTTAGATTGCACAGACTATGATGGGAAAAAATAGTTTCTATCCTCTTGTGTTTTTCTCTCCAAAACCTCTACAAGAATAACCCAAAATGCTTTTGATCTTCCCTACTATGACCGAGGAGATGTTATTTATAAGCAAGAACCAAATTCTTGGTGAAAGAATTGGTTTTAGAATTGTAGAAGTCTATTTTTGTTTTTGGTCGATCAAGAGAAGGAGAAGACAAGGATAAGAGAATTCTTTCTTTTCTAAACTTCTCCAAAAACGTACGTACTTCCAAAATAATTTTTGACGTACAAAAATTTTTTGCATTTTATGAGACTTAGTCAACCCCCTTTAAGAGTTCTCTTAGCGATAGAACTCTTAGGTAGACTAGGATTTTATCTTGAGAAGTGTAAATTCAAGTAAAAGTTCTTTAGCTGATAAGAGTTTCACATTAAAAACAACTCTTCACCTAATCTTCTAGAATTTAAATCCCAATAAATCTTCTAAATTTAAGTGGTCTCTTTCTTCTTTCCAAATTTGAACTCCTTCTTTACAAGACGACTCGATAAAAATGAATATTCCAATATAAGAAACTTGGAGTTCAAGATATTTGAATTATCTTGTATAATATAGCAACTCCATTCTAATTTAGAAACCTTACTCAAAAAGTCACATCTCACACACCTAGAAGCTTTAGGAAAGAGATTAAGTCACATTCTAATTCCCTACATTAAACCTTGGACTAATAAGAATTAAGAACAAATCTTATTTCTTATTTCCAAAAATCTTAATGCAATTATAACTCTAATGAAAACACGCATTTAACAATCAACCAATCCAAGAAAAGACTTCTCATGCTTAAAAAAATGTTCGGCTAGTAGAGGGACCGAAAGACATAACTACCCTTGGCTCCCAAAATGACCAGAATGCCCTTACCTCCTCTTAGGTGACATAATGACCATTTTGACCGTAGAGTATTTCACCACAAGAATAAAGCCGCACTCCAAGGATAATTATTGGATGCCAGAAGCTTGTCAAAACAACGAGTGACCTTTTTCTTTGACCTACTAAGCAAAATGACCAAAATGCCTCTCTATCTACGCTTGTAGTCAAGGTCGGTCCTTTGACTATACCATTACCTCCTTAACTACCTCTAGACCTTGGAATAGCTAGTCCAAGATATCAATCATCTTTTGGTCACATTACTCTTGATCTCAGGAGCAACCCACAAGTTAAATGACCGATATACTCTTGAAGGGTTATACCACTAGATCTAGATTTAGATGATTATATGGACAAGACCAAGAGGGCATATAGAATCTACTATTACAAATGCATGTCCCAACTGCCCAGAACTTAACACCCAATACATAAAGTTGTTGACCCTAGCCAAGAACGGTCTCACTCATAGTGGATCAAATGATGAACCCTGACTTCATTAATTGATCCATATATGCTTAAGATTGAGAGCACTGGCCAATTAGTAGCAGTGACTTTGTGTTTTCTAACTTTGATAGTACAATTATGAGAAAACTAACTTACAGTGGTCCGGTCCAATGCATGACACACGCACTAAAGAGATAAGTCTGGAAAGGCCTCCAATGACCTAGGTATGTCACCCTTACAAGGAGGCTTGCTTACTATAACCTTATATTGGTAAATGCCCAACACTACCATACAGTTATAGACTTATTTATGACATTACTAAGTCTAGACTCGGACCTACTGTGTGTCCAGCCTAGCTGCACACCCAAGTCCTTAATTAATATCATTGGGCCTTTACTAATGCACCACATAATCATACACTAGAGGCAATATATGAAATTGAAATTCAAATATCATTACTAAAATAATTATAACAATATCCAGAAAAACAGCGTCCAAATGGTCTTTAGGGTATACCAATCTTAACACCCAGGACCTATTGTATAGCATTTTAGTGTATTTGACATCTTGGATGCATGCTTGTTTGGTCCTACTTTTTTATATATCTATGTGTATGTGTGTATGTGTGTGTATATATATATATGTATGTATATATATTATCATTTGTCAAAATTGGAATTTTGACCCTAAATAATTTAAAAAGAGTTCTAATTATTTGGTAAGGTCAATTTAATATGATTAATTTGATCTAATTTTTTGTGCAATAAAATCATGAAAATGTTTATGCTCTTTTATTTTGATGTATGATATATTATGAGGTAGTTATGGACTTGCATATCATGTTTATTATTGCATTTTATTTATTAATTATTATAATTAATTTATGGGTTTTTAAATTGGGCCTACGAGCACAGCCTTCTTTTAAATCTGGTTGTAAAATCCCTCTCCCAAGGGATCTATCCCCTCTTTTAGAAGGAGTTTTTTTAATTATGATGTAATTAGTAGTTTTTAGCATATGATTGACGTGAGAAACAGAAGACCAAGAAGTTGAAGGCCTGGGCCTGTCCAGGTTTCGTAGAATTAAAATGTAATAATTTAACTTTGCACGATAGAGTGGCCGATGATGGCTTTAGTGGGCCACACTAGGAAATCCTATAACCACCTACATGTGCTCATATATGTTGATATATATGTTGTTTTGTATGCCAATCGATTAATTAACTAGATAATTAAAGGTTTGCCTATTAAACAAGCACGCTCTTTTAATCAAATAAATCCCCTAAAAATTATTACGTCCTTTAAGTGACTTGGACATAGGGATGTCCAAATCATTACCTCCTATTAAAGTAGATGATAATGGGATCAATAGTTTAATAAACATTGGAGGCCCACAGGCTTGCCTTTTGTTGGAATATTGGGATTATTATTTACTAAATGAAACCCTTTAGACTAATGTGTAGGTGAGCTAACCTCAGTCAGGCCTACTCATTGGGGTCGAAAGAAAACCATGGGAGTTCATGTTAATGGTTTGACCTAAACGAGCTTTTTAGTGGAGGACTTTATTCCTGCTGAAGAGATGTTTGGGGTAGAACAAAATACTAGGAGTTGCTTAGAGAAGTAATTGGTTATGAACCTACCAAGCAGTGTCCATAGGTTGGCCAACCTCAATCAGGCCTATATACATTGTTTTAGATCTCAGCACCCACTAAATGGGTTTATTTTTCAGAAATCCCTTTGGGTTGTAAGTAGTTGCTAATAGTTTGAACAAAATAGTGGAAGGATCCATTAGATATTGACCCATATCTTTTGGAAAAATTAATAACTCGTATATACAATAGATTATTTATTCTTTTCATGTCAATTATTTGCAGATTTAATGGCTAACACGTTGTCTTTAAGATTACTATTGGATGGTAAAAAGCTCATTGGGCCCAACTTCGATAACTAGTATTGAAGGTTGAGCATTGTACTTGAACATGAATGTATCTTGTATGTTCTTATTGATCCAACACCTACGAAGCCTGCTGCTAATACACCTACAGCAGATCGTCGATGGTATCCAAAATAACTTGATGATAAAGTCACGGTTTGCTGTATTACGAGGGCTACGATGAATGACAAGTTTTATAGCAAGTTTTATCACTCAGTAAGGTACATATATGATTACTCCTTGCAACTTCAATGTCATGGACTCTACTACCTAAGTATTAGATACAAGCAGTCCTTATCATATTTGTAATTCGTTGCAGGGGCTACAGTCAATGGGAAGTTCAAAGATGAAGAGCGATACCTGAGCGTTGGAAACAGGAATTCTGTTCCAGTATTACATTAGGGTGTTTATCTCTAGCTATCAATTCTATGAACTTAAGTCTTTCTGATTTTTTCTTTTGTCCATATTTCAGTTTGAACATTATTTCAATTGGGCTTTTAGCCTAAGATGGATATTCCTTTAGAATTTCCAATTATAGTATTGCCATTAGTTTGAATAATGTCTATGTTTGTAACAGATGATTGGAACATGGGATTTATGTTTTGACACAGGCTATGAACATCTTGCATGTTAGCAATAAACATCCCAGAATAGGAATTACTTCAGATATATATCTTTAGCACTGTAGACTTGGTCATTTTAATAAGCATAGGATTAACAAGTTTGTCAAGGAAGGGTTTCTTGACATTGGTGATCCTGAATGACTACCGATTTGTGAATCTTGTTTGTTTTGAAAAATGAACAAATCCCCTTTTACTAGAAAAGGTGATCGAGCTACAGAACTCTTGGGCATTATACATATTGATGTCTATGGGCCTATGAGCACTAGTGCTAGAGGTGGGTATTCCTACTTCATTACGTTCACTGATGACCTATCGAGGTATGGGTATGTCTGTTTGATGAGACATAAATCAGAGTCTTTTGAAATGTTCAAGAAATACAGGAGTGAGGTAGAAAGACAAACTGGAAAGAGTATTAAGATCCTACGATTTGATCGTAAAGGAGAATATCTTTCTAATAAGTTTTTGAGTAACCTAGAAGAGAATGGGATTCTCTTGCAATAAACTCCTCCAAGTATACCATAATATAATAGTGTCTCTGAAAGGAGAAATCGAACACCGTTAGACATGGTTCGATCCATGATGGGATGCACAGATCTACGTATATCTTTTTGGGGATATACTCTTGAGACAGCCGCTCATGTGCTGAATAAAGTACCTAGCAAGTCAGTAGAAAAGACACCGTATGACATATGGCATGGTCGTAAACCAGTACTCTCTTATCTTAAGGTTTAGGGGTGTTCAGCATACATCAAACATCTTCAAACTGACAAGCTAGAACCAAAATCTGACAAATGTAGATTTGTAGGATACCCTAGAGAGTCTAAAGAATACTACTTCGATCAAGTTGAAGAACAAAAGGTGTTTGTTGCTGCTAGAGTAGTCTTTCTAGAGAAAGAGTTTCTCGAATAAGAGAGACTTAGCTTTACTATAAAGCTTGGTGAAGTACAAACACTTTCAATTGAACATACAAGATAGGACGAGGTTAAGGAACCAAATCTTGAAGCTACTATAGAGGCATCACTTAGAAGATCTAGTAGAGTACCCCGTCAACCAACTAGGTATGGATTCCTGGTTTGGGACAATGATCCCATCAAACTAGACGAGAATGATAAGGATCTAATCACCTATATGGATGTCATGCAAAGGCAAGACTCTGAAGAATGGCTTAAGGCCATGGTATCTGTAATGGAATCCATGAAAGTCAATAATGTGTGGACGTTAGTTGATCCATCTGAAGGGGTTAAACTCATTAGGTGTAAATGGGTTTTCAAATGAAAGTGAGGAATAGATAGGAAGGTAAAGACCTACAAAGGCCGTTTGGTTGCTAAGGGATATCAACAACGTCACGGTATGGACTATGACGAAACATTTTCGCCTATAATGATGCTCAAGTCAATTCACATCATGCTTGCTATAGCTGTGCGTTTAGACTATGAGATCTAGCAAATAGATGTCAAAACAGCTTTTCTTAATAGTGAGCTAGAAAAGGAAATGTACATGGCACAACCTGAACGGTTCACATCTATAGATGAGTTTAAAGTGTGTAAGCTTCAGAAGTCCATTTATGGACTCAAGCAAGCTTCTCAGAGTTGGAACATATGTTTTGACAAGGTTGTCAAAACGTATGGCTTCGTTAAGAACGAAGAAGAGCCTTGCATTTATAAATGGGCTAATGGAAATGTGATCACATTCTTAGTATTGTATGTGGATGACATTCTCCTTGTAGGAAATGATATCCCCACATTACAAAATGTGAAGTTATAGCTTTCATCTCAGTTCTCCATGAAGGATCTAGGAAAGAATTCCTATATCCTTAAGATCAAGACCTTAGAGATAGATCTAAGAGGTTGTTAGGATTGTCCCAATCCATGTACATAGACATGGTACGGAAAATGTTCAACATGGAAAATTCCAAGAAGGGTTATCTTCCAATAGGTCATGAAATTTCTCTCTTCAAGAGGGATTGCCCTCCAATTCCTTAGAAGATAGAGAGCGTATAAGTAGAGTACCTTATGCTTCAACAATAGGATCTATTATGTATGCTATGACATGTACGAGGCCTGATGTGGCAAACTACTTAGGAGTAGTTAGTAGATATCAATCTGATCCCGGTGAGAGATATTGGCAAGTCGTAAAGACCATCCTTAAGTATTTAAGAAACAGACCTATGGCTCGTCTATGGGGATTCTGACATGAAATTGGTAGGTTATACCGATTCTAGTTTTCAATCAAATAGGGATAATAGTAAAAGCGTGTCTGGGTTCGTGTTTACCTTAAATGGTGAAGCTATCTGATAGAAGACTATTAAGTAATAAACCGTGGCTGATTCTATCTGTGAGGCGAAATACATAGCAGCTTCTAATGTGACGAAAGATGCAGTTTAGCTCAAGAAATTCATCACTAAGCTTGGGGTTGTTTCTAACTTAGTTGGATCAGTCACAATCTTCAACAATAGTACTGGTGCCATTGCTCAAGTGAAGGAACCTCGATCCCACCAGAAAGCTAGACATGTGCTAAGATGTTACCACCTAATCCGTGAGATTGTAGCTGGAAGTCGCGTCATTTTGCAGAAGATCAACAGTAAAAAGAATTTGGCTGACCCATTTATTAAGGCCCTTAGGATCAAGGAGTTTGATTAGCATCGAGAGAAGATAGGTATAGAATACAAATCTGACTAGCTTTAATCCAAGTGGGAATAGTGTCCTAAAGTCAATCATCTATTGTATTTCTAGAATTATTTACATACAAGTTATCTTAATAATATTTGGCCATTACATCATATCACACCATCTTCTCTTATTTTGATCTTGATGTAATTCCTTAGAACAGCTGTATGGGATCATGTGAATGAGGCTTGGTTCTGATTGTTCTTAAAATTTGTTCGTAACCAAATGATGGAATTGGTACTAGGACATCAATTCCTTCAAGTAGAGCTTATTGTTTGTCACACGGGTTGGTCATCCTCATGACCAATGAGTGTTGGGACTCTAGTGTGACACACAGGTAGGGTGTGGAGACACACTTACTGAACATGACTCGCTTAGAAGGATCCTAATGTACTTACCCTATTGTCAAAGGATTACTTGCGGTACACATGGTTGTAGTATTCCTTTTGACCTGAGACTGCCATAGAGGCTTACGAATTACTCCTCGTACTGTGGTGCCGGACTATCAGAATTTCTAATTTGGTGACAAAGGGTTACTAGGTGTGAGCAAGTGTTGTGAAGTCGATGTGCAGGACAAGATGTAATTGACCCACTCTAGGTATTAAGAGAATGATGTTCCACCTAGTCTTAACTTATTAAGTCTTTGGCCAAAGCTTTCTACATAATGTGTCACGAAGTTGTGTCATGATAAGTCATGACAAGATTAGGACTTAATATGAAATAACTAATTAGGGGTTTGATAGTTGACCATACTTTTTGAGTTGTTTCAGAATATCGAGGGTCATAGGTTATCTGCCATAGTGCCCAGGTTCATTGGTAGTTGCCTTGCAATTTTTCAACTTATCTGGACGTCAGGAACTGTTGCTAGACGGAATCTCCAGTTAGTACAAAGATTGGCCTTGTATTACCAGCTTAAGTTTGAACCTTTGGAGTCACATAAAAGGTCAATAATTTTATTACTGGATTGATCTATAATATTTAATTAAGAATTAAATATTCCATTATTTAATTGTGAATTAAATAAAAGGAAATAATAATTATTATGTTTGAATATTTAATTAAGAATTAAATATTTAATATTAATTATTAAGAGGTCACATATTTAATTTCCTTTATTTTTCGCTAGCACAGAAAAATGTGGCATGAATGAAATCTTGGGCTAACTAGGTTAAGAATTAAATAATGATTTAATTCCTAATTGGGTTTTAAGGTTTAGGCCTAATTGGGTTAGAGGAATTGAGCCTGGGACTTGTGAAGGCCTAACTCCTTTTGTTTTATAAAAAGAGAGGTATTATATGTATTATTCAATCCTATTATCAGCTTTTCATAGAAAAAAAAAAAAAACCCTCCTCCTCCTCCCAAAAGAAAATCCTAGCCTCTATTAACAAATCTTGGCTACATATGAAGAGGAGAAAGATCAAGCTTCTGCAAGGTATCACATCAAGAACACATATTTGCATCACGAATATCTAGGTATTCATCTTGTTCTTCGTGAATTTTTAATTTTCAAGAGTCTGATCCTGGAAGAATTTTGCAAAAAAGTTTCGCAGAATTCCTTCAATAAGGGGTATTGGTAGAGGAATAGGACTGGACTCTAGCACCCCCATTTGAAAAGAAAACTTCCCCTGAGGTCTCTAGCACTCATTTAAATGGCTAACTGCCCTAACTGTGCCTCTATTTTAGCCATTTGGTACCTATAGCTAGCTAGCTCTTACCTTTTATCTGCAATGTCCTACTACTAACTAGCGAAAGCCTACCATTACTTCTGAATGATCTACATCAACTTCATCACATCATTGCTAGTAGACTAGTTATTAGAAGGAACAGGTAATACTTGGGGCTAAGGAGCACTAGTGAGCCTTGGTTGATTGATATTGTAAAAACTAGGAGGCTTAACAGGACGGGGTCACTGCTAAAGTGGCGTCTGGGGTTGGGAATAAGACTCGTGCTAGCCTTTGTCTACAAAAGAACTTAGGGTTCTCCCTCTAGTCAGATTATATGTGTTAGAGTGCGGATTGTACTTATGAGAATAACCCTGGGTAGCACAAACTTGCTCCTACATGAAATTAGAAACCAGTGGTGCGAAGGGGAAAGTTATGGTCTTGTGAGATGACTCGGAACACAAAGCACAAACTTCAACTACCGAAGTGGCAAAGGACGAACCTACAAAACTAGTCCTACAACTCTGGGAGGAAAGGGACAAAGAAATGAATTAGTTTAGCTTGTTTATAAAAGCTTCTACCTGAATAGGTAAAGCTAAAGAAACTCCAACCTCATGGACATCTGTTCTATTCACTCCTCGACTAGACCTATCCATGGCACAATTTTGGAAAGTGTTCTCAGCTAACAAATCCATTTTCTCCCATGCCTTACTTGCCTTCATATTATAAAATCCACCTCCAGAGGCGACATTGACCATCATTCTATTTTGTTCATTCAAACCTCGAAAGAAATATTAGAGTAGGTCATGATTACCAGATTCGTGGTGTGGACACTATCTAAGAAGATCACTGAACCTCTCCCAAGCCTCATGAAAGGACTATAGATCATGCTGGGAGAAAGTCATAATGGAACCCTTAAGGTCGGTTGTCTAGGCCAAGCAAAAGAATTTTTTGGTATAACCTAGAGTAAAGCTCATTCCAAGATGTGATACAACCACTAGGCAAAGAATGATACCAAGACCTAGCCTTATCCTTAAGGGTAAATAGAAATAACCTAAGACGAATGACCTCTTGACACATATTGGGGACGTGGAAGGTGGAACTCATCTCTGCAAAATAGGTATGGTCCAAGGGACTCTCATTGCTCCTCCCATAGAATGAAGAGAGCATCGCCAACATAGTAGGCTTAATCTCGAAATTTGCCTCCCCCAACCCCAAAATATTAATAGTAAAATTAGGCTCGAAGGCATTGGGAAGGAAGAATTCCCTAAGTGTCAGCTCATCGTCTATGGGTGGGTCCAGTCCAAGAGGCTCTTATTGAAAATGATGTTAGGCTTAATACCCATGGTAGTCATATGGTGGAATGGGATTCATAGAGGGAATAGGAGGGATAGGAGGATTATTTGGATCGGCCATCTCCTCAAGAAGATTTCTTAAATTCCTAAGTTATCATGCAATCTTATCAGGTTCCAGATTAAAGGAAATTAAGGGATTCCTAAGGGATCTCTTACCAAGCATGCAACACTATCCTAACTCCGGCCACTTCAACCCCCAAAACTTCAACAATAACCTAAATCTATAGTTACAAAGCCACAAACCTATGGGATCTAGAAAAAACAAAGAGCAAAAGCAAAATAAGAAAGCCAAATAAACACACTATGCTAAGCACAGAAAGTAAACACAAAAAGATCAAAGAAACTAAACACAAAGCAAGATAAACAACTACTAAAGCAAGTTAACAAAATAAAGAAAATAAATAAAAGAAGCAACTACTAAAACACACAAGCAAAGAACACAAACCACTGTGCCTTCCTAGCCACAGTACCAAGAACTTAATTTGTCTCTAGTGCGCAAGCTCTAAAGATCCGCAAGTGCACAGATCGATGCAATATAGTGTGTGCAAGTACGAGTGTCATACCATAGAAAGGCTATTATGTAGAAAGATTTCTATGCACGCGTGTTCTAGATGATGCCTGAAAGAAAACCTACTCTAAACATATTTTTGGTATTTTTGGATATAACGGTAGCTCAAAAGGAAGAGAAAGGAATTGCACTATAGGTACTAGGAATAGGAAATGAGGAAACAGACTAAACTAAAGGGGAATTAACAATTGGAAGAGGTTAGGGTGACTTTCACTTGTTAATGGGTGATTCTAGACTCTTATGGTATGTGATTAAGGGAAAATAGCTTATCTAAGGGATGCTTTATAGCTAGGTCGGTAACTAGTATCCTAATCTATCCCTAGGCTCAGTGCGGGTTAGTCTCCAAGCGTGCACACTTAAAGCTACGACGTGGTCCCTATGATCTAGGGCCATAGAAGCGACTGAAATAGCTTCTTAGGTGACCTAGAACAAACCTATCCTAGCTCTTAAACCATTAGCTAGTTTTAAAGCTAAGACCTAGGGTTACTAAGGTCAACTAAATCCACTCAGACTCCTATTAGCTAGATTTAAAACTAAAAAGGACTCGATCTAGGCTAACCCTAGGTCGTGTACCGTCATTCTAAGGTTCACAATAATAGGATTAAATCTATAAACGCAACCCTACATGTTATATCCTACGGTGTTGTGCATATGTCGACCTATTCACTACCAAAACATCATCATGCTTGATTTATACCATTATCAGAAATTGGTTACCAACATGTACGCAAGATTGGAGATATGTTCACTATAAAGCATGTTTATACTCATATAGACATGAACAAAGCATACCCATATCATATAATCCATAAACAAACACCTAGACATGCATATTAGATGGATTAGAGCTGTTCAATAGCAAACAAACTCCAAGTTATACACATACTACTCATCTAGGCTCTTAATCAAACATATAGACTTGAGAAATAAAGAGCCATAATCATGAAGAACAAAGTATGTGTGTGTGTGTATATATATATATAAACCATAAAAATCCCATAACATAAGAGTGTCAAATCACACCATTACACAAGCTAAATCACCCTAATCAAGTCTACTCAAACATAAATGAAAATAGGATGAAAGAGAGATTATGAAACTACTCTTCCATCCTAGTTATCCTGGTACAAAACTTGATGGTATCCTTACTCCAATTGTGTTAAATCACTTCAATCTAGCTTGAATCCAAGTAGGAAGTGTATGAAAAGGTGTGTAAGAGATGGGTGAGTCAAGTTTTTTGTGTGTGTAAAGTGGGTGTGAATTGTGGGTCTATGGATCCCCTTAAATGCATAAATTTGGGTCTTGTCTATAGTCCTTAGGTCGACTAGCTCTGTGGTATAGGCAACTAGCAAATTAAGGCTACTCTCTGGACCTGTTGATTGATCAGTGGAGGAGGGTGGTCGTCCGGCAATTCCGTAATACTCTTTGGAGTGACCGGGTCAACCAGTCCTTGCCCTCAATCGTCCAACTGAACCTTTTCTCCTTCATCCTTCATTGTTTTGGCCTCCAGTCTTTTCCTAACAATCCATGCATCTTCCATCTTTATTATCCATCATCATCTAAGCCGGCATTAATGCAAGACTCACTTAAATCATTGAAAAAAAAAGCAATTTGTGTAGCATTTATCTCTTAAACCCAACTATGTACAACTATCTATGCTTAACCATATATCTAGCATAAGTACTACACTAATGCAACTTTACAAGCACAAAAGACCACAAAAGCATAAACAATATACAATGCAAAAACACACAAAATTGAAGCACATCAAACCTAATTTAGATACCTTAGTGGTATTCTCTATTTTGATTAATTAATAGCCTCACCTCATCTCACCAACGAAAAAGCTTCGAGTACATTATGTATACATATATATATATATGTATGTATATGTATATAAGTATATGTATATTTGTATATATATATATGTGTATATGTATGTATGTGTGTGTGTATATATATATATATGTATATATATATATATGTATAGGGTAATTATATTCTAGCCAATGCTA
This sequence comes from Cordia subcordata, assembly GCA_028554755.1. Classification (NCBI taxonomy): domain Eukaryota; kingdom Viridiplantae; phylum Streptophyta; class Magnoliopsida; order Boraginales; family Cordiaceae; genus Cordia; species Cordia subcordata. The sequence continues at coordinate 5,690,735 of JAPTOF010000009.1, forward strand.
ATATGAAATGTAATGCTCCAAAAGTTTTGAGAGATAAATGTGGAATAAATCAAAACATTTTCTATCTTATTTCTAGCCTATAACCTCCAACCTGTAGACGCCAAGGGTAGTGTCATATATAAATTAAAAACTAATTTGCATATGCATATATATATATATATATATATTTATATATATATATATAAGTAATTGATATAGTACTGATCTCTAAACTCACACAAGAAATATAAATAAATAACTATGGTGGTAGTAAATAAAATTATAATTTATAATTATTCTTGACATAACTTAATATTTTAAAATCATTTTATATTCAATGTCAATTTAATTTAATATATCTATCTTTAAGCGAGAGACCAAAAAATTATTTATCATACTAATTTTTTTATTTCTCTCTCTTTTCTATCTTCTTCTGTTTCTCTATTTTTAACTATTTTTTACTATTTTACATTCTCTATTTAATAAATTACAAATTTATATAATTTTAACTTCATTCATCATGATCATGGGGAGAAACACCTTCATTATGAAAGAAAGCACCCTCATTATGAGCGAGCACACTATATTGTGAATTAGTAATTAAAAAACAACACTAATTTCTTCTTCTTCTTATTCTTCTTCTTTTTTTTAGGAAAAGCTACGGGATGCTCGCGCACCCCCTCATTGATATGTGCCTTCAATGCTCCCACGTGTCACTTGTCTTAAACAAAAAACAAATTGATCATAAATTATAATACTATCTTTCATCACCAACTCGTATGTTTGTAAAGAGAGGGTCTTTTGTAACATCATAATTACTATAATTATAATAGTAATTTTAAACTGTTGAACTTCACTCATGATATATATTAATAACATTATTATGAGCAAATCCATTCTCCATTGTAGATTAGGTGTTCAATGTTACCATTTTTTTTTCCTTACAATTTATTAATAGTTCATGAGGAAATATTTAAACATGAATTTCAAAAAGTAATTTATATTGAAATGAAGCATTGAACAATCTAATGTTGATACTTGGCAACTAAAATGTAAATTTCATTTGAAATAATAATAGACATATTGGTCACAATTAGCATCTTCAATTTCTTAATTTTTAATTTGTCTTCTGTTAATAAGTAATATCATGTCTACTTAAAAACTATCTAGAAGTGGATTTTGTCAAAAAGTTACATGAAGAAGAACCTGAAACTCAAATAATAGCAACAATTTAATCTGGTTTGAATTTTATGTTTAACTTGTAATGTTTATAGTGAATATGTATTATACCTTAGTATTCAGTATTCTAGGGTTGTCACACGTAATTATGTGACAAAGTAATTGTCAAAAAATTTAACTGAGTAACTAATACATATATATACACATAAATAAGGTAAAAAAAATACTAATTATATGTTGTTACATGTATTCAATTTTTTTAAGAATCTATTCAGAGAGAATTTGACTTGGTTACATAATGAGTAGTTGGTTAACAAGGATTAGTTTTTTAGCAAAGGTACAGAGTGTACAAAATAGGACATTCCTCTCTGTCTCTCTACATGTGTGTGTATATATGAATGTAGATTAATAGAAGTAATGGCTAAATAGGGGCTGTATGCTTTCTTGCCTCACCTTTTAGCCTTCAATCCTCGAAATAAGCAACTTCTTCCGGGCATATTTTCAAATGAGAGAAAATTAAAAACTCACACTTAAAAAAAGAAAAAGAAATCCGTCTCATTTTCAATTCCACATCTCAAATTCATATCCTTAAGAAAAAAATAATATTTTTTTCTTTTGGGTTGTAAAAACAAATTCGTAGCACAAAATTTGGATATACATAAAAATCAGTGAAGAAGAGATAGATCAAAAGTAAGAAAAGAGAAAACAAGATAATGCAATTATTTTCTTCTTGACTACTTTTCTCAGCCAAGCTATGGGGAGAAATATTCCTGTAGCTACCCAAATTGAACTAAATCATCCAATCGTAGCATATCCATTGTTTATTGCATGTATTTCTGCAACAATTGCCACTGTTTTATCCCTATGTGGTTTTTTCTCACGTAAAAAATCACCACCAACCACCAAAAGTCAAATAAATGAAAATTCTGATCAAGATCACATTGCAACTCAACAACCTAATCATGGTGGTGATGCTCAGGAGGGTACACAAACAAGAGACACAAATTCCACATCTATTTCCATGGTAGCCAACTTGGAGGCGGATCAAAATAATGATAATAGCAAAACACAATCACATTCACAGCATGAGAAAGCTGATTTTCTAAAGCAGCCATTGCCACCACCACCAACAAAACGTGCAGCTTCTCACCATTATCGATCACATTCAACTGCAGCGGTAGCATCATCATCATCATCAAGAGGAAAGTTATCATCAAGCATGTCACAAGGGAATCTATTATCGAGTATGAGCATGAGGGTGCTTGGGAATGGCTTGTCATCGAGACAATCATCACGAAGAGAAGATCATCATCATCATAATAATAATAATGATAAAAAGTATGACAAAAAATTTAAACCTGAAGATTCCATTTGGAAGAAGCAGATTATATTAGGAGAGAAATGTAGAATTCCAGATGATGATGATGATGCCTTTCTTTATGATGAAAAGGGAAACAGAATCCCAACATATCATCGCAGAGCTCCTAATTCTAGGACTATTTCCCGACAAGCATCAAACGTTGATAAAGATGCAATCCCCATCTAGGAAATGGACATGTCATAAGAAGGGTGTAATTTTGTAGAGGTAAGATTGGCTACTAGTTTTAGAATTCATTCATGCAAACTGATTGAATCCAATCTCTAATAAATTATATATGACTAATTACACTTGACAACCCTTGATCATATTGTGTACGTTTATCTAGAGTTATCTTTTAGAATTGTAAAAATGCATGTCATTGTTTGATCGTATCTACAATTACTTTTGTCCTTTTTGATCGATGGGTATGGAGATTGTTGCCCTCTCTCCTTGAAGAAAATGTGGATTTTAAATAATCTAATTACTTGATAAGGAATTTACTAATAGTTTAAAGCATCTGTATCTTGAAAAGTAATCATATTTTCTAATGTTCAACCATTGAGCTAGTTCGGTTTTTCGTTTTCGATAGCCAAAATAGCTTTTATAGCCTAAAAGTTCATTTTAACAACAAGATGGTGTTTGATTTTCCATCACGAAACTTAGTTTGATTCCAAAGTCAATGAAGTTTTGGGGTTAAACGAAAAATTTAAAAATTTTCACTTCTCCTTTTGCATTATTTTTATATCAATGTTTCTTGAATTACAATTACAATTAAAAAATAAGTTAAATATAAAAAAACCTTGATTTAATAACGAATAATTTAACTATTTAATAATTTTTATTTTTATTTAAGAATTTAATATTTTTAGTTACTTGTTAAATTCTAATTTTTAAGAAGTTACATCTATAATTTCTTTAGAAATTATTCAAATTGTGTATCATGTAGATAAAAAAATTAGTTTATTATTATAAGCTTCAAAAAGATCTTTCAATAATTTTGACAACCAACTATTTTTTTAAAAAAAACCAAACATCATCTCATTTAAAAAAAGTCCATTTCATTTAAAAATAATAAATCATATTTCCATTTTCATTAGAAATTTTTTTTAACCAAAAGTCTATTTTAGAATACCTTTCTAGAAGTGGTATTGCCAAACTGGAATCCAAACTAACCTTAAAGACATTTTCTATTTATGTAGTTATTTAAGACTGTAGCATTTTATGTTATTCCTTCACTCCTTGTGCTTCTTTTAGTATATTTAAAGAGTTTATAATTGATTTAAAGAATTTATACATTCAATTAATAAATCTTCTTGCATGTATATGGTAAGTTTTATTAACTTTACATACACATATATTGAAATATAGCAATGATCTTATCTAATTATTCAAGAAAGACACCAAACTATTATACATCATGTGGATATTCAAATTATATAACGTCCTATTGAATTATGACCCAAATACAAGCTCAAGAAGACAAAAGCCTACTGAGGTCATAAAGGAAAGTTCTTCAAGAACAAGTTATTGTATTCCTATAAATAAGGGCCTATATATTGTAATTGTACACATTAATATCAATAAAATCATTCTTCTCTATTCTCTCATTCTTATCTCTTCTCTCAATGTCCTTTTCTCTTTAGTTCTTTAATATGTTATCAGCACAAAACTTTGCTAACTACACAAAGATATCAAGGTAAGTAGTTGTTAATTTTTTTCTTGTACATGTCACAAAGACTCTTAATAGTCTATTGTACAAGCCCATTTGGATTGGTTTTTTTCAAAAGTATTTTTTTTAATAACTTTTGAAAAATAGATTTTTTTGAGAAGCTGAAAGTTCTGGCTTCTAAAAAAAATGTATTTGAGTTTTTTTTTCAGAGTTTCAGCTTTTTAGAAGCCAAATCAAATAGTTATTGCAAATTTACTGTAATGTTTTCAGGAAAAAAAAGTGCTTTTCCTGAAAAAAAAAGCCAATCCAACACAAGCATAGTATATCAACAATTTCTATTGCTTTTACATATTACATAGTCTCTCAATAATCTATGGTATGGTACATATTATATCAACAATATTAATTGCTTGTACCTGTTACGTAGACTTTCAGTGATTTTTTGTACTGTACATGCACATTAAATGAATAAAAACTTAATTGCCTAGACATGGTTATATGATCTATGGCACTATATACTAGGGCTGTACGCTCTAAAGACCACAAGCACAAGGTGATTACTAGATACTAGACATAATTCGCTTATGATATTGTTGATATGATTGAGTTTTACACAGCATATTCTCTCTATTTGTGCATTGGTACAAAGGATAAAGGTCCAATGATATAGACTAATGACTTAGGTATGTAATGAGTTTGGAAGCACAGTAGGTCCAAATCAAGATTTAGTGATATCATAAATTGGTCCATAGCCTTATGGTAGTGTTCGACACTCTAGCAGGACAAGGCTATAGTAGGCAAGTTTCTGTGAGAGGGTGATCTACCTAGGTCATTATATGGTTTTCCAGACTACACTCCTAGTGCATATGTCACACATTGGACAGGACCACCATGAGTATATCTTTTGGGAACCATATTGTTACATATAGAAGACGAGATACTCACAGCTTCTGAATGACCCATGCTCTTAATCTTGAGCATGTATGGATGAACTGACTAAGTTAGGGTGCAACACTTTGATGTGCCATAAGAAGAAGTCTTGTGTGATAAGATTGTTTGCCTCATACGTTGGGTGTTGTATTCTTATTTAGTTGGGACATGCATATGCAACAACAGAGTCTATATGCCCCATGGGATTTGTCCACTTAATCACCAAAAATCTACTACTAGTGATATTACCCTTCAAGGATATATCAGTCATTTGGCCTATGGGTCGCACCCTAGATCAAGAAATCTATGACCAGTGAATGATCATATTCCAAGGTTCCAGATGTAGTCTTGGGGGTGATGGTACTTGTTGCAACCAGCCTTGGCTATAGGTATACATAGAGGTGTGTTTTGGTCATTTCACTTAATTGGTCAAAGACAAAGGTCACCAAAGCGGGTGACAAGATCCTGCTCAACCACTGATTATCCTCGGAGTGCGACTTTGGTCTTCTAGTGGAAATAGACCGAGGTCAAAATGGCCTTAGTGTTGCCAAAGTGGTGGCGAGGACATTTTGGTCATTTTGAGAGTCAAGGGTAATTATGTCTTTCGGTCTCTCCACTAGCCATACTTTTTGGATACATTAATTGAAGTAAATTAATTATCTGGATTGCTTAACTAAGATTTGAGTTTAGAATTAAGAAGGGTTTAATTATCTAGGTATTCTTAAAACTCATCGATATCTTAATTAGATAAAGAAGTCCCATATGGAAGATATTTAGTGTGTGAAGTGGAATATGTGGGATTTTCTTATCCTTAACGAATATTCCATTTTTAGAAGGACTAAGGAGGGGTAATATAGAGAAACGTAATATTCTAGGAAATTTATCTTTATTAGGGTTGCCTTGTACTATAAATATTACAAGATAGGCATAATCCAAAAGAGAGTGAAAAAAGAGCGAGATATTTTCTTGGTAGGTATATGTGGGATTTTTCATAAACTATCACCAAAAACACACACTAGATTCCATAACCTCAATTTAGCCTTAAGAATTGCTTGCCCACTATATAGCAAATTGTATCCTAGCAATAGAGCTTTGGAAATAGTGGAAAAGACCATTAAGAGGCTAATACAAGGTGAGTATTACACGAAGAAGTCATTTTGTACCCTAGTCACGCTACAAGTGTAACGGGTCTTGACTTTACTCTTGTGTTTTGCTTGAATGTGATGCTCATGTGTATAATAGACTTTATTTATACTATGTCTCCATTCCCATTGTTGTTAATATGTTTTTGTTTTTTAAAATTCAGAATAACAACTGGCCATGGAAATAACATCTAGATCCAACAAGTGGTGTTAGAGCTTAGGTACCGTTAAACACATGGTTATGGTTTAAAATTGCGTAATGGGACAATAGAATGAGTAATAATCGTGCGAGTGGCAAGATCTATATGTTTGTATGGTGTATGTGTTATGGGCTAACCTTTATGGTTGGAGCAGATGTGTGATTTTGGTCCTAATTGATTTAATTTTCTTTCATAGAAAGTTAATGCAACTTCAAATTGAGAGAAGCATAGGAATGGGAAATGTCTTATATTTTGTGGCCACATTTATGTTTCTTGTCATAGATGAAGCTTGTATAGGTTGATTTCCTATGTAATTCCTCGTAATACATCAATTTGAAGCTAAAAAAACTACTGAGCATGTTGTTCGAGGAGGTTTCAGGAGCAGCTGGTCTATCAGAATGAGGCCTTAGCTCAACTGGCTAAAGTAGCTTTGCAGTAGAAACTTGGTTTTGGCATTTTGATTGTTTTAAGCTTTGACTAGCAATATTTCAGGGTGCTATCAATTGGGGACCATTTATTTATGCTATGGATGTTTATTTTGTGATATTTAGATACATGTTTGATTGTATGTATGGATTATTGCAATGTGATCATAAAACAACATGTCCATCCAAGTAAGAGTTAAAATTGGCTAACCCTTGGATCTTGTTCGGCTTGAGTTTAATAAGTCCCTCGAGATTGCTTAGGCTAATTATTTGATGATTAGAGATCCCAAAGAATAATGCATGAAATTGGTTACAGATAGTTGTTTGTGACACTAATTAACCAATGGACTTATCAAGACAACTCAAGTGCACCAACCTAAGGATTTCATAATCTAGATTCAGGTTTAACTCTCTATTTTGGTATGAATATGACTTAGTAACACAAATTGATTTTTAATTCAAATGGGTGTTTAGAACTAAAGTCAAAGTACAACAACTAATAGAGGAAGTCAAGGTGCCAACTTATGGGTTCGTTAAAGGCCCAAGATTAGGTCGAATCTATTTGAGTACCATAAAATGTGTTTTGGAAACACAAAATTTGAATCTTAAAGAATAAAAGTTTTTAATGAGTTCGGCCATCCCATCGGTGGAGTTCTTCACTAAGGATCACCTGACAGGATGTTGATAAGTGATCTGGCCCATCAAATGACTCAAGTCAAGAACATTCTAGGGTTTTTTTATTCGAAGGTGGTGTTTAGATCCAAAACATGTAGGACCAAGATAAATAGATAAAACCCTTAAGGTTAAAATATTGAGTGGAAGAGGGGACTAGAAACCCTAGGGCTTTCCGTATCCAGTTCACACTAAAGGTGGGTGGCATTGACCTTTCCATTGGAAGGTGTCACAGTTACCTAGACTTGGTAAAGTGGATTTAACGTGTACATTCATAAGGGTGTTAATGAGGTTTGGCCATCCATTGATGGAGTTCATTATCATAGACCATCTCACGACATAGGGACCTATCGGAGAGCTCAAGTCTAGATACATGATGGAGAATGAGACATTAAGGAGTGCTTAAATATACTCAACTCGAATCATGGGTTCAACCAAACCATCGATGAAGTCCCTAAGGCAATTTGGAAAGCCATACAAATAGTAATAGGATACTAGTAGATAGCATCTATCTAGATAGGCATTATCTTTACAGGCTAAAGCCTAACTCGACTATTCATTTGTTCGGCATATCTCCATGTAGTTCAAGTTGATAGGGTTAGGACACTATTACATCATAGCAATTTGAGGGTTTATCTACTAAGTGGCAAATGATGCAAAAAAGCTTGATGTATGTTGTCTTCCTCTATTACATACATATCATACTTGCATCGTATTATTTTACTCATTAATTTGCGATATCATTGTTTGTGTATCCAGTACAACGCTGTGTAGTTCCTCCAACGGTTTGGTCGGTACTCCCTATGAGAATAAGTCAACCGGCCCAAACTATGTTCATTGGAAAAGGAACATGGACAAAGTACTCAATGAAGATGGGTACAAGTTTGTCCTTACCCAATCCTATCCCCGGATAGGGATTGGTTCTACTAATACCTAGCAAGATGCTGAGCAAAGTTGGATGAGAGTTGATGCTATGGCTAAGTGCTACATATTAGCATCTTTATTTGACAGTCTACTGATACAGCACGAGGGTACGAGGACTGCTATAGAATAATGACCTCATTGTCTAAGATATTCAAAGGCATAGTAGGCCGGCTAGGTGAGCTACTATGAGGGAGATCATGAATTCTAGGATGGCAAGAGGGGAATCTATATAGAACATATGCTCAGATTGATGGATAACTTCAGTATTGCCAAGATCATAGGTGCTTAGATTAACACTACAACTCAAGATGATATGATAATCGAGACACTACCTTAATCCTTGAAGAAGTTCAAGTTGACTGTTATGTTAAGTTGAACTTGATCCTTTCCAATTTATTGGAGAAGCTTCAAGAAGTAAAGTCTATCATTCAATAAGAGGCCCAAGTTTCAGTTCCAAAAGTTTGAACCTTTTAGTACTATTTACTCTAGTGATAAAGGAAAACAATTGGAACATAGAAAGTGGTAGTTAGATAGTGTGGAGCAACAACAAGATGCCAATCCTTAAAAGAAACGAGAAAGGTAGCAGATGAGAAGCCTGGAGGGAAATACTTCTAGTGCAACATGTAAAAGCACTAGAGGATACATTGTCCTATATACCTAGACAAGCACTAGAAAGATATAAGCTTCACTTCTCATGATGAAACCCTTATAGTGGTTGGCCCTACTTATGAGTGGGCCCTGAGCCAGTAACCACAATTGCTATTTATAACAAAGGTTTCAAGAGACGTGGATAAGAAGTGACGAAGCTTTACTTTCAAAGTATGCAGCAAGGCAAAAGTGTAGGCTTCTGTAGTGGGACTTACATAGTGTTTGGATATTCAGGTTAATATTTATGTTTCGAACATGCAAAAAAACTTTGTTCTAGACTTCATGGACATCATATTTCTATTCCAATTTCAATATCATTGGATATAGAAACATTTATCATTCTACTATTGAATGGTTTAACAATATGCTATTACACTATCCTTGCAAAATATAGAGCAACTTTGATCCATGAAAGGATAATTTCTCTGACCAATAACAATTTGGACACACTCATGCATTAGACGTCTTGTTTAAGGCATGACAAGAGTTAGTCGAGTTTGAGCTCTGCAGCTCATTAGATCTCGAAGCCCTAAATTCTAATCTTGCCTAAGAGACATCTTGTCTAAGAGCATGATAAGAAATTAGTCAAGTGTGGGCTTCATAGCTTACTAGATTTCAAAGATATAACTTCTAATAGTCTTGTCTATGAGAGAAAATAACTTGCAAAGGTCCCATATTTCTCTAGGTGACAAAGTGTTCAGAAAGTATTGGAAATTGGTTCGCATTAATATATTCCTTTCAAAATTTTCTTTTATTACAAATAAAGAAAACAAGAAAAGATAAAACAGCACATGATTAGCTAAGACACACAAAACAAATAAACCAAACAACCGTGCCTCCTCGGCAACGGCGCAAAAAACTTGATGCAAAGAATATAAGAGCACAAAGCCTTGAAATAACCCCCAAGTGCATGGGTCGTGTGTAGTACAACGTGTGAGTTCGAGGTTGTATTCCACAGGGAGGCTATTTGCCCCCTTGGACTTGTTCACTTGATCACCAAAGTTCTAGTACCAGTGATGTTTTCCTTTAGGGTATATCGGTCATTTGGCTTATGGGTCGTTCCCTAGATCAAGAGATCTGTGACCAGTTGATGATCATTATATGGGACTAGAGATTCCTAGGTTCTAGATATAATTATTGGGGGTAATGGTACTTGTTGCAACCAACTGAAACACTCTACCGGTCGACTGTCTGAGTGTTCTAGTAGAGCAGTCATGCTCTTTGTTTTTGCCGGAAGACACTACTGGTCGACCGCCTCAATGGGCCAGTAGTTGCATAGTGTGTACCTACTACAAAAAGTACGGCCATAGTTTAAAAAGTCCATAATAGCTGGTCTTTCTGTAGATTTTTGGAGGCTCAAGACACCTACTATTACAACATATCTAATCTCATTAATGCAAAATCAACCAACTTGCATAATCATTAAATGCAAAGCTAAAACTTGTACACAACAAGATTTTTGCAAATTTTGCATGGGGAAGAGGGATATGCATATTTTTTACCTATAGAAACATATACATTGAACAAGATAGCTAAATTACAGAGCCTATATAAGCACTTTTACTGCAGTTCCATACAGGTATATACATATATATATATATATATATATATATACAAACAAGCATATATAAAAAATCAAGATATCATAATAATAAATGCTACAGTTATAATAATATATGCTATAGTATGTGTTTTCTACGGGAAAAAAAAACTTTTAAAGGCAAGTGTAGGCATGTATGCATGTATTTAGAAGAAAGATCAAGATATATGCATGCAATGCTCTAAGTTTTTGAGCTTCATAGACAGTTGCTTATGTACTAAGATCAACTTGACAAGAGCTAACGAACAAGAACTAATTCTTCAAGAAATCTTCGTAATCTCCATGCTTCTTGCATCATTTCCTTTACTCAAAGGCCTTTACCTAGCTTAAGCTACAAGATATCTGTTGGTAGCAATTTACAAAGTGCAATTATTCATAAGTAGCAAGTAATAGATTGCAATTATGGCATCATCAAAATAAATTAAACCAATAAGTTCAACACAAATTCAAGGTATTGGTCTAGTATAATCTTTCATTAAATGCCAAAGAGCGTATCATAGTCCTAGACCATTATTTATGAAAATAAGTTGCCTAGTTTTGGGAACATATTAGGTAATATATTGTAGCATTTACTAAAAAATACCAACTGTTTATTTATAATTACTCTCCATTTATTAGAAAGATCCCATCTGAATACTTTTGTTGTGCGAGACACAGAATTCCGAACACAACTTGTGACCTCAAGAACCTCACAACTCTTGGCCTTTTTGACATCTATGTTTTAAGGGAGTTTCTTACCACTTTATGTAACTGTTCCAAGCTTTAATACATGGACCTCTCCTAAAACAACTTTGTGGGTCCCATTCCATCTGATATTGATAGGATGCAAGCAGTCCAATGCATTGACCTTGGTGCCAACAACTTCACCAGTGACATCCCGCTGGCCAGTAGAAAATTAACTGAATTGAGCATACTAAACTTGTACTACAACTTGTTCGATGGAACTTTTCTGGAGCATATTGGAAACTTGTCTGATCTTGAAAAGCTTAGGTTGGCTTATAATGGCTTCTCGCCGACAGAGTTGCCACTGGTATTTAGAAAGTTGAGCAACTGAAGTACTTTTTGATGGCAAACACAAACTTGATGGGTGAAATACCTGAAAGTTTTGCAAATCTTGCAAGCCTTGAGCATTTGGATTTGTCATCAAATCAAATGCAAGAAAGAATGCTAGAAAAGTTATTTCTATTGAAGAATTTAAGCGAGACCTTCTTATTCAAAAATCAATTTTTGAGTTCGATTCCCTTAATGATAAAGTCATGAAATCTAACTCAAATTGATCTAGCCATGAAAAACTAGAGCAATACCTGAAGATTTTGGAAAGTTGTAGCAACTGGAACTTTTGAACCTATTTGCAAATCAATAATAAGCAATAGCAGCTATCACTTCATGCAGTTATCACTATTACCTTCTCCCGCTTTGGCATCATCGAAAGAGAGTGAGAGAAGAAGTAGGAAAGCAAGGAGCCATCAATACTAGGAAATATCATCACTTGGCTCTTGCACGAGCATGCAAGCATAGAAATCCTAAGCAATTATAGAGCAAATAGAATAAGTAACAGATATAATAGAGTCTAATTAACATCATGCAAAAAGGAGAAAATGATAATCCATCAAAAGGAAGTGAAAAGATATGAAAATGTCTTAAACATGAAATTGTTTAAAGAAAAAGCTAAAGAAGCGGGATTTTTGGGAAAAAGTAAGGAAAGGAAGGAGAGGCTAATGACTTGGACCAGTATCTTCGTCATCGGGAAGTCCCATTCTCAGTTTTATCATCCTTACATCATGAGCCAAATGAGCTATTATTTGACTTTGACCCCCGATAATCATCGTGAGGCTATCAAGAGTACCATGTTAATTCCCTACAGTAGTAGCCAATGCATCCACCTTCTTTCCTATGGAATCCACCTTGTCAAAAAGCCTTTGCATCATTCTATCATTAACATTCTTGGATCGAAGCTTGTGGTATTGCCCTTGTTCTTCATTGTATTCTTCCCGAGCCTCCTCATCTTCCTCTACTTCCTGTTCTTCTTCTTCTCTCACATCCTCTTTTTCTTCATCGTCATTATCATCATCACTACCTTCAAGATCAAGTTCTTGTCCTTCTTCATCTTCATGGGAAAAATCGAAAGTGGTCTTATTGACAATCCTTTGTAGGATAAGGTTTCTTGTATTTTGAGGCAAAGCTCTGAATTCATGCAAGTGAATCCATCTTCCTCACCAATAGAATAGCTCCATCCTCTCAAGGCATTGAAGATCCAAGTTCCACATATGATTGAAAGAGTTTTTTGGAATTCCCTTAAGTACAATATCTTTAACTCTAAAAATCCTAGTTAAAGCCATCCCACATCCAAGAACAGTGTTTCTAAGCACCATATTCTTCATATATGCAAGAATGGTTTCTGAAAGATTAACTCGATAGCCATAGTAAAGCAAGTATAAACAATATGCTTCAGCTTTGTAAATTTCTCCGTCATGAGTATCTTTAGGCACTACATTATGTTTGAACATTCTGATAAGTGCCTTGTAAACTAAACGTACATCATTTAGAAGAGAAAACTCAGCATATTAAGGTATGTGTTCCAACACAAACCCATAAATGTCCTCTTCACGAATATTATCAGGAAATTGGGGAAATTTTCTAAACGCAAATATTGGGTACTAATGATCATGCAAGGGAATATTGAAGATGTTCCTGAGATCTTCTTCAGTAATCTCAATATCAACCCCTCTAACAACTGACCAAACTCTACCATAAAGATTATCCCAATTTAAGCTTTCATAGAATTCATGAATAATTTGAGGATAAATTGGCTCTTTAATAGTCATGAAATTTATCCAACCATTTGCATCATACAAACTCAATCATGTTCAATTTTTGAAGTTCATCTTCGATGAGGCATTTACCTGGCCATATCTTCTTGGTGGAATAATCTCAATTTGCAGATGGTGAGGATGGATTTGGCTCAAGTGAAAGTTGTCTTCTTGAACCCCTTGAAGAACTTGTTACATTCTTGCTTTTAAAACCGGAAGCATGAGCCTTTCCTTTGCTCCTTGTATTTGCCATGAGAGAAAGTAGAGTTTAGAATAAGGAAAGGAAAAAGAAATAGAGAGAGAAAACTAGGGTTTGATGCTAGGGTTAGGGAGAGTTGAAGTGGGTAATAGATTTGAGGGAGAGATTTAGGAGAAAAAGAGCTTGAGAGAGTGTTTTAGAGAGAAAAGAATGAGAGGAGATGAAGAGTTTTGAAATACGAAGAGTTATAATGAGTTACAACTAGTTGAGCCCTTCATATATTACACAGAATCACGACTACCGGTCGACCAGTACCGGGACCAAGTGTTTCAGTAAAAACAAAAGCTAAGGCAGACTACCGGTTGACTTAGCCGGTGTATCGGTACAGAGGAAAGTGTTCCAGTACTAGCAGTTTAGCAGAGAATTAGTGTTTTTCATAATAAAGTCATTCACAACTCCCTTCTAATATTTAAAAACTGGTTTTCGTGTAGTGATTTGATAAAAATATCAGCAAGTTAGTGCAGAGAATCAAAAAAATTAAGCACAACATCACCTCTTTGCACATGAGCACGAATGAAATGATGCCTTATTTCTATGTGTTTGGTCCTAGAATGTTGAATTGGATTTTTAGTGAGATTAATTGCACTTGTGTTGCCACACATAACTGGAACATGCTCAAATATAACACCAAAGTCAAGCAAAGTTTGTTTCATCCAAAGAACTTGTACAACACAATTTCCTACTACAATATATTCTACTTCAGCTATTGAAAGTGCTACACTATTTTGCTTTCTGTTTGACCATGAAACTAAACAATTACCAAGAAAATGACAGGTTCCACTAGTGATTTTCCTATCTATTTTACAGCCAGCAAAGTCAGGGTTAGAGTAACCTACTAGTTCAAAATTTGGTCCCTTAGGATACCAAAGCCTTAGTTCTTGTGTTCCTTTAAGATATCTGAAAATCCTTTTAACAGCAAGTAAATGAGACTCTTTAGGACAAGATTGAAAACAAGCATACAAGCATACAACAAACATAATATTGGGTCTAGAAGCGGTTAAGTAAAGTAGGCTTCTGATCATATCTCTATACCTCTTTTTGTCCACCGACTTTCTATTTTCATCTTTATCAAGATTGGAGGAGGTGCTCATTAGAGTTCCAATCTCTTTTGCTCCATCAAATCCAAACTTTTTGAGTAGTTCTTTTGTGTACTTAGCTTGGTTAATGAAAATTCCTTCTTTAATTTGTTTGATTTGAAGACCAAGAAAGAACGTAAGTTCTTCCATCATGCTTATTTCAAATTCACTGTGCAGAAAATCTCTCACAAAGAGACTCATTAGTGGCACCAAAGATAATATCATCAACATATATTTGTACAACAAGTATATCTTTACCATTATTCTTTACAAATAAAGTTGAATCAAGTTTACCTCTTGTAAAACCATTTTCAACTAAAAATCCACTTAATCTCTCATTCCATGCTCTAGGTGCTTGCTTTAGCCCATACAATACTTTTTCAAGCGTAAAAACATGGTCGGGATGAACAGGGTCCTCAAATCCCAGAGATTGAGTCGCATATACTTCTTCATCAATGTAGCCATTCAAGAAAGCACTTTTCACATCCATTTGATACAATTTGAAGTTCATAAAGCATGCAAAAGCAAGTTACATTCTAATTGATTCAAGTATAGCAATAGGAGCAAAGGTTCCATCATAATCAATACCTTTTTCTTGCTTATGACCTTGTGTAACTAATCTAGCCTTGTTTCTAGTTACTATGCTAGATTCATCTAACTTGTTTCTAAAGACCAATTTAGTTCCAATTATAGATTGATTTCTAAGCTTTTCAACAAGTTTCCATACATTGTTTCTTTTGAATTGATTGAGTTCCTCTTGCATGGCATTTATCCAACTATCATCAAGTAAAGCATCATGTATATTTTTAGGTTCAATTTGAGACAAGAAAGCAAGATGATTACATAAATTTCTCAAAGAGGATCTAGTTTCAACACCTTTAGAAGGTTCACCAATAATTTGGGAAGGGGGGTGACGACCAACAAATTTATAAGTTTTTGGCAAGTTATCATGCTTATCATGTATCACATTTTGATCATCACATTGTTCATCAACATGCTTATCTTGTTTATCCTCATCATATGCATCATTAGGTTTATTTCCTTTGTCTAGATCAAGATTACTTATATTTTTTTGAATGGTAAAAACATCAACATCATTGCATTTTGAATCAAAAACTCCTTCATCAAATTTCACATTTATAGTTTCTTCAACAACCATGGTTCTTTTATTGTACACCCTATATGCTTTACTAGATGAAGAATATCCAAGAAATATGCCATCATCGGATTTTGCATCAAATTTGCCAAGATTGTCTTTTTCATTTAAGATAAAGCATGCACAACCAAAAGTTTTGAAATATGAGATGTTTGGCTTTCTTCCTTTCCAAAGTTCATACGGAGTTTTGTCAAGATCCTTTCGAATAATGATACGATTAATCACATAACATACGGTGCTTATGGCCTCGACCCAAAAGTAGCTAGGTAAATTGTTTTCACAAAGCATATTTCTTGCCATTTCTTGTAAGGAACGATTTTTTTTTTCAATGACACCATTTTGTTGTGGTGTTCTTGGTGCTGAAAAAGTATGAGAGATACCATTTTCTTCACAAAAAGATTTCATACTGAGGTTTGTAAACTCGGTACCTCTATCACTTCTTATGGTGGAAATCAAATACCCTTTTTTCATTTTAAACATGTTTACAAAATTTTATAAACTTATTTGGTGTGTCATTTTTGTGAGCAAGAAAAATTACCCAAGCAAATCTAGAAAAATCATTAATAATCACATAAGCATAAAATTTTCCACCCAAGCTAGCAACCCTATTAGTTCCAAATAAATCCATAAGCAAAAGTTCTAAAGGTCTTGAAGTAGAGATCGTATTCTTGCTTTTGAAAGATTCTCAAGTTTATTTGCCAAGTTTACATGCACGTCACACATTATTACCAACATATTTGACTTTAGGCAATCCTCTAACAAGATCAAGATTAGCAAGTTTATTTATGGAGTCCACATTAGCATGTCCTAGTCATCTATGCCAAATCCATGTATCTTCATTCATAGCACTTAAGCATTTTATATCTTGGTCATGCAAGTCATCAAAGTCAAAAGTATACACATTACCATGCCTCATGCCAACAAATATGACGTTGCCACATTTATCATTTATCTCACATGAAGAAGCTTTAAAGTTAACAAATAAACCTTTCTCACATAATTGACTAATACTAAGCAAGTTGTGTTTCAAGCCACGTACGAGTAAGACATTTTTAATACACAATTTAGATTTGTTACCAACATCTCCAATTCTGATGATTCTTCCTTTAGAGTTATCACCAAATGTGACAAATCCACCATTCTTTTCCTTGAGTGACAAAAACTTTGATTTGTCACCCGTCATGTGCATTGAGCATCCGCAATCCAAGAACCATTTTTCACTATCCTCAGAAGATGCAAGACAAACCTACAAAATTTGAATCAAGCATGACTTGATACCGAAGGCTTGTTGGGTCCTTGGACATTAGTTTTAATTCCCTTAAGAACCCACATCAAATTATACCTTTTCTCACCATATTTTCTTATAAAGCATTTATGTGAAGCATGTCCATTTTTACAACAATAGTTGCATGCAACTTTAGGAGCACTTGATGAAGATGCTTTAATAAAATGCCTTTTGTAATGATCATTTCCCTTTTTGAGACTTTTTGTGTCTTTTGAAGAATAAGTCTTGGAAGAGCTTGGTGTTTTCTCAAAAAACATTATGTAGGATTTTTGTTTTGAATAAGAATCAAATCCAATTCCAGCTTTATCAAAAACACATTGTTGTTGTCTAAGCAAGGCATCTAAGTTTTTGGTTCCATTTGTAAATTTTGAAACCACATTTTCAAATCATTGGCTTCTGCATTCAAGCCCTCATTTCCCTTTTGTAAATCAATGTAGGTTTTTCTCTTCCCCAAATTCTTTTTCAAGTCCTCATTTTCAATGCAGGCATCATGTAATTGATTTTCAAGATATATAACATTTTTCTTGAGTTCCTTATTTTTGTTAACTACCTTTTGGAATTCTACAAGCATTTCATTGTACATTTCTTCGAGTTCGTTATAAGAGCTATTTTCATCACAAAAAACATAGTTTGGACTTACCTCATCTTTTTCTTTTGCCATGAGACACAGGTTGGCCACCTCTTCTACAATTAAATCTTCTTCTTCATCACTTGACTCTGAGTCACTCCACAAGAAACATAATTTGGACTTACCTCATCTTTTTCTTTTGCCATGAGACATAGGTTGGCCACTACTTTTACAATTAAATCTTCTTCTTCATCATTTGACTCCGAGTCACTCTTAGTGGATTTCAATACTTTCTTTTTGAATTTCTTTTCATCCTTCTTTCTAAGTGGACACTTAGCTTTGACATGTCCAGGTTTCTTGCATTTAAAACAAATTAATTCTTTACTAGTCTCATCTTTACTTACCTCTCTCCTTTGTCCTTTCTTTGGATTGAACTTTTGCTTCCTCATGAATCTCTTAAATCTAGAGAACATAGCCATTTCATCGTCATATTCATTTTCACTTTCACTTGTTGACTCTTCTTGTGGTGTGACCTTGAGAGTAATATTTTTGTTGACCTTAGGTTGTCTTTGAAGCTCCTTGAGCTCCAATTCATGTGTCATGAGTGACCCGACAAGTTCACTCAATTGTAAAGTGTTGAGATCTTTGGACTCCTTGATGGCTATTTTGTTTGGTAGCCAAGCCATTGGTAAGCTTCTCAAGAGCTTCCTCACGAGTTCACCATTTTCATAATTCTTGCCAAGAGACTTTAAAGAGTTAACAATTTCAATAAATCTTGAAAACATTTGTTCAATATTTTAATCGGGAAGCATAGAGAACATTTCATATTTATGTACAAGTATGCTAATCCTAGTCTCTTTAACTTGATTTGTGCCCTCATAAGTGACCTCTGATTGATCCCATATTTCCTTTATTGTGGTGCACCCTATAATTTGTAAAATTCGGAAAGATCTAATGCGAGGTAAAGATAGTGAATGGTGTTGGCATTTGCTTCAACAAGTTTTATATCATTTTTATCTTATTCTTCTTGTGGTTTAGGAACTTTTACACCATTGACCTCTTTAGATGGAATATTAGGTCCATTTACTATCATTTTCTATGCAACAAAAACATTGGCTTACCAAAATATTCTTATTCTAACTTTCCAAAATACGTAGTTTGTACCATCAAAGTATGGAACCCTAGTGGTGGAGAGACCTTCCTGAATTCTATGTGCCATGATCTTTAGCTCTAGATGGTTAAGACAAATCACACAATAATGCAAATAATTACACACTTAATGCAAATTATGTGTAGAGCACTTGGCTCTCATACAAGGTGTTGAGCAGAAAATGAATCTAAGAGGGGGTGAATTGAATTATTGGCACAATTAACAACTTAAAAATCTTAATAGCAATCTCAACCAAAGTCACGTGCAACAATCAAGATAAGTACTTGAAAAGTAAAGAGAGTAGTGCCAAGAGTATCAAACACAGCGATTTAGAGTGGTTCAAACTCCCGAGGGCCTAGTCTACTACCTAAGGTCTTCATTTACTATTTCAAAAACTTCACTAGCGAGTCGGCTTCTTGCTTAGTACGTTGTAGAAGAGTAGAACAGCGACTACAACCTTTGCTTCACCACAATGACCACAAGTATAACCCTATACTTGAGGATTTCAACCATTCACTCTTGAGAGAGATTCCTTACACCTATGCTACCCAAGAGTAAATAAATTTACTCCCAATATGATAGTAAAGAGTTTGACATACAATGAACTTCTTTTGAGCAAGTATACAAAGTTATTTAAACCTTCTTATGTTGCTCTGAGGAGATAAGCAATTTATGAAGTTCAAGAGAAAACTTGTTCTTAAATGCCAATGATATGAAATCAATGAAGGTTGCAATTAATAGAGCAAGATTGCAATAGATGAAGTATATTGAATGCAAGAGAGCTAGGAGACATGTTTTGAACAAGTTGTATGTGACTTGGGAGGGGTAGGAGGTACTTATAAGCCAAAAAAGCAAATTTTCCAACGGTCAATTTTTAAAACAACACAGAATGACTACCAGAGCACACTACCGGTCGACCTCCTGGGTGTTCCGATAGTTCCAGAGGCCAAAAGGCCTTACCGGAACACTCTACCGGTCAACCGCCTGAGTGTTCCAGTAAAGCAATCATGCTCTCTATTTTTGCCGGAAAACACTATCGGTCGACCATCTCAGTGGGCTAGTAGTTGCACAATGTGTCAGAAAAGCTGCTACCTACTACAAAAAGTGCGGCCATACTTTAAAAAGTCCATAACAGTTAGTTTTTCTCCAGATTTTTAGAGGCTCAAGACACCTACTATTATGACATATTGAATCTCATTAATGCAATATCAACCAACTTACATAATCATTAAATGTAAAGCTAAAACTTAAACACAACAAGATTTTTGCAGATTTTGCATGGGGAAAAGGTACATGCATATTGTTTACCTATAGAACCATAAATATTGAACAAGATAGCTAAAGTATAGAGCCTATATAAGCACTTTTACTGTAGTTCCATGTAGGTATATACATATATATATATATAGACACACAAACAAGCATATATAAAAAATCAAGATATCATAATAATAAATGCTACGGTTATAATAATATATGCTATAGTATGTGTTTTCTACAGGAAAAGAAACTTTTGAAGGCAAGTGTAGGCATGTATGCATGTATTTAGAAGAAAGATCAAGATATATGCATGTAATGCTCTAAGTTTTTGAGCTTCATAGACAGTTGCTTATGCACTAAGATCAACTTGACGAGAGCTAACGAACAATAACTAATTCTTCATGCATCATTTCCTTTTTCTCAAAGGCCTTTACCTAGCTTAAGCTACAAGATATCTATTGGTAGCAATTGACAAAGTGCAATTATTCATAAGTAGTAATTAATAGATTGCAATTATGGCATCATCAAAATAAATTAAACCAATAAGTTCAACACAAATTCAAGGTATTGGTCTAGTATAATCTTTCATTAAATGCCAAAAAGCATATCATAGTCCTAGACCATTATTTATGAAAATAAGTTACCTAGTTTTAGGAACATATTAGGTCATATATTACAGCATTTACTAAAAAATACCAACTATTTATTTATAGTTACTCTCCATTAATTAGAAAGATCCCATCTGAATATTTTTGTTATGCGAGACATAGAATTCCGAACACCATTTGTGACCTCAAGAACCTCACAACTCTTGGCCTTTTTGACAACTATGTTCTAAGGGAGTTTCCTACCATTTTATACTATTCTAAAGCTTTATGATTTGTGTCACTTGTGCGTGTTTGCATCTAGTTTTTGCATGCACTGATGTGTGTCATTTGTGCGTGTTTGCATCTAGTTTTTCCATGCACATTTAAGAGTGTTTAGAGCATAATTGAGTGCACTTAGTACAAAGATTATGCATATTTGTTAATATTTGTATATAATGTATTTAGATGCATAAATACTACACTAAGTGTTATATTCCATGTTTTAGGAGTGTTTTAGAAGGGTTCAAGCTTACGCGAGGAAAAAATGAGCTAACGGATGAAGACCAGAAGAAAAGGAATGAAAAAGGGAGCATTCTGACCCAGGCGGTCAACCCAGAAGAATTGCCGGTCGAGTTACCCTCTAGAGCCGGTCCACCGGCTAGGTCGACCGGCCAAGTCAGAAAGCCCCCATTAGTAAGCCGGTCGAGTTTATCAAGGAGCCGGTCGACCGGCTAGGTGACCGGCTGTGCACTGAAGTTGTTTATAAATTGCTCGTTTCAGCTCATTTTTAGGGGAGGAACTTTATTTTCTAATATCCTAATAAACCTTAACCCTCCACCCACTTCACCTAACACCTTATACCACTATCTAAACCCTATACCAAGCTAGGATTGAAGAATCTAACAAGAATTTGAAGGATTTGTACAGTTTTAGAAGAAAGATTTAGGGGAGTTCTTCTTGTTCTCTTTCTATTTCTTGTAATTATACTGTTTGATTAGACTAGATCTTTGGGTGATTGTTGTTGTACATTAGATTAGGGTTATGAATATTGATTTTTGAATATCTTTAGCTCTTAATACATGCTTCTTTACATTAATTAATGGCATGAATCAATATGTCTATGTGTTGATAATCAAACATGTCTATGTGTTTGTTAAAATGCCTAAGTGAAGTTGCATATATTATTTTGTGCTTAAATGCTATCGGTAGTGGTATCACCTTAGCCTTAATCCATGCTAATGGCATGAGCCCTGTTTACAACTAAGTGTGTTGATTGATATGCTTAATTAATGACTTGTGTGATAGGAGCATACCTCTAGTTTGAAACAATACTAAAAGGGTACCCGTTAATACTAGTTAATGCTCTAGGAGTCTAATCTCTAGTCTGAAACAATACTAATAGGTTAGTCTTTCGAGTAGGACATCAATCAACACCAAAGAGGACTTAGTTAATTAAACTCGAGGTTAATTCGTTAAGAACTCTTGAGAGCAACCGAGCCATAAATAGATCGAATCGTTATAGTAGCCCAAGTCTAGTTGCAATGCAATCGCTCAAGATCCCCTTCAACCTTGTAGAGCTTTATTTCCTTAGTTTGGCACCCTAGGTTCCTCCATTAGAGTAGGTTAGCTTAGGTTTATTTTCCTTTCCTCGAGCTCCCTTTGATCCTAAAGAAAGCACACACACGCACGTAGCTAGTTTTAGGCACCAAGCACGTAAAGATCAAACTAAAGTAGCCTCCCTGTAGAGACGATACCCGTACGCACGCACTACACTAGACACGATCCGTACGCTTACGGGTGTAAAACTTGGTTGTATTTGTGTTTCATTTTCACATACCACCGAGTACATGACCATGCACATTTAAGGGTGTTTAGAGTATAATTGAGTGCACTTAGTATAAAGTTTATGCATATTTGTTAATATTTGTACCTAATGTATTTAGATGCATAAATACTATACTAAGTTTTCTATTCCATGTTTTAGGAGTGTTTTGGAAGGGTTCAAGCTTACACGAGGAAGAAATGAGCTAATGAATAAAGACCGAAACAAAAGGAATGAAGAATGGATCATTCTGATCCAACTGGTCAACTTAGAAGAAGAGCTGGTCGACCGTCTAGGTCAACTGGCCGCTTTAAAGAATAAAGAATTTAAGCCAGTAGAGTTTCTCAAGGAGCCGGTCGACCGACTAGGTCGACCGACCATTCCAGAGATCATCATGATTGAAGCCGGTCAAGCAAGAAAGAGGAGCCGATCAACCAGCTATGCGCTGAAGAAATCCATAAAAGCTCATTTCAGCTCATTTTCAAGGGAGGAACTTTTGTTTTTAAAACCCTAATAAACCCTAACCCTTTGCCCACTTCACAAAACACTCTAAACTACCATTTAAACCCTACACCAAGCTAGGATTGAACCATTAAACAAAGATTTGAAGGATTTGTATAGATTTGGAAGTAAGAATTTAGGGAAGTTCTTCTTGTTCTTTCTTTATTTCTTGTAAATATGTCACTAGAGTAGGCTAGACTTTGGGTTGATTGTTGTTGTATATTAGATTAGGGCTTTGAATAATGGATTTGTGTAGATCGTTGGCTCTTAATACATGTTTGTTTACATAAATATATGGCATGATTCAATATGTCTATGTATTGGAAATCAAACATGTCTGTGTGTTTGTTAAAATGCCTACGTGAATATGCATGTGTTATTTGTGCTTCAAATACTTTTATCTACTTATATGGGTGATGTGATTGTGCTTAATCTCATGGCTTTGCTTAGTAGAGTAGGCTTTAGCTTTAAATCCAGCTAATAGGTTACATGCTATGCTTAATCAAGTTTAGGTGCTAGTCTTTGGCTTTAAATCCAGCCAAGTGGATAAGTTAACCTAGACTAGAGTATCCTTCACTCACGTTAGTGTTGGTTAATTGAGCCTTAATGTCACGTAGTGTTTAGGTGCTAGTCCTTGGTTTTAAATCCATCCAAAAGGATAAGTTCTAATCACGGATTGCGTAGGCTAAGAGGGATTGACCCTTAGCTTTAAATCCAGCTAACGACTTAGACCACTAGTATTGGTTAAGAGAGCCCAGGATCAACACAAGAGCAATAGAAGTCCCGAGCCTTAGATAAACCTCATCCGTTATCATAGCCCAAGTCTAGCTGCAATGCAATCACCCTAGGTCCCCTTCTTCTTTGTTAATTTTTCATTCCTTAGTTTGGCTCCTTTAAGTTCCTCCATATATTAGTTTTTCTTCTCCTTTTTCTGAGCTCCCTTCCATCCTAAAGTAAGCACACACACGCACGTAGCTAGTTTGAAGCACCCGAGCACATAGAGACTAAACTAAGGTAGCCTCCATGTGAAGACGATACCCGCACTTAAATCCACTATACCACGAACGATTCGTATGCTTGCAGGTATAAAACTCGATACGCACACATCACTTTAATACTTGGACCTCTCCAAGAACAACTTTGTGGGTCCCATTCCATCTGATATTGATCGGATGCAAGCAGTCCAGTTCGTTGACCTTGGTGCCAACAACTTCACCGGTGACATCCCGTTGGCCAATGAAAAATTAACTAAATTGAGCACGTTGAACTTGTACTACAACTTATTCGACAGAACTTTTCCGGAGCATATTAGAAACTTGTCCAATTTTGAAAAGCTTAGGTTGGCTTATAATGGCTTCTCGCCGGCAGAGTTGCCACTGGTATTTGGAAAGTTGAGCAACTGAAGTACTTTTGGATGGCAAACACAAACTTGACAGGTTAAATACCTGAAAGTTTTGCAAATCTTGCAAGCCTTGAGCATTTGGATTTGTCATCAAATCAAATGCAAGAAAGAATGCTAGAAAAGTTGTTTCTGTTGAAGAATTTAAGCGAGACCTTCTTATTCAAAAATGAATTTTTGAGTTCGATTCCTACAATGATAGAGTCATGAAATCTAACTTAGATTTATCTAGCCATGAACAATCTGACTGGAGCAATACCTAAAGATTTTGGAAAGTTGAAGCACCTAGAACTTTTGAACCTATTTGCAAATCAATTAGATGGAGAAGTTCCAGCAAGCATAGACCTAATTCCAAGCTTGAAAACTTTCAAGGTTGTGAAGAATAAGTTGAGTAGAGTACTTCCACCAAGCTTTGCTCTTTACTCAAAGCTTGAAGGCTTTGAAGTTTCAAATAATCAATTCACTAGAAATTTGCCAAAAAAATTGTGCTGACAGAACTTTGTTTGGTGTGGTTGCTTTCTTCCACAATTTAATAAGAGAGATATTGAAATCATTTGCAGATTGTCCTACTTTGTGCACACTATAGGTTTATAATAACAGTCTTTCGAGAGAGGTTCCACTAGACCTCTGGACAGTATTGAACTTAACCAGCTTGATGCTGGGTAATAACTCATTTTCGGGTGAGCTTTCTACTAAGGTAGCATGGAATTTGACGTAGTTGGAGATAAGTAACAACGAATATTCGGGCCAAATTCCAACTAGGATTTCATCCTAGAAAAGTCTGGTTGTGTTTGTGGCTAGCAACAATACATTTTCAAGAAGAATTTCCCCAGAGTTGACTAATCTTCCTCAACTGTCCAAACTGAGGCTTGATGGGTTCATTTCCAGGTGAGCTCTTATCTCAGATTATATCCAGGAAATCTCTTGATATCTTGAACCTGTTGGGGTATGTGGCATAGCAGAATGATAGGATTGTCAAAGCAAGATCACATAGCTAAAATAGGAAATGAGAAAAATAGATAATTGAGACATCAAAATTTTATGTAGAAAACCCTCAAACAAATTGAAGGGAAAACCACGGGCAAGTAAGGATGATTTTACTATGTGTAGAAGTTTTACAACCTTCTCTCTAAAATAAGGAGAGAACTATTTTACTCTCTCTTATAATTAGGAGAAACTCACTGTCACACTAATATATATATATAAAACAAGTGGAAGAAGTACTACACTTTGGAGAATTCTTTCTTATTCTCTTTAAATGCTTTGATTTGCTTCTTGCTTGGATGGTTTGCCATCTCCAATTCATGGCTATTTATAGGCAAAACTTGGAACAAAATTTCAACCAAACTTGACAAAATTTACCATTCTATTACCATAGGTGCAACTTACTTTCCACTTGGTATTAAATGCTCATGAGAACTTTGCATGCTTCTTATATTTCTCATGCACCAAATTAGAAAAAGATTATCAAGTTTGCTTCAATTTCAATATTTGCAGGCGTGTCAAGATTTGCTATCTTGACTTTCTCACCAAATGTGAGCTTTACATGCTTAATTCTCCCACTTAAAGCTCACTTTGGTAACCCTTAAATCTCTTCATTACTTGCCGATTCCATGTTGCTTACGCCTCTGCCAGGCCACAAAAGGATCTACTCCAAACAAACTTTTCAACATTGATTTGCTTCGTCATAACATCTGCTAGGTTCTCGTCAGTGTGAATCTTCTGCATGTCCACACTCATTTCCTCTACTACTTCGCGAACGAAGTGATACTGAACACCTATGTGATCTATCTTGGAATGAAAGGCTGGATACCTTGCAATGTGCAAAGCACCCTGACTGTCACAATACAAGGAAATATTCTCTTATTTGTGCCCGAGCTCCTCCATTAGCCTTTAAATCTATATTGCTTCTTTACAAGCGTGTGTAGCTTCCATGTATTCTGCTTCTATTGTATAAAGTGTGACAACAATTTGTAACTTGGATACTCAGCTCACCGCTCCTCTAGCAAGTGTAAACACATAGCCGATAATGGACTTTCATTTATTAGTATCACCTATAAAATTTGAATCGACAAAGCCTCTGATAGTAAACTCTGATCCTCCATAACATAATGCAATATCCGAGGTTCCTTTGCTATAACTCAAGATCCTCTTAACAGTATTCCAATGCTCTCTACCAGGATTTGCCATGAACCGACTAACCATTCTAATAGCTTGAGCAATATTTGGTCTCGTATATATCAAGCGAACATAAGACCTTCCACTGTTGATGCATACGTTACTCAAGACATATCCATCCTCTCCACTTCATTACTAGGGCATGTACTTAAGGATAATTTATAGTTGACAAAAAGTGGGGACAAGATGTCCTTACAATCTTGCATGTTGAGGTGGCGTAAGATTTACCTGAAATAGTTCGTCTGGGAAATCCATACTTTCCTGCCTTTTCTATCTTGGTAAATTTGCATCCCTAAAATCTTGTTTGCTGGTCACAAATTCTTCATGGCAAACTCCTTAGCCAACTGTGCCTTCAATTCTTGGACACGATCTTTGCTGGGACCTGCTACCGACATTTCATCCACGTATAATAGTATAATAATCAAATTGTCATTTCCAAACCTCTTGTAATATGTATAATGGTCTATATTGAGTCTGTTGTACCCGAGGCTCATTATAAAGGAATCAAATATCTTGTACCAACACCTGACCCTGCTTTAGACCATACAGAGATTTGGTTAACCTATAAACTAGGTTTTCTTTTCCTTTCTTAACAAATCCTTCTGGTTAGAGCATATAAATCTCTTCTTCAAGTTCTCCGTGAAGAAAAGCTGTCTTTACATCTAACTATTCTAGATGTAAATCGAACATAGCACACATAGCCATGACTACTCTAATAGTTGCAAGTCTAACCACCAAAGAAAATATCTCATTGAAGTCAATACCTTCTTTCTGAGCAAATTCTTTCACTACTAGTCTTGGACAACATTGTTCCACCTTATCATTGCCATCTCGTTTGATCTTGTAGACCCATTTATTACTGATGGCTTTCCTTTCAGGTGGTAGGGGAACAAGTTTCCATGTCTTGTTTCTGTGCAAGGCTTTGATTTCTTCTTGCACTGCTGTCATCTACAGTGCAACATCGGGGCTACTTATAGCCTCATGATAAATTGACGGTTCCTCATCCATCGTTAGAAGATAGTTTGCAGCATTGCTTGCCATAACATAATCAAAGTGCCATATTGGTCTTGTTGTCTAACGCGACGAACGTTGGACTTCTATAACCTCAACCTCGTCTGGTTCTTGTTCCTCGTGCTTCAATGCAGCTTCAGAAAAAGTGTCACCTTGTTCTGGTTTATCTTCAACTTCCACTACAGTAGTCTCATTTTCAGTGCAATTACCTTATTCACTTTGTAGTTTATTCTTTACAAAGATCACATTTCTGCTGATGATAACCTTGTGATCAGTGGGATCTCATAGATGATACCCCTTAACACTGTCAGCATATCCCAAGAATATGCATTTCTTAAATTTCAAATCCAGCTTCGTTCTTTCTTGGGAACCATACATCACGTATGCAGGACATCCGAAAACATATAAGGTAGAATAATCTGCAGGTTTACTAGTCCACATTTCCATTGGTGTCTTTAACCCAATTGTAGTTGATGTTAAACAAGTTTATTAGGTGACAGACGATTTCGACTGCTTCTACTTAAAATAACTTGGCTAGACTTACAGTTTCCAACATCGCTTTTATTCTTTCGAGTAGAGTTCTGTCCACCCGCTCGCAACTCTATTTTGCTAAGATGTATGTTGAATTGCGAATTGCCTCTTAATAACCTCTTGCTTGTAAAACGCCAGAAAACTCCCGTCAGTGTATTCTCCTCTATTGTCTATCCTTAAACACTTGATCCTTTTGCCAGATTCAAGTTCCACCCGCGCTTTGTACTCCTTGAATATTGAAAACATATCTAACTTGTTTTTGATCGGGTACACCCATAATCTCCTGGAGTAGTTATCAATGAATGATACAAGATACTTTGCACCTCTTAAGGATAAAACCAGCGATTCCCATATATTTGAGTGAACCAAGTCCAGAATATGTTTAATTCTGGTAGTAGATCTTTCAAATGATAATCTATGTTGTTTACTAGTCACATAGTGCTCACAGAACGGTAAGTCTGTCGACTTGAGCCCATGTAAGAGATTACGTTCTGCGAGAATCTTTAAAGCTCATTCGGACATGTGGCCAAGTCTGCGATACCACATTACTGTTGACTATTCTTGACTGCTGATGCAACAGATACATTTGCCTCTTGCAACGTATCTCCCAAAAGCATATATAGATTTACCATGATCTTTTCTACCTTGATCATCACAAGCATGCTTTCGATGACGTTCATGATCCCATTCTCAATATGAGTGTTGTAGCCAAGGTCATCCAGTTGTCCAATAGACAACGGATTTTTCTTCAAGCTATTCATGTGTCGTACTCCTTGAATGGTACAAATTTTACCATCATATATTTTTAATTTGATGGTACCATTTCCAACAATCTCTAAGGCATAATCATTACCCATGTAAACAAATCCTTTAAAGCATGTTTTATATGTATGGAACCATTCTTGACACAAGGTCATATGCCACGTTGCTCTCAAATCTATTATCCATACATCAGTGAACTCTTTTTTGCCTTCAAAAATTGTTGTTGCTTCGCTGTACAAAACATCTCCATCATCGAAAGTACTTGCAACACATCCCTAAGAATTTGTGGTCTCAAAAGTTGTCTTGTTATGCCAACAATCCTTCTTGATATGCCATTTCTTGCCACAGTTGTAGCATTTTATATTCTACTTCGAGATTTCGATTTACCATGATTGTAACTCCTACTTGAGCCACGTTCCGTTGGTATGCCTATCATCATCGTTAGTGCCTCTGCTTGCTTTGAGCTCCCTAGTCTATCCTCCCTATTTTTGCACTTGGACTCTCCTTCCAGACCGTCAACTACAACATCGTCAAAGACTAGACTGTTTGTGAGAACATTATTGGTGCAGTTGATGATGAGTTGATCATACAAGTCAGGTAGACTTTGAAGCAGGATCTCTACACGTTAAAGCTCTGTTATTTTATGACCCAACGAAGTGAGTTAGGAAAATAGCATATTTAAGGTATTAATATGCTCCATAATTGATGTGGTCTCCTCTATTCAAAGAATATAAAGTCTCTTCTTCAAGAAGATCTTGTTGTAAAGTGATTTGACCTTGTATGATTCAGTCAGCGTACCCCAAATTTGCTTTGCTGACGTTTTTTTCCTCAACGCTCAACAGCACCAAATCTGCCAATGCCAGATGCAAATTAACCACAACAACATCGTACATTTCTTTCCACTTGTCGTCAACTACGCCTATTGGCCTGCCTTCAATCGCCGCAGGCAATTATCCTTCCTCATAATGGCTTTCATCTTAAATTTCCAAATGGAGAAATTACTCCCGTTGAACTTCTCCATCTCATATTTCGTAGCCATAGTGTTGATAATGATATGCTTTTGGAATCAAACCTGCTTCCACTATTCTACTATGAATAATAATACTATATACATGAACAATACTGTGTACAGTGATGACCCATAACTGTATATCGCAATATGTGAATAGTAACAATACCCTCAACTCGCGGCTCTAACAGTTAAAATAGAAAATGAGAAAAATGGATAATTGAGACACCAAAACTTTATATGGAAAACTCTCAAATAAATTGGGAAAAAAATCATGAGCAAGTAAGGAGAATTTCACTATGTGTAAAAGTTTTACAACCTTATCTCTAAAATAAGGAGAGAACTATTTTACTCTATTTTATTGTCTCTTATAATTATGAAAAACTCACTATGACACTAATATATATATATATATGTATAAAACAAGTAAAAGAAATACTACACTCAGGAGAATTCTTTCTTAATGTCTCTGAATGCTTGGATTTACTTCTTACTTGGATGGTTTGCCTTCTCCTATTCATGGCTATTTATAGGCAAAACTTGGAGCAAAATTTCAACCAAACTTGACAAAATTTCCCAACCTATTACCATAGGTGCAACTTATTTTCCACTTGATATTAAAATCTTGTGAGAACTTTGCATGCTTCTTATATTTTCCATGCACCAAATTGGAAGAAGATTATAAAGTTTGCTTCAATTTCAAAGTTTGCAGACTTGTCAAGATTTGCTATCTTGACTTTCTCACCAAACATGAGCTTTACACCCTCACAGAACCTAGCGAGAAATAAGCTCTCGGGTCCAATCCCGGCTGCTATCGGTTTGTTACTGCCCTTAATTATCTGGATTTATTGCGGAATCAGTTCTCAGGTCAGATTCCCCTTGAATTAGGCAACAAGGGAATCACTCTCCTTAATTTGTCTTCCAATCAACTCACTTGAAAAATCCCAGGCGTGTTTGACAACATGGCCTATGAAAACAGTTTCTTAAACAATCCAAATCTTTGTGCCACCACTCCAATGTCTAACCTTCGGAGTTATACTGCCAAAACCCGTGATTGGAAGAAATTATTGGCTAAGGTCCTGGATGCAGTCGTAGTCCTTGCAGTGACGTCTTCATATTTACCACCATGCATGATAACCATTTTCGTTGTTAAAGACTACAGGAGAAAGAAGCATAAACGTGATCTTGAGACCTGGAAATTGACCTCATTCCATAGATTGGAATTCACAGAGGAGGTGGCTCAGGGAAGGTGATTAAAGTCTCTGTAGGCCGGCCTGGTGAGTACTTTGCTGTTAAGAAGATTTGGAGTAGCAGAAACTTAGACCGCATATCTAAGCAAGAATTTCTTGTTGAGGTTCAGATATTGGGTTCAATTCGCCATGCAAAATATCTTGAAGTTATTATGTTGCATTTCAAGTGAGGATACGAAGCTTCTTGTCTATGTGGAAAACCATAGCATTGACAAACGGCTAAATAGTAAGAAGAGAAAAGAACCATCTTTGGCTAATCCAGTTCAAGACATTGTCCTGGATTGGCCAACAAGGTTGCAGATTGCCATTGGAGCTGCACAAGGCCTTAGCTATATGCACCATGACTGCACATCACCGATCCTTCATCGATATGTGAAGTCTAGCAACATTTTGTTGGATTCCGAGTGCCAGGCTAAAATAGCTGGTGTTGGTTTGGCCAAGATTTTGCTTAAGCGAAACGAGGCAAACACCATGTCTGCTATTGCGGGTTCATTTGGTTATATTGCTCCTGGTAAGGATATTGATACTAATTCTTTATTTCACCTGTAAGCACTGAAGAATGATTACTAAACTTTGAGTTATTGCCTTATACAATATGCCTATACGACAAGAGTAAACGAAAGGAAAGACATTTACAGCTTTGGAGTTGTCTTGTTAGAATTGGTGAACGGTAGAGAAGCCAATGATGGAGATGATTCCAGCCTTGCAGAATGGGCACGGAAGCAATATGGAGATAGAAAGCCTGTTTAGGATGCAGTAGACAATGAAATAAAAGTGCCGGCTTACTTGGAAGGAGTGACTACTGTGTTTAGATTGGGACTTGTATGTACAAGTTCATTACCATTTAGTAAGCCTTCCATGAAGGAAGTCCTGCAAGTTCTTCAGCGATGCCGGCCTCAAGATCAGTGCAATGGAGATAAGAAAGGAAGCGCTGATTATGATGTCACTCCCCTGCTCGTTGGTGATAAGTACTTTTCCAGCTACAAGCGCGGCTCTAAGAAGGTGAGGGATGAAAGTGATGACAGTCTAGTCCATATTTGTCTAGTGTTTAATTTAGAAGCGAAAAGTACTTATGACACAGACAACAGCAAAAGAACTTAGAAGCTTTTTGCAGAAAGGATTACAGTGTCTAGTGTTTCAAGTAATGACACATGACATTGCCCACACACTGTGTGTATTTTCCTTGGTTGGGAAGTATTATTATAGTAAAGGGTAATGTTTAATGTTCAGTTTGTAGTATATAGATAGCTGCTTCCATGAAATGTAATATTAGCCAAGGCATTGTTATAGAAATTAAGTACTAACTCATTACTATTTTTGTTGGATGGCCTGTTCATCATTGACTCTTCTTTCAATTTCAAACCGTTCAATTTGTTACCTCAGGAACTTCAAACTCAGGTCTTCTCATAAAGACGGAGATTTAGACTTCTATTTGGATTTCGAAGATGATATATTATCCTTTGTAGTTGCTTGTTTCGTACGAGAAGCGGTCAATTCTTGCACAGTAGGAAATCATATAATCATTCTCTTTTCTCATGTAAAGCTTAGTAGTAGAATTGCAAAAGTCCTCCTATGAACTGTCCAAACCAGGACATAATTTTCAATTCACTGAATGATTTATATAATTTAACTTACAATCTTCGTAAATCTACTGAAAATATACAAATCCTTCACTGAAAAATATACAAAAACTAGACAACAAAATCAAGCATGACATTTAATAAATGAAATTTTGTATGTACTAAATGAGATATCATCTTAGGATCTAACATAACGATCACGAGCATTTTCCCTTTTTCCCTTCAGCACAGCCCCGTCAGCTCCAATGAAGTATGCTGCGATTGATGCAGCAAAACGAGAATCATCAAAAGCCAGCAAAAAAATGTTACATCCTTTATAATTGACAAAATTGTGAGGGCCTTTACAAATTATAACAAGAGAATTCTAATCTTGTTCTATTTATGGGAGTCGAGGGACATGTTTAGTCAAGTGACAGCTGCAATTTTCACTAATATTCTAGATATTCTTAAAATCATTTTAAATTTGTATGTAAGTGTATTTTTAGTGGAAGAAATCAATTAGAATAAATATCTTTGTGGAGCACGGGATGTAGACGCGAGAATTTTAGTGTAAGCTAGTCATTTCACATCCGGTGCTTCGCACGGGCTTATTTAGGTTTTTTGTGAGTCTTTTTAGTTTTTAAAATATTTATAGATATGATTTTTTTTGTGTTTTTAGGTTTTTCGTGTGGTCTTTGTTATTTCTAAATATCTATAAAAATTACTTTTTGTGCTTTTTATTTTTTATTTTTGAAATATCCTATGAATATGATACTAGTATATTCAAAAATCAGTTATAAATATTAATTTTCACTTGAATAATTCAATGACATGCCTCAACCATTTTGACTTGTAGTGATTATATAAATCTATTAGTATTAAAGACTATCTAATATAAATAAACCAAAAAAATTAATTAAAAGATTATATGGCATCTCCTAAAGTCTCTTAAATTAATATATAGAAGATTACTAAATATCATTTCATTTTTTGTAGTAATTTTTGCACCATTATTCTTATTTGAATATTTCCTCATTTGTTAGGGACTAACTTAAGAAAAAAAGCTAGTACTTATAACATAATTCTCTCATTTGTTAATGTACTATATATCTAAATTCTATATCCTATAATATTATATTATATAATGGGACTAATTCGAATAAATTGTGAAATATTAAGGACACTTGTTTATGGGCTAATTTGACTATGTCCTTAAAATATTATAGACTAATTTAAATAGTTTAAAACTCTTCATTATTTTACTTATATTTGTACTAATTTGAATAACTTTATTAAATATAAAGAACCGATATAAAATTTTTTAAATAATAAAAATTAATGTGATTGTTTAGGGACTAATTTGGCTATGTCGTAAAATATTATGAATTGACATGAACAATTTAAAGCAATAAGAGTTTTGAAGTTAGAGAAAAATAATAATATTAGAGACTTATTACATAATTTAAACCTTTGAAGTTAATGATATTTTTAACCTTATATATCCCCACTTGCAGGAGTATAAAATTAATTTATAATCTCTCAATAGAAGCTCATGTGCTTCTTTGAGCTCTATTCCATATAACCTTTACACATATTAGTATTTTATGCACCCAATGTTGCCTAGGCAAAATATTTTTTAATTAAATGAAAAGTATATATTATTTATAATTTTACTTTAGAGTTAAAAATATAAAAATAATTTTTTGGAGTTTAGTTTATAAAAATATGAAATTTCAAAAAAAATCTTTTTTTTTAACAATTTTGTTTAAAATTAATAGTTATATTTTTTTAAATTTTTTCTCCTTCTTTTCATTTAGTAAAATGTAATGTGAATTCTATTTTTTCTTTCTTTTTTGCTTTCTTAATAATTTATATGATGTTGTTGTAATTATTTTCTATAATTTTTTTCTTTTATTTTCTTTTCATTTATTTTTATATTAAACATCAAATGTAATCATAAATTTGTTAAAGTTATATTTATTTATGTTGGGAAAAAACATGCAAACACGAAGAATACGAGAAGAAATAACGGACACAAGAATTACGTGGTTCGGCTTTAAAGCCTATGTCCACGGGCAGTAGAGGATAATTCTATTATTGATCACGAATGCTACAACGCTCTCACTTTGGTTTCTCTCTCACACATAACATAATGAGTATTGCCACATATTTAAAGTGCAAAGGTTTCCTAAACCTATTAAGCAGTAAAGGCAACTAATTAATTATGTGCTACAAAAGGTAACAAGCAAATAAGGTAATATGCTAACAAGGAAATCTACTATTCCTGTTGCCCAAGAATACGGGCCACATTCAACAAATCTCCACCTTGGCACGTATTCGCTCCAATCAATACACCATCATCCCTGTAGCCAACTGCCTCTAAGAGCTCAATGCTCCGCACCGCAAATAGCAACCAAGTCCAAGCAATGCTCAAACTTGCTGACTGGAACCACCTTAGTCATCATATCTGCTGGATTCTCATGAGTAGATATCTTCTGCACCGATATGATTCCTTGTGATACAACATCTCTGATAAAATGATATCTGATATCAATGTGTTTAGTCCTCTCATGATACATCTGATTCTTCGTCAGATGGATTGCACTCTGGCTATCACAAAAGACTGTACTTGTATCTTGCTGCAGTCCAAGATCACGAACCAGGCCTTGTAACCACATGGCCTCCTTCACGCCTTACGCAATTGCCATGTACTCCGCTTGATGAGTCGACAATGCCACGATGATGTAATGTCGCTTTCCAACTGATAGCACATCCAGAGAGAGTAAACACGTAACCCATCAGAGATCTTCTCTTATCAAGGTCACCCACAAAGTCTGAATCACAATAACCCACCAACCTCGCGCAATCTCCAATCATCTTGCTAAATAGCAATCCTATATTCTCAGTGCCACGCAAATATCTCATTATCCATTTCACCACTTCCCAGTGTGTTTTCCCAGGTGATGCCATATACCTACTCACAACACTAAATGCATGTGAAATATCAGGTCGAGTGCACACCATAGCATACATCAAGCTACCAACAGCCCTCGAGTACGGAACATGAGACATATGCTCCACCTCCTCCTCAGTTTTAGGTGACAAATCTGCAGACAACTTGAAATGAGCAGCAAGCGGCATACTCACAGGCTTAGCTTTAAGCATCCCGAAACGCTCCAGCACCTTCTTAATATAACTCTATTGAGACAAGAACAGCTTCCCAGCATTTCTATGTCTGTGAATCTCCATGCCAAGAATCTTCTTTGCTGTTCCAAGATCCTTCATCTCAAACTCATCACCTAGCTGATCCTTTAATTTGTCGATTGCAGACATGCTTTTAGCAGTAATAAGCATATCATCGACATACAACAACAAGTACACAAACGAACCATCTAGAAGCCTTTTGAGATACACACAGCTGTCATAGGCACTCCTTGTATATCCAGCACCTACAATGAATGTGTCAAATCTCTTATACCACTGCCGAGGTGATGCTTCAACCCATACAAGGATTTCTTCAGTTTGCAAACATGGTTCTCCTTACCAGGAACTCATGTAAATTTGCTCTTCAAGATCACCATGCAAAAACGCCGTTTTCACATCTAGCTGCTCAAGTTCTAAGTCATGAAGAGCAACCAAGTTAAGTAAAACCCTGATGGAACTATGCTTCACAACCGGAGAGAACACTTCGTTGAAGTCAATACCCTCCCTTTGTGTATAGCCTTTTGCCACTAACCGTGCCTTGTATCGAGGACCTTCAACCCCTGGAGTACCTTTCTTTTTCTTGTAAACCCATTTGCAACCGACAACTCGTTGTCCCTTAGGCAATTCATCAAGCTCCCATATTTGATTCTTATGAAGAGACTCAATCTCCTCACTCATGGCACCCACCCACTGAGCAGAATCTTTCCCACATATGGCCTCTTTGTATGAATTCGGCTCATGTCCTTCAATTGTTTTGGCAACAGTCAAAGCATAAGCAACAAGATCAGCGTATCCGTACCTTTGAGACTCTCTAATCTGTCTCCTTTCTCGCCCAGTGGCAATGTTGTACTTCTGTTGTTTAGGCACATTTTGATCATGTACCTCAGTTGGTTGAGTCGGCTGAATTTGACTACTACTATTGCTAGATGGAACATTTGGAACATCAACAAATACCTCCACCTGCTCTTTGACACCGTGGTCTAAACCAGCTACCGCTTTCTCCTTTTTTTGGTCTAATAAAGCAGACTCATTGAATATGACATCCCTGCTGATGAGGAAACCTGGAGACTTTGGATCTGTGCACCACAACCTGTAACCTTTCCTCTCGGACGCATAGCCTAGAAATATGCATTTCTTTGCCCTCGGCTCCAACTTGCCATCCTTCACGTGAGCGTATGCAGGGCAACCGAACACCCTCAATCGAGAGTAGTCAGCAGGCTTACCAGACCATAACTCAAAAGGAGTTTTCAATTCAATAGCTTTGGATGGAGACCTATTCACCAAGTAGCATGTCGTATTGACGGCTTCAGCCCAAAAGTCTTGACTCAAACCAAATTGGGAGAGCATACAACGAGCTCTCTCCACCAGAGTTCTATTCATGCGTTCTGCAACTCCATTCTGTTGTGGTGTCCCTACACATGTGCAGTGTCTCATAATGCCATGTTTCCTGCAGAACTCATCAAACTCTTTATTACAATATTCCAACCCATTGTCAGTCCTAAGACGCTTAATTTGTTTACCAGTCTGCTTCTCAATCAACGTCTTCCACTCGACAAATGTTGGAAATGTCTCATCTTTAGTTTTCAAGAAGTATACCCAAACCATCCGAGAGTATGCATCAATGAAAGTAATATAATACCTGGCACCTTTCTTGAAAGGGATTTTATTAGGACCCCAAAGATCAGAATGAATATAATCAAGTGTACCTTTGGTGTTCTCCTGCCCCTTGCTGAACTTCACCCTGGTTTGCTTTCCAAAGACACAATGCTCGCAGAATTCAAGCTTTCCAGTTCTTTGTCCACAAAGCAAATCCCTCTTACTCAGCTCGGTCAGTCCCCTCTCGCTCATATGGCCCAACCTTTTGTGCCACAACTGCGTAGTGTCATTATCACTCTCCTCGGATGTAACAGCTGTAACATCTGTAACTGTACTACCTTGAAGGACATATAGGCCGCCAGTCAAGTTCCCTTTCAAGAGCACAATTGCACCTTTGGTCACCTTTAAGACACCATTCTCACTTCGGAATTTGTATCCATGAGAATCCAAACGCCCAAGAGAAATCAAGTTTTTCTTCAGCTCCGGTACATGTCAACACTCGAGAGATCTTGTAATATCATCAAACATCTTGATATTTACTATGCCCATTCCCTCCACCTTCAACGAAAGATTATTACCTAGAAAGACTTTCCCTTCTCTTTTGGAATAAGAAGAGAACCAGTCGCGCCTAGGACACATATGGAACGTTGCACCAGTATCAAGAATCCATTGATTATGCCACTATGATCCACTCACAGTCAAAACTTCCCCGGTACTACTCGAGTTATCTCCATCACTGTCAGCACTCTCCACCACATTAGCTGAATTCTCCATCTTTTTCTTTCCCTTTTTCAGTTTTGGACATTCTTTCTTAATGTGACCCTTTTTACCGCACTCGAAACAGCGTAGCTTCCTTGCTCTTGATTTTGACCTTGACTTGCTTTTCTTTCTATTCGAAGATCCCCCTTTATTCTCCGATCTCCCTCTACTCACTAAACCTTCCCCATGAACTTCTTCCCTATGTCCCGGAATATGTGTTTGAAGATCCTTCGATTTTAATGAAGTAATCACATCTTCAAAGGTAATTTTATCCCTCTCGTACAACATAGTGTCCACAAAGTTCATATATGAAGGCGGTAAGGAGCATAATACGATCATAGCTTGATCTTCGTCATCAATTTTAACACCCACATCTTTCAAAGCAATAAAACAAGAGGTAAACTCATCAAGGTGTTGTTTTAGTGACGTACCTTCTTTCATTTTAAGATGATACAATCGCTTCTTCAAGTAGAGGTGATTGGTGAGAGATTTAGATGCATACAATTCCACTAAAGTATTCCAAGCTTCAATTGATGTTGTCTTCTCAGCAATCTCCAGCAATACTTCATTTGTCACGGACATATGTATTGCACTCAAGGCTTTGTTTGCACAAAACTCATACTTCAGGATGGAATTTGGCTCAATGGATTGCAAAAACGGATTTAGCACGTCGAAAAACCTTAGGAACACCCCTGGTCAACTTTGGTCAACACCCGTCAAAGTCAAACCTGTTGGTCAAAGTCAACACCGTCCCTAAACACGTACTTCGAAGCAGAATCTGGAAAAACAGAGCCCAAAAACGGACTTAGCACGTCGAAAAACGTGGGGTAAGGCTTTTGTCAAACCCGGTCAACCCTCGGTTAATGGTCAACGGTCAAAGTCAATCCCAGTCAAACCCCGATCAACGCGGTCAAACTCTAGTCAACTGGTCCTTTTTTTTTTTTTTTTTTTGTTTCCTGTACTAGGCCCAAATCCAAAAATAAAAACTCTTTTCTTTTCTTTTTCCTCTTAGGCTATACCCAAAGTCCAAGCCCAAAGAAAAATTTTCCTTCTTATTTTGGAAACTACCCAAGCCCAACACACACAAAAAAAAATTAACCCAGAACCCGGTCCAACCCCTAGCCTTCTACCCAAACCCAAAACCAGAACCCGACCCAAAAATAAAACCAAATACCATAAATCAAAAACTCGACCCGCTTAAGCAAAACCACCAACCCGCGAGTTGTTTCTTCTCTGCCCGCTAGCCAACCCAAACAAGAAGCTCGACCCTCCCGGTCAAAACTCTCACCACCAGCCACCAAACTTAACGCTGAGCATGCCAAAATGATCCTTGTGCAACGTAGACCTCAACAGCACTGATTTATTGCTGATGTTCACGCTAAAGAACCGCTAGCAACCACCAAGCAAACCTGCGACCTTTCGAGTTTTGAAAAACGCGATTCCGGTCACCGATTCTCGACACAAGCACCTCCAATCAACTCTTCTCTTCGAGAGGAAGCTTTTGGTACCAATATTGTGCAATTTTGTCAACGGAATTGTGAAGTTCAATTTCGGCAGACAATGGTGATTTTAAGGCTCTGTTTGGCTTGAAACTTATTTTGGCTTTTCAAGGCACTGTTTGGTTTGACTTTAATTGAGTTTTGGTTTTTTTTTCCCCTCTCGCAGCGGAATAAACCTAAGCTCTGATACCAGTTTGTTGGAGAAAAACATGCAAACACGAAGAATACGAGAAGAAATAATGGACACAAGAATTACGTGGTTCGGCTTTAAAGCCTACGTCCACAGGCAGTAGAGAATAATTCTATTATTGATCACGAATGCTACAAGGCTCTCACTTTGTTTTCTCTCTCACACATAACATAATGAGTATTGCCATATATTTATAGTACAAAGGTTTCCTAAACCTATTAAGCAGAAAAGGCAACTAATTAATTATGTACTACAAAAGGTAACAAGCGAATAAGGTAATATGCTAACAAGGAAATCTGCTATTCTTGTTGCCCAAGAATATGGGTCACATTCAACAATTTATTTGAATTTATTTACGTGTAATTTTTAAATTTCAACTTTTAATCTTCAATATTTTATTTTGTAAAAAAATTTATTTTTTTATCCTTTTTAAAAAAATAAGGGTTGTCTTCTCAATTTTATTGTGGTAGAGGTTTAGGTAATATTAACATAGCACATTGCAAACCTCTCACTATGTATGGATAAAGTCCTTTGATCATCAATATCCTGGAAAACCACATCTTTTTCTGGAATGATAGAATACTCTATTATTGATGCTATCTACAAAAGGATTAAATCTTTACTATAGTAAAGCTTAAAATAATTATCCAAACCCCAATTTCACTCATACGCAATGCATATAAATACATTGCAAATTCACTTACAAATTAATGTTACACATACAAAAATAAAATAATTAAAACATATACACAAATCTTCCCACACACATACATAAATGTATAGAAAGAAGGAGGGGGGTTAATAGAATTCCAATATGTGTGTCGTTCGCTTTCCAAGAAGGGTGAAAAATGAAAGAAAGATAGCCCTAACTGAAAAGGGTTGTTGTTGTTGTTGTTGTTTTTGCTTTATTTGTTTTATCCATGGCTCAAATTTTCATCTTTTTCTCAACTAGGGATGTTTCCTTTTCCAGTGTTCAATCTCTGTGTTCTTTGCTACCTTTGTGATGGTCCCCACTCCTCAATCAGAGGTAATGTTCAATATATATGCTGCTAAACACTTCCGTTATAAAAAGAAAATGATTATGAAGAGAGCAAAAAAGTTATAACACCTGTATTTAATGGGGAGAAGGACAGGCAGTATAATGGGCGGAGAGAGAGAGAGAAAGTATTGTCTATTGTCTAAATGCGAAGAAATTTTGCTGGCAGTATAATGGGCGGAGAGAGAGAGAGAGAAAGTATTGTCTATTGTCTAAATGCGAAGAAATTTTGCTGACGTATTAATAATTTTTATTACTTAATTAATAAAGAGACATAAGGAGATTTATTTTAGTAATTTTTATAATAGTGATAGTAATAATTGTGTAATGAAGAGAGAGAGAGGGGAAGACATATTTATTTTAATAATTCTATATAAAAATGGTAATAATATTCTTTTAGCGGTCTTGACAAGCAAATGAAAGTTGAGGTGACGTGTTTCTTTAAGCTACAGAACGTAAAACTTTAAATTATTAAATAGAGGAGCCGCTTGAGTTAAACATTGTTGTAAATACTTGTGCATACTATAAAAGAACATATAGCAGAAAAGAAATTAAAAAAAAAAAAGAATTTATTGGCCCTGCAAAGCTTTTAGATATAGAAATCATATACCTCCGGATATAATGAGTGCCTGGTCAGTATGTTTCAAGCTTGCTTTGGCCCAAGGACAATGGCAAGCAGCACTCAACTGAAAACAACAAATTTTTTGAGAAAGTAATAAGAAATTTAATGAAGGGTTAAGGAAACAAATATATTAGGAGAACACGAGTTACGTTTAAATTTTAGTACTGAATGAAGTTTAGTAATTCTAGAGTTTATTACTGTATGAGAATTGTATTTTTTTTAACAAAAAATAGAGTACGATATCGTGGCGATGGTATTGACAACTCAGGTGACGGCAGCTATCCTCATTCCGGCAATGCTTGCCTCTGCAAAGAATCATGCCAACACAATCTAGAGTTAGAAAACAGGAAAGCTTGGAGTTGTTGCATTACGAAATACGATCAACAAAAACATTTCATCCCCTGAAAGTTGTGTGTTTTTTAAGAGAAATTTGAGAATTTATCTTGGGATAATTTATCCGGTGAACTTAAAAGTTGACATCATATGTTGAATGCAGTTTTCAGCATTCATTTTCTTTCCTCCATTTGAAGATGCCATCTTCTTTTCTTTTATGGTTTTCTTTCTCCAATTGAAAATTCTTGTCAAGAAAAGTTAGTAAAGATCATCTCAAGGATGATTTTGGTTTTTATATAAATGTATCTAGTTTTTTCCCAGATAGAGAACATCTGCTACCCCTTTTATTTATTTATTTATTATTTATTTATTTATTTATTATAATAATAATAATAATAATTATTATTATTATTATTATTATTTTGAAATGATGACCAATAACTTAATTTTTATACTTTGTTGTGCAACCACATAGGCTTATAGTCTTATACAAACAAGTGTTTTTTTTTTTCCTTTTTTTTTACCTAAGTTATGCAATCAAAATTTTTGTATTTTCTCTAAATTTCCTTTAAATCCTTTTCTTTAGCCTTTTCATGTTTTATGGCTCCAGTTTTAAAAGAATCCACAACCATCTACATATATTATTTAAAGTAATATTTATGTCTTTTTTTTATATGTTACATATCATTATACCACCATTTTTTTCCTCTTTAACTGCAAATTTGTTTTATTTTACGCAAGCACGTTTTTCTTCGGCATACTTACACATATTATCTAGCATAGGATTATGGTTATATAAGCATAGTCCCTTGTTCCTTAGGGATGTCCCAGTAGTAAGAACGGGAGACTGACACGGCTCATTAATTGGATTTGAATCTAGTCCCCTACCCTAGATTAAGTGCCTTCGACTCAATTAGTGCCCAATATAAGAGATGTGATGTGCACTCAAGATTCGTCAATTGGTGATTAGACTCTATTGGTTATACCAATAGTCGAACTCCGCCCGTTGGAGTTCCCCTTGTATTAAAAATAAAAAAAAATTGTCCCTTGATAATTTTAGAAAAATTCCAATTATTGAATATTTTGTACTTATATTTCAAATTAATATTTTGCAGACGGGAAGGAGTGCTCTTTGAGTATTCTTTCATGCCGTTGCTCATTTAATTTGGCAGTTAGGGTGTGAAACTTTGGTTGTTATATGCTATGGTCATTAGCCTCCTCGTTTTTCTATAGTCATCAAGTTGATAGTATTTTGTGAGTTATGCAAATTGAAACATATTACTTTTTAGGTTACGCTCATTTACTAATTGTTGTAGATACTAACTTCGTCAAAATAATTTGTTTAAGCTTATATTGATGTTCATTGTGACTTTGAAGCCTTGCAGGCTTACCATGTTATATCATTTTAGGCACTTAGTAATCTGATTTTTGACATTCATTTACGACCAATTTAGTCGTTTTCATGTTCTAATTGAACACTTTCCAAGTAAATTTTGAGAGCATGATAGACTATATGGCAAATCAGGTACAATTTGCTGCTTTGAGTTAGGGTGTCTACAAGTCACATTAGACTTGAGACAAATCCTTATCGAGCCAGAAGCAGTTAAAGAAAAAGTCCTCCCAACAATTTTATTAATTGCAATTATGTATACAATTCTCACACTTTGAAACACTATAGTAATAGTCCTATATAGGGGTATTTTTCGTCTGTCGAATCTTGTTGGTCAATAACAAGGGAAAAGGAAAATTCAGACGAGATTGCTAAGGCTTTGAGCATGTAAAAGTGGATCAGGAATTGCATAAAGCATATGACGAAAATTGATAGCTTGATGTAGTTTGAAGAAATATAACATCCAGTATTATATTTCAACATCAGAGACATTGACGACAACCCGAAAACAGGGAGGACTGTATATAGTCGAAACTTAGATTCATAAAAACAAAAAATAAATATAAAATTGAAATAAAGAGACGGATGAAGAAATTAGCTGTGTATACTGTAAACAACTATATCAAAAGTTAAATAATAGGCCATTC
The DNA here is from genome assembly GCA_028554755.1 of Cordia subcordata. NCBI lineage: Eukaryota > Viridiplantae > Streptophyta > Magnoliopsida > Boraginales > Cordiaceae > Cordia > Cordia subcordata. Next base: position 5,734,912 of record JAPTOF010000009.1, read on the forward strand.
TTAACATTGATAGAACTCTGTCGCCTGATACATTGCAGGCCCCCTCAAAACATTCCATCAATAAGGTAAGTACTAAAAGCAACAAGTATTTAAATCTACAATACATAAGCATTCTTGTCTAAGTTACATGCCTTGATCAAGTGACAAAATTATGTCAGCCATACGAGGATCAGAGTCATCCCGAGATATAAAATTGACACTTTCTTGAGCTCCTCAACAATTCTAACAATCTCTAGCACATTTTTGCATTCACCTCTAAAGTCACTCCTTTCAAATTGATTGTTAACTTCTTCAAAACTGTAACATGCTGTAATAAATACTCCACCATTTGGAGCTTATATCCACTCCCAACAATTCTTTCTCCAATTTCAACAAGCTCAAGGCACGACCACAAACACACTGGTAAATTTTCTGGTTCATTCGCAAAGGCTCTTCCCAGGTGAGAAATCTTAGTTTAGGGGAGGTGAACGGACTTCAGCCAGGTCAGGTTACGCAACATCGGTAGACGATGTTGACAATAAACCAAGCCAAGGGCCTTCATTGTAAGGGAGCGTAATCGAAGCGACTCAACGTTACTTAGTCCTGCAAGAAGCTTCAGAAAGCGGTTAGCGATTGTCTCGCCATCTAACTTCTCCCAAGATTCAAGTCTGAATTCAAATCGTGCTGCAGCTATTGATGACAAATTTTCCACTTTGTAATCCGCCACCACCTCACTATGCAAATGAATTTCGATGAGATTTGGAGCATTGAATCACGATTTTGCAGTTTGAGTCATTTTCCCAGTGGAGAAACCTCAATCTATTCAAACCTGGGGCAGAACAAATGAACTCAGGATTGCCCTCAAGGGAATATGATTCAAGGCTTAAAATTCCCCAAGACAGGGCAACAATGAAGAAACTTCTCCACCAAGTTGCCGGACAGACTATACACCTGGAGATGGAGGGTTGATAGACTCGGGGGATTAAGCCAGGAATTCAAAATTTCAAGCTTGTCGGGAAAACGAACAAAATCGAGAGGGACCTGGAGTTTCAGAACTTTTAAAACTTTTGCAAGAAAAAACGCATGAAAGAGGAATCTCCATAAGCCTAAGATCAAGCACGTGAGCGTTACGCTTGATTGCTTCATTGATCCAAGCTTCACCTTGGTTCAATTCCACCCTAGAGCCATTCAAATAGAGTTTCTCGATTTGCCTCGAGCCTCTCCATCTACGAAGTCATGAAACAAGGTTTTACTTTCGATGATAGTATCATCAGAGTCCATTGTATAATTGTAATCTTGGAATGAAAGGCGGGTAATATTAGTCCAGAGATATCTCCATCTTCTCGAAAGAACACTGGTTGCAACTGCATCTCTTGTAGGGAGAAATGAAATGATTTCACCAATTATCTCATCTGGCAATCTGCTTATTCGATCTTCACCATCCTCATCATTAGCCTGGCAGCCTTTACACTACTCGCTCTATATACTGTAGTTTGTCTCCTCATCCCTGCATATAATATACAACAACAAGAAGAAACAACATCAGAGGTAGTATGCAACAATGGCGTCAGGAAATTCCTTTATTTATACATAAAAACATGATTATACCCAGCTAAGAAATTATTTCTAACAACTAATAGGCGAATAAACAAGATGCGCGTTCCCAGCTTGTTGGTTTCTCACGTCTATGGCCTTTGTTCTTGCATAGGAAAAGCCCAAGACCTTGCCTTTTGGGCTTGCCTTTTGGAACAAGGTTTATTTTAATATTCCTTTGGAGTGGTGCCCAAGGTTTATTTATTTATTTTTTTTTCTTTCCTTATTTTTTTGGCAAGACTTTTCTTTTTTTTTTTTTTGGGTCTTTTTCTTTTCTTTCAAGTCTTCTTTTTTACTTCCCTTATTTCCTTTTTTGCTTTCACTTTCCAAATATGCTTTTAAAAAATTCTTCTTTTCAATTAAATAATATCCTCGCATAAACTAAAATAAATCATTAATTTCAAAATATCAAATTGATTAAAAGCTTGGCAACACCAAAAATATCAATCACCAAAAATATCAATAAAGTAGCATCAAATTAAATCCCACTTTAATAAAATATTAGTATTCAAATTGAATGAACATCACTAAGTAATTTGAGATGAAAAAAAAAATCTAAAGAGAAAAATAATGAAGCGATTGAATGTCAATAAATCACCTACCAGCAACCATTCGATGCCGCATCTTTGAGTATACACCTCAACCATATATCTTTTAAACAATCTTCCACTTTTATGATATAAAATTAATCTTTTTTGCAACCTGAAGAAAGTTTTAATTAATTTAAATAAGAAAGTTAATTCTATTTATATCATATAAAATAGTTAATTTCGAACAAAATTTTTCTGTGATGGTTTTTATTTTTTTATTTATCATAACTATACATTTATCTAGTAAAATTAATATTTCATAAAAATAAAACAATATTTGTAATTAAATTTATACATGTGTATTTAATTGTATGAATTTGAGTATACTGTAGTCTCATGAAAGTTGAAATCCTTAGTTGAGGAAAATTAAGATGGAGTTTCTAGTTACAAATGTGATAGATATTTAGTAAAATAGTATAAAATGTTTAAATTAAAATGTTATGATAATTATTTATCTAATTAAAAAAGTAAAATTTATTATATGAATCTAATAGTATAATTTAAAATATTATATGTTAAATTTAATTTTGTAAGAAAGTTTCTCATGATCGTTTTATGATAATTTTCATTGTTATGATTATACTTAAATATTATTCAATGCAAAACAATAGGTGCCATTAAGTTTATACATGTATATGTGATTGTATTAATTTAAATAAATTACAAACCCATATTAAGTTAGAATCCTCATCCAATTAGAATTACTTGAAGTTAAGATGAAGATTTTGTTTCCATGTATGATAGATGTTTAGTATAATAGTATAAAATAATTAAATTTAAAATATTATGATAATGATTTATCTAATTAAAAAAATAAAATTTATTATTTGAATCTAATAATATAATTTAAAATATCATATGATATATTTAATCTTATAAGAAACTTTAATCATGATCATATTTATGTTATCATACTTATACACTTATTTAGTATAACTTAATTTTATAAAGATAAAGCAATAGAAATTATTAGGAATAATTAAATTTATACATGGGTTTATTTAATTGTATTAATTGAATAAATTGCAAACCTATATTAAGATGGAATCCTCATAGTAATTAGAGAAAACTAAGATGAAGATTATGAACACATATATGGAAGATTAGTGCAATAATATAAAACATAGGTTCTAATTTAAAACCTTATTATAATGATTTATTCAATTAAAAAATAACTAGAATTTTTAAATCTTTTTGTTACCATAATCATAAAGTTACCTAGTAAAATTTAAATTCTATAAAGTAGATTTTAACTTTACTGAATATATAAACTCATATATACAAATATATGTGTATATCAATAAATTATTCTTTATATAATAGCTCAAACATTATTAAGAATGATAAATTCCATAATCCACATAGAAAAACAATGCATGTACCATAATTAGCACTTTAATTTATTATACCAATGCTTTGAAAATTGGACCAGCTGGTGAACTGGATGCCTTACTAGTTCTTGAGTCAACTGGTCGAACTAGTGGTCCAACCGGACTAATGTCTGCATGACGTCACCTTTATATTTTAGCCTTGTATGTGTCCAATAAAAAGTAAGGCTAAAAGAAGAATATGATTTATATGTGTAATGTATATAAATATTACTAAAATAGACCTAAGTACACTACAATAGTCCAAAAATTATGATAAATAACTGCATAAGCATCCTTGATAATCCAATATTCAAAACAAAAGCCCATGTTTAACAAAAAGCCAAACTAACCGAAAACAAAAGCCCATGTTTAACAAAAAACCAAATACCATGGTCAACTTTCGAAGAATCAAGAACTAATTAAAAGAATTGTTGGGTCTCTGTGTGGGCTGCCGTTGAATTGTCAACGAATGAGTGAGAAGAAGTCGAAAAATTACCGCTGTGCTAGAGAGTAGAGACTAGAATCCTAGCTACATGCAAACTATAATATGTTTTGTTTTCTACTTTTTTTTTTTTTTTTAAATTCCCCTTCTTTAGATTATTCTGGGCTAATTGTGGATTTGTTGTTGTGTCAATTAACAAAGTCAAGTCTAATCGCTATTTGTAACACAAGCCTAAATAGCCCGCTAAGTGCACAGGTCACATGTAGTACAATATGTACGAGTGCGAGGTCGAATCCACAGGGAGGCCAAACGTGAATGGTGTCCTAAGCTAAATGTGTCCTAAAAAGCTACGTGTTGGGGTCCTAACTACTATGTTTTTGGGTTTTTGGTACTGAAGGGAGTTTAGAAAAGATAAACCTAAACTAGGAACAAGGAAATAACAGGTGGTATTTGTGTGACGGGAGAATCAAACGATCTAAGGGGAATCAAACGTAAAAAATGGGGACTAGGGTGATAACGTCTTGCAAATGGGTAATTACTACATCTTTCTAGGGCTACTTGATGGATTACTTAGATGCTTTACTCTAGACCTTTAACTAGCCTCCTAATTGGTACCCTAAGCCTCAGCGCGATTCTGTCCCTAAATGGCGACTCCAAAAGCTATAGTGTAGTCTTTATGACTTAGGAATTAGGGCTAGCTAATAGGATTCTAGATGATTTAGATTGATCTAACCTTACGACTTAGTCCACTAATTCGGTCTTGAATCTATCCCTAGGACTCAGTACAAGTCTATCTCTAAGCATCGTCCACTTAGAGTTACGGCGTGGTCCTTATAAACCAAGGATGTTAAGGTGGATGATGTGTTGTGTTTTTGTGTGTGTTTGCATTGTCATTTGCCTATGATTAAGAGGTATTAAGTGCTTATAAAAATGTATTAGTGTAGTGTTTTTGATAAGAATAGGCTTAAGCGTAAATAAATGTACATATTGAGTTTAAAAGATAAATTGCTACACTAATTGCTTGTTTTCAATGATTTAGGTGAACTTTGTGTTAATATCGAGATTGAACGATGATAGGCGATGAAGATGGGAGATGTAAGGGTCAAAAAGAGAAGATCAGGGGCCGGAAAGACAAAGAATGGAGAAAGGAAGTTAGCTAGACGACCCAAGAGAAAGAGCCGGTCGACCTAACTCTAGAGATTGTGGTTTATTTGCTATAGTTTTAGGAGTATTGAAGTTTCCAGGGGTTGAAGTGGCCGGAGTTAGGATAGTTTGTGCATGCTTGGTAAAAGATCCCTTAGAAATCCCCTAGTTCCTCTTAATCCCGAACCCGATAGAATTGCAAGATATTTTAGGAACTTAAGAGATCTTCTTGAGGAGATGGTTGATCCCAATCATCCTCCTAATTCTCCCAATCCCCCAATGAATCGCATTCCACCTCATGATCACCTTGGGCATCAAGCTCAAGATCATTTTGGATGAGAGCCCCGTGATCAGATCCACCCATAGATGAGGAACCCACTTTTAGGCAATTCTTTCTCCCCGAAGCCTTTGAGCCTAGTTTGGCTATTCAAATTCTGGGTTTAGGGGAGACAAACTTCAAGATTAAGCCTGATGCTTCTTGCTAATTAAGCACTAAGCCTTAATTAAAAGCCTGCAAGTGCACAGGTCATGTAATCTAATGTGCAAAAGCAAGGTCGATCCCTCAGGGAGGTGGGAAATGGGGAATGAAAGCTAAATGTGTGTCCTAGAAAACTAGAAAGAACATAAGATAAACTAAGAATTCATTTTGGTCATTTTAGATGTGAAGGGAGCTCAAAGTAAATTAAACTCTTCTAAACAAACTAAATAAAATAAAGGTAAGAGAAAACAAGCAAGTAAAAAGGGAACTAACACAAGAAATAGGACAATGGGTGAAATCCGCTTAACTATGGGTGATTTGGGTATTAACTTTGCTATGGGACTACCTTTGATGGTTTTCTCTAAGAAAGGTGCTCTAAACTAGGAATCTAATCAACCTCTCCTACAATCCCTAGACTCGGTACGGGTCTATCCCTAGGTGCTAGCTACCTAGAAGTATAGCATGGTCCTTATGAACTAAGGCACGGATTAGCTAATTACGTTCCTAGGTGATGATAATTGGTCTTACCCTAGGTTCTAACTCATTGGCAGGGTTTAAAGCCACAAACTAGGCTTCCTAAGGTCAAGTAAGCTAGCTCGACACCTATTGGCTGGGTTTAAAGCCAAAAGAGACTAAACTAGGCCTAATTACTAGTGAAGCACCACCAATCATAGCATCACGCAAGCAGGATTTGACAATAAAGCACATCATACATGTTCTCGAGAATGGTACAAATGAATATAAAACATATTCTAGTCCTAAATACTGAGACATATTTAGGTCATACCAATTTACGCATTAGAATCCAACATGTATGTCATAGAAACTAAATTGATATTAAGATATGTAAAAACACACATAGACATATACAGCTACAAGACCCACTTGATGGTATCACTACATAAACATCTAGACATGCTCATACAATGATTTAGAAGTGTTAAATAGCAATCAAGCATCTAAGTATATATGTTCTTTCACCTAGGCATATCAACAAACACATAGACACGTATGTAAGTAGCCATTGAAGCATTAAGAGCAAACATATATATTAAGCCATCAAAATCTCATAGCAAATTCGTACCCAATCAACCCATAATACAAGCCTTAATCACCCATAAAAGATCTATTCTAACATAGAGAAAACTAAGTACAAAAGGAGAAAGATAAACCTCCCGTTCATGCTTAGCTTTGCTCTTCAAATCTTTGTCTTGATCTTGTAATTACAAGTGTTAAAACCCTAATTACAAGCTTGGATCTAGGTGTATTTATGTGTGGTTTAGTGTGTGAGAGGTGGTTTTAGGTGGATTTTGGGTTTAGGGAAAATGGGCGTTTGATTTGAGTGTTCTTCTCCTTTAAAAAGGGCTGAAAAGTGGCTTGAATAGAGATTTCAGCGCGTCCAGCCGGGGGCCTAACCGGTCGTCCGGCTTTGGGCCTAAGTTGACCGGCCAAAATTGGCCCAGATTTTGATCCGGCCGGTTAACCGGCTAGGTCGTCCGGCCTAGACAGAGGCTAAATGGTCTTGATAGTAAAATGATCATATCTTGCTCGTTTTAGCTCTGATTCGTGCACCATTTTTTCTATGGCTTCTATTGTCGTGGGGGATCTCCCAAGCCATCTTTTGCACCCTAAAGCATATCCAAAATTTGTCCATGTCCTTTTTAGGTTGCAAGATCTGAATTTGGCTCACATTGCGCTTGGTTTCGCCTCGGTCGCTCCTTCTTTCGTCCGGCCACTTCCAAAAGCAATTTTCTTCATTCCTTTGCATCCAAAACACCCTTGGCTTTGTTCCACACTTCAAGTACCCTCAATTAAGCTCCAATTATCTTCCTAAATCAAACCTTAAAAAAGAAACAAATGCGCATTAGTGTAGCATTTAAGTCTTAACTTCAACTATGAACATGTAAACTCTAATATGCACAAGTATGACCTAAATGTTAAACTAATACACTAAATGAAGCTCAAAACACCTAAAAACAAGTACATACTTGCAATATATAAACACACAAAACAAACACATTAACACCCCCAAACCTTCTCCTTGCTTATCCTCAAGCAAGCTCAATCTTAAATTTATTTCTATAGTTGATACAATGGATTGCCTAAAGGATTGACTCGCTATCAAGGTTAGTCAAAGAAGCATGTAGGGGGCATTCCTATTGTAGAGAGATCTCCAAATCTCTTTGGATCCTCCCTCTGCTCATAAGGGGTCTCATTTCTCGTGGGAATTTCCCAAGTAGCCAAGCCATCACAAGCCTAGGATTCTAACTCACGTACTCGGGATGTTGATATTTCGTGCTCTCTCAACTAACATGGCCTCCTCAACATGCATTTCTTAAAGACAAGAAGAGAGAATATACAAACACAATGGCTTATAAAAAGCCTCATTCACGTATCTACAAAGATACTAATTTGTGCTAAGTTGACATTGTGTCACTTATGCACTCATTCACTAACTTTTTGGTGCCTTTGGCTTTTTTCTCTATTTCACTTCATTTCATTTATATATATATATATATATATATATATATTTGCACCTTTTTGCATTTTTCAATTTTTTTGGATTTTTCATGCTTTGTATTATATTCACAAAAAGAAACAAAGAGAAAGGCTTAGGCACATCAGAAAAAACCAATCAAGGAAGGGGCACTCACATCAATAACCCTTTTCCAACACTCTTTCCTACCAAGCTATGGGGTGGCTACAAGGGTTATTCTTTCAAGGTTCTCACTCTCCACAACTTTGAAGAGGATCCCCTCCAAGACTTAGTTTTCAAACCACTCTATTCATTTCCCCACAATGCCTCTCATCTTCATAAATCAATAGAGTCAATCACAAAAGTCAACATAATGATCAACAAAGAAATAAATGACTCTATATGCATCAAAATTGAAAAAATTTTCACCATTTTTAAGAGCATAATGCAATCTACCCTAAGCAAGATATATAACAAGAAAACCAAACTCCCACACCCCCAAACCTAAACTTTGCTTGTCCTCAAGCAAATAGATCAAAACACATAAACAAGCAAATTGGCATTACAAAACAAGTAAGGGTCGCGGGAATGGGGTAAAAACATGGGGAACAAGTGGAGAAAGGATAGATACAACCTTGCATTTTCTTCAAAGCTTTCCATGCCAATGATAAATCACCATACTACTAACCCTGTGACTTACAATTCACAAACACTCATAAAGAAAACAAGATTAGTAGCATTGCCTATGCATGCTTACATTGGCATGTGCAATAATGAGCAAAGGTGTACCTTATGGGACAAAGGATCGGGGTTCAACACTTTGGTTTGTGTGTAAGAAAGAGAAAGAAAATAGAAGAAAGGAAAATGAACAAGTGCAAAATTGCAAAAAATTTAACCTTGGTTGCCTCCTAGTAGCGCTAGATTTAACGCCTCTTGCCGGGCAGTAATGTTAGGGCCAATGATGCTTGTAGTCCTTGAGCACATATCGGCATACAAACCTGTCAAGGCACAACTCAGAAGAAAAAAGATCATATGGTATAAGATCAATCAAATCATGCACATCATAATCCTTTTTAAGCACACATGAAAAAAGGATAAAAAAGAAACCCGACACATCAAATATAGAACAAGAATGCTCCAAGATGTCATAGGGCATGGAAAAATCTAAATATCTAAGTCCCTTGTTCTTCTCCAATCCTATCCTTGCAAGCTTGGTTTCCACCACTAACCATCCTATTGCTTTCTTTTGATGATCAAGGGCTACCAACACCTCTTACCCATGGGTTGATGAAGCATGTAAAGCATAAAGAATGAGGGGAGTATGAACAAGCCCTGCATGAATGTGCCTCAAATGGGATGGCATAAAAATGTGCTTACTAGGGAAAGACTTAATGGGAGGAAGGAGGAAAGAATCATCAAATGAAATGGGATTGGATGAGATGAAATCAATGGGAGAGCAAAAAGGAATGGGCCCGGAAGAGGAAGAATCAAAAGTAGAGGTCATAGGTTCTCTCTCACTAAGGGCTGACTCGTGTTTATCCAAGAAACGGTTCACCTCATCAAGTAATTCCCTAATAGAGAGTTTAGAAGAAGGTTCCAATAAGGATTCATCAAAAACAACTAAGGACCCATATATCATGATCTCTAGTTTCTTAATCTCCTCTTTAATGGTCTTTATGTATTTATCATTTGCTCCAACATTAAAACCTACAACTCAAATGGACCCATCGGGCCTAGAATCAAAGATAGGCATGATGCTCTCCTCAATGGGTGTCTCTAAATCCACTCTAGCTAATATCTTGTCAAATGCTTCAATAAATTCATCGCTAGCGGATTTCTTCCCATAACTACATTCATTAATACAAGATTCCATCACATGCACCTTAAAACCTCTATTTTCATCTCCTCCTTCAAGATTAATACTATGTGTGCAATCATAATGGTCCATGCCTCTCATATCAAGATTGAAAGAATTAACCTCAAAGGAGTCATTAAGCCTAGAATCATCATCCCTAGAACTAGGGGCTATATATTGCCTAGAGTCATTAAGACGAAGGTCTCTCGATCAAGGCTGGGTAAGATGCCCTTAAGCTTTCTCATTTCATCATTCTTGATCATGGACTCCTCAACATTACCCTCAACAAATGAGTCTATCACCTTGACCATAAAGCAATCTTCCTCATCATCTTCTCTACTTATACTAACCTTGTTTACTGCCTGTGCCACTTTCATGGAAGACCTCAAATTCCCAAATTTCATTTCTAATAGCCCAGACCTATAATGAATGACAGCATCTGCAGTAGTAAGGAAGGGGTGACCTAAGAGAACGGGAATAGAATGCCTAGGGTCATGACCCACATTCATATCAAGTACTATGAAATCTACGAGGTACACAAACTCTCCTACCTGAACTAGCACATCTTCTACCACACCCCTAGGTCTCCTCTTAGATCAATCAACTAGCTAAAGGGTAACATGTGTGGGGGAAAGTCTCATATACCTAGCTGCTGGTAGACTGAGTAGGGAATGAGGTTCACACTGGACCCTAAGTCCAGCAAGGCGTGATTAATCTGGGTCTCTCGAATCCTACAAGGAATAGTGAAAGCTCCGGGGTCACTCAACTTAGTCAGAAGTCCTGAAGTACAAATGCTACTCACCTTCTCCATGAGCTTCACCTTCTTCGGCATAGTTGATGTCCTACGCTTCTTTGCATAGAGGTCTTTGAAAAACTTGGAGTAGGAAGGAATAGAACGGACTGCATTTATCAAAGGAAGATTGACCTTTAGATCTTTGAGATTCTTTAAGACTCTAAGAAGCCTAGTATCCTCATTAGGTGAAGACTTTTTTAAGGCAGAAGGATAAGGAACTCTAGGCTAAATACCCCTAGACTCATTGGAATCGACAATAGGCTCTTTTCCCTCCCAATGTGGGCGGGAAGTACTCTCTCCATGGTCTCTAATGGGCTCAACTCTCTCAGCAGAACTCTCTTTATGATCTCTCTCAACAGGGCTATGGCTAGGCTCTCTAGACTCAAAAGGACCACTAGGTGTTGGCTCTTTATATTCAACTCCTATCTTATTGTCCACTATCCTACTACTCCTAAGAGTGGTGACAGCATTAGCCTGGGCTGGATGAGGATAAGTGGGGTTAGAGGAGGAACAGGACTACACTTTAGGGTTAACCTCTGGCTGGGAAGGCAATTTCCCAGGGTCTCTAGTGCTCATTTAGCTGGCAAGCTGCCCTAATTGTGCCTCCATCCTTGCCATTTGTTGTTGATTTTGTTGAATAATCTGCATCAAAAGGTCTACCCTTTCATCATGAAAAGACTGTGGAACGAGTGCAGACTGTGCGGGAAGGGCTTGGATGGGCAGTATAGGGAGTGCCTGAGGCTAAGGAACACTAGGAAGTCTAGCTTGGTTCTCATTATGAAACCCTGAAGGTTTAGCAAGATGAAGTCTCTGCTGGAATGGGCCCTGGGACTGGGGATGGGAAGACTCAAACTGACCCTGACACCATGAAGATTTTGGGTTGTCCCTCCAACCCAGATTATATGTGTTCGAGTAAGAATTGTACTCTCGTGAGTACCCCTGTGTAGCGTAGACTCGCTCCTGAATGAACTCAAGAAACTGCAGTACTAGGAGGCAAGCTACGGTCTCGTGAGTAGACTCAGAACACAATGCACATACTTTAACCACTAATGGGATGGAGGATGAACCTATAAGACTAGTCCTACGACCTTGTGAAGAGAGGCTCAAAGTGATGAATTGATCTAGCTTACGCGTCACCGCTCTAACCTCGACGAGCAAATCGGAAGAAATTCCTACCTCATGAACACCTTTTCTATTAGTTCCCCTTTTAGACCTATCCATAGCGGTGTTTTGAAAAGAGTTCTCGGCCAATAAATCCATTTTATCCCAAGCTTCACGCTCTCTCAAATTATAGAATCCACCACCGGATGCGGCATTCACCATCATTCTATTTTGCTCATTCAATCCTCTAAAGAAATATTGAAGAAGGTCATAAATTCTATACCCGTGGTGTGGACATTGCCTAAGAAGTTCATTGAACCTCTCCCAAGCCTCATGGAAAGTCTCTAAGTCATGTTGAGGGAAGGTCATAATGGAAGCCTTAAGGTCGACGGTCTTAGCTATTGGAAAGAACTTTTGATAAAACCTAGATTAAAGCTCATCCCAAGATGTAACACAGCCACTAGGTAAAGAATGATACCATGACCTAGCCTTATCCTTAAGGGAAAATGGGAACAACTTGAGGCAAATGATTTCTTGAGACATGTTAGGAAAGTGAAGAGTGGAACTTATTTCTACAAAGTCTCTAATGTGGTCCAAAGGGCTCTCATTGCTCCTTCCATAAAAGGAAGGGAGCATCGCCAACATGCTATGCTTAATCTCAAAATTAGCTTCCCCCAACCCCGGGATATGGATAACTAAGTTAGGCTCGAAGGCATTGGGGAGAAAGAATTGCCAAAGCGTAGGCTTATCATCTATGGGTGGGTCTGGCCTAAGGGACTCTTGTGCACATGGGTGCTGGTGCGAAAGAACAGGATGCATAGAGGGAAAGGGAGGAGGATTAAGAGGAGGATTAAGAGGATCGGCCATTTCTCCTAAAAGTTCTCCTAAATTCCTAAAGTGACGAATAATTCTCTCGGGCTCAAGATGTAAAGGAACTAAAGGATTCCTAAGAGAACGCCAACCAGGCATACAAAGCTAAACATAGTCTCCTTCCACTTCTTGCAACCCCCGAAACTTCGCACATCCTAAAACTACAATAAACAAAGCACAATCCTAAAAGTACTAAAACAAGAAGGTAATCAACTCAAAACAAGCAAAAACAATAAGCAAGTAAACTAGGAAACAAAGGTAAATACAAGATAACAACTACTAAGCAAACTAAGCAAAAGAAGCAAAATAAAGCAAGTAACTAGCTAAAGGACACAAATAAAGCAAACAAACCACCATTTTTTCTATGGCTTCTATTGTCATGGGGGATCTCCCAAGCCATCTTTTGCACCCTAAAGCATATCCAAAATTTGTCCATGCCCTTTTTAGGTTGCAAGATCCGAATTTGGCTCACATTGCGCTCGGTTTCGCCTCGGTCGCTCCTTCTTTCGTCCGGCCACTTCCAAAAGCAATTTTCTTCATTCCTTTGCATCCAAAACACCCTTGGCTTTGTTCCACACATCAAGCACCCTCAATTAAGCTCTAATTATCTTCCTAAATCACACCTTAAACAAGAAACAATTGCGCATTAGTGTAGCATTTAAGTCTTAGCTTCAACTATGAACAGGTAGACTCTAATATGCACAAGTATGACCTAAATGTTAAACTAATACCCTAAATTAAGCTCAAAACACCTCAAAACAAGTATATACTTGCAATATATAAACATACAAAACAAACACATCAAAGCCTAATATGTTGGCTATGCTTTCTTTCTTCATGGGAGAAGCAATGAGAGTCCTCTAGATCATGCCACTTATTTTGTGGAGATGAGTTCCATTCTCGATGTCTCCAATGTCTCCTAAGAGGTCATACATCTAAGATTGTTTCCTTTCTCTCTTAAGGACAAGGCTAAGGCTTGGTTGCATTCCTTACCTAACGGTTGCATTACCAGATGGGCCGAGCTTCAATCTAAGTTCTTTCAAAAATTTTATTCCATAGCCAAGAAAGCCAACCTCAGGACCGCCATTATGACTTTCTCCCAACATGACCTAGTTCATGAGGCTTGGGAGAGGTTCAAGGATCTTCTTAGACAATGTCCACACTACGGGTACAGTAATTATGACCTAATGCAATACTTCTTTCAAGTTTTAAATAAACAAAATAAAATGATGGTCAATGCCGTCTCTGGTGGTGGCTTTTATCTTTTGAGATCGACCGAGGCATGGGAGAAAATAGAAATGATGGCTGAAAATTCTTTTCAAATTTTTGCCGTGGAAAGGTCTAGTCGGGGAGGTAACAAGAAAAGTGTTAATGAGGTTGGAGTTTCTTTAGATTTACCTGCTAAGGTTAAGGCTTTGACAAATAAGCCAGATCAATTTATTTCTTTGCCTCTTTCATCTCAAGGTCATAAGGCTAGTTCTATAGGTTTGTCCTCCACTCTGTTAGTTGTTGAAGTTTGTGCATTATGGTCTGAGTCATCTCATAAGACCATAGCTTGCCTTTTAGCATCTCAATTTCCTGAATTCATAAAAGAGTAAGTGTGTGCCATACAAGGTTATTCTCGTGAGTATAATCCATACTCGAACACATACAATCCAGGTTGGAGGGACAACCCAAAATTTTCTTCGAGACAAGGCCAGCAAGAGTCTAGTTCACATCCTCAGGTTCCACCTCAACAGTGATCCCGTCCTCAATACCTCCAAGGCTTCTATCATCTTAATCAACCCTATCTCACTAGTGTTCCTCAACCTCAAGCTTTACCTGTTCCTTCTAGTAGCCAGCCTCCTAGTAATGACATGATGAAAATAATGCAGTTCATTTAGAACCAGCAAAAGGAATTGGCAAAAAATAGGCAGCAAATGGCGAGATTTGAGGCACAATTAGGACAAATTGCTAGTCAATTGATACCACTTATCCTCCTCAGGTCCAGGCTAAGACTGTTACCACTTTTAGAAGCAGTAGGGTAGTGGATAATAGGGTAGGAGTTGACTTTGCAGTGCCTGCACCTAGTGGTCCTTCCGAGTCTAGAGCACCACATAGTAGCCCTGTTGAGGGAAATCCTAGAGAGGGTCCTGTTGAGATAGATAAGCCCATTAGAGATCATGGAGAGAGTAGTACTTCCCGCCTACATTGGGAGGGAAAAGAGTCCATTGATGATTCTCATGTGTCTAAAGGCATTGAGCCTAGAGTTCCCTTCCTATCTATTTTAGAGAGGCTACACCTAGTAAGGATTCTAGGTTTTTTAAGGTCTTATAGCATCTTAAGGACCTTGAGGTCAATCTTCCTTTGATAGGTGCGATCCTTTCCATCTCTTCATATTCTAAGTTCTTTAAGGATCTTTATACAAGGAAGCGTATGTCCTTGAACATTTCTAAGAAGGCGAGGCTTACGGAGAAGGTAAGTAGTATTTGCACTTCGGGCCTTTCACCCAAGATGAGTGACCCCGAAGCCTTCACTATTCCCTGTAGAATCCGTGAGACCCAAATTGATCACGCTTTGTTAGATTTAGGGTCAAGTGTGAATCTCATTCCCTACTCTGTTTATTAGCAGCTAGGTCTATGTAAGTTGTCCCTAACGCATGTTACTCTTTAGCTAGCTGATAGGTCCAAGCGTAGACCTAGGGGTGTGATAGAGGACGTTATGGTCCAAGTAGGTGAGTTTGTGTACCCTGTTGACTTCATAATGTTAGATATGGATTCAGGATATGACTCTAGACATTCTACACCCATTCTTCGCCCCTTCCTTGCCACCGTAGATGCCATTATTCATTGTAGGTCGGGGTTATTAGAGATGAAATTTGGGAATTTGAGGTCCATCATGAAGGTTGCCGAGGCGGTGAATAGAGCTAGTATAAGAGGAGGAGATAATGGAGAAGATTGCTTTAGGGTGGATGTGATTGATTCATATGTTGAGGACCTTGTAGAGAGAACTATGACTAATGGAGAATAATTGAGGAAATTTGAGGAATTATTGTCTAGCTTTGATTTGGAGACCTTAAAGCGAAAATGTGTAGCTTCTACTTCCTTGATTAAGAGCCCATTGATAGATAAGTCACTTGAGGTTAATCCTTCTAGTCTTGATTCTAGTGACATCTCCATTGATGATGTTGAGGTTGAGTCCCCCTTGGTTAAGCCTAACCCTTCTTTAGAGTTCAAACCCCTTCCCGATCATTTGAAGTACGTATTCCTAGGCCCTAGTGAGACCCTTCCAGTCATCATAGCTTCTGATCTTTCTAGCGCGCATGAGAAGCGTCTCTTAGAGGTTCTTAGGAAATATAGAAAGGCTATAGGGTGGAAAATTGATGATTTGAGAGGTATAGACCCTTCGGTTTGTATGCATCATATTCACCTTAAGGATGGAGCCATTCCTTCTAAGGAGATGCAAAGGAGGCTAAACCCACACATGAGTGAAGTAATTAAGAAAGAAATTATTAAGCTTTTAGATGCAGACATTATTTATCCGATCTCCGATAGTGAGTGGGTTAGCCCGGTTCAAGTCGTCCTTAAGAAGTCTGGGATAACGGTTATTGAGAATGAGATAAGAGAGCTTATCCCTACACGTACTCCCACAGGGTGGAGAGTTTGTATTGATTATAGGAAGCCCAACTCCAAAACTAGGAAGAGTCATTTCCCATTGCCTTTCCTCGACCAGATCTTAGATAGAGTAGCTGGGCATAACTATTATTGTTTTCTAGATGGCTATTCGGGTTGTAATCAAATCCCCGTTTTTCTCAAGGACCAAGAGAAGACCACATTTACATGTCCTTATGGCACTTTTGCCTATAAGAGAATGCCCTTCAGTCTTTGTAATGCCCTAGCGACTTTCCAAAGGTGTATGATGGCCATTTTTAGTGACATGATTGAGAGGCATTTAGAGATATTCATGGATGATTTTTCTATCTTTGGTGATAGTTTTGAAAAGTGCTTGAGTCACCTCTCTTTAATCTTAGACCAATGTGTGGAGAAGAATCTAGTGTAGAGTTGGGAGAAATCCCATTTCATGGTGCAACGAGGGATAGTGTTGGGTCATGTAGTTTCATCTAGTGGTATTCAAGTTGACCTAGCTAAGGCAGAATTGATTGAGAAGTTGCTGGTTCCTAAGTGTGTCAAGGATGTTAGATCTTTTCTAGGACATGTAGGATTCTACCATAGATTCATTAAGAAATTTAGCCATATTGCACGTCCCTTGTCTAGGCTCCTAGCACAAGATGTCCCTTTTGACTTTGAGGATGAGTATGTTAGGGCTTTCAATAGGCTTAAATCCTTATTGTCTACATCCCTGATTATCTAACCACCTAACTATAGTCTCCCATTTGAGGTTATATATGATGCATCCGATTATGCGGTAGGAGCTGTCTTAGGTCAAGGAAAGGATAAGTTGCCCCATGTTGTGTGCTATGCTAGCAAGACTCTTGATGAAGCCCAAAAGAACTATACCACCACGGAAAAAGAGCTTTTATCAATAGTCTTCTCTCGCAACAAGTTTAGGTCATACATCCTAGGATCCAAAGTGATTGTCTACACTGATCATATGGCATTGAAGTATTTGTTGTCTAAGAAAGAGTCTAAACCCCGCTTGATTAGGTGGTTACTCCTCCTTCAAGAGTTTGACGTCAAAATCCGGGATAAGAAGGGTAGAGAAAATTTAGTTGCGGATCATCTTTCCCGTATTGTTAGCGAGTCTTCTATTGAACCATCTCCTTTTCATGATTCATTCCCCGATGAGCAATTGTTTGTAGTCTCTCGTCACACACCTTGGTTTGCTCATATTGTTAATTATCTTGCCACAGGGCATTTTCCTTCCCATTGGGAGAAGAGAGAAAAAGATAGGTTCCTAGCGCAAGTTAGACATTTCTTTTGGTAGGATCCCTATCTTTTTAGAGTATGTTTGGGTCAAATGATTTACCGATGTATGCCCGAGGACAAGTTTGAGAGCATTTTGAGCATGTGTCATAATGAGGGGTATGGGGGTTGTTTTTGTGGGAAGAAGATCACCGCGAAGGGCTTGCAATGTGGATTATTTTGGCCCACTCTCTTTAGGGATGCCCAAAAGTATTGTAAAAAGTGTTTTAGATGTCAATAATCGAGGTCCATCTTTAAGAGAAACATGATGCCTTTATCCTCTATTCTTCCATGTGAGTTATTTGATGTTTGGGGTACAGATTTCATAGGTCTATTTCCATCTTCCTTTGGGTACCAATACATTTTAGTGGCCGTTGATTATGTGTCCAAATGGGTTGAGGCAATTCCCACACGCATTAATGACTATAGGGTAGTGGTTAAGTTCATTAAGGAGAACATTTTCTCTAGATTTAGAGTCCCTAGGGTCTTGATTAGTGATGGAGGTTTGTATTTTCGCCATAGGACTTTAGAGGCATTGTTGAGAAGATATTCGATCACCCATAAGGTAGCTATTCCTTATCACCCGCAAACTAGTAAACAAGTAGAGGTGTCTAATAGGGAGATCAAGTACCTCTTAGAGAAAATGGTTAGACCCGATAGGAGAGATTGGTCTATTAGGCTAAATGATGCTTTGTGGGCTTACTGTACCGCCTTTAAGACTCCCATTGGTATGTCTCCGTATAGATTGGTTTATAGGAATGTTTATCACTTGCCGGTAGAACTTGAGCATAGAGCTTATTAGGCCATCAAATCCTTAAATTTTGACTTGGAAAGAGCCGGTGAGAAAAGAAAGCTAGACCTAGCGGAATTGGAAGAGCTTAAATTCGAGGCGTATGAGAACGCTAAACTTTATAAGGACAGGATGAAGAGAATTCATTATAAACACATTATTAAGAAATCATTCTCTCCCTCCGATAAAGTTTGGTCGTTTAACTCACGATTGAAACTCTTCCCAGGTAAGCTTAAGACAAAATAGGATAGTCCATACGGGGTGTTAGTTGCCTACCCTTCCGGAGCAGTCAAGATCAATGACTTGAAGGATGGCCGAGAGTTGATGGTGAATGGGCAATGCCTGAAGCATGTGCATGATCTGAGCATGGCTCATGTGAAGGTTTTAGTGCTTCAGGATCCCATCTATGGAAGTTGAAGATGAGTTAGTGTTTACCCGGCTGACAGCATGATAGTTAGCGTTACTAGGAGGCAACTTAGGTTCAATTTTGTAAATTAGTGTTTGGTTTTCTTGTTATATATCTTGCTTAGGGTAGATTGCATTATGTGCTTAAAATTGGTGAAAATTTTTCAATTTTGATGCATGTAGAGTTGTTTATTTCTTTGTTGACCATTGTGATTGACTCTGTTGATTGGTGAATATGAGATGCATTGTGGGGAAATAAATAGAGTGGTTTGAAAACTAAGTCTTGGAGAGAATGCCCTTAAAAGTTGTGGGGATGAGGACCTTCAAGAATGACCCTTGTAGCCATCCCATAACTTGGTAGGAAAGAGTGTTGAAAAGGGTTGTTGATATGAGTGCCCTTCCTTGATTGGTTCTTTTTGATTTGCTAAAGCCTTTCTTTTTCTTTTCTTTTTGTGTGAATACAGTACAAAGCATGAAAAATTCAAAAAAAAAATTTTGAAAAAGGCACAAAGGTGTAAAAATATATAAAACAAAATGAAAAAATGATGAAAAAGAGAAAAAGCCAAAGGCACCAAAAAGTTTTATGAATAAGTACATAAGTGACACAACATAAACTTAGCTCATGCTATCCTCTATATAGACATGTGAATAAGGCTTGTATTAGCCATTGTGTTTGTATATTCTCTCTTCTTGGCTTTGAGGCTTGGTGCATGTTGGGGAGGCTATGTTAGTTGAGGGAGCAAGAAATATCAACATCTCGTGTGTGTGAGTTAGAATCATAAGCTTGTGATGGTTTGGCTACTTGGGAAATTCCTACAAGGAACGAAACCCCTTATGAGTAGAGGGAAGATCCAAAGAGGCTTAGGGATCTTTCCACAATAGGATTTCCCCGTTCATGCTTCTCAGACTAACTTTGATAGAGAGTCAATCCCTTAGGCAACCTTGGCTTTAGCTTTAGAAATAAACTTTAGAGTGGGCTTGCTTGGGGACAAGCAAGGAGAAGATTTGGGGGTGTTGATGTGTTGTGTTTTTGTGTGTGTTTGCATTGTCATTTGCCTATGATTAAGAGGTATTAAGTCCTTATAAAGATGTATTAGTGTACTGCTTTTGATAAGAATAGGCTTAAGCGTAAACAAATGTACATATTGAGTTTAAGAGACAAATTGCTACACTAATTGCTTGTTTTCAATGATTTAGGTTAACTTTGGGTTAAAATCGAGATTGAACGATGATAGGTGATGAAGATGGGAGATGTTTACGAGTCAAAAAGAAAAGATCGGGGGCCGAAAAGACAAAGAATGGAAGGAGAAAGTCAGCTGAACGACCCAAGAAAAAGAGCCGGTCGACCGGTTAGGTCGACTGGCCACTCCAGAGAGGTGCTAAAAATAGCCAGATGACCACCCCTTGAAAACCGGTTGATCAGCTAGGTCGACCGACCAGTCCACAGAGCACCACCAGAAAGTCGATCAAGCCAAAAGGAGCCGGTCGAATGGCAGTTCATGAAAAGCTGATATAAAAGCCCGATTTTTAAACTAAAAGGGGGAATCTTTTTGACATTTTTTCTAGATAGGATCAAAAACATACCCATTACACACACATACTAAACCCTAGTCTTCACCCACCTCACACATACTCTCTTACACATTTCATCACCTTGAATCAAGAGAATTTAGAGGGTTTCAAACATTTGGATTCAAGTTGCTCAAGAGTTTTGTACAAGATTAGCTACGATAAAAGGAAAGCTTCATAAACTCTCTTTCATTCTATCTCTTATTATGATTGAGTAGAGTTGTTTAGGGTG
Organism: Cordia subcordata; assembly: GCA_028554755.1. Classification (NCBI taxonomy): domain Eukaryota; kingdom Viridiplantae; phylum Streptophyta; class Magnoliopsida; order Boraginales; family Cordiaceae; genus Cordia; species Cordia subcordata. The sequence goes on from JAPTOF010000009.1 coordinate 5,755,499, forward strand.
ATTTAACTTATGTAATGGGTCAGCTATATACTCTTATGATATGGGATTAAATGGCTGAATATAGACATGTTTGATTATCTTGTTCAAATGGTTATTTTCTCATTCATGTCTAAGTGTTTGATTAAATGCCTAAATGACTAGCATGTGTATAAATTAAAGTATATTTATTACTAAACACATCTAATCCATGCTATAATCATGTCTATGTGTTTATATGTGGATGCTATGAAGTGGGTAATGCTTATATTCATGTCTATGTGTATATTTGCATGCCTTGTAGTGAATATGACTTCAAGGACGAATTCATGTTGTTGGAAATTACTTCTAATGGTGCAATTCGAGCATGATGATGTTTGACAGTTGATAAATTCTTTTATTCATGAACACCTTGGCCAAGAACGTGTATGAATGTATTATCAAGTCAAATCTCGCTGTAGTGACCTTAGAATGACAGTAAGCAATTTAGGGCTAGCCTAGGCTGAGTCTCCTTTGGCTTTAAATCCAGCCAATAGGTTTCAGGATAGTTTAGTCGACCTTACTGACACTAGGTCTTGGCTTTAAATCCAGCCAATGATTTAGGTACTAGGGTAGGTTCATTCTAAGTCACCTTGGAAGCTAATTGGTCACTATTAAGGCCCTAGGTCATAAGGACCACACTGTAGCTCTAAGAGGCGCTGCCTAGGGACGGACCTGCACCAAGTCCCGGGGAAAATTAAGACACAAATTTAGCAACCTAGTTAAAAACAATTACGAAAGTAATCCATCATTCTTTAATTCCATAGTATTTGAGTATAGAGTGGCCCATTCATAAGTTGAAGTCACCCTAACCCCTTTTCAATTGTTAGTCCTTCTAGATTAACTTGTTTCCCACTTTCCATTCCCATAGTTTAGTTTAATTCATTTTAGTTAGAGCTCCCGACCATCAAAAATCCAAAATCCCAAAAATTGATTGTTTAAGTTTCTTTTTAGGCACACTCTAGAACACGCACGTAGAATCTATCTCCCAACATAGCCTCCCTGTGGAATTGACCCCGCACTTGCATACACTTTACTACACCGATTCGTTCACTTATGGGTCTTTAGAGCTTGCACTCAAGAGATGCATCAGTGGACTAACTAATCTTCCTAAGTTAACTAAGGTCAAACAAACCTGTTTGGACACCTATTAGTTGGATTTAAAGCCAAAAGGGACTCGACCTTGGCTAGTTACTAGTTATGCACCATTGATTGCATCACAATAGTGAAAATTGATGTTTGAGCACAAAGCATACACATCTAGGGCATGGCATTCAAGAATATTCTGGAGTATTATATTACTAAGCACTTAGTCATACTTAGATTACACCAATTTAAGCTATAGCACCCGACAAGTAAGCAACAGAAGCTTTTTTTTCTATTAAGTATGCTAACATATACATAGACATGTATATAGGCATACCCACTTCATGTGATCACCACACAAACACATAGACATGCTAGCATAATGACTTAGAAATGGTTAATAGTATAATAGAGTTCAATTTATATAAGCATCATCATTGAGGCATTTCTACACATACATAGCCATGTATATAAATTTACCATAGAAACCCTAAGCACAAGCATATATATATATATATATATACACACATCAAATCCATCAAGTTCCTATTAATAAAAAATAACAATCAATCCATAATACAAGATATAATCACCTTACATAGCTTTAATCACACATAATTAGACTTAGGACAAAAGAGAAATACCATTCTATCTATAGCTATGTTTTACAATCAATGAGCTATGCCCAAATCTTGTGTTTGATTCTCTTAGATCCTTGATTCCAAGGGCTAAATGTGTTTAGAAATGAATGTGTGAGATGGGTTTAGGCAAATTTAAGGTTTAGGGAAATGGGTGTGTGTATATCGGGTGAAAGATATGAAAAATAAGCTCAAAATTGGGTTAGATAGGCTATTTTCATTGCAAAAGTCAGTCACCGAGTTAGTATCTCGGCCTAAAATCATGTGAGACTAACCAAAATAAGTTTCATTCTTGTTAGGGTCGGTCTTTGGGTCGGTCGGCAGACCCTAGGCAGAGGTGCGACTGGCATTCAGCAACTTTGCTTATTTTGGCTCCAATTCATGCACGATTTTTTTCTATGGTCTGATATCATTTCCAGGCGCCTCTAACCCCTTTTTTCTTCATCTTTTCATTCTAATAAACTTGCCCAAGCATTGTCCATTCCCTCTATAGATGCAAGCTCCAAATTCTGCTCTAATTGTGCTCAGTTTCATCTAGTTGCTTCATTCTTCTTTTGGCAGCTTCCAAATAGCTTTTCTTCATTTCTTCTCATCCAAATCAACCCTAGCTTTGCTTGATCATCAAATCATCATCCTTTTGAGCTCCGAGCATTGCTCTAAATCTCACCTAAATCAAGCAATAAGCACGCATTAGTGTAGCATTTGCATCCTATGCTCAACTATGATCATGTAAACCCTAATATGCACAAGTATGGCCTAAATGCTATATTAATACACCTAGTGAAGCACAAAATACCTCAAAACAAGAATAAGAATGCAATACATAAACACATACAAAACTAACACATCAACACCCCCAAACCTTCTCTTTGCTTGTCCTCAAGCAAGCCTAAACCTAAGTATATCTCAAAGTTGGTAAAGAAGGTTGCCTAGAGGATTGATTTTCTATCATGGTCCATCTAAGGAGAATGAAGGGGTTTTTTCTTTAGTAGAGAGATCTCCAAGCCTTTTTAGATCCTCTCCTTCCTTACAAAAGGTCTCGTAGCTCCAGAAAGTTCCCTAGTAGCTATATCATCACAAGCTCGGGAGTCTTACGCACGCACACGGATGTTGATATTTCATGCCCCCTCAACTATCATGGCCTCCCTTACATACACATAGCCTCCAAGATGATGAAAGAAGTACTATACAAACATAATGGCTCATAAAGTGACGTAAGAGCCTTATTCACAACTCATGATAGAACGAAAAGACAAACTTGTCCTAAGTTGACATTATGTCACTTGAACACTTATCTAATGAACTTTTTGGTGCCCTTCGCTTTTTCTCTTTTTCACTTTTTTTTTTCGAGTTTTCAATCTTTTTCATATGTTTGCACCTTTTTGTCTTTTTCAATTTTTTTGGATTCTTCACACTTTTTGTATTACATTACATAATAAAAAGAAAAGAAAAAGAAAGGTTGAGGCACATCAAAAAGAACCAATCAAGGAAAGGGCACACATATTAGAACCCCTTTTTCAACACTTCTTTCCAACCAAGCCATGGGGTAGCTACAAGATGCATTCCTAGAAGCACTCACTCCCCACAACTTTCAAGGGTATCTTTTTCAAGTCTCATCTCTCTTTCCACTCCATTCACTCCACACAATACAAACTTATCTCCATCAATCAATTAAATCAATCACAAGAGCCAACACTCCAATCACCGAAGAGACAAACGACTCTATATGCATAAAAAAGTTGAAAATTTTTTTACCATTTCAAACACATAATGCACATCTACCCTAATTAAAGCATACAACAAGAAAACCAAACTCCCACACCCCCAGGCCTAAACTTTGCTTGTCCTCAAGCAAATAGAATGATACTACTCAACAAGCAAATAGGCAACACAAAGCAAGTAAGGGTAATAGGGATAAGATAGATATAAGGGGACAAGTGGAGAAACGATAGATGCAACCTTGTGGTCATTTGAAGCTCTCCGATTCCAATGGATAATGATTCAACTACTAATCCCTGTTTCTCAACAAATTACAAACACTCAAAGCACATGATTAGTAGCATTGCTATGCGAGCTTGCATTGGCATCATCTAATAATAAACAAGGTGTATGAGGAATAAAAAAATGATAAAAGTGAGTATCAACACTTAGGAGGGCGAAAAAGAAAAAAAATAACAAGCAAATGAAAATCAAAGAACGATAATAATAAAAGAAAATGAAAGAAAAGGAAAAACAAGGAAAGCAAATGGAATATAAACGTGTCTAAGGTGCCTCCTAGCAGCGCTGGATTTAATACCTTCAGCTGAGAGCTAATGTTAGAGCCATTACATGTTTAAAGTTAAGAGGCACAAATTGTCGGATATTCAAGCAAGCCAAATAGTAAAAGAAAAAGGGTCATGCACTATATGATGGGGCAATGTATACATAATGCACCTATTTTCTAAATCCTACCCCAAATCATCAAATGAGAATGTGTCCACAAGTGTAGAATGTGTCATGCCTAAACTTGAATGATCATGCCCCGTTTGCTCTCTAACTAGCCACCTTGTGGTCTTCTCCTCATAGTCAAGGGCTAAGAACACACCCTTCCATGGGTCAAAGATAGATCTAATACATGCAACATAGGAGGAGTGCTTTCTAACCCTAGATGAAAATGTTCTAAACTAAAAGGCACAAACGTGAGCTCAAAAGCAAAAGGCTCAATGGAATGGGAAATAGGAGTAGGAACGAATTTGGAGAAAGAGGAACAATGATAAAGATGTGATTTGGTTTCTCAACCATTTTCTTCAAGCGCTTACCTAGAGATTTGGTTTCTCGCTTCAAACTCTCTAGTTTCTCTTGATTAGATTGGATGAGAGATTGAGATTGCTCAAGCATTTGATCTAACTGGGTCAAGAATGAAGACATAATGGAGAATGGGTTAACCTAGTGAATGCTAAACATCTTGATTGGGATCACTATAAGAACAATCGTTATAGGACTCGAAGGACAAGTGGATGGGAAAAGATGGTGCAGGAAGTGGATTTCCAAAGCAAAGAGGTGGATTGAATGAAAAGTCATCTTGACCCCCATATGAAAATGTATGATGTTGATCCATAGAATCATGATGAAAAGATATGGATGTATGCATGGGCATATGATCGCTAAGGGCAAGGGCATTGGCTGGGGTATGCAATCGGAAATGACGGTGGAAGATAGGACAAGCACTAGAAAAATGAGCATAGCTTCCATAATGATTGCAAAACAAGAATGTACATCCCTATAGTCATGATTTCTAAATGAAAATGTATAAGATGATGCATGACTATAAGGGTCATAGTTAGTGCTAGCCCTAGATTAGGGATTGACATGGGGGTAAAAGAAAGTTTGATGCATATGACTTTTATACACATGACATGTATTGGGAACACGTTTGGGTTGTGGAGAAGAGGATACCAAGGATAACCAAGAAGCATTTGGGTCACTCATTTTCAATCAAGCACAAGTAATCCTCATCACAAAGCTAAAAAAGAAATCTTTTTTTAGATTTTTTCCTTTATTATTCAGAACAAAGAAAACATAAAAAGAAAAGATAGAACAATATGTAACAAGCTAAGACACACAAAACAAAGAAACCAAACTACCGTTGCCTCCTCGGTAATGGGGCCAAGGACTTGGTCACTATTCGCGAGCACAAGCCTAATAGCCTGCACGTGCACGAGTCATATATAGTACGATGTGTGCGAGTATGTGGTCAAATCCACAGGGAGGCCAAATGTGAGTGGTGTCCTAGCTAAATGTGTCCTAAATAGCTACCTATTAAGGTCTTAACTACTATGTTTTGAATTTTTAAGATTGAAGGAAGTTTGGAAAAGATAAACCTAAAAGTGTGTATGTGACAAGGAAATAAAAGGTGGTGTGTAGATGTGACAAGGGAATCAAGCAATCTAAGGGGAGTCAAACATCAGAAATGGGACTAGGGTGATTACGTCTTGCAAATGTGTGATTACTGCGTCTTTCTAGGGTAGCTTGATGAATTACTTAAATGCTCTAATCTAGACCTCTATTTAGCCTCTTAATCGGTAACCTAAGCCTCAGTTCAAGTCCATCCCTGGGTGGCAACTCCTAGAGCTACAGTGAGGTCTTTATGACTTAGGAATAGGGCTAGCTAATAAAATTTTAGGTGATTTAGATCAATCTTACCTTAGCACTTAATCCACTAATCAGTTCCCTTATCTATCGCTAGGACTTGGTACGAGTTCGTCTCTAAGTGTCGCCCACTTAAAGCTACGGTGTGGTCCTTATGAACCTAGGGCATTAGGGTAGACTAACTAGTCATCCTAAGTTAACTAAGGTCAACTAAACCTATCCAGACACCTATGGGCTAGATTTGAAACTAAAGGAACTTGACCGAGACTAGTTATTAGTTGTGTACCATCGATCGCATCACAATAGCAGAAATCAATGTTTAAGCACAAAGCATACACATCTAGGGTATGTCATTTGAGAATATTCTGGAGTATTCTATTACTAAGCACATAGACAAACTTAGATTACACCAATTTAAGCTTATGCATGCAACAAGTAAGCAATAGAAGCTATTTATGCTATTAAGTATGCTAACACACATATAAACATGTATATAGGCATACCCACTTCATGTAATCACCACATAAACACATGGACATGTTAGCATAGTGATATAGAAATCGTTAATAACACAATAGACTTCAATTTATATAAGCATCATCATTGAGGCGTTTGTGCAAACACATAGACTTATATGTAAATTTGTCATAAAAACCCTAAGCACAAGAATATATATATATATATATATATATATATATACACAAATCCATCAAGTTCCCATTATTAAAAAGTCCTACATAGCTGTAATCATACATAATTAGACTCAGGACAAAAGAGAGATACCCTTTTATCCACAGTCATGCTTTATAATCTATGAGCTATGCCCAAATCTTGTGTTTGATCCTTTTAGATCCTTGATTCCAAGTGGTAAATGTGTTTAAAAGTAAATGTGTGAGGTGGGTTTAGGTGGATTTAGGGTTTAGGAAAATGGGTTTGTGTATATAGGGTGAAAGATATGAAAAATGAGTTCAAAATGGGCTTAAATAGGCCATTTTCGCTACAAAAGTCGGTCGCCAGGTAGGACTCCCTGCCTCAAATCAAGTGAGATCGACCAAAAGAAGTTGCATTCTGGTTAGGGTCAGTTTCTGGGTCGGTCGGCTGACCTTGGGTAGGGAAGCAACCGGCCTTCAGCAGTTTTGCTCATAACTTGCTCATTTTGGCTCCAATTCACTCACGCTTTTTTCTGTGGCCTCATATTGCTTTGGGGTACCTCCAAGGCTATTTTTCTTCAACTTTTCATCCTTGTAAATATGTCCAAGTGTTGTTCATTCCCTTTATGGATGCAAGCTCTAAATTCTGCTCCAATTGTGCTCAATTTTGCTTGGTTGCTTCATTTTTCTTCTAGGAGCTTCAAAATAGCTATATCTTCATCTCTTCTCATCCAAATCAACCTTAGTTCTAGTCGATCATCAGATAGCTCTAATCATATATAATTAGATTTGAGATAATACAAAGATACCCTTCTATACAAATTCATGCTTTACAATCCATAAGCCATGCCCAAATCTTATGTTTGATCCTCTTAGAAGCTTGATTCATAGTGCTAAATGTGTTTAGAAGTGAATGTGTGAGGTGTGTTTAGGTGGATTTAGGGTTTAAGATAATCGGTGTGTGAAAAAGTGGGTGTTCTCTCCCTCAAAAATGGCTAAAATGATACTTAAATAGAGCTGAAATCTCACAGGGCCAGGAGCCTTGGTCGGTTAACTAGCCTAGCACCTAGGTTGACTGGCCTAAAGGCCTTACATTCTGTTTTTGGCCAATCAACCAAGCCAGTCGACCGGCCCTGGAAGGGGGTCAACTAGCCAGGTCAGAGACATGGCTAATTTTTGCTCCTCATGAACTAATTTCTTGCCTCGATCTTCACCAAGCTACTTCCAAATGTACTTTTCTTTATGCCTTTGCATTCAAAACACCTTTGTCTTTGATCCAAGTCCCAATTTCCATCAATCAACCTCAAATTGTCTCCCTGGATCATGCCAAAAATAGGCAATAAATGCGTATTATTGTAGCATTTAAGTCCTAAGTTCAATTGTGAACATGTAAACCCTAATATGGACAAGAATGACCTAAATGCTATACTAATACACCAAATGAAGCTCAAAATACCTTAGAACAAGTATATACATACAATACATAAACACACACAAAACGAACACATTAATACCCCTAAACCTTATTCTTGTTTGTCCCCAAGCAAGCTCAAACCTAAGTCAATCTCAAAGTTGGTAAAGAGGGTTGCCTATAGGATTGATTTGCTATCAAAGAGAGTCTACTGAGTATGAAGGGGTTATTCCTTTTGAAGAGGGGTCCCCAAGCCTTTTCAAATCCTCCTCTTACTCATAAAGGGTCTCGTACCTCCAAGAAATTCTTTAGTAGCCTGAACCTCCATAAGCTCGAGATTCAAATGCACGCACACGGGACGTTGATACTTCATGCTCTCTCAACTAACTTGGCCTTCCTAACATACACAAAGCATCAAAGACAAGAAAAGAAAGAATGTACAAACACAATGGCTCACAAAGGACAAAAGAGCCTTATTCATACCACTTTAAAGTATGAAAAGAACAACTTGTGCCAAGTTGACATTATGGCACTCAAGCACTTATTCAATGAACTTCATTTTTCCATATTTTTTGTGCCTTTTGGCTTTTTCGCATTTTTTTTCATTTTTTTTGGCATTTTCAAGCTTTTTTCCCTTTTTCTTTTTTTTTTTCCTTTTTCTTTTTTTTTTTTTGGGTTTTTCCACACTTTTTGTATTACATTATATAACAAAAGGAAAAGAAAAAGAAAGGCTAAGGCACATGAAAAAGAATCAATCAAGGAAGAAGCACTCATATCAAAACCTCTTTTTCAACACTTCTTTCAACCAAGCCATGGGATAGGTACAAGGTGCATTTTTAGATGCACTCACTCCCCACAACTTTCAAGGGCATCTCCTTCAAGTCTAGGCTCTTCCTCCACTCCATTCACTCTCTACAATACAACCCTATCTCCACCAATCAATTAAATCAATCTCAAGAGCCAACACTCCAATCAACAAGAAATAAATGACTCCATATGCATAAAAAAAAAAAAATTCACTATTTTAAAGCACATAATGCAATCTACCCTAATCAAAATATATAACAATAAAACCAAACCCCTACATCCTAAAACCTAAAGTTTGCTTGTCCTCAAGCAAATAGAACAATACTACTCAACAAGCAAATAGGCAACACAAAGCAAGTAAGGGTGGTGGGGATGGGGATAGGTATAAGGGGACAAGTGGAGAAAAAATTGATACAACCTTGCATTCTTTGAAGCTCTCTGATACTAATGATTTATTTATCTACTAACACTGTCTTTCGAAAACTACAAACACTCATAGCACATAATTAGTAGCATTGCCATGCGAGCTTGCATTGACATCATCTAATGATAAAGAAGGTGTATAAAAATGGGAAATGATAAAGAGGGTTAACACTTGGGAGGGTGAAAAAGAGAAAACAACTAAAAAAAATGAAAAGTAAAGAGTGAGAATAACTAAAAAGTAAAAGCAAGTAAAAGAACAAGAAGCCAAGGAAAGTAAATGGAATATAAACATGTCTAGGGTGCCTTCTAGCAGTGCTGGATTTAACACCTCCAGTTGGGTACTAATGTTAGAGCAATATGTGTTTAAAATTTCAAGGCACAAATTACCGAATATTCAACCAAGCACAGATAGTAAAAGGAAAAGTGGCATGCAACATATGATGGGGCAATGTGTATACAATGCACCCCTTTTCTATCTCTCACCCCAAACTATCAAATGAGAACATGTGCACAAGTGTGAAAGGTGTCATGCATAAGCGTGAAAGATCAAACCCCGTTCGCTCTTTAACTATCCACCCAATGGCCTTCTTTTCACAGTCAAGGGCTAGGAACGTATCCTCCCCATGGGTCAAAGATAGGTCTAATGCACACAACGTAGGAGAAGTGCTTTCTAACCCTAGATGAAATGTTCTATGTATAAAGGCACGAATGTGAGCTCCAAAAAGAAAGGTTCAACGAAATGGGAAAGAGGAGTAGGAATGACATTTGGAGAAAGAGAAGCAACTATAGGGGAAGTGGACGTATTATACTCTTTTTCTCCACAAGATATATCATGATTAAGCCTAGATGGCTCTAACTTCTCATAGGGGGTGGTGTCAATCCTAATGGGTTGTTTTCTCATCAATGATTCATCAAACATCCAAAAAGACCCATAGATTGTTCTTCAAAGCACATCAATTTCTTTCTTGTGTGTCATCTTGGAGCGACTATTCTTCTCAAAACAATAATCCTTAACTCCAACAGACTTATCATCTAAAAACTCCAAAATTGATATCTTGCTTTCCCTAAAGGATTACTCCAAGCCTTCACTAGATTTAGTCTTATCAAATCCATCCTTACATTCATCGCTAGTGGGTGTCATCTCACCATCATGCTCTTCATACAAGGCAGGCACACATAGAGGAAACAACTGGGACTCAATGGATTTTGGGTCATGCAAACATAAATGATTGAGAGAGATGTGTGCCATAGACTCCTTAAATGAGGACTCAAAATGCAAATGAGTGCTAAGCTCATGAGATTCAACCTCCCAGTGTGTGGAATATGGGATGAGAAGAAAGAAAAGGCTTGCACAACTCAATGAAAGACGTTGAAAGGTTAGGAGGATAGAGTACTACTTCCTCTAAAACCTAACCATAAGAGTCATCAAGAACCAAAGTATCATCAAGCGTATTCTCATCCTCACTACAAGATGTTAGCTCTCTATCAACCTCTATTTCTAAATGTCTCTCCAAAACATCATCTTTTTCATCCCTAGTCTGCTTTTTTATATGTCTCTCCTATATCCCTACAACCCGTCTAAAGGTATCTCAATACTCTCAACGGGTTGCTCATTCTCAACTCCCCTATTTAAGAACTTGGCCAATTAGGATATCCTTTCCAAAATCCTATGTAGGCTCTCATGATCAGAACGCATTTCCTGGGTGAAGAGAAGAAATTGAGATTAGGTTTGCTCCAGCATTTGATCTAATTGGTCCCAATATATAGGCTTAATGGAAAAGGGTTCAATTGAGTGAAAATGGGAAACATCTTGATTGAGATCACTATAGGCACAACCATTATAGTACTTTGAGGACGGGTGGATGGGAAAAGACAATGCGGGAGGTAGATTTTCAAAGCAAGGAGGTAGATGATATGAAGAGTCACTTTGACCCCATTATGAAAATGCATGATATTGCTCCCTAGCATAATGATAACTAGATGTGGATGCATGTATAGGCACATGATTGCTAGGGGCGTTGGGCGTTACGTCCAATTAGGGACAACGGTGGAAATTAGGACAAGTGTTGGAATCATGAGCATGGCTTCCACAATGATTGTAATAACAAGAATATGCATCCCTATAGTCATGATTTCTAAATGAAGATGTATGAGATGATGCATGACTATAGGGGTCATAGTTGGTACCAACCTTAGATGGGGATTGTCATGGGGCAAAATAAAGTTTGATGCATACGACTTCTACAAACGCGGCATACAATGGGAACAAGTTAGGGTGAAGGGGAAGAGGATACCAAGGACCACCAAGAAGCATTTGGGTCACTCACATTCAATCGAGCACAAGTATTCCTCTTCACAAAGCACACAATTTTTTTTAGATTTTTCTTTTATTATTCAAAATAAAAAATATATATGAAAAAAAAAGATCAAACAACACATAACAAGGTAAGACACATAAAAACAAAGAAATCAAACAACCGTTGCCTCTCCGTTAACGGCACCAAGAACATGATACGCTGCCTCGTGGTACAAGCCTAAATAGCCCACAAGCATATGGATCGTGTGTAGTACAATGTGTGCAAGTACAAGGTCGAAAATCCATGGGGAAGCCTAACATGTATAGTATCCTAAGCTAAATGCATTCTATAGAGCTACGTGTTGGGGCCTAACTACAATCTTTTTGGTATTTTTGGTTTAAAGAGAGCTCGGTAAAGATAAACCTAATCTAAAGGCAAAAAATAAAAGAGCGGTGTATGTGTGTGAAATGGGGTAATCAAGTGATCTAAGGGAGGCAAACATGTGGTAATAGGGACTAGGGTGATTACATCTTGCAAATGAGTGATTACTACTTCTTGTTAGGGTTGCTTGATGGATTATACAAAATGCTCTAATCTAGACCTCAAATTAGCCTCTTAATTGATACCCTAATCCTTAGTGCGGGTCTATCTTTAGGTGGCGATGCCTAGTAATATAGCGTACTCTTTATGAATGAGAAATCAGGGCTGGCTAATAAGGTTCTAAGTAATTTAGTATGATCTAACCTTAGCACTTAGTCCTCTAATTAGTTCCCCAATCTAACCTTAGGACTCGGTGCGAATCCGTCCCTAAGCTTCGCCTCACTTCGCCATACGGCGTGGTCCTTATGAACCTAAGGCACTAGGGTGGACTAACTAATCTATCTAAATGAACTAAGGTCAACTAAACCTACCAAGACACCTATTGGTTGAATTTAAAACCAAAAGGGACTCGACTTAGGTTAGCTATGAATTGTGCACCACCGATCGCATCACAACAACAGAAATTGACATTAAAAGGCAAAGTAAACACATCTATGGCATGGCATTCAAGAATACACTGGTATATTCTACTACTAAACACATAGACATCACACCAATTTAAGCAATAGCACCCGACATGTAAGCAATAGAAGCTATTTATGCTATTAAGTATGCTAAAACGCACATAGACATGTATATAGTCATACCCACTTCATGTAATCACCACACAAATACATAGACATGCTAGAATAATGATTTAGAGATGGTTAATAGCATAATAGACTTCAATACATATAAGCTTCATCATTGAGTTATTTCTACAAACACATAGACGTGTATGTAAATTTGCCATAGAAACCCCAAGCACAAGCATATATATACACAAATCTTTCAAGTTCCCATTAATAAAGAGTAGTAATCAATCCATAAATACAAGAATAATCACCCTACATAACTCTAATCATACATAATTAGATTTAAGGTGAAAGAGAGATACCTTTCTATCTAAATCCATGCTTTACAATTCATAAGCTATGCTCAAATCTTGTATTTAATCCTCTTAGAAGCTTGATTCCTAGTGCTAAATGTATTTAGAAGTAAGTGTTTAGGTGGATTTAAGGTTTAGGGAAATGGGTGTGTGAAAAAATGGGTGTTCTCTCCTTAAAAAATGGCTGATAAGATGCTTAAATAAACCTGAAATCACTCAAGGCCGGGGGCCCTGGCCGGTCGACCGACCTAAGGGCCTTACATTCTATTTTGGCTAATGAACCAAGCCGGTCAGTCGGCCTTGGAAGGGGGTCGACCGGCCAAGTCAGAGACTTAGCCAATTTTTGCTCCTTGCAAGCCGATTTCTTCTCGAGCACCTCGATCTTCGCTCTATTGATTTCAAATGCACTTTTCTTCGTTCTTTTACATCCAGAACACCTTTGTGTTTGATCCACATCCCAATTTCCATCAATCAAGCTCAAATTGTCTCTCCAGATCAAACCTAAAACAAGCAACAAACACATATGAGTATAGCATTTAAGTCTTAAGTTCAAATGTGAACATGTAAACCCTAATATGCACAAGTATGACCTAAATGCTATACTAATACACCAAATAAAGCTCAAAATGCCTCAAAACAAGTATATACATGTCATACATAAGCACACACAAAAGGAACACGTCATCGAGCATTGCTCCAAATCTCGCCTAAATCAAGCAATAAGCAAGCATTAGTGTAGCATTTACGTCCTATGCTCAACTATCAAATATGTAAACTCTAATATACACAAGTATGATCTAAATTATATTAATATACCTAATGAAGCATAAAACAACTCAAAACAAGAATAAGAATGCAATATATAAATACACACAAAACCAACACATCAAAGCCCAACAAATAAAATAACTTGTAGCCCATAATTGATTCACTAAATAGCAATGGGCTAAACTCAAAATTTAGCTAAAACCCAGGTTCGACTGGTTCTACCTGGTTCAGTCCAGTTTGCAGAGTTGACCGATTTTTTCTGATTTTTTTGGTTTTTCGGCTTTTAGGCACTACTCAACCCACTTGCTTCACCAATTCCCAGTCCAACCAATCTAGTCTGGTTTTTAAAATAGTGAGTATACCATCAAATTTCAATAACTTGAGCAAAAACTATTATGCACTTGAAAATGATCAGGAAAAAATTATTTGTAAACAACAAAATAAAACAAATACAAATAAAAAATAAATAAAATAAAAATTTTGTAAAACAAATTCATCAATAGACAACACACATATAAACAAATTACATAACAAGTAAATAAATAAATTCAAAAAGTTAAAAGAATACCTAAAAATATTTAGAAGATAGCAACGAAGAACAAATTTGAGATACTTACACAGCATTAATTAAAGCGTATCTTCCTTTTGGACAGCATCTCATCGAGATGGTAGCTGAAATACTGCCCTTTTTTTTTTCCGCAAAGTTAATCTCATGTTATAATAAACAATTAATAAAATTATTGAAATTAATTCTAAATAAAAGAAGGCATGACATGCATACATATGTGGAATATAATATATGACTGCCAAAAAAGGTATTCAAGAATTTACCTTTGACTTAGAGAAAACATAGTAAAGTAAATAATCAATATGTTATGCATGAATAGCTGATATGTTTAGAACTGATAGAACTCTATTTACAGGAAATGTTTGTGGATTGGTTAAAGATATGAATTTTGAAAGTTAAGCGATAAGATAAACACGTATATATGATACATATAGTTATGTAGATATAATATCGTATTATTTGTTAAACTTATCCTTAAACTATTTTGATATTTAAAATTTTAAATTATATGTAATATTTTTAATATTTAAATAATTTTTTAAAATTATTATATTATCTATTAGTTAGATGTCGAGATTTGATAGGATTCTTTAAAATTATATAAGGTTTATATTTTCAACAATTAATATATAATCATGTGATGTTTATTTTTTCATTTTTGTTCCCTTAGAATAATAATTCATAAATAAATAAATAATAGACAGATTATAAATGAGATTTAGTAGTTGTTGAATGTCTATATTATTTAATGATAATATAAGTAAAATTTACGTTTTATTTTCATATAGTTTTTTTCTTTTTTCTTTTTTTGGGTCAAAGGAAATCGGATAAAACAAGCAAGCAAATTATAGAGATTAGCCAACACCCGTCCGGTGAAGGTCCTTAAGAAGTAAAGTAGAAAGCACTTGAGGAAGTGCGAGCATTCAGTTGGGTGCCAACGTTCCCGAAAGCTTCCTCTTCGCAACCCAGTCAGCGACACCGTTAGCTTCTCTTCTAACCAAAGACCATTGGAGTTGCCCACTATTCACGACAATCTTCTCAACGTCCTCAATGGTTGGAGCAATATCCCAAGGGGGTGGTTTCACTGCTGTATCATTCTCAAATGATAATGTTAGAAAGGTTAGAGTTTGTGGCGAAGAAGCAAGCATTTCTGATTGCAATAGCCTTGGCTTCAGCAGCGCTATTACACTTAAACTTCCATGTGTTACCATCAGTAAGCTGCCCATTAGAATCCCTGCACACCACTGCTACTGCACCTCTGTCGGGCTTCTAGAAGGCGACATCCGCATGCAGCTTGACCTGGCCATGCGGTGGGCATTGCCATCTATTCCTATAAAGAGCATGAACCTTTGAGCTTCTAAAAGTTTCCGTAGCTCTGCTGCCATTGTGGTCCCAATACTTTTTGAAGCCAATCAAAGTAGCCTTAATTGCTCTGTCAACACTGATAGGAGATTTATCTAGGGACATGCAATTCTTCCCCTTCCAAATATTCCACAAGCAGAAGATTAACTGCGCTTCAATAAAGCGCTTCATATGGCTCACTTCAACACATTGACTAACTGTCGAGGTAGTCCAATCTATCAATGCGAACATTGTCAAAACGGCATTGAATTGAGAAGGCAAACTAGAACCTCTTTGCCCAATCCTACCTAAAGAAGATATGCTCAATTGTTTTGTCCACCGCGTTGCAGGCTTGGCAGATTGGGGAGGAGGTCATTTTTTGTTTAAACATGTTTTCTTGTGTCGCAAGCCCATTATGGAAAGCTTTCCACATGAAGATATGCAACTTTGGCGGCACATCACTTTCCATAGGTTGCTCCGGAAAGATGGAAGAGGAGCAGACGAGGAGAACGGTCTTGGATTTTCTGATTTGAGACACAAGTCTTGGTCCTCCAACAAATTTTTTATGCACTACGAACCATGTAATCCCCAAATTGAGTAAGAGGCCACACCACATGATCCATCATAGGATCTAAGGGGATATAAGTTGCAAGTATTTTCTCGCAGTTGGAAGGATAAAACTTTTGTCTAATGAGCGCTTCATTCCACTTCTTTTCTCCAGAATACATGAGGTCGGCAACATGCACAATGCTGGAGTCATCACTTTATGGTGTAGACAAAGGGGATATCGTCCAGTTATTCAACCAAACCCAAGTATATTTGCCATCTCTAATCTTCCATGCCACTTTCTTAAGGAGAAGATTCCTTCCCTGAATTAAGCTACTCCAAGTCCAGGATGGGTTATTGCCATCTTTGCATGCCAAAAATCAGTGCTGGGGAAGTATTTTCCTCTTAAAATGAAGAGCAAAGTTGAAACATCTAAGATCCCTAAAGCCAATTCCCCCTTTGCTCAAAGGAAGAGAGAGGGTATCCCACCCAATCCAGTGGGTGCCTTTGTTATTTCCCATTTCCTAAATAAATTCGAAATCAGCGACGTAATGCGTTGACAAACTTTTTTGGGGATAAGGAAGAGCGATATAACATATGAAGAAATTGCTTGGACCACAGCTTTGATAAGGTTGACTTTGCCACTTTCGGAAAGAAGAAGATTCTTCCATCCTGAGACTTTAGAGGCCACCTTTTTGATAATCCAGTTGAGAGCCTCTGATTTGGAGCGTCTCCACGACGTTGGGATCCCAAGGTGCTTACCCATGCCTTCGGCTACCTAAATTCTTAAAATGTCAGAGACATTATTTTGAATGCCCCTAGGGCCGTGGCGGCTAAACACAAGCAGAGATTTATTCAGGTCAATTTTTGGCCAAAAGCGAAGCAGTACTTGTAGAGGACATCACTAAAAGCCAAGGCTTCAGCACATGATGCTTTCAGGAAAAAAGCGAATCGTCAGCAAAAAGCGAGCAACAGTGGTCCCCTGATTTGCTATCTTGATTCCCTGAATAAGCCTTTTCTCGGACAATTTTTTTTTTTTTCCTTTATTTTGAATTTTTATGGCAAAAATGCATGCCCTACTTTTCAAAATCGTTCCAAAACTACCTTTTTGGAATGAGGGTAAAAAAAAAATCCAACCTCAACCCCTCCATGCATTCACTCATCTTTGATTCTCTCTCTCTCTCCATCTCTGTCGTTCTGTCTTTTGCTCAGTTGCTTTGCTGTTGCCTTCTGGGTTCACTCTAACAGATCTTCAAGGCCATCTTGTTTTCTTTTATTGGGTTCTCGGAAAAAAGGATAAGCGTTCTTTTAACACTTTGGCTCCTTTTATCTGTAAGTACTAATAGTTCTTTGCTCGCTTTAAAATATTTTTTGCGGCAAAAATCCTCTCTTTTTTTTTTTTTTGCTTTTTTTCAGTACCCAATTGGCTTAAAATGAATCTTGTTTTGTTTTTTCCCTTCTATATTCTTGTAACCATTTAGTCTGAGATCTTCATACTTTTTCTTTATTTATGTCATGTTCGGGCCATTTTCTTGACTTATAGAAGAGTTTTCTGCTTGGTTGCTAAGAAAAAAGGGAGAAGCATGTAAAATTCAGATTTCTGGTAGGAGATTATTTAGGCGAAAGATTAAGATTTTTTGTGGTAGGAGAAGCATGTAAAATTAAGAGTTTTTTTGGTCAGAGAAAAATGGGAGAAGCATGAAAACGGTAGGTGACCTACCGAAAAGGGTAGTTTTGAAACGATTTTGAAAATTAGAATATTTTTGCTATAAAAATTCAAAATGAGGGTAAAAAAAAAAGAAAAAAAAAAAGATGTCCCTTATTCTCCTTTGTTTTTTTTTTATCAGAATTGAAACGACTTGGGATAGGATGGTGAAAAGAAAAGGTGACGAGGCTCACCCTGTCAGATACCACGACTAGGGGTGACTTTCTTTCTTTGGGTGCTATTGAGGAGAATGAAATAAGAGACTAATTTGATGCATTGCGAAATCTATGGCACCCATAGATTACAGAAGTCAATTTTGATAAGTTGCTAAAAGCAAATCCCATTCCGTTCTATCATATGCTTTTTGCATGTCGACTTTAAGTGCCACGTAATGGGTTTGGAGCTTGGTTTTCTTTTGTGCATCCAATGGGCAATTTTTTATGCCACCAGCAGGTTGTCTTGAATGACACGATTTGGCACAAAAGCGGTTTGTGTTGGTCCAACCACTTCCTGCAATAAAGGTTTAAGTCTCAGGACAAGGACTTTAGCAATGATTTTGCAGAGGAAGTTAGTGCAACTGATTGGACGATAGTCTCCCGAGGATTGTGGACGTAAAACTTTAAGCACCAGTGTGATGTTTGTTTGGTTTATGTAAGATAGGTTGATGGTGCCATTTATGAAGCCTTGGACCACTTGAAAAACATCCTCCTCAATGAGATGCCAAAACGTTTTAAAGAAGACTCCAGAGAACCCATCGGGTCCTGAAGCTTTATAGAGGCCAAGTGAAAAAAAGCTACTTGTTTAATTTCCTCATGTGACACTGGCCTTGTGAGGGTATCATTGGTTTCATTTATGATGATAGGGCCTTGTGAGGGTATCATTGGTTTCATTTGTGATGACAGGTTCTAAGGATTCAATGATTGGTGTTAAGTTTCTCCACCCCAAAATTATGAAAAGAGAGGAGAAGAATTGGTGGACATGTTTCTCGATGGCCTACGAGTTTTCTTCAAAGGTACTATCATCTTTCGAGATCTTCAGAATGTAGTTTCAACATCGTCTCTGTTTGGTGACCATATGAAAAAACCTCGAGTTGCAATCCCTTGTTTTGAGCCACTTCACTCTAGCCCTATCCACCCAAAACCTCTCCTTGAATGCCCAAAGATTGTCGAGTTGCTTAGAAAGTCTCTCTGCAATTACAAGATCAATGTTTTTTCAGGGTTTATCTAAAGTGATTCAATCTCTCGTGTAACTCTTTCAATCTCTTTCTGGTTATTTTTTAATGTTGTTTTGCTATAGTGAATAAGTTTGGTTCGCACCTTGGACAGCTTAATCTTAAGGGCCTTCAACACATTGTTGCATGCTAGACCCTCCAGGCCTTTTGAACCACCTCAATGCAGTTTTCATTTTTAAGCCACATACTCTCAAAGTGGAACCGCTTTCTTTTGCAAGTAGGGGCCTCCATAGTCAAACAAAGCAACATTGGCCTATGATCGGATCCAAATGGGGAAAGAATGTCAACCCAAGAATTTGGTAAAAAAAAAATTGGAACCATTTCACATTAGCGAGGGCTCTATTGAGCTTTTGCCAAATTAGTCTGTTACCCTTCCTACGGCTAAACAAAAGAAAAGGCAACCTTTAGATTTGATTTCAATAAGGTTTACTTCGCTGATCCTATATATAAAATAAAGGATAGATTTACTTGCTTTTCTTTTACCACCCATTTTTTCTTGATGCGAGAGGATTGCATTGTAATCTACTAAGAACACTCTTAAGGTGATTATTATTTGTTTTGCACATAATGATGTCTTGCACAGTCTCTTCCTGTCCGGGTTGTTTGGGAAGGCATAAATAAAAATAAACTCCCAATCAACATTCAAATACGAGGAAATTCAAAAGTGCATTAAAAGGGAATTGCAAAATACAACATTAAAGTCCGAATTCCCCTGGCAAAAGACTACTAACCCCCAATAGACCAACACAATCAACATTACAACAAAGCAAAAGACCTAAGGTTTTAGCAAGCCTGAGTAACTTCGGCTTCATCAACTTTGTCTCCAAAAGGCAAACGATGATAGGTTGGTTATTGTGGACTAGGTCCTTAAGATGGAAAATTGCCAAGGATAAGCCCAACCTTGACAATACCAAGCTAAGATACTAATTTGGCACCCTAGGCTATTTTCGGCCACGTTTAGCCTCAATGGTTTAGATATTCGGAGTAGTGCACGCACTCACCTTTCCTCCATCATTCTTCAGCTTTTTGTAGTCTCTAGTCTCTAGTCTCCTCTTCATCTTTAAGCATTACCTCACCTATGCTCACCTCTTGGTCCACTAATATATCAAAGAGGCTGTTATCTACTCAAGCCCAGGATCGTCCCACGTATTTGGGCAGAGATAAAAAGGACTAGGGAAAGAGGTAAGGCTGTCAGCTTTGCATTTCCCAGCATAAGAGGTGCTCTTTCCAAGCTCACCATGGTCTTCGTTCTCTTTGATTTTTAAAGAGTCTGCTATTCCAAGTTTATTTGCGTGTTTCATCTCTGAAAAGGCCTGATTAGAACCAGAGGCTAAGGAGTTTATCTTTAGGTTGATATGAAGAACCCTATCTAGGTTTTTCACAATTTTGTGGTTAGTGGTTGTCTTGTCATTCTATAGCAATGGGCCTTTATCCTTAGACAGCACTTTACGTGAGAAGTCAGACGTAAGCCTTTGGTTGAGGATGTTTTAGCAGCAAGCACTTTTGCCAAAGTACTAGGTTTAATAGTCTCTAACTTGTGAGTTTCATCTTTTTGGAAATTTTTTTGAAATTCAAAATTTTCACGTGTCAGATCCCTTTTATTTTCCTCTGACACATCCGACTCTTTGATAGCCCTAGAGGACTGGCCTCTTTCATAATCATCTCGGGATGAGGGCATAGGGTTGCAAGCTTAGTGAGATAAGGCGCCATGGCAGTTTCCAACTTGGTGCATTGCAGTATCTTGACGAAGACGTTGTCTTTGTGCTCTTCAAGCAGGATCATGGAAAACATTTACCCTAAGCCATAGACCAAATATTTGAGCAACTCTTCTTGGCTCTCTATTTGAGGGGTTAACAAGGTCGTTGCATGAGTTTTCAAGGTGGTCAATCTCCTACAAAAGTTGCAATAGTCACCGAGCCTTTCAAATTTTATAGTAGCCCAAAGCTTCTCCCTTCACTGCACAGAGAAAGGGAGTAAATCAGTGGACAATTTATGTCGCATTTCACTCGAATCCCAAGCTTTTGATCGCGGGTGTTCGGGTAGCTAATGTGGATATTTTCCAGTTCCCTAAGCCTACAGGCAATCCTTCTTGCATTTTCATCAGTGAGGAAAAATGATGGGATACCATGCACCTAGACCCAAAAAGAGGTAGAGTCCAGATTGAGGTCGAGCCTCCTCCCATTTTCTTAGGAAGAGATGACAACCCGCAACTACCCAGGAACAAAGGTCCCATGCACGGTTCTTGTCATTCTCGTTGCGGAAAGTACAGAGAATCACATTTTGCTTGAGGTAGAACACCTCAACTCCTTCAATCAAGCTCTAATGGTTAACAATAGTGTTTTCAACCAGCCTTACAAGGATTGAGTCAGAGCCAACAACTCTCGCCGCAAGAGATAATTGGGAGATGTCTTCTATTTCTGGGTCAGATGATTGAACCAACTTAATGGTTGAGTTGTTAAGGGAGGAAACTCCCATTACAACTTGAGGGTGAGTTTTTTTTTAAGGTCATGTAGAAAAGAGAGAGGAGGAAAATATATGCATAGCAAAGTGGAGAAAAGACAGGTAAGAAGCAAGAGAAAAACGGGAAGGCTTCAAAAAGGGAGAAGAGGCCCAAAAGATTGGTAAAAAGCACTGACAACCTACATATGAGGGAATTCAACCAGATATAAGGTAGCAAACTGTGTGGTGATTGGGCTATGATCCACCTCTTGCTGGGCTAAGTTGAGGGAAGTCCTCAGGCCTTACCTGCAGTGATGCGTGCTCAGAACTGAGTGAGATTTAAACCCAAGAATCATTTGCCTCTTTGTGTGAGGGGCTGACATGCGTGTAGAGCTTTGAACTCTCATCAAAGTTGCCCTGGCAGGATAATACTGTACTTCACATTGTCCATTGGGCCACCTAGATGGGGCTTTTTCCCCTTTTCATCTTAATTAAGATGGAGCCTTAAACTTTTCTTAAAGTACGCTAGTCGGATAATACTGTTATTCATCACATGTAGGGCTTTAAACTCTCATCAAAGTCCATTGACTGAGTAATACAATTATTCATGTGGGCCATTGGGCTAACTGAATAAGGCTTACAATCCAGTACTTGTTATATTTTTTTCATTTTTCGTTTTGTCTTAATTAATACAGAGCCTTGAGCTCTCATCAAAATCCACTGGCTGAGTCAAAGTCCACTGACCAAGTAATACTAATATTCATGGGGCCCATTAGGCTAATTGAAAAGGCCTTACAATCATGTAGTAAATATTTTTTTCCTTTTTATTTTTGGCTTAATTAGTGCATTAAATTGCAATTCGTGGAATGATAATGAATTCACCGACTTTGGCCTCTAATGCACAGAACAAATTGTTTTTTCCTTTTTTGGTTTAATTAGTATAGTAAATTACAATTTGTAGAAGTCTAATTTTCCCTTTCTATTTGTTTTAATTAATACAGTAAATTACAATTTTTAAAAGGAAAATAAGTTCATCGACTTAGGCCCCTGATGAAAAAAATATATGTATTAGTAAAATATATTACAATTCGCAGAAAGATAATTACTAGGAAACCAAATTTGCCTTTTCTTTTTAGTTTAATTAGTATAATAAAATAGGTTAATAATTGTACTACCGGACCATGTGAACCAATAGAAGCATGTTTTTTACGAAGAACACCAAAATGGGAGAAATAATTGATAGAAGGATAAAGAGCTCACCAGCTTAAGTCTTCGATATGTATATACAAATATATACTAGAAAAACCAAATTTGAAAATGTTAATGGAGGTCAAAACCTCAATTAGCCAATCAATGCGGACAGGCTTAGTTCACAATCTTTCCAAAACTAATATAATAGAACTAGTCCCTCCTTCTCATTCTATGAGTCGTTTAAGGTTTTTACACCCAAACCAATAAAGCTAATTAATAGCCTCATTTTTGGATAAATTTGCAATAACTTGACAAAAATACCATTTTCTATTTTTTGTCTTATCCGATATTAAATTATGTTTCTTTTTTTTCTTATCTGATATTAAATAAGGGTAAATCTAGAAAAATAAAATTATTAGTTTCTTGAACTTCTCAAAGATAGATATTTTGAGAAAATACAAATTTTCTAAAATAACTGTGAAACGGAGGGAATGATAACCAATATAGTAATAGAATTAACAACATAATAATAATAACAACAACAACAATAATAATAAACTCTTGGATCCTCTATCGAGATCAATATTCGCTTGAATTACTTTCTTTAATCCTCTTTGTTGAACCTACTAAAGTTACAACCAGCTACTTCTCAATGCTTTGCTCCTTTAATGCCGAGATTCTAGCGAGCCACGTCATCCATTTAATTCCCAGCCGTCGATGCATTTCTTTTGTGCAAGATATAAGGGCTGATATCTAAACTCATGGTTTTTTTTTAACTTTTCACATGTATTTATATTTTTGTGGGCCCCATGCTTTCCTCAACGTGATTTTTTCGTTTCCTTTCTTCAAATGCATGGTGGAGATTATTCTAACATTGTTTATGTCATAACGACTCATGTACTTTTTTCCATCGTTATCTCCAAGGTAACATTTGATCCAGCAATCTCAACCGTCCAATTGAAATCACATACGGCTAGGATTTCTTTGCTTTTAAAATATTTTTTTTACTTTCTTAATCGCTTCATCTTCTCTGATAAGAAACAATTTCGTCTTAATTGCTTTTCGATAAGCAAAGTTTTCTTCTCCAGTCTTCTGTAATAAATAGATTCTTCAGTGCTTTCTTCTCAAGTCTTCACACAGTTCTTTCAGACACTTCTTCAAATTTAAGGCCTATATTTTATTCCAAACTACATATTAGTTATTGAGAAATATAACATTTAACAGTGAATTTAATCCTATATTAATTAGTTAGGCATTTGAGAACGTTGTTTCCCAAATCGCGCTTCAATTTTTGAATTTTAAATCTTTCTGTGTGATGTCTATTGTGATATTTTTGGCACTCAAGACCATGCCGAATCTTTTTTACAAGCAGATATATATATATATATATATATATTGGTGATTATTTTATGTTATTTGTTTTACTTCCGCTTCTTCTTCTCTGCTTCTCTTCTCTCTCTTACTCCGACGTATTTCTCTATCTTTGTTCTACTAATGTGAACAAGGAAGGAATTTAATTCACAAGTAAATTTTTAGTATAATCAAAGCAATGTGCCTTTTGTGTGTTATACGTTGCATGTGATAGGGCAGCCATTAAGTTCCAAGGAGCAAATGTAGACATAAACTTTAGTTTAAAGGATTAAAGAGAAAACTTGAAATGAGTAGATCATTAAGACAGCTTTACATAGGATGAGACAAAGAATGCTCTTTTACTTTTTAGTTTTTGCCTAATCATTGTTTTTATCTTCCAGTAGTTGTATACTATGTTTTTAGTTACATAAAATTTGTGTTGGATAAAAATTTTCTTATATTTTTTTAGGTATCATATCTAATAATGGGTTGCAACAGATAAGCAATCTAACCAAAGAAGAGTTTATGGATAAACTTCAAAGACAAAGTATTGGTTTTTCTAAAGGAAGCTCCAAGTACAGAGGTGTCACTTTGCACAAATGTGGTAGATGGGAAGCTGTAATGGGCCAGTTCTTAGGCATAAAGTAATATTACTCTCCACAGATTAATTAGTTATTGATTTGATTCCATTCAATAATTTAAATTATCACAAATAATTTTCTTTTTCTACTTTCCTAGTGTTTTCTTTCAAGTTGTCTACCTATTTTCTAGATCTTCTAGCTCATTCATATTGAATTATATTATATGATACAGGTACATCTATTTAGATGTGTTTGATACTGAGATTGCAGCTGCCAGGTGTGCTTGATTGTGTTTTAATTTGTTTTTGAGTTGATGTGGTTGGAGTGCTTTTGAGGTTTAAAATTCAACTATGCTGGAACTAAATATTAATAATGTCAATTTACTCTAGGGCTTGTGATAAAATTGCCATCAATTGTAATGCAAAGGAAAACGTTACCAACTTTGATCTAAGCATCAATGAAAATGAACTCAATTCAAGTGGTTAAGAAAGCTATTACTCTATCTTGAATTTGATTAAGTTTTTCATTTATCTGCTTTATAGGCTTGCTTGATTAGTTTCATGGGTTTTTTGGGTTAATAAGTAAATTTTCTTGATTTACTATATAGTTCCTTTACTTGGACACGGTGATTTGGGTTAAATATTCTTTTTAATTGAATTTGTTTTGATTTACGTGAGTTTTAATTAGCTTGTGTGATTTAATTTGTTTGTATCTAATAGTGAAATTTTCTTATTTTCAATTTTTTTACGAATGCAAAAATTAGTTGTGCTACTTTTGCAATTTAAATATGTTGTAGCATTGAGATTAGGACTCGATCTGATTTTATAATTGAATTTTACAATTTAAATATGTTGACTAAACAGTGAGTTGATTGACTGTCTTTATGGTTATTCTTCTTTATAGGACATTAAAAGATTTGATCATTCAATTGCAAAGGTATTTATCATGTTTAGAATTAGACATAAGAAAGAGAATCTAAATTCTTTCTCAATTCTTCATCTCAGTTCTTAAGATGTTGATCTACAACTCTTTGCTCTTGCTTTTGTCTTAAAGTTACTTTTTTTGGATTGGCAGGGTCAAAAATATTGTTTTGACCAATGGCGAACACTTTCAACATACTCCTGAGAAAGAATACATACTAGGTCTTATGTTTCTTTCCCTTTCTATCTTTTCTTTATTCAACTTTTTAACTAAATTAGCATCTCCTAATGTTGACATAAATGCCACACCATTTGGAGAACAAAATGCAGCATATAAAAAAGCTTTTATTTTCTATACAATCTTGAACGAAAAATAAAATTACAAAGATAGTGTGTTGGTCAAACTTGGAATCGTTTTGTGATGATCTTTAATGGGTTGGCTCCAATTCTGGATTATATGATTGGGAATGGATGAAATTTAATGTCATGTCATCTTCCTTCTGCTAATAGTTACAATTGTGTTGACACTTTAAAGTTTATGTTTGGGTTCCTGGAGAATTTGTGCATGTGTATCAAATGGGTAATTCTAATTTTATAATGTTATTGATACATACATATAAATACAATATTGATCATATATGCCTAATATTTGTATTTATCTAGTAGATTAAGTATTAGCCTTTTCTTGTGAGACATATGCATGGTTATCAATGACCTATATATATAATTTACAATATAGTTACTTCTTGGGCTGTTGACTTGAAGTTTTAATTGCACACTTGAATTAATATTTTTTCATTTTATCATGTGATTTCATTCTCAAAATATTAATTTTTTTATTAATCTTTAGGTTAATTTTGCCTCTTTGTTTTTCTGTCTTTTTAGAATTAAAGTATATTTCTTTATGTGTTTAATGAAATAGAGTCCATGATTATTTTTAGTGGTTTTATTTGCTCATTTTTTGATTATGGGTTTGTGGGTCTTTGATTGATATGGCTATCATCTATAAACTGTGAATTAATAAATAAAAGATGAATGCTTTCGGTGAATAATTCATATCAAGCAAAGAAAGTGAACTATACATACTCTCTACCATAAACTTAGGAGACAATTCAAATAGTGATAAAGAGAAAAAGTCCATTATTGAAGTTTTTCTTGGTGACAATATTGATGTTGTTGGCTTTGAGGTGTAATTTGCTTTAGGATGCAATTCTAGAGGTGTTTATGAAAAAGTGATACCATAAAAGTGGATGTGAAAAAGTGTTTTTCTTTATTGATTGACATAAGTGGCACATCGTATATAAAATGTCATATGACAACTAGATGAGTGTATGACGAGTTCTACATATACACAACTACCAAGTGACCACAAAATGTGGACAACTCTAATGTGAACATGTACTTAAAAAATTACAATTATTATCAAGTTCTACAATCACTTTTACATATTGATATAACTGAATTTGAGTAATTCTGTAAATCCATGGGCAAATTATCCTTTAATAGCAAGTAACTAAGAGAGATAAATGTACGTGTCTTCCTTATGAAATAATTGATTCCAATTGTCGTATATGCTTTTGCATATTTTAAGCACTCTTAGCTCGAGGTTCGAGATTCTAGATAATTAATGATGCCCCAGAAAAGGACTAAGAAATGAAATTGATAGATGGTGCCATAAACATATCAAAATATCGCCTTAGTATATTGTCAATTTTCGTGTATACCAACTCATGATTCATTCTTATTTGAGATGGAAAAAATATGCAAAGAACTATTAAGTTTACAAACATGAGCTATTTATTTTTATGTTTTACATACTATATTTTGTTGCTTTGTTTATTTATATTACTTATATATAAAAGAGAGGATTGCACTTTTGGTCTTGGCATAAACGGTGCTGTTTTGCTTTTTTGGTCTTGGCACAAAACGATGCCGTTTTGCATAAAAGAAAAGGAGAGATTTTTGTGTATTCTATAGAATCAAAGACAAAGCCAGAGCCAAATAAGAAGTAAAATACCTGTGTCGACAAGTTTGCAATTCCATGCAATTTAGTTGCCACATTGTTCGATTGCAACTTTGCCTCGATTGATTAGCTTCTGCACGTGTATGTGTATATTTCTTTGCTTTTCAATTGTAGCAAAGAGTTTGGTTGGTCTCTGCCCGTGTTTTACCTTGTAATGCTATAGAATTAAACTTTGCAAAACATCTAGGTGGGCTACAATCTTGATCATTTTCAGTTGAGAATCTGATTTTGAATAATGAATTGTAACTCCATTTCTACAGCTTCTGCATGTGTGTGTATATACTTATTGGCTTTTGCAATTTGACTGTAGTACTGGGTGTTGCAATTTGTTGTAGTATAGGGTGTGTGATCTAAAATTTATTAGCTTCGGAATGTGTATTTATATACTTTACTTTTTCAATTTGATCGTAGTAGTAGGTGTTGCATTTTGTTATTTATGGTAATTTTTTTGGATATATTCGAGTTTTGAGTTTCTTTTTGCATGTCCTTTCGGTTGCATCTGTTATAGTTGCACAGGTGGAGAATGCTATTTTTTGGCTTTTCTTCTTGTTGTTGCTATTTGCATGTGTAAAGATTGGATTTTTGCTTCAGGGCTTTGTTTGGTTGCTTGGGAATTTTGTGTTTGTGGGGGGCAGGTAGGGTTGTTCTTATTAGGAATTAAATTATTATTTTGGTCAACGAAATCTCTGCTAATCTGAGATAGTTCGGTGTAAATTGAGCTGATTAGGATTGTTAAAATTGATGATTTGAGGTCAGGAATTGGAAATCTGGGAATTCTTTCGTCTACTGATTATGGAAAGTTTAGTTATAGTGATGTTGCTTTGTGGTTTATGATGTTGATTCTAGCTCATTTGCGGTTGATTTCCCTTTCTTTAGATGATCTAATCATTGTAATTTGAAAAGGCACCAGATTGAAGATTGGCCATGTCTCCAGGTTTTGAGCCCTCAATGTATCCACATTGATCGCCTAGTAGATTTTCTGTTTGGTCTTAACCATTTGGGCCTCTAGCTCAATGTCAAGAGAAAATACGTTGTGGCTTAGCACCAAAAGTAATTATGAAAAAATCATTGCAGAGATGGGTAATCAACGATTTGCTTCCAAATAGGGAAAGCTTTGTAGTGACATACTAGGACTGGTTTTTACTGTTTCATGTTTACTGTATAAGAGTTATGGGCATGAACTGAGAAGGACGTGCTGTAATGGTAATGACATAAGATACCAGGGAGCAAAGGTAGAGTACATGGGCCTGCAGCTCTCCTCATCCCTTCATCCTTGGAGGGTGTGGGCGCAAAAAAGAATATAAGAATTCTACAAAATTTTAGATCTCTCGCAACACTCAAATTGAATAAGGGAAAAAACTATTGCTAAAAATAATTTAGTGCAATGGTTTTCATTACCATCGCCTAAGTCAACATCTTTCTGCAATAATTTAGCTAATATTTCATCAAAATCATTGCAATATTTATAACATGCAACATTTTAGTAAGTGTTGCATAATCTAATTAGTTTTTTGCAACGATTTGTAAAATTAAAACATATTTGTAACAGTAAAAAAAAACCATTGCTATGCAATACCAATGATATGCAACGCTTTTTCTTAAGTATTGCTTATTATATTTGTTTTCTTGCAACAAGTCACAAAATTATAGTTTATCTGTAATGCTAAAAACCGTTGTCAAATAATAATTTTTATTATGTGCAACACTTTTTTGCCAAGTGTTGCTTAGTATATCAATTTTGCAACGGTGTTACAAAATAATTTTATTACAATACTAAATAAATCGCTGCAATACATGAATTTTGTATGTGTTGCTTATAACAATTATACATCTATTATATAATGCTTTATTTAGATATTTTGTACTTGAAAAAAATTTAATGCGTCTGATTGTAAAGAGAATCCATCACAGGCCATGATTTGAAAGATTATTATTTATTGTTTTTAAAATTTCTAGTAAAGTTGTTAATTATTAAAGGTAATAACTAAACAAAATAAAGCCTTTGTTTACAATAAATGCTTTAGATGAGATGGTTACTTCAATATGATAATAGAGTTAATTATTAAGAGGTTATAGATTCGAGTCCTACTCTATAATAGAAAGAAGAAAGATTTTTTCTCTGTTTTTTAACAATGAATAACTTGCAACTATTAAAAGACCTTTGCTTATACTTCTAAAAACCATTGCAAAAATTAATAAAGCAAGTTGCAAAAAGTATGAAAAATTGTTGCAATAATCCTTTAAAATTGTTGTAAATTAGAAGACTTACCTTTTTTAGTTTTTTAAAAAATTTGTTGCAAAAAGCATATGTTGCAATTTTACAACAGTTTTTCATTGTTACATTTGATTTGCAAAAAATTGTTGTAATATAGCATTTGTAACACTGACTTTACACAATGGCAAAAAAACCATTGAATAAAGTCATTTGCAATGCTTTATAGCTATTTAGCAATAATTTTCAAGTATTACAAGAGAACAAAAATATGGTAGTAAGAAAGAAGTAGAAGAGACCTATCAACTGTATACATTCTCTATTTTCATTTCGTGGCTTTTACAGGCTTTCTCTGGCTTTAAAGGCTTTCCCTTGAAATGTATATTATGGTTATTGTCTGACACATGCAGTAGGTCAAAATGATATATATATATATATATATATATATATATATATATATATTTAAAATTCATATATGATGCATCAGGATAGATGATATTGGGTTTGAGCTAACAATTTAAAATCATGTGCTTTTGAAGTTCAATAGTTTATTATTGATTTCTTAAGACTTGCTAACTTGCTTTCATCTCTTTGATTTTTGTTTTGCAGCATTATTGAAGGGAAAGGGTGATAGCTCAATAAAGTCAAAGAAAGGAAAGAAAGTTTAGTTTGATTCTAAAGGTTAAGTCCATCATATATTCTACTATCTGTTTCATTTGCACATGCTCATCCTTTTCACTTTGACATTCTACTCTTGATGATTATTATTAATGTCCTGCTACTAGAAGAATCACCTAAGGAAAATTACCTATATGTATAGGTGTTCAAAAGATGCAACTATTATCACAATCTACTAATTCTTAGCCTAAAATATAATTGAATCATTTGTTAGAAGTCCAGCTTGATCCTGAAGGTTAAGTCTATTCATAATTCTACTATCTATTTGATCTAAGTGGTATCACAAATGCCAATTCTTTTCATTCTGACATTCTAGTTTTAAGGAATATTGTTCATGCTCTGCTACTCAAAGAACCACATAAGGAAAATAACCTATATCTATAGGTATTCAAAACATGCAATTATTATCAGAATATACTAATTATTTGCCTAAAAAGTAATTGAATTGTTTCTGAGAATGTAAATTCTAGACGATCATTAAATTAATATTTTACCCTTAATAAGACTGATTACAGGTATTTATCAGCCTTAAGTTTGGAACATGTTAGCTAAATATTCATTATTGGTTTTGATGATGAAAATATATTCATTATCTTACTAAATAGCTTCTTGTGAAAATGAGATTATATCTACTTGAAGCTTTGAAAGATTGAAGAAAATGTGCAAAAAGCATTACTTGAAGAAAGAGAAGGAGAGAAGGCATAAGGAGGAGAAGAGAAATCATAAGGGGTACCGGACATTAGTTTACTTCTTGCTCTTTTTGTGAAATGCCTATATATTGTGTGAACTTAGCTCAAACCTTCTTTTTCTTATTCTTAGCAAAATTTTCAAGTCTTGCACATTTGATATAACATATGCAAAAATGTATTTGAATGCACACATAGAGATAAAATGAGTTTTTGGGGTGTTTCAATTCACAACATGTGTTTACAAATTTATTCAAAATGATTTGGAGTTGTGAAAATGCACTTAAAATGTTTTCCTGCAAAACTCTGGCTTTACTTCACATTCTGGAGTGGCCGGACCCCTCAGCCGGTCGACCGGCTTACTTGAGAGGGTCGTCCAGCCAAAACAGAAAGTTGAAGGAAAAGCCGGACCCCCTAGCCGGTCGACTGGCTAGGGCGTCCGGCCTAGTTAGAGAAGAAAAGGGGATAGCCGGACATCCCAGCCGGTCAACCGGCTGAACGGAAGCTGTAATAAATGCACTAGCCGTTTATTACCGTTCTGACCGAAAATCCCAAATTTTCTTCACCTACCAAATCCCTAACCTCCAAATCTCTTTAAATACTCATTTAATACACTTTCTAAAAAAACAAATTGAAGTGTGCTAAAGTGTTTATCATCATTCAATCCATCTTTGAGTCATTCTTGCAATATATTTGAGCTTTCAAGAGCTTATTCATCTTCTTCTTGAAGAAAATCTCAGATTCAATCTTTTCTTATTCTTGAGTACATACACACTTTGAGAGCTATAATCTTTGTAAGATTTATTCATTAAAGCTTGTAAAGTGTGGGGAAATCCTATAGAGTATATCTCTTGGGTTCTTTGAAGTTAGGCTTCAAATAGGTTGTAAGAATTTGGTTTGTGTTTCACCAAGTTTTGAAGAAGCATCTTAGTGGAGATTTTTGAAGTCCTAAGGGGAGCTTCCTTGGGCGGTGGATGTAGGCTTGGCCGAACCACCTTAAAATCGTTTGTTTCTCTTTTCCTTACACTTCTACGTTTATACTTACTTACCTTGCTTATCTTGTGTTTGATATATTGATTGTTAGAAGTTGTAAATTTTCTGTAAATTTTTAATAACGAAAATTAGTATTAATATCTTAATTCACCCCCCCTCTTAAGATATTTGCACCCACAGAACATGATAGCAGAAGTTTATCTATGCATTTATCTTTAATTATGTTGAGCTCTATATGTTTCTTTATCTTGTATGAAATTCATGTAATGCTAGAAAATTTCTGCTATAAATGAAACAATTGATTGAGTGCAAAATAAATTGTACTTAAAACTTTGATTTCAAATGTTGATATATTTTCTGTTGAAAACGGTACACAGTTTTAATTCAATTTTGGCAATCTTGTTGGATAAAAGTCAAAATTTATGTTTAAAATTTGGTAATGTTTTGCACAATTTGGTCTTGAAGTAATTACCCTAATTAGTGTTGTTCTTGAAGTAGACACCTTAATTAGCGCAAAACTAGATAGTATAGTGATGTGTTGTGTTTTTGTGTGTGTTTGCATTGTCATTTACCTATATTTAAGAGGTGTTGAGTGCTCATAATGATGCATTAGTGTAGTGCATTTGATAAGAATAGACTTAAGCGCAGACAATTGTATATATTGAGTTTAAAAGACAAATTACTACATTAATTGTATGTTTTTAATGATTTAGGTGAACTTTGGGTTAAGATCGAGATTAGACGATGAAAGGTGATGAAGATGGGCAATGTACGAGTCTAAGAGAGAAGACCGGAGGCCGAAAAGACAAAGAATGGAGGAAGAAAGTCAGCCGGACGACTAAGGAAAAAGAGCCGGTCGACCGGCCACTCCAAAGAGGTGCCAAAAATAGTCGGACGACCACCTCTCCAGAGCCGATCAACCGGCCAGGTCGACTGGCCAATCCAAAGAGCATCATTAAAAATCCGGTCGAGCTAGGTCCAGAAGACGGTCAACCAGCAATGTGTTGAGAACATATAAACAGGGCCCGATTCTGCAGAAAAAGGGAGGACTTTTTGGAAGATTAACACGCACTTCACACCTAAAATTCTCACACACTTAACCCTAGATTCCACCCATCTCACACACACTTTTCACACATTCCTCACTAAGAACCAAGCTTGATTTAGAGGGTTCAAACATTTGGAATCAAGTTTGCTCAAAAGCTTTGTACAAGATTAGTTAGGATGAAAGGGAAGCTTCATTATCTCTCTTTCATTCTATTTCATATTATGATTGAGTAGACTTGCGTAGGGTGATTTAACTTATGTAATGGGTTAACTATATGCTCTTATGATATGGGATATGATGGTTGAATATATAGACATGTTTTGAATTTTCTTGTTCAAATGGGTATTTTCTCATTCATGTCTAAGTGTTTGATAAAATGCCTAGATGAGTAACATGTGTATAAATTGAAGTTTGTTTGTTACTAAACACATCTAATCCATGTTATAATCATGTCTATGTTTTTATATGTGGATGCTATGAAATAGGTAATGCTTGTATTCATGTCTATATGTATATTTGCATGCCTAGTAGTGAATACGACTTCAATAACGCATACATGTCGGTTGTTAAATTGTTTTTAATGGTGTAATTCGATCATGACGATGTTTGGTAGTCAAATAAGTCCCTTATTCACGAGCACCTTGGCCTTGAACATGTATGAACGCACTAGCAAGTCAAATCCTGCTGTAGTGACTTTAGAATGACGAAGCGTAATTTAGGGATAATTTAGACCGAGTCTCCTTTGGCTTTAAATCCAGCCAATAAGTTTCCGGATAGTTTTAGTTGACCTTACCAACACTAGGTCTTGGCTTTAAATCTAACCAATGATTTAGGTACTAGGGTAGGTTCATTCTAAGTCACCTAGGAAGTTAGTTAGTCACTCTTAAGGCCCTAGGTCATAAGGACCACGCCGTAGCTCTAGGAGGCGCCGCCTAGAGACGGACCCGCACCGAGTCCTAAGGGGAAATTAGAACACTAACTAGCAACCTAGTTAAAAGCACTCATAATAGTTAGCCATCATCCCTTAATCCCATAGCATTTGAGTATAGAATTACCCATTCATAAGTCGAAGTCACCCTAATCCCTTCTCAATTGTTAGTTCCCTCTTGACCAACTTGTGTTCCCATTTTTCATATTCATAGTTTAGCTTTATTTCCCTTACCTAGAGCTCCCGATAATCCAAAACCCGAAGAAATATGTCTAGTTTAGATCTTTCTTTTTGGCACCTTCTAGCGTACCAAGCATAGAATTCACCCACATTATTCACGCCTCCCTGTGGTTCAACACCCGCACTTATACACACTATATTGCACGATCCGTATGCTTACGAGTCTTTTAGAGCTTGCACTCAAAAGACGCAAAAAGTTCTTGGCGCCGTTGTCGGGGAGGCACGGTGATTTGCATTCTTTGTTTGTGTGTTTTGGTAGTTGCTTGTCTTACTTTCTTGCTTTTCCTTTATAGTTTATTTAGTTTTTTCTTATCTTGTTTATTGTTTATATTATCTTGCTTTGATCCTTGCTTATCTATTTTAGCTTTTGTCTTTATTTTTAGTAGACTTTTTAGGATTGTATTTTATTTGCTGTAGTTATAGGAATATTGAAGTTTTCGGGGGTTGAAGTGGCCGGAGTTAGGATAGATTGTGCATGCTTGGTAGGAGATCCCTTAGAAATCCCTTAGTTCCTCTTAATCTCGAACCTAATAGAATTTCTAGACATTTAAAGAATTTAGGAGATCTTTTTGAGGAGATAGCCGATCCCAATCATCCTCCTAATCCTCCCAATCCCCTAATGAATCCCATTCCACCTCATGATCACATTGGGCATCAAGCCCAAGATCATTTTAGATGAGAGCCCCGTAGACCGGACCTATCCATAGATGAGGAACCTACTCTTAGGCAATTCTTTCTTCCTTAAGCCTTTGAGCCTAATTTGGCTATTCAAATTCAGGGTTTAGGGGAAACGAACTTTGAGATTAAGCCTAACATGTTGGCCATGCTTCCCTCTTTCTACGGGAGAGAGTCCTCTAGATCATATCACTGATTTTGTTGAGATGAGTTCCACTCTCCATGTCCCCAATGTCTCCCAAGAGGTCATACGTCTAAGATTGTTTCCTTTCTCTCTTAAAGACAAGGCTAGGACTTGGTTGCATTCCTTTCCCAATAGTTGCATTACTACGTGGGCTGAGCTTCAATCTAAGTTCTTCCAAAAATTTTATCCCATGGCCAAGACGGCTGACCTTAGGACCGCTATTACGACTTTTTCCCAACATAACCTAGAATCTTTTCATGAGGCTTGGGAGAGATTCAAGGATCTTCTTAGACAATGTCCACACCACGGGTACGGCAATCACGACCTAATGCAATACTTCTTTCGAGGCTTAAATGAACAAAATAGGATGATGGTCAATGCCGCCTCCGGTGGTGGCTTCTATCTTTTGAGACCGACCGAGGCATGGGAGAAAATAAAAATGATGGCCGAAAATTCTTTTCAAAATTTTCCCATGGAAAGATCTAGTCGGGGAGGCAACAAGAGAAGTGTTAGTGAGGTTGGAGTTTCTTTAGATTTACCCGCTAAGGTTGAGGCTTTGACGAATAAGCTAGATCAATTCATTTCTTTATCTCTTTCATCCCAAGGTCATATGACTAGTTCTTTAGGTTTTTCCTTCGCCCCTTTAGTTGTTGAAGTTTGTGTATTGTGCTCCAAGTCATCTCATGAGACCATAGCTTGCCCTTTAGCATCCCAATTTCCTAAATTCATGAAAGAGCAAGTGTGTGCCACACAAGGTTATTCTCGTGAGTATCATCCATACTCAAACACATACAATCCGGGTTGGAGGGACAACCCAAAATTTTCTTAAAGGTAAGGACAGCATGAGTCTGTTTACATTCTCAAGTTCCACCTCAGCAGCGACCCCGTCATCAATATCCCCCAGGTTTCTATCATGTTAATCAACCTCGTCTCACTAGTGCTCCTCAACCTCAGGCTTTGCCAGCTCCCTCTAATAGCCAACCTCCTAGTAATGACATGATGAAAATAATGCAGTTCATTCAAAACCAACAACAGGAATTGGTAGAAAATAGGTAGCAAATGGCTAGGTTTGAGGCACAGTTAGGACAGATTGCTAGTCAGCTGAGTGCTAGAGACCCCGGAAAATTGCCATCTCAGCCGGAGGTGAACCCTAGAGTCCAGTCCTATTCCTCTACCGACACCACTTATCCCTCTCAGGCCCAGGCTAAGGCCGTCACCACTCTTATGAGTGGTCGGGTAGTGGCTAATAAGGTAGGAGTTGACTTTGCAGTGCCTGCACCTAGTGGTCCTTCCGAGTCTAGAGCACCACATTGTAGCCCTATTAAGGGAAATCATAGAGAGGGTCCTGTGAAGAGAGATAAGCCCATTAGAGACCATAGAGAGAGCAGTACTTCCCGCCCACATAGCGAGAGAAAGGAGCCTATTAATGATTCCCATATGTCTAGAGGTGTTAAGCCTAGAGCTCCCTTTCCATCCACTTTAGAGAGGCCTACACCTAGTGAGGATTCTAGGTTCTTCAAGGTTTTACAGCATCTTAAGGACCTTAAGGTCAATCTTCCTTTGATAGATGCAATCCTTTCCATCCCCTCTTATTATAAGTTCTTTAAGGATCTTTGTACAAGGAAACGTAGGTCATCAAACATTCCTAAGAAGGTGAGGCTTACGGAGAAGGTGAGTAGTATTTGTACTTCGGGCCTTCCCCCCAAGATGAGTGACCCCGGAGCCTTCACCATTCCTTGCAGGATCCGTGAGACCCAGATTGATCATGTCTTGTTAGATTTAGGATCTAGTGTGAATCTCATTCCCTACTTTATCTATCAGCAGCTAGGTCTAGATGAGTTGTCTCCTACACATGTTACTCTTCAGCTAGCTGATAGGTCTGAGCGTAGACCTAGGGGTATGATAAAGGACGTTATGGTTCAGGTAGGTGAGTTTGTGTGCCCTATTGACTTCATAGTGTTAGATATGGATTCGGGACATGACTCTAAATACTCTACACCCATTCTTCTAGGTTGCCCCTTTCTTGCCACCGCAGATGCCATTATCCATTGTAGGTCAGGGTTATTGGAGATGAAATTTGGGAATTTAAGATCCACTATGAAGGTTGTCGATGCGGTGAATAGGGCTAGTATAGGAGGAGAGGATGGAGAAGAGTGCTTTAGGGTGGATATGATTGATTCTTGCATTGAGGATTTTATAGAGAAGACTATGACCGATGGAGAAGAATTGAGAAAATTTGAGGAATTAATGTCTAGTTTTGATGTGGAGACCTTAGAACGAAAATGTGTAGCTTCTACTTCCTTGATTAAGAGCCATTTAACTAATAAGTCACTTGAGGTTAATTCTTCTAGTCTCATTTCTAGTGATGTCCCCATTGATGATGTTGAGGTTAAGTCCCCCTTGGTTGACCCTAGCCCTTCTTTAGAGCTCAAACCCCTTCCTGATCATTTGAAGTATGCATTCCTAGGCCCTAGTGAGACGCTTTTGGTTATCATAACTTCTTATCTTTCTAGTGAGCATAAAGAGCATCTCTTAGAGGTTCTTAGGAAGCATAGGAAGGCTATAGGGTGGAAAATTGATGATTTGAAAGGTATAGACCCTTCAGTTTGCATGCATCATATTCACCTTGAGGATGGAGCCATTCCTTCTAGGGAGATGCAAAGGAGGCTAAATCCACACATGAGTGAAGTTGTTAAGAAAGAGATCATTAAGCTTTTAGATGCAGGCATTATTTATTCGATCTCCGATAGTGAGTAGGTTAGCCCAATCCAAGTTGTACCTAAGAAGTCTGGGATCACGGTTGTTAAGAATGAGAGAGAAGAGCTTATCCCTACACGTACTCCCACGGGATGGAGAGTTTGTATTGACTATAGGAAGCTCAACTCCAAAACTAGGAAGGATCATTTCCCATTGCCTTTTCTAGACCAGATCTTAGATAGAGTAGCTGCGCATAGCTACTATTGTTTTCTAGATGGCTATTCGGGTTATAATCAGATCCCTGTGTTTCCCGAGGACCAGGAGGAGACCACCTTTACTTGTCCCTATGGCACTTTTGCATATAGGAGAATGCCCTTCGGTCTTTGTAATGCCCCAGAGACTTTTCAGAGATGTATGATGGCCATTTTTAGTGACATGATTGAAAGGCATTTAGAGATTTTCATGGATGAATTCTCAGTCTTTGGAGATAGCGTTGATGAGTGCTTAAGTCATCTCTCTTTAGTCTTAGACTGATGTGTGAAGAAGAATCTAGTGTTGAGTTGGGAGAAATCCCACTTCATGGTGCAACGAGGGATAGTGTTGGGTCATGTTGTATCATCTAGTGGAATTCAAGTTGACCCAGCTAAGGTAGAATTAATTGAAAAGTTGCCTGTCCTTAAGTGTGTCAAAGATGTTAGATCTTTTATAGGGCATGCAGGATTTTACCGTAGATTCATTAAGGATTTTAGTCACATTGCACGTCCCTTGTCTAGGCTCCTAGCACAAGATGTCCCTTTTGACTTTGATGATGAATTGTTAGAGCTTTCAATAGGCTTAAATCCTTATTGTCTACATCTCCAATTATCCAGCCACTTAACTACGTCTCCCATTGGAGGTCATGTGTGATGCATCTGATTATGAGATAGGAGTTATTTTAGGTCAAAGGAAGGATAAGTTGCCCCATGTTGTGTACAATGCTAGCAAGATTCTTGATGAAGCACAAAAGAACTATACCACTACGGAAAAAAGCTTCTAGCAATAGTTTTCTCTCTTGACAAGTTTAGGTCATACATCCTCGGGTCCAAAGTGATTGTCTACACCGATCATGTAGCATTGAAGTATTTGTTGTCTAAGAAAGAATCTAAGCCCTGCTTGATTAGGTGATTGCTCCTCCTTCAAGAGTTTGACATAGAAATCCGGGATAAGAAGGGTAGAGAAAATTTAGTTGCGGATCATCTTTCTCGTCTTGTTAGCGAATCTTCTAGTGATCCATCTCTTTTTCATGATTCATTCCCCGATGAGCAATTGTTTGCTGTCTCTCATCTCACACCTTGGTTTGCTCATATTGTCAATTATCTTGCCACAGGGCGTTTTCCTTCCCATTGGGAGAAAAGAGAAAAAGATAGGTTCCTAGCACAAGTTAGGCATTTCTTTTGGGAGGATCCCTATCTTTTCAAAGTGTGTGTAGATCAAATGATTCATCGGTGTGTGCCTGAGGACGAGTTTGAGAATGTTTTGAGTATGTGTCATGATGAGAGGTGTGGAGGTCATTTTAGTGGGAAGAAGACTGCTGTGAAGGTCTTGCAATGTGGATTATTTTGGCCCACTCTCTTTAGGGATGCCCAAGAGTATTGTAAGAAATGTTTTAGATGTCAACAATCCGGGTCCATCTCTAGGAGAAACATGATGCTTTTATTCCCTATTCTTCCTTATAAGTTGTTTGATGTTTGGGGTATAGATTTCATGGGTCTATTTCCACCTTCCTTTGGGTACCAATACATTTTAGTGGCCGTTGATTATGTGTCCAAATGGGTTGAAGCAATTTCCACGAGAACTAATGACCATAGGGTAGTGGGTAAGTTCATTAGGGAGAACATTTTCTCTAGATTTGGAGTCCCTAGGGTCTTAATTAGTGATGGGGGTATGCATTTTCGCCATAAGACTTTAGAGGCCTTGTTGAGAAGATATTCGGTCACCCATAGGGTAGCCACTCCTTATCACCAGCAAGCTAGTATATAAGTAGAGGTGTCTAATAGGGAGATCAAGCACATTTTAGAGAAAACAGTTAGGCCCGATAGGAGAGATTGGTTTATTAGGCTAAATGATGCTTTATGGGCTTATCGTACCACCTTTAAAACTCCTATTGGTATGTCTCCGTATAGATTGGTTTATGGTAAAGCTTGTCACTTGTCGGTAGAACTTGAGCATAGAGCTTATTGGGCAATCAAAGCCCTAAATTTTGACTTGGCAAGAACGGGCGAGAAAAGGAAGCTGGACCTAGCAGAATTGGAAGAGCTTAGATTCGAGGCATATGAGAACGCTAAACTTTATAAGGATAAGATGAAGAGAATTCATGATAAACACATTATTAAGAAATCATTCTCTCATTCTGATAAAGTTCGGTTGTTTAACTCACGATTGAAACTCTTTCCAGGTAAGCTTAAGACAAGATGGGATGGTCCATATGAGGTAATGGTTGCCTATCCTTCCGGTGCAGTCAAGATTAAAGACTTGAAGGATGGTCGAGA
Source organism: Cordia subcordata (assembly GCA_028554755.1). Taxonomy (NCBI): domain Eukaryota; kingdom Viridiplantae; phylum Streptophyta; class Magnoliopsida; order Boraginales; family Cordiaceae; genus Cordia; species Cordia subcordata. The sequence continues at coordinate 5,795,954 of JAPTOF010000009.1, forward strand.
GTTGACGGTGAATGGGCAACGCCTGAAGCATGCATATGATTCGAGCATGGCTCGTGTGGAGGTTTTAATGCTTCAGGATCCCATCTATGGAAGTTAAAGATGAGTTGGTGTTTGCCTGGCTAACGGCATGGTGGTTAGCGCTACTAGGAGGCAACCTAGGTTCAATTTTGCAGTTTTGCATTTGTTTCACTTTCTTTTCTTTTTATTTTCTTTCTTTTATCTTTCTTGCACCTAAACCAAAGTGCTGAAACCCAATCCTTTGTCCCATAAGATACATCGTTGCTCATTATTTCACATGCCAATGCAAGCATGCATAGGCAATGCTACTAATCTTGTTTTCTTTGTGAGTGTTTATGAATTGTGAGTCACAGGATTAGTAGTATGCTGATTTATCATTGGCATGGAAAGCTTTGAAGAAAATGCAAGGTTGTATCTATCCTTTCTCCATTTATTCCTTATTTTTATACCCTATCCCCACCACCCTTATTGTTTTGTAATGACAATTTGCTTGTTGTTGTGTTTTGATCTATTTGCTTAAGGACAAGCAAAGTTTAGGTTTGGGGGTGTGAGAGTTTGGTTTTCTCGTTAGATATCTTGCTTAGGGTAGATTGCATTATGCGCTTAAAAATGGTGAAAATTTTTCAATTTTGATGCATATAGAGTCATTTATTTCTTTGTTGATCATTGTGTTGGCTTTTGTGATTGACTCTATTGATTTATGAAGATGAGATGCATTGTGGGGAAATGAATAAAGTGGTTTGAAAACTAAGTCTTGGAGGGGATACCCTTCAAAGTTGTTGGGAGTGAGAACCTTGAAAGAATAACCCTTGTAGCCACCCCATAGCTTGGTAGGAAAAAGTGTTGGAAAAGGGTTATTGATATGAGCGCCCCTTCCTTGATTGGTTCTTTTTTATGCGCCTAATCCTTTCTTTTTCTTTCTTTTTATGAATACAATACAAAGCATGAAAAATTCAAAAAACATTGAAAAAGGCAAAAAGGTGCAAAAATATGAAAAAAAATTTGAAGTGAAAAAGAGAAGGAAAAAAAAAAAGCCAAAGGCACCAAAAAGTTAGTTAATAAGTGCATAAGTAACACAATGTCAACTTAGCACAAGTTATCATCTTTATAGATACATGAATAAGGCTTTTTATAAGCCATTGTGTTTGAATATTCTCTCTTCTTGTCTTTGAGGCTTGGTGCATGTTGGGAAGGCCATGTTAGTTGAGGGAGCATGAAATATCAACATCTCGAGTGCGTGAGTTAGAATCCTAGGCTTGTGGTGAATTGGCTACTTGGGAAATTCCCACGAGGAACGAGACCCCTTATGAGTAGAGGGAGGATCCAAAGAGATTCAAAGATCTGTCCACAATAGGAACGCCTCCTTCATGTTTCTTAGACTAATCTTGATAGCAAGTCAATCCTTTAGGCAATCAATTGTATCAGCTTTAGAAATAAATTTAAGATTGGGCTTGCTTGAGGACAAGCAAGGAGAAGGTTTGGGGGTGTTGATGTGTTGTGTTTTTGTGTGTGTTTGCATTGTCATTTACCTATATTTAAGAGGTGTTGAGTGCTCATAATGATGCATTAGTGTAGTGCTTTTGATAAGAATAGACTTAAGCGTAGGCAATTGTATATATTAAGTTTAAGAGACAAATTGCTACATTAATTGCTTGTTTTTAATGATTTAGGTGAACTTTGGGTTAAGATCGAGATTGGATGATGAAAGGTGATGAAGATGGGCAATGCACGGGTCTAAGAGAGAAGACCGGAGGCCGAAAAGACAAAGAATGGAGGAAGAAAGTCAGCCAGACGACCAAGGAAAAAGAGCCGGTCGAGCTAGGTCTAGAAGCCGGTCGACCGGTAATGTGCTGAGAACATATAAATAAGGCCCAATTCTGCAGAAAAAAAGGGAGGACTTTTTGGAAGACTAACACGCACTTCACACCTAAAATTCTCACACACTTAACCCTAGATTCCACCCATCTCACACACATTTTTCACACATTCTTCACTAAGAACCAAGTTTGATTTGGAGGATTCAAATATTTGGAATCAAGTTTGCTCAAAAGCTTTGTACAAGATTAGCTAGGATGAAAGGAAAGCTTCATTATCTCTCTTTCATTCTATTTCCTATTATGATTGAGTAGACTTACAAAGGGTGATTTAACTTATGTAATGGGTTAACTGTATACTCTTATGATATGAGATATGATGGCTGAATATATATACATGTTTTGAATTTTCTTGTTCAAATGGGTATTTTCTCATTCATGTCTAAGTGTTTGATAAAATGCCTAGATGAGTAACATGTGTATAAATTGAAGTTTGTTTGTTACTAAACACATCTAATCCATGCTATAATCATGTCTATGTGCTTATATGTGGATGCTATGAAACGGGTAATGCTTTTATTCATGTCTATATGTATATTTGCATGCCTAGTAGTGAATACGACTTCAATAATGCATACATGTCGGTTGTTAATTGCTTCTAATGGTGTAATCCGATCATGACGATGTTTGGTAGTCGAATAAGTCCCTTATTCACGAGCACCTTGGCCTTGAACATGTATGAACGCACTAAAAAGTCAAATCTTGCTGTAGTGACTTTAGAATGACGAAGCGTAATTTAGGGCTAGTCTAGACCGAGTCTCCTTTGGCTTTAAATCCAGCCAATAGGTTTCTGGATAGTTTTAGTTGACTTTAGCAACACTAGGTCTTTGCTTTAAATCCAGCCAATGATTTAGGTACTAGAGTAGGTTCATTCTAAGTCACCTAGGAAGTTAGTTAGTCACTCTTAAGGCCCTAGGTCATAAGGACCACGCCGTAGCTCTAGGAGGCGCCGCCTAGGGACGGACCCGCACCGAGTCCTAGAGGGAAATTAAGACACTAACTAGCAACCTAGTTAAGAGCACTCATGATAGTTAGCCATCATCCCTTAATCCCATAACATTTGAGTATAGAATTACCCATTCATAAGTTGAAGTCACCCTAATCCCTTCTCAATTGTTAGTTCCTTCTTGACCAACTTGTGTTCCCATTTTTCATATTCATAGTTTAGTTTTATTTCCTTTACTTAGAGCTCCTGATAATCCAAAACCCCAAAAAATATGTCTAGTTTAGATCTTTCCTTTTGGCACCTTCTAGAGCACCAAGCATAGAATTCACCCACATTATTCACGCCTCCCTGTGGTTCGACACCCACACTTGTACACACTATATTGCATGATCCGTACGCTTGCGGGTCTTTTAGAGCTTACACTCGAAAGACACATCATATAGCATACATCATGTCAGTAGGATAACAATGTAGAGGCCATAGAGAAGCTTCCAGAGAAGGTGAAATGAAGAAAAGCATATGTAATGCTTATAAGCTATAAATACTACAAAGTATGTCGGGAGTATTTTTTTCTAACCACTAATAAAATGTTAAATAAGCAGAGCCAAATAGGCTTCTCTTTTCAAAAGTCAATTATGATGTTTATATAAATACATGTTGGATATAGTAGATAATAAACATTGATATTACCATGCATAATGCCTAATAGAGAAAAGGTTTAAGAAGATAATAGACTATGTATCACCAAAAGTCTAGCCCCCTAAAATTGACAATTATTTGAGCTAATGAGTTTCTTTTAGATTTATTTCAATGATAGGAGATACAAAAGTTGATGGTGTACTAAACAATAAGACAATCATGAACTTACTAAAAGAAAATTGAGGAAACAAAATTAAGAAAGGAAAACCAAAACAAATGAGGAAAAGATTATTTTAGAACGTATAGCAAGAACTTTATTTCCCTAAAAAAATAAATAATATATCAACTAGAAAAGCTTTACCAAATATACATTAAAAAAATTGAATTCAAAACTTATCCTCACCTCAATTCAATGATAACAAAAAATGACATATTTTCATAACTTATCCTTACCAAGTTAATGATAATAAACAATGTCATATCTTATAACTTATCCCCACCAAGTTAATGATAATAAAAAATGACATATCAAGTATACCACTTTTGGCCAGAACTTGTTTCATTAGATGTAGAAAAATCCAATTTACAACTTATTTTCTTGGTGTTGAACATGAATTGCCTGAGTGATTGAGAGCTTTAGAAAGGTTGAATCCAGTGATTGTCTCCACTATCATGGAGGTTTTAGTTGAAAATCAGTATGCTCAATTCTTTCCAAATTTGAAAGACATTGCTAATTTAGATGAGTTCAGAATTGTGATTCGAGCATATCTAGATTTAGATCAAAGGATTTATAACACCCCCTCAATTTCGTAAGTGGCTACTATTTGGAATGAAACCGATGACGACTTGCAACCAACAGCTAGAGATATCAAAGTGTACATTGAAGCAGGACATACTTATAGTATTCAACATTACTATGGGTGTTATAATCCTTTACCATATTCTTTACTATTTCCATGTGATGAGATAGGATGGCATTCCAACATTCAATAGCTACTAATTTCTTCCAATGCCACAAATGTCAGAACTTGTAGAGGTGAAAATCTTGTTAATCCAAGCTATAATACTACTACATTTGAAATTCTAAACTTGGAAGATCAAGGTTAATAGACCCCTTTTCTCAAGACCTACATTCTCCTATTATGCCTATTGTTGACCCTATGTGTTTAAACCTTTTCTTTCTTTTTGCGAACTTTTACTCCCATAATTAATGAATTGGGAAGGAAGCAATGAATGTTTAATGTTGGGAATATTATTGCTACAAACTTCAGATCAGAGAAAATAATCTCTCTATGTTGTTGTAGACAAAACAACTACTCCAACAATACTCCGTTGACATATACGTCAAAATGGAAAATACTCGACTCAAGTTCTTTTGAAATGAATAGAAAAAAAAAGAGTTGTGCGTTGAGTCACTTCAAGGAGTACTCAATAGTCTTGCCATACAAGGAGAAGGGGATGCAAGCAAAATTGGTCAAAGAATTATTCTTCCTTCTTTATTCATAGGGGGGTCCAAGAGATATGCGGAGACCATATGTTGATGCTATGACATTGGTTGGTCGATATGAAAAATTAGATAGTTTCATCACAATGAAATGCAATCCCAATTGGCCAGAAATTAGAAGTAATCTATGTCTTGGTGAAGAAGCTCAAAATCAACCAGTTCTAATTGTTAGAATATTTCGGGCAAAACTTGAAGAACTTAGAAATTTTTGGACATCCAGTTACTCATGTTTACACAATAGAATTTCAAAAAAGTGGACTCTCTCATTGTCACATGTTACTTATCATGGCACCAGAATCAAAACTAAATTCTTCGGACATATATGACATGTACATAAGTGCCGAACTACCAGACGAAACAAATCAACCCCATCTGCATGCATTAGTAGCCAAACATATGATGCATGGTTCTTATGGATTTCTCAACCTAAATAATGTTTGTATGAAAAATGGATATTGTAAGAATCATTATCCTAAAAATTTTTGTACTACCACATCTCATGGAGAAAATTCCTACCTAAACTATAGAAGAAAAGATGATGGGAGAACTATAAAAGTTTGAGGTGTTAACCTAAATAATCAATGGGTTATTCCATATAATCCGTATCTTTTGGAAAAATTAGATTGTCATATTGATGTGTTGTGTTTTTGTGTGTGTTTGCATTGTCATTTACCTATATTTTAGAGGTGTTGAGTACTCATAATGATGCATTAGTGTAGTGCTTTTGATAAGAATAGGCTTAAGTGTAAACAAATGTGCATATTGAGTTTAAGAGACAAATTGCTACACTAATTGCTTGTTTTCAATGATTTAGGTGAACTTTGGGTTAAGATCAAGATTGGACGATGAAAGGTGATGAAGATGGGAAATGCTCGGGTCTAAGAGAGAAGACCAGAGGCCGAAAAGACAAAGAATGGAGGAAGAAAGTCAGTCAGACGACCAAGGAAAAAGAGCCGATCGAAGACCAAAGGCCAAAAAGACAAAGAATGGAGGAAGAAAGTCAGCCGAACGACCAAGGAAAAAGAGCCGGTCGACCGGCTACTCCAGAGAGGTGCCAAAAATAGCCGGACGACCACCCCTCCAGAGCCGGTCGACCGGCCAGTCTAGAGAGCATCATTAAAAAGCCGGTCGAGCTAAGTCCAAAGGCCAGTTGACCGTCTATGCTGAGAACATATAAATAGGGCTCGATTCTCCAGAAAAGGGAGGACTTTTTTTTGGAAGAATAACACGCACTTCACACCTAAAATTCTCACACACTTAACCCTAGATCCCACCCACTTCACACACACTTTTCACACATTCCTCACTAAGAACCAAGCTTGATTTGGAGGGTTCAAACATTTTGGAATCAAGTTTGCTCAAAAGCTTTGTACAAGATTAGCTAGGATGAAAGGGAAGCATCATTATCTCTCTTTCATTCTATTTCCTATTATGATTGAGTAGACTTGTGTGGGGTGATTTAACTTATGCAATGGGTTAACTATATACTCTTATGATATGGGATATGATGGCTGTATATATATACATGTTTCGAATTGTCTTGTTCAAATAGGTATTTTCTCATTCATGTCTAAGTGTTTGATAAAATGCCTAGATGAGTAACATGTGTATAAATTGAAGTTTGTTTGTTACTAAACACATCTAATCCATGTTATAATCATGTCTATGTGTTTATATGTGGATGCTATGAAGTGGGTAATGCTTTTATTCATGTCTATATGTATATTTGCATGCCTAGTAACAAGCATAACTTCAATAACGCATACGTGTTGGTTGTTAATTATTTCTAATGGTGTGAACTGAACATGACGATGTTTGGTAGTTGAATAGGTTCCATTATTCACACGCACCTTGGCCTTGAACATGTATGAACGCACTAGCAAGTCAAATCCCGCTGTAGTGACCTTAGAATGACGAAGTATAATTTAGGGCTAGTCTAGGCTGAGTCTCCTTTGGCTTTAAATCTAGCCAATAGGTTTTCATAAAGGTTTAGTCGACCTTAGCAACACTAGATCTTGGCTTTAAATCCAGCCAAAGGTTTAGGTACTAAGGTAGGTTCATTCTAAGCCACCTAGGAAGTTAGTTAGTCACTCTTGAGGCCCTAGGTCATAAGGACCACGCCGTAGCTCTAGGAGGTGCCGCCTAGGGACGGACCCGCACCGAGTCCTAGGGGGAAATTAGGACACTAACTAGCAACCTAGTTAAGAGCACTCATGATAGTTAGCCATCATCCCTTAATCCCATAGCATTTGAGTATAGAATTACCCATTCATAAGTCGAAGTCACCCTAACCCCTTCTCAAGTGTTAGTTCCCTCTTGACCAACTTGTGCTCCCATTTTTCATATTCATAGTTTAGTTTTATTTCCTTTACCTAGAGCTCCCGATAATCCAAAACCCCAAAAATATGTCTAGTTTAGATCTTTCTTTTTGGCACTTTCTAGAACACCAAGCATAGAATTCACCCATATTATTTACGCCTCCCTGTGGTTCGACACCCGTACTTGTATACACTATATTGCACGATCCGTACGCTTGTGAGTCTTTTAGAGCTTGCACTCAAAAAATGATGCCAAGCTCTTGGGGCAGTTGCCGGGGAGGCACAGTGATTTGTATTCTTTGCTTGTGTGTTTTGGTAGTTGCTTTATTTGTTTTTCTTGCTTTTTCTTTATAGTTTGTTTTTTTTTTTTTTGCTTATCTTGTTTATTGTTCATATTATCTTGCTTTAGTTTTTGTTTATCTATTTTAGCTTTTGTCGTTGTTTTTAATAGACTCTTTAGGATTGTGGTTTATTTGCTGTAGTTTTAGGAATACTGAAGTTTTCGCGGGTTGAAATGGCCGGAGTTAGGATAGTTTGTGCATGCTTGGTAGGAGATCCCTTAGAAATCCCCTAGTTCCTTTTAATCCCGAACCCGATAGAATTGCTAGACATTTCAGGAATTTAGGAGATCTTCTTGAGGAGATGACCGATCCTAACCATCCTCCTAATCCTCCCAATCCCCCAATGAATCCCATTCCACCTCATGATCACATTGGGCATCAAGCCCAAGCTCATTTTAGACGAGAGCCCCGTAGACCGGATCCACCCATAGATGAGGAACCCACTCTTAGGCAATTCTTTCTCCCCGAAGCCTTTGAGCCCAATTTGGCTATTCAAATTCTGGGTTTGGGAGAGACGAACTTCGAGCTTAAGCCTAATATGTTGGCTATGCTTCCCTCCTTGTATGGGAGAAGCAATGAGAGTCCTCTAGATCATATCACTGATTTTTGTTGAGATGAGTTCCACTCTCCATGTCTCCAATGTCTCTTAAGAGGTTATACATCTAAGATTGTTTCCTTTCTCTCTTAAGGACAAGGCTAGGACTTGGTTGCATTCCTTACCGAATGGTTGGATTACTACATGGGCTGAGCTTCAATCTAAGTTCTTCCAAAAATTTTATCCCATGGCCAAGACGGCCGACCTTAGGACCGCCATTATGACTTTCTCCCAACATGACCTAGAATCTTTTCATGAGGCTTGGGAGAGGTTCAAGGATCTTCTTAGACAATGTCTACACCACGGGTACGGCAATCATGACCTAATGCAATACTTCTTTCGAGGCTTAAATAAACAAAATAGGATGATGGTCAATGCCGCCTCCAGTGGTGGCTTCTATCTTTTGAGACCGACCGAGGCATGGGAGAAAATAGAAATGATGGCTGAAAATTCTTTTCAAAATTTTACAATGGAATGGTCTAGTCGGGGAGGCAATAAGAGAAGTGTTAGTGAGGTTGGAGTTTCTTTAGACTAACCCGCTAAGGTTAAGGCTTTGACAAATAAACTAGATCAATTCATTTCTTTGTTCATTTCATCCCAAGGTCATAGGACTAGTTCTTTAGGTTCTTCCTCCGCCCCTTTAGTTGTTGAAGTTTGTGCATTGTGCTCCGAGTTATCTCATAAGACCATAGCTTGCCCTTTAGCATCCTAATTTCCTGAATTCATGAAAGAGCAAGTGTGTGCCACACAAGGTTATTCTCATGAGTATAATCCATACTCGAACACATACAATCCGGGTTGGAGGGACAACCCGAAATTTTCTTGGAGACAAGAACAGCATGAGTCTAGTTCACATCCTCAAGTTCCACCTCAGCAGCGACCCCGTCCTCAATATCCCCCAGGTTTCTATCATCTTAATCAGCCCCGTCTCACTAGTGCTCCTCAACCTCAGGCTTTACCTGCTCCCTCTAGTAGCTTGGACTCCTAGTAATGATGTGATGAAGTTAATGCAGTTTATTCAGAATCAGCAGCAGGCATTAGCTAGTCAGTAGCAGGAGTTAGCTGATAATAGGCAAGAGATGGCTAGCTATAGGCAACAGATGGCTAGGTTTGAGGCACAGTTAGGACAGATTTCTAATCAATTGAGCGCTAGAGACCCCAGGAAATTGCCTTCTCAGTCGGAGGTGAAACCTAGAGTCCAATCCTGTTCCTCCACCGATACCACTTATCCCTCTCAGGCCCAGGCTAAGGCCGTCACCACTCTTAGGAGCGGTCGGGTAATGGATAATAGGGTAGGAGTTGACTTTGCAATGCCTGCACCTAGTAGTCCTTTCGAGTCAAGAGCACCACATGATAGCCCTGTTGAGGGAAATTCTAGAGAAGGTCCTGTTGAGAGAGATAAGCCCATTAGAGATCATGGAGAGAGTAGTACTTCCCGCCCACATCGGGAGGGAAAAGAGCCTATTGATGACTCCTATGAATCTAGAGGTATAGAGCCTAGAGTTCCCTTTCCATCCGCCTTAGAGAGGCCTACACCTAGTGAGGATTCTAGGTTCTTCAAGGTTTTAGAGCATCTTAAGGACCTTAAGGTCAATCTTCCTTTGATTGATGCGATCATTTCCATCCCCTCTTATTCTAAGTTCTTTAAGGATCTTTGTACAAGGAAATGTAGGTCATCGAACATTCCTAAGAAGGTGACGCTTACGGAGAAGGTGAGTAGTATTTGTACTTCGGGCCTTCCGCCCAAGATGAGTGACCCCGGAGCCTTCATCATTCCTTGTAGGATCCGTGAGACCTAGATTGATCACGCCTTATTAGATTTAGGATCTAGTGTGAATCTCATTCCCTACTCTATCTATCAGCAGCTAGGTCTAGGTGAGTTGTCTCCTACACATGTTACTCTTCAGCTAGCTAACAGTTCTGAGCGTAGACCTAGGGGTGTGATAGACGATGTTATGGTCCAAGTAGGTGAGTTTGTGTACCCTGTTGACTTCATAGTGTTAGATATGGATTTGGGACATGACTCTAGACATTTTACACCCATTCTTCTAGGTCGCCCCTTCCTTGCCACCACAGATGCCATTATCCATTGAAGGTCGGGGGTATTGGAGATGAAATTTGGGAATTTGAGATCCACTATGAAGGTTGCAGAGGCGGTGAATAGGGCTAGTATAGGAGAAGAGGATGGAGAAAAGTGCTTTAGGGTGGATGTGATTGATTCTTGCGTTGAGGATCTTATAGAAAAGACTATGACCGATGGAGAAGAATTAAGGAAATTTGAGGAATTGATGTTTAGTTTTGTTTTGGAGACCTTAGAGAGGAAATGTGTAGCTTCTACTTCCTTGATTGAGAACCATTTGACTAATAAGTCACTTGAGGTTAATCTTTTTAGTCTCATTTCTAGTGATGTCCCCATTGATGATGTTGAGGTTACGTCCCCCTTGGTTGAGCCTAGCCCTTCTTTAGAGCTCAAACCCCTTCCTGATCATTTGAAATATGCATTCCTAGGCTCTAGTGAGACCCTTCCGGTCATCGTAGCTTCCGATCTTTCTAGTGAGCATGAGGAGCGTCTCTTAGAGGTCCTTAGGAAACATAGGAAGGCTATAGGGTGGAAAATTGATGATTTAAAAGGTATAGACCCTTCGGTTTGCATGCATCGTATTCACCTTGAGGATGGAGCCATTCCTTCTAGGGAAATGCAAAGGAGGCTAAACCCACACATGAGGAAAGTAGTTAAGAAAGAGATCATTAAGCTTTTAGATGCAGGCATTATTTATCCGATCTCTGATAGTGAGTGGGTTAGCCCGGTCCAAGTTGTCCCTAAGAAGTCCGGGATCACTGTTGTTGAGAATGAGAGAGGAGAGCTTATTCCTACACGTACTCCCACGGGATGGAGAGTTTGTATTGACTATAGGAAGCTCAACTCCAAAACTAGGAAGGACAAATTGCCCCATGTTGTATACTATGCTAGAAAGACTCTTGATGAAGCACAAAAGAATTATACCACTACGGAAAAAGAGCTTCTAGCAATAGTTTTCCCCCTTGATAAGTTTAGGTCATACATCCTAGGATCCGAAGTGATTGTCTACACCGATCATGCGTCATTGAAGTATTTGTTGTCTAAGAAAGAATCTAAGCCCCGCTTGATTAGGTGGTTGCTCCTCCTTCAAGAGTTTGACATAGAAATTCGGGATAAGAAGGGTAGAGAAAATTTAGTTGCGGATCATCTTTCCCGTCTTGTTAGCGAGTCTTCTAGTGATCCATCTCCTTTTTATGATTCTTTCCCCGATGAACAATTATTTGCTGTCTCTCATCACACACCTTGGTTTGCTCATATTGTCAATTATCTTGCCACAGGGCGTTTTCCTTCCCATTGGGAGAAAAGAGAAAAAGATAGGTTCCTAGCACAAGTTAGGCATTTCTTTTTGGAGGATCCCTATCTTTTCAAAGCGTGTGCGGATCAAATGATTTGCCAGTGTATGCCTGAGGATGAGTTTGAGAGCGTTTTGAGCATGTGTCATGATGAGGGATGTGGGGGTCGTTTTAGTGGGAAGAAGACCGCCGCGAAGGTCTTGCAAAGTAGACTGTTTTGGTCTTCTCTCTTTAAGGATGCCCAAGAATATTGCAAGAAGTGTTTTAGATGTCAACAATCCTGGTCCATCTCTAGGAGAAACATGATGCCTTTATCCCCTATTCTTCCTTGTGAGTTGTTTGATGTCTGGGGTATAGACTTCATGGGTCCATTTCCACCTTCTTTTGGGTACCAATACATTTTAGTGGCCGTTGATTATGTGTCCAAATGGGTTGAAGCTATTCCTACACGCACTAATGACCATAGGGTAGTGGTTAAGTTTATTAAAGAAAACATTTTCTCTAGATTTGGAGTCCTTAGGGTCTTAATTAGTGATGGGGGTTTGCATTTTCGCCATAGGACTTTAGAGGCCTTTTTGAGAAGATATTCGGCCACCCATAAGATAGCCACTCCTTATCACCCGCAAACTAGTGGACAAGTAGAGGTGTCCAACAGAGAGATCAAGCACATTTTAGAGAAAACGGTTAGGCCCGATAGAAGAGATTGGTCTATTAGGCTAAATGATGCTTTGTGGGCCTACCGTACTGCCTTTAAGACTCCCATTGGTATGTCTCCATATAGATTGGTTTTTGGTAAAGCTTGTCACTTGCCGGTAGAACTAGAGCATTGAGCTTATTGGGCAATCAAAGCCCTAAATTTTGACTTGGCAAGAGTGGGTGAGAAAAGGAAGCTAGACCTAGCAGAATTGGAAGAGCTTAGATTCGAGGCGTATGAGAACGCTAAACTTTATAAGGATAGGATGAAGAGAATTCATGATAAACACATTATTAAGAAATCATTCTCTCCTTTTGATAAAGTTTGGTTGTTTAACTCACAATTGAAACTCTTTCTAGGTAAGCTTAAGACAAGATGGGATGGTCCATATGAGGTGATGGTTGTCTATCCTTCCAGAGCAGTCAAGATTAAAGACTTGAAGGATGCCCGAGAGTTGACGATGAATGAGCAACACCTGAAGCACACATATGATCCGAGTATGGCTCGTGTGGAGGTTTTAATGCTTTAGGATCCCATCTATGGAAGTTGAAGATGAGTTGGTGTTTGCCTGGCTGACGGCTTGGTGGTTAGCGCTATTAGGAGGCAACCTAGGTTCAATTTTGCAGTTTTGCATTTGTTTCACTTTCTTTTCTTTTTATTTTCTTTCTTTATCTTTCTTGCACCAAACCAAAGTGTTGAATCCCAATCTTTTGTCCCATAAGATACACCACTGCTCATTATTGCACATGCCAATGCAAGTATGCATAGGCAATGCTACTAATCTTGTTTTCTTTGTGAGTGTTTATGAATTTTGAGTCACAGGATTAGTAGTATGGTGATTTATCATTGGCATGGAAAGCTTTGAAGAAAATACAAGGTTGTATCTATCCTTTCTCCACTTGTTCCCCATGTTTACACCCTATCCCCACCACCATTACTTGTTTTGTAATGATGATTTGCCTGTTTTTGTGCTTTGATCTTTTTGCTTGAGGACAAGCAAAGTTTAGGTTTGGGGTGTGGGAGTTTGGTTTTCTTGGTATATATCTTGCTTAGGGCAGATTGCATTCTGCGTTTAAAAATATCTTGCTTAGGGCATATTGCATTCTGCGTTTAAAAATGGTGAAAATTTTTCAATTTTGATGCATATAGAGTCATTTATTCCTTTGTTTATCATTGTGTTGGCTTTTGTGATTGACTATATTGATTTATGAAGATAAGAGGTATTGTGGGGAAATGAATAGAGTGGTTTGAAAACTAAGTCTTGGAGGGGATGCCCTTCAAAGTTGTGGGGAGTGAGAACCTTGAAAGAATAACCCTTGTAGCCACCCCATAGCTTGGTAGGAAAGAGTGTTGGAAAAGGGTTGTTGATGTGAGTGCCCCTTCGTTGATTGGTTCTTGTTGATGTGCCTAAGCCTTTCTTTTTCTTTCTTTTTGTGAATACAATACAAAGCATTAAAAGTTCGAAAAAATAATGAAAAAGGCAAAAAGGTGCAAATATATATATATATATATATATATATATATATAAAATGAAGTGAAAAAGAGGAAAAGCTAAAGGCACCAAAAAGTTAGTGAATAAGTGCATAAGTGACACAATGTCAACTTAGCACAAGTTATCATCTTTGTAAATACGTGAATAAGGCTTTTTATAAGCCATTGTGTTTGTATATTCTCTTTTCTTGTCTTTGAGGCTTGGTGCATGTTGGGGAGGCCATGTTAGTTGAGGGAGCACGAAATATCAACATTCCGAGTGCGTGAGTTAGAATCCTAGGCTTGTGGTGGATTGGCTACTCGGGAAATTGCTACGAGGAACGAGACCCCTTATGAGTAGAGGGAGGATCCAAAGAGATTTGGGGATCTCTGCACAATAGAAATGCCCCCTTTATGCTTCTTAGACTAACTTTGATAGAGAGTCAATCCTTTAGGCAATCCATTGTATCGACTTTAGAGATAAAATTTAAGATTGGGCTTGCTTGAGGACAAGCAAGGAGAAGGTTTGAGGGTGTTGATTTGTTGTGTTTTTGTGTGTGTTTGCATTGTCATTTACCTATATTTTAGAGGTGTTGAGTGCTCATAATGATGCATTAGTGTAGTGCTTTTGATAAGAATAGGCTTAAGCGTAAACAAATGTGCATATTGAGTTTAAGAGACAAATTGCTACACTAATTGCTTGTTTTCAAGGATTTAGGTGAACTTTGGGTTAAGATCAAGATTGGACGATGAAAGGTGATGAAGATAGGAAATGCACGGGTCTAAGAGAGAAGACCAAAGGCCGAAAAAACAAAGAATGGAGGAAGAAAGTCAACCAGACGACCAAGGAAAAAGAGCCGGTCGAAGACCAGAGGCCGAAAAGACAAAGAATGGAGGAAGAAAGTCAGCCGGACGACCAAGGAAAAAGAGCCGGTCGACTGGCCACTCTAGAGAGGTGCCAAAAATAGCCGGACGACCACCCCTCCAGAGCTGGTCGATCGGCTAGGTCGACCGGCCAGTCCAGAAAGCATCATTAAAAAGCCGGTCGAGCTAGGTCTAGAGGCCGGTCGACCGTCTATGCTTAGAACATATAAATAGGGCCCGATTCTGCAGAAAAGGGAGGACTTTTTTTTGGAAGAATAACACGCACTTCACACCTAAAATTCTCACACACTTAACCCTAGATCCCACCCACTTCACACACACTTTTCACACATTCCTCACTAAGAACCAAGCTTGATTTGGAGGGTTCAAACATTTTGGAATCAAGTTTGCTCAAAAGCTTTGTACAAGATTAGCTAGGATGAAAGGGAAGCTTCATTATCTCTCTTTCATTCTATTTCCTATTATGATTGAGTAGACTTGTGTAGGGTGATTTAACTTATATAATGGGTTAACTATATACTCTTATGATATGGGATATGATGGCTGTATATATATACATGTTTCGAATTGTCTTGTTCAAATAGGTATTTTCTCATTCATGTCTAAGTGTTTGATAAAATGCCTAGATGAGCAACATGTGTATAAATTGAAGTTTGTTTGTTACTAAACACATCTAATCCATGTTATAATCATGTTTATGTGTTTATATGTGAATGCTATGAAGTGGGTAATGCTTTTATTCATGTCTATATGTATATTTGCATGCCTAGTAACAAGCATAACTTCAATAATGCATACGTGTTGGTTGTTAATTATTTCTAATGGTGTGAACTGAACATGACGATGTTTGGTAGTTGAATAGGTTCCATTATTCACACGCACCTTGGCCTTGAACATGTATGAACGCACTAGCAAGTCAAATCCTGCTGTAGTGACCTTAGAATGACGAAGTATAATTTAGGGCTAGTCTAGGCTGAGTCTCCTTTGGCTTTAAATCCAGCCAATAGGTTTCCAGATAGGTTTAGTCGACCTTAGCAACACTAGGTCTTGGCTTTAAATCCAGCCAAAGGTTTAGGTACTAAGGTAGGTTCATTCTAAGCCACCTAGGAAGTTAGTTAGTCACTTTTGAGGCCCTAGGTCATAAGGACCACGCCGTAGCTCTAGGAGGCACCGCCTAGGGACGGACCCGCACCGAGTCCTAGGGGGAAATTAGGACACTAACTAGCAACCTAGTTAAGAGCACTCATGATAGTTAGCCATCATCCCTTAATCCCATAGCATTTGAGTATAGAATTACCCATTCATAAGTCGAAGTCACCCTAACCCCTTCTCAAGTGTTAGTTCCCTCTTGACCAACTTGTGCTCCCATTTTTCATATTCATAGTTTAGTTTTATTTCCTTTACCTAGAGCTCCCGATAATCCAAAACCCCAAAAATATGTATAGTTTAGATATTTCCTTTTGGCACTTTCTAGAACACCAAGCATAGAATTCACCCACATTATTTACGCCTCCCTGTGGTTCGACACCCGCACTTGTATATACTATATTGCACGATCCGTACGCTTGTGGGTCTTTTAGAGCTTGCACTCGAAAAACGACACCACATATCAATGTCGAAATATGTTCTGATATCAATTTAGTAAAATATTTTTACATATATATATATATGTATACATAAAGGAATTAATAAAGTAGCATATCACGTTGTTGATCAAACATCTTCTTCTGACAATTTAGATGAAATCAAAGAATTCCAATCAGGAAGATGGATAGTTGCATCGGAAGCCATGTGGAGAATATATCGTTTTCCCTTGAGTAACATATATCCTCCAATAATTTCTCTACAAGTTCATCTTGAAAATCAGCAATTTATATCTTTTAGAAAAACACAAAAATTGCAACATGTGATATCAAATCCAATGAATAGAAAGACAATGCTAACTCAATTCTTCTTGATGAATAAATATAATGATGAGAGCAAAGCAATTACAGATCCTCTATGGTGAATTTCTAGAACATTTTTGTTGGTCAACAAAAGACAAAGACTGGACATCAAGAAAAAAGCAGCATGTTGTTGGTAGAATGGTGACCATCAATCTTTCTGAAGGTGAAAGATACTATTTGCGACTTCTTTTAGCTAACGTTAGAGATCTTACCTCTTTTTGAGCTCTTAGAATAGTTGATGGAAAACAATGTATCACCTTTCGTGAGGCTACAATGTTGTACGGCCTTCTTCTGGAGGCAGATAAGAATTTGATTCGTTGCATGGAAGAAGCTGCGCTTTACCAAATGCCTTACACTTTGCGAAGGCTTTTTGCAACTATTTTGGTAAATTGTTCGCCTGCAAATCCAAAATTGTTATGGGAAAAATTCAAGGCTTCATTGTCTGAAGATTTCCAAAAAATTTCAAATCTCTCAAAATTTGAAATAAAATTGAAAATCCTACTAGCAATTAACGATATGCTTTAAGGTATGAATAAATGAATCAATGATTTTCACTTGGTCGGCTTCACCATCAACAATAATGATGAAGATTGTTTTTCCAAAGAATTCGTGTCTGAGAAGAATATTGTTGTCTCGGAGGTGGATATTTTATCTTTTTTCAAACTAAACAAAGGCCAAAAAACAACATTTGACATAATTAAATCAAAAGTATTTTCAAATGAATGAGAGAATTTTTTTGTAGATGGTCTTGGTGGCACCGCGAAAACATTTTTGTATAGAGCATTACTTGCTGAAATACGATCAAAGAGATATATAGCACTTGCAACTGCAACCTCCAGAGTCACAGCGGCTTTACTTCCAGGAGGTAGGACGGCTCATTCAAGATTCAAAATCCTAATTGAAATAGATAATAAACAATCTTGCAAGATAAGCAAGCAAAGTGCCACTACTAAACTTTTGCTAAATGTTAAATTGATAATATGGGATGAAACATGTATGGCAAAAAGACATTATATTGAAGCTTTAGATTCCATGTTACATGATGTCACTGATTTGGATATTCCTTTCGGAAACAAAGTCATTGTCCTTGGTGGTGATTTTGGGCAAATACTTCCTGTTGTTCCATGGGGTAAAGAAAGTGATCTTTTAGAAATGAGCTTACTTAAATCCCTATTGTGTCCGAAAATGTATAAAATTCAATTGCAAGAAAACATGCGAGCCCAACATGACCCTTCATTCACAAAATTTTTACTTAAGATCGGCAATGATACTAAACCAAAAATAAGAGGTGACAACGTTATGATCCCACATCACATAATAATACCCTTCACAGACCTTCAGTCATCTTTAAATCTTCTAATCGGTGAAAATTTTCCCTTACTTTCGGATTCTAATGCTAACACATTCTCAATCATAAATCGAGAAATTTTGACTCCAAAGAATGATATTGTTGATGAAATCAATGATGTTCGTACGAAAAAGTTTCCAGGTCAATCGAAATAATTTATAAGTTAGAACAAAATAGATGATCCTCTGCAACAAGCACAATATGAAGACTTTTTTAACACAATTGTTGTTGCAAGATTACCACCACATAAACTTATATCCAAAGAAAATTGTTCAATCATTCTTCTCAAAAACCTTGATCCACCCAAAGGTTTATGTAATGTCACAAGACTAATATGTTCCACTTTGCATGCCCAAGTCATTCATGCAGTAATTGCAGAAGGAGATTTTAAAGGAAAACATATTTTCATCCCAAAAATACCTCTTTAACCAACAAACAATCTCAAGTGTGCAATCCCATTTAAAGAGTACAATTTCCTATTCGCTTATGTTTTGCAATGACAATCAATAAAGCTCAAGAAAAAACCCTTGAATGTGTTGGTGTATACCTGCGAGAACTAGTTTTTTTCACATGGACAACTTTATGTTGCTCTCTTACATGCAAAAGCTTCAACAAAAGTTAAAATTCCAATCCATCCTCCCACTTCTGAAGATGCCCATGTTAACTACACAAGAAATATAGTTTACCAAGAAATTTTGAAGCTTGCAAAATTGTGGCAACCATCTCCATCAGATCACACTAACAATGACATGGACATGTATTACTTTTATTCCTTTCTTCGTATATAGTGTATTATCAAAATACATAATTTTATTCACGTTCTTCACTTTAAAAAAGAAAATATGTACACAATGAACTTGTATTTTTGTCTCCACTATCTTATGTTAATAACTATATTAATTACAGTAATCATCATAGGATTACAAATTTTAGATTTTATCATATCTTCTATATCTTTTTCTTTCAGGTAAAATGGACAGACCAATCACTTGTGTTGCAGATCTAACTCCAACTTCAGGATTGAGATAGACAGCTAAAGTTCAACTTATAGAGCAACAACATGTTTTGCAGTCTCCTACCATGGGAAGAAGATATCAGAGGTTAATTTTTGCAAACTCGCAAGTACAACCCTCTTTACTAAAGTTAACTCATTAATTATTGTTAACATAAGAAAAAGACAAAAAGAGAAACATCAAAGATGGTAGGAAAAAAAAAAGCTATTAATGAGAAAAGCTTTTAATCAATCACTAATATAAATGCATGGACATTCTTACATTTCAGGGCACAAGAATACAAGTTGTAATATTTGATACTAATATTGACCTAATGACTAGCTGGTTTCAAGTTTTTCAAATATATCTCATTTTGAAGGCAAAAATTCAACCTATGGAACCAAGATATAGAATAGTCCTAAATGAGTACTAATGGATCTTTAATGCAAGAACAACTATTACACGTGTCACTGAAGATTCTACTCCCTCTCATCTAATGGTCACCAATTTTGCATGCTATAGAGACATCAAACCATATGCAACTTTTAACACATCAATAGGTACTTACCATTTTCATCACTATTTCATACAAATATTTGTCATTCCATATACCAACTTTACATTTCTTATATTAGATGTAATTGGTATTGTCATTGACCACCATGAGCCGAAAACTATATCAAATGCTAAAGGCGACAATACCCTTCAAGAATTTGTTATCATAAATCAAGAGTAAGTTGCTACATAAAGTTTCTATTTAAATTTTTTGTGTCCTTTTTCCTATTCTTTTTCCTTTAATTTGAACAATTAACTTCAAAAATCATTTGTGACCACTCCCAAAAAATTAAGGATAAAGCCAACTATATTGACTCTTTGGAGAGAATTTGTCTCTGCTAAAGCCATTCCATCATGAGTTCAAAAGAAATGATGCCCATCATAATTGCAAAACGCATTGTTCCTTCAAGCTTCTATGGTATGGGATTCTTTTCTCTTTTCCTTCCCAAACAACACCACATTAATATTATGTCTAATCTTTACACATTATGCCTTCATGAATTCAAACATCTTCTTAACATCATCATACAGGTGTTTCACTTAGTTCAACTACTCATTCCACAATAATGGTTGACGCATCAACTTCATAAGCTAACACGTTGCGCATCTGATATTATTTTTTATCTTCTTAAGTATACTAATTCTATCATAGTTCTATAAGTATACTAATTTTATCACAGTTCTAAGCATGACAAAGGTTTTTTGGGTATTTTGTTGGTTCAATTGGTAATGTGAAACTAAAGAAAATGTACTCGATCTTTACTCTAGATTTACTTAATGTGAAACTTGAATTTTTTTAGTCACTCTTACCTGTAATTTACCAATTTCTTTTGACGGTACTTTATCACCTGATTTGAAAATTTTGAGTTTGAATGAATATGATTGTAAGCTAATTTTAAGCAGCACGATGTGAGATTCGTCTTTTGGATTTGTATTCTGTTATTGAAATTCAACTTTTTACCTAGTTTATTTTTGTCACTTATTTGCTCAATTCAAAATAGTAGGCTTATATGCATGTGTTTTTAAGTTAATCTAGAGTACCTCAAAGACAAATTTGATCTCTTTATTTCGTTTTTTATACTATATTTTGAAATTCTAAATTGATTCTTTTCTCTTGTTTCTTACCTGTGTCCAAAATGTTTTCAACATATTTACTGTATCCAGCATGTTTTCAACATATGTGCTTTTAAATTAATGTGAGTTGTTATTGATGAATGCTTTCTAGCAATATATATCACTCGTATTTTATTCAAAAAATGTAAGAAAAGAAAGTATTAAATTTACCTCACAGCTTTGCCACCTTAGACTGATTTTCCCACCTTTTACTCATAGGTTTAAGTCTTTTAGAATAAACTATATTACTTTCTTACTGTATCAATAATTGTGTACTTTCAACTCCTGGTGGAATTCCTTGTGCTATATACAGATCACTTAAATTATCGTCTTCCAATGAATGGATTAAATTTTAGCATTAGCGATCTAGGATAAGAGTTCTATATGAATCTCAATCACATATATCCATTTATCTCTAAATCTTTCCTTTGTAATTTCTATCATATGCTTTATAATCTGTAAACATCATAAACGTTAACAATATTCATTTTCGACAGGCGTAATCAGAATCAAGGATTGCTTGACAATATAGTTGCAAAAGAGAGCTATTGGACTCATAGCATGGGAAGCTCTTCTCTTACACCAAGCAGTATTTTATCAATTGTTGATGTCTTGCATAATCGCAGTGAAAGAACTCAAAATTTCTACACCTTCACGTTTATTGTTTTTCAATATGCCCATAATAATTCTAATATGTTTTTTCCTCACCACTTCCTCGCCCTACCTTGAATTTCAATAAGTAGCTGAACAAGTTTCTTGTTCAAAGGAAAACAAGAGCTCATTGATCAAGACCAACAATTCTATGTGATGAGATGTGAACATTATAGAGCCAATGGATTTAAACTATGATTGGGAATATGAATGTATTGGTTGCCTAAAGACAACGAAGTCTAAACCATGGTAAAATTATACCATCCATCAATCTTAATTCTGATATCAACTATTACTTTAAATATAAACCACTGATGTATGTTATAATATAAATTCCAGGTCCAGACTTGATCTAGACATCTTAGATGAGACAGGTACATTGCCAATAACAATGTACGGTAAGAGTGCTGAAAAGTTTTTAGGAACAAATCCTACGAAAATCATGAGCAAAACCAAGATGGTAATATCTCAATATTTCAAATCACATAAATAAGTATTAGCACCAATCATATTAATACATTTCAACATACAGGGTGACAAAAGTTTTTGCAAAATATGAAGCAAGCTTTGGGGGAAGTTATTTTCAAGATACAAGTAAAGGCTAACAGATGGGGAAAAGATTACCAAGATCAAGAGAAAGTTTAGTACATTGCTATTTCAATCACCCCGATACCCTTACAGCCTTGAAGACAACAATCCATCATGAGCCATAATATAGCTGCCTATGCAAAATTTTGGATCATCCACAAATATTAATCACAAGTTTTGCTTTTTGTGAATATCCTTGTGATTGGCACATTATACAGGTAATCTTTAGCTAACTTGTCCGTCTAAACACACTTTCACATTTGAATGACATACATGTTTTTACTCTTCGTAATAGAGATTTGAAGCGCTGCTCTTCAATATATGGTGGATAAAATTTTGGAATTAGCTAATATGTTTGTTGACAGCCAAAGAAAGGTATCACCTAGGTTAGTCATATCTTGAGATATCAGATGATGTCATTAACAACATGTTAGAGAAAAAAAATTTTGATTGCCATCATAAATCAAGTATACCTTTTGATTTTTGCCTATCTATAATGCTACTGTATCAACATATAAGCTAAGCTATACCATAATGTATATAAAATGCTTTAATAGCTTCGGATGATTGTCAATTTGTTTTTCCATTTTTTTTTTCAATTGCCTCTTCCAAAAGCAATTTTTTTTCTAATGAAGGCAAAATGATGACAAACTAACTTCACAAATGAGAGTCTAAGATTCAATGTGTACTACATTTTTTTTTAAAACAATAAGAATGAAGATGAATACCTTTTTAAACAATAAGGACCATTTGTGACTTGCTTAACTCTTTTAGCTTATTTGCTTTGCAACTTCAACTGCATATAGCATATACTTGATGCATCTCAAGGCAAACTATATTTGGTGCACCTAAAGGATTATACTGATTTAATAGTCTTCTGAGTATGAATGAATGTTTATGTTTTGGTCAATTGCTACAATGTCCATAAGATGTGGTGCAATGACTTGCCATTGCATTTCTTGTGTTTACTTCACCTGCAAATGTATGGCATTGAAGTTCACATACTTAAAGCTCATCATGGTTGAAAGACAAGGAGTTGGAGCTGCTCTGCTGGACTATGGACTACAAAAATAATATTTGACTAAGTACTTTGTTGTCATTTTATTTGGCACAATATTGTGATCAGCCTTTTTCTGTAATAACCAATTGTATGATTCATCACATTTCATTTTCCTACTTTGATTTCTTAATTTACGAATGCTATGATTGTGTTTTGGAAGCAACACCAATGTCCAGCATCATTGAAAATTTAATTATATCTAAATTAGTTACACGGAAAAATCAGAATCCGAATACACGGGCATGGGCAAACCTAGCATTGCTCAGTCTTCCCACACTAGTATATCTTAAAATTCAAAATGCTAATCTTAGTTTTATTCAATTATGTTTCAGTTGAAGGAAAACTATTAATATATGTTACTTTCTAGTTTTATGTGTTTGTCTTTATGTAATATGAATGGCACATGACATGCTAAAAAAACTTGTCCTTTATTGCTAGGCAATACAAATTTTGTTCACAATAGAGAACATTAAATTGAAAACTCCAAGAGAAGAATTTATTGTACAACACATACAAGAAAAAGTGGGCATGTACATTTTTTCTACCGAATGGCCTCAAGTTTATCAAGCCAACAATTTAAGAGAAGGCAATATATGCTACTTTCATTGGTCACCAAAGAAAGGATAAACTTCAATGTATAGTTTGACACACCAGACACATTATGATTTTCATCGGATTTCTATGTATTAATCACTTTCTAATTATAATGAATTCAACCATTTGTTGCTCACAATTATTTCAAGTCATTATCTTACATAAGAAATATTTGGATTTATATGCATATTATCCATCAATTGTACTTTATTATCAATTGTCGTAATTGCCATTTTTATATTTCAATTCAACTTACATGAATCTAGTCACTCTTATTAACTACATTATATTATTATATGTTTACTTAATATACTGATCATAACTAAACATTTTGTCACACACTTACTGAAATATTCAATATATAGTATTTTTTAAATTATAATCCCCCGTGCCTGGCACAAGATTCTTTTTCTTCTTCCGTAGCACTCTACATATTGAAGTGGGAGATATTTGCACCCTTCAATCAAAAGCTACTTTGGGAGAATTTCTATTTTCAATTGAAAAAAAAAAAACTCTCGTTGTTGTGCATCGTCATATTGTACTTTTAAAAGATGTTTACTTCGACAATAGATCTTGTTCATATTTTGTGTTACTTGCTACTACTATGTTGTTTGCTTAAATAAGTTAAATTTTTAATTTTCTATTTTCAGCTAATAATCTTAGCATCTTTTTTTTTTTCGAATAAATTGACACAATATCTTATTTACTTAATAATTTTTCACACTTCCCCACAATATTAAATTTCCAATTTTACCTCATAGCATTTTTGCTTTTGCTTATAGAACATAGGATAACATCCATGAAAAACATTAAACTAAATATTCTAAATGCACAGATCGTAGCACAGGCCAAGCATAACAAAATAAGCATGCACATTTTTCCAACTCCAATAATTAAAAATAAGAGCTTACAAAATAAAGAAAAACTACGATGTGTAATTTGGCACACATTGCACAATAAGTATAATAAGTATATTTAACTTTTTCTAATCATCACTCCTAATTAAAATAACATAATACCTTAGTTACCAATCATCATTTTAAGAAATTCTCATTAATTTGGTATTAATGCCTCTGACTACAAACTACAACTGCATTATAATATTTCAAAATTAGCAGTGTTTATCTTTTTTTTTTTTTTGTGGAATGAATTCCATGTGCAATAATCCACTTACTTTAATACATCACACTATTTAATTTCCTTATTACAATATTACTATCTTCTCATTGGGAAATATTTGCATCCTTTCCTAAAAATATAACTCAAAATAAACACATTTTATTATATGTGATTAACTATTCCTTTTATTAAAATTTTCTATTATAATGCCCTGTGCATCGCATAGTATCTCTTTAATAGAATATGATAGAAGAGGGATTGCTTATCTCAAGATGATCATTTAATTTTATGGCTTTCCCTTTCTTTTATCCCAAGGAAGAAAAAAGATGAAAAATTATGTCATGCATTCTTAGTGTTATTATTTAATTTTAGTTTACTTTTTATTCTTTAATATTTGAGTCAAATTAGTCTTTATTATCTTAAAATTAGTTTAATTTGAATAAGTTTATGAAATATTAAATATTAATATAAATGTTTCTTAAACCATAGAGATCAATTTGGCTATATTTGTAAATATTGAAAATTAATTTAAATATTTTAAAATTTTAGGGATTAATTTTTTTAAAAAAAATATGATGACATTAAACACTTTTAAATAATCAACCCTTCCAACAACAAGAAACACTTGCAAAAAAATTTAAACAAATGCTATGACATTGAAAACATTTATATAATTAACCCTTCTATGAACAAGACAAATTATGGGTGGTTAAATAGTCACAATGGTAAAATTCAAAAGGTAAATAGAATTTTTTATTCTAGATGAAAGATGGAATTCAAACTAGAAAAAAGGTGAAAAAGAAAAAAAGTAAAATTCAATGAACAACAAATTAAGAACCAAAAAGAATGTAAAAGACAACACATGTACCATCAGTAATACATTTATATAGTAGCGCATAAGACCTTTATGTGTATCTCCAAAAAGAATGTAAAAAAGAATACATATACTATCAACAACATATTTACGTAGTAGAGTATAAGACCTTTACGTGTTATCCAAAAAGAATGTAAAAAACAACCTTGCCTAGATTGATTTACGTGTACCTCCAAAAAGAATGTAAAAACAACCCTGCCTAGATTGAATTGTATTAATCATATGGTATGGTATGGGCTGCCATCCTTATTGATAATAATCTCCTCTTAACTGCCGCATTCGCATGTCATCAGAATTTCTCTGACTATACCCTCTTCTCTGGTAATTGTGACATTGACTTCGTATTGTCCTCACACTTGGATTCTGTGTCACACTTGTCCTTCATAAAATGTCATATTATTGTTAAATTAAAAATACAAAAAAGACAAGAATATAAAAGTCAATTAAAACTTATCATGCTATAAACTCATAGGACCTATGCCCAAACATTTTTCCTCGCTCGAGCATAGACTTAAAATGCCCACAATCTCAATTCTTTTAAAATTGATACAATTCCAAATACAATTAACCCATCACATAAAAAAAATGGAACCTTTGAATTTGAGGACTCTATTTGGGAGGAGGAGGGAGGGGTGGATGCAAAGCTGGATTGATGGTTGGTAGTGTGGTATGAAAAGAATAAGCAAGCAAGCAATTTTTCATTGCTATCATGAACAATTCTTATACATGTTTTATAAAAAGATCAAGGCAAAACTATTGGCAATTATAACAATTCTATCCTAAACTATGAACAATCATATTTACATGTTTGCAAATTAATTAGAATAGCTTTGGGAGTTATCTTTGGTAAATTTGTGATAGAGATATGATATGATCTCTAATATGGTAACTCTATACTTGCATTTCTACCTACCGATCACCAATACCTCTAGAAGTCGACCACATAGGCACTCACAAACAACCTTCAACTCCTGATCTCCAATCTCATACCACAGTGGTCATTTCATTCGTTGGACTAGACTTCTATCTTTGGTCACCTCTCTTCACAAAATCTTTAGGTTGATTCTGACACTGTTATATAAAAATAGCAATTTAATTTTTTATACACAGTCCATTTTGGACTAATACCAAAGAACAAGAATGACTAGATTTCACCTCATCTGCATTTGCTTCTAATTTACCAAAGAGTCATTTTTGAATCTTTCCTCTAATTTTCACCTTCTACGAATTAATAATTCAAAAAATCTATACCGACAAAATAGTAAAAAATGAAATATGTTTTCTATATTTCTAAGAAACTGCATTAGAGTGACGATTGTCTTCATAACCTACAGACCCCTTCTTTGATGTAGAGGTTGTACCGTATGGTGGTGTTGGTGGTGATGGTGATGGGGTTAGTGGCGAGGTTGGAGGTAATAGGGGTGGTGATTGTGGGGTTGGTGCGAGGTTGGAGTTGGAGGTGGTGGTGATGGGAGGAGTGGGAGTAGTGGTGGTAGAAACTTGAAGCGTGTTCTCAATGATGTCTCCTCATGAGTTTCTGTCATCACAATATCCATCTCTCCTTCTTGATGTGAGTTAGAGATGGTGGTGGTAGAAAGCTGAAGCATGGCGAGATGGCTTGTAATGTTGTCTTGATACACGTCTATCATGAGGATGTCCATGTCTGGTTGTTGATGCGTTCAATAAAGGTCTATTTACTAAAATAATATTAAGAAAATACTTTGCCCAAAATGCTATTGGTTTGAAAGCAGTTCCCAAGATATCATTTCCGCATTTGAAGAAAGCAAAAAATGAATTCGGCTATTTTAGAAAGAAGAAATGTGGTATTACAGTACTGACAACCTACTGTATAATAAATGACAAAAAAAGAGAATTATATTTTTGTAAAAAGTGAAATTTTCAAAAACAACAATTTCAATTTCTATTTTTTGAGATAGCAAAAATTTGAAAAGTTGTAGCTTTTGCACATTTTTTCCAACAACCAAGATTCCCAAGCACATGAATAGATTCCTAGTGGGAAATGACTAATACCAAATTTCTGCTTTAAGAAAAAAAAAAGCACAAATTTTAAAGCTCTGGTGAGATTCTTTAAAGCAAGCAAGACGTGAATGTGGGAAATGACTAAACCCAAATTTTTGTTTTTTGACAAAGCAAATGACTAAAAGACAATTTTAGAGATTATTTGAGTAGAAAAGATTCCTTGAGCACATGAAAGAGTAGAATGACTAAAGCCAAATTTCCGCTTTCTGAAAAAGCAAAAATTTTAAAAGTCAAAATTTTCAGATTTTGAGAGAATCTATTTTTCAATACATCAGATGACTAAAGCAAAGTTGAAATGACTAAAATAAATTAAACAAGTATCATATCACAATGGTACTAAAAATCACTAAACAATAAAGTTGAATTTTCTAAAATCAAGGGATGGCAATGGGAGAAATGATAATGGATTTTTTTTTTTTTTTTACTTTTCAAAAGAATTCATTGTTTCTTTTCCTTATAGATGTATTTACTTTTTAGTGGTGTTGAGAGATTGCCGCTTTAGATTTTTTCTTTTCCTCTTTTTATATTTTTGTTTTTTGTTATATATGCATTCATATTTTTAGTTGTTGTTAAGAGATTGCATATTTAGAGTTTTTGTCATTTTCATTTTTTTGGGGTCTTTGGAATGATAGAGTTAGTAATTTATTTGGTTTTAGAATTTCACTTCGTTTTAGTTGAGATTTTTTCATTTTATTTTTTTCCTTCAAAAAATTTCAAGATTTTAAGTTGTAGTTTGAGTAGCTATTGGGTTTCACAGGTTTTGAATTTTCTGAGTTTAACTTTTTTTACTTTATTCTCAACATGAGTTCAGGAAGAGCTTTGAATTGAAATGGAATTAGGGAACCTAGTTCAGAAATACTTCGTGGGACATCTACCTGTCCTATTGTCATTTCTAACTATGATGGATACGAAAAGAAATTTTCTGCTATCTTGGATAGAGAAAGTTTTTTCCAAAAAATCTGCTTTTCTAGATAGCAAAAAATTTTGTCATTAATATTTTTTAACATATAAGATCGTTATCATTTGAGAAGCGCCAAAATTATATGAAGAAAACATTATTTAAGTATATCAAGATGAACATATATTGATATAATTTTTGTCTTGCTAATATAGTTTTTTGCCATTTCTCAAATAATAAAGGTCTTATACGCTCAAAAGTATTAATAACGAGTTCTAACACAATTCATTTAATTTTTGTGACTAACATAACACATTGCAATTATAAATTTCTGCATTTTATCTAATTAAGCTCATAACTTAAGTACAATTTTAAACTAAAAATAGTTGCATACTTCCAAAATAGCAATATCACCATGATAATTTCATATCATACACAAACAAGTACATAATAATTAATGAGATGAATTTTGTGCTGATAGCAACTATTTCAAGTGAGGACTTCTGCCCAATTAAAGGCAATATATGCAAACCAAGAAAATAATGTTTAATATGTTCTTCTCTTCAAGCCTATTGCTAAAGAAAATAAATCATTTTTTCACATTTGCTAAACTCACGAACAAGTAGTAGGAAACACTCATCAAATCCTTTCTCTTAGATAGCAAGCAGATTAAAGTCATATTCATTATATATAAAACGAAGGCATTAGAACCAAAAAAACAAGAAAAAAAGAAAAAGAAAACGAAGGAAAGATATAGCTTGGAAAATGACAACAATCTCACATGAAGTATCTTCCAAGTTTCCTTAACAACTAGTAGTGTCCCATTATATCTCAACTTTTTCAAAGTCTTTACTAGATTCCATTTATTTAGATGCAATGGAAACAGTTGATTTTCTTCCTATATAGATAACTAAAAAGATAACACTAAACACTAACCTTACATATTTAGACATTTAATTAAACTTTACTATTAAATAATTTACTTTTATCTAAATATACATACAAATTTTATCCATAAAACCCCACAGAAGTTATATTAAAGAAAAGAAAACGAAGAGAAAAAGTAAAAGCTCATATGTCTTTAGTCTCTTTGCTCATAATATCTAAAACCTCACATTACTTTCTGCGTAAATGCTTTCATCATAATAATTTTTCACAATAACATATTAAATTAAATATTTAACAATTTCATCATAACAACATATTTAAATAAATATGTTCAAAATTTAAAAAACTTATAAATTAAAGAAAAATTAAAAAAAATGTCATAACAATATTATTATACAAGCATACTTGAAAAAGTATAAACAAAAAAAATAAAAATAAAATAACTTACAAGTTAAGGAGAATAAAAGGATGAGGTTAACTTTTGTTTCAGATTTTGTGGGGTGGGTAAAATAGAATTTGGAGAGAATTGGGACTAGGATGGGGGGACTAATGGAAGAGTATATATAACGCATATTCTTTTTTTTTTTAAATAGTAGGATCTAAATAATTTAAGCCTACTCAATGATGAGTCATTTCAGCATGCGAATCTAAAATTCTGTTTTTTCTGCTATTTAAAAAAGCAGAATTTTGTGCTCCTTGTCAGAATTTTGTGTGCATGTTTTTTGTTTTCCCAAAAGCAGATTTCTTTTTCTACTTTCTTAAAATGCAAAAAACATATTTTGAAAATTGCTTTTAAACTAATAACATTCTGAAAACAAAATATTTTTTCAATATTATTTTAGTAAATAAACCTTCAATAGACTTGAATATCGTAACAAATATTTAAATTTTGAAATAGGCGCTCAGATGGTTTTCACTTGACCTTGGGCTGTCCCAATTTAAAACAGAAAAAGAGCTATGATAAGGGGCCAAAGGCCCATGAATTTCAGGTTTAAAAAAAAGCCTGAAGAGAAAACGTTTGTTTGATGATTAGCGCATTTATTACGTTGATGATTTTGTTCGCCGAATTTCTAGGGTTTTATCTTTTCGCTGACCTAATTTTTTTCATTTTTTTTTCAAATTTAATTTCATCGTCTATGTAAATTATATAGCTAAATTGAGGTTCCCATTTTTTCTTCCTTTTTATTTTGAAAAAATAAATTTCAAACTCGATTGATGTGATTATACCTTAATTTAGTTCGGCTTTCCTCATATTTTGTTTCTTTTTTAATCTGCAGCACAGTTTTCTATTTTTCTTCAGTTTTCTGAGGCTTGTTTGATAGAGATTCTATTTCAGCATTTCTCCTTTTACCTAGCACAATGATAATATTAGTAATTATAATAATGATGATAAATAAGTAAATTTATCATTAACAATTTCATTAAATTGTATTTATGTTTTTCTAGAAATTTTCAACTGTGCGTATTTGTGTGCTTGTGTATATGTTATTTCTACTTTGTGAAGATTGCTATGGGTATTTACAAAGCAACATGTGACTTCCGGAACTTAAGCATTATAGTTAATCTTTGAACTCTCCCTTTTGTACGATCTTGTACACGAACACAACAATATTTATGGGGCAAATAAGGTGCAATCTTACTTTACGGGCACTGATTACTTTGAACTTAATTGGTCACTCTTTTACATGTATTCTATCTTTTGTTGTTTCGATCTTGAGCATTGTTGGACTGATTATATTTATTGTTTAATGTTGAATTCTCATTTGCATTCCAGCGTTTAATTTATATATGGGCCCGTTTGAATAAGCACTTTTTTTAACCGCTTTCGAAAAATTACATTTTGATAAGTTAAAAATTTCGGCTTCTAAAAAAATACTATATATGAGCTTCTTCTTCGAGTTTGACATGCTAGGATTTTTACAATTTACGGTCCATCTTAGATGTTAAGTATTTTCTGCAACAATGGGTCTTACCTAAGAAATGATTAGAGTAGAAGACAACATTAAAGGTTTGTTCGGTAAATTTAATTGTTGGAGTAGTTGATAGCTGTTTGGATAGCTGATAGCTGTTAGCAAAATAACTATTTAACTAGCTGATTGAACAAAATGTATTCGGTAAAATTAGTTGTTAGATTAGTTGATGAATGTTAAATGACGTAAAAGAACATTGATATTATGTTATTATTATTATTATTGTTATTAGGATAATTGTAATTACTATTACTATTATAGGAATAAGATAATATATTTCATAATTAGATATTTATTTTCATAATCATATTTTAATATTTAAGTATAACTAATTTTTGATAAAACATTTATATCAATATTACAAAAATTAATTTTAATAGATTCAAAATTATTTCGTTAAAAAAAATGTACTAATAAAACTTATGCTTTTAGTAATATTGATTACATAGAAATTGAAATTTATTTTTATATTATTTCTTCTTTATGTTTGTGAAAGAAATGGTAAAAATATAGAGAGAGATTGGAAAAAGAATAGAAAAAAAAAAAAAAACAAAACGGGTAGAATTGCCACAAAAAAAATATGAAAAGCTAAAAGCTACCTTAAACGCTAAAATTTTTGGCTTTTGAGAAACGTTAGTTGAAACGCTAAAAGCTACCTAAAAAGCTACTTGAAACACTAATTTACCAAACAATAATAATTTAGCAAAATAGTGTTTTGACCAGTCAAAACGCTAAATGCTATTTGAAAAGCTGTTGCTGAACATGCACTAATACAAAAGTACTACGTCATGAATCAGATTTAAAATAGAAGAAGAACTAAATGGAAAACTATGTAATGTATAATTTATTTAAGCTTCTTCTCTTTCTATAGCTCCTTCCTTTGTTTTTCTTTTCTTTAAGTGCGTGTTCAGCAAAAGCTTTTTAACTAGCGTTTAGCGTTTTTACTGGTCAAAACACTATTTTGCTAAAGTATTGTTGTTCAGTAAACTAGCGTTTCAAGTAGCTTTTTAGGTAGCTTTTAGCATTTCAACTAATGTTTCTCAAAAGCTAAAAATTTTAGCGTTTCAAGTAGCTTTTAGCTTTTCATGTTTTTTTGGCAATTCTACCGCTTTTGTATTTTTTTGGTTTTTCTATTTTTTTTCCAGTCTCTCTCTATATTTTTACCTTTTCTTTCACAAATATAAATAAGAAATAATATAAAAATGAATTTTAATTTCTATATAATCAACATTACTAAAAGCATTAGTTTTATTAGTACATTTTTTTAACAAAATAATTTGAATCTATTAAAATTAATTTTTGTAATATTGATATAAATGTTTTATCAAAAAATTAGTTATACTTTAATATTAAAATATGATTATGAAAATAAATATCTAATTATGAAATATATTATCTTATTCCTACAATAGTAATAGTAATTACAATTATCATAATAACAATAATAATAATAACATGATATCAATGTCTTTTTACGTCATTTAACTCTAACAGCTAATTTTATTGAACGCATTTTGTTCAATTAGCTAGTTAAACAATTATCCGCTAACAGCTAAAATATAACAACTATTAGCTACTCAAACAGCTATCAGCTACTCCAACAACTAAATATGCCGACCAGGCCCAAAGTGAAAGAAAAAGAGGATTCATAGTACAAAAATGATTACTTACTTTAATTGCCTGAAATCCTATGTACGTCACTCTCTCGCGAATCAGTGTCTTAAACACAACTTGGTTGAAGATTATAAATCACAACTTAAGTGCCTTTTTTGGGAAGTGTTTTTGTAGAGAAATTTTTTTTTTATCGACTGAGAAAATTTTTTTTTTCCAATCTATCTGATAATGAATGTATTAATTTCACGTATAGAGATAATAGAAAGTTATTTAACTTCCCACTCCATGGAGGTCTCTCAACTTCTCATGTCTCTTATTATATTATTATTATTATTTTATTTTTTTGCTTTATCCATTAATAAATGAGTCGGATTGGGTCAGTCCACATTGGGCAACTCGAGTTGAATTTGTAAAATTAAGTAATTACTTGTTGTCAATCTATTGTTGCCTTATTTTGTTCAGTGTAAGTTCTGCGAGAGGGATGGAACTATGACTATGATCACTGGCTGAGGCCGTCTGGCCACTGACTAAGGAGCTTAGTGAAGCGGGAAAATATGCCACTTTGATGTTATTCGTCATTTGACTACAGGGGATTTGATCCTGTGGACTTTGTATTTGGCAATAGCGCTGAATTTGTAAGTCTCTGATGTTGTTTGTGCTTTGGCATTTATGGGAACTTTAGTAACACTACGTAACAAATACAATGCTTTGCCTATGAACATCTTGCTATGGATCATTGACGAATATAGATAGCCTTGAACTAATTTAGCTTTCTAGTTCTTGCACATAGACCATCCCCTACTCACAGATCTTGCAATTTGATAAAAATAGGTTACAAATATATAGACTATTACAAGAGAGCCATTGCTATGATAGCTCCTATAATTATGCACAAATCTTTGGAGATTTTGAGTTAACTTTATAGAAAAGGTAAGCAATATTTAGTTGCTAGAATTATGGTGATTTTGTCTTGACACCCCCCATAAGCTGATGGAGATGGAAGAACCTGAAGCTTGTCTCGTAGGTGAGAAAATCGAGCACGTAACAGGGGTTTGGTGAATATATCGGCTAGTTGAGATGTGGTGGAGAGATATTTTAAATCGAATAGCCCGTTTGATACTTTGTCTCGAACAAAGTGAATGTCTATCTCGATATGCTCACTCCGTTGATGTACCACGGGGTTGGTGGCCATGTATATGGCACTAGTGTTGTCATAGAATATTGTGGGTTTGACTATGGGAGTGAGTTGTAGAAAATTTAATAGGTGAAGAAGCCATATAAGTTCCGAGATTAAGGAGGCAAGGGCTTTGTACTCGGCTTCAGAGCTAGATTTTGAGACTATTTGTTGCTTCTTGGAGGCCCAAGTGATTAGACTATTGCCCAGAGTGATGGCAAATCCAGTTATTGATCGTTTGGTGTCTGGGCAACTGGCCCAATCAGTATCACTATAGCAGTATAAAAAGAAGTTTGGACTGGGCTGTAATAGAAGTCCATAATCTAGAGTTCCTTTAATGTATCAAAGAATTCGTTTGCCAGCTTCTAAGTATGATGTGCGTGGGTCATGCATGTATTGACAGGCTGAGTTGATAGCGTAGGATAGGTCTAGTCTTGTCATGGTCAAATACTGAAGTGATCCTAACATTTGCCGAAATTCAGTGGCATCAAGAAGTGAATTGCCATCATCGGAGGTTAACTTTTGAGGAGAGATTGGTGTGGAGACTGGTTTAGCCCCTTCCATGCCAAACTGGATAAAATATGAAGAGCATACTTCGTTTGTGAGAGAATTAGTTGTCATTATGAGCGGTAACTTCTATTCCTAAGAAATAATGAAGGGGTCCTCAGTCTTCCATAGCAAATTCTAGAGAGAGTTGTTCAATTAATTGAGAGACATAGATGGGAGAGCTACCTGTGATGATGATATCATCGACATATATGAGGAGAATAATAGTGTGATCACTAGAACGTTGGACAAATAAGCTAGCATCATGATGGGAGTTTGAAAAACCACATTTCAGTAAAAAATTGCTAAAGCATTGAAACCAGCTTATGGGGCTTGTTTTAGACCATTTAAAGATTTTGTTAACAGGAAAACGTGGTTCGAAAATTGTTTATTCACAAAGCCAGGGGATTGCTGCATGTAAACAGTTTCAGATAACTTACCATGGAGAAAAGCATTTTTCACATCTAGTTGTCGTAATGGCCATTTTTTGGAAATTGCTAGTGTTAAGATTAATCTAATGGTTCCTGGACGGACGAGAGGACTAAACGTATCATTGTAATCACGACCAAGTTGTTGATTGTACCCTTTAGCTACTAAACGTGCTTTATATCTTTATGTTATACCATCAAATTTTTGTTTAATGTGATATACCTATTTGCACCCAATAACATTCATAGATGGATCATGAGGCACTAATTTCCAAGTGTTATTTTGGAGGAGAGAGTTAAACTCCTCAGCCATAGCAGAACACTGAGTTGGATTGGCTTTAGCTTACTATAGCAAGTTGGTTCAACAGGCAGGGAGTTATTCATAGAGAGGAGACAAGAGGGCAAGGGTACTTAGTGGAGCAAAAAACTTTGGGTTTATGAGTACCATCCATAGAATGTGTGGTCATATGATGGAGATGAATAGCGAGATTGATAGGAGGATTAGGAGGAGGGGAGATGGTGGTGTTACAGGAGTCTGAGGTAGTTTCATTACCATGGTCACTCAAGTCTTGATGTAAGGCAGCATTATTTTTCACGTCATCCATAAGGGATGGGATGGGTGATGCATCATTGCTGCATTGGTGTTGTGAAACAGAAGGGATAAAGAGGGATAGAGGTAGATTGCAAGTGTCATTTTGTGAGTGAGAGCAATCATTAAAATTGGTAGCGAAGAGGTTAGGCATACATGATGAGCTTATGGTAGGAGTACATATATCCATTGTGGATGTACTTTTGTTTTGAGCTCATGCAGCATACGTACAGGAAACTATATGTAAACTGAATTTGTTGTGGGGACTGTGATATTAAGAGTTGAGAAATTATAGAATTCTCCCTCACTAAAGATCACGTGCCGTGACATAAAGATTTTTCCTGTAATAGGATTAAAGCATTTATAGCCTTTATAATGAGGGTTATAACCTAAGAAAATGCATTGGTAGCTTTTAAAATCAAGTTTGGTACGTCTAAAAGGTGTCATACATGGATAGAAAATGGTACCGAAAGACGAAAGTCATGATAATTAGGTTTAATGCCAAAATATTGTTCATGTGGGGTGACATTGCGTAAGACCACAGATAATGATTTATTGATTAAGAAGATAGTTGTGGAAAAGGAATGAGTCCAAAAATTGGATGGTATGCCACGATGTGCTAAAAGTGTTAACCCCATTTCAATAATATGTCTATGTTTACGTTCAGCAAACCCATTTTGTTCTGGCGTACCAGGGCAAGACAGTTGATGGATAGTACCATGTTTTTGAATAAGGATTTGATTTGGACGGTTAACAAATTCACCTCCTCCTTCAGATTGAAAATATTTTATTGTAGTGCCACATTGATTTTGAACCATAGCAATAAAAATAGGTAAAATAGCAGTCACATCAAATTTGCAAGTAAGAGGATAAAACCAACAGTAACGACTATAATCATCAATCAATATTAAGTAAAAACGAAAACCATCAAGGTAGGGTACCAGAGCCGATCCCTAAATGTCAAAATGCATGGTGTGTAATAGAAATGGTGCATGTTGAGATTTAGAGTTCAAAGGCAAGCGCTGACTTTTGCATAGTGACAACTACGACAGACATGATTATTAATAAATGAAATAGAAACTAATGTCCTTATGCAAAATATCCAAAATATGATTAGATGGGTGCCCTAATCTCGCATGCCAAATATTAGAGGGCACTTTATTCGCAATATGCGCTTGTTTCAGTGTTAGGGAGAGCCGGTACAAGCCGTCTTCAAGTATTCCACGGTAGAGGATTTTGCCTATCTTAATTTCCTTAATATAAAAACCATTGGCAGTGAATATAAAATAGGAATTAAAATCTTTGGTAAATTGAGCAACCGAAAGTAATTTATTTGCAAGAAAAGGAACGACTAAGATAGGGCAATTTATAGTGGAACCGCTACTTAAGGGGATAGGGGAATAGCCTGTGTGTGAAATAGGTATGTCAATACCATTACCTATCATGATTTATCATTTCCTAAGTAAGAATGCTTACCCGTGACCATAGTAGTGGTAGGGACCATGTTATTAGTGGCGCTAGAGTCAACATACCACGATGGGTCAGATGGATCGGATATATTCATAGCAGTAAACTTTTGTGGTTGATTCAATTGACTCATCAGGGGCCCAGCATGTGTTTGCCTTGTGGTAAGGGTGACCACAATGGTAGCAAATGACGGAGACGTCACCTAGTGCGCGACCTTTGCCAGAACAACGACCTCATCCACGACAGCCTCTATTTCCATGATTGGAGTGTAAAGACTGGGAGTTGGTCGAGTGCCTCGAAGATGATAGAGAAGCGGGCGTCTGGTTATGGGAGAGTTTTGCATATGACATTGAGGAAGAAAGTGTCACCGATAGAGAAGAATAAGTACGGGCAGTGAATAAAAGAGTATGATCCACATTGGTAGTGGCTTCAAGACGTAGTTGGAAGTCCAAGAAAAGTCCACAGACTTCAACAAAACTGGGAGATATTGGCCGGGAATTGATAGCTGCTATTATAAAGTCGAAGTCAGCACCCAGGCCTTAGAGAGTCCACGAAATTAAGTCGTCTTCATCAACAGACTTGCCAATGCTTAAGAGGGGTAGAGAGAGAGCTTTAGTTCGCTGGATATAGGTGTGAATTGGCTAGGTTCCTTTTCGGATTGACTGGAGCTCCATCTTGAGATGTTGGATTCTAGCGCGAGATTGAGCACTATAAAGAGTTTCGAGGATGAGCCAAACATCCTGAGATGTATGCTTGTCAACCACATGTGAGAGAGTGGAATTAGTGAGCAACCATCCTAAGAGCATTTGGTCAAGTTTGACCCAATCAGCAAAGCGAGGAGAGGAGCTTGACGGACAGGGTATACTGCCATCAAGAAATTCAAGGAGTCAGTAACATT
The DNA here is from genome assembly GCA_028554755.1 of Cordia subcordata. Classification (NCBI taxonomy): domain Eukaryota; kingdom Viridiplantae; phylum Streptophyta; class Magnoliopsida; order Boraginales; family Cordiaceae; genus Cordia; species Cordia subcordata. Next base: position 5,833,962 of record JAPTOF010000009.1, read on the forward strand.
TTAGAACAGGTGTAATATGAGTTTTCCTTAGAAGGAAATTCTCGTTGATGAGTTTGAGCGAGATTTCTTGGTGAATATAGTCGATCTTAGGTAAGAAACTTCTGTGGGTGATTTTGGTAGTGTTGGAGTGGTTTGGTTAGAGGAAACAGTACCATTATCAATGTCTGCTATGTTAACCATGGTTACTGGTTATGAGAAGAAAGAAAGAAAAAGAAATAAAATAATAAAAAGAGAAGATGATATGAAGCACACAAAAGAAAGGTAGTGGGTGGCAAAAGTTGTTGTGATGTTTGTATAAGTAATGTTTATATTTCAAGGAGAAGAAGATGCTAAACAAAAAAGAAAAAAATGAGAAAGTAGGCGGCGGAAATTTTTTTTGTGGGTTTTGTGTAAGTAGGAATTTTATGTTTAACCTAGGCTATGCTGATACCATGATAAAATAGGTTTTCGTCTATGTGTTAGTATGTGAATAATGTACAAATACATAGACTATTACAAGAGAGCCGTTTGTCATGCCCTTGGCCTATCCCAAGCGCAATATGCGGCACTTAGACACTTTTCTCAAGCAAAAGTAACTAATTGAGCCTACAAAAACCACGAACAAAGGAAATTTGCAAGATAAAGAGTAAAGCAGTGGAATAACGAGATGAGAGAATAAGGCTTTGTATTACTCTCAAACTTTTTTATGTGTCCTGTACAAATGAAAAGCTAGGCTATTTATACATCTTCTCTAGCAAATAAATGGCTATGATCATCTTGATCTAACGGTTAGCACAACTTCTAGATTTCTCTACATCAATTAAGGGATTTTGAAATTCAATCAGGGAGATTCTATAATCAATTATAACAGAATATCGCATAATTAAGGGGATTGAGTATAATTCAAAATCCATACCATATTTGTTCCTATCTATAGTACTTTCTAGATGTTCCAGGAAAGGAAAGTGACATGTGTGCCTCCTTGTGAGCCTCGTCATCTTCGTCAAGTGGCGGCCTTCATGGCATCAGCATTGTCGGAGTGTGACATTCTCCCCTACCTATTCTCACGAATGTCCTTGTCGCGTTCCCTTCATGGTATCCTTCAATCTCCTTTGTAAACTGACACATGGAGTCTGCTAGGTCACAACTTGCCTCACTTGATGGCAAGCCCTTCCAATGTACCAAGTACTCGCATAGTAGAGGGACTCCTCTCTTGCGAATCATGCGGTCAGCTTCTATGAAGTCAATCTCTTTGTCATAAGAGTCTACCATGGCTGTTGGTGCTCTTTTGGATTCCCCTGGGCTTGGATCTTCCTTGTCTTCATGGTATGGCTTCAACATGCTTACATGGAATACCAGATAGATCTTCAGCTTTGGTGGTAAGTCTAGTTTGTAAGAAACGTCACCAACTTTGTTGATCACCTCATAAGGCCCTTCATACTTGCGGATGAGTCCTTTATGCACCTTTCGGAACGCCTTGAATTGTTGTGGTAGGAGTTTCATCATGACCTTGTCTTCAACTTGGAAGGAGACATTTCTTCTTCCCTTGTTAGCCCACTTTTTCATCTTTTTAGTTGCTTTGTCAAGATAGGCTCTTGTCAAATCAGCTTGTTCCTTCCATCCTTAGCTATTTGGTAGGTTGAAGGGCTACTTCCTTTATAGGTGGACTCCGATGTAATAGTGTGTGGATCAAGGGGTTATTGGCCTGTCACCACTTCAAATGGACTTTTGCCTGTTACCTCATTCCTTTGGAGATTGTAGGAAAATTGGGCCAATCCTTCTGGTTGGCCCCCACAAAGTGCCTCAAATATAATTCTAACAAAGCATTCACCCTTTTGGTCTACCCATCAGTTTGAGGGTGAAAACTTGTCAAGTAGTGCAAATCTGACCCCAAGAGTTTAAAGAGTTAAGACCATAACTTACCAGTAAACCTTGGGTCATGATCAGAAATAATGTGTCGTGGGAGTCCCCAGTATTTTACCACATGTTTGAATAAGAGCTTGGCTATTTGTTCTGGAGTACAATCAACTGGGCTAGGTATAAATGTGGCATATTTTGAGAATTTATCCACAACCACAATGATACTTCCATACCTTTCTAATGTTGGCAAAGCACTGATGAAGTCCATTGTCACTATGTCTCACGGTTTCTCTAGTATAGGAAGGGGTTGAAGCAATCATCCCAGTGCTTGATTGTCAACCTTATCCTGTTGACAGATCAAACATGTCTTCACATATGACTCAATATCGTCCCTCATATGCGGCCAATAGAATGCAGCTTCCAAGAGAGCTTCGTGCACAACTGGCCCAGGTAACCATCCTATTTTTTAGTCATGACATTCCTTCATCAAGTCCCTTCGTAGATTCCCCCACCTCAAGACATATATGCAGTGCCCTTTGGTGTATACCAAGCCGTCTTCCTCCCAAAATTGTCTTGTCTTCCCTTCCCTGGTAAGGTTGAGTAGACTACTAGCAATGGGATCTTGGGACAACCTTGATCTTGTCAACCAAGGTATCATCTTTCTTCATATGGTGGTGTTCTGCTTTGCAGCTCAAGGCATCAGCCACCAAGTTGGCTTTCTCGGGCTTGTACTCCAACTTGTAGTTAAACTCTGCAAGGAACTCTTGCCACCTCACTTGCTTCGGAGTTAGCTTCTTTTGGGTTTTGAAGTAACTCGTAGCAACATTATTTGTCTTGACCACAAATGTGGATCCCAGCAAATAATGGCGCCACACCCATAGGCAATAGATAATGGTTGTCCTTTCTTTTTCTTGCACCGTGTATCTTCTTTCAGTGTCATTGAGCTTCCAACTTTCATAGGTAATTGGATGGCGATCTTGCATGAGGACGCCTCCAATGGCAAATTCGAAGGCATCTGTGTGGACCTCACTGGTAACAGCATTCTTTAACTCTTCAAAGGCGTCTTGGCAATTCTTACTTCATTCCCAAGAAGTGTTTTCTTGAGGAGCTCGGTAAAGGGGGATGTCCTCTTTGAATAGTCAATGATGAACCACCTGTAATAATTCACCAATCCAAGGAAAGAGCTTAATTCATTTACTTTGGTTAGTGCTTCCCAGTCTATGATAGCTTGAATCTTCTTTGGGTCCATCTTTAGTTTTCCATTCTCGATGATATGGCCAAGAAAGTGTACTCTTTGTAGAGCAAAAGAGCACTTTTCTTTCTTTACGTATAACTCGTTTCCCTCAACACCTTGAGAATGGTACGTAGGTGAGTGGCATGCTCTTCCAGTGTTTGACTATATATCACAATGTCATCCAAATATACCACCACGAACCAATCTAGATAAGGGTGGAAAATCTTGTTCATCAAAGTGCAAAAGGTTGCTGGGGCATTAGTGAGACCAAATGGCATAACCAAATATTCAAATGATCTATGCCTTATTACGCACATTGTCTTAGGTTCATCCCCGCAGTAATCCTCACTTGATGGTACCTCGAACGAAGGTCAAGTTTGGTGAAGAACTTTACCCTACCCAACTGATCAAATAAGTCTGCTATCAAAGGAATGGGATACTTATTCTTTACCATTACCTTGTTGAAGCCATGATAATTTATACATAGGCGGAGTGAGCCGTCTTGTTTCTTTTGAAACAACACAGGCGCACCTTAGGGAGCTTTGGGTGGCCGAATGAACCCTGTATCGAGCAACTCCTTGAGTTGCTTCTTTAATTCTTCTAGTTCTAAAGGAGCCATTTGGTAAGGTGCTTTGGCAGGTGGTCTGGCACTAGGAATCAGTTCGATCTCATGGTCCACCTCTCTTCTAGGTGGTATTTCCTTGGCAACTCAGATGGCATAACATCTTCAAACTCCAGAAGGACTTTAGTAATCTCCATGGGCACTTCTCCAGGCACTGGATCATCTACGTCCTCCTTCATGGTTCCTAAGTAGGTTGCCTTTCCATGTCGTAGACCTTTGTCAACTTGTATGGCTGACAATAGTCTCTTTTCTAGCCTCGCTTGAGCTTTGACTGGTACAATACATGGGCTATTCTTCTCCATGATTACAATTTGTTCAAGGTATGGTGTGCAGACGGCCTTGGCTCTTCTAAAGAATTCCGTGCTAAGGACGACCTTAAAATCATCCATAGGTACCACCGTGAAGTCCACGTCTCGCTGCCATATGCCAAGGGTTAACGAGACATTCTTGACCATACCTAACAAAGGTCGAGGGATGGAATTGACCGTCTTGAGGGATCCTTAGGACTTGGTGATGATAAGTCCCAACCTCTTGGCTTCATCTTCTGCCATGAAGTTGTGGGAAGCTCCGGAATCCAACATGGCCATGGTGGTCTTGTCATGAATCATCATTTCTACATACATCAAGCCACCTTTGGGCAACGTCGTCGTGGCTGGCTTGACGTTTAAAGCATTGAGCAATTGCAAAGAACTCATGTGTGCCTTGGTCACCTTCTCATGTTCCTCCAATAATGAGTTGAGGGTCTATCTCTTGGGGCATTCCCGCCACACATGTGGTCCACCACAAAAGTAACAGTTGAAGGTCTTCCTCTCTTTCTTTCTATCCTGGTTGGAGGAGGACTTCTCTTGTCCTTTGGGATTTTTGTCTTCCCCACCTTTGCCCTTAAAATCGTTCTTGGGTTTGTTGGAGAAGTCGTTCCTTGTCTTGAACTCTAGTAAGGATTCAGCTATGGCCACAGCTTCAGCAAAGGTTTTTGGCCTTCCCATCCTAACTTCTTGTTGGGCCCATGGCTGTAAACCCTTAACAAAGTCATACATATGATCATAATCTAGCTTGTTACGTACCTGAATTTTAAGGGAATCATATTCTTTGACATAATCATGGATGGTCCCTATGTGTTTCAAGACTCTAAGCTTGTCACGAGCATCCCATTCTGCTTCCTCTAGATAGAATTAGGCATATACTTCCTCCTTGAATGTAGCCCAAGTGCGTAAATCTTTGTTTGCCTCCTTGAGCCCTTGGTGCTTCATGCGCCACCATAAAGCTGTATCCTCAGTGAAGCAGAGTGTTGTCGTCTTGACGCAGCTTGTGTCATCCTCCAGCCCCATTACCTCGAAGTATTGCTCAACCTACCAAAAGAAGTTGTCCACCTCCTTGGATTCGCGCTTTCCACTATAGGAACTGGGTCTTGGCACATCCACCTTTGATGCATGGCGATAGGTTGTTGTGCCATAGGCTATTGCCTCTCTGCACATAGCCCAACCCTTTTTCATCTACTTAAGGATCGTGTCTTGTTTAGTCATTCTACCTTGTAACCAATCGGCCAGGGTCTCCTTCTCTGTCAATGCTTGTTGAGCCATCACTTTTGCCATTTGCATATGAGCTTGAAGCTTTTGGAGCTCTTCCCGTAGGTTCCCCTAACCTAGTATCTCCTCATCATAAAACCTAAGCTGCTACATTTTCGTCATGAATTCATCCAGGGCCTCTTCCGCTCTTGTCAAACGTGCCTCAAAAGCGACATGCATATCCCGAGACTTCCTTCTCTTATTGCCTTGGTTGCTGCAGGTACTAGGGCTTCCATTCCCCTCTCATCATGGCTAGCATTAGTGTTCCTCTCAACACCTGAAGAAGACATCCTTCACAGGAGCAAAATCACAAACACCTTACATGTAACCTTGGCTCTGGTAATCACTTGTCACGCCCTTGGCCTATCCCAAGCGTAGCATATGACACTTAGACACTTTTATCAAGCAAAAGTGGCTAAGTGAGCCTGCAAAAACCACGAATAAAGGAAATATGCAAGACAAAGAGTAAAGCAACGAAATAAAGAGATGAGAGAATAAGGCTTTCTATTACTCTCAAACTTTTCTGTGTGTCCTGTACAAATGAAAAGCTAGGCTATTTATACATCTTCTCTAGCAAATGAATGGCTATGATCATCTTGATCTAACGGCTAGCACAATCTTCTAGATTTCTCTACATCAATTAAGGGATTTTTAAATTCAATCAGGGAAATTCTATAATCAATTATAACAGAATATCACATAATTAAAAGGATTGAGTATAATTCAAAATGCCTACCATATTTGTTCCTATCTATAGAACCTTCTAGATGTTCTAGGAAAGGAAAGTGACATGTGTGCCTCCTTGTAAGCCTCATCATCTTCGCCAAGTGGCGGCCTACATGGCATCTACATTGTCGGGGTGTGACACGTTACTATGATAGCTTCTATGATTATGTACAAATCTTTGGAGATTATGAGTTGACTTTACAAAAAAGGTAAGCAATAGTTAGCTGCTAGAATTATGGTGATTTTGTCTTGACACAATTTGCGTGAATTCTGATCCTGTTTAGGAGGTTGATGAGTTATCGTACCTACTGTTATATTAATCAGGCTCAGCTTGTTTATGCTGTGTGCTTCATTGTGTTCCGCATCAATTTCATGCCTATCTTTGTCTCAGCACTTTCAAACTATAGCTGCATGGCTTTGTGATCATTATATATGAGGGGAAGATATATATTTTACTGTCGTATTTTAGGTTTTACAGCTATACACTTCAATAGTTGAATATTCAAATTTCCAATTTAACAATTTCAAAGGGAAGGAAGGTGGCTGGTGGGTGGGATGCGGCATAATCTCATTCTCTATTCAATTGCTCATCCTATTACCTCGTCAAAATGTGTTGGGAATTGACTTTTTCTATTTAAATCGACTAGCATGTTTATCTGGAGATGGACTTTGGGGGCATGTCCTAGGGATAGTTGTTCCTTCTTGAAGGTTTGATTTTTTTGCTTTCTTTCCAGCTCAGCATTTGGTTTCCTAGTGCTTCTCTACATTTCTTGTTGTTTCCATACTTTAACACATTCAGATTATCTGAACAATTGGAACGGTTTATGTTTACTGTGTTGTTGAAAGCACAATTATATACGTTATATGTTTGGACTTGCTTGTATCAGCAAAGTAATTTTTCCAAATATGAAACAACTTTTGCACAATTGAAGCCATAAGAAACTTTGGTGCATTAGTGTTTGAGGTTAATTTTCTCTTGGCATCTATATATGAGGTATTCAGTTGGGACTTGTGAATGGAGAGTCATCATAGTCCAATGTGCTAGTTTTTCTTCTTAGGCCTGTCTTTATTAGAAATATTGTCCTTAAGAAAAACAAGTTATGTGCTTTTTATACGTGGGAAAAGGATGAAGGTTATGGTTGCTGCAATCATATACTTGAGACCTGGAAATTAACGCACTAACTCTCTACCATATCGTACCTGGGCATTGTGCAATTTATTACTTGCGCATCTGTTGCCTATTTGAGTTCTACCAAAATATACCGGACTCTTTCAACGGCTTTCCTATTGGAAGAATGTGCCGTTGTAAAAGTTAATTTCTTGTAAATTCATCGTATACAACTAGGAAGTTGATAATGTTGATTTTACGGCATTTTTATCTGTAACGTGCTTATTTTGTCTTTTCCTTCTGTAGCTTGAGGGAACCAAGTTTGATGGAATTGACTTTCCAGGGGAGAGTTTGCTGAATACGATGAGAAAGGAGAGTGTCCAGTCATGATCTCCAACCTGCATGCCAGTTTTGTTGTTGTGAAGTAGGCCACTTTTCGCTTATTCATCGTTACGAGAGATAGCACAGACTGACTGTTTCTTACCATCAGGGCTACAACTGCTAATGGAATGGGATAACTAAATGATGTTTGATAGTATTCAAACTTCACTAAAAGTTCTTGTGGTTTATCGTGTTGAGAAATTTTGTGATTTCGTTTTTGCTTGTGTACATATATCCATGTGCTAGCAGATTGATGGCCAAGTTCAGAAATGGAACCATAGGAAAAACATAGGAATTGTCCGAGAATCTTGCAGTCTGATCAATGCGTGGATAAGAAGACTAATCTGTTTGTAACATTCCCATGTTTCCTGGTGTTGTAAATTTGCCCAGCTTTCCCAGGGGAAACTCGCATCCAAGATTGGGTTTGCCTATACATGTAATTATGATAAAACATTTACAGATAACGCGATTGTGGACACTGTATAGCAGTCGTGTGGTCATCGCAAATGTGCAAAAAGACAGCTAACTAAATGCAGACAAAGCTAGTCTACTGGCGCACCGTGAAATCTAGTTTTGATTATGTCACTCTAACACATGGGAGCATTCAGACTTCGAGGATCCTCAAGTTGGCTCTTTCCTGGATGTGGATCATTAACATTTGTGATAAGCTACACTATGATTACGTTCTTTACCTATCTGTTTGTGCTGCTTGTATCAGTGCCTATTTGACTGCTATCATGTGTGGTGTGGATATCCCCATAGGATGATGTTCAATGGGTTCTGCTGGCATTTGTACTAATATATGTTAGTCTCTTGGATCATGTGTAAACCATTACTCTATATTTTAGTGATTAGCTTATTATTTTGTGTTTTGCATTTGCACCAGGTTTCAGGATGGGGGAAGATGAGTATGTGCGATGCTGAGAGAAGACTTCTTGCAAACGCGTTGCTTGGTATAGCTTTGCCAATATATTTGATGATTCCAGGCCATATGGAAGAGGTCGCTACAACGATCACATGGTGACTGAAGTTAGCATTGACCAGTGGCGAAACGGCTCACAATGGTTTGAAGTTAACAGAAAAGCTTGCTCTATATATAATTGAAGATACAACCCAAAGTTTGCCTGTGTTCTGGAAACCAGCGTTTTATGTCGAGGAGCACTGTTTCCCCACAATGTTGACAATTAAAGCAACAAATCTCTTGGCAAATAGAACCCTCACTTGGACCGACTGGTCAAGAGGCGGCACTCATCCTGCTACATTCGGGAGAGCAGATATAACTGAAGATTTCATGAAAAAGATTCTCAAAGGTTAGAAATGTTCATACAATGATCAGCCTACTTCAACTTGCTCTCTCTTTGCAAGAAAATTTGCTCCGAGCGCATTGGTCTGTTCTTGCTAGCACCCAAGTATTTGGGTTTCTGAAATTCCATTCTAAATTTTTCAAGCGAAAAGGCATTACAAAGGAAATGGACTTTCAAGAAATAATGACTGACTTTGTGCAAAGTCCTTAGTCCCTGAATGTGGGGTGCTGTTGTTATAATCTGGCATCTTATGGTGGATCATGTGTTTTGGATGTACAGAACATAAGACACCTAGTTGTTGGTAAAACTTTTTGTATGTTAGTTTGGATGATTCCTGCAGTTTACTGTTGTACTTAGTTCCTCTTGTGCAATTTTTTCTGTTTGGCTATAAGAGGCCTATGACCTCAACATGGGAAACGGGCCGGTCTGGGCTCTTCAAAGCCCCCATGCTCCTGGGCCGGCCAAAATTCAAGAAATCGGAGGTCTAGCCCGTGCCTCATCCATATCACACCTTGGCCCCCGTCGTGCCTTTATTCACGCGCTTAGTTAGTGGACTAATTCTATATTTCGATTAAGAATCTAATTCTTTTTTAATGAATTCTAAAAGAATCTTTAAATCTTTTTACAATGTTATTTATAAAATTTAAGAGTTATAAATAAGGGAAAATATAGTTTGGTTTAATTTAATTTTGAATTTATTTTAGATCAAATTAAACATGTAGTATTTAATTAAGAAATAACTAATTAATTTCTAGTCATGTAAAATATAGTCTAAACCCCGCTTGATTAGGTGGTTGCTCCTCCTTCAAGAGTTTGACATAGAAATCCGGGATAAGAAGGGTAGAGAAAATTTAATTGCAGATCATCTTTCTTGTCTTGTTAGCGAATCTTCAATAATCTATCTCCTTTTCATGATTCATTCCCTGATGAGCAATTGTTTGCTGTCTCTCATCACACACTTTGGTTTGCTCATATTGTCAATTATCTTACCATAGGGCGTTTTCCTTCCTATTGGGAGAAGAGAGAAAAAGATAGGTTCCTACCACAAGTGAGGCATTTCTTTTGGGAGGATCCCTATCTCTTCAAAGTGTGTGCGGATCAAATGATTCGTCGATGTGTGCCTGAGGACGAGTTTGAGAACATTTTGAGTATGTGTCATGATGAGGGGTGTGGGGGTCATTTTAGTTGGAAAAAAGACCACCGCAAAGGTCTTACAATGTGGATTATTTTGGCCCACTCTCTTTAGGGATGCCCAAGAGTATTGTAAGAAGTGTTTTAAATGTCAACAATCCGGGTCTATCTCTAGGAGAAACATGATGCTTTTATCCCTTATTCTTCCTTGTGAGTTGTTTGATGTATGGGATATAGATTTCATGGGTCCATTTCCACCTTCCTTTGGGTGCCAATACATTTTAGTGGCCGTTGATTATGTGTCCAAGTGGGTTGAAGCAATTGCCACACGCACTAATGACCACAGGGTAATGGTTAAGTTCATTGGGGAGAACATTTTCTCTAGATTTGGAGTCCCTAGGGTCTTAATTAGTGATGGGGGTTTGCATTTTCACCATATGACTTTAGAGGCCTTGTTGAGAAGATATTCAGTCACTCATAAGGTAGCCACTCCTTATCACCCGCAAACTAGTGGACAAGTAGAGGTGGCCAATAGGGAGATCAACCACATTTTAGAGAAAACGGTTGGGCCCGATAGGAGAGATTGGTCTATTAGGCTAAATGATGCTTTGTGGGCCTACCGTACCGCCTTTAAGACTCCCATTGGTATGTCTCCGTATAGATTGGTTTATGGTAAAGCTTGTCACTTGCCGGTAGAACTAGAGCATAGAGCTTATTGGGCAATCAAAGCCCTAAATTTTGACTTGGCAAGAGCGGGTGAGAAAAGGAAGCTAGACCTAACGGAATTGGAAGAGCTTAGATTCGAGGCGTATGAGAACGCTAAACTTTATAATGATAGGATGAAAAGAATTCATGATAAACACATTATTAAGAAATTATTCTCTCCTTTTGATAAAGTTTGGTTGTTTAACTCACAATTGAAACTCTTTCCAGGTAAGCTTAAGACAAGATGGGAAGGTCCATATGAGGTGATGGTTGCCTATCCTTCCGAAGCAGTCAAGATTAAAGACTTGAAGGATGGCCGAGAGTTGACGGTGAATGTGCAACGCCTGAAGCACGCATATGATCTGAGCATGGCTCGTGTGGAGGTTTTAATGCTTCAGGATCCTATCTATGGAAGTTGAAGATGAGTTGGTGTTTGCCCGGCTGACACCATGGTGGTTAGTGCTACTAGGAGGCAACCTAGGTTCAATTTTGTAATTTTGCATTTGTTTCACTTTCTTTTCTTTTTATTTTCTTTCTTTTATCTTTCTTGCACCCAAACCAAAGTGTTGAATCCCAATCCTTTGTCCCATAAGATACACCATTGCTTATTATTGCACATGCCAATGCAAGCATACATAGGCAATGCTACTAATCTTGTTTTCTTTATGAGTGTTTATGAATTGTGAGTCATAGGACTAGTAGTATGCTGATTTATCATTGGCATGGAAAGCTTTGAAGAAAATTCAAGGTTGTATTTATCCTTTCTCCACTTGTTCACCATGTTTATACCCTATCCCCACCACCCTTACTTGTCTTGTAATGATGATTTGCTTGTTTTTGTGTTTTGATCTTTTTGCTTGAGGACAAGCAAAGTTTAGGTTTGGGGGTGTGAGAGTTTGGTTTTCTTGTTATATATCTTGCTTAGGGTAGATTGCATTATGCGCTTAAAAATGGTGAAAATTTTTCAATTTTGATGCATATAGAGTCATTTATTTCTTTGTTGATCATTGTGTTGGCTTTTGTGATTCACTCTATTGATTTATGACGATGAGAGGCATTGTGGGGAAATGAATAGAGTGGCTTGAAAACTAAGTCTTGGAGGGGATGTCCTTCAAAGTTGTGGGAAGTGAGAACCTTGAAAGAATAACCCTTGTAGCCACCCCATATCTTGGTAGGAAAGAGTGTTGGAAAAGGGTTGTTAATGTGAGTGCCCCTTCCTTGATTGTTTTTTTTTTTTGGATGTGCCTAAGCTTTTCTTTTTCTTTCTTTTTGTGAATACAATACAAAGCATGAAAAATCCAAAAAAAAAAATTGAAAAAGGCAAAAAGGTGCAAATATATATATATATATATATATATATATATATAATGAAATGAAGTGAAAAAGAGAAAAAGCCAAAGGTACCAAAAAATTAGTGAATAAGTGCATAAGTGACACAATGTTAACTTAGCACAAGTTATCATCTTTGTAGATACGTGAATAATGCTCTTTATAAGCCATTGTGTTTGTGTATTTTCTCTTCTTGTTTTTGAGGCTTGGTGCATGTTAGGGAGACCATGTTAGTTGAGGGAGCACGAAATATCAACATCCCGAGTATGTGAGTTAGAATCCTAGGCTTGTGGTGAATTGGCTACTTGGGAAATTCCCACGAGGAACGAGACCCCTTATGAGTAGAGGGAGGATCCAAAGAGTTTTGGAGATCTCTCTACAATAGGAATGCCCCCTTCATGCTTCTTAGACTAATCTTGATAGCTAGTCAATCCTTTCAGTAATCAATTGTATCAGCTTTAGAAATAAATTTAAGATTGGGCTTGCTTGAGGACAAGCAAGGAAAAGGTTTAGGGGTGTTGATGTGTTGTGTTTTTGCGTGTGTTTGCATTGTAATTTACCCATGTTTAAGAAGTATTGAGTGCTAAAAAAGATGCATTGGTGTAGTACTTTTGATAAGAATAGGCTTAAGCGTAAACAAATGTACATATCAAGTTTAAGAGACAAATTGCTACACTAATTGTTTGTTTTCAATGATTTAGGTGAATTTTGGGTTAAGATCGAGATTGGGCGATGATAGGTGATAAAGATGGGAGATGTACGAGCCAAAAGGAGAAGATCGGAGGCCGAAAAGACAAAGAATGGAGGAAAGAAACCAGCTAGACGATCAAGAAGAAAGGGTCGGTCGACCGGCCACTCTAGAGAGGTGCCAAAAATAGTCGAACGACCACCCTTCCAAAGCCAGTCGATCGGCTAGGTCGACCGGCCACTCCAGAGAGCATTACCAAAAATTCGATCGAGCTAAGAGAAGAAGTAGGTCGACCGGCAGTTAGTGAAAAGTCGATATAAAAGCCCGATTTTCAAACTAAAAAGGGGAATCTTTGGAGAGCTTTTTGATAATTGGAGAGAGGATCTTTACACCCATCACACATACACACACTTAACCCTAGTCTTCACCTACAACACACACACACACTCTGTCATACATTTCAGCACTTTGGAGCAAGAGAATTTAGAGGGTTTCAACACTTGGATTTAAGTTTGCTCAAGAGCTTTGTACAAGATTAGCTTGGATAAAAAGGAAGCTTCATAAACTCTCTTTCATTTTATCTTTTATTATGATTGAGTAGACTTGTGTAGGGTAATTTTACTAATGTAATGGACTTGTGTAGGGTGATTTTACTTATGTAGTAGGTTAGCTATATACTCTTATGATATGGGATTAACTGGCTGATTATATATACATGTTTGATTTTCTTGTTCAAATGGTTATTTTCTCATTCATGTCTAAGTGTTTGATTAAATGCCTAAATGGGTAACATGTGTATAAATTAAAGTCTATTTATTACTAAACACATCTAATCCATGCTATAATCATGTCTATGTGTTTATATGTGGATGCTATGAAGTGGGTAATGCTTATATTCATGTCTATGTGTATATTTGCATGCCTAGTAGTGAATACGACTTCAATAACGCATACATGTCGGTTGTTAATTGCTTCTAATGGTGTAATCCAAGTATGACGATGTTTGGTAGTCGAATAGGTCCTTTATTCGCGAACACCTTGGCTTAGAACATGTATGAATGTGTTAATAGGTTAAATCCTGCTATTGTGACCTTAAAATGACGAAGCATAATTTAGGGATAGCCTAGGCCGAGTCTCCTTTGGCTTTAAATCCAGCTAATAGGTTTCAGGATAGGTTTAGTCAACCTTAGCGACACGAGGTCTTGGCTTTAAATCCAGCCAATGAATTAGGTACTAGGGTACGTTCATTCTAAGTCACCTAGGAAGCTAGTTAGTCATTGTGAAGGCCCTAGGTCATAAGGACCACGCCGTAGCTCTAGGAGGCACCGCCTAAGGACGGACCAGCACCGAGTCCTAAGGGAAAATTAAGACACTAATTTAGCAACCTAGTTAAGAGCAATCACTAAAGTAAGCTATCATTCTTTAATCTCATAGCAATGAGTATAGAATCACCCATTCATAAGTTGAAGTCATCCTAACCCCTTTCCATTTGTTAGTTCCTCTAGATTAGCTTATCCTCAATTTTTCCCAATTCCATTGTTTAGTTTAATTCGTTTTAGTTAGAGCTCCCAACCATTAAAAAATCCAAAATCCCAAAAATAGATAGTTTAGATTTCTTATTTTTAGGCATATTCTAGAACACACACGTAGAATCCATCTCACAACATAGCCTCCCTGTGGTTCGACATCCGTTCTCGCACACACTACACTGCATCGATCCGTGCGCTTGTGGGTCTTTAGAGCTTGTACTCAAAGACATACACCAACAAGCACCGAGTCATAGAGGATAATAATGTTAGTTAGTGAGGCCCGACGAGAGAACTTAGTTAATTAAGCCTGAAAACTATAATTGGCTTGGAGAATCCAATGCTACTAAGAGTGACACTTAAGGATAAGAGTCTGCCTGCAATTAGAAGATAATAAGGTTAATTAGCTAAGAACTTGTAAGAGCAACAGAAGCTATAGATAGATAGGAATTACTATCATAGCCCGAAGTCTATTTTGCACACACACAATCACCCTAGGTCGCTCCTCAATCTTTGGATCCCTGTTTGGGTTAGCTAGAGTTAGGTTAGGTTTAGATTAGGGTTAGCTAAGTTATTTTCCTTTTCTAGCGTTAGTTTATTTAGAACTTCCTTAAATCAAAACACGCACGTAAATGGCTTTTCCTTGACACACGAGTACGTAGAGGCCAAGCTAAGGAGCCTCCCTGTGGAGACGACACCTGTATATACACGCGCTATACACGCATGATCTGTATGCTTATGGGTTTAAAACTTGGTTGTTTGATTTGCGCTCATTTGCACACACAATCAACTAATACAACACCTATGAACTAGTGTTTCCATTTAACTAATGGTCCAAAATTTTGGCCTAATTCTAAAAGGACACTAATCATTGCATCCAAGATATTAAGGCTTCCAAGAAGACTAAAGAAGGTAAAGACAAGAAAGCCTAACGAGATTCAACAAAGTTAAAGTAAAAGAACTAGAAGAAAAGGAAGTTTGGAAAGTGTTAGCTAAATATTCATTATTGATTTTAATCATGAAAATATATATATGCATTATTTGACTAAATAGCTTCTTGTGAAAATGAGATGTCATCAATATGAAGCTTTGAAAGATATAAAGATGTGCAAAAAGCCTTATTTGAAGGGAGAAAAGATGAGAAGGCATAAGGAGGAGAAGAGAAGCCATAAGGGGTACCGGATTTGTTTTTTCTTCTTGCTCTTTTTGTGAAATGCCTATATATTGTGTGGACTTAGCTCAAAATCTTTTTCTTTGTCATTGCAAAAATTTTCAAGTCTTGGACATTTGAAAATAACATATGCACAAATGTATTTGAATGCACACAGCGAGATAAAATGAGTTTTTTGGGTGTTTCAATTCACAACATACGTTTACATATTTATTCAAAATGACTTAGAGTTGTGAAAATGCACTTAAAATTGTTTTTCTACTAAATCTGGCTTTACTTCACATTTTGGAGTGGCTGGACCCCCCAGCCGGTCGACCGGCTGACCTAGGTGGTCGCCCGGCCTAAACAGAGAGGTGAAGGGAAAAGCCGGACCCCCTAGCCGGTCGACCGGCTAAGGCGTCCGGCCTAGTCAGAGAAGGAGAAGGGCAAGCCGGACGACCCAGCCGGTCGACCGGCTGAACGGGAGCTGTAATAAATGCACTAGCCGTTTATTACCGTTCTGGCCGAAAAACTCAACCCTTCTTCACCTACCATATCCCTAACCCCCAAATCTCTTTAAATACTCATTCAATACACTTTCTAAACATCAATTGAAGTGTACTAAAGTGTTTATCATCATTCAATCCATCTTTAAGCCATTCTTGCAATATATTTGAGCTTTCAAGAGCTTATTCTTTTTCTTCTTGAAGAAAATCTCAGATTCAATCTTTTCTCATTCTTGAGTTCATACACACTTTAAGAGCTTTAATCTTTGTGAGATTTATTTATTTAAGCTTGTAAAGTATGAGGAAATCCTATAGAGTAAATCTCTTGGGTTCTTTGAAGTAAGACTTCAAAGAGGTTGTAAATAACTTGGTTTGTGCTTCACCAAGTTTTGAAGAAGCATCTTAGTGGAGATCTTTGAAGTCCTAAGGGGAGATTCCTTGGGCGGTGGACGTAGGCTTGGCCGAACCACCTTAAAATCGTTTATTTCTCTTCTCCTTATATTTCTATTTTTATTCTTCTTACCTTGCTTATCTTGTGTTTGATATATTGTTTGTTAGAAGTTGTAAATTTTTTGAAAATTTCAAAAATGAAAATTAGTATTAATATCTTAATTCACCCCCCCCTCTTAAGATATTTGCACCTACAGAAAGGTTTGGTCAGAAAGTAGTGATCTTAAAGTGCATATTGTATAAGAGAATAGGTCACAGTAAGAGGATGTGTGACCAAATTAGACAAGAAAATGTGAATGCAAAAGGAAATGAAGGAACAAACGATGGCATGCATAACGTTCCAAAATTAATGATGAACTTGTTTACTTGATTAATAGAGATAAGCATAATAACACGACACATGCTACTGAAGACATAATGGATGCACAAGTCAATGACAAGTATAACAAAGTGCATATGGTGGAAAATAGAAGTGATATTTAGATTGATGCTTCGATTTTGTATAGTTCAAGCCAATGCCAGGAAAAGCAAGGTTCAAATAGATGCTATTGATAGCAATGTCCAAGTCAATGCTAGCAACATCACTTTCATAATAGGTGGAAATAACTTGGATGCATGTGAAAGTTTTGCACCTTTGCTATAAATGAAGCCAAAAGTCAAAAGAAACTACCAATCCAAAGAGCAAATGCAAGCTTGTTTTAAAGAAGGGCATGATGTTCGGACTTTTCAAACAAATCAAGGAAAGTTTATGAGGGAGATAAGAACAAATGTCTTGTTTCTTCCTACCAATTTGTCAACATCAAACCAAGTTAGTGCTTATTGCCTTCAATGTCTTATATGATCTATTATTAGGTTTAACACTCATTCCATGTGTAAATAGATTAAATTGTAATGACTTGTTTAGGTAACTAATATGCCTAACATAAGCAAGAGGCAACCTTTTATTCTAGCAAGAGTAACTGTACACATTTGATCTTTACCACCAAGTGCATTCACTAAGTCATTTGCGAATAGAAGCATTGCCTCCAAAAGTTCAAATTCTGGCCCATCTGATGGCACAAATAGGAAGGTCAAATGGTTATTATGTGTTTGATTTTTCATTGAGATTTGTGTTGTATTTGGGGAACAATTTGTGTTTAATGAATATTGTTAACACAATAAAATGTATGTGTACCAGGGTTTATTTCATTTTGAATAATTAACTGATGATGGGTTTAATTCTCTTGTATGATTGTTAAGATAATGTAATGTAGTTTTATTGTCTACCAATTTTTGTTAGAACATTTTTAAAATGGTAAGAGACTTAATATTTTCAACTAGTGGTTAAAAAAGACCTTAGTAGTTGCACAGGCCTATTGTATTGGTCCATCGGTAGAGAAAATGGATGGTTTGGTTGAAGTAGAAGCTCAAGAATGGGTTTGTAAATTGACCCATTGACCAATAAACTGACTGGTAGTTGTGCTTGTGCTACTTGTATGAATGGTCGGCCATACCAATTGACTAATAAAACCAATAGGTCAAACTAGTAATGCATCTGTTCATTCTAAAAAGGTGTCTTTTCATCTAAAAATGTGGCTATTTGGAAATGTTGAAGCCTGGTCCAATTTAAGGTGCTTTTCACTGTAGAACAGATGATATTGGGCCTTTTAAAGTCACATTTCTACAAAAAAAAAAAAAAAAAGTCAATCTCTAGGCTAGTTATTGTCTTAGTGCAAAGGCAAAGGTACGAACTTCATTGTATTCCAAAGGGATTTCACAATAGCTATCTTTCCCAAATGTTACGCCAAAATATTCGTTTAGGATAGTCACCTAGATATATGCCTTGAAGCTAGTGTTTGTAATTCTATAATCTCATATTTCTACATCTCAACATTTTCAATTTCTAATAGTTTTTGCACTTGATAATATCGCATTTTATTATAACGGTAAAACCTTTTGCCTATCATTATAGTGTTCTTTAACATTTGGCATTTAATTATGTAAAAGGTTTGGAGATAAATAACGAAGTAAATCCATCATATTAATACTAAATTGATTGGATACATAGCTTTTGATCCAATTCTTACAATAAAAAATACAAACAATTAAATTAGTTACATATGCATTTGTTCAACTTTATTACAACAAGCGTTAACAAAACAAAGAAACTTTATACAAATATCACTTATCTATCCTAAAATAAATAACCAAATAGCTGCACATAAAATGCTTTCTCCAACTTAATGCATCAAGTTTAATGCATCAAGTACTCCATTGTTGCAATCAACAACCTTGAGTGAAGCAATACTTCACAAAAAGAATGACGGAAAAAATAACTAAAATCTACTTCAACAACTTTATTCAGCAACTTTATGGGTTACTTCAACTTGATTAATTCTGCATCTTTCTGATTCATGGAATTGAGTACTTTAGTTCTCTCTTGTTAGACTCATACATGAGAGGATCCACCCTTTCAAAATATCGAAAACCATTGAGCTCTACATATTTCTCACATCCAACAAATCTCCATCTTGGATTATACTTAATCAAAGAAGTTTTGATTTTTGAAGGATTATTGCAAAAATAATTGGAATTCATGCTACCAAATGTGATAAAATAGAAGCAGATAGGAAGAGGTTTAGAGTTAGGGTTCTTTCAACTGAAAAATAAATGGGCATTTGGGTATAAATGGGGTTTTGCTTATTTATTAAGACATTGAAATATGGATTGCCAATTTTTTCCTCTAAAATGTCCACGCTTTACGAACTCTTGCATCTCACGTGACTTTAATAACTTTAACGTTAAAAACTAACAAATTTTACTCGAAGGATGTTAATTGATGTAGGTTCAGGCTTAAAAGGCTCATTTTAAAAGTAGAAGAACTAAAATGCTACAAAGTCAATCTATACCTTAGCTATACTATTTGTGGAGGTTCTTCCATATGTTTTCTTTCTCTAATTTTATTGAAATCTGGTGTAACCACATCATTTAATCTATGCCAGTCCAATTGCTTTTTGCGCCAATAGTCAGTTAGCTAAATATTGATATATCTATTTTTTGGTTTATTTGCTTGATTTGATGTGTGTGTATATATACATACATACTTGACTTGATTTATCATTAGCTTTGTCTAATTTCAAACTGAGGTATGAACAAGCCATCACTACCCGATCTCCTCGAAAAAGCTTTATCACTTTTTCTTTTTTTGGGTTTTGGGGTTATAAACCTTTTGTCAATACATTTTATTCAATTAAACCAGTAGTTAAATTAAAAATTACAAAAGTTATTGAATGTTAGAGGTTAATATTGGTATGATATAAATATCTAAATTCTAATAAAATAGCAAATGATTTTAGAATCTTTTGACAGTGTATACATCACAATACTTTTTTTTCAAATATGTGAAATTGAAATTATAATAATTTAATACAATTTATCGTGTCTAATTATATATATATATATATATATATATTATTTTAATTGTTGTAATATTTTTATTTATTTATTCTATTATAACAAAATTTAAATTACATCCCGCACGTGACAAGACTTGTAATGCAATGATAATAGAAGGAATTAAACTTATTCTTAAAAGAATAATATTTTAAAATTAATAAATTTAACTATTTGATGGTCATAAATGAGTTGCAAGACCAAAAAAAAAAAAAAAGTTGTCACACAGATTCCTCGTCAAACGGCCTTCAATACGGCAGATACTGTGAGAATTTATTGTCAAACAAGAACTCACCTTCCAAGAAAAGAGGGACAAACGGGACCACACCGCAGGAAGCCTCCTCTTGGCCCCAAAGGCGAAGGGAGAAAAAACGGGTCCATATATTTCAAACAAATTATTTTCATTTTGCTAAAACAGTATTTGTTGTTTGACCGAACCCCCAATAGGGTTCCTGCATAATCAATCTTTTATATTTTTATCAAATTCTTGTTAAAGTTGTCATCTTTACAGTTAAATCTCAAAAGGGTATCTCAAGATTTTGCATTTATGTGCTTGTGGCCACTACTTTTATGATTTGGGTTTGATTATTATGATAAAGATTTGAAATTTTAGCACCTAATCTCAAAAGGGTGGTGTTGTTTTGCTGTATTGGCAACTGGATTTTATTGTTTAGTTAGAAATATTGGATCTTTGGATAAAGAAATTGTTTTATTATATGAAATTTGGTATTTCTGTAGATTCGTGGTGGTATTGATCGAATTGAGAAGGTCTATGGTTTTGTCTTGTTGGCATCTTGATATAGTTATTTGATTAGAAACATTTTATTTTTGGGTGGAAAAAATTTGTTTACGTATCTATTTATGAATTGTGATGTTGAATAATGGTGTGGTGATAGAATTGACAAGGTGTTGATAGTTGGCTTTTTCTGATCATCATTCTGGTACTTGTTGGATGTATCTTGTTATTACTAAGGACACGCTTGGGCTTGTGAACATACGGTGTGAAGTTCCGGGTGTTCTCAGGCCATTGGACCTGCCATTTGTGCAGAAAGTGTTTGGGTTGTGTATTCCGAGAGATAGATGGGATAAGGAGTTTTACCAACTTCAGGGTGGATAATTAGTTGTATTTTATTGGAATTACAAAATTTGCATAAAAGCTGTATTAGTGAGGTTTAAGATTTCTTAAGATGGATTCTTCCCAAGGATCAACATTGTCCACTAAGGTGGCAGGGATCGTTGACGGGTCAACTGCCCGTGGTGAGATTTCATATATTGATAGTTTACCAGTCTATGCAAAGGAGCTCATTGCTGGAGGAGCTGCAGGTGCAATTGCTAAAACTGCTGTTGCTCCATTAGAACGGATTAAAATACTTTTGCAGGTGAAAATTCTTCTGTTTCCTGTTGTATTGCTTGCCTGTGTTCTTTCCATTTAATCTTGCCGATCCAAGTTGTCTTAACTGACATTAGTTTGTTTAGTAAAACATTCTGGCTCACTGGATTGATTTTTGAGGTGTAACTGCTAATGGGCTCTGTAACAGAACATTGCTAATAGACATTATACTTGTCTGTCCTTTTTCAACTGATGATGGAAAGGCCATGTACAGTTCAGGGGGATCTGAATGATATACTGTTGGAGACCCAAAATATTCAAGTGGATCACATAGCTTAATAGATAAAATGTTTTCGGAAATTGTAGAATATTTATTTTATCAAAAGGAGATGTATCACTTGGGAACATATCCAATTATGGATATACTGGGATAAAGAAGTCTTGTTATTAGTAGGGGTTGTTAGTTCTCTGATAATAGGAGTTACAGTATTACAGAACACTATTTTAGAAATTATGAAGACCAACACGTCCATTTGAAATAGCAGGGATGGTGCAGTCATATAAATGGAATTGACTAGTTATGGATTGCTTATGACTACAATTTTGAACCTTTATTTGCTAAGATTGTGAAGTTTTGCGGTTTGTCTCCCTCAGTGAGTTTTCTATTGAAGGTATGATATATCATTTTGTGAAGAGATTGTAGTTCTCTGATAATAAGAAGTACAGAACACTATTTTAGAAATTACTAACACCAACATGTCCATAGGCATATAAAATGAGATTGACTATCTATTGATTGCTAAGAATACAATATTTGAACTTCTACTTTGCTAAGATCATAAAGCTTTGCAATTTCTCCCACTTTCTTTTTTTATTTTTTATTTCTTTCTCATAGTTATTGTAAAACATTTGATTGGGCTTCTTATTTCTTTCTTTCATACTTTTTTTTTTCTGTCTTTTTTTGGCAACTCTGGACACTTTCCGTTAGTTTCTTGTTATATACTGGTCTCGGTTCTCTTCCAATGATGACTGCTTGACCTTTGCTCTATTATCGGTAAATTTGTTTGTTTCACCACCATCCTGATCTTCATGTATGGTGATATATAGACCAGGACTGAAGGTTTTTGCTCTCTCGGGGTTTATCAATCTCTAAGGAAGCTATTGAAGCATGAAGGCATCTTAGGATTTTATAAGTAAGTTTAAGGCCAGCTGCTATTAATTTTGGACACTTTTGCTCATAGTTGAATTAAATTTAATAAATGCTTGTTCATGTGGATCAGAGGAAATGGAGCTAGTGTTCTCCGAATTGTTCCTTATGCGGCTTTACATTACATGACCTATGAGCAGTATCGATGCTGGATATTAGATAACTACTCTGCCTTAGGAACAGGACCTGTTGTAGATCTTTTAGCTGGTTCGGCAGCTGGAGGAACTGCAGTTTTATGTACTTATCCTCTGGATTTGGCTCGTACTAAACTTGCTTACCAGGTATTACTGGCTATTTGTCAGGTTGCTCTTTTCGTGGTGAAGATGTTTTTTTTTTTTTTTTTCCCCTTATTGAAACATTGAGTTTCACTTTGGTAATTAATGCTGATGTTGATAATGGGTTGACTATCTATGGTGCCTAATGCTCCAAGATGTTCTCTATCTGCCTGTATACATCATCTCGATCCTATTTCTATATTGTCTAAATAATTCTGGATTCATGTACCCCTGTATAATAACCATTATCCTGTTAAAATAAGAAACTAAGGCCTTGTTTACTTACACAAAACCGAAACTGTTTTCTAGAAATCTTTCCTATAGACAATAGAAAACAGAATATCATGTTTACAGAGAAAAATTTTCTAAAGTGAGAACTGGGAAACAATTTTCCAAACTTTCCAAATTAAAGAAGAATAGTGGAAAACAACTTTGCATTGTTTTCCAAAGTTTCCTTTGATAAATTTGGAGTGTTGTCTAACAATTTTCCATTTAGGAAATATGCTTAAAATTCCAGAATTTTATGTTGGTCTTTAGTTCAGTTCTCTTTATTGTCTTATTATTTGTTTTTTTACTGACTTTTTTTTTCTTTTACATCATTTAATTCTTAATTTCAATTATAAACACATATACATGCACACATGCACTCTTTAAAACTTGAAAAATGATTCCAAATTTTTTCAATGTATTCTCTAGTTCTATAAAAGGGAAAATATTTTTAAAAGCTATTAACAAAACAATGCATTTTTTAGTTTTATAGTAGAGAAAACTGTTTTCCGTTTATAATTGGCGAATGCATTTACAACTATTTTCTCAATTTTCTATAGAAAGTAAGAACTCCAATTTTCTTAGAAAACTAGATTTAGAAAACAGAAAACAGTTTTCTATACGTAAAGAGGGCCTAATCTTCCTCAATAAAGTCGGTTGATTATGGTGGGGGTAACCAAAAACGTAGAGAATAGAAAAGCCATAGAGAGTTATAACCCCCGTAGAATATCTATTAACCTGTTCAAACAATTTGTGTGATTGCTTTGTGCTTTAGGTGCTGTGTACAACTCAATTTAGCAGCTTGTAGCAATCTCATGCATGTATCTTCTAGTGAAGCACTATGCATAATTCACCTTGTGAATGTTGGTAAAATTCATGATCTTAAATTGATTATCGCAATTGAGATTAGCTTCAATACAAGCACGTTGTATTTGACCTTGGCATCACTCGTGTTGATTGGTAACATTCTTTTCCCAATATGTTAAAAAAGATATTAATTGATTATAAAGTAAAAAACCTTGGGAGTGTGTTATTGCTGTTGGTTTTTCCCTTTTTTCTTTTTTCCAAAAATAAAAGGTCTACAAAGCAGATTCCTGAAGAGATTGATAGTTTAGAGAATCATGAAATTTTGGTGAAAGTAATTTTATGAGGCCAGTAGCAACTATATGAGCTGGACAGAGAATCCAATCTGTCAAAGTTGGCTGGTGGCAGTATTCTCTAAGAATTCACTAGTCTTCTGAAACTTAAGTACATAGAACATTGATTAGTTAGACTTTGCATGTTTATCCCTGGACCGAATATGAAATCTAGCCCACTGATCTTTTGCCTCCTTGTTTTTACAGGTTGTGGACCATAGTGGTCTAGGGAATGGTATGAAAGGTTTGCATGGTCAACCCGCATATAGTGGGATAAGAAATGTATTAGAGAGTGTCTACAAAGAGGGAGGAGCACGGGCACTTTATCGTGGTGTTGGTATAGCTCTGCCACACATGCATCTATTTTATAACAATAATGATACAGGGTGCTGCTTTATTTTAGTCCCTAAAAAATATGATGATAGCATATAGCTCCGATTGTTTGTTATATACTGTGGTTGACTTTTTAGTTTAATTTAGTTGTTCCAAATGTGTTAGATTTATGCCTAGCCTCTCATGTTCTTCATCTCAACTACATGCCTGTTTACTTACTATTCAGTAGGAAAATGACCTATGGCCAAACTAAATGAAGCTAAATTTGAGCAGGTCCAACACTCATAGGCATTCTTCCTTATGCTGGTCTAAAATTTTACATATATGAGAAGCTCAAAACGCATGTTCCTGAAGAGCACCAAAGCTCCATATTGATGCGTCTTACCTGTGGAGCTATGGCTGGTTTATTTGGACAGACCTTTACGTACCCATTAGATGTTGTGAGGAGACAGATGCAGGTACCTTTAATCCTTTTCTCCCCTCCCGGTTCAGGTACCTTGATCCTTTGGAATCTAGTAGTTTTATGTGAAATTCTTTGTTGGCTTGTAAAGCATAAATATATTTTTTGTGAAATCTGTGGACCACTCTTTCTAAATTTGCAACAGCACAATCTTGTTTAGTTATTAGTGCACTTTGTTTTGCTTCATTGGCATAATATAGTCATGTAACTCTAATGTATATCTATTAAAGAAATATGATAAAAATACAAGATGAACTATTAATATACTTTGTTTTGCTTTATTAGTGTTTGTTTTCACAATTAATATCTTTGAAGGATTCTAATTCATAAGTCCATATTCTTTTGCGGGGAAAAGAAACTAACTATTGATTTTTAGAATAGAAATTTGCTTATTGAGTAATTTGAACCATAAGCATCAATTCCTCTCTGTATTTCTCTATCTAGTCGTTCTGAGCCTGCTTTGGCCAACACATACAATGGCCATTTTTCAGACTGATTTGTTCGATATTGCAGAGATCCAACTTGCAAAACCTTTGGATATGTATTATCTCATTTATCGATTACTGATAGTTGGACATGGAGCTAGAGTCCACATTGATTTGAGTTAATTTTCCTTTTTCAGGTTGAGCATCTGCAGTCATTATCACCAGGTCGTGCCCGATATCGCAACACGTTGGAGGGGCTTACTACCATTGTCCGTGATCAAGGCTGGAGACAATTATTTGCTGGCCTCAGCATTAACTACATAAAGGTAATAGTTTAATATAGATCACACTATAGATATTCCATAAAGTGATATGTTATGAGGAAGAAAATGTTCTATTACCTTGAGTAGTCATCAAGATTTGGAGACTGGAGTGGGTTGTTTTGGTGCCTGTCAACTTCTACAGTGTTGGCTCTTTGCCTTGATGCCGTTAAGATTAGTGGATATTGGACTGGGATGATGCCATTAAGATTTAGTGGTAGTGGACTCAGATGAATAGAATGAATAGCAGTGAAAAATATTTTGAGAATGTGAAATTCACGCGCTCAAATAAGTTTTTTGTTGCGACACGAATAGAAGTGCTTAATCCTAGTTAAGCTAGTTATGGTGGTCATACTTTTCAGGAAAAGCATCTTCAAGACTACCGTGTCTGTAACCCAGTTTCTTAATCAGCACATTACGAGCCTATGAAGATGTATCGAGGCCAAGCATTGTCCGATATATATATATACCAGATATTGTGAGATGATAATAGTTTGTAGCATGAGTTATTAAATCACGGCTAAGTGATTTATGAAAACTGCCCCCAGTTTTTACTGAACCACCTGCAACGATGTGCACAAGATAGAGAATGAGCCAACCTGAGTGACATGTTAATCAGGCTTGTTGGCATTGGACTGTCATCAGCTGGTTCTGGGTAGCCTTTACGTTTTCTCTAAGGTGGGGACCATCTATAAAGGGTGGATCATTGTCAAAGCACATAGTGGCTCAGGTATAGAAAAGGATATAATGTTTGTATGGTTACACATGTTGCTATCATTACTGGGGTAATAATTTCTTTGTTGTTAGATAAAATTTGCTTGAACAACAATAATGTAGACATCCAGATGGATGGGAAATGAGAGAGCCGGTGTTGAGCTAGACCCGTTTTTATGATTTCTGCCCTTGTAAGTGGTACTGCAGACCATACCTGGGTGAACTACTGCTAGAAAGTTACTTGTTGGCTACTGACACCCAGAACACCAAAATAAGAAATGGTGATGCACAATGGCTGATTTCCTCCTAAAATTAGTCTTCCCTACATATCCTCTCATACACTTGCAAGTTCTCATAATCACATCCCACTAGTAAATCAAACCCCAACTGCACAGCAAAGAATCTGCACCACCACTCATCTCATACTCCGTCAGTCTTAACTGTCTTTCACCAGACTTCAGTTCGACAATGTAGAAACACAAAAACCTCTCATTTTTTACATCTAGATTAGACATACAGAAACCTAACAAGCAAAAGCAAGGGCAAAATATTGACTATTACCTAAACCATGCAGCTGAATTAGCTCAACTGAGATATCCTTTTTTTTTCCTCGTAGATCAGCTGCTATAAGTTCAATTTCTTTCTTTCTTCAGCTGAAACTCAAACTGAAAAAATAAAATCAAACCATACCGAGAAAGGAAAACCACAAAAAGATTCAATCTTTATTAACCACACATGTAAAAGATAATCTTCACATCAAAATCTTCATAAACAATACATGGATATATTCAATCGTATTATGATTGAAACCAACTATGCATCCTTAGTAACTTTTCTGTTTAAAAAAAAAAAAAAAAAACCAATGATGGCTTTTTTCAATTAATTAGATTTGAAAAAGGTCTAAAATTTGCATATTCTAGTCGAAAGGACACTCCAAATAGAGTTGCTGATTTTCTCCAGACCTTGTGATTTTTGAACTCATTTCTCCTGCGCCTTCATGGTAGAAGTCTAAACATCAAACAACTTACTAATCAGAAATGGATGGCTGTATTATTACTTTGCAAATTAGGTGTGCAGCAATTGCATCGGAGATGGGATAGTCTGTATTAACTTGCCTGAATGAGATCTTTTAGGCAGTAGACTAAACGTTTATGTCATCAGTTTGTTTACCTAAGAAAAGGTAGGGCCTTGTATCCATCAGTTATAGTTTGAGAAGTTCCTGGTGACATTGATATATGATCTCCTACAAGAAAAGAAACTATTGGGAACAATGCAATGCATTTGCAGTCATAAATTGAAGACTAACATTTCAACACCACCATCTATGGTGATATCATATTGAAATGACATCTCTGTGGAAAAAATTTGACATCTTTGTGGACACTACCTTTATGATTCTTCCATAATTCCTTTTAAGAGGCGACTATGTTTTTCAATCACTGCGTCATCAGAGAAGAATTTGATGTTTGTACGGTTAGAAATGTTGTTATCAGCACTGAGATAATATTTTCTTTGTTAGACGATAGCATATTGGGCCTGAACGGTACAAGAAAGATTCCCAGATGGCGTGGATAATGAGAGTCCAAATCTTGTGCCAGGCTCATTCTTGAGATTGAACCTCCTGCGTATGACAGGATGAACTACTGCTAGAAATTTACTTGTTGGCTATTGATATCCCTATCTTCCAAAATAAGAAATGATGAGAAGCTAGATTGATTTGTCATGTTGCATTTTTCCACCTTAATGTCGTCTGGATTTGCCGTTGTTTTGCTAGATACTAACATCAAATATCTAAAATTTTCTTTTCAGATTGTTCCCTCGGTGGCAATTGGTTTCACCGCGTATGACACGATGAAGACCTGGCTTAACATTCCGCCTCGACAAAAGTCGAAAGCAGTGTCGACCGGTTGAAATTTACTGCTCTAACGAATTCTCCATCTCACAAGTTAGATTTCATTCAACCTGCACATTCTATTTCGTAATCGGACATTTGAATTTTTAGTATTTGTGTACAACCTTAAATGCAAATCATTGTGATATTAACTTGAGAATGCATGGCAATATAAAGATCAAAATTTACTACCTTATCTGATTTCTGGAAATTAGTTTGGGTTTATAATTCAAAATGCCATAATTGTTATATACGTGTGAGGAGGTATGATATTTATGTGAGAATACAATATAGCTCCCCCTTTTTTTTAACCCCTTCTTTTTTCTTTTGGTGTAAATTTATTAGAATATTTAAGAGACGTATTACATTGTTTCGCAAGTTCCGTTTGAATTATCAAGTTAATATATTTTTTTTTTGGTCATAAAGGAGCTATTAGTCCCTATGTATTCGATGGAGATGGAGGTAGATATGTTGGAGATTTGAGAGAGGGTGAAGGAGGTTGGGCAACAAAAAGAAGGGAAAAAGAAAAGAGAAAATAGAACAATAAAATGGAAAGGGAAAAAAATAAACAAACAATTAGAAACATAAATAAATTTCTTTTTCTTTAAAAAAATTCAACTATTTGTATTTTAAACTTTTTCTCTTAGTTTTTTAACCCTAGTTAATGAAACTCCAGGAATGAAACTATTTGAAAAATTAACGGCCTCTTTAAAATATAAAAAGTTTGATGATAAAAAACGAACAGATGCAATAGTCTAGTAATCCTTGTAACAGTTTACCCTTTTTTGTTATTTTATGTAGGGTTTAATTTCGTAAATCCTCCATGTTGTTACATTTCTTCAAATTAGTCTTTATTATTTTAAAATATTCAGAATAATTATCAATTTTCACAAGTATAATCACATTAATTCCCATTGTTTAAAAATATGGATATTAATATTTAATGTTTCACAAAAATTAAAAATAACATTTATATCAGTTTTCAATGCTTTATAAATTTATTCAAATCACTCCTCATTTTAATAAGAAATGAGGGGGAAAATTTGGGACAAATTTGAATAAGTTCGTAAATGATTAAGGATTAATATGAAATTGTTTTCAAATAATAGGGATTAATATAAATCTTTTTAAATAATATGGACTAATTTGATTATCTTTTTAAAACATTTAGAACTAATTAATTCAATTAATTTGAATACTTTAAAATAATAAAGACCAATTTAGAAAATTTACTATGACAGTAAAGACCATTTGTAAGGTTAACCCTTTTTGAGATGCCAAATCTACACTATTTCCACGAAACTCTAGTTTTAGGTGAAATTTTATAGTGCTAGCTAAAAGAACGTCCCTTTAAGTAAAATTCACGTTTATAAGCATCAAATATGTCGTAAAATTGACAAATGCAAGTTCTAGATTAAATCACTTCTGAAGAAGGATTGAGCAATAGCTCTGCAATTAAGATCTTAATAAAAATATATTATAATTGAACACAAAACTGATATATGTCGTAAGTGTTAGAATTTAATAGATTTATTATTAGAAATAAAAACACTGCAATAACATATTAAATAAATAATTCTTGAGGTGTACCTTGATTTGAAGTCATTGAAATGTTTTGATAATCTTGCGAATCTTGTGATGAAAAATGTAGCAGTGTGTTATGATAAGCATGTCTAGACTAAGGGTTCTCTCTCCCTCTTTAATATTTGCATGGTAACCATTAATGGAGCAAGCCAATTCTCATAACTTATTTATAAACTATCAATATT
This sequence comes from Cordia subcordata, assembly GCA_028554755.1. NCBI lineage: Eukaryota > Viridiplantae > Streptophyta > Magnoliopsida > Boraginales > Cordiaceae > Cordia > Cordia subcordata. Next base: position 5,863,785 of record JAPTOF010000009.1, read on the forward strand.
TTGGATAGCAGAGATGGTCCAAATTTACAACTTTATTGGGGTTCCCATAAAGATGCCTATTACTTTAAATAAGCCCTACACCTTACATATCACACCATTAGAAGAATAATAATCTTATAAACCATGATTGTGACATTTTAGGTATTTTAAGAATGTATTATAATATTTGTATTTTTTCTAACACCTCAATTAAAAATAAAAATAAAATGTAGAAATTAAAAAATTAAAAATTTAAACTTAAATAAAAATAAAAATTCAAAAATTTAAAAATTTTAAAAATTAAAAAGCAAAAAATTCTAAAAAGAGTAAAAGAGTTAAAAAATTAAAAAAATAAAAATTGTAAATTAATAATTAAAATTTAAAAGTATAAAAATAATAATTAAGAAATAGAAATTTGAAATTAAAAAATAAAAAATAATTTTATTTATATTTTTATATTTTATTTATCCAATGTTGCTTCAGTTGAACGTCTTAATTCTTTCCCATTGAAAATGTTCATTCAAAAAAAATTTCTCAAGAATTTGAAACATCATTATCGTTTAATCATAAAATTAGAACATATATCAATAGATCATGACTCAAATTGATTATGATATATCAATAGATCATGACTCAAATTGATTATGCTATTGTCAAATTTGCATATCTTAACATTTCAGCATTTCAAACATGATCAACAGATCCAATTATGACAATTATATGGAGAATGTTGATATTTCTATTAATGATTATGGAAGATCGCTAACTGATGATATCTTGAAAGTTTCCTTCACGGATGATAATTTTGATTTGACCTTTGAAGATTTTAACATAATGGGCTTCATGATTTCGTATAAACTAAGATCGAACTTGGGTGATCCATGAAAGCCGAATGCGTGATGCTTCATGTCTTCGTGCTTCATCAATTGTGAAAGAAGGAAGAAATCAGTTGTTTGTAATAGATAATTTATGTACATAAGTTATGAGAGTAACACAATTTGATGTATTGTCCTTTTGTTTATTCTGAAAGCATTCGCTTGCATGTGAATAGCAATCATTGATATTCTATCTTAAAAATTAACTAGTTTATAGAAGAATTAGCTCAACACTTTATATGGTGAATTAGAATTTGAGGCTTTTTCACTTGGGAGATGTATATTGCAATACCACAATTAGTAAGATATGACAATTACATGGTCATAATGTGAGAATGGTAGCAATAGAACGGCAGGATAGGTCAAAGAGGACTAATGTGCATTGGGCAAGACTAGACCAAAAAGAAGAAGCCCAGCAAGATATAATGGACCACGAGTCCAACTCTGATATCATGTCAGCAAGCACTAATACGATGTTTGGATTGAGGGAAATGTGGGGAGAGGAATGGTTATGGAAGGATATGAAAGATGAGGATAAATAAAAGATTGCCCTTGTCCCTCCATAACCCTTACATTTAATCCTTCTAAATTGGAGTCAAAGAGAGGAAAAGGAAAGGATTATTGTAAGAAATGACTATTTTAACCTTTATATTAATGTTTACATAAAATAAAAGAAGGGCATAAAAGTCAAACTGTACATAAAATGTATCCCTTCCCTCCATTTTCTTCCTAATCCAAATACAATATACTCACAATTCTTAATGTTTCATTCCTTTGTAAAAATATCCCAATCCAAACATGAATTACTCAATTCCTCTCCTTTCCTTTGTAAAACTTTCCTTTTCTTTCCTTTATTAAACATTCCCCCATGAATCCAAACATAGTGTAAAGTTCTATTTCAAAAACCAATTCATTTAAAAAAAGAAGTGCGCAATTGGCCAAGAGGATTGGTGGAAATTTGGGTTTATTTACATGTGTCATACTAAACTATTGGATTTCAAGTCAGGTTGCCCATGATGGGTCAACCCGTCCTAGATAAAATAAAATTAGAAAAAAAAAGAGATAACTGCTTAGAGCAGTTACCAGTAATTGTATCAGATAATACAACTAATATATTAGAAAAAGTCATCGTATCTTGATCGGATGACTCTAACTCTCTCTCTCTGAAAAATTACGCTTTCTGCAATCTCTATAATCAAAATAACTCTTGGAGAATATTGCTACAAAGGCTTTTAGACTGTGGAAATTGAGGTACGTATTTATTACCTACCTCTTATCAGCAATGCAAGTAATATATTAATTTGGACATATCTTATTTATTTGTTTTTATATGAGATTATATGCGTTTGATCTCCAACTTATGGTATTAGAGCCTTAAATACTTGTGTTCTGATGTTTATTAAAACATTTCCATAAGCATTAACATGAAATTAGTGATTAATTTCTTAATATGTTGAATTATCAATTATCTAGAAAATATGCATTTCATGCTTTTAAGCCATTTTTGCATAATTTTAATCATTTTTATTGCTTTGCAATGTCCCACAATATATATATATATATATATATATATATATATATATATATATAAGAGTGGAAAGATCATTTGGAGGGCTATCAAGCGGTATATTATTTGCTTAATTTGGATTTGAAATGAGAGAAATATGTATGTTTAAAGTTGACACGATAATCTAAAAAACTACCAGTTTTTATGATGTTCATTTTGAGCCACATTTACATACAAATATCTTTCTGTATAATTTGATTCGTTGGTTGATGTTTATACCTTTAGAAACTAATATTGTTTGCGTATTTTGGCTCAATATAACAAGAGCTATGAGCAATTAAAATTTGGCTTCAATTTTGTCGAAATAAAAAATTCTACATCGCACTCGCACGGTTTTGGAAAGGAAATTTTTTTGCTGAGGCTATGTGTCTTTTTCTAATTGGGCCACATGTGGCAACATGTGGTGATGACATGGCAATTTTTAATGAAATTGCATATTAGCCCCAAAACTTTTTGAAAATTATGTTTTGGCCTATGGATTTTTTGAAAATAAGATTTTGGCCTTTAATTTTTTTAGAAATTAGATTTTGACGCCAATATTTTCTAGAAGTTACATTTTGACGTGAATATTTTCAAAAATTATATTTTGACCCAAAAATAATATTTTGACCATAACATTTTTCAAAAATATGTCGTTGGGTCATGAACAACATTCAAAAACTCGATGCTTTGAAAAATACTCTTCCAGAGACTTGAAAACAAAATTTTAAAGATGTTTGTGAAAATGTATGTGTTTGTACATAAAATAGGGTCATTAAATTATTAGGACATCTGTGTTGTCCATGAATAACAAATACCGCCAACATGATTTTAGGGTTATTTGTAACCACCTATAAATTCTCTAAAGTTGTAGAGAATTTCTACAAGTCTTTTCCAGTAACTATGCTAAGATATTAGTGCCAGTGACCATACTTGTAATAACTAATGTTGTATGTACATTTATTGTATATATACTAGTGTTTATTACTTGCATATTTTTATTATTTCATATTTTTTTATATATGATGATGTATGGAATATGGAGAGATATTGCGGTCCCAAGTTTCCATTTTGATAAGTGGGGAGTTCTATTAAATTTGTATAATTTTTTAGAACATAATTTTGTATATAATTAATTATATAAATTATTAGGATTCTACATGATGATTGGAAACTTAGTGAACTTTTGACTCCAAGCGCAAAGTGAAGTTACAAAGTAATATAATTAATTATATCAAAATAAATGCATATAACCAAAAGGTATTAATATAGCGCATAATTGTCTTTGTAGACTTATCTTTTAAACCAAAATGGCTTCTGGATCTAAGAACATTATCATTGAACTGAATAAGGGTGAAAACCTCAATGGTGATAATTATGAGGTTTGGAGCATGAAAATCTAATATGTGCTAGAAGAAAAAGAGGCCCTAGAAATCTTATACCAAATCATGAATGAGCCTGAAGCTGGTAATACTACTTAGCATCGTTGAGACAAAGAAGCTTTTGAAGCCTGGAAGAAAAAGAACTCTCTTGCTCGTATTACATTGTTGAGCAGCATGGACAATAATATCGGACATGAGTTCAGGCAATATAAGACTACCAAAGAAATGTGGAATCCTTTGGAGGCCAATTTTGTTGGTACATCGGTGACCGAACAAAGGCAAATCACTATAACGTTTGACTTGCACAAAAAATCTCTCGAGCAAACCATGCATAGCATCTAAGACATATGTCTAATTTGATAAGTGAGTTGAAAGAAGTTGGCCAGGTTCTAACTAAATTAGCAGCAAGTGAAAGATGTCATACATTCCTTGCCTCAAAGTTAGAAGCATATGAAGGTCCATCTTGTTTGCAATGAAAGTATAAAAACTTTCCAAGATACTATATGCCATCTTAAACTAGAGGAAGATCGCCTCTTGGTAAACAATTCTGAAGGAAATGTATTCATGGCTTCTAATTCATAGGGAGCTTCAGGCTTCAAGTGTAAGCATAACAGTGGACCTTACAAGAAAAAGACAAGGGTAAGGGTAAGGCTCAAGATGGTAAGAAATCTGAGACTGATCAACAAGGGAAAGGGAAACGTCTTTTCAAGAAGAATATGAGAAAGACCAAGTGTTACAATTGTGGCAAAAGGGTCACTTTGCTTAGGATTCTCATGAGCTTAAAAAGGTAAATACCCTCGATACACTTGATAATACTATCTATGTGTCTAGTACTGTTCTTCTAATTGAATGTTATCCTTTGTGGATTGTAAATTAGGTGGCATAAACCATGTAGTGAAGGATCATGATGCCTTCGTGAAATTTTGGCATATTCCACATAGAGCAAAATATATTTTTGTTAGAAATTATTCCAAAGTAGAGGTGAAGGGTCTAGGTACCTATCGTTTGAATATGTAATCTAGTCATGTACTGTTCCTCCATGAAATGTTGTATGCTTTAGAAATTTGCCAAAATCTAGTATCTGTATTGGTCTTAATTAAATTTTGAACTTTAATGAATTTGGTATGGATCTGTACTTAAATACTACTTATTATGGTTTTGGATACTTTTTAGATGGTTTTATTGCATTAGACTTATGCAGTACTAGAACTAATATTAGTTATTTGATGTTTATTTCTTCTAGTAATGATGAATGTAATATCAATGTGTGACATGCTAGACTTGGCCATATAGGCCAACAAAGAATGCAAATACTAGCTAGAGAAGGCTTGTTGGGTAATCATGATAAGGTTGAATTACCTGTTTGTGAACATTGCCTAGCTGGTAAAATAGCACAAAAATCATTTGAAAAAGGAAATAGAGCTAAGGTTCCATTGCAACTAATTCACTTTGACACATGTAGTCCTATGAATGTGATGGCAAGACATAGTTATGTATTTCATTACATTTAGTGATGATTATATTTGATACGACTATGGCTATTTGATTACTCATAAATCTAAAACATTAAATTGTTTTAAAAGATTTGTAAATTTGGTTGAAAATCATCTAGACAACAAAGTGAAAACTTTTAGAATTGATTGAGGCCATGAGTATTTATCTAATAAGTTTAGACAATTATGTGATAAAAAATGAATACACAAAGTGTTAACTTTTCCTAGTACTCCACAAAATGGTGTTGCAGAAAGAATGTATAGATCTCTTTTAAAAATGGTTAGGTCTATGATGGCACAAGCAAAGCTACCAATTAACTTTTGAGGTGATGCTTTGCTTACTGCTGCCTATATACTTAACTGAGTGCCTTCTAAATCAGTCACTACTGCTTCATATAAGCTATTAATAGGTAGAAAACCAAATTTAGATTTTCTAAACCTTGGGGATGTGCTACTTATACTCACAATCCTACTCACAAATATGGAAGGTTGGGAGTTAAAGGAAAAAAGAGTATTTTCATTTCTGAACATTCCAAAGGATATTATTTACAGGCGAGTCAAAAGGCGAGAGTGTCACTGAATTTGAATAACAAGATATTACATTCTTGGAGAATGAGTTTCCTTGTAAAGGTGAGATAGGTCTTGACTTATCTTTATATGAAACTCTGGATTAGCATCTTGTTACTACCTCTAATTCAGCGGGAGCAATCTGCGAAGTAGGAAATTGACTTCACAAAAGTCGCAATCACTACCACGAAATTTGCCACCACTTGGTCCAAGTGGGAGCAACAATAATAGGGGATAACTTGATAGTTCTGAGCCAGTTTGTTTCTATACAACTCAAATTCTATGGCTATGATGCTTGTGTATGAAAATGATATCATAATAATTGCAAATAGTTCCAAATTGATTGGGTCCACAATTGCCACTTTGCTATCCAAATTTGCTTTAGATTATCTTGGTTTTCTTACATATTTTATGAGAATTCAAGATACTCAAACTTTTGATAGTTTGGTTATCATGCAACAAAAATATGTTTAGCATTTGTTTGGTCAAGAAGAGTTCTTAAATGTCAAACATATATCATCTCCAATTGTGCCACATTAGAATTTGAACAAAAGTGATCCATTTCATGACCCTTCTTTTTATCATAATATTGTGGAGGCTTTGCAATATTTAACTCGTACATAATTGGGTATTGCTCTTGCGACTAATAAAGTTTGCTAGTTTATGCATTAGCCCAATGAAACCCACTGGATAGCAGTAAAACGCAAACTGTGGTATGTTAAGGTGTAATGCATCATGGTTTGGAAATAAAAGCTTCCTTAAATTTCTCTTACATGCATACTCTGATTCTAATTCCATAAGGTCTCCTGGCAACAGAAGAAGTACCAAAGGTTACTATGTTTTTCTAGGCCATAATCTTATTTCCTAGTCTACCAAGAAACAATCTACTATAGCTCATTCGAGCACTAAGGAAAAGTAACATGTTATAGCATGTTCCATTCAGAAATCTGTCAACTACAATTCTTTGCACTTTAGTCTGACTCTTTGGTTTGATAACATTAGGGCAATTTACCCTATAGTGAAACCAGCACTACTAGAAAACAGGCTTTTAGCGACTGAAAATTAGCGACCGCTCGATATCGATCGCTAATTTATATATTTACCGACCGATTTAACGACTGAACAAATTTTAGTCACTAAATATAATTTCTGACTGTTTTTAGCAACCGATAGTAATATCAGTCGCTAAATTTAGAGACCGATTTATTTTGGTCGCTAAATTGGCAACCGAATTACATTCAGTCACTAAATTAGCGACCACTTCATTTTTGGTCGCTAAATTAGCGACCGAATGTAAATCGATCGCTAACAAATCGGTCGCTAATTTAAAATTTTTAAAAAAAGGGTGAAGGGAAATCTAGTTTAAGAAAATGCAAATATTTTAGATCCTATTCTTATTTGGTCTATATAATTTTTATTTTTTAATCTTTAATTTTTTAAATTTATAATTTTTAAAATTTTTACATTTAATATCTAATTTTTATTTTATTTTCTTTTTATTCACAAATTGCTATTTGATCATTTCCCTTAATTCTTTAGAACAATATTTTTCTATCAGCTCATAAAAAGTGTTTTTAAAGGTTGGTGAAGGGAGCACATACTTGTTTGGCTCTGGCCCTATTTGGCTTAATTATATTTTAGCTAATTAATTTTTTTAGATTAGAATTTCATGAATAATTGTGATAATATTATATGCATATAAATGGTTAATTTTTATTTATCATGTTACTATGAGAGTGTAATTGATATGAGTTTATTTTATGACTTATTTGGATTGATTTTCTTTTCATACTTTTTACAATAAGTATTTAAATAAATTTTTAAAATAGTTTCATTTCAATTTTCTTCAACAATTAAATATTAAGTTTTCCAGTACTTTTTCACTTAAAAAAAAATCCAGACTATCCATTACTCCGTTGAATATAAACTATTTACTATTTAACATTACATTTTGCTATTAAGCTAATTGCTTTGAACATAATGCTGCATATAACATTTGGCAGCGAAGTTGTAGCAATAGCTTCAAAAACTTGTTGTTCAATGCTAGAGATCGTGCAATAATACAATCTAAATAAGTTGAACCTCCCAATGCTTGGAAGGACTTTTCACCAAATTGGATTGAGCAAAAGGATTGAGAAGAGCTTGTGGACTTCTGGAAGAGTGGCAATTGGATAAAACTACATGAAGCGGGTAAACAAAATCGGGCAAAAGGAGCAATAGATGGATCATATTGCTTGGACACTGGTGGCTTCATATGTTTTGATGAATGGGGGCAACGAGAGGTTTGTGTTCGCGTGCATATAAAGTATATAAATCTTTATTGTCGTTTTCTTACGTTTTTAATATTTATTATATAGATGGAAAAGAATCTAGATGTTACACCGATAGATGTATTTGAGCGGGAACATAAGAGATATAAAGGAGATGGCAACTGGGTTAATCCTAACGCACAAAGAGTCTCGGTAATTATATCTGACTTGTTACTTCATTAAGTTCACATTTTATTTTTATGATTTCGATTAATTGTTTGTATCTAAACTATATTTTTTGATTCATTATATGCAGGAACGTTATAATGAGCTTCGTGCACAGAAGAGACAAGAAGGTGATTAGAGCGAAGAAAGTAGCATCAACTAGTCAGATAAGTATTTTGATCCTAAACTCTTTTATGATGCAATTGGAGGTGTGAAGAAGCGTACTACATTTAGCTTGCCTGTTAGTAACTTCGAGGGGATCATTCCTCCCAAACGATGTGGTTCAGCATCTTCTTCTATACGATGCACTCCTTTGCTCTCTCAAGCACAATTGGATGCTTGCCTTTTTGAACAACAAGAGAAGTACGAAGCTAAGATCTCTAAATTGATGTCCTTCCAGCAACAAATGCGAGAAGAAATGGAGCGACAAATGCAAGAAAAAATTGAACAACAATTACAACGCAAAGAAATTGAGTTGGAGCAAAAATTCCAGCGTCAACAGGCTACTGTGATGGAACAAATGAGATTGATGTTGCAATCAGCAGGATTGACAACTCAATTGTCGTCTTTAGATCCACCCCTTCTTAAAAAGTGATTGTGTTATGTTGGTGAACAAAAAAACCTTGTTATGTTGGTCTCTAGAATACTTTGTTATGCATGGATAAAAATATTACTTAGTTTGGTACATTGTTTCGGGTATATTTTAAAGTTTTTAAGCGGCACATTATTGTATGGTTTATTATGTGGGACAATTTGGATTGGAAGATGTGTTTAAATGCATTTGGTTTACTGTATTACAAATTTATGATGATATATGTGTATATATAAAAAATGTTACCAGGTTTATGTGTAAACTAAAGTGGATGAGGTAATTGCACTTGTTTAACAAAATTAGCGACCGATTCAATCAGTCGCTAAAATTATGGATGCTGAAATTACCGATCGATTCAAGGCCATGAAGTAGGTTAGACTTTAAGCTTTCTTCAATTTAAGGTTTTGTACTAAAAGCTTTTTGTACATGTATATCTAACTATTTTCTTACTTCACTAGGCAGGACATTTTGTTTCATAGGTTGATGCGGAGGCCATCACAATTGAATATGGGTGGTTTTTGCACATCATTCCCTAAATGTCAAAGCAAGGTCATTGCTGAGGAAGGGAAATTTTGGTGCGGTATTACTTGTGTTCTTCTTGCACTCTTACATCAAGGTATGCAATATATTGGAGGCAAAAAAAGTTTGTATCCTATGCATTTTACTTTCTCCTTTAGAATCTTGATTGCCTTTTGAATTCCATTGGTAGTTTATTTTGTGATGTCCATAAACAAAAGGCAACGGTAGTCCCTATCACAGTTTTGGTTTTATATACCAAGCCTGTTTTTACACATGGATAATTAATATGTGGTTGTTTCATGTGTGTTATTAGCAAAATAGGTCAAAATTTTTTGATCATGACAATGATAGCTTGCATGTGAAAAAAACTAAGAATGTTGTTTTCAATGAAATATTTCAAATTTTACAAGAATTTTTGTTTTCAATGAATGACTTTTTGGTGCATTTTGTAATTCTTCATTCCTACTCAATTTTAAACTTCAAAACTCATTCATTTATTTTCATAATGCTAGTATTTTTCCAGCTAGATTAAAAACTTCTGTGTTGCATAGAACATTCATACATACATATATATATATATATATATACATACATATATATATATATACATACCTAACATACAATATGCGTTGCCAATTAATTTCGTGAGCTGAGGTACAGTCTGTGCATAATATACATAAGGACATATAAGTAAAAAAGCAACAAAATGACACAGTTTGAATACAATACACATACACATAAAATGACAAAACATATCCATCTATTAGGGAAATATGAAAAACATGCAAGAAGTGCATACATGGAATACAGTGTGCATGAAAATAGAGTTAGCGGATATCACATAACCATAGAAAATTGAAGCCATTGATAGACAAAAAATGTGGACGGTTGAATATATGTATGCGTGGGTCATCAAGAAAAGAGCAAGGATTCATGGTGGGAAAAGATGACTAAAGTTGGCACTTACTTTAGTATTTTTAGATAGATAATAATATACCTCTTTTTCACTATTATTTTACATTTCTATATATGTTCTTACCAGTACTTGGCGTGGGTTTAAAAATTGAGTAATGCTAGAAGTCACTCTACTTTTACCATCTTATTTTCACCTCCTGTGGCATGACAACTAAGCTTTTCTTTTATTCTCTCTCCTATTTTATTGCTTTTCCACTTTTCTTTTTTTTTTCTCCCTCTTCTCTTTATTTCTTTTGTTCCTCTTTTCTTTATTTCTTTTTTTTTCTATCCTTAATTAAGATTTCCTCCTTTGTTTTCTCTCTCTTTTTGCTTATTTGTATAAGCCTTTCCTATCGATTTTCCTTTTTGATGAGTTGATAGCTATAGAAAATTAAAGAAATTGTTGATATTGGTGCGTCAAGCAACTTGGTAGTGATGTAGTTCTAGCTCGAGTGTGTGAATAAGTGCTAATTACGTCCATAATTTAAGTTAAATACTTGCAAGTCGACGAGGTTGTTGCAATATAGAGCGCATAAACGAGGTCGATCTCTACATGGAAGCCCCTTAGCTTGGTCTATTCGGCTATCGTGCTTAGAATGCATGCGCTACATGCGGGTGTCAATTATGTAGACGGAATGGAGCTTTGAGTTAATTAAACTAAAGTAGGAATTTAAGGTAACTAAACTGGATGGGGAATGGTCAAACTCGGGAAAGGTAATAGAACCTAATTGGGAAGGAATTAGGGTGGCTATTTCTTGCATATGGACTTAGGATTAAGTCCTTGTGTTGGGCTATTGAAGGTTTAGTAACTCCAATAAAGGCCTTAGTTAATCATCCTTATTACCTCTAATTACCAGTGTAATCCTATCCTTAATTGGTATCTTTTAAAGTATAGTGATGTGTTAGTTTTATGTGTATTTATATATTGCATTCTTATTATAATATTGAGGTGATTTGTGCTTATTTGGTAGCATTAGCGTAGTACTTATGTAACAATTGTGTATATGCGGAGTTTAGTGTTTATATTGAGTTTAGTGATTAAATACTATACAAAATGCTTTATTGTATGTTTTAGGTGAGTTATGGGATGGGACAAGCGTAAATAAGGAAGAAATGAGCTCAATGTTGAAGACCGCACGTGAAAAGACAAAGACATGAGCAAGATATGAAGTTTCAAAGTTGAACTGTCAAGTGTGAGGGGGATAGCTAGTAGGGTCCCCTAGTATGTACCAACTAGCTGGTAGGGTCCCCCTATAAGTCCAAAATGTACATTTTTGTACCGCTTGACCCCCAAGTACCGGCTAACGATGCTGGAGGCTATAATATGGCCTGATTTTAGCATTTGAGGGGAATCTTTTCAAGATCTCTCACAACCCCCTTTACACTCTTTTCCCAAAACGCTAAAATCCACCTAAACCCACCTTACACATTTCTAAACACAAAAACACTTTGGAATCAAGCCCTCAAGAGGATCAAATAAAAGGATTTAGATAGGATTGTAAAGCATGGCTAGGATAAAATGGTATCTCTCTTTTATCCTAAACTAATCTATGTACGATTAGAGCTATGTAGGGTGATTTACTCTTGTATTATGGATGATTATTACATTATTGTAATGGGTACTTGATAGATATATGTATATCTATATATATATATATACACGAATACATGTATGTATATGCTTGTACTTAGGGTTTTGAAGGCCATTTTACATACATGTTTATGTGTTTGTTAAAATGCCTAAATGAAGTTGTGTGTGTGTATATATATATATATATATATATATATATATATATATATATATTGAATTCTATTATGCTATTGACCATTTCTAAATCATTATGTGTTTGTGTGGTCATAACATGAAGTGGGTATGCTTATATACATGTCTATGTGTGTGTTTGCATACTTAATAGCATAAATAACTTCTATTGCTTACATGTCAGGTGCTATTGCTTAAATTGGTGTAATCTAAGTATGTCTATGTGTTTAGTAGTAGGATAGGTCGATTTATCCTTGAATACCATGTCTTTGATGTATATACACGAACTAAATTGATAATTCCTTCTATTGTGATGACGATTGGTGGTGCATAACCAATGGCTAGCCTAGGTTGAGTCTCTTTAGCTTTAAATCTAGCAAACCAGTTTTAGGGTAGGTTAGTCAACTCTAGACGCACTAAGTCTTGGCTTTAAATCCAGCCAATGGTCTAGATGCCAGGGTTAGGCTGATCTAAGTCACCTAGAATATTAACTAGCTATTTCTACATCCCTAAGTCATAAAGACTACGCCATAGCTCTAGGTTAGTCAGCATCTAGGGACAGACCCGCACTAATGCTTAGGGTGTAATTAGAAGGTTAATTAGGAGTCCAGATGAGAGCAACCCTATTCCATCTAGCAACCCTAACAAGAAGTCGTAATCACCTAGTTGCAAGACGTAATCACCCTAGTTCCCTATTTCCACGTGTTAGATTCCACTTAGATTGCTTGATTCCCCCTATTTCACACACATACACACATTGTTTTATTCCCTTGTCCTTAAGGTAGATTTACTTTTCCTGCACTCTATCCTATCCTAAAAACCCAAAAGGATTATAGTTTAGGGACCCAACAGTAGTCTTTTAGGATACATATAGCTTAGGAAACTACACACGTTTGGCCTTGTCGTGGATTTGACCTTGCACTCACACACACTATATATACCCGACCTATGCGCTTGCAGGCTATTTAGACTTGTGCTCACAAATAGCGATCATATAGGTTTGTCTTAACAAATTAGAGTCCTATTCCTAATTGGTACCTTGTAAATTATAGGTTTGTCATAACCAATTAGAGCTTTAGGGGTTTAGTTAACTAAGTTCCTTTTGGGTTCCGATTAATATCCTATTCTAGACTCTAACCTATTTGCTGTGCTTCAAACTAAAGACTAAGCCTCCTAAAATTAACTAATGATAGTGGGTAACCTATTAGTTTTGTTTCTGACTAAAGATTAATCCCTCATATGCTGAGCAATTGTAAGGCCTACTTAATCAATACAAATATAGCTGTAAGTGGGTCTCAACCATTAGTATAGGTTAAGGCTAGAGTGAGACCACTACTATTGGCATCAAAGCTCAAATTAATACTTGCATACCCAAAGATGCATAATATCAAATACATAGATATATTCAATACGCAGATATAGATCAATAAGAATATAACATGTATTAAAACCATCAATAATCTCAAAATAAGAATTTATAACCTTAACCGATATTATAATTCATAATCAACTCTAAAATAAGTCTATGCTAACATAGTAAATACAAGAACAAAGGAAAGATAATGAAACCCCCTTATGTTCTTGTTTAATTCCACAGCAAATCCCTCCAAATACAAGTTATAATCTCCAATCCAAGCTTAATTTAGGTGGAAAATGGTGTGAGAAGTGTGTGAAGTAAGTGTGTGCTAGGTTCTATAAGGGATGCTAAAAGTAAAAAGAATCCTCCAAAAAGTGTGCTGCAGCAGGCTATTTATAACAGATATCGGGGTCTACTGGTTGACCATATGGTTAATCGTTACACTACTTGGCCCTTGACCGGCAACTTTTTCTGTTGCTCTCTAGTGTTGGCACCTTGGCTGGTACGCTTTGGGATTGCTGGTCAACCTGTTACTTCAGTGCTCTCAACTAGTAGCTCCATCTTAGTGCTTTTCTCCTTATCTTCTCTCTCGATCTTCGCCTTTTAGCCCTTTCATAATCGTTTACGCACATTCCCTTCTCAATGCTCATCTGCGTCATAAAATATGGTATTAATAAATCATTTATGCACATGAACTCATCACGCACACATATTATCAATCACACAAATGATACATAATGCATTTTTTACCTAGTAAGCTCTTAACACATCTGAAAATGCATGCAATTAATATCAACAAACACTCACACACACATCAAGTAGAAATCGCAAAACCATATCCCTCTACTTCTGACAATATTGGTCAATCTTTTCGTGTGTTTTTTTAAATACAATATGCACTAATCTTCATTAAAAATTTATATTTTATGGTAAGCATTACTTATTTCATAAAAAATATCGTCTACGAGAACTAGCTCTCTAAGGAAATGCAAGTTGTCAGCAAATTTTGTATCTCAAGTAGAAACCTTTCAACAATATTGAAATTGATAGCTTAATATGTGCTCATAAAAAGAAATATAAAATGTCAATTGGAATGATTTAATTTATGTTTTTTACATGCGTTCTCATGTTTCCATGGTAGCATTGATTGGTATAAATATTAGCGTAACTACAGTACCGAGAGATTTAATACTAGAGGGTCGAACTTTGTCGAAAAGTCTGATTATTTAAATTTGTCAACAAAATCTTACGTCATGTAAAGAATAAGATATCTAATCGAAGAGAGTTTTATTGTAATATTATAAAATTATAAAAAAATTAATTATTTTAAATTGTTTATATTATAAATAATTTGAAAAGAAAATGGCCGCTGCTCAAGGTCCTTGCTTTGTTCTACGAAATCTAAGGGATTTCCACTAAACTTGCTCTTATCAAACACTTCAGCTGGACAATTTGAGAAATTTCCAAAACAATTTGCTCCTCATTAGTGATCTGTTTTGTTTTCAATTGTCTTGTGTTTCTTGAAGAGATTTGTGGAGTGGTGGGTTGACATAAATAAGAAGACTGACAAAAAATAAGGGAGGAGAAGTTTTTGATAAAGAGATTTTGTTTGGGATAAACAAAAGGAAAAAAATAAAAGAACAAGGAAATGTAAATTGAGGAAAACGACAAAAGAAATGAAGAAAAGAAAATAAAGAAGAATGGCAAAAAAATAAAATAAGAAAGAATGAAAAAAGCTTACTTTGCATGCTAATGAAGCATGCATTATAAAAAATAAAAATAAGATAACAAAAGTAGTGTGATATCTAAAATTACTAAAAACTGGTATATAAATATAATGTGTTCTTGCGGACCATCTATGTAATGACACAGGGTTAATTATTGATACTAATCAATTGACTTAAAATGATTAAATCCGTAATAACAGTAAAAATAAATCTAAATAATTATAAAATACACACAAGTCTAACAAACAATCAATTTGGAAGAACCGTACAATCTAGCCATAAATATAATGTGCACGCTTCCAGACCATCTAGCCATGACTCCAACTTTCTCATTGTAATCTGGCCTGGTCCTTTCTTTTGCTAATTCAATAGCTTCAAACTTTATAATATTTCGTGGGACTAGCATTTTGTTTTGATCCTTCGATTTTTTTAAGCCGCTGTCACTTTTGCATTCTTCAATAGAAAATCTTAAAAGTTGCATGAAAAAGAAAATGTTCAATCACCTAACTTCGATGGTGATTGACACCAGAGAATTGCAATATGAACTCCCACCGTTCTTGCTGATGATTGGCCAATGAAACTTCAATAGACCCTATTCTTCCTTTATTTTTAAGGATTTTTTTCACTTAATCCCTCCCATGTGTGGTGTGGTGCCAGCGACAGTTTGTCCCTAATATGTGTTAATAGCTACTTAACTCATTAACTAACAGTTAAGCGTGTTTAAGTTAACACCATTACTTATATTTCAAATTTAACTTTAATATTTTTTTAAAATAAATTTTAGTCAAAATATATTATTTCTCAAAATTAAAAATATTATGAAATTATAAGTTTGCCCTTATATCTATGGAGATTCGTGCTCGCACTGCTCTCTTCTCTTCTATTGTTCTTATTTTGACAAATCCTATCGATCCTATCATGGGTGTCATCACTTATCGAGAGGCCAAGAGGGGATTCAAATTACGAACCACAAGCCTTTTTGTCCTTTATTTGCTTTCTTGATTATTCTTTTTGGTAGCTTTTTATTAAGAGGCTCCAAAATTGAATCTCACTTGAAGATAGTTACAATTAAAAGAAAAGAAGAGCTTACCTGCTGCGTTGTGCTATGCTAAAGAGGTAGGAGGAAGTGGTGTGGGTGGAAGAGTATGATTTATTTGTTAGGTGTTGTATAAGCATACGCAGAATGCACAAAAGTTGCAACATGCCAAATTGCCAACATTCTCTAACAATTATTGGACAGGAATATACCGTATCATCTGCGGTTTCTCAAGTTGATTACTGATGCAATTTTTTGTATAGAAGAGAAGGGAGCAGTGCAAGAAAGTTTAAAATTTCGTAATAGTTTTTTTTTCTTTTTTTAAATTTGAGAAATAATATATTTCGACTTAAATCTTTTTAAGAAGAAAAAGACAAATTTGAAACGTGAATATTGGTGTTAATGTTAATAGGTTTGACTGGTAGTCAATGATAATGTTATAAAGTGATCAAAATTTAGGTTTATGACGTTATAAAAGAGGATATATTCTTTTTTTTAATCAATATTATATGTCATTATTTTATGATTTTATCCTTCTCTTCTATCTATTTAAAATTATTTTCTAATCCAAATAAGATATCTTTTGTTTTATTTATTTTATTTAAGCATTCCAAATCTCCTCATAGAAAACATAATTATTTGTGAAACTTTACCCAAAAGTAGAATTTAATAAATAAAATACTACCATAAATTGTAAAAAAAACGATATACAAGTACCCATTTCTCTGATAGATTGTACGAGTGACACTAATTAGCGCACGAGGTTGGAAGACATGAACATTTTGGGTCTCAACTCACTTTATTTTTTTTAAAAGGGTTAACCAAAAGAGAACCCCTTTCCCACCTGGCCAGAGGCCCCTTAACCAGGCGGGAGGTTAATCGAGGGATGTGCGTGAGTGGTAGCCCGACCAGGGAGAGGACCAACGGGCGTGGAAATCCAGCAACAGCCCCCGCAATATTTCAGCGGAGTACTGCCGCCACACGGACTCGATCCCGCGTTGTCAGGGTGTCTCCACCCTAATTACCTGGCCACTTACCAACTCACCTATGCCCCTGGGGGCTCTCAACTCACTTTATTGCAAAACCACTAACAAAACCAAGACCAAAACCGAGGTCTAACGTCACTTTTTTCTCCGGGAATGGTCTATTCAACTCACTTTTCCATGCTAAGGTCCAATTCAATATTATCTCATTCCAATTCCGAACAGTTTTCCCACGTTAAAACAACACTATCTTAATCAATCAAGAGCGCAAAATATTATATCATCATTGGTTTAATGTTACCCCACCGTTATACTCCAATCAAAAAGTTATCAGTCCAATAAATTTTAATCAACCGATGATCAGAAACAAGCTAAGCACCTAGTTTTTCTTCCCAACCACCTCACCCACAGTCTCCTGTTTGCGTCAAATCTGACTGCATACTGCATACGATGTGTATATGTGGAGAGGGGAAGATCATCTCTGTTTTTCGAAGTTGACTTTAAGTAGCGAAGATTTGAGAAAACACTTTTACAAACAAAAAAAAAAAAGAAGTAATTAAATGGAGGCGAGCAACGCAATAGGGTCGACAGCTGGACCAGCGCCGATCCAACACGGATGGTCAGCAGGAACGCTGGGGCGGCATGTGGCTAGGCGGCTGGTGGAGATTGGAGCGAAGGACGTGTTCTCAGTGCCTGGAGACTTTAACTTGACGCTGTTGGATCATCTGATAGCTGAGCCTGAGTTGAACCTGATAGGCTGCTGCAACGAGCTGAACGCAGGGTATGCAGCGGACGGGTACGCAAGGGCCAAAGGTGTTGGCGCGTGCGTGGTCACCTTCACGGTTGGTGGCCTCAGCGTGCTCAACGCCATCGCTGGGGCGTACAGTGAGAACTTGCCTGTCATTTGCATAGTTGGTGGCCCCAACTCTAATGATTATGGCACCAACCGGATCTTGCATCACACCATTGGCTTGCCGGACTTCACTCAGGAGCTTAGGTGTTTTCAGCCCGTCACTTGTACACAGGTATAACCTATTACTATTTTATTATGTTTGGTAAAGTAGCACTTGACTTGTATAATGTACGTAATTTTTTTTTTTTTTTTAAATTAATGTAAATTTAATATTATTAATTTTACAGTGATAATTAATGGTATTACTTATTTTGAAATATCTCAATTTTGATTGATGGCTTGACTATAATTTATGTTGTTATTCAGTTGAAAATAACATTTATCCGTCTGTTGTTTTGTAAATTCGGCGTGAGATAAGATGTTTGGACATGAATGTTACATCAAAAGCTCTAGTTTGGAAAGTTTTTCAAAATGTAGAAAATATCTTCTTTCATTAATTTCATTACTTTTCCATTGTGTGATTGTGCTTGATAATTTATATTCTATAAAGCATTATTGTGAAGAAGCTAGAGAAATTAATAAAGGAAAAACTAGAACTGCCCTTTTTTTTTTAATCTTAATTCTTCTTTGGTATTGTCTGCGTTTAAGTAGTTCTTGGAACAAGCTGCATTAGTACTTGAACTTATAAGCTGATGGAGAAATTATTTTGAAATTACTGATCATTGTGTTAAGTACATGGAGATAATGCAGTGCAATAATGTTACTTCGTGCCCCAACTTATACTATATGCTGAAATTGTAGATTAATCCTTAAGCTACATTTGACTACAAACTTATAAGTCATGGTTTTGTTAAATTCTTTGGGGTCTGTAATTGTTTTTAACGTTAATTCTGTTAATGATATCGGTTTGTGTGTTAATTTTTCTTGTAGTGATTGTTTGTTTGATGCTTTTGGAATTGATCTAAATCTGACAGGCAGTGGTGAATAACTTGGATGATGCGCATGAGCTGATCGACACAGCAATTTCAACTGCTTTGAAAGAGAGTAAACCAGCGTACATTAGCATTAGTTGTAATCTGCCTGGACTTTCTCACCCCACTTTTGGTAGAGAGCCAGTCCCATTCTTTCTAGCACCAAAGTACGTTTTTTTTTTTTTTTTTTCCCCTCCCCTCTGTTTTCGTACTTATAGTAATGATTTTCTTTTGTATTTATAATTTATGTCCTGTTTCATTTAGATAAAATTAAAATGGATATATTTTGACATGTTGAGAAGTTCACTAAACAGTATGTTAAAGAGCCATTGTGGGTAGGGGTGAGAATCGGAACACATAATCGGATAGTCGGATAATCGGATATCGGATAGTCAGATATCGAATTAAAAAATCAACTATCCGATCAGATAGTTTAAAAGTACCTATCCGGCTATATATCGGATGTTCAAATAACGAATATTTTTAGATTAGGATAGTCGGATTTTCAGATTTATTTAATAATCAAAACATATTTAATTTCTCATTTAATATTTTGCTACTAAACAACATTATAACCATATAAATTTAGTGTCACTCGAACTATAACAATATTAAATTGTATTGAAAAGAAAAATTAACACATTTCATTAAATATGAAGTTTACTAGTATGCCATACAAAATAATAGTAGATAATAACCAATATATATAAGTTTATCACCTATATATATAAGTTTATTGCAAATCGTAGTCCACATTAATATGTCACACATACCACAGTCGATACTAAATACAAAATCTATCGCAATCTATATTTCATAATAAGTCATCTAATATTTTTGTTGTACTAAAAGTTAAACAAATAAAATATCTCAAATTTAAGACATAAAACTAAAATATTTAAAATAAAATTAAAAATTATAAAATAATAAAATGTCGAACCATCTTTAGACAATGAAGCCCTTAACATAAAATTAATATATTTTTATATGTGTTTTATTTTTTGGATATTTCGGATTGGATTCGGATAGTAAAAAATTATCCGAATTCCTATCCGATATTTGGTATTTTTATCGGATCTCAGATTCGAATATATCCGTATCCGAAGTTTTCATAATTTTTTTATCCAATCGGGTTCGGATACGGATATTCCCACCCCTAATTGTGGGTACTCTGTAGTTCTTGGGCATTTTAATCTTCTCAATTGAGCGCGCCTTGCAAAACTCTAAGGTAAACTGCGGATGGTGGGAGTTCTGTACAGCAGCCTGTCCTATTTCCACCAACACACCAGAGGGATTGGATGTTTGTGGTCCTTTATAGTATATCTTCACTTGTAACCAACTGAAAATTTTCATCCCGGTCCAGCCTCATATATAACTTATCTTGATTGAAGAACGTCTTCTGACTTACAATTTGATTGCAAAAGATCAGAGTTTAAATTAATTTAGCATACGCTTACTGCACTTTGATTTGTCTGAGTTTTTAAAATTGGTCACCCAGGAACATCAATTTAATTACTCTTCCATTCTGTTGCAGGATCAGCAATCAACTAGGACTAGAAGCTGCAGTGGAAGCAGCAGCGGAGTTTTTGAACAAAACTGTGAAGCCTGTACTTGTGGGGGGCCCTAAACTAAGGGTAGCAAAGGCACAAAAGGCCTTTGTGGAGCTTGCTGATGCATGTGGCTACCCTGTAGCTATTATGCCATCGGGCAAGGGGCTGGTGCCTGAAAATCATCCACACTTTATTGGGACATACTGGGGTGCTATAAGCAGCGGCTTTTGTGGGGAGATAGTAGAATCTGCTGATGCCTATGTCTTTGTTGGGCCGATCTTCAACGATTACAGCTCAGTTGGATACTCTTTGTTAATCAAAAAAGAGAAGGCAGTCATTGTTCAGCCCAATCGTGTTACTATTGGCAATGGTCCTTCCTTTGGATGGGTTTTCATGACAGATTTCTTAACTGAATTGGCCAAAAAGCTGAAGAAAAACAGCACAGCAGTGGAGAATTACCAACGCATATATGTTCCTCCTGGTGTTGCTCTAAGTCGTGAGAAGGGCGAGCCCCTTAGAGTTAATGTACTTTTCAGGCACATTCAGGTAAAGTACAAGAAGCTTGCTTGTCACTCCTATGTTTCTTCTAGTGATGAATTTCTTTATTGTGAGCAAAATCCACAGTAATTTCTATATGGCATTCATTGAAGCTAAGTACTAGCCTTGACCTTGTCATGGTTTATTACAGGAAATGCTGAATGGAGACACTGCTGTGATTGCAGAGACAGGGGACTCATGGTTCAATTGTCAGAAGCTCCGTCTACCAGAAAATTGTGGGTAAGTTGGGCTCTTCTGTGGACTTGATATTACTGGCTGAATCACTTGGAAGAAGAAAAGGATTTATACATAGTTTTAAACTGTTAGAGATTGGTTACTTTAGATGTTAGGCACAGTTCAGACTAGATTGTTAGCCTGCTTATGTTTTTGTTACCTCTCTTTGTCCGAACAGGTACGAATTTCAGATGCAATATGGATCGATTGGGTGGTCGGTAGGTGCAACTCTTGGTTATGCTCAGGCTGCCAAAGACAAGCGTGTGATTGCCTGCATTGGTGACGGAAGTTTCCAGGTCAGTGGTTATTAACTTAATATGCAACACAATGCTCCTTCAGAACTATATTGTGGAAAAGGACCTAGGCTCCTTTGCACATAGTAACATTGTACACAAGGCTCATATCTAAAGAGACAGAAGTTTGAATTCTTTGACAAAATAAAATTTCTTTGAAACCCATTAAATTATCATTTTGATGAAATAAAATGATGTTGCAAGCAAATGTCCAAGAATGTAATAATGTCCAAGGATCTAATGGCCAATACTTATTATTAATTAGTAAACCTGAGAAAGGTAATCAATTTCTGTTAGGCAATAATTATCCTGTTTGCACAGGTCACAGCTCAAGATATTTCAACCATGATACGATGTGGACAGAGGAGTATTATATTCCTGATCAACAACGGAGGGTACACTATTGAAGTAGAGATCCATGATGGTCCATATAATGTGATCAAGAATTGGGACTACACAGGTCTTGTAAGTGCTATCCACAATGGTGAAGGCGCCTGTTGGACTGCCAAGGTTAGTATAAACTGGATATCGGCTCTCTTTGTCACTCTTTAGACAGCGCAGCTGTGCTTTTTCTTCAAAGATACGAACATGGTATGTGTTAAGTGATGGCATTTGAACGTGAATGGATGTATTACGAATGACAGGTACGCGCAGAGGATGAGCTTACAGAAGCAATAGCAATGGCAACTGACGCGCACAAGGACTCGTTATGTTTCATTGAAGTTCTCGTGCACAGAGATGACACCAGCAAAGAACTACTGGAATGGGGATCGCGTGTTGCTGCTGCGAATAGCCGCGCTCCTAATCCTCAGTAGCTCTTTGAAGTCTGACAAGGGCATGATCCCCAGTTGATGAAGATACCTTGGAGATAAATAAAAATGGGCTTGGTTCTTATTTGTTTTTGGTTTTCCTCAGTGGTGATTGTGCATTGTAACATGAGTTAATTGCCAGGCAAAATTTGGTAAAAAATATGTATCTTATTGCAGACGAATATCTTGTCGACATGCCCCAAGTTTAGGTATGAAATAACCATAAATCACTCACTCAATACTTCTGTGTTGCCAATGGTGATCATCACCCAACATAAATGAAAAAAAGATTCACCAATCAAATCTTCGAAATACTGTGTTAATCGCACGGGATATGATATATATCTTCAATTCAGATACATTAAGATGTAAACATAGAAGTATAATGTCCATAATTATTGAAAAACTAATAAAATAGATTAAATACACATAATTGACTTGCAGTAATCCAACATATATTGTTCCACTGAGTTACTTATGAGAAACAATAACTTCTGCTCATTAAGTTAGGCAATCATAATATTTTGCACATGTTACAAGATAAAATTTCAAATTGATAATAGGAAAATTATATGAAAATACAGTTCTCCAACATTCTAGTATAACTCAAATATAACTCAAATATACTTATCTTATGACTCAGTTTATCATGGGTTCATACTTCAAACGCCCTAATATGATAAAAATACATATATGGAGCCATTAAACAAATATGCATGTAAGTTTCATCACATAGCAACAGTAAGTCGATTTACAATTTAAGGTTATCTGTTGCAAAATATCAAACACCATTTTTGTAGAATATTAATCGGTCACTCGTAATCTGAGAAACATCTATTTAAATGAAGTGAGACAAAAGAACAACAATATTTATTCTCTCTTCTTCTCGAAGATGCCAAATGGTTTGGTTCATTATGCTACGTAGAGTTGTGATCGGCCTTTTCCTGTAGAGTACCATCGTTTGAATTTAGTAATTCAACAAAAGCTATAAAGCACATGAAACATACCTGTATATAATCATGTACCAAAATTTTATAGACAACAAGACTAGAGCAACGTTAGACTAAATTCAAGAGGAAGGAGCATTTAATAGTTCATCATCCTCTCTTACTCCACATCAAGGCATCCAACCGCTTGTAAAGTCTCACATGATTGATACTCGAAAATTTGGGGCTATATGGTGCAGCAGATATCTGGAGATGAACAAGAAAGGTGGACCTCATAGCATTGTCGCTTTTGAATGCAAATCATTGTCAGCGTTCATAAGTGGATTGTGTCCATTATACATAAAGTGATCAGTTTTATCATCCTCCAGTACAGGAATACAAAAGAAAAAAAAGAAAAACCTAATAGTCTCTTAAGTTTTAAATTATGGCTCTAAATGTTATGCGTCCTAAATTAGTTACGTGCTAAAAGAAAAATTCTTTTTTTTTCTTTTTGTGTTTTTAGAATTGAAGGGACCTCTAAATTAAAGACACTAAATTGAACTACCTAAGCTAACGTATGAAAAAGACAAACAAACTAGAGAGGTAGTGATTAAATCAATAAGGACGGACTAGGGTGATTAATGCTCCGTTATGGGATCGGGATCTTATTCTTGCTTTAAGTATTTTAATCACTTAGATTGCCTTTTTTAGAGCTCTAAACTCACTAACTGTATTATCCCTAATTCTCGGCGCAATTCTATCCCTAAGTAGATCCTACTTAGAGCATAGCTTTGTCCTCATTAACTAGGGTTTTAGGGTTTAGTTGATTGAGACTTCTAGATTGATATTGATTACTACTGACATAGGGTTTAAACCATTAACTGTGTTTCAAGCTAAGGCCTAATCCACCTAAATTCAACTAACTGTAGTGGGTGACCCACTAGTTTTATTTCTTCCTAAAGACCACACATTAAACCTAGTTATAAACTCAAGCACAATTAATTAACACCATAGAAGCGGATACGAGAAACTAAGAGCATAATAAAACATGTTTCTCCATTGAGGCAGGTAATTAATCAAACACATAGACATGCTCAACAATCACCATTAAAATGATAAAAACCAAACATGCATTTAAACCATCAAAATATCCCAAAACAAGTTTTACAATCCTTAACATGTAATAGAATTAGTAATCAACCTTAAAAAGATTTAGTGCATCATGTCAAAAGAGAGTGCAAAACTGAAATTTAATCTCAAAAACATCAATTCCATGTCTAGGAAATTAAATCTCAAGTCTAGAACCTCTTCCCCTTTTACTTTTGAGCTTAAATCCTTTTTTTTCTCCAAGATTCTTCTCCAAGATTTGCTCTAAGTTAACCTTGAAAAAATAAAACCCTGTAGAGAATAAGCACAAATAAACCCCAATTTTAATTTAGAAGAAAAGTTAAAAGTAGAATAAAGAGAAGAAAAAGAAAAGAAAAGAAAAGAAAAGAGAAAATATATATTTTTTTTCTAGGAATTTTTTTTGGTTTGGTTGAAGGAGAGAGTTGAAGGCTCTCGTTTCTTTATTTCAACGTGTTTGGCTTTGCTTCTTCCTTTCTGGTTCGCTAGTGCTGCTTGCTTAAATAGTGTGCTCAAGTGGGGTGTGTATGATGAGGAGAGAGGGGTCCACGGGCTAGTCAAATTTAGTGCATGTGTGTGTTAAGTATCACGTGTGTGAGATTGAGTGGTTTTTTTGGGGTAAATAGCATATTACCTTCCTAAACTTAGGCAAAAATACAGACTTGGTCCCTTAACTTACAAAACCCCCTAATCACCCCTTCTAACTTTTGAAAAGTAAGCTCATAATCCCGTCGTCGTCACAAAATCGTTGGACTTGATAAAAGGTTATACTCACGTGCGCCTGTTGAGATGTTGGTAGGATATGTCAGCAATAAAGTGTATTTTTGGATGCAATTGCCCTTCGATGTTTATTAAAAACAGCCCAATGCAATTGAACCTAACCTGTTCGAATAATTCCAACCCAGTTCGCATAAGCTACTTTAAGAAGGGGTTCGAAGCTGGTATTATCGAAGGTGAGTCCTACCATTAACATTTTGTGAGTCCTACTATTAATATTTTCTTTTCGTTATTTTTTGTTTTAAGCAATATGTTGAAGGTGATATCATCACCAAATTGGATAGGCTTGAAACTGCAACATCTGTAGTGTCATTTCTTAAACTTGTAGTAGCTTTAACTTCATTTCTTGAACCTGCAGCAACTTCAACTTGATAGTTTGAACCTGCAACAGCTTCAACTTGATGGCCTGCACTTGTACCTGCAAAGCTTCTACTTGAACCTGCAATAGTCCTTTTTCTTGCATTTGAAACTGCAGCAACTCTTCTTCTTGAACTTGAATTTGCAACAGATTGTTGAGTACCCAAAGTTGACATAACAGGTTCTTCTTTTTCATGTTGTCCAGCTGAATTGTTCATCCTTTGAACCTACAGCAAAATGACAAACATTAATGATGTAATAATTCATAATTTTAGAGTATAAGTTGACTGTGATTACCTTTTCACATGTCCTACTGTTATGGCCTTTTTGTTTGCATCTCTGGCAAGTCATCACAACACCTTTTCTAGTAGAAATAGGTGTAGGCTATCTTCTACTTGTAGCTATAGGTTCTGTAGTAGAAGTAGAAGCCTCTTCGTCCTTGTTCTTTTCTTTGTCAAGGTCTACAGGTCTCTTTCTCCTTTATTTCTTTGGTCTACTAGTCCTTTTCTTCACAATAGGTGGCTTTAGTGGCTCAATACCAGTTTTAACATAATCATTTGGCCCAAGGACTAGATACACAATATGATTATCTTCATGTAGGGGAAAAACATGCAAACACGAAGAATACGAGAAGAAAACGGACACAGGAGAATTACATGATTCGACCTTAAAGCCTACGTCTACGGGCAGCAGAGATTAATTTATTATTGATCACAAATACTATAAGGCTTACTCTAGTTTCTCTCGCCACACATCCCCCATGGGGTGTGGCCCTAAGGCCCATAATACAATGTCTTAACCCCTATTTATAGTACACAAGTATCTTAATCAGTATTCTACAAAGAAAAGGAAATAGTATACTACAAGGAAAAAGACACATATTAATTATGTAATACGGGCCACATTCAGCAAATCTCCACCTTGACACGTATTCGCTCCAATCAACACATCATCGTCCTTGCTGCCAACTGCCCCTAAGGGCTTAATGCTTTATATCGCAAATAGCAACCAAGTCCAAGCAATGCTTGAACTTGCTAACTGGAACCACCTTGGTCATCATATCTGCTGGATTCTCATGGGTTGAAATCTTCTGCACTGATATGATCCCCTATGATACAAAATATCTGCTAAAGTGATATCTGATGTCAATGTGTTTAGTCCTCTCATGATACATCTGATTCTTCGTCAGATGGATTGCACTCTGGCTATCACAAAAGACTGTACTTGTATCTTACTGCAGTCCAAGATCACGAACCAGGCCTTGTAACCACATGGCCTCCTTCACAGCTTCTGCAATTTCCATGTACTCCGCCTCAGTAGTCGACAGTGCCACAGTAGACTGTAATGTCGCTTTCCAACTAATAGCACATCCAGAGAGAGTAAACACGTAACCTGTCAGAGATCTTCTCTTATCAAGGTCACCCGCAAAGTCTGAATAATAACTCATCAACCTCGCGCAATCTCCAGTCATCTTACTAAATAGCAAACCTACATTCGCAGTGCCACGTAAATGTCTCATTATCCTTTTCACTGCTTCCCAGTGTACTTTCCCAGGTGATGCCATATAGCTGCTCACAACACTAATTGCATGTGAAATATCAGGACGAGTGCACACCATAGCATACATCAAGCTACCAACAGCACTCGAGTATGGAACACGAGACATATGCTCCACCTCTTCCTTGGTTTTAGGTGACAAATCTGCAGACAACTTGAAATGAGCAGTAAACGGCACACTCACAGGCTTAGCTTTATGCATCTGGAAACACTCCAGCACACTCTCAATGTAACTCTGTTGAGACAAGAATAGCTTCCCGGCGTTTCTATCCCTACCAATCTCCATGCCAAGAATCTTTTTCGCTGCTCCAAGATCCTTCATCTCAAACTCATCACCTAACTGCTTCTTTAATTCGTCAATAGCAGACACACTTTTAGCAGTAATAAGCATATCATAGACATACAACAACAAGTACACAAATGAACTATCTGGAAGCTTCTTGAGATACACACAATTGTCATAGGCACTCCTTGTGTATCCAGTGTCTACCATGAATGTGTCAAATCTCTTGTACCATTGCCAAGGCGACTGCTTCAACCCATACAAGGACTTCTTCAGTTTGCAAACATGGTTTTCCTTACCAAGAACTACATACCCTTCTAGTTGATTCATGTAAATTTGCTCTTCAAGATCACCATGAAAAAATGCCATTTTCACATCTAGCTGCTCAAGCTCTAAGTCATGAAGAGCAACCAAGGCAAATAAAACCCTAATGGAACTATGCTTCACAACCGGAGAGAACACTTCGTTGAAGTCAACACCCTCCCTTTGTGTATAGCCTTTTGCCACCAATCGCGCCTTGTATCGAGGACCGTCAACCCTTGGAGTACCTTCCTTTTTCTTGTAAACCCATTTGCAACTGACAACTCACTGTCCCTCAAGTAATTCAACAAGCTCCCAAGTTTGATTCTTCTGAAGAGACTCAATCCCCTCACTCATGGCACCTACCTACTGAGCAGAATCTTTTCTAGATATAGTCTCTTTGTACGAATTCGGCTCATGTCCTTTAATTGTTTCGACAACAGTCAAAGCATAAGCAACAAGATCAACGTATCCATACCTTTGAGGCTCTTTAATCTGTCTCCTTTCTCGCCCAGTAGCAATGTTGTACTTCTGTTGTTCAGGCACATTTTGATTATGCACCTCAGTTGGTTGAGTCGGCTGAATTGGACTGCTACTACTGCTAGATGGAATATTTGGAACATCAGCAAATACCTCCACCTGCTCTTTGACACCGTGGTCTAAACCAGCTACCACTTTCTCCTTTTCTTGGTCTATTGAAGCAGACTCATTAAATGTAACATCCCTACTGACGAGAAAACCTGGAGACTTTGGATCTGTGCACCACAACTTGTAACCTTTCCTTTTAGAAGCATAGCCTAGGAATATGCATTTATTTTCCCTCAACTCTAACTTGCCATCCTTCACGTGAGCATATGTAGGGCAACTGAACACCCTTAATTGAGAGTAGTCAACAGGCTTACCAGACCATAAATCAAAAGGAGTTTTCAATTCAATAGCTTTGGATGGAGACCTATTCACCAAGTAGCGCGCCGTATTAATAGCTTCAGCCCAAAACTCTTGACTCAAGCTAGAATGGGAGAGCATACAATAAGCTCTCTTCACTAGAGTTCTATTCATACGTTCTACAACTCCATTGTCCTTACACATTTGTAGTGTCTCACAATACCATATTTCCTGCAGAACTCATCAAACTCTTTATTGTAGTATTCCAACCCATTGTTAGTCCTAAGACACTTGATCTGTTTACCAGTCTGCTTTCCAATCAACGTCTTCCACTTGACAAATATTGGAAATGCCTCATCTTTAATTTTCAAGAAGTATACCTACATCATCCGAGAGTATGTATCAATGAAAGTGATGTAATACTTGGCACCTTTCTTAGAAGGAACTTTATTAGGACCCCAAAGATCAGAATGAATGTAATCAAGTGTCCCTTTGGTATTCTCCTACCCCTTGCTGAACTTTACCCTGGTTTGCTTTCCAAAAACACAATGCTCGCAGAATTCAAGCTTTCCCGTTTTTTTGCCCATAAAGCAAATCCCTCTTGCTCAGCTCGGTCAGTCCCTTCTCGCACATATGGCCCAACTTTTTGTCCCATAACTGCGTAGTGTTGTTATCACTCTCCTTGGATGCAATAACTACAACAACTGTAACTGTACTACCTTGAAGGACATATAGGCCACCAATCAAGTTCCCTTTCACGAGCACAATTGCACCTTTGGTCACCTTTAAGACTATTCTTACTCCGGAATTTGTACCCATGAGAATCTAAATGCCCAAGAGAAATCAAGTTTTTCTTCAGCTCTGGTACACGCCAACACTCGAGAGATCTTGTAATACCATCAAACATCTTGATATTTACGATGCCCATTCCCTCAACCTTTAACGAAAGATCATTGCTAGAAAAACTTTCCCTTCTCTTTTGAAATAAGAAGAGAACCAGTCACGCCTAGGACACATATGGAACGTTGCACTAGTATCAAGAATCCATTGATTATGCCAATGTGATGCACTCATAGTCAAAACATCTCTGGTACTACTCAAGTTCTCCCCATCACTATTAGCACTCTTCACCACATTGGCTGAATTCTCTAACCTTTTCTTTCCCTTTTTCAGTTTTGGACATTCTTTCTTAATGTGACCTTTCTCACTATACTCGAAACAGCGTAGCTTTCTTGCTCTTGATTTTGATGTTGCCTTGCTTTTTTTCCTTCCTGAAGATCTCTCTCTATTCTCCAATCTCCCTCTACTCACTAAACCCTCCCCAAGAACTTCTTCACTTTGTCCCGGAATATGTGTTTGAAAATCTCTCGATTTTAATGAAGCAATCCCATCTTCAAAGGTAATTTTATCCCTCACGTATAACACAGTGTCCACAAAGTTCATATATAAAGGCGGTAAGTAGCATAATAGGATCATAGTTTGGTCTTCGTCATCAATTTTAACACCAACATCCTTCAAAGCAATAAAACAAGAGGTAAACTCCTTAAGGTGTTATTTTAGTGATGTACCTTCTTTCGTTCTAAGATGATACAATTGCTTCTTCAAGTAGAAGCGATTTGTGAGAGATTTAGATGCATACAATTCCACCAAAGTATTGCAAGCCTCAACTGTTGTCGTCTTCTCAACAATCTCTAGCAATACTTCATTTGTCATGGACATATGTATTGCACTCAAAGCTTTCTCTTCGAGTTCTTGTCTCGCTATTGGTTCCGTCTTCTCCGGGATCACTTCTTCGTTGACTTTCCAAAGTCCGTACATTGTCATAAATGCCTTGAATCTAATCCTTCATAGACTAAAACTCATTCTCTCGTTAAACTTCTCGATTTCAAACTTTCTATCTGTGGAAGACATCTTTGTTTGCACAAAACTAGCACTTCAAGATTGAATTTGGCTCAACGAACCGCAAAAATGGATTTAGCACATCGAAAAACCTTAGGAACACCCCCGGTCAAAGTCAAACCTATTGGTCAAAGTCGACACCATTCCTAAACACGTTCTTTGGAGCAAAATCTAAAAAAATAGAGCCCAAAAATGGACTCATTACGTCGAAAAACGTGGGGTCAGGCTTTGGTCAAACCTAGTCAACCCTTGGTCAATGGTCAATGATCAAAGTCAAACCTCGGTCAACCCCGGTCAACGCGGTCAAACAGGTCAACTGGTCAGTTTTTTTTTTTTTTTGGGTTCTAGGACTAAATCTAAGCCCAAATAAAAAATTCCTTTTTATTCTTTTGGCTTAAACTAAGTCCAAACACAAAAAAGAAATTTATTATTTTTCTGCCTAGAACCCAAGCCCAACAAAAAATTAATTAACCCAAGACCCAAGACCAAGCCAAAATTGGACAAGGACACTACTCAGGCCCGATCCAAATAAACCCAAAGCCTACTAACCCTAAAGCTGCTTTACAAACTTGAACCAATTTCCCAAAAAAAACAAAATACCTGAATACCCAAAAACTAACTTCAAGAGCACACGAACTCTATCTTCTTCGCTTGTTCTTCAAACCCAAACACGATCCACGACTCACCGACGTAAGCTTCCACTCCAACCACCGACGCTCAACGTAGACAGCACCGAAGCACTCCTTGCCAAGCAAGGACCTTTGTTTGGTTAGGCACCGTTTAGTTTGAGCGATTTTGGTTTCACAATGAGTTTTGATTTTTCTTTCTTTCCTTAAGCGCTGGATTAATACCTAAGCTCTAGATATCAATTTGTTGGGAAAAAAACATGCAAACACGAAGAATACGAGAAGAAAACAGACACATAAGAATTACGTGGTTCAGCCTTAAAGTCTACGTCCACGGGCAGCAGAGAATAATTTATTATTGATCAGAAATACTACAAGGCTTACTCTAGTTTCTCTCACCCTACACCTCGCATGGGGTGTGGCCTTAAGGCCCCTAATACAATGTCCTAGCCCTTATTTATAGTACACAAGTATTCTAATCAGTATTCTACAAGGAAAAGGACACATATTAATTATGTAATACGGGCCGCATTCAACACTTTATGTACACCTCTTTATTATAACAAGGATCAACATAATCATCAACTCTTTTTCCATACTTCATTATACAAGCCAATGCATAAGTACAGGAAATTCCATTCAATTGGTACATACCACAAGTGCAATTTCTGGTTTTTAAATTAACAATATGCTTGAAAAAATGTTGCACCACTTCGTATTCTTCTTCCCCATCATATTTTCCCATCATCCCTTTGCATTCTCTTTCAATTTCTCTATCTTTTTCACTATGTTAGGACAAATGGAACCTTCATACTTCTCTATATTCATCTTTTCATAACCAGCCTGCTTACTATCTCTACTCTAATCTCCTCAAACATATTAATTATTGGCTTGTTTCTTGCAACCAATATATAGTTATTGAATGACTCACACATTTTATTCGCCAAGACATCACATTTGGAATGTGTTGGGAAATGGGATCTAGCCCATTGCTCAGCTGGAATTTTCTTAAGCCATTCAAAAGCAATCTCCTTTTCACCTACCTTAAGATCAGCCTTCTTTATATTCTTCATAGACCTGTTAAACTCTTTTCTATTTGCAATAGATGAAGCCTTCCAAACGAGTCTTTCAAAGCCAAACTAGGGAATTTTTTGCTTGAAGTTTTGATACATATGTCTACAGCAAAACCTGTGATGTGCACTTGGATACTCATCTCTAAACACCTTACACAGCCTTTTTGCCTATCTGAAATATATGACCAGCCCTTATCTTCTGGAAATCTAATTGCATTATGAAGTTCTCTAAGAAACCAAGACTATGTATCCCTATTTTCAATTAGGACTACACTTAAAGTAACAAGAAACATATTGTCATTCCCATCCTTGCTAATGGTTGACAATAATTGGCCTTCAAATTCAAACTTTAAGAAACACCTATTCAAGCCAATCATAAGTCTAGAACCAGCCAAGAAGTCATTTTTCATTGCATCCAAATAGAAAAGCATTATCTCAAAAATTGGTTCAAGAAGACTTCTATTAACAACCAACAACAAAGTATTTTTTGGATTGTGCAACCTAACTATTGCACAATAATCCCATAACTGACCATATTACTTTTTAGACTTACTATCAATTTCAAGTACAGAAGCTTTTTTTTGCTTTCATTGCCTTGAATTTGCTAACATTGACACTATTTTTTAAAAATCTTCTCTTGCAACTTAGCAGTTGACAAATTTCTATTGTCCATAATAGTTGGAACTATTCTACCCCCTAAATACTTATAATTTGCAAGCTTTGTGTCACTCCTCCACCCACAATTGTGTTCACCACTCATAGTTTTCACCTAAAAAGTAGTAGAATCTTGCATAGGAGATGCATGCAATCTCCATGTACAACTATGAGTCTCATAGTGCCTACATTTTATAGTCACTCTTACAGTTTCATTTTTAACCCATATAATATCCTTTCCTTTCCTAAAACACCAATCTCTAAGGACTTTTCTAAACACATGGACTGAAACAAATAAAGTCCCCACTTCCATTTCAAAGGTTTTCATGTTTACCCTTTCATTATATATAGTAAACCTATTTGATTCTTCATCTGAACTACACAAACTATGTAGTTCATTACTGTCAACATCACTG
Source organism: Cordia subcordata (assembly GCA_028554755.1). Taxonomy (NCBI): domain Eukaryota; kingdom Viridiplantae; phylum Streptophyta; class Magnoliopsida; order Boraginales; family Cordiaceae; genus Cordia; species Cordia subcordata. The sequence continues at coordinate 5,897,156 of JAPTOF010000009.1, forward strand.
TACCAAGCTTTTTCACCATCCCCACTAACTGGCTGTTTGTTTTTGGTTTTCAGTTCATTATCACAATCATTATTAGAGCTCAAACTGCCTAAACCATCACTTTCATTGAGTTCAGTCCCTAAATTGACATTATCATGTTCATTTATCCCTGTATCCTCTAAATTAACATTGTCATGTTCATTCATCCTTGTATCCTTTTCTACATTTCCCTCTATGCCTATGTCCTCTTCTTTATTTCTTACTTCTTCATTAGGCTGGTGATAAATAAGTAATTTTGGCTAAGCATTTTCCTTTTTAACATTTTCTATAACATTACCATGCATATCTATCACATCCAAAGGTTCATCATGTTCTTCAACAATATAGATATCAGCAAATGGAGATTTTCAAACTCATTTTGAAATGCCCTAATGTTATCATCATTGTTAATACTAAACAAACCTCCATCCAAATCTTTGAATGGCAAACTATAATAAATAGAGATCTTGTTACAAGTACCTCCTGTTTGCTTGTACATTTCATGGAAATAAAAATAGTCGAAGTGTCTGAGGGAATCAAAGAAAAGACTTCTTTTCTACCACCCACATAATAGAGTTTATGCTCGATTTCAAAGTGTCCCCCTATCCATATTTCAAATTTACAACATCCATCTACCAATCCATAGTTATCATCATGCATGGCGTTGTTATTATCGTCAGGTAAGTTGTTATTATCATCATCAACACTACTATCAGATGCTAAGTACATAAAAATATCATCATCTAAGTCTGAATTAGATGTAACCATCCTGTCAATGTACGAGAAACACATCACTCAAAGGCAAGTAGCGTATAAATCAATCATTTAGAATAAGGTCAAAGAAAAAAAAACCCTAATCTTTTTGTTCAATATAAAAAGAGAAATCCTAATTTTGTCAACAAGAAGAAAAGTCCTTAATATTTTACTGTTCAACACTTACATAAACCAAACATGTCGGACAAATATGTTGGGTAGGTTTCAAATATACATAAACAAAAAGGCAACAAAGCACGAGAAGGGACCACTTGTTTCAAACAAATATGTCGGGTAGGTTATTTTATTACCTGAACCAACCAAGAAGGGACCACGACTTTGTCGGATGTCTTCAAAGTTAGAGACTTCTTCGAACGAGAGGGGACCATCGACAACGATACTTGAAATCGAACTGTAGTAGAATAAAATGACTCTAAAATGCTTAGGATTTGGGATACTTTGTGTTAGGGATTTAGGAAAATGATGTTTAAGGATTTGAAATTTTTTAGGGTTTCGAATCGGATTGGGGATTTGAGGGAATTTGGGAGTGAAAGCGATTTGAGAATGTGGCAATAGAAAATTTGGGGCCAAATATATATTTATACATGCGCATTGAAGTCTTTTTATTACTTCCTTTAATTTTTTTAACGGCATTACGAAAATAGGGCATTTGAGCTTACTTGTCAAAAGTTGAAAAGGGTGATTAGGTGCTTTTGTAAGTTCAGGGATCAAGTGTGTACTTTTGCCTGAGTTTAGGGGGGTAATTATTAGGAATGGTGTCTTAAAGTCAGTCGTCTATAATAGATTTTGCACTGATTTATACATGAATCATTTTACTTTCGGCCTTATGTCATATCATACGTCTTTTTGTTAATTGTTAGATCATGACGTAGTTCTTAGGATGACCTAATAGGGCTATGTGAATGAGGGATAGCTCGGTCGTCTTTAAACTTGGTTTGTAACCAAATGACGGAATCAATATTAAGACATTGGTTCTATTGAACATAGATTATAGTGCATCACATGACTTGGTTATCCTCATGACCAAGGGATGTATAGACACCGGTGTGACCCATGCTGAGGTGTGAAGACAAGCTCACTGAACATGACTCTATTACAAGCGCCCTGTGGTATGTACCTCATTGTCAAAGGACAGCTTCTGGTGCATATGAATGTAGGTCTCCCCTCAGACCCGAGACCGCCAGAAAGTTTTTCTAGAACTTTAGGATGATAGACATTATTTCTGGGCTATATTGTGATGTATTAATCGTTTGACCTTTTGCGTTAATACACACATAGAAGCACACACGTGCAAGTGCACATACACACACACACACACACTCTCTCTCTCTCTCTCTCTCTCCCTCTCACACACACATATATAGGGCCAAGGTTGACTATATTGTGGCTTTATTGGTGCCAAATGTCCGAACAAAACGGGCAAGTCTTATGTTGTAGCAAGTTAATATTTTTTTAATAGAATTAAGGAATATTTAAAGTGGTTGAAACTATCCTCCAATAATGAGGTCCTAAGTTCGAATTTCGTGAGAATGAGGGTGAAACAATTAAAAAGAAAAAGTTAATGTTGTTTAATTACCCCAGTGCTCATATAATGAGCAACATCCTTTAAGCAAAAGTTGCTGCATGTCCTTAGCAACCCTAAAGTAAGACAACAAGCGCTAAACCCTCAAAGAAAACAAAAGATAAAGGAAAAAGGTGTGGCTATTGGCCTCTCTAACTATACTAGTGCATAGATGATAACAGAAATACTCCATCCCAACAGGAAAAAAAAATGAAATTATCATAAAAGGCAGAAATGTTTACATATAAAATCATTCAAGGTGACCACGATATGATACAGCAATGACATCATCCAGCGAAAAATGAGATGACTTCAACTTTCACAATTCCCAACCAAAAGAAAAATAAAATAAAAAAATAAAAGACTTCCTCAATAATATACACGAATAAGCACAAGACAAAAGAAAAGAATACTTAGTTTTGAAGAATGAAAGGTCAGATACAAGAACAGTGACCTAGTTTCTACCATCAGGCAAATTTTTTTGAGTCAGAAACATCATCCTCATCTTCATGATCCATCAGCTCCCAACTACCATCCGGCTGCTGAACCATACCTTTGTTCTTCTGCACCCACCATGAAACTGGCACACCATAGTTATCCTTTAATGCATCCATATGCTTATTAACAAGCGCGATATCACGTTTAACTTCCAGCTTGAATCCCTGTTTGCTCCCTTGTGTCCCCGCAACTCCATGCATGTGAGCCTCCAAGCTATGCCATGAACTCAAATTTCCAGGGCTCTTCAAGTGGCTTGATTTAGTTGTCTCAATGAGCAACTCTTGCCCGACATCTGAGTAGCCTATTAATGGATAGTTTGGCACAATATCAGGTACGTTATGAATACGCAGGACGCGAAGATTTTCCTGCGCCGAGAAGAAGTTTTCGAAGTCTGAATCGCCAACACGAGGGCTGGCAAATAGGAAGGCTGTTACTGGACAGGCCTTGTGCGGGTTGTCTTTAGGCCGGTTGTATCCGTTTGCCACTATGTCAACTGCGTTTAGCGTTCCAACTGCCGCGCCTAAGCTGTGGCCGGTTACTGTTATGCTGATTTCCTCGTCCTTGTACTCATTCACCAGTCTTCTTACCTCACTAAGAACCTACGAAAACAGTACATCAATTCAATAAATCTTAGCATTGTTACATATATGCACCTTCACTCGCTTTCGTGATTGTTTTTTCTTCATCAAGATTAGTTAGTTAATAGCTTATCCCAGGACGTCAATTTTTCAGGTCTATAGCACCAATGGTTCCTTACCCAAAAAAAAAAAAAAGTAGACGTAAAGTCACGTATAAATCACATGCGTTTCAAAACTAACGGTGGCAAAAAATTGTAAGATTTAGGATTAAAATGTCACAATCGGAAAATAAAAAGAATGAATTCTAAATATACCTGGTCTCTTGCACTGGTCTTATTGAATGGTGATCTGGGATCATCAGAAGTGTAAATGGAATACCATCCTTGATGCACCTTGGTATCATTATCATCATCTCCGAAAATTTTTGGTGCTGATTCCAACAAAAACTGGAAATCATTAACCCACTCCAGCGTCTGAACTGTACCTCTCCAGGCAATCACAATATCTCTTCTTCCTAGTGCCGCTGTTCCTTCATCTGTCGCCACGGCGACGTACCCTATCCAGTTAGATTCTTTGCTCCAGGCCTCCCTTGACAGCGATTTAATGATGAACGCTTCCGGGACCTGGATTGAGGAGGTTGCATAGAAATATTTGGTAACGCGATACTTGAACGGGTTACCTTTCTCAATTCCCACAGCGGAGAAAAGATGGTTCCTGGAATATATACTACTTCCTGCATACTTTGATGCCTTCTCTGAGTTGAAATTGTCATAAGCTGCTTGAGCCATTTCTCCATAGTGAATAATGTAACGACGAAGATCAATGTCCAGAGGGTCTAATAATCCTTCCCATTTGTTCTTGCCGCTCAGCAGCTTCCATCTTTTCGCTATGCCGCCATCTCTTTTGCCCATGCCAGCTGCAGTGCCCTTTTTTCCCTTCTTTTTGGTGGTCCAACAATGCATCAATGTGGACATCGCAATCATTCCCAGTTGTGTTCCCAAGTGAATTTTGCTTCCTGTTTCTTGCTTTTTATAGGAAATTGTTTTGGCTTGAGAAGGATCTGAGACGTCATATATATTAACGTGGTCACAATTAAAGAATATTTGGCCAATAAATTTCTTTGAATTTGTCATTTGGCATCAAGTTTGGACAACACAGAGTCCTTTTTACTATTGTGCAAAGCATGTTACTTGGCTTGGATGCTTCGAATGGCCACCCTACGGCGACCTTAAAAAATAAATAAATAATTTTTTTTAATCTTAATTAATTTTCTTTTGGTGCATGATCAGCTGAGGCCTAGAGATCGTCGGTGAATGTGATAGAAAATATGTCTTGCGTGCTAGAACAACGCTGTTTAATCTGAAATAATCGTTTCGAAAATGACCATCCCGTTATTGTTAAATTTGCAATATTTTTGCTTCAGCGAATGGGATTAAGTTGATACTTATATTGACGACGTTTTCAGGCACGTGTCAGGATACAGGATTTAATTCACATCACTTGCATCATTTAAATATAAGCTTATGCATAATCAAGTGTATTAGTCACACATTTTGGTCTTAACTAGCTTTTTCAGGCAATAGGTTGTCACTGGTAAAACATTGCAATAACGCTTAGAAAAGATAGTGTTCTTATTTTGGCAAAAGTACATATATAGTGTTCAGGGATTCAGAACTGGACTAATAAGAAAGTACCATCTTTCCACATATTATTAGTGAAATAACGGGTTAGAAAAGAAAGTGGATTCAATGTTAGATATTTTTCTATTTTTATTTTTCAAATAATATATATGTTCTATGTGAATGCTTAGTTGACACTACAATATTTTTTAATTTTTTCCTTCTTTTATCATATTAACTAGACATAAATATAAAAGAAAATATTTAAATGTAAAAATAGGATGACATCAATCTAGTGTGATGTGAAATTGTGCAATGTGTCAATGGACGGACTCCTCTTTTGAGGTCCAACATGTCCTCTGTCTGGACATCTCGCAACGATCACTGAGGCCTAAGCCGAATCAAAGGTAAAACTTTGAACTTGTACAGATTTTGACAACTACAAAATGTGTATCTTCTCCTTCAATATATAACTATAATTCGTTAAAGTTATAAAGTAATTCAGGTAATTGATATTACTTTCTTAATAAGTAATTACTTAAATTTAATTTTAAGAATAGATATTGAAATAATGATATTGGGTTTAAATAGAAAAAGAATATATATTTATATATATATATATATTTAATATATATATATATATATATATATATATATATATTTGTCGCCAGCCACACAAGACTCAGGAAAAGGGCTCTACCGATAAAATGAGAGAAAAAGTAAAGAAAAAAGAAAACTTCAAGATTGAATTGTATTACAATTGCGTTTCAGACTGGCTGTCAGTTTTAAAGTTGTTTTATTGATTATGGGGGCGTGTCAGCAGCATAACAGCGTGGCTCTGAAATTAGTTCATTTCGGAGCAACCTTCTCTGTTCTATAGAAGAATTCTCTCCTTGCTTCATGATATATCAAATCAAACGGTATATATTTTTATAGTAGTCAACGACTCCAAAGTGCGACCAATTTGGATCAAGTGCTTTTATCAGTACATGTGGTGCAAACGTTTCCCACGAGTATTTATTTCTCAAGAATTTAATAGCAATTAATAAACATAATTGAAACACTTGCTTGGTCCTTAAGCCATGCAATTAGTGGGTTTTTTCTAAAATGGTTCTTCCATGTGACAGTCCAAACAAGATAAATCTATTTTATTTTATTTTTTTTGTGATTAGAACTAATAAGTAATAAGAATTGATCTCAAGAGCTTTTAGATTTAAAGCAAGAGACATAACACTAAACCTACAATATTTCGTATTTTGTTCTTTCGAGTCATAGAATAATCGACTTTCCAATATCGTAAAGATTTACCGTGATCCTCTTCAAACCTCCATCATAGCAAAAATTTCGTGCATGGACTAACTTCTCTTTCATGATATAAAGATGGAAAATTTATGCTTACTTTCAGTTCCAGTCCGGCCATTATGCTGATCTCTATATTCTACTTCTGGGACAGATACAGGCGGGAGACTTTTCGTGAGGGCTTACTAATCTTTGCTGCTGATGGAAATTCCTTGCTTTGAAGACACCATCAGAAAACGACTGGACAAAGAAATTGCTTGCATGATTTGCAAGGGAAGTATAACAATTGAATATTCTGATGGCAACAATATTTGCTCAGATGCTATTACAAAATGGAAAAGTCATTTCGTTTTAACCAAAAAGAAAAAAAAAAAAGAAAGAAAGAAAAAGAAAGTCATTCCGTGATTACTTTAAGCCTTTGATGCGAAATATGTTCTGTTTTCCATTAATTTATTGTTGCTAAAAGCACTGGAGAAACGATGTCATCATCTAAATATACATACATGTCTACAGCCGCTGGACAAAAATTGATATATAAAATTCTTACAATTCTTTTAGCAATAATAACATATCGTCACTAGAAGATTTTTCGCCACTATAATACCGTATATCTTTTAGTAACAAGAAATTCTTGTTACTAAATGATATTAACAAGAAATTTTTATTGCTAAAAGATCCATATGTCTTTTTACTAACAAGAAATTTAACATTTTGTGATGAATTTTTGTGACAATATAAATACCTCACTGAAATAGTAATAATAGTGACGTTTTAAAAGTTTCATTACTAATATTGTATATATTTGTGTCATAACAATTTTTCGTTAATAAAAGATATTAACAGTGACAATTTTGATAATGTCTCCATAGTTTTGTCACTAAATATACTTGTAGTAGCAACTTTTAGTGACAATTTTGGTATAATCATTAATAATATATATACTCATTTCTGATATCTAAAATACGTATATAAATATTCTACTTTTGTTTTTGATGAATTTTATGACAAATATTATATTAGTGATACTTTTGATATAGTTATTACAAGAAATTATAGATTTTTCTTACTTGTTTTTTCTTTGCCCGTATAGATTTGTTAATTAATAATAATATTTGTTCTAAATTTTCTTTGTTGCTTATTTTTGTAATATTTGTGACAATAAAGTTATTTTTCATTAAATGTAATAAATATTGATAATTACAAATGTCACTTGCTATTTAATTTTTTGTAACTACGTAGAGATTATCACAAATAACGGTAATAGTAGTGACATTTATAAATAGTTTTTCGTTGTTATTTTATTATTTGTGACTCTCTTAATTACTCTAGCCGTCCTACCTTTCCCCACCCCTACCTTGATCAAGACCCTTAAAAATTTTAAAAATTAGCAAAATTAAAAATTGAAAATTAAATTTGCGACCACATGGATATTGTTAATATTAATTTAACATTATAAGTTATTTCTCACTAAATTTTAAAATTGCTTGAAAAGATAAATCATAAAATAAAGTATAAAGTCAACACATGATTAGACCTTTTGTGTTTAAAAGCCCATTTTCCTTTTCTTTTTCCTCTTTGTTTTATTGACAAGAGGACTTCAAAAACCCTAGTTACAGCATTTTTATCCCAAAGCCCCCGCTTTCTTGCGCCACCACCACCTAAATCTCAATTACACAATACAACCATAAGACAAGTTCTTCTGTCTCCACCGGCTAAATCTCATGAGATTGATTTGTTCGTCACCATGTGACAAGTTGTTTGTGACGTAATGATAGGCATTCTTTTTTTTTTTTTTTTTATTTCGTTTACATTATTATTTTCTAGTGCTTTGATTAATTTTGAACGTTAAGATACTAAAGGATTAGTTATTCATGCTAAAATGCAGAATTATGAAATCCTATCAAATTATATTGGTGACCTAAATTGAACTCGATTCTTCACATAAAATTGAGATGATAGAGGTAATTTTTCATATATTTATCTCTAAAATATGATTGGCGATCTACTCTCAAATATCATTTTCTTTCGATTATAATTGACAATTTATAAGATTTAATTGTTCACTTTGTCGCTTTTTTTTCTTGTATGGCTTAACTCATTTTATTGAAATTTTAATTTGTCTATTTTTGTTTTCTTTTTTTTCCTTTATTGACTTTTAGTATTCTAATTTATCCTATTAATGTGGTGCACAATCAACTAGAAGAGGTGGCACAAGCACATCATGGAATATAGACGTACAAATCTCTTATTTTTCTTCTTTTGAGAATAAAGAAAAAAATAAGAATGGTCCATTTTCTAATGTAAAAATGAGTAACGATTGTTAGTGCTAAGTTTTTAGTGAATTAGTAAGATAGTACCTCTTGACATGTAATATTTTATGAAATATTAGTAATGTATTGTATTCTGAATTATTGGATTATACTTCATATTGAGATATTGAATTATATTTTATGCAATTAGAATTTTTTTAATCAAACTTAATATCATCTTTCTATTTTTTTTTAATTTTATAAATAAACCCAATCAAATTAACATTAATTAAATTGGAACAGCATTAGTGTCACAATAACAAAAAAAAATTTTGTGATAATATTAATCATCACCAAAATTATGACTAAATAGTGACCATGCGATATAACTCTATAGTGGAAAAGTTTCATCACAAAAGATAAAATTATTTGTGATAATAAAAAGCATCACTATATGGGGATCATTTTAGTGACTTATAAAAAGTCATAACTCGAAAACGTAATTATGGTGACAATATTCATCACAATATAATGCAATAAGAGTGACATTATTATTTGTCATTCTAAATACTATTATAATAAAGAACTAAAAATTCATCACAAAAATTATTAGCAATTTAAATATGTGGCAACTAATAATGACCTTCACTAAAAATATCAGTGACGATATTTTAATTTTTAATAACGAAATTATGCGTCAAGAAATGTCACATTTCTTGTCTTATAAGATAACATTTTCCTAGCTTCACATAAATAAGATAAGTATCTTAAAATAAAACTTGTTCCAAACACAGCATAATAGGAGGAATACACAATCTTTTATAATTTGTCTTCAAGTTTAGAATATTTTTAATATGAAAGAGTTGTATATTCTAATACCATCCCTATGCATTTTGATTTAAAAGGATAAATTCTACAAATGGTCCTTATTGTTTACACAAAATATGAATTTGGTCCCTATTATTCAAAAATGACCTATTTGGTCCCTAATGTATTCAAAAGTATTAATTTAATCCCTATTATTTTAAAAGTGACTAATTTGGTTCCCATTTTTGCAAAAGTAACCTAATTGTTCCTCATTTTAGCCTTGGATATGGTCTTGTGATGATAAGACCACCAATTAGTTGGGACAAAAATTAACACTTTTTACAAACATGAAAGAAAGACTAAATAGGTTATATTTGAAACAACAACAATCAAATTAATTTTCTTTTGCAAAACATTGAGTACCAAGTAGATCACTTTTAAAACAATAAAGACTAAACTAACACTTTTTGTAAATAATAAGAACTACTTGTGAACTTCTTTGGATGTAAAACAAAGAATTTCGAATGCCAAAACTAATATTAACATGAGCGAGTTAATGAGAAGAGACATGGTGATATTAATGTCATCAGTGATCGATGCATTGACCTAACGTTGCGAAGACAACTAGCTACTTCCTAAGCATGGCAAATGGGCCTCCGGTCTACATGACACGCCGTCGAACAACATAATTATATGCAGTGGCCTAATATGTATTGCGGAGTGTATTATGAATGGTGGTATCTTACTTTTTTTTGGTCATCAACAGCATCTCCTAAAGGCTTGGACATATTTGAGCTGTATTGATATGCTGCATATGGTTGGTAGACGTTTAGACTTGCTCCAAAAAATTTCCTATTCAATCATTTACCTCACATTTATAGAGTTTAACCTAAAACTTTACAGCAATAGTTAGGAGTGTATATAAGCAGTTTGGTGTTAGGTTTAGAAAGTCGGAGAATATTTTTGTATATTTCACAACTCAATCGAGATACAAGTATTTGTATATATATGTATATATATATATATATATATATATCAAAAAAATATTGAGTAATAGGAAAAATAGAGATAAGCCTATCACTATGCAACAAACTACATCAACTATACAACAAATAATTCAAAAATCCAAAAAAAGCAATTGATGTTCCTTATCATGCCCCTCAAGCAAATATAAGTCTATCAGGGTAAGCTTGCTATGAAGTGTGTGGTAGCGTGTGATAAAAGATCACTTGGTCATGATTTTTTTTTTTGGGGATTAAATAAGATTTATTAGAACGCAAAATCGGTACAAACCATCAAATGCCGCTCAAACCAAAGAGACAATAAACAAAATAAAGGACAAGGTTTGAAGGGTATGAATCCAAAAATAAGGGAACAAACCCTAAACAAAAATCATCTAGAGAAAGAAAGACAAGTCCAAATAAAACAACAAACAACAAAAGCCATGGACAGAACAAAATTCCAAGAATCAAGGAGAGGATGGTGGACAACAACGAGCACCCAAGAAGCCACTAGGGTCTTCAAGCATTTTCCATCTTCCATCATTTTTCTCCAAGCTCTCCCAATTGCCCCTTAACAATCTTCGTGTCTCTTTTTGCTTCATGGGTGGAAACTCCATCAATTTCGGTCATCTCATGAGCAAAGCTATTCAAATTTCCATCATTCTCAATCCGAGCACCATTTGAGTTTTCTTCATTCTCCTCAAAGGCTGAAAATCTATTGCTATGCAATGAATTCTTTCGTGTTGTGGCCGAGGGAGTAGATTTCCCATTTGTGACATTTTTTGCACTTGGTTCAGTAACTACATTTGCAAAAGGTGTGGGATTCACATTAGTTGTTCTTCTCCAAACTTTCCTTGTCCTGTGATTCATCTTTCTTTTCAACTCTTGGAGCTAGCCTTGGAGCATTGGCTTTAGATACAAATAGACATGAAGAAATGAAATGACCCACAATCTTGCAAGAGGAGTAGACAAGAGGCTTTCACGCATACTCAACATAAATTTTAGTCCATTCTCCATTCCTAAGCTTCATATATGTGCAATGCGGGATATCTTTTGAAAGGCCCATTTCAATGCGAACCAGAGCAAAACCAATAAAAGTGCGTCAGTTTATTCATTTGAAGAGTAATGCCAAGTGTGCTAGTTACATAACTTAACCCTCTACTAGTTATCAAAGAACAAGGAACATTATGAAGCTTAACCCAAAGTTAGACTTTTTCCCAACTAAAATCTATCAATTGAGTGCTAGAATTCCATCTCCTAAGCAAGAGAGGTCGATAATTTACATGCCACATTGTTTCTTCACTTGATCACAAAATGCATCATTCTCAAACTTGAAGACAAAAAGCCCGTTTCCAGCAGATTTAATCTCCACCCTCCCAAACTTTTGCCAATGGTAATCAACCATCCTCCTAATGAGGAACAAGGAAGGGGGTCTATCGAAAAATTGACCAATTAGATAATGTTTCCATGAGAATATCCCTTTAAAATCACTTGGTAGCCCCCAATAAAATCATTCTCTTCAACAGGTTTAATGAATTCAACCTTAGCAAAGCGAGAGAGGTTATCAACATAAGTTGCTTGCCCATCCTTGTGAGTGTTCCAAACATTTTGAGAGGTGCAATGCTACTAGAAAATGTTTTCATTGCTCTGCCCATGAGAGAAAAGTGGTCCATGGAAAGTATCAAAATGGTTTGAGGCATGATTTGATGTGAATTTGCATTGTTTCGAGTAGGATTAGCTTGCGAAAGTGAAGGAAATTCTTCTGAGTAATTCTGGTTTGAGGGAGGATGGCCCTTGTTTGGAATAGCAACAGCCCTTTGTGCTTGATTCAAGCAAAACTCTGGATTTAGCCATGAAGGGTTCTGAGAAGAAGTAGCCATTCTAGCCATGAGGTGAAAAGAGTTTCCATGTTGTGAATGTGAATGAACAAAGGTCTAAACTGGTGCATCATTTTGTTGATGAGAGACTTCAGCCGTAGGAAGTGCTTGAGTGAAATGTTGTGAAGCATTCAGGAGAGAACGATTTTCAACCAAAGGAGAGGAAATAATTTGTGTGAACTGTTGACCATGTTGGGACATGGAAGAATTTGCCATGTTTGCTGGGTAAGTGGGGTACTGCTCCACGGTGGCATGTGATTTAAAACAATTGACCTGGTTCGGAGAAGGAACAACATAGGTGGCCTTCTCGGTTGAAAACGAACCAAAATTTGAGAATTTTCGCTGAAAAGGAGGCAAATCAGCATCATTCGAACAATTTGGGGAATGCGTGGTTCCCATAGCTACGAGGATGTGCTGAGTTGTCGAGCTAGGGGACCTTTGACCACTAAAAAGACTGCTATTTGCTGGAAATGTGGCTGCCGCAACAGGTGTACTTGTTGAATCAAGCAATAATCCTTCGGGGAATAACCGGCTTTGCTTTTCCACCTTGCTCGATGAACTCCAACATGTTTTTGAAATCAAATTTCTTGTTTTCTTCTGTACTCAAACCAAGATTTGAGCGTGAAATATTGCTGAATCAAGCAATAATCACTTGGCCATGATGTCAGCTAACTAATCCATGCGGTAGAAATGTAGGATAGAACCAAGTCCCTAAAATCTTCTCTCGGACAAAATGAGCATCCACCTTATTCATAAGCTTATTGCGAGCAAGAAACATGAGAATAACTATAAGATAAGTGACTCTTATATTATCACCATAGTATCGAGGAAGCAGAGAATGGAAATTGAAGCTCTTATATAAGAGAACATAACCAATAGATGGGTTATTTTTATTTTTAAACCTATTTTTTAATTTGCTTCAAAAAATAATCCAATTTTGAGGGAAATTGCAGATTTAGACTTTTCGAGATTTACAAGGTCGAGCTCGAACTATGAAAGTTCGAAATCAAACTTCAAAAACCTATAGCGGCCACTACTCGAACTTCAAAATGTAGAAAACGAACTTTGAAACTTTGAATATAAAATTCGAACTTCACAAGTTTGAAATCAAAGTGCTGAAGTTCGATTAAGGTTTGCAAGATTCCCTCTACGATGATGCCCAGACAATGCGATGGAGGACAAAGAATAACATCAGAAGGTAGAGAATAATATCAGAATTCAAACTTTTGAAGTTCGATTTTTTACAAGTCGAACTTCAGAAGTTTGAGTTGGATATTTTGAACTTTGCAAGTTCAAATTAGGGTTCTGCCTTTATTTGACCCAGTCCAATGATTTGACGGAGTGGCAGGGAATCTGAAATTCGAAGTTTGAAATCCGATTTTCAAAATTCGAATTTGTTGCTATATAATGCACACTCCACTTCTCCCTTCACCCTCTCATTCCAAAATCACTAACCCTCCAAACTTTCACACGATAAGTCAACTTATGTAGCATTTTCCAAATTTGAATTTGTTGCAATATAATCCCACTCCACTTCCCTCCCTTCTGCAACTCATTCACATTTAAGTCATGTTATACATTTTCTTTCACTCAAAAAGATGAATGCAAATGTTGATGCAGTTACTGTATATTTATATTATAGTGGCCAAAAAATTGAAACAGATCATAGGCTCGACTACGTAGGTCCAAACTTACCACGTAAGATAAAAATTCTTCTCGGAACGACATACAATCAATTTGTATCTCTTATATTGACAAAGCTCCAATTGCGGCCTACTATTGATAGAGTTGATTATGTTATCGTGATCCCAAATAGTACACAAACCTACAGCAAACATACTATTTTTCGAGTGGCACTAAGGATGACGAAGATGTGAAGGACATGTACGAAACAGCTTGCATGGAAATGAATAGGCGATGTGCGTACGTAATTGTAGACGTGCAAAGTCATGTCGTGTACAATCCACAACCATCAAATGAAGAACCAACATTACAAAAAGTTGTTGTTGATTCGCCATATTTGAACGTGGAACCGCCTTATTATGTCAACGCAAAAGTTGACATTCCAACCACAACGACAGAGTTTTCCATATTTCCCCTTTCTCTACTACCATGCTCCACATTTGAAGTTGGAGGACCCTCTCAAGCTAGTGACATTCCGAAGATGTTCGAGGTGGGAGTAGATTCAATTTTATCTGAATCGGAAGAAGAAGATGAGGACGTCCAGTTAAACAACGAGGAAGATGTTATGTAGTGGAAAGTTTAAACTACCAAAACGAAGAGGTTGAGGTAGGGCCAAGCAATGGCGAAGAGCCGAAGTCGGAGCTAGAGAAGGAAGAACCAGTAGCTTTCCACATAGTAGGACAAAGTATTACATCACTTCAAATGAGCCTCCAATTGAGAGACCAATATGGGACAAGAGAAGGATAGAGTTAGCCAAACACATGGTGTTCCCGAAAAAGGTTGATCTTATAAGGGCTGTCCAACAAAACGTGATCAAACATCAAAGAGAATACAGGGTGGCGAAGTCAAATAAGTCCTTGTGGGACATACATTGCTACGAATCGAGCAATCCTAAGACATCATGCAAGTGGAAAATTCATGCAGTAAAAAAATCCACGCACAAGATGTTCGAGATCACAAGGTACCAAAGCATGCATATTTGTATAAGAGATAAATGTGGGCCAAACCATAGAAATTTAACATCTAGTTTGGGCAGTTACATGGTGAGGCATTTTGTTGCAGAGAAGCCTGACTTCGAGGTACGTCTCGTCCAAGCCCACATAAAGAAGACATAAAATGTTGATATAGCATACAGGAAAGCTTGGTGTGGTAGAAATAAGGCAATCCAACTAGTTTTTGGTGACTGGGACATGTCATACAAGATGCTACCGCGCTTTCTGGGCGCCGTGATTTAGATGAATTCGGGAACTGTTGTCCATTACAAGTTCGCCCAGGGTTCAACTCAAACAAAAAAAAATTTTCACTATGTTTTTTGGGCTTTTGGTCTGTGCATCATGGCATGGAGGCACTGTCGACCTGTACTCTCATTGGACGGAACACATCTGCATGGAAAGTACAAGGGCCACCTGCTCGTCGCCTTAGCGATAGATGCTAAAGACCATATATTGCCATTGGCATTTGCCGTAGTCAATAACGAGAGTACAAATAGTTGGAGGTGGTTCCTGGAGAAGGTACGTGAATGTTTTTAAATAATATGTCACCAGTTACTATTCTGTCTGATTGGCAAGTAGGAATAGCGGTAGCTATCAATACAATAACATCCGACGGTCGTCTTCAAGTGAAACATCGCATTTGCTTAAGACATCTAAAAAGCAATGTGATGAAAAGATGGCACAACTAATTCGCAAAAGACATGTGTTGGATAGCTGGAAAAGAAAGTCAGAAATAGAAGCACTTCGCTGCCATGGACATTATACGTAATATCGACCCATGACCCACTGGCGTTGGTGCACGGGTACACCAGATGTTAGTCGTCCTTGGTCCAGATTCATGGACCTTGAGCCATGATGGGGATTATAGATGGCAAGTGCTGACGACAAATAATGTTGAGTGCTTCAATGGTGTTATTGTCGGAGCTAGGGGATTACCCATTATAATACTAGTAAATAACACTTTTTTGAAGCTAAAGGGATATTTCCACTATAAGTTGGCAAACGCCGTGGACATACAGAGAGATGGTTGTATTCTCACGGATCGAGCCAAAGAAAAATATGAAAAGTGGGAGACATCTTCACACCGGATGCGATTGCATGCATTCAAACTAGATGAGTGGTACCAGGTCGGTCAAATGCCAGAACGATGGAACAATGTTCCCAACGAACAAGAGGTAGATTAGGTGGGATGAACATATACACGTGGTAAGTGGACAGCCTATCATATGCCATGCTTTCATGCCCAATATGTTGCCCGTTTTAGGGATGGAAACCCTTCAACCATGGTTGATCTGCATTATATGGTGGAGTTATTCAAGACAACATACAGTATGACATTTCAACCCCTTGGACATGAATTTTACTGGCCTCCAGGACCTAGATGGACGTTACTCCCGAATCTATTATGAGTGCGTGAAATAAGACGTGGGCGGGAAAGAGCTCGGCATATACCAAACGAGATGGACAACTCCGATCAAGTAGGTAGAAGGAAGTTTGGTTATTGCCGTAACCCCAGACATACTACTCCAAATTGCCCCCTAAGACAAAATGCGTAACTTGTAATATTTATCATGAAGTTGTAGAATGTGAAGCTAATGGGTCTTGTGAATGCTGTATAATGTTTTCAATAACAGATATTGTCAAATCTTTCCATCTCAAAATATTGTCAACATCAACAAAATTTATATGACAAATGATAATAAGTATGAATATGAAATGTAAAATGCAAGTTCATTTACATCGAATTAATAAAATAAGTTTGAAATGTAAAATGTTAGCTCAACTACATCAATACTGGGATGGTGTGTAATGATCGGGCCTCCGACACTTGGTAGTCCGGTCAAGTAAAACGCGTGGCGGTGGATGCCATGACTGTGTGCATCTACAAGTACGACACAGTAGATGGTTGTCCTTGAGCACCAGCTCAACAGTCTACTCGTCTACCAAATAATCATTGGTAGATAAGGGCTGTTGCGGCAGCGTGTATGAAGCGCTGGGATCTTGATGTGACAGATCGCCATACTCAAACTGGCTAAACCTACCATGCAGCGACGGCATGTATGAAGTGCTGGGCTCCTGAGTGGAATGATGATAACGACCCCTCTGTCCCGACCAATGAAACATCTGTGGAGGCAGTTGCAGATGTGGGATGTCATACATGGCAGTCGTGTTGTCTAACAAGTGCTCATGCTGGGTCTGCTAAAGTATGGCCTGGCCTCTGATGCACAGGACCTACATATGACTCATCACAGCATCAAGAGTAGCTGCATCTACTCGCAAGTCTCCCGCCTCATACTGTTGTAGTATACTGCCACTGTGGTTCACCATATACTGAGCGTATACCGCCCAAACAAAAAGTTATAGTTACTATCAACCGATATTTCATTAATGCCAACTTAATTCGAATTAATTGGAAAACATAGATATCTCACTAACCAGACTGGTCTCATCATGGGCCGACGCAACGTAGCCGTCATCCGTATGACTAGTCCCTGGGTATCCAGCATGTAGTATGGTTATCCCTCGTTACCATCTCATGCCCTCAATGCTCCAGGATCAGGAAAGTCCTCTAACTCTGTCTCAATAACAGTGTTTTGCCAATTGGCCCACATGTCGACCGCCTCATTATATTGTGCAGTTGTAATCTTCTCTTTCCTGTCTCGATGCTTCTGCCATGATGGTGGATTTACGGGGATCGTCTGCCGCATGCCGAACTACCGAAGTACCAGGTCAGGACGGCGCCACTCAACTCGCCTACCAATAATGAGGGGCACGCATGCTCGCCACGCCTTCAAGTTTTGCAGACAATAATGTGGCAAACCCCCCATTGCGTGCTCGAATAGATGCCAAATAAACTGCAAACACAACAATAACGGCAGATTAATTTATAAAACAAACAACGTAAATTAACAAGAGAGAGTACGAATATGAGAAGTAAAATTTTTTGAACCTCGTTGGGCTGCAAACGGTCAATCATGTCCCGCACCTCATTCAAACCCGCCCGGCCCGCGGCCCACCTCAAATCCTTCCTCGCAAAGAACATGTAGCCGTGTGGCAGGCCAAGAAATGGAAACTGAGGGTGAACGGCCTACCCATCCCTCTGCTGGTACCTATCCGTCTGCTCACACAGTGTTGGCCTAAAAGTCTGAGTCTGTCCCAGGTAAAAAACTGTATCGCACGAGACAATTATATTATAAGAAATAATACATCTTAAAATATCATTAACAACAAAGAGATGTTTAAGTGTAATATCGGAATGAGCATCACAGCCCTATACATGCCCCTACAATCATGGCAGATGCGCTAGGCATGCCACCCCCAATTATAATCACTGATATGATCAAAGTCAATCAAAAAGTCTAACCAATGTAAGGATAATTTATTTCCTATTGTATCAGTGAACATATGGGTGCGAAATAACAAAAAAATCCACAAACGTGCCTGCCGTTCCGCTTCCTCCACCTCAAGATTCTCCTGAGTGCCTTGGGCTACGTACAATTCCCTCAAATGGGATATGTTAATCGAATTTCGACTAATTTAATCCAAATTTACATATACCCCTATATACTGATGAATACGTGTCCGCCACTCTTTCGGAGTTCGACTAGTATCGTCGAGTACTCGGACAACATCGCCAACAATAGGCAACCCTAATATACGATGACATCATGAAGGGTGATCGTGGCTTCGCCTACAAACAAATGAAATGTATGTATTTCTGGCCGCCACCTCTCGATCAGGGCAGTAATAAGAGGATTGTCAACCTGATGAAAGTGCACCGCATAACATCCAAAAAATTCGGCTCTTAGTAAAGCCGTTTACATAGCAGGATGCTCCGTCCATAGGAATAACTCTCTATCACTCTTATAAATCTTGTGTTCCTCTAAATATCAGGGTGACAATAAACAATTCACCCGGTGGTCATAGTAATAGTATAACACTAAACTATCGCTAGGAGTCGGTCTATGAGCCATATATCCTACCATTATTAAATAATTAAAAAAAAGTATAAGTAAGTATTTGCACAACAAATAAAATTAATAATGTTTTATATTATCTAAATTTCAAAAAAATTAATACTAATTAGTTTAGAACTACAACTTTAATATTTAACTAATATATCACTTCATCTTAAAATGACTAATTATAAACATAATTAATATTTAATTAATGCATCACTTCATCTTAAATTGACTAATAATTAACGTAATTAATCCTAAAACTCCGCTAAAACCCTAAAACGCCACTAAAACCCTAAAACTCCACGTAATTAATTGAATAATTAATCCTAGAACACCACTAAAATCCTACCGTCGGTTACTTATTATATGCCTACAACTTTAATTTTGCTCATTTTTATAAATTCATATTATTTTAATTTTTCTACATTCATACTAATTAAATAACTAGTACCTAAATTTTCTAATATTTATAAATTCACACTAATTATATGCACAATAATTAATATATCCCATCATCATAAAATGATTAATATTCCAAAAATAAATCAACATATAATTGACATATAAATAACGTTAAAATAAACCAACATGATTAATATTCCACTAAAATAAACAATAATCTAATTTCCAAATTTAACATATTAATCAACATATAATTAACATATAAATTTACGTTAAATTAAACAATAATCTAATTTTGAAAATTAACAATGACCCTAACGTAAAACACCACAATAATCTAATTTTGAAATTTAACGTATTGAGCAACATATAATTAACATTAAATTAAACAATAATCTAATTTCAAAATTTATATTAAGCAATACATAAATTAGACAAACAAACACATTAAAAGATATAAATTCGATACAAAACCAAAAAAAAAAAGGCAAACTTACAAGATTTAGGCAAATCCTGGGATGTGGAAATTTGTTTTTTTGTATTTTTTCGGGTTGGGTAGGACAAAAATGAGAGAGAGATCAAAGAGAGATGGAAAAGAAGATGATTTTGAATGAGAGAGGAGTGATTAGGGTTGGGGGTTGTAAATAGTAAATATTTCAAACTTCAGAAGCTCAAAATTGAGGAACGTGACTGAGATATCAAACTTTCGAAGTTTGATTTCTACTATTTTGAACTTCAGAACTTCGAAATCGAGTTTCCAAAGCTCGGTTTCAAATTTCGAAATCGTGTTTTAATGCGCTGTCTGTTACTTGCACCGGGAGTTACTCCTATAAGTGCACATTTGAACTTTCAAATTTCGAAAACGGTAAGTCTGCCTTATCCGGATTCCGAGAATCTCACAGTCGAACTTGTGAAGTTTGACGTCGAGCTTCTGTTCTTCGAAAAAATTAGTCGAACTTATGAAGTTCGAAATTGAATGAGCATTGTTTGAAAATTGTGAAAACCACTATGCGGTAGATATTCGAACTTTGGTAGTTCGAGCTCGAACTTCTGGAACTCGAAAAGTCTAAATCTGTAATTACCCTCAAAATTGGGTTATTTTTAGAAGCAAATTAAAAAATAGGGTTAAAAATAAAATTTTTCCCCAACAGACCTACATGGTAAACGTTGTGGCACGATATTTGATTTGGCAATTGACATCTGTGCTAAATCGGGAGATGGTTGAATGTTTCTTGGCTAACCATGAAACTAGATTTGGCCCTATAAAGATGTAATAGCCATGTGACATATGCCAATTGTCAAGAAAGCCAACCCAATCAAAATCCTAGTAAGCTAGCTAGAAGATTGAGACCAGCAGACGACTATAGAAAAAGTTCATGGGACACTATGCTTTTTAATTAACAAAGTAAACGTTTGACAACAGACCAACATAAATCAATCATAGCCTGTATAAATTAACAAAACTTAATCACAATAAAATATTTCAGGACATGTGTGGGTGAGATACTATAGAGCCCCAACAATACTGCGATACGTAGTAGGATCCAAAAAAAGGTCACGGTTGTTTTTCTATAATTGATGATTTCAGGTGATAGGTAAAGGCACAAGCTTGGCCGCAACCATATCAGTGTGTCCCACATGATCCTAAATGTATTTATATTGACTAAGGTAAGACCTATTAATTGTAAGAGTAACTTGAAACTGAGAAATAATGCAAGGGACCCAAATCTTTAAGTGCGAACTGCCGAGGAGTATGAGTATTGATGCAAGAAATAACATTAGCACTGCTACTTGTGACCAAAATATCATCGATACATACCAAAACAAATATGGCATTAGTTTGGAAATGTCGTATGAAGAAAGAATTGTCTGATCTTAAAGGAACAAAACCTAATTGACCAAGGTAGACACTAAAAGAAGAAAACCAAGCATAAGGTGGTTGTTTGTATAGAGGTTTATATAACTTACAAGGGACACTGAAAACTCAATTATACTTTGTCAATGTGTGGATGCAAATGAAGCCTCTGGAAAATATAGAATTCAAATTCAATGTACGACGTTCTTGAATTTTGATTCTTAGTGGTGGTTTTGTAGTCTCATATTCGAGATCAATACATACCATGATATTGTGACTTATTTTCCCACCATAATATAACTAAAACAATGTCAAATGAGTTTGGACTCATAATTTTATGAAAAAGTGAAGTGAGATATAAGTGTTAAAGAAGCTTGGAGTGAATTTTAGGGTAGTACAAAGAAAAATAAGATGTTGAATTAAAAAGAAGGTCGGCCAAGGATAAGGGTTTATATTTAGGGTTAAGAAAAAACGAATTAGGGTTTAGGAGATGTGGCCTAAGTTTTCAAAATCTGACCTTGAGTTTCAAAAACCTAAGTTAAAAATCGTCAAGGCTCCAAATGACATGAAATGAACTACAGCAAAGAATATGGAATAAATTCTCTATCATTGGGTTTGGGAAACCCGATCTCTAGGTTTTGGAATCTATTATCAGGTTTCTGAAACTCAACCAAGTTTTTGGAATACGAATAACAGAGAATTTATTTCATATTCTCTGCAATAAGTTATTTTAAGCTTCAACCACCCTTGACTCAGAGACAACTTAGATTTCGTATTTTAGAAACCAGAAAATCCCATTTTTGTAACTTATCCTAATATATAATGAGCCCATTTCTAGAAGAATTTCAAAAAATGGGCCCATCTTATAGTGTGCTTGGAATCATCATATTTTAAGATACTTAACATATTAAAATGAAAAAGATATCTTATAAAATTTAAACAATTTATAACATGCATCCTATAAAATCTTAAAACAATTCATACTTTTTGTCTTTTTAAGATATAAGAAATCCATTCTCATCCTATTTTTTTACAATTATAGAGATAAGACATTTATATTATGAAATTCAAAGCCAACTATACTTTTCCAAATAAAAAAGTATCTTATTGTAAGATTATATCAAATAGAGCATTAGTAAAGATTGCTTTTCTAGACAATTGCTCTAGTTAAATCTAGATTTTTTCTTTTTTATTTAGGGAAGCTACAATACAAAATCTAATATTTATATAAATAACCTTTTTTTTCCTGGTGGAGACTAATTGACTTTTGGGACTGAACACACTAATATATATAAAAAAAGGAAAATTAAAATGAGGAAAACTAGAATTAAAAATTTGATATTTGGTATGTATTACAATGTGCACATAAAGCCTCTAATATAGACAATGCTAATCTTGCTTTCCAAGACAAGTGTCTTAACGAAGGAAAGCATCTAATCAAATCAATTACAATAATGCATGCAATATTGATGTTACAGTGAATGTTCTAGAAGACAATCTAATCATAGTCTATTTTAGCAGGATCGAGTTTGATACTAATGCTGGTTACAGCTTTGAAGGCGTGATACCATAAAGAAATTTGATATTCAATATTATTACAATGTGTACATGAAGCCTCTAATATGGGTAATGTGTTGTGATGTTTTAGTTACTCGCAAGTGCACAAATTTTGTGACAGCATAATTCGAGCAAATACGAGGTCGATCCCACAAGGACTTGTTATGTGAAGGACAAGTTCTAAATAAGAATTGGGACTTCCTAATCTAGTTGGATGAGAAAATTAATTAAATAACAAAAACTAAACTAGAACAATAATGAAAGCAGTTAATTAAAATATGAATTAAGAAATAAAATATTCAGTCTAAAACTAAATCAACTAACAAAAGAAATTAAAAGACAAGAATCGCAAAATAGGAATAAAATAAATTAAAATAAAGAAGACTTGCAAGACAAAATAATGAGAAAGTAAAATAATGAATTAAATTAGCAAGAATAAATGACTAAGGTCTTGAACTCCACCTTGTTAATCCTAACTTTAACTGTATTCGAGCATTAATTTTTTCCAAATTTTACTACATGATAGTCTTGCAGTCAGGCTTCGTTATCATGGAAAACATCATTGTTAAGGTCTAAATTAATAAAGACTAAGGTATGTTTATTCTAATTTTAAAAAGATCATCAAATCATTGATTGTATCTCAGACTTGATATCACAATTAATATTCGACATTAAAAATGAAACTATCAATTGTCAAAAATTATTCGAAGCATGAGAAAAACATAATTGAACTCATCTAAGAAATTATTTTGAATAATTAATAGGCGAGTAAACAATAAATATGAAAGACTATATTCATTGGAAAAATCAAATCTCAAATACAAAAGAAATTAAATGAGCAAGGTTTCATCCTAACATTAGCCAAAAAAATTTAGCCTAACATAAAATTAAAAATAAAATAAGAAATCTAAAAATAAAACGTAAGAAAAATAAATTAAAGTACTAAGAAACGAATACATTACAAAGTTTCCAGGTCTTGAATGCTCTCAGAATCTCAACTCATGAATCTTGAAAATAAAATAAAAGAAAATATGAAAATCTTAATATAAGAATTGTTAGTGCTATTCGCTCGGAGCATCTGGTAAGCTCTCTCATAATTCTCACATTGGTGGTCTATTTATAGGCTAAGGTCAAGGTCATTAGACCTTGACTTGTTGTTCAAGTCTTTCTTTTTTTTTTTTTTTTTGAATTTTTTGCTTTCCTCTTGACTTATGGTTTTGTTAGTTTTCTTTTCTTCTTCTTGGTCAAAATTTCCTTTTTCCTTTTTTTCTTCTTTTCCAAGCCTTTGATTGTTTTTTCTTCTTGCTTTGACTTTCCATATTCGCTTTTAGAAAATTTCTTTATCTAATTAAATAATTTTTCTACATAAATTAAAATAAATCAGTAAGCCCAAAATATGTAAGAAAATTCTAATTCAATTAAAATTCATGCCAACATCCAAAATACTCACAAATCAGCATTAAGTTAAATCCATGAAACTCAATTTACTAAAAGATTAATATCAAAATTGACTTAACTTCACAACCCCCAATCAACGTATTGCTAATCCCTAGCAATGAAAGAAATCAAAGAACATTGCCTAAAATGAATTGAAAAGATTTTGGTTCTTCAATGTGACAAACAAAAAGCTGCAGCTGTGAGAAAGATTTCACAAATCATCAACTCAGCATGCGTGAAAGTTTTAGCCAACACAACACAGACTTTTCATCTCAAGACATCATGAGTTGAGTTCCCATTAAAGTATATACTCCAACTCAATTCTCACAGATGCTATCACTCAACAAGAAATTTCACTCAAAAGATTGGGTATAACACTCTCAACTGGTATATGTGAAGGGAAGTGATATAATCAAATAAAAATATCTCATATAAGAACATACGAAGGAAAAGCTAAGAAAAAACAACAGTCTCTTAGAAAAGATGCCAAAAATACTTTACATCTCACCTTTCAAGATTAGCCGTACCAAAGGAACATCATAGCCATGCAAACCTTAAGATCAAGTAAGGACTTTTTTAAGGACGTAATGTAGGGTTAAACGATATATGATACGGGCTAGGGTCAAAGTGATGAATATTAAAATGTTTCAAGACAATTCAGAGAATCACTTCAATTTATCCTTTTAATTCGATACCTCTTCTTTCTTTTTACTCAAATTACTACAAAACATTGCTTTTTGATATCACTACACTTTCAATTTTTCTTTTTTTTCTTTTTCTCTCTTGTTTTTCAAGAAATCATCCTTTTCAATATTTTTTGTTTTTCTGTTCAACAAAGGGAATGATTTCTATCTCTCTCTCTCTCTTTGTTTTTTCAAATATATATGAATATTAAAACTCATTTTTCTCCTCTTTTTTTTTTTCCTCTCAAAGATATGAATAACAAAAACTCATTTATATATTTTTTTCAGCTCTACTTTTTCTCTCTCATATACATGAAAAAAAAAAATCATCCCCTTTTCTCAACTCCTTTGACAATATCAAACAAATTCAATTATGCACCAATCAACGCTCCAATGATATTGCTAAAAATAAAAGATTTCTCTTCTCTCTTGAAACACTTTAAGAGGAAGGGTTTACAAGAAATAAAGGCTAATCAAGGCTCAACAGGGCTACTAGGGATAATATATACATGAGAGGATGGAGAAAAACTCTGTGGCTCAAGAAAAAAAAAAGGCCTAACTTTCATCTCTTAACGATCTACATGGCATCTGTAAATTGCATGGCTGCATGATTTCTCTTCAAGGTATGACATAAAACATTTTTAGTCAATTGAACAACTAATGAGACTTCTTAACAAAAATAACAAAGTTTGAGCTTCCAAGGAAAATTAGAGGGCCAAGAAAGTCACTCTAAACTACAAATGATTGGCCAAAAAACTCAAAGGGGTTAAATAGTTTTCACAAATTCTTGTCAGGAGTATCAAATCGTTCCATCAATCAACAAAAAGCTCATGGTGTGTAGCTACGTGAATGTGCAGAAAGCCAAGAATGATGAAAGTAAACTTCTTCTCACAGAATTAGCTAATTAACTTGACATACACCTTAAGAAAATAATGAACGATAGTGACTCCCACCCCCAATCAAAACCAAACATTGTCGTCAATGTTGAAAAAGAAAAATAAACTATAACGAATGCATGATAACAATTAAAGGAAAATCCAAAAAGATTAAGGCCAAAAGGAGCATACCTGGACAGTTGATAATAGAATTGAAAGCTCTCAACTTGCATCTAGTTAGTGACAACGAAAAACAAAGTAAAGATTTTTTTTTATTTTTTCACTTGTCAGTTGGCCAACCATATTTACATCCCTATACAAAGGCTTCGAACTCTGGGAGGTACTAAAGCCGACTAAAAGAATTAAAGTAAGTGGAAAAAATGACATGAGATAAAGAAAAGAAGAGATAGATAGACGTACCTGGATCCATTTAATGTTAGCCAGAAAGACAATTCTTATGAACTTTAGGAGTAGAATTAATTGAGTACATTAAAAATGCGGAGAAGAGGGCATTAATTTCAAACCACCAGCGTACTCAAAGCTTGGTCAATCCCCCAACTTAGGAGGGAAGCCAAGTATCTTATGCTTTTAGCCAATGGTTTTACTTTTATAGTATCTATCTCAGCTAATCCCCAAATTTCTATTACACAAGAGAATCCATTTTTGTGAAAATGGTAAAGCCCACTATAACCCATTAGAAGTTCGACCTAAAGTTAAGAAAATAACAATATATAATAATACTCTTCTATTCCTAGTAGACAGGATTGCCTACCATGACTTCTTCAATTTCCAAATTTTTCAACACTAAAAATGGTTTCAACCATTGCCCATTTATTTTAAACAAATTTCCAATTTCAAGATTCCAAGTTCAACAGCACCATACGATAAACAGTTTGCACAATATATGGACTAGACCACCTAGACCTCAATTTTCTAGGGAATAAGTGCAACTGAGAATTGTAAAGCAAAACTTTTTGACCAAGCTCAACACATTTTCTAAGAATGCTAGAATCATGTACTTTTTTCATTCTTTCTTTATATGACTTGGCACAATCATAAACATCATTGCAAATTTCCTCCAACTCATTGAGTTAGAGTTTTCTTTGGTTACTTGCTTTATCAAGATCAAAATTCAATTGTTTAATTGCCCAATAAGCCCTATGCTCTAACTCAACAGGAAGATGACATACCTTACCAAACACTAACTGGTATACCCAATGGGAGTTTTGAATGCAATTAGGTAAGGCCACAATGCATCATCTAACTTTAAAGACCAATCCTTCCTAGCAGTATTCACAATTTTTTTCAAAATTTCCTTTATTTCCCTATTGGAGATTTCAACTTGACCACTAGTTTGTGGGTGACAAGGGATAACTGCTTTATGAGTGATGCCATATTTTTTCATTAACTGCTCAAATGCCTTATTGCAAAAACATGTACCCCCATCACTAATAATGGCCCTTGGAGTGCCGAATTGTACAAAAATATTTTCTTTCAAGAATTTGACAATAGTTTTATGATTATTATTTCTACATGCTTTGGCCTCTACCCATTTTGAAACATAATCAACTCCAAACCAAAATATAAAGATTAACAAAAGAATTAGGAAAAGGACCTACAAAATCAATATCCTAAACATAAAAAATATCAACAATTAAAATTGGGTTCAAAGGTATCTTATTTCTTTTTCTGATACTCCCTAACCTTTGATATCTTTCACAAGCTGTGTAATAAGAATGGGAAATAGAAGGCTAATAAAATCCACATTGCAAAATTTTAGTAGTATTTTTTCTAGAACTAAAATGACCTCCACATGCATGATCATGACAAAAAGAGATAATACTTTGCTACTCATGTTTAGAAATGTGTCTTCTAATAATCTGATCGAGACAATATTTAAACAAATAAGGATCATCCCAAAAGAAATGTTTTACCTCAGATAAGAATTTGGGCCTATCATGGTTGCTCCAATGAGAAGGTAGCTAATTTGTAACTAAGTAGTTCACAATGTCAGCACACCAAGGGGTTTGAGAGACTTGTAATAATTGGTCATTTGGAAAAGACTCAACAACAGGAGATTTAAAATCATCACGCTCAATTACCAATTTAGATAAATGATCATCTACCACATTTTCTAATCATGTCTTGTCCCTAATATCAAGATCAAATTCTTATGAAAGTAAAATCCATCGAATGAGCCTAGGCTTAGCATCTTTCTTTGAAAACAAATATTTCAATGTAGTATGATCATAATATATTACAACCTTAGAGCCTAGCACATATGGTTTAAATTTATCCAAAGCAAAAACAATAGTTAGCAGTTCTTTCTCAATTGTAGAATAGCTCAATTGAGCATCATTGAGTATTCTACTAGCATAACAAATCACATGAGGAAGTTTATTCACTCGCTGCTCGAAAACAGCACCAATTGCATAATCAGAAGCATCACACATGATTTTAAAGGGTAAATTCCAATCAGGTGATTTAATGATAGGTGCCGATGTCAATTCATTTTTCAACTTGTTAAAAGCTTTGAGACATACATCATCAAAAACAAAAGGTATATCTTTTCCTAGAAGGTTACTTAGAGGCCTAGCTATTTTACTAAAGTCTTTAACGAATCTTCTATAAAATCCTGTATGGCCTAAAAATGATTTAATTTCCTTGACATTCCTAGGAGGAGAAAGGTTAAAGATTAAATCAATTTTAGCTTTGTCTACCTCAATCCCATCTTTAGATATGACATGTCCAAGCATAATTCATTTTTTAACCATGAAATTAAATTACATTTTTCCTAATTAAGCACCAAGTTGTTCTCCTTACACCTATCTAAAGCCATTGAAAAATGATTCAAATAGTCCTCAAATGTGGCCCCAAAAACCCAAAAAAAAAAATCATCTATGGATACTTCTAAAAATTCCCCTCTCATAAATGAAAAAATACTTACCATGCATCTTTGAAAAGTGGCAGGGGCATTAAATATCCCAAAGGGCGTGCGCCTATATGCAAAAGTGCCAAATGGGCATGTGAATGTAGTTTTCTCTTAATCCTCAGGTGCAATGGCAATTTGATTGTAACTAGAATATCCATCCAGAAAATAATAATATGCATGACCAGCTAACTTCTCTAACATTTGATCAATAAAAGGAAGAGGGAAGTAGTCTTTCCTTATCATGGAATTTAACTTATAATAGTCAATGCACATTCTCCATCCTGTTTTCACCCTTGTTGCAATAAACTCATCATCTTCATTTTTAACCGCAATTATTCCAGCTTTCTTAGGAACTATCTACACAAGACTCACCCAACTGCTATCAGAAATAGGATAAATAATGCTTACATCTAAAAGTTTCAGAATTTTTGCCCTTACTACATCCTACATGATGGGATTCAAACGCCTTTGTGATTCGCGTGTAGCCTTAGCATTGTCCTTCAAATGAATTCTATGCATAACAACCAATGGACTAATACCTTTAACGTTCGCAATCATCGCCTTATAACTTCTTTATGCTTTTTTAACACTTTCATCAATTTATATTCTTGAGACTCATCTAAATCAAAAGCTAAATAGCAGGCAATGTCTTATTAACACCTAAGAAAATATACTTAAGAGTATGTGGCAAAGGTTTTAACTCTAAACTAGGAGGCTCTACTGTAGAAGGTAAAATTGGGGATGAAGGGAGAGAAAGTGGCAACACTTTGGGCTGTTGATGTGTTGGTTTTATTTTTGGTTTTGCATTATAATTCTATATCTATTTATAGGTGTTTTTGAGTTAATTAGACTACCTTAGTATGGTATTTATAATATATTTATGCATACAAGGATATAAGTGTTCAGAGTTGAGTTTATAAGTAAAATATTACACTAAGTGCTTATTTCTTGTGCTTTTTGGTGAGATTTGGAGCAATTCTTAGAGCTCAAAATGATAATAATCTGATGATCGAGCAAAGCCAAAGGTGTTTTTGGTGAGAAGAAAGCAAGAAAAGTGCATTATGAGGTTGCCTGATGAAGAGAGAATCAACCGAGCAAAACCGAGCACGTGAGAAGCGACATTTGGGAATTTTTTACCAGGGCCAGTTGACAAACCCTGCTTTTGACCTAGATTAGAGAGCTCTACAATGTTGGCCGAACTCACTTGTTTTGAGAGGCAGGGGGCCTGACCTAGCGATCGACTTTGTAGCAAAAGAAAGCTATTTAAGGCCATTTTGAGCTTAATTTTTCACAATCAATCGCCCTATTCTCTCACACCCACCTCTCAAACCTTAATTCCACTCTCACCCATCTCACACACACACTTTGACACACAAAAACACCTTAGAATCAAGCATGTAAAAGGATTTAACACAAGGATTTGAGCATTAGCTCTAAGGCATAGCTATGGATAAAAGGATATTTCTCTTTTATCCTAAATTAAAATATATATACATATATATATATATATATATAAATCTTGAATTATGGATTAATTACTACTCTTTTATCATGGGAACTTGATGGATTTGTGTTTTGTGAAATCTGCAAATGCACGGAATCATGACAAGTAATAAAGAATAAGTAAGAGTAGTGTCCCACGGGGGGATTGTATCAATTACCAAAGTTCAAAGCTCCCTATATTATCTAGAAACCTCAATTCAAATGAAAATAAAGTGCACAAATTAAAAATCTAAACTAAAGGCTCAATAAATAGAACTCTAACACTCAAGATTGACAGTTCTAGGAATTTAGATTTCATCTAATATTTTTCTATGATTAACTTAAACTGATTGATTGAATTCACTTTCCTTAGGTTAATGACTAGATCCCCTAAAGTCATCGAAGTTCCCTTTTGAGATACCACAACTGTATTTATGCTAACCCTATATCTACTTTTGTGATCATAACCATTAACATAAACCCTTTAAGCTTTATGGTAATCTATGCATTCGGTCATGTAGTAGCTTAGGCATGCATGAGTCATATGATGTCACATAGGATCTGTTTTTATTTCTAAAGAACAAAACCCTATGTCTATTGTCTCAATAAACTACTGCTATATTTTACCTTTTAGTCCTTCATTTAATAACTTAGACATACAAATAGTGATTAATTATTCGTAAGGAAGTCAACTCTAAGACAATAGATTAACCCATCAACAATATTCAAATCAACAGTTCATGCAATTACAGGGAAAACAAAAGGCTACATCTAAATCCTAGAAGAAGAAAATTAGCTACTCATTTTATAAGAAATTAAAACATGAAAATTGAAGTCAATCAATTAAAAATCACAAAATAAATAAAATACTAAAACAAAAAATTAAATGATAACTCTAAAACTTAAATTAAAAACTAACATGAGATTCTAAAATAATAATTAAAACTAACCTAAAAGTTAATCTAAAATTAAAATTAAGAAGGAAATCTAAGAACTGAATGTAAACTCCAGAACTAAAACTAAAGTTCTACTAAGAAAAATATTAACCAGTAAAATTCTAAGAATTTAAATAATTAAATTCAAAACAAAATCGTCTAGCTCGTTGACTTGAAGTCTTCTTGCTGCTAAGTTGAGCACCGCCCTAAGTGTTCACTTTGATTCTTCTCCTCCAAACCTTCTTTGCAAGGTGTTATATGTGAGTGTGTGTGTGTGTGTGTATATAGATATAGATAAAGAGCTATCACCGCCGCCTCACTTAAGAGGCCATAAAGTCTCTTTCCTTTTTACTTTCCTTCTTTCTTCTTTTCTTTCCTAATTATGGTGGGCCCTACAAACATTGGCAATTTGCAAGACCTAAGCTTCCATATGCAAGAGACCCTTGTATTCTTTGGTAATAAGAACTATAAGTGGGCCCTATAGCATTTAATACAATTTCATTTTTCTTTTCTAGTTTTCATCCAGAACTTTGCAATACATTTGTCATCATCTTAGGGTCTCAACTGGGCTGAGCATAAAAATGAACATTATAGGTCTCGAAGTTAGCTTTCTGTGGCCACTGTGGGCACTTGAATCACCTCATTTCAACACCCAAGGAAAAGGTTATGGCCAAAATACAGCGACTACGTAAATCTATCAAGTTTTCCTAACCTAAAAAAATTTTGGAAATAACATAAAATAAGTTCAAATTCATCCCAAAAATTTCTAAAAAACTCAAAATTAAGTTTATAAAAGGTATAGAATTAAATAGAAAATATAAGCTCATCAATTTGTGTGTGTGTGTGTATATATATATATATATATGTATATGCTTGTGCTTAGGGGTTTCTAAGGCAAATTTACATACATGTCTATGGGTTTGTAGAAATGCCTCAATGATGTTGCTTATATATATTGAAGTCTATTATGCTATTAACCATTTCTAAATCATTTTATGAACATGTCAATGTGTTTGTGTGGTAATTACATGAAATAGGTATGCCTCTATATATGTCTATATGTGTGTTTGCATACTTAATAGCTTAATTAGCTTCAAATGCTTACATGTCGGGTGCTATAACTTAAATTGGTGTAATCTAAGTATGTCTATATGCTTACTAGCATAATAGACTAGTATATTCTTGAACGCCATGCGCTAGATGTGTAAGCTATGCGCTCAATTGCTAATTTTCGCTATTGTGATAAGGATCGATGGTGCATAACTAATACCTAGCCTAGTCAAGTCCCCTTTGGCTTTAAATCCAGCCAATAGGTGTCGGGATAGTAGTTAACTTCAGTTCATTTAGTAAGCTAGTTAGTCCACTTTATGGCCCTAGGTTCGCAAGGACCACACCATAGCCCTTGGTAAACGTGCCTAGAGACAGACTCACACTGAGTCCGACTGATAGATTGGGGAACTAATTAATGGACTAAATACTAGGGTTTGACTGATCTAAGTCACCTAGAATCTTAACTAGTTACCCCTAATGTCTAGGTCATAAAGACCACGCAATGGCTCTAGGTAGACGTGCCTAGGAATGGACCCGCACCGAATCCTAGGGTTTCATTAGGAGGTTAATTAGGAGCTTAGATGAGAGCAACCAAGTATAATCCATAAACCAACCCTAGAGAGACGTAGTAATCACTCATAGGCAAGTTGTAATCACCCTAGTCCCCATTTTTGACGTTTAACTCCCTTTAGAGCACTTGATTTCCCCATTTTCCACATACATCGCTTTTTATTTCCTTGCACTTAGATTAGATTTATTTTTCCCACAGATCGTAGTTTAGTCACCCAACACATAGCTCTTTAGGATGTACTTAGCTTAGGATACCACAGACATTAGGCCTCCTCGTGGATTTGACCCTGGGGTACTCGCACGTACTGTACTACACGTGACCTGTGCACTTGCGAGCTATTTAGGCTTGTGCCATGAGATAACGATCAAGTTCTTGGCACCATTGTCGGGAAAGCAACAGTTGTTTGGTGCTTTTGTTTTGTGTCTTAGCTTTTTACATGTTGTTTTATCTTTTCTTTTCATATTTTCTTTATTTTGAACAATAAAAGAAAAAAAAATCTAAAAAAAGTTGTTGAGCATTGTGAAGGGATTACTTGTGCTTGATTGAATATCAATGACCCAAATCCTTCTTGGTGGTCCTTAGTATCCTCTTCCTCATCACTCGAACTTTTTCCTAATGCCTGTTGTATGTGTGGAAGTCTATGTATCAAATTTTCTTTTGTCTGCATGATAATCCCCAATCTAGGGTTAGTGTTAACTATGACCCCTACAGTCATGTGTCATCTTACACATCTTAATTTAGAAAGCATGACAATAGAGATGCATACTCTTGTTATTGTAATCATTATGGAAGCCATGCTCATTTTTCTAATGCTTGCCCTACCTTCTACTATCGTCGTTCCTAATTGCATACAATGCCCAATGCCCTTAGCAATCATATGCCCATACAAGCATCTACATCTAGACACCATGATCATAGGGAGCAATATCAAGCATTTTAATCTTGGGGTCAAGGTGACTTTTCATTTAGTCCACCTTCTTGCTTTAAAATCCACCTCCCACACCGTCTTTTACCAGTCATTGTTTCTTCGAGTATTATAATTGTTGTGCCTATAGTGACTCCAATCAAAATGTTTACCATACTCAGTTGGTCGAACCCTCTTCCATTAGGTCTACTTCCTTGGATCAATTAGATTAAATGCTTAAGCAATCCCAACTTCTCTTCCAATCTTGAAGAGGGGACTTAGAGAATCTAAGGCAAGAAACCCAATCTCTAAGTGATCAATTGAAAGAGAATGGTAGAGAATGTGCAACTCATGAGTGAAAATGTTGAGATACACTAAGAACGAGATGAAAGAATAGAGATGAGACCTAAAGAGGAGGCTAATAGTGGTGAAAAAGATGATGTTTTGAAGAGAAATTTAGAAAGAGAAATGGATAGAGAGTTCACATCATGTAGTGAGGATGAGAATGAGCTTGATGATAATTTGGCTCTTGATGACTCCTATGGTTATGTTCTCGAGGAAGTAGTACCCTATCCTTCTAAGCTTTCAACGCCTTCCATTGAGTCACGTGAGCCTTTCCTTTTCTTCTCATCCCACACATTCCACACACTTGGAGGTTAAGTCACATGTTTATAGCACTCATTTGCATTTTGAGTCTACATATATGGAGTCTAGGGCACACCCCTCCCTTGAGCATTCATGTATACATGGCCTAAAATCCTTTTAGTCCCCGTTATCCCATCCATATGTGTATGCCCCTTGTAAGAAGCATGACGGTGAGATGATACCCACTAGTGATGAATGTATAGATGGATTTGATAAGCCTTTAGCTAGTAAAAAGGTTTACATTCATCCATTGGGGAGAACAAGACATCAATTTTGGAGTTTATAGATGATATGT
Organism: Cordia subcordata; assembly: GCA_028554755.1. Classification (NCBI taxonomy): domain Eukaryota; kingdom Viridiplantae; phylum Streptophyta; class Magnoliopsida; order Boraginales; family Cordiaceae; genus Cordia; species Cordia subcordata. The sequence goes on from JAPTOF010000009.1 coordinate 5,931,697, forward strand.
CTCTTAAAGTTAAGGATCACTGTGCTGAGGAGAATAGCAACTCTAAAAAGATACATAATAAAGAAATTGGTAAGGTTGGAGGAATGATCTATGGGACTTTTTGGATGTTTGATGAATCTTTTTTTAAGAGAGATCCCATTAAGATCGATATCACCCTTTGTAAAGAGTTAGAGCGACCTAGACTTGATTGTGTCATATCTTGTAGAGAGGGAGAATATTGAGCTTTAACATCCCTTACCATTGACCTTCTTTCTCCAAATGTTGTTCTTACTCCCCTTTCCCATTCCGTTGGGCCTTCCTCTTTCGAGCTCACCTTTGTGCCATCTAGCGTAGAACATTTTCATCTAGGATTAGGGAACACTTCGCCCATGTTGCATGCATTAGACCTATCATTGACCTATGGGGAGGGTGTGTTATTAACCCTTGATTATGAGAAAGAGGCTATGGGGTAGTTAATTAGAGAGCAAACAGGGCATGATCTTCCACGTTTATACATGACACCTTCCACACTTGCGTGCGCGCACATTTTCATTTGATGATTCGGGGTAGGATATTGAAAAAGGGTACATTGTGCATTCATTTCCCCATTATATGATGTATGACCCTTTTCCTTCTATTGTTTATGCGTGGTTGAATATCCGGCAATTTGTGCCTCATAATTTTAAGCACGGTTTGCTCTAACATTAGCGCTCAGCTGGAGGCGTTAAATCCAATGCTACTAAGAGGCACCCTAGACATGTTTATACTTATCTTGCTTTCCTTGTCTTTTATTTGTTTTTATTTTTCTTGTTTTTACTTGTTACACTTGCTTTCTAGATTTTCATTTTTCTTTTTGTTTGTTTTCTTTTTCACCCTCTTAAGTGTTGATTCTTATTTCTATCATTTCCTATTTTTATACACCTTATTTATCATTTGATGTTGCAAATGCAAGCTTGCATGACAAATGCTACTAATCTTGTGTTTTTTAAGTGTTGTGGTTTATTGAGAAATAGGATTAGTAGATGAACCATTAAACCATTGGTATCAAAGAGCTTCAAAAGAACACAAGGTTGTATCTATCCTTTCTTTAGTTGTTTCCTCTTTATATCTACCCCTCTCCACAACCCTTACTTGCTTTGTGATGCTTATTTGCTTGTTGAGTAGTATTGTTCTATTTACTTGAGGACAAGCAAAGTAGGTTTGAGGGTGTGAGAGTTTAGTCTTATTGATTTATGCTTCGTTAGGATATATTGCATTATGAGCTTAAAAATGGTTAAAATTTTTAAATTTCTCAATTTTGATGCATATAGAGTCGTTTATCTCTTGTTAATTGAAGTGTTGGCTTTTGTGATTGACTTAATCGATTGGTGGAGATAAGGTTGTATTGTAGAGAGTTGATAAAGAGGAGAAAGATCCAAGTCTTGAAAGAGATGCCTTTTGAAAATTGTGGGGAGTGAGTACCTTTAAGAATGCACCTTGTAATTACCCTATTGCTTGGTTGGAAAGAATAGTTGAAAAGGGGTGTTAATATGAGTACCTTTTCCTTGATTGGTTCTTTTTTATGTGCCTTAGCCTTTTTTTTTTCTTTTTTTGTTATGCAATGCAAAAGTATGAAAAATTAAAAAAAAATGAAAAAAGGCAAAAAGCTTGAAAAAGGAAAAAAAAAAGTGAAAAAGCCAAAAGACACCAAAAAGTTGAATAAAATAAAGTTCATTGAATAAGTGTTTAAGTGACACAAGGTCAACTTGGCTCAAGATTCTCTTTTCATTCTTTCGTTGTATTGTGAATAAGGCTCTTACATCATTTTGTAAGCCATTGTGTTTGTATATTCTTTCTTTTCTTATCTTTGAGGCTTCATGCATATTGGGGAGGCTATGTTAGTTGAAGGGGCACAAAATATCAACATCCCATATGTGTGCGTTAGAATCTTAGGTTTGTGGTGGTATAGCTACTTGGGAACTTCCTGTGAGGTGTGAGGCCTTTTATGAGTAGAGGGGAGGATCCAAAAAGGCTTAGCAATCCCTCTACAAAAGGAATGACACTTTCATACTCCTTTAATTCACCAAGATAGTGAGTTGATGCTTGTAGGCAACCCTTTTAAGCGTCTTAGATAGAAACTTGGGTTTGGTATTGCTCGGGGATAAGTAAGGAGAAGGTTTGGGTATGTCAATATGTTGATTTTGTGTGTTGTTTTGTATTATATTTCTATATCTATTTAGAGCTGTTTTTGAGCTTATTAGATGGCCTTAATATGGTATTTATACTATATTTATGCATTCAAGGATATAAGCATTCATAGTTGAGTTTATAGATAAAATACTACACTAAGTGCTTATTTCTTATACTTTTAGGTGAGATTTGGAGCAATGCTCGAAGCTCAAAATGATGATTTGATGATAAAGCAAAACCAAGGGTGTTTTGGGTGAGAAGAAAGCAAGAAAAGCGCATTAGGATGTTGCCAAACGAAGAGAGGAGCAACCAAGCAAAACTGAGCATGCGAGAAGCGAAATTTGGGCATTTCTGACCAAGGCCGGTTGTCCCTCATCCCAAGGTTGGTCGATTGGCCTTGCTTCTGACCTAGATCAGAGAGCTCCATAATATTAGCCGGACTCACTTGTTTTGGAGGCCGGGAAGCCAACCTAGCAATCGACTTTTGGAGTGGGAGAAGGCTATTTAAGGCCATTCTGAGCTCATTTTTCAAATCAATCACCCCATTCTCTCACACCCAAATCCCAAACCCTAATTCCACTTTGATGCATCTTTCGAGTGCAAGCTCTAAAAGACCCGCAAGCGTACGGATCGTGCAATATAGTGTGTACAAGTGTGGGTGTCGAACCACAGGGAGGCTTGAATAAAGTGGGTGAATTCTATGCTTGGTGCTCTAGAAAGTGCCAAAAAGAAAGACCTAACCTAGACATATTTTTGGGATTTTGGATTATAGGGAGCTCTAGGTAAAGAAAATAAAACTAAACTATGAATATGAAAAAATGGGAACACAAGTTGGTCAAGAGGGAACTAGCAATTGAGAAGGGATTAGGGTGACTTCGACTTATGAATGGGTTATTCTATACTCAAATACTATGGGATTAAGGGATGGTAGCTAACTATCGTGATTGCTCTTAACTAGGTTGCTAGCTAGTGTCCTAATTTCCCCCTAGGACTCAGTGTGGGTCTGTCCCTAGGTGGCGCCTCCTAGAGCTATGGCGTGGTCCTTATGATTTAGGGCCTTAAAAGTGACTAACTAACTTCCTAGGTGACTTAGAGTGAACCTACCTTAGTACCTAAACCATTGCCTGGTTTTAAAGCCAAGACCTAGTGTTGCTAAGGTCGACTAAACCTATCTGGAAACCTATTGGCTGGATTTAAAGCTAAAGGAGACACGGTCTAGACTAGCCTTAAATTACGTGTCGTCATTCTAAGGTCACTACAGCAAGAATTGACTTGTTAACGCATTCATACATGTTCAAAGCCAAGGTGCTCGTGAATAATGGAACCTATTCAACTACCAAACATCGTCATGTTTAGTTCTCACCATTAGAAATAATTAATAACCAACATGTATGCATTATTGAAGTTATACTCATTACTAGGCATGCAAATATACATATAGACATGAATATAAGCGTTACCCACTTCATAGCATCCACATATAAACACATAGACATGATTATAACATGGATTAGATGTGTTTAGTAACAAATAAACTTCAATTTATACACATGTTACTCATCTAGGCATTTTATCAAACACTTAGACATGAATGAGAAAATACCCATTTGAACAAGAAAATTCAAAACATGTATATATATTTAGCCATCACATCCCATATCATAAGAGTATATAGTTAACCTATTACATAAGTTAAATCACCCTACACAAGTCTACTCAATCATAATAGGTAATAGAATGAAAGAGAGATAATGAAACTTCCCTTTTATCCTAGTTAATCTTGTACAAAACTTTTGAGCAAACTTGATTCCAAATGTTTGAACCCTTCAAATCAAGCTTGGTTCTTAGTAAGGAATGTGTGATAAAATGTGTGTAAGGTAGGTGGAATCTAGGGTTAAGTGTGTGAGAATTTTAGGTGTGAAGTATGTGTTAATCCTTCAAAAAATCTCCCTTTTTCTATAGAATCGGGCCCTATTTATATGTTCTCAGCGCATTGCCGGTCGACCAAGACAGTTGACTAGCTTCTGGACCTAGCTCGACCAGCTTTTTAATGATACTCTCTGGACTGGCTAGGTCGACCGGCTCTCGAGGGGTGGTCATCTGACAATCTTTAGCACCTTTCTGGAGTGGCCGGTCAACTGTTCTCCTTGGTTGTCCAGCTGACTTTCTTCCTCCATTCTTTGTCTTTTCGGCCTCCGGTCTTCTCTCTTAGACCCATGCATCTCCCATCTTCATCACCTTTCATCGTCCAATCTCGATCTTAACCCAAAGTTCACCTAAATCATTAAAAACAAGCAATTAATGTACCAATTTATCTCTTAAACTCAATATATACAATTGTCTACGCTTAAGCCTATTCTTATCAAAAGCACTACACTAATGCATCATTATGAGCACTCAATACCTCTTAAATATAGGTAAATAATAATGCAAACACACACAAAAACACAACATATCACACTCTCACCCACCTCACACACACATACTTCCACATACAAAAACACCTTGGAAGCAAGCATCTAAGAAGATCAAACACAAGGATTTGGGCATTAGCTCTAAGGCATTTCTATGGATAAAAGGGTATTTTTCTTTTATCCTAAGTTAATATATGTATAAGTAGAGCATGTAGGGTGGTTATATCTTGCATTATGGATCGATCACTATTCTTTTATAATGGGAACTTGATGGATTTGTATATATATATATGCTTGTGCTTAAGGTTTCTATGGCAAATTTACATACATGTTGATGTGTTTATAGAAATGCCTCAATGATGTTGCTTATATATATTGAAGTCTATTGTGATATTAACCATTTTTAAATCATTTTATGAGTATGTCAATGTGTTTATGTGGTGATTACATGAAATAGGTATGCCTATATACATGTCTATGTGTGTGTTTGCATACTTAATCACATAATTAGCTTATTTTATTTACATGTCGAGTGCTATAGCTTAAATTGGTGTAATCTAGGTATGTCTATGTGCTTAGTAGTAGAATAGGCCGGTATATTCTCGAACGCCACGCCCTAGATGTGTATGTCGTGTGCTCAATCTCTAATTTCTGCTATTATGATAAGGATTGATGGTGCATAACTAGTAACTAGCTTAGGTCGAGTCCCATTTGGCTTTAAATCCAGCCAATAGGTATCTAGATAGGTTTAGTTGACTTTAGTTCATTCAAGATGCCTTAGGTTCATAGGACCACATCATAGCTTTGGGTAGACGTGATTAGGGACGGACTCGCACTAAGTCTTAGGGATAGATTAAGGAATTAATGGACTAATCGATCTAAGTCACCTAGACTCCTAACTAGTTAGCCCTAATGCCTAGGTCAAAAGGACCATACCGTGAATCTAGGTAGACGTGTCTAGGAATAGACCCGCACCGAATCCTAGGGTTCCATTAGGAGGTTAATTAGGAGCCTAGACGAGAGCAACCAAGTATAATCCATCAAGCAACCTTAGAAAGACATAGTAATCACCCATAGGCAAGTTGTAATCATCATAGTCCCTATTTATGACATTTGACTCCTTTTAGATCGCTTGATTCCCCTATTTTCCACACATACTGCCTTTTATTTCCTTGCACTTAAATTAGATTTACTTTTCCCCTACTCCATGCCATCCAAAAAATCCAAAAAGATCCTAGTTTAGACCCCCAACACGTAGCTCTTTAGGACATAATAACTTAGGATACCACACAAGTTTAGCCTCTCCATGGATTCTACCCTGCATTCACACACACTATACTACACGCGACCTATGCACTTGCGAGCTATTTATCCTTATGCTATGAGATAGCGATCAGCTTCCATTTATTAATAGCCATAAGTGTTACAAAATCTAGCAATGAATTCACTTCACAAATAGATTGATCAATATCAAAATCTGCACCAAACTGGGCTAAGCATACTTCAAGTGGATCATCATAGCTACTCAACACAAATTTATCATGCACAAGACTCTCAGCCATGTTAAGTTCATATCATAATCACTATCAGGCATTTGCTTGCATATGTGAAAAATGTTAAGCTCAAAAGTCCTAAGTCTAGAAGTAATTCTCATTACACCACTCCTGCAATTAATCAATGCATTTGATGTAGCCAAGAATGGACGACCCAAAATGACATGAATTTGAGAATTAGGATTGTGAATAGGTTCAGTATCAAGCATCACAAAATCAACAGGATAAAAGAATGTGTTAAGTTTAACCAAAAAATCCTTAACAACACCCTTAGGGATTGTTAAAGATTTATCAGCCAACTGGAGTGTCATCTTAGTCAGTTTCAACTCAGTCAAACCTAATTGCAAGTAAACAGAATATGGCAATAAATTCAAACTTGCACCTAAATCTAGCAGAGCCTTCACACCATGATTTTTACCAATTTCACATTCAATTATAAGTGATCCAGGGTCCTTGTATTTGATAGGATGCTTATTTAAAATTATAGAACTAATCTGCTCTATTAGAAAAGTTTTCTTTGGAACATTGGTCTTCTTCTTAACAGTAACAAGATCTTTCAAGAATTTTGCATACGAGTGAACTTGCTTAATAGCACCTAAGAATGGCATGTTGACTTGCACCTGCTTAAAAATAATCAAAATGTCATTGTACTGGGCACTTTCTTTTGATTTTGTAAACCTATGAGGAAATGGTGCCTTAGGTATAAACACTCTATTTTTAGACTTAGCAATTCTAGGGTGAGATTCTTGAAAATCATGACTCATACTTTCTTTTTCCTCTTTCTTCTTACGCTTAGAACTTTCAGTTTTTCTAGTTCAATTACATGATTATCAATTTTCTTTCCAGATCTAAGGGTGATGATAGATTGTACATGCTCTTAACCTTGTGAAGAACTAAAAGTCCCAGCCATATATTGTCCTTTAGGATGAGGTACAGGTTGACTTGGGAATTTGCCTTTTTCTCTCTCCTACTTGAGTAGCGAACTGCTCAATTTGTGTCTCTAACTTAATAATGGAATTAGAATTCACCTGATTGTAGTTTTTCAACTTTTGAATTGCTTGAGTAGTAGTCTACATGAATGCCCTAAGAGACTCTTCTAATGATGATTATTGCTCGGGTTGACTAGGAAACTATGATGCTGTTTGGGGAAAAGGAGTAGAATTCTGATTAGATGGTTGAAATTGATTTGAAATTGCATATGTGGACCACCTAAATTAATAGGAGGTTGATTTTGTCTCCAAGAAAAACGTGGGTGATTTCTCCAACTAGGATTATATGCCTTTAAAGATGGATTAGCATATGGCCTTCCTAAATTATTAAGTGAATTTGCTTGCTCAGAAAAACACTCATTATATGCAGGTATAGAATGACGCATTGTAGTTCTATGCATAGGACTAGCACATACAAAGTATATTTCACCTTGAACATGTTTAACGAAACCATCTCCTTTATCCATGTTTAAAGCTTTTACCTTTCATGTGAGTGCCTCTAACCTAGTCTTTTTGTCCACTTCCTCACTAATCTTGTACAACCCATCTTTCCTAGTTGATTGAGCAGGTTTTTCCCTATGATTAGTAAAATCTCACTATTGGGAACTCTCAGCTAAACTTTCTAGAAAATTATAAGCTTCTTCCCCTCCCAAACTCAAGAAATCTCCACTATTCATGGATTCAACCATATTCCTATTAGCCTATGTCAAACTATTGTAAAAATATTGCACTAATCTCCAAGTTTCAAAACCATGATGAGGAAATTTTAAAAGCAAATCTTTAAACCTTTCCCAACTTTCATAAAATTTTTCATGCTCTTCTTGGTAAAAATAAGAAATTTCTCTTCTTAACACATTTGTTTGGCCATAGGAAAGAATTTAGACAAGAACTTTTTGACCAATGCATCCCAAGAAGTAATGGATCTAGCTGGAAGAGAGTTTAACCATGCTTCTGCCTTTTCTTTAAGTGAAAACAGAAATAAGCACAGACGAACAAATTCATCACTAAAATCTTGAAATTTAAATGTGGTACAAATTTCCAAAAATTCTGTCACATGCAAATACAAATCTTCTCTTTCAAAACCATGAAAGTGGGTAGAAGATTTATTACCTGTGGTTTTAACTCAAATTTCGCAATAGTGGCCACAAGTAAAACAATGCATGATAGGGGATTAGTGGAGGGGGGGGGGGGGAACAACTCCCTAAGAGGTTTAGTTTTTTCTCCTTGTTGACTCATGTTTGACTCTAATTAAAAGCAAACTTGTGTGTGATCTCGCAGCCAAACTTTCATACAACACTATAAACCCCCAATTTTTTTTTTCTACTTTTTTTGAATTTTTTTTAAAAAAAGAAAACAATAAAAATAACTAGTAGAAGAAAATCCTAACCAAGTCAAAGAACTTAGCCTAATCAAGTCCCTAGCAATAATGCCAAAAGCTTGTTGTGATGTTTTAATTACTCGCAAGTGCATGAATCTTATGACAGTATGGTTTAGGCAAATACGAGGTCGATCTCACAAGGACTTGTTATGTGAAGGACAAGTTCTAAACAAAAATCGGGACTTCCTAATCTAACTGGACGAGTATTATTTTGAAGAGTAATTATGAAAATAAAATTAAATTAAATAACAAAAACTAAACTAGAATAATAATGAAAGCAATTAATTAAACTACAAATTAAGCAAAAAAAATTAAATCTAAAACTAAATCAACTAACAGAAGAAATTAAAAGACAAAAATTGCAAAACAGGAATAAAATAAATTAAAATAAAGAAGACTTCCAAGACAAAATAACGAGAAAGTAAAATAACGAGTTAAACTATTAAGAATAAATGGCTAAGGACTCGAACTCCATCTTGTTAATCCTAACTTCATCTATATTTGGGCATTAATTTTGTCCAAGTTTTATTACATGATAATCTTGCAGTCAAGCTTTGTTATCATGGAAATTATCATCGTTAAGCTCTGAATTAATAAAACTTAAGGTATGTTTATTCTAATTTCAAAAAGATCATCAAATAATTAATTGTATCTTAGACCCAAAATCACAATTAATATCCGGCATTAAAAACGACACTATCAATTGTAAAAAATTATTCGAAGCATGAAAAAAACATGATTGAACTCATCTAAGAAATTATTTTAAACAATTAATAGGCGAATAAAAAATAAACATGAAAGACTAAATTCATGGGAAAAATCAAATCTCAAATATAGAAGAAGTTAAATTAACAAGGTTTCATCCTAAAATTAGTGAGAAAAATTTAGCCTACATAATATTAAAAATAAAATAAGAAATCTGAAAATAAAACATAATAAAAATAAATTAAAGTACTAAAGAAAGAATACATTACAAAGTTTCCAAGTCTTGAATGCTCTCTGAATCTCAACTCATGAATCTTGAAAAGAAAAGAAATAAAATATGAAAATCTTAATCTAAGAATTGTTGGTGCTATTCGCTAGATGCATCTAGTAAGCTCTTTGATATTCTCATGTTGATGGCCTATTTATAGGCTAAGGTCAAGGTCATCCACATATGCTCACCCGTGTGTGCTGTGAAAACGAACATGTCGCCTACTCATTATTCGGTAAGGACAAACAGGAGTCCGCAAGACCAACCTGCTCAAGGCCCCCCAATAATGGTATCATCCCTTAGTTATGAGGCCTTGTTCATAAGAGCATCTTTGGTCAAGCTAGTTATAAAATCCACCTGCAACTGAAACCGGTCGTTCCGGCCCAAACCCCCAAAAATGGTATCAGAGCACACTTGGAAGGGAACCGGCCTTTCCGCTCCATGGGAGGTTCTCACATTAGGACCCGAATGTGACGAACTAATGGCTCTTACTCCCAGGAGTCCCAGTGGAGACAGCTGTGTTGCAATTGGTCGAGAGGTTGATATGCGTAAAAGGGTGTTCTGAGGTAGGCAACGTCGTCATAGGAAAGGGGCGTTGTCCCGGCTTGTTCCGGCCATTACAAAAATGGATGCCATCCTCCTACAAAATCAGAAAGTTGCCTTTTCTAATCTGCTTCAATTAGCTTTCTACTTAACATATCATCCAAGTATTTATATATTTATTATTTAATCTATTGTAATATAATTTTTCTTCTTTATCTTCTAATTTAAAATCTTGATTTATATTACAACAACAATTCTATTTTCCTAATTTACATACTTCACAATTTTCTTTTTTTCTAACTCTATATAATCCCCACCACGCTTTTGCACATACTCTGAGGGATTGTCGATATTAATAGGTGTATAAACTGTATTTTGATTTAAATAAATAAAATCAGAATTAATATAAATACTTCCATTTTTATTTAACAAAAAGTTTAATCCTAAAATAATTTTTCCTTCTTTATGAGTAATTGGTAAACAAAAAGCTACTGGTAATTTATACGTAATTGTTTGAGTATTGCATGGAGTTAAGAATGAAATATAAGCATTTTTTATATATTGTGTATAAGGTATTTCATTTCCTGAAAATCCTACACCTTTTAATGGTTTTTCTAAATTATATATGTATTTATTATTAATTATTTGTGGATCTATAACAGTTATTGTACAACTTGTATCTATAATAGCATTGGTTTCTATATATCTATCATAATGTTTAAAATTTATTCTAACAGTTAATAAATTTGAATTTCTTTTTATTTTACAAAAATTTTCTAATTGAAAGTCTGAATTAACTTGTTGTATTAATAGTGGATCTGAATCGATTTTTTCTTTTCCTTTTTCTAATTTATTTATTCTATTATCTTGTATTTCTATTTTTTCTTCTATTTCTAATATTTTTGCTTCTATATTTTCAATCTTATTTATTATACTTTTTTCTATAAATTTACTTTCTACCTTTAATTCTGGTATTAATTCTAAATTAAATTTTTTTATTAATACATTTAATACATGCTTCTTTTAAACAATTATTGCATTTAGCTCTTACTTTAATTGCTAGATACCAAGTACATATATAACAAGACTTTGTTTCTAAACCTTTTCCTAATTGCCAATTATGTACGCATTCATCATTTTCTTTTAATTTGTCATCTAATGGTTTAAACATATTTATATTGAATTTATTAAAATTTAATAAATTATCTAATTCTATTGGAAAATCATTGTCTTCTATATCTGAATCACTATCTATATTTTCTTCATATTTTTCCTCTATTCCTGATACTATACTATAAATAGATTCATTATCACTAATTGTTTCATCTATTTCTAATAAATCTTCATTTGTATTATTAACAATCATAGCTTTCATATTTTTTGAATTTATTCTTTTTGGACAACTTGAGCTTAAATGATCTTCTTGTCCACATGTATAACATCTAATTTTATTTCGATAAATTCTATTATTATTATATTTTCTAACATGTTTTTGAGTTAAAAATGGTTTTCTAGCTTTACTTTTTCTTAAGTAATATAATTTACTAGGAGATTTTCTAAATTGTTTTTTATATTTGTATCTTGGATTTTTAGGTATTCCATAATGTTGTGGAGTATATATTTCTTTACAAAAACTAGTTTCATTTTTAAGTTGTTTAGCAATTTGTATATTGGTACATTTATCAGCTAAAATTTCTATTACTATTTGCATTGCTCTTCCTAACGAAACTTTTATATTAGTTGTTTCTTTAGTGTATTTATCATATATTTCTTTTCCTAAGGATTTTGGTAATTTGTGTAAAAATTTTTGAACTACTTGTTCATTCCATACATTGCCACTAAGAGATGTCCAATAATAATATTCTTGCATAAATAATTTTACATCTTTCCACCCTAATAAATTTACTTGTTCTAGTTTCTTAACAGCTTCTGTTTGTAATTCTATATCTGAAGTATTTGGATTTCTTCCTGTAATTATTAAATGTATTGTATTAACAAAATTATATGGATTTATCCCTAAACTTACTAATTCTGCCATATCATTGGGAAACCTTTGTTGCCATTCATCCCAATTTGCTTTAACTGATTCTCCTAAAAATTGTGTCATATATCTAATCATTTCTTCTACTGTAAATATTTTATCAGCTTGTTTAATAATAAAATCTGCTACTACTGCATCTTTCCATAATTGTAAATATCTATCTCTTAATTGTATATCAATTCCTGTAATATCTAAAATAAATGGTTCAGCTGCCTTTTGTATTTTAAAAGGTTTTTCTAAGGGATATGGTTTTCGTCTAGGTCTATAATTTAATTTTTCATAATTACTTTGGTTTGGATATACATCTACAAATCTTCTAAGTAGATTTCCATATAGGTGTAATGGTCTATTTCCTGGTTGTTCTGTATAAAATCGTGTTTCTTGTGATCTATTGGGTTGTACTACACCACTTTCACCTTCTTCCATTAATATATAATGTTTTTCTTCTAAATTTTCAATAAATATTCTTTTAATATTATTACTTATTTCACTATCAGTATTTGTCATAGTTTCTATATTTTCTAAATCTTCTATTTCTTTATCATCTTCTATTTTTTCAATATTTTCATTTTCTTCTAAATTGTTTAAAAATGTATTTATTATATTTTCTTCTTCTTTATATATTTTTTCTATATTCTCTTCTATTTTGTTTTCTTTTTCATTTTGCTCAAATGCTTTATTTTCTAGTCCTTTAATATATTTTTCATAATTAAAATCTTTTATTATTTCAATATTTTTATTTATTTCTATATTTTCAAATTGTTTCATTATTTTTTCATATTCTGTTTGTGATTTATTATTTAATATTTCTAATTGTTTTGTATAATTATTATCTATTTCCTCATCTTCAAAACTAATTAAATCAATTTCTTTTTTATTATCATATATAATTTCTTCATCTAAATTAATTAAATCTATATTAAAATCTAATTTCTTTATTCGTTTACCATTTTCATCTAACTCATATGTTTCTTCTATATCGTTATTATTTTCTTGCATATTTTGTCCTAAATTATATATTTGATTTTTTAAACTATATTCTAATTCCTGTAAATTATTGAATTCTAATAACTTTAATATATCTTTTATTTCACCTTTCATTTATATTTTCAACTTCCTCTTCTAATTGTTCTTCATCTAACCTATTATTTGCTTCAGTATAGTCTGTAAATCTTACTGATAATCTTCCTTGATTGTTTTTGTACCACATACTTTCTTGAGGTGTATAAATAATTCTTGATGTATTATTTAAAATATTATTTATTTGCCATTCTTGTCCTGCATTTTCTAAAGCATCTATTTTATAAGGTGGTAAAAGTTTTATTCCTTTATTTGTAATAAATTTTGCTGTATCTTGTATTTGAAATTTAAATCTAACTTGACTACTTTGTGTTATTTTCCCTACAAAGGATGTACATACTAATAAATTTTTCCCTTCTATTAATGTTTCATATCCTTTAGTCATAATTTTTACTTTTAAGTGTTTTATAAAATCTCTAGTATTTAATACATAATCTGGAGCACAATAAAATAATCCTCCATTATCGTTCATATCTACTTCTATAGCACCTACAATTGCTTGTTCACTATTAAATCTATCATCTACTAAAGCTATAAACACTTTTGCACCTATATCTTTTCTAGTTAAACCTTTTATTCCTATAATCACTAATCCTAAATGTGTTAAATCAAAATTTCCTCTTATAATTGCATCCTGACTTTCTGGATTGATTAAACTTATACTTATTACATCTTGTCCTACACATCTATTTTGTGTTTCTCTATAATGCAGTAATAATCTAGACTGATTTAAATTAGAATTTTGGTCATATAAATTTTGTGGTTGAACATAATTTAATCTGTTTTGTCTAAAATTTGTTATTTCTCTATCAACATCTATTACTTGATCTAAGGTTAATTGTGTTTGTCTATTTCTTGAAATTAAATTCCTAAACCTATTACTTATATTTCCTTCATTAATTCTCCTAATTTCTGTAGCTAAACCTTCTGTGCGTTGTCTATCTTCTTCTGAACCTATACCAACTGTTCTACTATTGTTTCTTCGGATCATGTATTAAAAATTTATATTCTTTATGGGTTTCTAAATTTTTCTTTCCTAAATTTAATTTACTTATTTGATTGGATAATTTATCTGTATCTTTTTCTAATTGATTTTTATTAATCTGTTTTATTTTTTCATTTTCTAATAAATTTATTTTCTTTTCTAATTTGTCTAGTTTATTAAATAATTTTATTTGTAATATGGTTATAACATTATTTTGTTTTATTATTGTTTGTTCTGCAGGTGTTCCTGTTTTTGTTGTGGTTAAGCCTTCTGCTGGACTTATAAATTGTTTACTATATTCAATAGCTTCTTTGTAATTTATATTATTATAATCTTCTATTGTATTCATTATTTAAATTCTAAACCTTGTAATTTATAAAATTGCTTTAAATTATTATCCATTTCTTTTATTTGATGTTTTAATTGATCCATATCATTTTTTAATTTATTTAATTTTCTTATAATAAATTCTAAATCTTTTTTCTCTTCTATAATTACTTGATTAATTATTGTATCCAGTTTTCTTTTATTTATATAATCTAAATTTTCTCTAATAATTTTAATTTCTTTTCCTATATAATCTTTTTTATCAATATTCATATAAATTATTTATGTTAGCTTCATATATACTATCACCTTCATAACTACTTAAACTACATGGACTATTAACTTTTAAAGGAATAGATTCTACCTCATCGTTTATATCTAAATTTTCTAATTGTCTATTTAAATTATCTATTTCATTATTAATTTCTTGATTATCGTTAATATTATTGTTTTGATTATCATTACCATAAACTAATTCTAATTCTGTTTCTATATCAAATCTATAATATTCATTATTATGACTATCTATTATATTTATATAATCCTGAACTAATTGTCTTTGAATATAGTTAAAAGGTTCTAAAAATTCTTCTAATAATAGAAATTCATTAATATAAGTGTTTAAAGGATTAATATAAACTAAAATGCTTCCATTATCAATAAAATATCTAATTCTATCATTTGTAAAATCTATCATATCTAAAACATAATCAACATAATAACAAAAATTATCAAAATCCATATTTTCATTAACGGGCTACTTTCTCGTAGACTACTTCAATCCTCCTTTACTAAGAATATGCTTAAATCATAACTTATTTATGAAAACTTTTCATAATAAGACTTTGATCATTTATAGAATCAAACCTGCTCTGATACCATTTTTGGGGGTTTGGGCCAGAACGACCGGTTTCAGTTGTAGGTGGATTTTATAACTGGCTTGACCATATTGGTTTGGATATACGTCTACAAATCTTCTAGGTGGATTTCCATATTGGTGTAATGGTCTATTTCCTGGTTGTTCTGTATAAAATCGTGTTTCTTGTGATCTATTGGGTTGTACTACACTACTTTCACCTTCTTCCATTAATATATAAGGTTTTTCTTCTAAATTTTCAATAAATATTCTTTTAATATTATTACTTATTTCATTATCAGTATTTGTCATAGTTTCTATATTTTCTAAATCTTCTATTTCTTTATCATCTTCTATTTTTTCTATATTTTCATTTTCTTCTAAATTGTTTAAAAATGTATTTATTATATTTTCTTCTTCTTTATATATTTTTTCTATATTCTCTTCTATTTTGTTTTCTTTTTTATTTTGCTCAAATGCTTTATTTTCTAGTCCGTTAATATATTTTTCATAATTAAAATCTTCTATTATTTCAATATTTTTATTTATTTCTATATTTTCAGATTCTTTCATTATTTTTTCATATTCTGTTTGTGATTTATTATTTAATATTTCTAATTGTTTTGTATAATTATTATCTATTTCCTCATCTTCAAAACTAATTAAATCAATTTATTTTTTATTATATACATATACATATACATATATATATATATACATACACATATACATATATATATATATATATATACATATGCATATTCATATATACATATATATATGTATATCTATATATATAGATATGCATATATAGATATATGTATATATATCTATATATATATGTATATCTTATATATATATACATATATATGTATACATATATCTATATATATATACATATATAGATATATGT
This sequence comes from Cordia subcordata, assembly GCA_028554755.1. Lineage (NCBI taxonomy): Eukaryota > Viridiplantae > Streptophyta > Magnoliopsida > Boraginales > Cordiaceae > Cordia > Cordia subcordata. Next base: position 5,947,897 of record JAPTOF010000009.1, read on the forward strand.
ATATATATAGATATATATACATATATATATGTATATCTATATATATAGATATGCATATATAGATATATGTATATATATCTATATATATATGTATGTACATATATTTATATGTATGTATATATATATATATGTATGTATAGTATATATATATGTATATATATATGTATATGTTGAATTAAGCTTATTAGATAACATACATATATATATATATATACATATATATATATACATATACATAAACATATATGTATATATATATATATGTATATATAGATATATATATACATATAGATATATATACATATATATATACATATATATATACATATATACATATATATATACATATATACATACATATATACATATATATATACATATATACATATATATATACATATATATATATACATATATATATATATATATATATATGATGTGTTGGTTTTGTGTGTGTATTTGCATTATATTGTTGTATGTGTTTAGAGGTGTTTTGAGCTTTAATAAGTGTATTACTATAGCATTTATGTTATACTTGTTCATATTAGGCTTTACATGTCTATAGTTGAGCTTAGAACATAAATGCTATACTAACATGCATTTAACTTATGTTTTAGGTGAGTTTTGAGCAATGCATTGAATGGGAATAAAGATGTAGATGGAAAGAACCAAGCTTGCAAAAGGGTTTTGAGGCTAAAAAGAGCAAGGAAAACACGTTTAGAAACATGCGGATAAAGCTCCGAACAATCGGGAACGATCGAAGCAAAATCAGGGAAGATTGGAGCATAACACTACCCCTGCTGGTCATCCCTAGGGCCTAGTCGACTGGCAAAGACAGAAAGCAAGTCTTCTTGCCGATCACCTAGCCCCTATCTTGCTGATTGACCTGTTGGTCTTCCAACAACACCTGCATGACAACTTTTTAAGCTCATTTTTAGCCATTTCCTTGAAAGAACTTTAATCAACTCACTCACCCATCTCCCAAACCTTAATACTAACCCTTACCCACCTCCAACACAAAATTCCACATGCAAAAACACCTAGGAATCAAGCATCTATGAGGATCAAACACAAGGATTTGGGCATTAGCTCTTGGATTGTAAGTATTGGCCATGGATAAAAAGGGTATCTCTCCTTTATCCTAAGTTAATCTATATATGATTAGAGCTATGTATTGATTATTACATTATAGTTATGGGTACTTGATCGATTTATGTATATATGCTTTGTGCTTAGGGTTATAATGACAATTTTACATATATGTCTATGTGTTTGTTAAAATGCCTCAATGAAGTTGCATATATATATTGAAGCCTATTTTACTATTAACTATTTCTAAATCATTGTGTAAGCTTGTTTATGCGTTTGTGTGATGATTCTATAAAGTGGGTTATGTATTCATGCATGTCTATGTGTGTGTTTGCACGCTAATAGCAAGAGTAGCTTCGATTGCATACATGTCAGGTGTTATTGCTTAAATTGGTCTAATCTAAGCATTTCTATGTATTTAGTAGTAGGATATGTCAATATATTCTCAAATGCCAAGCCCTAGATGTGTACGTTTTTGTGGTTTAATGATAATTCCCATTATTGTGATGAACGATCGATGGCGATTAATTAATGGCTAGCCTAGGTCGAGTTTTCTTTGGCTTTAAACCTAGCCAATAGGTTTCAGGGTAAGTTAGTCGACCTTAGACGGACTAGGTCTTGGCTTTAAACCTAACCTACAATTTAGACACTAGGGTTAGATTGATCTAGTCATCTAGAACCCTAACTAACTGGCCTTAATGCCTAGGTCATAAGGACCACACCGTAGCTCTGGGTAGACGTACTTAGGGACGGACCTGCATCAAGTCCTAGGGTACCATTAGGAGGTTAATTAGAGGCCTAGACAAGAGCAATCAAGTTTAATCCATCAAGCAACCCTTAGTAGGAACATAGTAATCACCCCTTTGCAAGTCGTAATAACCCTAATCCCCTATTTATGATGTTTGGCTCCCCTTAGATTGCTTGCTTCGCCTATCACACACACACACACATACACACCATTTTATTTTCTTGCCCTAAGGTTAGATTTATGTTTTCAAGCTCCCTTTAAACTCAAAATCCAAAAATATTATTGTTTAGGTCCTAACACGTAGCTCTTTAAGATACACTTAGCTTAGGACACCACACACGTTTGGCCTCCCTGTAGATTTGACCACTTGCTCGCACACCACACTACACATGACCCGTGTGGTCGCGGGCTATTTTAGGACTTCTGTACATTATATATATTACATAGCTACTTATCATTTTTCAATGCAAGCATAGTGCTTACACATAATGCCCTATGTGACATAGCCATGGGCCAAAACTTATTTTAACTGCAGGAAATGTATACATGCACATATATACTTGCTTATAGATAAAGATATGATGCTTAGGCATAGAACAAGTATGATGCAAGCAATTATTTAAGGAGAAAAGAGTCATTTAAGAATCATGCAGAAGGCTAATGATCGTGCATGCAACGCGAAAGAGTATTTTGGGCTCATAAGAATACCTATGTAATAAGATTAATTTAACAAGTCTAAGAAAGGAGAAATTGTACAAGAATTCAAGTAACTCCATAATTCTTCAATTTCAATTGTAATCCACGCTTCAATCTTTATCTTGCTTAATGGCTACTTCATATAATATATTCAAAATGCTTCAAAGTAGTAATAGTTAAATAAAATTATTGCATCATCAAAATAAGGTAAAATAGCAATAGGCTCAGCGTTCTCCCCTTTTTTGATCATGACAAAATTCAATCTTTATCTTGCTTAATGGCTACTTCATATAATATATTCAAAATGCTTCAAAGTAGTAATTAGTTAAATAAAATTATTGCATCATCAAAATAAGGTAAAATAGCAATAGGCTTAGCGTTCTCCCCTTTTTTGATCATGACAAAATAATTGTCTAAGGAAGAAACTCCCCTTTATTCAACACTCCCCCTCAATCAAAGCATAAAAACAGAAGCAGGAGTAAGAGCAATATAAGAGCAATTTTGAATAGTATTAAGATACTAATACCCTTCAAAGTAGGATACCAATCCATACCAATCAAATACTTTATCCAATATTCAATACCCTTTTCTCCCCCTTTGGCATCATAAAAACATATAGGGAACGGTATGGACAATTTTAAGCCATCAATTCTAAGAGGTATCATCACTTGGTTCCACACAAACATGCAAACGCAGACGTCCTAAACAATTATAGACAACGACAAATATGTTTGTTTTGTTTTTTTGTGTTGAATGGTTTGGTTTATATATATATATATATATATATATATATATATATATATCTATATCATGTTTCACGAATATGAAGTTTATTAACCCTTATTGTATTGTAAAGCCATTTGATAAGTTTTGGATTGAACTCATTTTAAAAAGTCTTAAATTAATTTCTTAGCAAGTCATTTTTAAACCTTATTATATAATCTTGAACCAATCTTAAATTATACGCACAAAGCCTTGAACCCATTTTAAATTACACTGCTAAAGTCTTGAACTAATTTTTTTAAGGCTTATTATATAGTAAACACATTAGATAAGTTCTGGATTGAACTCGTTTTTTTAAAAATTATTGAGCTAATTTTTTAGCAAGTCATTTTTTTTAACAAAGTCTTGAATTAATTCTATAGCAAGTTTTTTCTTTTAAATAAAGTCTTGAACCAATTTTAAATTACACTAAAAAATTCTTGAATTCATTTTTTAAGCCTTATTGTTAGTAAACTCATTTGATATGGTCTGGATTGAACTCGTATTCTAAAAAGTCTTGAACTAATATCTTAGCAAGTCATTTTGTTAAAACAAAGCATTGAACCAATTAATTAAACTATAAAAGTCTTGAACCCATTTGTTTTTTGCCTCTTTTTTTTTTTTTTAACTTTTCACAAATCAATACTTTTCTTACCCTTTTTTTACAAAATATTGAACACATTTTAAATTACATTTTTTTTTGTTTGCAAAGTCTTTAACCCCCATTTCAAGACCTTTTTTTTTTTTTTTTTTGCAAAGTAGCCTTGAATGCTTTCAGGCAGTTTTATTACATGCTTTTCTTTTGAATTTTTAAAGGGTGCAATAGACGATTACCAAATTTAAATAAAAAAAGATCTTGTTTTGGTTTTGAGCAAAAGTTTACTAACTTATGATATGAAGTTACAACTCTAAAAAAACAAAGAAATTATAACTCTAGGAGAAAAAACCAAAACAAAGAGAACCGCAACTTGCAAACCACACAAATGACATAAAAAAAAAAATCCTAACATAGTAGAAGCATTAGCACAGCACCAACATGACAAAACATCCATAATACAATACAAGCAAGCTCTTCCATCAATTAAAAAACCAACCAAACCATCATATCATCACTTCTTTGTGATCAATACTACAAACAGAATAAGGCACAAACAATGAAAATGAACATCTTCTTCATCATATTGCGTCAGACCTGTCACCACATTCAACAAGCGTAGCCATAGCAATTCCAATATCTTTGAATTTTAACTCCTTATTATCACACCAAGAAACAAACCACAAGTTCCAGCCATGTATGTATAGAATAACCTTCCAAGGCTGGATTTAGAATGCTTGGAAACAACTTTTTTCTCAATAAATCGTCGACAGAAACACTCGATACTTTTGTAGTACAAAGTAATGCGTGATTCAATGGATAAGGAGTTCTTGCTGTTGCTTTCCATGCTACAAAATGGGGAAAAATTAGCGCCATTGATAGAAATAATACAGTGAAATAAATAAATAAATAAATAAACAAATAAATAAATATATATACATATATACACACACACACACACACTATATATATATATATCAAGTATCTGTACTCTCCTTTTTTTAAAATTTTTTTAACCATTATGAGCATATATAGCAGAAAAGAATATAAAAAATAGAAACTAACTTTATAGGGAAAAAGTTACCGTATAATCATGTTGACCATCATCGCCAAGAAATATAGTGTGAGAAAAAGGGAGAGAGGGAGGGGGGAGAGGGAGAACTCACATTGACCTTCTCGGCAATGGGAATGGGGGGAGAGGGAGAGATGAGATAGAGATAGAGAGCTCACCTTGACCTTCTCGGCAATGGAAATGGGAGAAAGATGAACTATGTCATATGTTGAAAAGCTAAAATTTCATCATTATTTCAAAAGTTTTGTTCTATTTTAATTTATGAGTAATAACATAAAGTTTATTAGACTTTAGTTTCAGTAAATATCCAAACAAATTTAGAAACCTAAAAAAAGGCCGTCTAAGTTATTGTTGGTATTAAAAGCACTAATGATAAATATTTAGTCTTATTTTAATTTAACAGTCATAAATTAACTTTTGATAGTTTTTCTAAAGATTACTTTCATTAAAATTCAAGACAAATTGACAAAATTAAAAAGAAAAGAATTAGAAAATGTTTTATTTTTAGTATTAAAGGTTGTAGTAGTAAACAAAATGCATGTTCTAATATGAACTTATAAGTTGTAAATAATATATATATATATATATATATATATATATATATATATGTAAAACAGTTAAGGAATCTGGATATTGATATCAATGAGCTAATAATTGGGGAAGATACATAAAATACGCAATTATTTGATGAAGATGCTTTTCCACCTATACGAGATAATTAACTACAAGAAATGGTACCAATACTTATATATATTTTGATCTTTAATTACATTTAAAAATGTAATTTAAAGAATTTGTTACATTTGCTACAAGTATAACTAATATTGATGCAATAAAAAAATATTGCTACACTTAAAAACGTAGCTAATATTAGTTACATTTTGAAATGTAGCTAAAATTTACTACATTTTGAAATGTAACCATTCTAAAATACTAGTATATTTATATAAGTTACATTTCAAGTATAACAATTTTTTTGTTATCTTAAAAAAATTAAAGATAAATTACAATTTTAAACATTTTAAAATTTTAAAATATTTGTTATAGATTGCATGCAACTCAATATCCCAACCAATGTGGTTGCTACAAGAGTTAAATTAAATAAACCAATCTGTTTGCATTGCATTTATAGATTCCATGCAACTCAATATCCTAATGTCCTATCAATGTGGGAAGCCAAAAACTTCATGTTTTGTTGGCTTATATGACTATTAATAATTTAGTTACATTTGCAAGTGTAACATTTTTAGTTACATTTGGAAGTGTAACAAAAAATAGTTACACTTTCAAGTGTAGCTAAGAAATGTTTATATTTACAAGTGGAACAAAATGATTGAAATACTAAAAATTATACAAAAATATTTTATTACACTAGAAGTGTAATTATACTAAAATACTTTTTTTATACTTCTAACCATTTTAGTTACAATTTTGAGTGTAACAAAATGATTGAAATATAAAAATTATACAAAAATATTTTGTTACACCTAGAAGTGTAACCATACAAAAATACTTTTTTACACTTTCTTCAAATGTAATAAAAAAATATGTAACTACTGGCATAAATTGTTATGGTATAATTAATGTCTTTAATACTAAAAATAACATAAATTTCCTATTAATTTACCACTCATTTATAGTTATAGCATTTCTTACTAAAAGTAACATAAATTGCCTATTAATTTACCACTCATTTATAGTTATAGCATTTCTTACTAAAAGTAACATAAATTGCCTCATTTTTTACAACACTTCTCAATTCTTTTGGAATTTTACTATAATTAATGTGTAATAAAAAATAAAAATTAATATATAACTCTTAAATTGAAATAAAACAAAATTTGTATAGTCCTAGTCTTTCCAACAAAAAATAGTAAAAGATTCTCCATTTGTTTGAAAATTTTCTTTAATGAAAGTCTATTAAAAAAACCAAAAGTTAATTTATGACTCATAATAAAACAAGTTAGAATGACTAAAGCCTAAATAAAGCCTTTCTTCCTAAGAGGAACCTAAATAAACTAATGAAGTTTAGTAAAACTGCCAAAATGTTGTGATTCTTAAATTAAATAATAAAATTTTGGAACGATTAAATCATTCCTTAATAGAATGACACAAATTGGGTTTTTTCTTTTTTAAGTAATATACCTAAATATTTGAAAATTTCTGATTCCTTATTCTCAGACAATTTTCTTCTCAAATTAGGAGCTTTGAAATCTAAGTGTATGAGTTGAGAACAAAAACAAAACTAATTTATAAGCATGTTTTTATAACTAATTTGTCTTCAAGGTAGTTGAATATTATTAATTTTATTAATATTAGCAGGCAATGGAAATGATATATAATTAACCTAACTTATCTCACTTCAAGAATGACTAGTTACAAAAGATTTTAGTTTGTTTTTATTTCCAAAGAAGACCCCAATTCGATCATCTTGTTAGAATTAGATATGTAATTGGGGAAATCAAGTTATGATAACTGCGAAAAGAGGAAAATGCAAGTACTATAACTATGAATTGGTTCCTTCCAATTCTGACGAGGAACCATTAATAGGACATAATAATGTCAAATCTTCCCTAGAATTAATGCATCCACATTAGGAATCAGCAAAAGTCTTCATTATGTCTCTTTCCTACAAGGGCAATTCTTTATATGTTCTAGGCAAAACTATAAAGATATACTTGAAAATACAAAGGACATGCAATACTTATTTTCGAAAGGAATGGCATGTGTCGCTATCTGATAAGGACATTGAAAATGTCTAAGCCATTTTGAAGAAAAATCCTAGAGCTCAAACCAAAACTTAGGTGGCAGAATGGAATAGTTCCACTTGTACAAACCTGAAAGTGTAGCATATCCATAACTAATCAAAATTAAGAGGTGATGGTTGTGAAGGACAAGACCTACCATGGTCCGTGAGAGAAGCTTATTGAAGGGCGAGACACATTAAACAAGTTGTCCGAAAATTGCCAGTGAGCATACATTTTGTAGTTCTTGATGGCCCACTTACACAACAAGACAAAGGAATTTATGGGTTCTTGAACCTTGTTGCACGTACTGATGAATATACATTAATGAAAGTCGACTCCCCCTAATCATCAGTATTTAATGTTTGATATTATTTGTACTCTATAATACATGTATCCAATACATCATACTAGCATGATACATAGCCAGCCAATGAGCCAAAGGCTAGACTTTCGACGACTAGGCCCATTGCGTAATGGTACAACACTTCAACGGCAAATGGGAGATAAGGATCATGCCTTTAGTGGCAAATGCACCAGCTCCGCTAGTGTGGACGTAATAGTATAACATATCTATAGCAAATCAAAATTAAGAAGAGGGCTCTTGGTAGCATAGGGTAAGGCTTGCCATGGCACATAGGGTAGGCTCGAAAAGGGGGAGATACACTTCAAATAAGCAAGCTACATTTCCATTCTAGACCCTTGGAGTGCATACATCTTGAAGTTCTTGAAGTTTCTAGGTCCTCACTTATGGAAAATGGATTAATGAGTTATTGGATGTTATAATGACTATCGTAGATTTTTTAACTCCACAAGAACAATCTTTGTTCCATAAAATCTTGAAATTTCACATACTATAAATTTTATATTTCTCTAAAACAATTTTGTAGCCTATTATCCACATGATTATTGTTTTAGTCATTTGATTTTCTCTCTCCTCTTAGATTGTCAAAATTGTGTAAAAGGTCTTTGAGTATTTAAACAAATTTGTTAGATGTGCTTCTAGGAATGGAAAAATTACCTCATTCCACAGGGACCCCATAGGAGTTGGGGTAGGATTTTGGAAAAAAAATCCTAACTAGGAGCAAAGTAGGGTGGATTTTGGAAAAAAAATCCTAACTAGGAGCAAAGTAGGGTGCTTTGATCTTACCATAGTTAAGACCAAGGTTGGTTAGGATTCTGTGCATCACATAAATAAAGATTCCTTTTGGTTTAGTAATAACTTTATCTTTTAACACTTGCTAGTATATTTTGATATTGTTCATGTTATTTTAAGTTTATTTTTTAACAGGTAGCTAGGGGTTTCATTCCGATTTTACCTTGTTGCTCTATCTGTTGACTATATTAAATGGTCCTTATAAGTGTGGGGTAGTTTTTATGATTTAATGTCTTTCCATAATAGTGTTTATTGCACAAGCTTCTATTTTTCAAGGCACCTTGCTCCTTATTCCAAGCTACATTTAGAAACCATCAACATGTGTTCCCTTAGCATTTAGCTTTAAGTCTTCCTTGTCATTTTTCTTGACCTTAATATCCTTATATCTTTTAACTTTATGTGCTCTAACAACATTCTCTCATAGGACTATTCACGTCAGTATCAGCTCTAAGTCTCTTGAACTTTTTCTATTTCTCAGCACTTTCATTATTGCAAAAGCTATCCAAACTATCAAGACGCTCAAAATGAAGTTTTTTGTTGTGGCAAAAAATCGCTTGGACTTAAAAAGGCCCGCATTATTGTAGGACCCACGGCCTAATTTGCTGGATCACTTACTCAGAGCCTTAAAGTCAAGGCCCAGTCGTCAACTCTTGGATATTACTTCGTACATCAAAGTATGACTTCAACCAAGAGTCAACTTGATTAGTTCCCTGGATATGCACAGAGTAGGCTGAGATTAGATACGCTCGGGGCAAGAATAATCTAGAGGGTAGTAAAGCTTAATGTGATAGAGTGCTTGACTCTAGTTGGAATTTAGCTAGGATTCAAGTTCCTTAATGCATGAAAGGCTCCTCCATTGTAGAGGCTGTAAATGTATGATCCATAGGACAACAAAAGCACACCTAACATATTCAGCCTATATATAGCCTTCTACACAATGACCTAGCTTGCATTATGGTTTGTTCCTTAATCCAAATTATAACTTTTCTCTTTTCCTCACCCAAATTACCATGACACTAACTTGGGCATTGAAGCGTCTTCTGCCGGCACTACACTAGTGTCAAAGATTCACGCTGCTCCTTTTGCCTTCTATTTCACAGGTTGCTAGTGCCCCAAATTTGTTATTGTAGATTTTAGTGTCTACAATTTGGCACCTATCATGGGGTCCTGAAAACTATCCTATAACATCAAAAGGCTTTAGATCTGTAACTCTCAAATGCTCAACAACAAACCATATGGCTATCGAACTAAGTACTATCCAAGATCTTTAGAGCTAGATCGAAGCCATAATGGCCAAGTTGACAAAATATGAGCATAAGTTCAAGAACCTTGAAACTGAGGACATAACCATCCACCATGAGATCTTAGAGCTATAACAAAGGGTCATTACTCTATTGATGATCTCTACATCTCTTGGGGAAGAGAATTCTATAATACATGATCAAATGCTTGAGCCCGTACAAACTCTTAACTCAACACCTCTTTAAACTCTAGCGAAAAAAGGCTTACCTCCTACAAGATACTACATCTAACTGTTACCCAAGACTTGTTGACAAAGAAACAAACCCCTAACTGTTACCCAGGACTTGTTGACAAAGAAATAAACCCCTAAGCAAACCACCATCATCAACTAGAAATCCAACATGTTAATAATGATAAAGCAATAGAGAATCATTTGCACCACCTGATGGATCCAACCTTGACATCTTTTAGCAATATGGTGAGATGAAGTTCGTGATCTATAATGTTCTGGGAGTATCAATTACCATTAAGAATAGTGTTGCTAATAGCTTCTTAGAGTCACCATTTGCTGATGATATAGAAATGGTGGACTTACCTAAGTTCACCTTCTCGAATTTGAATCTCTATGAAGGAACCACCGACCCAAATGACCATATTATGCAATACAAGTAGAGGATGTAGACCGTTACTATCTTGTGAAATTTGAGAGAGGTGTACATGTGTAAAGGGTTTGGCTTGAGCCTAGTGGGGCCAGCTTTTCAACGATATACCAATATACCAAACAATTGCATCAACTCTTTTACCTAGTTTTTTGACATGTTTGTTGAGCAATTTGCTAGCAGTAGGAAGTTGGAGAGGTAGTTGGATGACCTCTGCTTTGTCTGATTGCACAGAGAAAAGAAGGTCTCCTCCAAGTCTATGATAGTAGGTTCAACAAAGAGAAGACTCCATACTATTTGGTAATCACCATAGATGGTGTAAGTTGTACCTATACACCGATCGAGGGACAAGCTAGCCACAGGACAAGAGGCAACCACTGAATAGGAAGCCTATCTACGAGATAGTCGCTAAGAATAAGGACAAACGAAAGGCTAAAGAGGTTATCCTACCAGAGTGACTGTGTCGACAGTGCGCTGTCAACTGCATCTGAAGAGGATCAAGAGTAGGTTGAATCACTCTTTCAGTGATAAGAAGAAATGTTTGCCTAATCATCAACCATGACTCTAGGCCCTAACGGTAAAGAGAACTTAGACCCAAGCACATTATCACCTTCTCTAACTATGAAATAACCCATTTAGACCATCCACACAACAAAGCCCTGATAATCATTCTCTTAGTTGCCAACTATTGGGTTGAATAGATACTAGTTGAAAATGGCAGCTTTACTAATATTATTATGATGGACACGCTTAAGAAGATAGGAACAAAAGAAGCTTGCACTTACCATCGATCGACCACTCTAGCAGGATTTAGTGGAGAACAAGCAAACGTAATAGTAGAGATTATCCTTCTGGTTTATACAAAAGGTATAAGTCTTAGCATCGAGTTCTTGGTTTTAGACTATTCGTCACCCTATAGCATCATACTTGGAAGACCACAGATATACAAGATAAAAGTCATCCTATCTACCTGCCATCAGGTGATGAAACTTCCAACAAGGAGGGAATCAGAGAGATTAGAGGTCACTTTGATCGAAGTGAAGTGATGTGTGCGTATTGAGTTTTACACCTACAAGCATACGGATCGTTCGTGGTATAGCGGATTTGAGTGCGAGTATCGCCTCCACAGGGAGGCTACCTTAGTTTGGTCTTTATATGCTCTGGTTCCTCAAACTAGCTACGTGCGTGTGTGTGCTTTCTTTAGGATGGAAAGGAATTCAAAAAAAGGAAAATAAAAACTAATCTATGGAGGAACTTAAAGGAGCCAAACTAAGAAAGGAAAAACTAACAAAGAAGAAGGGGACTTAGGGCGATTGCATTGTAACTAGACTTGGGCTATGATAACGGATAAGGTTTATCTAAGGCTTGGGACTTCTATTGCTGTTGTGTTGGTCGGGGGCTTTCTTAACCAATACTTGTGGTTTAACCCGTTAGCTCGGTTTAAAGCTAAAGGCCAGTCTCTCCTAGCGTATGCAATCCGTGCTTAGAACTTATCCTCTTGGCTAGGTTTAAAGCCAAGGACTAGCACTTAAACACTACGTGACATTAAGGCTCGAATAACCAACACTAACGTGGGTGAGGGATACTCTAGTCTAGGTTAACTTATCCGCTTGGCTGGGTTTAAAGCCAAGGACTAGCACCTAAACTTGACTAAGCATAACATGTAACATATTAGCTGGATTTAAAGCTAAAGCCTACTCTGCTAAGCAAAGCCATAAGATTAAGTGCAATCACATCACCCATATAAGTAGATAAGAGCATTTGAAGCCTAAATAACACATGCATATTCACTTAGGCATTTTAACAAACACATAGACATGTTTGATTTTCAAATACATAGACATATTGAATCATGCCATAAATTTAGGTAAACAAGCATGTATTAAAAGCCAAAGATATACACAAATCTATTATTCAAAGCCCTAATCTAATATACAACAACAATCAACCCTAAATCTAGCCTAATCTAACAGCATATTTACAAGAAATAGAGAAAGAACAAGAAGAACTTCCCTAAATTCTTGCTTCCAAATCCGCACAAATCTTTCAAATCTTTGTTTAATGCTTCAATCCTAGCTTTGTGTGGGGTTTAGATGGTGATTTAGGGTGTTTGGTGAAGTGGGTAAAGGGTTAAGGTTTATGAGGTTTTTTTGAAATAAAAGTTCCTCTTTTACAAATGAGCTGAAACGAGCTTTAAATAGGCCTTCAGCACAACTACCGAAAGACCGGTACTAGGGCATCACTCAGTTGATACTTTTGATGGAGCTTCTAGAACTACCGGAAGACACTACTAGAAGACCAGTACTGGAACAGGGGGTCAACCTATAGTAGCATATCTTCTTCGTTTTAGCTCCGTTTTCACTTCTGTTTCCTCCAGTGCTTCTTTCTTGGCCTCGTGCATCATTTAGCTTACTCAAATATTGTTTTGGAACATCAAATCTTCATCAATATTCTTCCAAAATTCTTCATTTAAGCTCAAGCACCAATTTTACCCAAAATGCACCTAAGTCATGCAATTAGTGCACTTAGTGTAGCATTTATGCAATTATTCACCTTATGCACAACTATTATAAATATGCATAAATTCTATACTAAATGAACACCAATAAGCTCTAAAACACCCTAAGAAATGTATGCAAACAATATATACAAACATACACAAAACACACACATCAACACCCTCAAACCTTCCCTTTGCTTGTCCTCAAGCAAGCCTAAACCAAGTCTATCCATGTGCTTTTCAAAGATTTACCAATTGTATTGACTTGCTATCTTTTTGCCTCTAAGGGAGTATAAGAGGTCATTCCTTTCATGTAAGGGTTTACCTAGCCTTTTTCGGATCCTCCCTTCAATTACAAGGGGTCTCGCACCCCTTGGGAACTTACCAAGTAGCTAACACCACCACAAACTTAGGATTCCAACTCATGTACTCAGGATGTTGATACTTCGTGCTTTATCAACTAACATGGCCTCCCAATATACACTTAGCCCCAAAGATACAAGGAAGAGAAGATACATCACAATGGCTCACATTGACGTAAGAGCCTTATTTACAACACATGAAAGAAGAAAAGTGATACTTGTGTCAACTTGACATTATGTCACTTGACACTTATTCAACATACTTCACTTTTCAATATTTTTGTTGCCTTTTTGGCTTTTTCTCTTTTTCTCATTTTTTTCTCATTTTTGCACTATTCATTTTTTTTTGCACTTTTTCTCAATACATAACATAGAACAAAAAGAAAAGAAAAAGAAGAGGCTAGGGCACACTAAAAAAACCGATCAAGGAATGGGCACTCATATCAACAACCCTTTCAAAACACTTTTTTTCCAACCAAGTTGTGGGGAAACTACAAGGTGCATTCTTAGAAATACTCACTCCCCACAGTTTTCCAGAGGATTCTCTTCGAAGTTTAGGTCATACCCCACACTCCATTTACTCCCCATAATATACTCTTATCTTTTCCAATCAATTAAGTCAATAGCGAAAGCCAACTCTCCAACCAACATGGAGATAAACCAACTCAAAATATGCAAAAAAAAATGATAAATTTGAACACATTTTAAGCAAAAATAAGATATGGCAAGCAAATCTCTCCCATATATGATATAAACAATAAATGAGCAATCACACCCCTAAACCTAAACTTTGCTTGTCCTCAAGCAAATAACATCTAAGCATAACAAGTAAGCACATAAAATGCATTTGGGGAATGTAGAGGGGGATAGATGGGGACAAGTAAAGAATGAAGCGATACAACCTTGTTTGCATAGAAGTCTTAAATGCAAATGATGTCTAATCATCTGCTAGCCCCGTCTTTATAAAAAGCACTAATGCTAAAAAAAAAAAACAAAGAAGAGATTAGAAGATAATACTATGCAAGCTCACATTGACATTTGAAATGATAAACAAGGATGTATACAAGGGGTAAGGGATTAATGCACAAATGAAGAAAAGGAGCAAGAACAAGTGAAGGAGCAAAAGTCTAACCTACAAAGAATGAAAACAAACAAAAGAAAGCCTAAACTATCAAAAGGTAAGATAAACAAAAGCAATCTAATATATTATATACAAAGCAAGAATAAGTACAAGAAAACTAATCTACTATATACAAAGGCAAAGGCAAATAAATACAAGAAAAATATGAACAAGCCTAGGGTGCGTCTTAGTAGTGCTAGATTTGATGCCTCCAGCCGGGCGTCAGGGTTAGAGTAAAACATGTTTAAAGTTGCATGGCACAAATTGCTGGATAATCATCAAAGCACAGAATGTAGAGGGAAAAGGGTCATGCATTAAGGATTGGGGCGATGAATGCATGGTGCACCCCTTTTCAAGATCCCACCCCAAAATATCAAATGAATACGTAAATGTGGAATGAAACATGCTCAAACGTGAAGAATCATGTCTCGCTTGCTCTTTAATTAGCCATCCCATGGCTTTCTTCTCAAAATCAAGGGCTAAAAATGCTCCATCCTCATGGGTTAAAGATAAGTCAAATGTATGCAACATAAGAAACGTGCTTTCTAACCCTAGATGAAAGTGTTCTGTGCAAGAAGGCATAAACGTGAGCTCCAAAGAGGGAGGCTCAATAGAATGGGCAAGGGGAGTAAGAATGACATTAGGAGAAAGAGAAGCAAGGATAGGGGAATTGGACGTTTTATACTCTTCTTCTCCACAAAATATAGCATTTTCAAGCCTAGGTTGCTCTAACTTCTTGTAAGGGGTGGATCGATCTTAATGGGCTTACTCACACTAAGGGAAGGTTCATGTTCATCTAAAAAATGCTTAACCTCATCAATCAATTCCCTAGTAGAGAGGGTAGCACAAGGTATCAACAATGATTCATCAAACAAACCCAAAGACCCATAGATCGCAATTTTAAGCTCATCAATTTCTTCCTTAAGTGTCTTCTTGGAGTGGCTATTCTCCTCAACATAACAATCCTTAACTCCAAGAGACTTATCATCCAAAGACTCCAAAATTAATGCTCTATTCTCCTTAATAGATGACTCTAGATCTATACTAGCAAAGATCTTATCAAATGCTTCCACAAATTCATCACTAGTGGTCGTCATCTCCTCATCATGCTCTTCACAAGGGGTAGACACAAATGGAAGGGACAAAGGGGACTTAATGGATTCTTTATCATAGATGCATGAATGCTCAAGGGAAGAATGTGTGCTAAACTCCCTAAATGCCAACTCGGAATGCAATTCAGTACTATCAACATGGGACTCAACCTTCATGTGTGTGGGTAGTATAGAAAGAGAGGGAAGGTTAGGTTCACATGACTCAGTGGGTGGCGACGAAAGCACAAGAGGATAAGGTACTGTTTCCTCTGAAACATAACCATAAGAGTCATTAAGAACCAAATTACTATCATGCTCACTCTCATCCTCACTGTATGATTTGATCTCTCCATCTACCTCTCTTTCTAAATTCCTCTCCAAAACACCATTAATTTCACCCTTATTGTTCTCATCTCTAGGTTTCTCTCTTATCTCCTCAACCCAGTCTAAAGGTATCTCAAGACTTCCAACAACGGGTTGTTCACTCTCAATCTCTCTCTTCAAGCACTCACTTAGATAGTCAACTTGTTGCATCATGCTATCTAGTCTCTCTCGATCAGATTGGAGAAGTGATTGTCGATAGGCAATCTTTTCATCATAACTTAAATTGACCTAAAAGAAGAAGGATCAACCGAGTGGAAAGGGTAGTCATGTTGAAAATCATTTTGCACATAACCGTAAAAAGCTCAAGAGAGAAATAGGTAGGAAAAGAAAGTGTTAGAGGTAGACAATCGAAACTAGAGGGTGAATGGAATGAAGAGTCATCTTGACCCCATTATGAAAATGCATAATGTTGCTCCCTAGAATCATGATAACTAGATGTATTTGTATGCATGGGCGTATGATTGCTAGGGGCGTAGGGTATTGCATGCAATCAGGGATAAGGGTGGAAGATGGGACAAGCACTAGGAAAATGAGCACGGCTTCCACAATGATTACAATAATAAGAATATGCATCCCTATAGTTATGATTACTAAATGAAGATGCATGAGATGATGCATGAGTATGCAGTCATAAGCAACACTAGCCCTAGATAGGGAATTCTCGTGGAGACAAAAAATGGTAGGATGCATAAAACTTTCACACAAGCGACATGCATAACGGACATGTTCGGGTCGTGGGGAAGAGGATACAAGTAACCATCATAGGATCGGTCATATTCAATAAAGCACAAGTAAAACCTCTTCACAATCAAATTTTTTTTTTAATTTTAAAATTTTTCAATTTTTTTGGATTATTCGAGATTTTTTTAATCAATTTGTTTTTAGTTTTTGAAAAAATGGAAAGAAAGTAAAGATAGGGCACATGCAAGCAACCAATCGCAAACACAAAAGCACAAAAAGAATGAATACCGTGCCTCCCCAGCAACGGCGCCAAAAACTTGATGTTTGCATATCGAGTTTTACACCCGCAAGCGTGCGGATCGTTCGTGATATAGCGGATTCAAGTACGGGTATCGCCTCCACAGGGAGGCTACCTTAGTTTGGTCTCTATGTGTTCGGGTGCCTCAAACTAGCTACGTGCGTGTATGTGCTTTCTTTAGGATGGAAGAGAGCTCGGAAAAAGGAAAATAAAAACTAATCTATGGACGAACTTAAGGGAGTCAAACTAAAGAAGGAGAAACTAACAAAGAAGAAGGGGACTTAGGGCAATTGCATTGTAACTAGACTTGGGCTATGATAACGGATAAGGTCTATCTAAGGCTCAGGACTTCTATTGTCATTGTGTTGATCGGGGGCTCTCTTAATCAATAATACTAGTGGTTTAACCCGTTATCTAGGTTTAAAGCTAAGGGCAATCCCTCCTAGCCTATACAATCTGTGCTTAGAACTTATCCTCTTGGCTGGGTTTAAAGCCAAGGACTAGCACTTAAACATTATGTGACATTAAGGCTCGATAAACCAACACTAACGTGGGTGAGGGATACTTTAGTTTAGGTTAACTTATCTGCTTGGCTGGGTTTAAAGCCAAGGACTAGCACCTAAACTCGACTAAGCATAGCATGTAACCTATTAGCTAGATTTAAAGCTAAAGCCTACTCTACTAAGCAAAGCCATGAGATTAAGCACAATCACATCACCCATATAAGTAGATAAGAGCATTTGAAGCACAAATAACACATGCATATTCACTTAGGTATTTTAACAAACACATAGACATGTTTGATTTTCAAATACATAGACATATTGAATCATGCCATAAATTTATGTAAACAAGCATGTATTAAAAGCCAAAGATACACACAAATCCATTATCCAAAGCCCTAATCTAATATACAACAACAATCAACCCTAAATCTAGCTTAATCTAGCAATATATTTATAAGAAATAGAGAAAGAACAAGAAGAACTTCCCTAAATTCTTACTTCCAAATCCATACAAATCCTTCAAATCTTTGTTTAATGCTTCAATCCTAGCTTTGTGTGGGGTTTAGATGGTGATTTAAGGTGTTTGGTGAAGTGGGTAAAGGGTTAGGGTTTATGATGTTTTTTTGAAATAAAAGTTCCTCTTTTACAAATGAGCTGAAACGAGCTTTAAATAGGCCTTCAGCACAACTACCGAAAGACCAGTGCTAGGGCATCACTCAGCTGATACCTTTGATGGAGCTTCTAGAACTACCAGAAGACATTACCGGAAGACCGGTACTGGAATAAGGGGTCAACCTGTAGTAGCATATCTTCTTCGTTTTAACTCAGTTTTCATATATGTTTTCTCCAGTGCTTTCTTCTTGGCCTCATGCATCATCTAGCATGCTCGAATCTTGTTTTAGAACATCAAATCTTCATCAATATTCTTCCAAAATTCTTCATTTAAGCTCAAGCATCAACTTCACCCAAAAGGCACCTAAGTCATGCAATTAGTGCACTTAGTGTAACATTTATGTAATTATTCACCTAATGCACAACTATTATAAATATGCATAAACTCTATACTAAATCAACACCAATAAGCTCTAAAACACTCTAAGAAATGTATGTAAACAATATATACAAACATATACAAAATGCACACATCATGAAGTCAACCAATTTTCAAGTTAGGAAAACATCTAAGGAAGAGGATAACCAGGTATCTCATTATCAACAAGACACCTAGATGGGAGAAAAAAGAATGAGCTCGTAATAGGGGTTGTCTACAGGACCTCTTACAGTGTTACAGCAAGAATAGTACAATCAAGCATTTCAAAGAGCATAGAAGAATTTGCAAAAGTATAAGGGTACAGAAGAACTTAGCAACCAACTATAAAAGACCTTACACAGTCACCAAGATGGCTGGACAAGGGACACATAAGATGTGTACCAAAGAGTGCGAGGATGTTAGTGACATCTGGAACTCTATCTAGCATGAGAGGTATTATTTCGATTAATAGTTAGATTATAGCTTATTTTTTATCAACAGAGTATATGATTTCTATTAATGTTTCGAACTCTTAGTGTTAAGCCTATAAGGCATTTCATATAGTTACTTTGATAGAATTTTGAATTTGAATAGCTAACAACTCTACTTATGTTATGCTTGAACTTAATAGATCATCGACATAGTTAAGTTGTTTCCACATTAACCTAATTATAGCAAAGATCCAAAATTCACTACTCCATAACCAAGTAGTATCATGCACAAAACTTTACTTACACAACAAGCTTATCTAGCTTGTTCACATGAGCTTTTGGCTTATCAATTGGCTTATTTAGCCCCTTGTATTTCATGAGCTTTGCTTGCTCACAACAAGGCTTACAAGCCCCCGCACATGATAAAGGCACTACTCATCCTTCTACATATGCAACCCTTATATGTCACATTACTCGTATCTAAGGTATAAACATGCCTTTGCAGCATTAGTTTTGTTTATGTGTCATAATTCATGAATATGTAGCACTGCATTGCTCTATGCGACATAATTCATGCTTACATAGCACCACCTTTTGTCTACGCAACATAGTTCATGCCCATGCAACATCACTTTTATCTGTGTGACATAAAACATGCCTACATAGCATCACTTTTGTCTAAGTGATTCATTCCAATGTGACATCAATTTTTTATATGCCACACAAAAGATGTCTATATGGCATTGCCATTGTCTATGTGACATAATATATGGCTACATGGCATTATTTTTGTCTATGAGACATAGTTCATGCCTAGATGGCATCATGTACATCGTGTATGTCCACACGACAACTGAATTTTCCCATGAAATTTTGCTACTAAATGCATTCACACAAGTTCCAAATATATCCAAGTGATATTATGTCAATCTAGCATCAAACATGATCCCGAGACAAGCATGCTTGAGTATTCCACTTGATAGCACTCATTAAGAGGAGATCTCTAATTTGTTTTATCAAGGTGTTGAACACACAAAAACCTTATAATGCCCCTTGGCACACACTTATGCCAAAAGGAAATAAGGTTGCATATCATCACACTGAGAAGTACGAGGTCTTGTTTACCTCAATCAAACAAAAGGATTGCGAAACCTCTACATTACTACAAAGACTAGTTATCACATAATAAAGTGTTCAACACACATCAAAGAGTTGGAAGGCATGTCATGCCTTTCAATACTATTCAACAGAAGTCTTGTTTATTTGAGTAGTCAGC
This sequence comes from Cordia subcordata, assembly GCA_028554755.1. Classification (NCBI taxonomy): domain Eukaryota; kingdom Viridiplantae; phylum Streptophyta; class Magnoliopsida; order Boraginales; family Cordiaceae; genus Cordia; species Cordia subcordata. The sequence continues at coordinate 5,968,339 of JAPTOF010000009.1, forward strand.
TCTTCTCACAATAATGGTTACATGCAACCAGTGTAGTTACTAAACTAAAATGCAATGTCAAATGTTCCATCATCTCTTGTTTACATTTTTGAATATAGTGAACTACTTATGGGTAAGGTGTTCAATTATTTCTTACATACGATCAACTGTAAGTATGGATAGTTGCCTCATAAAAATACTCTTTGCAAGTATAAAATAAAGTACCTACTGGACGATTAGAAGTGCATATGCAAACCTTTACACATATTAGCATGTTATGGCTTACTAATAAATTTTAGCACACAAATATCTTATACGAGATCTAACTGATCTACGTATTACATGAGTTTTGGCTCATCTATGCATTATATGAGCATTGGCTTGCCCATATATTAAGTGTTAGATGAACTCCAGCTTGCTTTGCATTACACGAGCTTCAGTTCACTTGTGTATTACACGAGCTCTATGTCACCTACATATCACATGATCTCTAACTCACTCATGGATGATAAATCTCTGACTTAGGTGATAAGCCTATTTAGCTCCCAAACGTTATAAAATATTTGCATTAGGCAATATGCCTTACTCATGCCCACGAGCCTTAACATATGCCTTTGCAATATTAAACATGCCATGTAATTCAATGTATGCCTATAAGGTGTCACGTATATCTACGCAATATCATATATGCATATACAACACTTGTAATGCATACATGACTTAAAATTGAATTTACAATAGCATACATGTGCAACATTAATTTAAATGACTTTAGCAAGAATTTCAATTTTAGAAAAAAATTTTGTATAGAAATAATATACGTAGAACTAGTCTGATCATCTTGGCTTGGCTAGTAAATGTACACTCTTCCACCAAAGAATTGATGGCTGACATAGCTGAATTTGAATGATCTAAATAGTTTGTTAATCACTACAGATGTGACAGTCGAGATCAATGAATGTGCGATGAATACGTATCTTTGTGTTAGCATGGTGTATGTTGTATATATGTGCTTGCCAAGACTTGGGGATTTAGGCCTTTTGTTAACGTTTTATGCTTAGTGAGCTCACCAAGCTAGGAACTTTTGGCAAACACTTACTATACGAAAAGCTCGTCAAACTACAGTGGCCTGGAACTTTTGTTCAAGGCTGGTGCATAGAGAACTAGTTAAGTCTTGACGCCTTATACTAATCAACTATCTACCAACCACAATATGAAAGATGTCACAGTTATTGCATCGCGTGTTGTCATTAGTAAGTAAAAAGATGTGTTACATTAATATGCAAAGTAGTAAGTTGTTTGTGTTGTGGCTTCTTAGTGCTTGATTAATGGTCTCTGTGTTGTCGAAGTAAAACAAGCAGTGCATCATTACTGTGTGCATCATTTCACATCACATTAATATGATGCAATGCGTCAATGCATACAGTGATAATAAGCTTACAGTATATATGTGACATGAAATAAAAGTAGCAAGCATGTTACTTTTACATGCGAATCATATTTGTAGTCTTTTTTGGGCTATTATACGCCATATATAGTGAGTTTCCTCCCTTATTATGGATTTTTTTAAAAATACTTGGCGAATATTGTGTTTTTCTGCGTCGTTTACTTTTTAGACTTTTGTCAAACAAATGGACGGTGGAAAGCTTCCTAGTAGTGGTTAGGGACTTTTGTCAAATAGATAGTAACCATTGTCTTTGACCATTGTCCTTAACTGTTGTCCTTGTCGACTATCTTTATAACTATCCTTGCCTACTTTTCTTGCCTATATTGGTTCACCTTAAACTTTCACCAACACTTATTATGCTAGGAGCTTACCATCTTACCCATTATCCTTTACTGTTGTCCTTACCGTTGTCCTTGCTTCCGCTAGTTCACCTTGAACTTTCACTAATGCCTATTAGCCTTCGCCTTAAAATTTTATCAAACACTTACAGTGCTTAGATTGCTTATAGCTACAAAAAATTAGAGTACTGAGGTATTTGACTAAGAATGGATTACTATAATGTAATTAATGGGTGCTGACTACTTATGTTCAGTCCTAAGAATGTTGTTGTAATGAATTACTCAAATGTATACAAAGTTGAAGTGCTGCAGCCAACTTTGATCTTCACGGTGTTGTTAAACAAGTATTTGGCGGTAGTTCTCTAAGAGCTACGCGATATATGCTGGTTGATTAAGCCTTACCCACGTAAATAAAGATTACAAGTTCAGGTACTAAGATGAAGTTCCATACTGAAGCCTACTTTGCAAGATAAATTTGATACTAGGGCCACGTAGCCATGTCAAGCCTATTGCATAACTATTGAGTAGTGCATGCATTTCGGTCATGCTACATAGATGCATGTAATGTTATGCCTTACACTGCTTATAAAACATGGCAGTCTTTTTACCATTTTCATATAAGCATGCCATATATTAAGATATAAATATTATATAAAGTACATGTTAGCTTCTCTAAGCGTTTGTTGCTACTAGATGACTAAGATCATGTGATGTTTGTACCCCTTTGGATGCGGTATGTGGCGTAATTAAGATAAGAACTAGCAAGCATTACGTGCCAATTATAATGCCCTTAAAGTTCAAGTTGCCTGTAATACTTTGAGCTATGATTAAAATATGCATAATGTTAAGCACAAGTCATTTTTGCTTGTCTAAAAAATTGGGTCTACTTAGAGCTTTCTCGCAATGCTGAAAAGTACACCTTCAATGTCAATAATGATGTGTCTTGGTTTGGTTGTGTTCGAGTTTGTATTTTTCTATGTTTTTAGAGGTGTTTTGTGTTTAATTGATGGCATTGGTGTAGTACTTATACTATATATGTATATATAAGGATATAAGTGTTCATAGTTGAGTTTATAGAGAAAATACTACACTAAGTGCTCATTTCTTATGTTTTAGGTGAGAATTAAGGCAACGCTTGGAGCTTGATTGAAGATGTTGATGGAATGGAGAAAGCTTGGAAAGGGTTTTAAGGATGAAAAGAGAGAAAAAAATGAGTTTGGAAGCATATAGACGAGGCTCAAAGCAAACAAAGAAGGCCAAAGTGAAAGGCAAGTTTTAAAGCATAATGCAGTGGCTATCGGTCACGCTAGGAGTCCTTGTTGGTTGACCAATTAAGGTGACTGGTAGAGGCAAAAAACAAGGCATAGGACCAGTCACCCTAAGCCCTTTTTCCAGTTGATAGATTGGTCTTTTTGGCAGTATCTGCAAAACAACTTTTTAAACACATTTTGGGCCATTCTTTGTAACTTTTAGAACCAATCACCCCATCCTCCATACCTATTCCCAAAACCCTAATCCTATCACTCACCCATCTCACACACACTCATCCATACATATCTACGCTAGAAATCAAGCATCTTTTTTGGATTAAACACTTGGATTTGTAGTTTTGCTCAAGGATTGTAAAGAGATTGCTAAGGACAAAAAGGAATACTCTTTATCTCTCTTTTGTCCTAGTTTATTCTATGTTTGATTAGAGCATGTTAGGGTGATTAACACTTGTTTTATGAGTTGATTTATTGCATTCTTGTAATGGCTATTTGATGGATTTATATATACACTTTGTTCTTAGGGTTTTAATGGCGATTTTCTTACATGTCTAAATGTTTGATAATATGGATCAATGAGATAGCATATAAATTGAAGTTTATTTACTACTAATCACTTCTAAATTGTTATGTGAGCATGTCTATATGTTTATATGATGAATCCATGAAGTGAGTAGTGCAGTCATACATGTCTATGTGTGTGTCTACATGCCTTAATAGCAAATGTAGCCTTAATAGCATACATGTTGGGTGTTATTGCTTAATTTGGTGTAATCTAAACATGTTTGTGTGTTTAATAGTTGGATATGACTGTATTCACATATGCCATGCCCTACACATGTATGTACTTATGCTTTAACGCTTGACTCACTTGTATGATGCAATGATTGATGGTGCTTAATTAAGGACTAGTCCTAGCTGAGTCTTCTTTAGCTTTAAACCCAGCCAATAGGCTTCTGGTTAAAGTTAGTCAACCTTAAATGGACTAGGTCTTGGCTTTAAACCCAGCCAACAATTTAGACACTAGGGTAAAATCAACTAACATTACCTAGAACCCCAAGTAACTAGCCCAAAAACCCTCGGTCATAAAGACCACACTATACTCTAGGGATGATCGGCCTAGGGATAGACTCGTACTGAGGCCTAGAGGATAATAAGGTGATTAATTAGGATTCTAGACGAGCAACCAAGAAAATCCATCAAGGAACCTTAACAAGAATATAGTAAGTGTCCATAAGCAAGTAGAAGTCACCTTATTCCATTTCTGTTGTTTGTTTCCCCTTAGATAACTTGATTTTTCCATTTCCACACACCACACTTTAGTTTCTTGTCTTTAGGTTAGATTTACTTTTCTCAAGTTCCATTTAAACCAAACCCCCTCCCCAAAAAAAAAAAAAATATTGGTAGCTTAGGTCACTATAGGTAACTTTCTAGGATACACTTAGCTTAGGACCACACACGTTTAGCTTCCTTGAGGAATACAACCCCGCACTTATTTTAAGTCTTTGTGCTCTTATTTTTTGCATCAAGTTTTTGGAGCCGTCACTAGGGAGGCGCAGTTGTTCAGTTTCTTTGTTTTGTGTGTCTTAGCTAGTTGTGTGTTGTTTTATCTTTTCATGTTTTCTTTATTTGCATAATAAAAGAAAATTATGAAAAAAAAAATGTGAATTGAGAAGAGGACTACTTGTATTGATTGAACATGAACGATCCTAATACTCCTTGGTGGTCACTTGTATTCTTTCTTACCGCCCGAATATGCTCTGAATTCTTATAGCTTGTGTGGAAGTTGTGAGCATCATAGGGTATGTTGTCCACTTACTCATCGAAGTCCTCAATCTTGGGATAATGCAAGTCATGATCCTTATAATCATGCATCCACTTATGCATCTTCATTTGGAAAGCATGATTATAGAGAGTCATATTTTTTTTTTGTGATCTTTGTGGAAGTCATAGCCATGATGTTGATTCTTGGCCTATTCTCCACACCTATCCCCAATTTCTTGTAAAGCCCAGTAGTGCCCCTAGTAATCATATGCCCATGCATGCATCCATATCTAGTCTTCGTGATTATAAGCCACATCATGCATATTCATCTTAGGGTCAAGATGATTTTTCATTCGGTCCACCTCCTTGTTTTGGAAATCCACCTCCCACACTATCTTTTCCCACCCACCCTTCCTTCGAGTTCTATGATGGTTATGCTTATAGTGGCCCTATTCAAGATGATTGCCATTTTCACTCTGTTGAGCCTCCATTCTTTAGGTTTATATCTTGGGCAAAATTAGAAAAATTAGTTAAGCACTCCCAATCCCAACTACTTCTCAACACCCAAATGCTTCAATCCAATCAAGAGAGACTAGAGAGAATGATGCAACAAACTGATCATTTAGTTGAGTGTTTAAAAAAAAGAGTTGAGAATGAAGTATCTATTTAACCCATGAGTGAGAGTGTTGAGATACCATTTGACCAAGTTGATAGAATGGGGGTAAGACATATAGATGAGGGTATTAGTGGTGAATTTGATGATGCGTTGGAGAAAGAAATAGAGAGTTAACTTCATGTAGAGAGGATAAGAACGAGCTTGATGATACTTTGATTCTTGATGACAACTATAGGTATGTTCTAGAAGAAGTGATACCCTATTCACAAACGCTATCTTTTCTTCTCGTCCTACACTTCCCACACACTTGGAGAATGATCTTGATGCTCATAGTATTCATTTGCATTTCAAGTCTATTGGACTGGGTTGCTAATACTATGTCTAGTTCATTACCTAATTACAAAAAATTGATCAACAATAGTAATGGAATATAGCAACTAAACATCTATTACACATATGTACACAATCACATAAACAACCAATATAAAGAAGATGAGATATAGTGTATAACCCTTTATGCATAATATGTTGACAAAGCCTCCTTGCATAATTACCCGCCTCATATTATCCCCTTAATGGTCTTTCCCACTATAATCAATCACCAATAGCTAGGATGTAGTGAGCTATGTAGTGTGCAAGAACTAATTAGGGATTAATTGAGGGTTAGGCTAGATAGTGTGTGTTCTTGGTATAATTGCATAAAAATTTCTACACACGCACCAAAGAGAAAATGAGCTTCTTTTGTTATGTATTTACCCTTTGACCTTGTCAATTGCTACTATATATAATACATGGCAATCCTAGTAAAAATAAGGTGCTAGGAAAATTATTATTTTCAATAATGCCCCTTCTTATCTTCTAGAATAGGAATATTCTCTATAGATAAGTCTTATCCAATATATCCCACTTTACATACTATAAATATCTTCTATGTGGGCCTCGATTATCTAATTAAGACATCCATATGTTATATTAAGAAGACTTAGATAATTAAATCCCTTCTTAATTCTAAACTCAAATCTTAATTAAGCAATCTACATAATTAGCCATCCTTAATTAATTACATTCAATTGAAACATGACTAGCAGAGAGACCAAAAGACATAATTATCCTTGGCTCTCAAAATGACCAAAATGTCCTCGCCACTATTTTGGCAATATCAAGGCCACTTTGACCTCAGTCTATTTCCATCAGAAGACCAAAGCCGCACTTTAAGGATAATCACAGGTTAAACAGAAGCTTGTCACTTACTCTGGTAACTTCTGTCTTTGACCAACCAAGTGAAATGACCAAAACAGCCTCTATGTATACACGTAGTCAAGGCCCGTCACAACAAGTACCATCACCTCTTAAACTACATCTAAACCTTGGAATTTCTAGTCCTATGTTATGATCATCCACTGGTCATGGATCTCTTACTCTAGGGAGTGACTCACAAGCCAAATGATTGATATACACCTAAAGATGGCACATAGACTCTGCTATTACATATGTGTGCCCTAACTGAATTAGAATACAACATCCAACGTACAAGACAAACAATCTTATCACTTAAGACCTCTTCGTATGGTATATCAAAGTGCTTCACCCTAACTCAATCAGTTCATCCACACATGCTTAAGATTAAAAGCATTGGTCACTCAAAAGCTGTGAGTACCTCATCTTCTATATGTGATGGTACGATTCCTAAAAGACCTACTCATGATGGCCTTGTCCAATGTGTGACATATACACTAGGAGCACAATTCGAAAAACCATCCAATGACCTAGGTAGATCACCCTCTCAGGGAGACTAACTTATTATAGCATTGTCCCAGTAAAGTGCCCAACATTACCATCCGGTTATGGGCAATTTATGATATCATCAAAACTAGACTCATACCTACTGTGTATCCAGCCTCACTGCATACCCAAGTCATTGGTCTATATCACTGGACTTTCATACTTTGCATCAATGCACAAATAGGGAGAATAAGATGTGCAAAGCTCAATCATATGAATAATATCATGAGCATATTATGTCTAATATCCAGTAATCACGTTGTGCTGTGGTCTTTAAGGCATATAATCCCAACAATCTTCCACTTGTACTAAAGATTACAACCACTAAATCATGTCCTTAAATGACTCAACCTGTGTGACATACACTTTCTACAAGAGTCGTGTCTCAGAGGCACACATGGTTTTTCACCATTGTTATCCGATCTTCTTTCTAATGTCTTAGCACACAATATTTTTTTCTTTAAAAGATACTAGGATATGTGCAAATCCACTAACCAAGGGACTTCAGTCCAATAATTCAACTGATATCTGCTATCTACGCTCACTGTAAAAGCAGATATCTAGGTCTACTATCTAACATGTAGTCCGTAAAGCTCCCACTGTGCTAAAGCACAAAATTCTTTAAAACATCTTCTTTATCCCTTTGGGCATCTAACAACCCTTGATCAAGACATTCCAACAACTAGGAGGTAAAAACACTCCTGTAGAATATTGCATATTTTTCTAAACTAAGACCAATTTAATATAAAAATACAGGATAAAGTTAACCTTTACTGTATATCTATTATCTTCTTTATACACCCTTGGTACATCAATATCTTGATAAAAAACAAAGACTTTCTTTCCTAATCAAATTTGATACCATTTATTAAATGTTTGCTTAAGCCCTTAAGAGGACTTCTTAAGCCATACAAGCCACATGATCTCTGCATCTAGCAATGCATTTGTCTAGTTATGAATCCAGATGACTTCGTCAAACTTTTCACTCAAGAAAAGCTATCTTGATGAACATCTTTGATATACCCTTGATAAAGACATTCCAACAGCTAGGAGATAAAAACAGTCCTTTAGAATATTGCATGTTGTTCTAAACTAAGACCAATTTAATATAAAAATACAGGATAAAGTTAACCTTTACTGTATATCTATTATCTTCTTTATACACCCTTGGTACATCAATATCTTGATAAAAAACAAAGACTTGCTTTCCTAATCAAATTTGATACCATTTATTAGATGTTTGCTTAAGCCCTTAAGAAGACTTCTTAAGCCATACAAGCCACATGATCTCTGCATCTAGCAATGCATTTGTCTAGTTATGAATCCAGATGACTTCGTCAAACTTTTCACTCAAGAAAAGCTATCTTGACGAACATCTTTGATATCTCAATATCACTCAGATAGGTGATAGTAATAGAGTCACCTAATGGATCCTAGCATGGCTTTTTCGATAAAAGGCTTCCTTATAATCGATCCCGTTCTTTTTTAGTATAACCCCTCACTATCCAGCCTTGCTATGAAGGCTCTAACCTTTCCATTAGCTCTATTTTTGTTTCTTGTAGACCCAACTACATCCTATGAGTTTTAGCCCTTTAGATACAACTACAAGAATCCAGACATAATTAGAGTAGCAAAGTCTCAATCATTTGCTATGCATCAATGGCAAACATCTAAATCAGAAACTACTTTATCGTGTCTAGTGAGAGCCACAACCCAAAACTTTAGAAACTTGTCAAGAAGACTTTCCAGAGCATCTATTAGGTTATGTGGTAATCTTCCCACTATGATAAGGCTCTGGGTATAACAATGATAACATACAATACTCTTCCTTTTTCAAGAAGATGCAGATTTACCTAAAGACTAAAAGATCTCCTATAGAGAAATAGTAGAATCTAGCAAGTACTGAATCACACTTATCATTCTTCAAGTATCTAGCATAAATGCCAATACACATTATCACTCCTTGACTGATATATGATTCTGCCTCCAGTCCAAAGGGTTATGTCAAGAAATAGCACATCTTTAACCTTTAGTTCCAACTATCAAGGATACTCCATACATTAGCTGGAATATTACAAATATGGAACTTAGCTCAAACTAAGTTTGTGCCATAACCACATTTCTCGTAATCTCATATGTGTTGCCTTAAATAGTACCAAATAGAAAATGTAAACCATTATCTCAAGATCACACTCCTACTAAGACATAAGCAATGATATAGAAAATATCATTAGCCTTTCTATGTCTACGAGTGTTCATTTTCTCCACTCATCCACATAATTCTACTTGAGAGGAAAATCTTGATGTAGATTACTGAGTCACAATCTGTTGGGGAAAAACATGCAAACACAAAGAATACGAGAAGAAATAACAGACACAAGAATTACGTGGTTCGACTTTAAAGCCTACGTCCACGAGTAGCAAAAAATAATTCTATTGTTGATCACGAATGCTACAAGTCTCTCACTTTGGTTTCTCTCTCACACATAATATAATAAGTATTGCCACATATTTATAGTGCAAAGGTTTCCTAAACCTATTAAGCAGAAAAGGCAACTAATTAATTATGTGTTACAAAAGGTAACAAGCAAATAAGGTAATATGCTAATAAGGAAATCTGCTATTCTTGTTGCCCAAGAATACGGGCCACATCCAACAAATCTCCACCTTGGCATGTATTTGCTCCAATCAATACACCATCATCCCTGCAGCCAACTGCCTCTAAGAGCTCAATGCTCTGCACCACAAATAGCAACCAAGTCCAAGTAATGCTCAAACTTGCTGACTGGAACCACCTTAGTCATCATATCTACTGGATTCTCATTGGTAGATATCTTCTGCACCGATATGATTCCTTGTGATACAACATCTCTGATAAAGTGATATCTGATATCAATGTGTTTAGTCCTCTCATGATACATCTAATTCTTCGTCAGATGGATTGCACTCTGGCTATCACAAAAGACTGCACTTGTATCTTGCCACAGTCCAAGATCACGAACCAGGCCTTGTAACCACATGGCCTCCTTCACAGCTTCTGCAATTGCCATGTACTCCGCTTCAGTAGTCGACAATGCCACGATGGCGTAATGTCACTTTCCAACTGATAGCACATCCAGAGAGAGTAAACATGTAACCCGTCAGAGATCTTCTCTTATCAAGGTCACCCGCAAAGTCTGAATCACAATAACCCACCAACCTCGCGCAATCTCCAGCCATCTTGTTAAACAGTAAACCTACATTTGCAGTGCCACGCAAATATCTCATTATCCATTTCACCGCTTCCCAGTGTGCTTTCCCAGGTAATGCCATATACCTACTTACAACACTAACTGCATGTGAAATATCAAGACGAGTGCACACCATAGCATACATCAAGCTACCAACAGCACTCGAGTATGGAACATGAGACATATGCTCCACCTCCTTCTTGGTTTTAGGTGACAAATCTGCAGACAACTTGAAATAAGCAGCAAGTGGCACACTCATAGGCTTAGCTTTAAGCATCCCGAAACGCTCCAGCACCTTCTCAATATAACTCTGTTGAGACAAGAACAGCTTCCCAGCGTTTCTATCTCTGTGAATCTCCATGCCAAGAATCTTCTTCGCTGCTCCAAGATCTTTCATCTCAAATTCATCACCTAGCTGCTTCTTTAATTCGTCGATTGCAGACATGCTTTTAGCAGCAATAAGCATATCATCGACATATAACAACAAGTACACAAACGAATCATCTGAAAGCCTTTTGAGATACACACAGCTGTTATAAGCACTCTTTGTGTATCCAGCACCTACCATGAATGTGTCAAATCTCTTATACCATTGCCGAGGTGACTGCTTCAACCCATACAAGGACTTCTTTAGTTTGCAAATATGGTTCTCCTTACTAGGAACTACATACCCCTCTGGTTGACTCATGTAAATTTGCTCTTCAAGATCACCATGCAAAAATGCCGTTTTCACATCTAGTTGCTTAAGCTCTAAGTCATGAAGAGCAACTAAGGCAAGTAAAACCCTGATCGAACTATGCTTCACAACCGGAGAGAACACTTCATTGAAGTCAACACCCTCTCTTTGTGTATAGCCTTTTGCCACCAACCATGCCTTGTATCGAGGACCTTCAACCCCTAAAGTACCTTCTTTTTTCTTGTAAACCCATTTGTAACAGACAACTCGCTGTCCCTTAGGCAATTCAACAAGCTCCTATGTTTGATTCTTATGAAAAGACTCAATCTCTTCACTAATGGCACCCACCCACTGAGCAGAATCTTTCCCAGATATGGCCTCTTTGTATGAATTCGGCTCATGTCCTTCAATTGTTTCGGCAATAGTCAAAGCATAAGCAACAAGATCACCGTATCTGTACCTTTGAGGCTCTTTAATCTGTCTCCTTTCTCACCCAGTGGCAATGCTGTACTTCTGTTGTTCAGGCACATTTTGATCATGTACCTCAGTTGGTTGAGTCGGCTGAATTTGGCTGCTAGATGGAATATTTGGAACATCAGCAAATACCTTCACCTGCTCTTTGACACCGTGGTCTAAACCAGTTACCACTTTCTCCTTTTCTTGGTCTAATAAAGTAGACTCATTGAATATGACATCCCTGCTGATGAGGAAACCTGGAGACTTTAGATCTGTGCACCACAACCTGTAACCTTTCCTCTCGGATGCATAGCCTAGAAATATGCATTTCTTTGCCCTCGGCTCCAACTTGCCATCCTTCACGTGAGCATATGCAGGGCAACCGAACATCCTCAATTGAGAGTAGTCAGTAGGCTTACCAGACCATAACTCAAAAGGAGTTTTCAATTTAATAGCTTTGGATGGAGACCTATTCACCAAGTAGCAAGCCGTATTGACGGCTTCAGCCTAAAAGTCTTGACTCAAACTAGATTGGGAGAGCATACAACGAGCTCTCTCCACCAGAGTTCTATTCATGCGTTCTGCAACTCCATTCTTTTGTGGTGTCCTTACACATGTGCGGTGTCTCACAATGCCATGTTTCCTGCAGAACTCATCAAACTCTTTATTACAATATTCCAATCCATTGTCAGTCCTAAAACGCTTAATTTGTTTACCAGTCTGCTTCTCAATCAATGTCTTCCACTCGACAAATGTTGGAAACGCCTCATCTTTAGTTTTCAAGAAGTATACCCACACCATCCGAGAGTATACATCAATGAAAGTGATGTAATACCTGACACCTTTCTTGGAAGGAACTTTATTAGGACCCCAAAGATCAGAATGAATATAATCAAGTGTACCTTTGGTGTTCTCCTGCCCCTTGCTGAACTTCACCCTGGTTTGCTTTCCAAAGACACAATGCTCGCAGAATTCAAGCTTTCCAGTTCTTTGTCCACAAAGCAAATCCCTCTTACTCAGCTCGGTCAGTCCCCTCTCGCTCATATGGCCCATTCTTTTGTGCCACAACTGCGTAGTGTCACTATCACTCTCCTCGGATGTAACAGCTGCAACACCTATAACTGTACTACCTTGAAGGACATATAGGCCGCCAGTCAAGTTCCCTTTCAAGAGCACAATTGCACCTTTGGTCACTTTCAAGACACCATTCTCACTTCGGAATTTGTATCCATGAGAATCCAAACGCCCAAGAGAAATCAAGTTTTTCTTCAGCTCCGGTACATGCCAACACTCGAGAGATCTTGTAATACCATCAAACATCTTGATATTTACGATGCCCATTCCCTTCACCTTCAACGAAAGATCATTGCCTAGAAAGACTTTCCCTTCTCTTTTGGAATAAGAAGAGAACCAGTCGCGCCTAGGACACATATGGAACGTTGCACCAGTATCAAGAATCCATTGATTATGCCACTGTGATCCCCTCACAGTCAAAACTTTCCCGATACTACTTGAGTTATCTCCATCACTGTCAGCACTCTCTACCACATTAGCTGAATTCTCCATTTTTTTCTTTCCCCCTTTCAGTTTTGGACATTCTTTCTTAATATGACCCTTTTCACCACACTCGAAACAACGTAGCTTCCTTGCTCTTGAGTTTGACCTTGACTTGCTTTTCTTTCTACCCGAAGATCCCCCTCTATTCTCTGATCTCCCTCTACTCATTAAACCTTCCACATGAACTTCTTCCCTATGTCCTGGAATATGCGTTTGAAGATCCCTCGATTTTAATGAAGCAATCACATCTTGAAACGTAATTTTATCCCTCCCGTACAACATAGTGTCTACAAAGTTCATATATGAAGGCAGTAAGGAGCATAATACGATCATAGCTTGGTCTTCATCATCAATTTTAACACCCACATCCTTCAAAGCAATAAAACAAAAGGTAAACTCATCAAGGTGTTGCTTTAGTGACGTACCTTCTTTCATTCTAAGATGATACAATCGCTTCTTCAAGTAGAGGCGATTGGTGAGAGATTTAGATGCATACAATTCCACCAAAGTATTCCAAGCCTCAACTGCTGTCGTTTTCTCAGCAATCTCTAGCAATACTTCATTTGTTACGGACATATGTATTACACTCAAGGCTTTCGCTTCGAGTTCTTCTCTTACTGTTGGTTCCATCTTTACCGGGATCACTTCTTCAATGACTTTCCAAAGTCCTTGCATTGTCATAAATGCCTTGAATTTGAATCTCTACAGACTAAAACTCATTCTCCCATCAAACTTCTCGATTTCAAACTTTCCACCTGTGGAAGACATCTTCATTTGCTCAAAATTCGCACTTTGAGATAGAATTTGGCTCAACAGACTGCAAAAAACAGATTCAGCACATCGAGAAACCTTAGGAACACCCCTGGTCAACATTGGTGAACACTGGTCAAAGTCAAACCTGTTGGTCAAAGTTAACATCGTCCCTAAACTCGTACTTCGGAGCATAATCTGGAAAAACAGAGCCCAAAAACGGACTCAGCACGTCAAAAAATGTGGGGTAAGGCTCTAGTCAAAAGCGGTCAACCCTCGATTAATGGTCAACGGTCAAAGTCAACCCCGGTCAATGCGGTCAAACAGGTCAACTGGTCTTTTTTTTTTTTTTTTTTTTTTGTTTCAGGACTAAATCTAAGCCCAAATAAAAATTTCTTTTTTATTCTTTTGGCCTAAACTAAGCCCAAACCCAAAAAAGAAATTTCTTATTTTTCTGGCTTGAAACCTAAGCCCAACAAAAAATTAATTAACCCAAGACCCAAGACCTAGCCAAAATTGGACAAGGCCACTACCCAGGCCCGATCCAAATAAACCCAAAGACCCAAAGCCTACAAACCCTAAACCTGCTTTACAAACTTGAATCAATTTCCAAAAACAAATACCTGAATACCCAAAACCAACTTCAAGAGCACGCGAATTCTATCTTCTTCGCTTGTTCTTCAAATCCAAACACGAACCACGACCCGCCGACGCAAGCTTCCACTCCAGCCACCAACGTTCAACGTAGACAGCACCGGAGCACTCCTTGCCGAACAAAGACCTTTGTTTGGTTAAGCACCTTTTGGTTTGAGAAATTTTGGTTTCACAGTGAGTTTTGATTTTTCCTTTTTTCCTCAAGTAGCAGATTAATACCTAAGCTCTGATGCCAGTTTGTTGGGGAAAAACATGCAAACACGAAGAATACGAGAAGAAATAACGGACACAAGAATTACGTGGTTCGGCTTTAAAGCCTACGTCCACGGGTAGCAGAAAATAATTCTATTATTGATCACGAATGCTACAAGGCTCTCACTTTGGTTTCTCTCTCACACATAACATAATGAGTATTGCCACATATTTATAGTGCAAAGGTTTCCTAAACCTATTAAGTAGAAAAGGCAACTAATTAATTATGTGTTACAAAAGATAACAAGGGAATAAAGTAATTTGCTAATAAAAAAATATGCTATTCTTGTTGCCCAAGAATACGGGCCACATCCAACACAATCCATAATCTACAAGGTGCTCCTTGAGTTCATATATAAGGCATATTCCACTTTGATTAGGATCAAAGAGGTTCTGATGTATTCATCTAATTTCTGCTTCACCTTAGTCTCAAACCACTAAAGACTAGTGTAACATTAGATGATCATATTTGTATCTATGAGCAATGTCTAGCCAAAACTAGTACTTAAAACCTTGCAAACTAGTTAGTGCATGGAAGCTAATACATTAATGTGAACCAATTTCTAACACTTTTTGAACTCCTTGTCACCTAGAGAGAAAGGTGCCTTTGCAAGTCATCTTTTCTCATAGACAAGACCATTAGAAGTTACATCTTCGAGATCTAGTAAGCTGTGAACTCCATACTCGACTAATTTCTTATCATGCTCTTAGACTAGATATCCCTTAGGCAAGATTGGAAATTATGACTTTGAGATCTAATGAGCTGCAAAGGTCAAACTCGACTAATTTCTTATCAAGCCCTTAGCAAAATTTCTTGTGCATAAGTATGTCCAAAGTGTTATTGGTCGGAGAAATTATCCTTTCACAAATAAAATTTCCTCTATATTATGTAGTGATAGTGTAACACAATATTGTTTAACCATTATATATTCTACCATACGACAAATGTTTCTATATCTACTGATATTGAAACCATAATAGAAATACATTGTCCACGAAGTCTAGAACAAAGTTCTTTCTCATGTTCAAAACATAAATATCCAAACATTATGTAACTCCCACTACATAAGCGCATACTTTGCATCACTGCATACTCTAAAAGTAAAGCATCACTTCTTATCCACGTCTCCTGAAACCTAGAATAGCAATTATGGTTATGGGCTCAGGGCCTACTCACAAGCAAGACCAACCACCATAACGGTTTCACCGTGAGAAGTGAAACTTATATCTTTCTAGCACTTGGTTAAGTATATGGGACAATGCATGCTCCAGTGCTTTTATAGGCCGCACTAGAAACATTTCCCTTTGGGCTTGTCATCTATTACCCTTTATTGTTTCCTTTGAGGACTAGCATTTCGCTATTTCTCAACACTATCCAACTGCTCCTTTCTATGTTCCAATTGTTTCCCTTATCACTGGATTAAAAGTACCAAAGTGTTTAACTTTAGGATGGAAACCTAGGCCTCCTATTGAATGACAAACTCTACTTCTTAAAGCTCATTCATTAAATCAGAAAGGGTCAATGTTCAACTTGCTCGACTTGATAGTCAGCTTGAACTTCTTAAAGAATTCAAGTAATATCTCGAGTATTATCTCATCCTAAGTTATAATGTTTATCTGAGCACTTAGGATCTTGGCAATGCTGAAGTTATTCATCAACCTAAGTACATGCTCTATGATAGATTTCTTTCTTGCTACCCTAGAATTCATAGTCTCTCTCATAGCGGCTTTCCTAGTCAACCTGCTAATGTCTTTGAACATCTTAGACAATGAGTTCATGATTCTGCAGCAATCTTCATACCCTCATGCTGTATCAGCAAACTATTGAATAAAGATGCTAATATACAACACTTGGCCATAGTATCAGCTCTTATCCAATATTGCTCATCATCTTGCTATGTATTAGTAAAACCAATCTCGATTCGGGAAAGGATTAGGTAAAGACAAACTTGTGCCCATCCTTGAAAAGTACTTTGTCCAAGTTTCTCTTCTAGTGAACATAATTTGGGCTAGTTAACTTATTCTCGAAGAGAATACTTGCCAAACCACTAGAGGGACTACATGGCATTTTACTGGATATACACATAATTATATTGCAAATGAATGAACAATATAATATGATGTAAGTATGATATGTATGTAACAATGGAAAAACAACATACATCAAGCCTTTTTACACTACTTTCCATTTAGTAGATAAACCCTTAAACTACTATGATGTAACAGTGTCTCAACCTTATCAACTTTAAACTCCCTTAATGACATGGATGAACAAATGAATAGTCGAGTGAGGTTTTAGCCTATTTAGATAACGATTATCTAGATAAATACTATCTAATGGTATCCAATCACTGCTTTGTCTGGTCTCTCATATTGCCTTGGGACCTCCATCGATGGGGTGACTGAACCCATGATTCGAGTTGAGTGTATTTAACCACTCCTTACTATCTCATTCCCTATCATATATCTAGACTTAAGCCCTCTGAAGGAGTAATGAATCTCATACACATGCTGTGAGACGTTTTAGGATTAGTATGCCCTAAAGCTCACTTGTATATAACATTTTGGATGTTAAACAATGTATAATCATTTTGTTAAATGGCATTATAAGTTCTTTACATATTATCTTTGGTATGTTTTATTGATATATGTATAAAGGTCTCTTGACTTGAACTAATGACTTTGGTGCGCTGTGAGGCTGGACACGCAGGAGGTCCAAGTCTAGATTTAGTCACGTCATAAATTAAGTCCGTAACTGAATGGTAGTTTTGGGCACTCCACTGGGATAAGGTTATATTAAGCAAGTCTCCTCGTTGAGGGTGATTTCCCTAGGCCATTGGAGGACTTTTCAGATTTGTCTTAATAGTACGTGTGTCACGTATTTGACAGGACCATTGTGAGTATGTTTTCTAGAGACGTACTATCAAAAAAAGAAAACAAGATAGTCACTACTACTAAATGATCATTACTCTTAATCTTGAGCATATGTGGATGAACTAATGAAGTTAGGGTTTGGTACTTAGATTCATTGTGGGTGAGATCTTACTTTATTAGGATCAACAGCCTTGTGCATTGAGTGCTAAGTTTTAATTAATTGGAACATGCATATGCAATATAGAATCTATATGCCCCCTTTGGGATTGTCCATATTTATCATCCGAATCTAGATCTAGTGATACTACCTTTATGGGTGTATCGGTCATATGGCTTGAGGGTCACTCCCGAGATCACGAGATTCGATGACCAAGGATGGTTGGGAATAGGACAAGAAGCCCAACGGAAAAAGATACAGCTAAGAAGTTGATAGTACACAGGCCAAAGGACCGGTCTTAGCTGTGGGTATACATAGAAGGGCATTATGGTTGGTTATTTAGTTGGTCAAAGACAAAGTTCACATTCTTTTGTGATAAGCTTTTAGGTAATAGCCATTATTCTTGGAGTGCAACTTTGATCTTATGGTGGAATAGATCGGAGTTAAAAATAATTATTATGTCGCCCAGATTGGGCAAGGACATTTTTTTTATTATTTTTAGAAGCCAAGGTTAATTGTGTCTTCTTGATCCCTTCCCTAGTTGAAATGACTTTGAGAAAGTAATCTTGAAAGAGCAAATTCCATATTATGGTAGTAGCCTTATTGGGCCAAAGCTTGGAATTGGATTTGGGCTTTCTTTAGAGTCCAAGATAACCTAATTGGGCTTGGATGGTTTCTTATTGGGTTTGAGCCTCCACATGGATTATGGACTATGTGTTGGGCTTGGATTGCGGGCTTGGCCCAATCTTCCAAGACACGTGCTAGAAAGTTACTACATGAAGAATTCAAGTTGTACAAGTAACTTCCATGACATATGGCAAACATTTACTACTAGGAAAAAGTTTCCCATATGGAAAGTTTACAAGGTTTAGGTGCCAAACTTTTTCTATAAATAAGCAAGACCTTAAACCATTTCTAGCATCCAAAAATTTTATAGTTGATAAACTTTTTCTATAAATAAGCAAGACCTTAAACCATTTCTAGCATCCAAAAATTTTATAGTTGATCTCTTCTATTTTGGCAAGAGAATACTACATCACATAGTGCACACTTATTGTGTGGTTTTTTGCTCTAGATTTTCAAGATCATATTACTTTGCTTCTTCCCACACAAGAAGTTATTCTCTTAAGAAAAGTCTCTTTAACCATAGAGAAGAAGACTAGGGAGTTGCATATTGTGACACCCTTATAGTAAAATTTTTTTAGTGGCCTTGTTCATGAGCGGGAACAAAGCTCGTGATGGTATTAGTTTCATCAAAGGCCCTACGCTTCAAGAGGTTAGCTTTACATATTTTGCAAATACTAGTTATGTTCTATATGTTCATAAGCATGTTTTTGTGTGTGTTATGTGGTTATTTATTTTCCTAGCATGTTTTCTTGGTAGTATTTTTGAAAATATCAAATAGGATAGACCACATGTAATATTTTCGATCCTACAATTGGTATCAGAGCTTAGGCTCACACACAACATGCTTTGACTATGCAAGAATATTGCATTTGCATAAATATGTTAGTCATCTTGTGAGTGGCAAGATTAGGAAAATTGTGTTGCATATACTTGTGGTTTTATGCTTGTATGTGCAGGTAATATAAAATTCCCTTGATAGTTCGTATGTATGCATGATAGATTTTTGTGTACGGTCAACAAAGCTTGGCCATAGGCGATTTCATGTATAAATATTTATAGTTATTGCTTGTAGCTTCATTTAAAAGAAGCATAGGATATTTTGATATCCTTGTAATGTTTCTTTATGATGCTTGTATTAGCAATAGCAAAGTGTATTATTATAATCTTTAAAGACCAAGGAGAAAAATATGAAAACAGCATGAAGGAACACTCTGTCGGGTAAGCTTGCTGGTCAACTGGCTCAGTCAACTGGCTCCTACTAACGGACGACAGGCTGAGGCAGAAAAAGTTATTAAGTGTGTTGTTTTGTTAAAGATTGCAGAGAGCCATCAAAGAGGAATTTTTAACATATTTTGGTGGATATTTATAATGCATTGACATATGTTTTAACATATTTGCATAAGCATAAACATGATTACCACCTAGAAATATGCCCACTCTTTAGGTTTTTAAAATTGGCCAATCCTATGTGTTAATTTCTCAGAGATAGTTAAGTTCATTTAAAAGAGATTGGCTTAGACAAGATAATTGTAAGAAATTATGTCTAAAGATGCCATGCAATCTCATGACAAAAATGAAAAACTTAACTTGAGATTTAAAATATGACAACCTAAGGGTCCATACACCCAGATTTAGGTAAGTAATCTATTATGGTATTACAATGTTTTAGTAATACAAAGGGGATTCACAAAAACCAAAGTGTTTTGCAAATCCAAAGTGTGTTTAGATCTAAAACAAAAGGCGAGAATACCAAAAATAGAGAAAACCCTTATGTTAAAATATTGAGTGGGAGAGGGGACTAGAAATACCCCACCGCTTTCCATATTTGATTCACGCTAATAGTAAATGTCATTAACTTCCCCATCGAAGGGTGACACTTTATCAAGATTTAGCAAGGTGAATTTAAAATGTTTATTCAAAAAGGGTGTTAGTGAGTTTGGCCATCCTATCGGTGGAATTCTTCACTAAAGATCACCTCACACAACATTGATTAAAATCACTACCCTATCGGAGGGCTTAAATCAAGAATGTTATAGCGAATGAACATAAGGAATGGGTATACACTTAACTTAAATGGTGGGTTCGGCTATCCCATCGATAGAGTTCGCTATTGGATTTAAGAAGCCAAACGAAACAGTGATTCAATTATTCAAATTGGAACAGATCCAGATAATTGTCAATTCAAATAAGCGGTGATGCTTAACTTAACGTTCATAAGTTCAGCCATCCCATCGATAGAGTTCTTGTGAGGACGATGAGACACTGTTACATTGAGTAGTTTAAAGGTTAATCTACTTAAAGGCAAATGATGTAAAAGTACTTGTATGTTTTATTTCCAAAGATAGCATATATATTATACATGCATCAATTTCATACTCATAAAATAATTATGATTATATTGTTATATATCCAAAAAAATGTCTTCGTTCAATCCACTAGCTACAATTCTTAAAGAGCACAAGCTTACTGGACTGAATTTTGTGGACTGGGAACGGAACTTGGACATAGTACTCACCGCAGTAGAGTACAAGTATGTCCTAACAACTCCTTGTCCTGTTGTGAGGGTAAACTCTTTTGAAGCCCAAAAAGATGCTGAGGCAAAATGGCAAAAGGCCAATAGTATGGCCAAGTGCTATATGATAGCTTCTATGTCAGATATTTTACAGAGCAAGCATCATCATATGGAAACTGCAAAAGAAATCATAACCTCATTGTCTCTTATGTTTGTCAATAAAAGTAGGCTCGTAAAGCAAGGTGCTCTTAGAGAAATTATGAATCAAAGGATGGCAGAAGGTGCATCTATCAGAGAGCATATGCTCAAAATGATGGATTACTTCAATACTACTGAGATCCTAGTGGCAAACATAGATGAACAGTCAAAGATAGACATGATTTTGGAAACTCTACCACCGTCTTACACCCAGTTCAAACTTAATTATAATATAGGCAAGATGAACATGGATATGACGAAATTAATGAAAGAGCTTCTAGCTACAGAAGCCATAATGAAAAATAAGGGCCACGTAAACATAGTTTAAGCATCCACTTCTGGACTTAACCCAAAAGGGAAAAAGTTCAAAGGAAAGAGGAAGCAAAAACATGGTCAAGGGAAAAAGAAGAAAAATGATGAACAGCCCAAACAATTAACAGGTGAAAAGCCTAAGGGAAAATGCTTTAAATGTGGCCAGAAAGGGCACTGGAAAAGGGATTGCTCGAAATACCTAGCATGAGGCTAGATAGGCACACCTCTTTTGTTCTACATTGAAACCTGTTTAGTAGTTGATTCTACTAATTCTTGGATTGTAGACTCTGGAGCCACTAACCATATTTGCAATTCTTTGCATTGGTTTTAGGAAATAAAGGAACTAACTAAAGGGGAATTTGCTCTAAGGATGGGTAACAGAGCAAAAGTATGGGCTGCTGTAGTGGGAGGAATATGCTTAAATTTTCCATGTAATAGTAAGTTATTTTTGAACAATGTTTATTATGTTCCGGATATACGTAAAAACCTTATTTCTATTTAATATTAGATGGTTTTTGCATTAATTTCCATTCTGGTGTTGATATCAGTAGAGATGGAAATATTACTCGTTCCGGTAGCATGCATGATAACTTGTTCTATATAAAACCTATTACAAACTCACTGCATAATATAGAACAAACTAATTCCTGAAAAAGGAAGGTTTCTTCGACCAATGATACTTATCTTTGGCATCTACGCTTAGGACATATTGGTCTAAAGTGAATTCGGAGATTAGTCGAGGATGGGCATCTTAGCTCATTAGATCTCGAAGATCTACCTCCGTATGAATCCTGCCTCAAAGGAAAGATGACCAAACAGTCATTTTCTTTTAAAGGAAAAAGGGCCAAAGAAGTATTGGAATTGGTTCTTACCGATGTGTGTGGTCCTATGAGCAAACCAGCACGAGAAGGTTATGAGTATTTCATTACCTTTACTGATGATTACTCTAGGTATGGATATGTATAGCTAATGTGATGCAAGTTTGAATCCTTTGAGAAATTCAAAGAGTTCAAGGCTGAAGAGGAGCAGAAATTAGATAAACGTATCAAAGCCCTTCGGTCTGATCGAGATGGCGAATACCTTTCAAGTGAGTTCAGAGACTATCTTACACAAGAAGGGATTGTGTCTCAATTGACTGCACCAGGGACTCCCCAGCAAAATGGTGTAGCAGAGAATATATATAATGTGTTGCAAGTTTGAATCCTTTGATAAATTCAAAGAGTTCAAGGCTGAAGCGGAGTAGAAATTAGATAAACGTTTCATAGCCCTTCGGTCTGATCGAGGTGGCGAATACCTTTCAAGTGAGTTCAGAGACTATCTTACATAAGAAGGGATTGTGTCTCAACTGATTGCACCAGGGACTCCCCAGCAAAATGATGTAGCAGAGAGAAGAAATTGCACCCTATTAGATATGGTTAGGTCAATGATGAGTCATGCATCATTACCTTCATCTTTTTTAGGGTATGCCCTGGAGACAGCAGTATACATCTTGAACTTGGTACCATCTAAATCAATACCTAGGACACCACAAGAAATGTGGACCGGGCGTAAGCCTAGTTTAAATCATCTCCGCATTTGGGGTTGTCCAACTTATGTACTTAATAGTAATGCTTCAAAGTTGGAACCAAGATCCGAGTTGTGCTGAAATTGGTAGATTATGGAAACTTGAAAATATTTTTGTATAGTTTTGTCTTCTCGACATGTAATCCTCTTGTACATCTAGAATTTTAATGAAAAACATTCTTACTTGCCCCGCAAAAAAAGATCCGAGTTGTGCTATTTATTGGGTATCCTAAGGGAACCAGAGATGGGATCTTTTATAATCCTAAGGAGCAAAAGGTGTTTATAAGCACCCATGCTATATACTTAGAGAATGGTGAAATGATCAAGAAAACACCAGATTCTGAAGTTGTTCTAGAAGAGATTTCACAAGAATCTCCAGTAACACTTGTGGTAATTGTAAATGAAAAGGAACAGCATATTACACCTAATATATCGGAACCTCGTCATAGTGGAAGGATATCTAGGCCTCCTGATAAATACTATGGGAAGTCCTTTCAGACTTCTTCAGAGGATCAGGTGATGGATCCCACAAGTTATGATGAAGTAGTTTCTGACAAAGATGCCGACCAATGGAATAAGGTCATGGATTCAGAGTTAGAATCTATGTATTCTAACAAAGTCTAGGATCTTGTAGTTACACCTGAAGGGGTAAAACCTATAGGGTGCAAATGGGTCTACAAGAGAAAAAGAGGAGTTAATGGAAAAGTTGAAACCTTTAAAGCAAGGTTGGTGGTGAAAGATTATATTCAGAAAGAAGGGATCAATTATGAGGAAACTTTCTCACTAGTAGCCATGCTTAAATCCATCAGGATACTTCTTGCCATCGCATGTCATTATGACTATGAGATGCAGAAAATGGATGTCAAGACAGCTTTTCTTAATGGAAAGCTTAACGAGACCATTTACATGACACAACTAAATGGATATGTTGCCAAAGGCCAGGAGCATATGGTTTGTAAGTTAAAAAAAATCCATTTATGGATTAAAGCAGGCATCTAGAGCATGGAACATCAAATTTGATCGTGCAATTAAATCTTTTGGTTTTGATCAAAATATTAATAAACCTTGCATGTATAAGAGGCATAATGGAAATGCTGTAGCTTTTTTGGTTGTGTATGTGGATGATATCCTACTTATTGGAAATAATGTGGGGATGTTATCATCCATCAAGGTTTGGCTTTCTACTCAATTTCAAATAAAGGATTTAGGAGAAGCTAGTTATGTTCTAGGCATGAAGCTTATACGAGATCGTAAGAACAGAAGGCTAGCCCTATCTCAAGCTTCATTTATTGAGAAGATATTGGTTAGGTTCAACATACAAAACTCTAATACGACCTCATTACCTTCTAGACATGAAGTTTATCTATCCCGGGAGCAATGTCCTAAAACACCTAAGGAGATAGAAAGCATGAAACGAGTTCCTTATGCTTCGGTGGTTGGAAGCCTCACGTATGCCATGTTATGTACTAGACCAGATATTTGCTTTGCTATTGGCATAGTTAGTAGATATCAGTCAAACCCTGGACCGACACATTGGGTCGCAGTTAAGCATATATTCAAATTCCTGCAAGGAACTAAGGATTATGTGTTGGAATACCGTGCAGATGATCTAACACCATTAACCTATACAGACTCCGATTTCTAGTTTGACAGAGATTCTAGGAAGTCTACTTTTGGACATGTTTTCACTCTGTCAGGAGGAGCTATTTCATGGAGAAGTGTGAAGCAAAATTGTATTGCTGACTCTACCATGAAGGTCGAGTATATAGCAGCATCTGAGGCTGCAAAAGAGGCAGTATGGCTAAGATAGTTCCTTTTAGACCTAGAGGTTGTACCAGCAGCTCACAGACCGATAACATTATATTGCGACACCAACGATGCTATTTCATAGTGCAAAGAGCCCAAGAATCACAAAAAGGGAAAACATATTGAACGGAAATATCATTTGATCTGTGAGTTTATCCAGAGAGGAGATGTTGTAGTTGAAAAGATAGCTTCAGCGGAAAACCTGGCAAGCCCATTTACAAAGACTCTTCCAAAGAAAGTGTTTACCACAGATTTGGAGTCTATGGGTATTAGGTTGTGCAGAAGTGATCTTTAGTGCAAGTGGGAGATTGTTAGGATTAGTATGCCCTAAAGCTCACTTGTATATAATATTTTGGATGTTAAACAATGTATAATCATTTTGTTAAATGGCATTATGAGTTCCTTACATATTATCTCTGGTATGTTTTATTGATGTATGTATAAAGGTCCCTTAACTTGAACTAATGACTTGGGTGCGCAGTGAGACTGGACGCACAGTAGGTCCAAGTCTAGATTTAGTTAGGTCATAAATTAAGTCCGTAACCAAATGGTAGTGTTGGGTACTCTACTAGGATAAGGTTATATTGAGCAAGTCTCCTCATTGAGGGTGATTTATGTAGGCCATTGGAGGACTTTTCGGATTTGTCTCAATAGTACGTGTGTCACGCATTTGACAAGACCATTGTAAGTATGTTTTCTAGAGATGTACTATCAAAAAAAGAAAACAAGATACTCACTACTACTAAATGATCATTACTCTTAATCTTGAGTATATATGGATGAACTAATGAAGTTAGGGTTTGGTACTTTGATTCACTGTGGGTGAGATCTTACTTTATTAGGATCAACAGCCTTGTGCATTGAGTGCTAAGTTTTAATTTATTGGAACATGCATATGCAATATGGAATCTATGTGCCCCCTTTGGGATTGTCCATATTTATCATCCGAATCTAGATCTAGTTATACTACCTTTATGGGTGTATCGGTCATATGGCTTAAGGGTCGCTTCCGATATCACAAGATTCCAGAACCAAAGATGGTTAGGAATAGGACAAGAAACCCAACGGAAAAAGATACAGCTAAGAAGGTGATAGTACACAGGCCAAAGAACTGGTCTTAGCTATGGGTATACATAAGGGCATCATGGTCGATTATTTAGTAGGTCAAAGACAAAGTTCACATTCTTTTGTGATAAGCTTTTAGGTAATAGAAATTATTCTTGGAGTGCAACTTTGATCTTATGGTGGAATAGATCGGAGTTAAAAATAATTATTATGTCACCTAGATCGAGCAAGGATATTTTTTTATTATTTTTGGAAGCCAAGGTTAATTGTGCCTTCTTGGTCCCTTCCCTAGTTGAAATGACTTTGAGAGAGTAATCTTAAAAGAGCAAATTTCATATTGTGGTAGTAGCCTTATTGGGCCAAAGCGTGGAATTGGATTTGGGCTTTCTTTAGAGTCCAAGAAAACCTAATTAGGATTGGATGGTTTCTTATTGGGCTTGGGCCTTCACATGGATTATGGACTATGTGTTAGGCTTAGATTGTGGGCTTGGCCCAATCTTCCAAGACATGTGCTAGAAAGTTACTAAATGAAGAATTCAAATTGTACAAGTAACTTCCATAACATATGGCAAACATTTACTACTAGGAAAAAGTTTCCCACATGGAAAGTTTACAAGGTTTAGGTGCCAAACTTTTTCTATAAATAGGCAAGACCTTAAACCATTTCTAGCATCCAAAAATTTTGTAGTTGATCTTTTCCATTTTGGCAAGAGAATACTACATCACATAGTACACACTTATTATGTGGTTTTTTGCTCTAGATTTTCAAGAGCATATTACTTTGCTTCTTCTCAAACAAGAAGCTATTCTCTCAATAAAAGTTTCTTTAACCATAGGGAAGAGGACTAAGGAGTTGCGTATTGCGACACCCTTATAGTAAAAATTTTTTAGTGGGCTTGTTCATGAGCGGGAATAAAACTCGTGACAGTTTTAGCTTCATCAAAGGCCCCACGCTTCAAGAGGTTAGCTTTACATATTTTACAAATACTAGTTATGTTCTATATGATGTCAAGCATGTGTTGTGTGTGTTATGTGGTTATTTTATTTTCCTAGCATGTTTTCTTGGTAGTATTTTTGAAAATATGGACTAGGATAGACCACATGTAATATTATCGATCTTACAAGATGGTCTATGATGATAAAATCCATCGATGGGATGCCCAAACCTCATTAACGCCCTTTTGAGTGTATACGTTAAATCCACCTTACTAAATCTAGGTAACTGTGACACATTCCGATAGGGAGGCCAATGCCACTCATCCTTAGTGTGAACTGAATGTGGAAGGCCTTAAGGTTTTCAATCCTCTCTCCCACTCAATATTATGAAGAGTTTTATCTATTTATCTTGGTCCCGCAAGTTTCAGATCCAAACACCACCTTTGAATAAAAAAACCCTAGAATGTTCATAACCTAAGTCATCCGAAGGGCTGGATCTCTTGTCAACATCTTATTGGGTGATCATTAATAAAGAATGATATGTGTCATTTGTGCATGGTCACATCTAGTTTTTACATGCACATTTAAGAGTGTTTAGATCTTAAATTGAGTGCATTTAATATAGAGTTTATGCATAATTGTAAATATTTGTACATAATTGTATTTAGATGCATAAATACTATACTAAGTGTTATATTTTGTGTTTCAGGTAAGTTTTGGGATGGGTCAAGCCAAAAAAATGTAGATTGAAGATTGAAGATCAAATTAAGCTACCAGCTAGGCTAAAGAAAGTACCAGCTGACCGGTAGGATCAACCAGTAAAACCAGAGAGTAAAGGCTGGCACTAGTCGAGCGTACTATGATCAGCCAGTTGATCCAGAAAGCATAAGAAAGAACCAATCAACCCCCCTGTTATCAGCTAGCTGGTAGGGTCCCCCGGTACTCGTGCTAAAGAGTCTATAAATAGTTCATTTTAGGTCATTTTTAAGGGAGCAACTCTAATTTCAAAACCCTAATAAAATCGTAACACTTTCCTATTTCATAAAACACCCTAAACCACTATTTAAACCCTATACCAAGCTAGGATTACAACATCTAACAAGATTTGAAGGATTTGTACAGCTTTGGAGGCAAGTTTTAGGGAAGTTCTTCTTATTTTCTTTCTATTTCTTGTAAATATGTTGATAGATTAGGCTAGATCTTTGGATGTTTGTTGTTGTATATTAGATTAGGGTTATAAATAAAGGATTTATGTATATCTTTGGCTCTTAATATGTGCATCTTTACATTGATTAATGGCATGAATCAATATGTCTATGTGTTGATAATCGAATATATCTATATGTTCGATAAAATGCCTAAGTAAAGATTTATATGTTCTTTTGTGCTTAAATGCTATCAGTAGTGGTGTCACCATAGCCTTAATCTGTGCTAATGGCATAAGCCCTATTTGTAACTATGTGTGTTGATTAATATGCTTAATCAATGACTTAGTATGGTACGAGTATACCTCTAGTCTGAAACAATACTAAAAAGGGTACCTACTAGCACTAGTTAATACTTTAAGAGTCTAATCTCTAGTCTAAAATAATACTAATAGGTTAGTCTCTCAAGTAAGACATTAATCAACACAAAAGAGAGTAATCAAGCCATAGATAGACTGAGTCATTATTATAGCTTGAGTCTAGTTACAACGCAATCACCCTAGATCCCCTTTAACTTTGTTAGACTTCCATTCCTTAGCATGGCACCTTAAGTTCCTCCATTAGCTTAGGATTAGATTTAGGTTGAATTTTAGAGCCCCCTTTTATTAAAAAAAAGACAAAAAATATACCAACATGCGTATGTAGCTAGTTTTAGGTTCCTGAGCACATAGAAGACCGAACTAAGGTAACCACCCTATGGAGACGATACCCGTACACACGTACTACACTAGTCACGATCCGTATGCTTATAGGTGTAAAACTTGATTGTATTTGTGCTTTATTTCTACATATCACCAAGTACACAATCAAATAACTCCACCGATGGGATGGCCGAACTCATTGACACCTTTAATGTGTTAAGATTTAACTTTGTGTTTCCAAAAACATTTCATAGGACTTAAATAGATTCGACCTAATCTTGGGCCTTTAGCGAACCCCTAGGTAGACAACTTGACTTTCTCTATTAGTTATGGTACTTTAACTTTTTCTCTAAACACCCCTTTGAATTTAAAATCAGTTTGTGCTACAAGTCACAAGTCATATCTATACCAAAATATAGAGTCAAACCTAAATCCAAATTATGAAATCCTTAGGTTGGCGCATTTGAGTTGTCTTGATAAGTCCATGGGTTAATTAGTGCCGCAAATAACTAATATCCCTAACCAATTTCATACATTGCTCTTTAGGATCTCTAATTACCAAATAATTAGCCTAAGCAATCTTGAGAGACTTATCAAACTCAAGTCAAACAATATCCAAGGGTTAGCCAATTTTAAACCCTACTTAGATGGACATGTTGCTATGTGATCATATTGCAATAATTCTTATAGACAATGAAGCATGCATATAAATATTGCAAAATAAACATCCATAGTATAAATAAATGGCCCCCAATCGATGGTTCCTTGTAATAACGCTCTAGGCTTAAAGCCCAAAGCAATTAAAGTTGCCAAAATCTTCAAAATGTTGCAAACAATTTCTACTGATCATGCTTTATCATCTTACCGGTCGATTGGTACTTCCAGAAAGCAAACTTGCTAAACCAGTCGAGCAAAGCCTCCTACCAATCATCGATATGGTTGATAAGTACTTCCAGAATGCTCCTGATTCTGCCGATTGAACCTGGGACTTTGCAATAATCCGTATATACAATCAAACATGCATATAAATATCACAAAATAAACATCCATAGTATAAATAAATAGTCCCCAATCGATGGCTTCCTGTAATAACGCTCTAGGCTTAAAGTCCAAAGTAATTGAAGTTGCCAAAATATTCAAAATGCTACAAATAATTTCCACCGATCGAGCTTTATCATCTTATTGGTCAACTAGTACTTCCAGAGAGCAAAATTGCTAAACCAGTCAAGTAAAGCCTTCTGCCGATCATCGATATGGTCAATCCGCACATCCAGAATGCTTCTCCTACAAGTCATTGATATGGTCGATCAGTACTTCTAGAATGCTCTTGATTCTACTGATTAAGCCTGGGACTCAAGCCGGTCAACCGGCTGGGTCGACCAATTACTTTAAAACCGCTTGGAACATCATGCGTATCAGTTTTTTTAGCTCTAAATCAATACATTACAAGGAATTACATAGAAAATCAACCTATACAAGGTTCAATGACGAGAATAAACATAAATTTGGCCACAAAATACAAGCCATTACCCATTCCTATGCTTCTTTCAATTTGAAGCTATAATAACTTTCTATGTAAGAAATTAAATCCATACATTCGAACCATTTATTAGTACCAAAATCACATATAAGCTGCAACTATAAAGGTTAGCCTACTACAAGCACACCAAGAAAACACACAAATCTTGCCACCCACGAGATATTTCACATCTTCAAAGTCATTATTTACGTGTTTTGGGCCATTAATCATGTGCAGTAAGAGGTACCTATGCTCTGATACCACTTGTTGGGCCGAATTACTAATACAACATCTAGTTAATTGCCTAATTAAAAAAAAATAATCAATAATAGTAGTAGAATATAGCAACTAAACATCTAGCACAATGACATAAACAACATATATAAAGAAGATAAGATGTAGTGTTTCACCCTTGATGTGTAGTACCATTGATAAAGCCTTCTTGCATAATTACCCGCCTCATACAAGCCCCCTAATGGTCTTCCCCACTATAATCAATCACCAATAACTAGGATGTAATGTACTGTGCTGTGGTCAAGCACTATTTAAAGATTAATTGGGGTCTAGGCTAGGTAGTGTGTATTCTTGGTGTAATTGTGTGAAAAGTTTCTACACGCACACTAAAGAGAAAATGAGCATCTTATGTTATGTATTCACCCTTGGGCCTTGCCAACTGCTACTATATATAATACATGGCAACCATAGTAAAGATAAGGTGCTAAGAAGATTAGTATTTCAAATAATACCCCCCCCTCCTCTTATATTCTAGAAAAGGAATATTTTCTATGGATAAGTCTTATCCAAAATATCTCACTTCACACACTGTAAATATCTTCCATGTAGGTCCCGTTTATCTAATTGAGACATCCATAAGTTATATTAAGAAGACCCGGATGATTAAATCCCTTCTTAATTCTAAACTTAAATCTTAATTGAACAATCCATATAATTAGCCATCATCAATTAATTACATCCAATTGGCACGAGACTAGCGGAAGGACCAAATGACATAACTACCCTTGGCTCCCAAAATAACCAAAATGTCCTCACCACCACTTTGGTGACATGAAGGCCACTTTGGCCTCGGTCTATTTCCACCAGAAGAATAATGCCATACTTCAAAGGTAATCACTGGCTAAGCAGGAGCTTGTCACCCATTCTGGTGACCTCTGTCTTTGACAAATTGAGTGAAATCACCAAAATACCCCTCTATGTGTACTCGTAGTCAAGGCTAGTCACAATAGCTACCATTACCTCCAAGACTACATCTAAACCTTGGAATCTCTACTCTTATCATTCACTGGTCATGGATCTCTTGATTTAGGGAGTGACCCATAAGCCAAATGATCAATGTACTC
Organism: Cordia subcordata; assembly: GCA_028554755.1. Taxonomy (NCBI): domain Eukaryota; kingdom Viridiplantae; phylum Streptophyta; class Magnoliopsida; order Boraginales; family Cordiaceae; genus Cordia; species Cordia subcordata. Next base: position 5,999,881 of record JAPTOF010000009.1, read on the forward strand.
CCGAGGGGTAATATCACTAGTACTAGATTTCGGTGATCAAATGGACCAATCCTAAGGGGTACACATACTTTACTATTGCATATGCATGTCCCAACTAAATTAGAATACAACATTTAACATACGACACAGACAATCTTATCACTTAAGACCTCTTCTTATGGTACATCAAAGTGTTGTACCTTGACTCAGTCAGTTCTTCCACATATGCTCAAGATTAAAAGCATTGCTTACTCGAAAGCTGTGAGTATCTCGTCTTTTATATGTGATGGTATGGTTCCCAGAAGACATACTTACGATAGCCTAGTTCAATACGTGACATACACACTAGGAGCGTAGTTCAAATAAACATCCAATGACCTAGGTAGATCACCTTCTCAGAGAGACTTGCCCACTATAGCCTTGTCCTGATAGAGTGCCCAACACTACCTTCTAACTATGGACCAATTTATGATATCATTAAATCTAGACTTGGACCTATTGTGCGTCTAGCCTCATTGCATACCCAAGTCATTAGTCTATATCATTGGACTATTATACTTTGCATTAATACATTAATGGGGAGAATAAGCTTTGTAAAGCTCAATCATATGAACAATATCACGAGTGTATTATGTCTAGTATCCAGTAATCACCTTGTACTTGTGGTCTTTAGGGCATACAATCTCAATAAAATCTTCATTTAAGGAGTTAGATGCACATACCTTCTCCAAGCATACATGCATGCATGATCTGGAATCTTTTAAGTCCTCTTTATCCCAAACATATGTGCCTACCCCTCATGAAGAGCATGATAGTAAGATAACAACCACTAGCGATGAAGATGTGAATGAATTTGATGAGACCTTAGCTAGTGTGAATTTGGAGTCATCCATTTGGGAGAACAAAGCATTAATTTCAGAGTTCTTGCATGATAAGTCTCTTGGAGTTATGGATTCTTGTGTTGAGGAAAATAGTCACTCTAAGATGACACCTAAGAAAGAAATTAATGAGCTTGAAACTTTGATTTGTAGGTCTTTGGGCGTGTTTGATGAATCATTGTTAGAGAGTGATCCTAATAAGATTAAGTCCACCCCTTGTAAGGCGTTAGAGCGACTTAAGCTCGATAACATCATATCTTGTGGAGAGGAAACATTTAGTACTTCAATGTCTCTTTCCTTTGATCCTTGTTCTCCGAATATTGTCCCTACTCTCCTTTCCCATTCCGTTGAGCCTTTTTCTTTGGAGTTCATACGGGTGTCTTCTTGCATGGAACACTTTCACCTAGGATTAGGAAATACTCCACCCAATTTGCATGCACAAAAATTAAAAAGTTTCACCATTTTTATGGAAATAATGCAAATCTACCCTAATGAAGCATAAAACAAGATGTCCAAGCTCTCATACCCCCAAACTTAAACTTTGCTTATCCTCAATCAAATAGAATAAAACCACACAACAAGAAATTAGGCATCATAAAGCACGCAAGGGTGGTGAGGAAAGGGTGGATAAAGGGGAGCAAGTGGAGAAAGGATAGATACAATCTTGTGTTCTTTCGAAGCTCTTCAATGCCAATTATTAATGAATCACCTACTAACCCTGTTTTTCATTAAATCACAAACATTCACAAAGCACAAAGATTAGTAGCATTGCCACGCAAGCTTACATTAGTATTGAAAAATAATAAACAAGGTGTATACAAAGGGGAAATGATAAAAATGGGGATCAACACATTTAGGGCCTCAAAAGCAACAAATGAAAAGAGAATAAAATCAAAGAACAAAAATACCAAAAAAGTAAAGTAAGTAAAAGACAAGGAAAACAAAAAGAATATCAACATGTCAAGGGTACCTCTTAGTAGCGCTGGATTTAATGCCCTCAGCTGAACGCCAATGTTAGAGTCATATATGATTAAAGTCTTTAGGCACATTTTGCTGAATAATCAACAATATATAGACAATAGAAGGAAATAGTATCATGCAATTTAAGGCAATGACTATTGAATGCACCTCTTTTTTTAGATCTCACCCTAAAATATCAAATGAAAATGTATGCTCGAATGTGGAATGGATCATGCACAAACATAAGAAATCATGCCCCACTTGCTCACTGATCAACCACCCTATGGCCTTCTTCTCATCGTGCATATACAGTCATTTATCTCTTTGTTAATTGAAGTGTTTGATTGGTGAAGATAAGGTTGTATTTTAGGGAGTGAATAGAGTGGAAGGAGAACTGGGACTTAAAGAAGATGCCTTTTAAAAGTTGTGGGAAGTGAGCACTTCTAAGAATGCACCTTGTAGCTACCATATGACTTGGTTAGAAAAAAGTGTTGTTAAATGGTTTTTTATATCCCTTCCTTGATTGGATCTTTCTAATGTGCCTTAGCCTTTCTTTTTCTTTTTCTTGTTGTTTATGATATGTAATGCAAAAAATGTGAAAAATGCAAAAAAAAAATGGAAAAGGAAAAAAAGTGAAAAAAGTGGAAAAAAGGGGGAAAAAGCCAAAAGGGACCAAAAAACATGAAAAATGAAGTTTATTAAATAAAGTGTTAAGTGACACACAATGTCAACTTGGCACAAGTTTCTCTTTTCATTCTTTCGTTGTATTGTGAATAAGTCTCTTACGTTGTTTGTGAGCCACTGTGATTGTTCTTCTTTCTCCTTGTACCTTTCAAGCTATGTGCATGTTGGGAGGCCATGTTAGTTGAGAAGGCATGAAATATCAACATCCTATGTGTGTGTGTTAGAATCTTAGGTTTGTAGTGATAATAGCTACGTGAGAACTTCCCATGAGGTGCAAGGACCCCCTTGTGAGCAAGGGGAGGATTCGAAAATAGCTTGGAAACCCTTTTTACAAAATGAATAACCTTTTCATACCCCGTAGATTCATTAAAATAGCAAGTCAATGCTTTTGGCAACCCTTTTAAGCAACTTTGAGATAAACTTAGGTTTGATCTTGCTTGAAGACAAGAGAAGGTTTAGGGGTATTGATATGTCTTGGTTTGGTTATGTTTGAGCTTGCATTTTCCTATGTTTTTAGAGGTGTTTTGTGCTTAATTGATGGCATTTATGTGGTACTTATATTTGTGCATATAAGGATATAAGTGTTTATAGTTGAGTTTATAGAGAAAATATTACACTAAGTGCTCATTTCGTGTGTTTTAGATGAGAATTGGAGCAGTGTTTAGAGCTTGATTGAATATGTAGGTGGAATCGACAAAGCTTGCAAAGAGTTTTGAGGATGAAAAAAGCGAGAAAAATGAGTTTAGAAACAAGTGGACAAGGCTCAAAGCAAACGGGAAAGACCGAAGCAAATTTGGCACGTTTTAGACCACAATATAGCTGCTGTCGATCCCCCTGGGGGGCCTTGTCGGTTGATCGGTTAGGGTGAACAGCAGAGGCAAAGAATAAGGCATAGGACTGGGTACCCTAAGCCCTTTGCTGGTCGACTAATTGGCCTTTTCGGCAGCACATGCAAAACAGCTTTTTAAACCCATTTTTGGGCCATTCTTTGTAACTTTTAGAATCAATCACCCTATCTTGCATAACCATTCCTAAAAACCTTATTCCTATCAGTCACCCACCTGACAAACACTCATCCAGATACATCTACACTAGGAATCAAGCATCTTTGATGGATCAAACACTTGGATTTGGGGTTTTGCTCAAAGGATTCTAAAGAGACTACTAAGGATGAAAAGAAAGACTCTTTAGCTCCCTTTTGTCCTAGTTTATTCAATGTTTAATTAGAACATGTTAGGATGATTAACACTTGCTTTATGGGTTGATTTATTACATCCTTATAATGGGTATTTGATGGATTTATGTATATGCTTTGTTCTTAGGGTTTTAATGGTTATTTCCTTACAAGTCAAAGTGCTTGATAATATGCCTCACTGAGATAGCATATATGTTGAAGCTTATCTGTTATTAATCACTTCTAAATCGTTGTGTAAGCATGTCTATGTGTTTATGTGATGAATCCATGAAGTGAGTGATGTGTTTGTTTTGTGTGTTTATGTATTACATGTATATACTTGTTTTGATGTGTTTTGAGCTTCATTTAATGTATTAATATAGCATTTAGGTCATACTTGTGCATATTAGGGTTTGTATGTTCATAATTGAAGTTAGGACTTCAATGCTACACTAATGCACGTTTGTTGCTTGTTTTAAGTGGGATTTGGAGAGATAATTGGAGCTTAATTAAGGATTCTTGGAGTGTGGAACAAAGCAAATGGTGTTTTGGACATAAAGGAATGAAGAAAAGTGCATTTGGAAGTGGTCAGGTGAAGAAAGGAGCAACCGAGGCGAAACCGACGCAACGTGAGCCAAATTTGGAGCTTGCAACCAAAAAAGACATGGATGAATTTTGGACATGTTTTAAAGTGCAAAAGATGGCTTGGAAGATCCCCCAAAGTATACGAAACCATAGAAAAAAATGGTGCACGAATTAGAGCTAAAATGACCGAGATACGAGCATTTTATTGTCAAGACTGGTTGACTTCCTGTCTAGGCCGGTCGACCTAATAGGTCCACCGGCTAGATCAGAATCTGGGCCAATTTTGGCCGGTTGACTTAGCCCCAAAGCTGGTCAACTAACTAGACGCAATTTCAGCTCTATTTAAGCCACTTTTCAACCGTTTTTTAAGGAGAATACTAACCAAATCAAACACCTATTTTCCTAAACCGAAAATCCACCAAGAATCACCTTACACACTCACTTATAAACACAATTACACAAGCAATGGGTGATTTGGGTATTCGCTTCACTACGAGATTAACTTTGATGGTTTTGCATAAGAAGGGGTGCTCAAAGCTAGGAATCTAATTAACCTCTCTTACAATCCCTAGACTCAGTGTGAGTCTATCCTTAGGTGCTAGCTACCTAGAGGCATAGCATTGTCCTTATGACCTTGGGCATGGTTTAGCTAATTATGTTCCTAGGTGATGATAATTGGTCTTACCCTAGGTTCTAACTCATTGGTCGGGTTTAAAGGCAAGAACTAGGCTTCGTAAGGTCAATTAAGCTAGCCCAACATCTATTAGCTGGGTTTAAAACAAAAGGAGACTAAACTTGGCCTAATTACTAGTGAAGAACCTCCAATCATAGCATCACGCAAGTGGGATTTGACAATAAAGCACATCATACATATTCTTGAGCATGATACGAATGAATGTAAAGCATATTCTAGAATTAAACACTTAGACATATTTAGGTCATACCATTTATGCATTAAAATCTAACATGTATGTCATAGAAGATAAAATTGCTATTAACGTATGTAAAAACACACATAGACATGCCTAGCTACAAGACCCACTTCATGGAATCACTACGTAAACACCTAGACATGCTCATACAATGACTTAAAAGTGTTAAATAGCAATCGAGCCTCTAAATATATATGTTCTTTCACTTAGGCATATCAACAAACACATAGACATGTATGTAAGTGGCCATTAAAGCATTAAAAGCAAACATGTATATTAAACCATCAAACTCTCATAGCAAAGTAGTACTTAATCAACCCATAATACAAGCTTCAATCACCCATAAAAGATCTATTCTAACATAGAGAAAACTAAGTACAAAAGGAGAAAAATGAACCTCCCTTTCATGCTTAGCTTTGCTCTTGAAATCATTGTCTTGATCTTGCAATTACAAGTGTTAAAACCCTAACAATAAGCTTGGATCTGGGTGCTTTTATGTGTGGTTTAGTGTGTGAGAGGTGGTTTTAAATGGATTTTGGGTTTATAGAAGTGGGTGTGTGAATTGGTTGGTGTTCTCTTTCAAAAATAATTGAGAAATGGCTTAAATGGAGCTGTCAGCGCGTCCAGCTGGGGGGCCAACTGGTCAAAATTGGCCCAGATTCTAATCTGGCCAGTTGACCTAGCCGGTAGACCGACTAGCTAGGTCGACTGGCCTTAACAGAAGCTCAATTTGTCTTGACAGTAAAATGCTCATATCTTGCTCATTTTGGCTTCGATTCGTTCACCATTTTTTTCTGGCCTAATATCGCTATAGGGGATCTCCCAAGCTATTTTTTTCATCCTAAAACATGTTTAAAATTTTTTCATGTCCTTTTTTGTTGGAAGCTCCGAATTTGGCTCGCGTTGCGCTCAGTTTCGCCTCAGTCACTTCTTCCTTCGCCTAGCCACTTTGAAATACACTTTTCTCCATTCCTTTATGTTCAAAACACCCTTGGCTTTGTTCCACACACCAAGCATCCTCAATTGAGCTCCAATTATCTTCCTGAATGTCACCTAAAACAAGCACTAAACGTGTATTAGTATAGCATTTAAGTCTTAACTTCACTATGAACATGTAAACCCTAATATGTACAAGTATGACCTAAATGCTATACTAATACATTAAATGAAGCTCAAAATACCTCAAAACAAGTACATACATGTAATAGATAAATCCACAAAATAAACACATCACTTTTCTCTAACTTGAGAATCTCAACATAGACAGTAGGGGGACAAACTATTGTGACAAAAAATTACTTAGACCTAAAAAGGCCTACGTTATTCTAGGACGCTCAGCCCAATTTGCTGGGTCACTTGCTTAAAGCCTCAAAGTCAAGGCCTAGTCTTAAACTCTTGGATGTTACTTTGTACTTTGTGGTACAACTTTAATCAGGTTAACTTGATCACTCCTCTAGATATGCAAAGATTAGGATGGGACTAGATATGATCAGGACGAGAATAATCTGGAGGGCAATAAAGCTTAGCGTGAAAGAGTATAAATATTGACCTTAGTTGGAATTCAGCTAGGATTCAAGTTCTTTGACACATGAAGGACTTCTCTATCCTGAAGGCTATAAATGCACAATTCACAAGAGAAGAAAGACTTGCCCAACATATTTAGCTTACACAAATAGCCTTCCACACATCAACCTAGCTTGCATTACTATTTGCTCCTTAATCCAAACTATAATGTTTCTCTTTTCCTCACCCACATTACCACAATACTAACTTGAGTGTTGGAGTATCTTCGGCCAGCACCACAGTGGTGTAAAAGATTTATGCCTCTCTTTTTGCCTTCTATTTTACAGGTTGTTGGTGTCCCAATTTCTTGATTATAGGTTTAGCATCTGTAGTTTTAAATCACTATCACTATCTAATTCACTTTATCTTTATGTTCTTCGATATCTTTTCATTATCACTTTTACTCATATTGTAGCCACTATTAACAAAACTGGAATCATCAATACAAGCTTCTTCACTACTATTGTCTAACACAAGTCTTTTCCTCTTTTTGACCTCTTCTCATGCAACTCTTCTTCACCTTCATCAATTTCTATTATACATCATCTCTAAAATCGTCATTCTCATTCTCTACTCTAGGTTCTACATTATTTGAACTACCAGCCACATCAATACAATACTCAACTTTCAAAATCCAAAGACAAGAGATCATAAATCCCTAACTATGAACCCATCACTAACCACATTGTTACTCTAAACCTTACCCATCTTTAACACATCAACATCATTCATTTAAAAAAAAAAAAGAAAGAAAAAAGTAAGCCATTGTCTAAGTCACTTCCTAGTTTTCTATAACAGAAACTTGTATAATCTTTGAACCTTAATTCGTGAGCAATGCTTTCAAAGATAACTAAAGACTTGGCATGATAGTGTAAATCCTTCATAATATAAGTCTTTTCCCTACTGTATTGCCTTATAGGTCTATATTTAAATTGATCACCATAGTAAAATTACACTAAAAGGTTTTAAAAAAATAAACGGGTAAATTGCTAAAATGCCGCCTATGGTTTGTGAAATGTGCACCGCATACCCTGTGGTTATAAAATTAGCAGATTGCTCTCTCATGTTTCTGAGAAAGGTGCACACGTCCCCCTGAAGCCAATGGCCATTAGGTTTTTTTACGGATTTCAATAAAAAAGTCCATTTTTGCCCCTAACTTATTAAATAAAATATCTATTTTACCTTTATTTGATTTAAAAATAAAAAATAAAAAATTAAATTAGGAAAAACACAAACAAAAAAAGAAAACACGAGGGATGGGGGATGGGTATTGGTGGGGGTATAGGCGACAGGGGTGGGGGCTGGTAAGGTGGGGGTTGGTGGGCATGGGGGCGATGGGGGTCGGGGTTGATGGGGGGTGGGAGCAGCGGGGGTGGGGGCAGCGGGGGTAGTGGAGGTGGTGGGGGGTAAGGGCTGGTGGGGTGGGGGTTGGCTGGGGCTGGGGCTGGGGCTGGGGTGGCAGGGATGGTGGGGGTTAGTGGGGTAGAGGGTGGTTGGGGCAGGGAGTGGGGTGGCAGGGGTGGTAAGAAATGGTTGGATGGGGGTGGCTGGGGGTGGGATAGCAGGGGTGGTGGATGTTTTTCTTTTTCTTTTTTTTTAAAATTTAATTGCTGTTTTTTAAAACAAATTAAGGATAGAAAAGCTTATTTAATGCATTTATTATGAAAAAAAAATTGCACAAGCCGAGCGTGCATGTCAAAACACGTTATTTGGACGAAAAAATTAATGGAAAGGATTTATGTGTACCCTCATTAAAACCATAGGGGGTGACTTAGCTAATTTTGTAACTGCAGGGTATATTGTGCACATTTATCAAACCACATGAGGGAGTTGAGCAATTCATCCAAAATAAATTAAACCCAGATAATGAATATCAAATTATCAAAGATAAGAACAAAACTACATTTCTATTAACTATATTTAAATCCCAAACACTAGAAAAGACATAACATAATGAAGCAAATTATGGTTATTACATACAAAATTAACCTGAAGAAGGAGAAAATTGCCAATTTTGTTACAAATTCCCAATTTTGTTACAATCGAAAGTTAAAAGATAAGCTATAGTTTTTGTATATAGTTTGGTAATGCATTTTTGCCCTCAATAGTTTTGACCACTTGCCTTATACATGTTTTAAACATTAAACAAATGGATCAGAAATGGATTTTAGAGCAACGATAGATAGCGAGTAAAATGTAAGGGACCTAAATGGGCCTTTTTGAAACTTAAGGTCCAAAGTGTCAAAATGCTCAAACATAACAAATTATTTAAGACATTTAGTCTTGTCATTGTAGTGTATGATGTGTTGTGTTTTTGTGTGTGTTTGCATTGTCATTTACCTATATTTTAGAGGTGTTGAGTACTCATGATGATGCATTAGTGTAGTGCTTTTGATAAGAATAGGCTTAAGCATAAACAAATGTGCATATTGAGTTTAAGAGACAAATTGCTACACTAATTGCTTGTTTTCAATGATTTAGGTGAACTTTGGGTTAAGATCAAGGTTGGACAATGAAAGGTGATGAAGATGGGAAATGCACGGGTCTAAGAGAGAAGACCAGAGGCCGAAAAGACAAAGAATGGAGGAAGAAAGTTAGCCGGACGACCAAGGAAAAAGAGCCGGTCGACCGGCCACTCCAGAAAGGTGCCAAAAATAGCCGGATGACCACCCCTCAAGAGCCAGTCGACCGGCTAGGTCGACTGGCTAGTCCAAAAAGCATCATTAAAAAGCCGATCGAGCTAGGTCCAGAGGCCGGTCGACCGGCAATATGCTGAGAACATATAAATAGGGCCCAATTCTGCAGAAAAGGAAAGGACTTTTTGGTAGATTAACACACACTTCACACCTAAAATTCTCGCACACTTAACCCTAGATCCCACCCACTTCACACACACTTTTCACACATTTCTCACTAAGAACCAAGCTTGATTTGGAGGGTTCAAACATTTTGGAATCAAGTTTGCTCAAAAACTTTGTACAAGATTAGCTAGGATGAAAGGGAAGCTTCATTATCTCTCTTTCGTTCTATTTCCTATTATGATTGAGTAGACTTGTGTAGGGTGATTTAACTTATGTAATGGGTTAACTATATACTCTTATGATATGGGATATGATGGCTGTATATATATACATGTTTCGAATTGTCTTGTTCAAATGGGTATTTTCTCATTCATGTCTAAGTGTTTGATAAAATGCCCAGATGAGTAACATGTGTATAAATTAAAGTTTGTTTGTTACTAAACACATCTAATCCATGTTATAATCATGTGTATGTGTTTATATGTGGATGCTATAAAGTGGGTAATGCTTTTATTCATGTCTATATGTATATTTGCATGCCTAGTAACAAGCATAACTTCAATAACGCATACGTGTTGGTTGTTAATTATTTCTAATGGTGTGAACTGAACATGACGATGTTTGGTAGTTGAATAGGTTCCATTATTCACGCGCACCTTGGCCTTGAACATGTATGAACGCACTAGCAAGTCAAATCCTGCTGTAGTGACCTTAGAATGACGAAGTATAACTTAGGGCTAGTCTAGGCCGAGTCTCCTTTGGCTTTAAATCCAGCCAATAGGTTTCCGAATAGGTTTAGTAGACTTTAGCAACACTAGGTCTTGGTTTTAAATCCAGCCAAAGGTTTAGGTACTAAGGTAGGTTCATTCTAAGCCACCTAGGAAGTTAGTTAGTCACTCTTGAGGCCCTAGGTCATAAGGACCACGCCTTAGCTCTAGGAGGCGCCGCCTAGGGACGGACCCGCACCGAGTCCTAGGGGGAAATTAGGACACTAACTAGCAACCTAGTTAAGAGCACTCATGATAGTTAGCCATCATCCCTTAATCCCATAGCATTTGAGTATAGAATTACCCATTCATAAGTCGAAGTCACCCTAACCCCTTCTCATGTGTTAATTCCCTCTTGACCAACTTGTGCTCCCATTTTTCATATTCATAGTTTAGTTTTATTTCCTTTACCTAGAGCTCCCGATAATCCAAAACCTCAAAAAAATATGTCTAGTTTAGATCTTTCTTTTTGGCACTTTCTAGAACACCAAGCATAGAATTCACCCACATTATTTACGCCTCCCTGTGGTTCGACACCCGCACTTGTGCACACTATATTGCACGATCCGTACGCTTGCGGGTCTTTTAAAGCTTGCACTCGAAAGACGACACCAAGTTCTTGGCGCCGTTGCCGGGGAGGCACGGTGATTTGCATTCTTTGTTTGTGTGTTTTGGTAGTTGCTTTTCTTACTTTCTTGCTTTTTCTTTATAGTTTGTTTAGTTTTTGCTTATCTTGTTTATTGTTCATATTATCTTGCTTTGATCCTTGCTTATCTATTTCAACTTTTGTTTTTTATTTTTTTTGTAGATTTTTTTTAGGATTGTGGATTATTTGCTGTAGTTATTGGAATATTGAAGTTTTCGGGGGTTGAAGTGGCCGGAGTTGGGATAGTTTGTGCATGCTTGGTAGGAGATCCCTTAAAAATCCCCTAGTTCCTCTTAATCCCGAACCTGATAGAATTGCTAAACATTTTAGGAATTTAGGAGATCTTCTTGAGGAGATGACCTACCCCAACCATCCTCCTAATCCTCCCAATCCCCCAATGAATCCCATTCCGCCTCATGATCACATTGGGCATCAAGCCCAAGCTCATTTTAGACGAGTGTCCCGTAGACCGGATCCACCCATAGATGAGGAACCCACTCTTAGGCAATTCTTTCTCCCCGAAGCCTTTGAGCCCAATTTGGCTATTCAAATTTCGGGTTGGGGGAGACGAACTTCGAGATTAAGCCTAATATGTTGGCTATGCTTCCCTCCTTCTACGGGAGAAGCAATGCGAGTCCTCTAGATCATATCACTGATTTTGTTGAGATGAGTTCAACTCTCCATGTCCCCAATGTCTCTCAAGAGGTCATACGTCTAAGATTGTTTCCTTTCTCTCTTAAGGACAAGGCTAGGACTTGGTTGCATTCCTTACCCAATGGTTGCATTACTACATGGGCTGAGCTTCAATCTAAGTTCTTCCAAAAATTTTATCCCATGGCCAAGACGGCCGACCTTAGGACCGCCACTATGACTTTCTCCCAACATGACCTAGAATCTTTTCATGAGGCTTGGGAGAGGTTCAAGGATCTTCTTAGACAATGTCCACACCAGGGGCACGGCAATCATGACCTAATGCAATACTTCTTTCGAGGCTTAAATGAACAAATAGGATGACGGTCAATGCCGCCTCCGATGGTGGCTTCTATCTTTTGAGACCGACCGAGGCATGGGAGAAAATAGAAATGATGGCTGAAAATTCTTTTCAAAATTTTGCAATGGAAAGGTCTAGTCGGGGAGGCAACAAGAGAAGTGTTAGTGAGGTTGGAGTTTCTGTAGACTTACCCGCTAAGGTTGAGGCTTTGACAAATAAACTAGATCAATTCATTTCTTTGTCCATTTCATCCCAAGGTCAGAGGACTAGTTCTTTAGGTTCTTTCTCCACCCCTTTAGTTGTTGAAGTTTGTGCATTGTGCTTCGAGTCATCTCATGAGACCATAGCCTGCCATTTAGCATCCCAATTTCCTGAATTCATGAAAGAGCAAGTGTGTGCCACACAAGGTTATTCTTGTAAGTATAATCCATACTCTAACACATACAATTCAGGTTGGAGGGACAACCCGAAATTTTCTTGGAGACAAAGACAGCATGAGTCTAGTTCACATCCTCAAGTTCCACCTCAGCAGCGACCCCGTCCTCAATATTCCCCAGGTTTCTATCATCTTAATCAACCCCATCTCACTAGTGCTCCTCAACCTCAGGCTTTACCTGCTCCCTCTAGTAGCTAGACTCCTAGTAATGATGTGATGAAGTTCATGCGGTTTATTCAGAATCAGCAGAAGGCATTAGCTAGTCAGTAGCAGGAGTTAGCTGACAATAGGCAAGAGATGGCTAACTATAGGCAACAGATGGCTAGGTTTAAGACACAGTTAGGATATATTTCTAGTCAATTGAGCGCTAGAGACCCCGGGAAATTGCCCTCTTAGCCAGAGGTGAACCCTAGAGTCCAGTCATGTTCCTCCACCGATACCACTTATCCCCCTTAGGCCCAGGCTAAGGCTGTCACCACTCTCAGGAGCGGTCGAGTAGTGGATAATAGGGTAGGAGTTGACTTTGCAATGCCTGCACTTAGTGGTCCTTCCGAGTCTAGAGCACCATATGGCAGCCTTGTTGAGGGAAATTCTAGAGAAGGTCCTATTGAGAGAGATGAGCCCATTAGAGATCATGGAGAGAGTAGTACTTCCCGCCCACATCGGGAGGGAAAAGTGCCTATTGATGACTCCCATGAATCTAGAGGTATAGAGCCTAGAGTTCCCTTTCCATCCGCCTTAGAGAGGCCTACACCTACTGAGGATTCTAGGTTCTTCAAGGTTTTAGAACATCTTAAGGACCTTAAGGTCAATCTTTCTTTGATAGATGTGATCATTTCTATCCCCTCTTATTCTAAGTTCTTTAAGGATCTTTGTACAAGGAAACGTAGGTCATCGAACATTCCTAAGAAGGTGAGGCTTACGGAAAAGGTGAGTAGTATTTGTACTTCGAGCCTTCCGCCCAAAATGAGTGACCCCAGAGCCTTCACCATTCCTTGTAAGATCCGTGAGACCCAGATTGATCCCGCCTTATTAGATTTAGGATCTAGTGTGAATCTTATTCCCTACTCTGTCTATCAGCAGCTAGGTCTATGTGAGTTGTCTCCTACACATGTTACTCTTCAGCTAGCTGATAGGTTTGAGCGTAGACCTAGGGGTGTGATAGAGGACGTTATGGTCCAGGTAGGTGAGTTTGTGTACCCTGTTGACTTCATAGTGTTAGATATGGATTCGGGACATGACTCTAGACATTTTACACCCATTCTTCTAGGTCGCCCCTTCCTTGCCACCGCAGATGCCATTATCCATTGTAGGTCGGGGGTATTGGAGATGAAATTTGGGAATTTGAGATCCACTATGAAGCTTGCAGAGGTGGTGAATAGGGCTAGTATAGGAGAAGAGAATGGAGAAGAGTGCTTTAGGGTGGATGTGATTGATTCTTGCATTGAGGATCTTATAGAAAAGACTATGACCGATGGAAAAGAATTAAGGAAATTTGAGGAATTGATGTCTAGTTTTGATTTGGAGACCTTAGAGAGGAAATGTGTAGCTTTTACTTCCTTGATTGAGAGCCATTTGACTAATAAGTCACTTGAGGTTAATCTTTTTAGTCTCATTTCTAGTGATGTCCCCATTGATGATGTTGAGGTTAAGTCCCCCTTGGTTGAGCCTAGCCCTTCTTTAGAGCTCAAACCCTTTCCCGATCATTTGAAATATGCATTCCTAGGCTCTAGTGAGAACCTTTCAGTCATCATAGCTTCCGATCTTTCTAGTGAGCATGAGGAGCGTCTCTTAGAGGTCCTTAGGAAACATAAGAAGGCTATAGGGTGGAAAATTGATAATTTGAGAGGTATAGACCCTTCAGTTTGCATGCATCGTATTCACCTTGAGGATGAAGCCATTCCTTCTAGGGAAATGCAAAGGAGGCTAAACCCACACATGAGCGAAATAGTTAAGAAAGAGATCATTAAGCTTTTAGATGCAGGCATTATTTATCCGATCTCTGATAGTGAGTGGGTTAGCCCGGTCTAAGTTGTCCCTAAGAAGTCCGGGGTCACAGTTGTTGAGAATGAGAAAGGAGAGCTTATCCCTACACGTACTCCCACGGGATGGAGAGTTTGTATTAACTATAGGAAGCTCAACTCCAAAACTAGGAAGGATCATTTCCCATTGCCTTTTCTAGACCAGATCTTAGATAGAGTAGCTGGGCATAGCTATTATTGTTTTCTAGATGGCTATTCGGGATATAACCAGATCCCTGTGTTTCCCGAGGACTAGGAGAAGACCACCTTTACTTGTCCCTATGGCACTTTTGCTTATAGGAGAATGCCCTTCGGTCTTTGCAATGCCCCATCGACTTTTCAGAGATGTATGATGGCCATTTTTACTGACATGATTGAGAAACATTTAGAGATTTTCATGGATGATTTCTCAGTCTTTGGAGATAGCTTTGATGAGTGCTTGAGTCATCTCTCTTTAGTCTTAGACCGATGTGTGGAGAAGAATCTAGTGTTAAGTTGGAAGAAATCCCATTTCATGGTACAACGAGGGATAGTGTTGGGTCATGTTGTATCATCTAGTGGAATTCAAGTTGACCCAGCTAAGGTAGAATTAATTGAAAAGTTGCCTGTCCCTAAGTGTGTCAAGGATGTTAGATCTTTTCTAGGGCTGCAGGGTTTTACCGTAGATTCATTAAGGATTTTAGTCACATTGCACGCCCCTTGTCTAGGCTCCTAGCACAAGATGTCCCTTTTGACTTTGATGATGAATGTGTTAGAGCTTTCAATAGGCTTAAATCCTTATTGTCTACATCCCCAATTATCCAGCCACTTGACTACAGTCTCCCATTTGAGGTTATGTGTGATGCATCCGATTATGCGATAAGAGCTGTTTTAGGTCAAAGGAAGGATAAGTTGCCCCATGTTGTATACTATGCTAGCAAGACTCTTGATGAAGCACAAAATAATTATACCACTGCGGAAAAAGAGCTTCTAGCAATAGTTTTCTCCCTTGACAAGTTTAGGTCATACATCCTAGGATCCAAAGTGATTGTCTACACCGATCATACGGCATTGAAGTATTTGTTGTCTAAGAAAGAATCTAAGCCCCGCTTAATTAGGTGGTTGCTCCTCCATCAAGAGTTTGACATAGAAATTCGGGATAAGAAGGGTAAAGAAAATTTAGTTGCGAATCATCTTTCCCGTCTTGTTAGCGAGTCTTCTAGTGATCCATCTCCTTTTCATGATTCATTCCCCGATGAACAATTATTTGCTGTCTCTCATCACACAACTTGGTTTGCTCATATTGTTAATTATCTTGCCACAAGGCGTTTTCCTTCCTATTGGGAGAAAAGAGAAAAAGATAGGTTCCTAGCACAAGTTAGGCATTTCTTTTGGGAGGATCCCTATCTTTTCAAAGTGTGTGCAGATCAAATGATTCGCCGATGTGTGCCTGAGGATGAGTTTGAGAGCGTTTTGAGCATGTGTCATGATGAGGGGTGTGGGGGTCATTTTTGTGGGAAGAAGACCGCCGCGAAGGTCTTGCAAAGTGGACTATTTTGGCCTTCTCTCTTTAAGGATGCCCAAGAATATTGCAAGAAGTGTTTTATATGTCAACAATCTGGGTCCATCTCTAGGAGAAACATGATGCCTTTATCCCCTAATCTTCCTTGTGAGTTGTTTGATGTTTGGGGTGTAGACTTCATGGGTCCATTTCCACCTTTCTTTGAGTACCAATACATTTTAGTGGCCGTTGATTATGTGTCCAAATAGGTTGAGGCTATTCCTACACGCACTAATGACCATAGGGTAGTGGTTAAGTTTATTAAAGAAAACATTTTCTCTAGATTTAGAGTCCCTAGGGTCTTAATTAGTGATAGGGGTTTGCATTTTTGCCATAGGACTTTAGAGGCCTTGTTGAGAAGATATTCGGTCACCCATAAGGTAGCCACTCCTTATCACCCGCAAACTAATGGACAAGTAGAGGTGTCCAATAAAGAGATCAAGCACATTTTAGAGAAAACGGTTAAGCCCGAGAGAAGAGATTGGTCTATTAGGCTAAATGATGCTTTGTGGGCCTACCGTACCGCCTTTAAGACTCCCATTGGTATGTCTCCATATAGATTGGTTTTTGGTAAAGCTTGTCACTTGCCGGTAGAACTAGAGCATAGAGCTTATTGGGCAATCAAAGCCCTAAATTTTGACTTGGCAAGAGCGGGTGAGAAAAGGAAGCTAGACCTAGAAGAATTGGAAGAGCTTAGATTCGAGGCGTATGAGAACACTAAACTTTATAAGGATAGGATGAAGAGAATTCATGATAAACACATTATTAAGAAATCATTCTCTCTTTTTGATAAAGTTTGGTTGTTTAACTCACGATTGAAACTCTTTCCAGGTAAGCTTAAGACAAGATGGGATGGTCCATATGAGGTGATGGTTGCCTATCCTTCCGGAGCAGTCAAGATTAAAGACTTGAAGGATGGCTGAGAGTTGACGGTGAATGGGCAACGCCTGAAGCACGCATATGAGCCGAGCATGGCTCGTGTGGAGGTTTTAATGCTTCAGGATCCCATTTATGGAAGTTGAAGATGAGTTGGTGTTTGCCTGGCTAATGGCTTGGTGGTTAGCGCTACTAGGAGGCAACCTAGGTTCAATTTTGCAGTTTTGCATTTGTTTCACTTTCTTCTCTTTTTATTTTCTTTCTTTATCTTTCTTGCACCCAAACCAAAGTGTTGAATCCTAATCCTTTGTCCTATAAGATACACCACTACTCATTATTGCACATGCCAATGCAAGTATGCATAGGCAATGCTACTAATCTTGTTTTCTTTGTGAGTGCTTATGAATTATGAGTCACAGGATTAGTAGTATGGTGATTTATCATTGGCATGGAAAGCTTTGAAGAAAATGCAAGGTTGTATCTATCCTTTCTCCACTTGTTCCCCATGTTTGCACCCTATCCCCACCACCCTTACTTGTTTTGTAATGACGATTTGCTTGTTTTTGTGTTTTGATCTTTCTGCTTGAGAACAAGCAAAGTTTAGGTTTGGGGGTGTGGGAGTTTGGTTTTCTTGTTATATATCTTGCTTAGGGTAGATTGCATTCTGCGTTTAAAAATGGTGAAAATTTTTCAATTTTGATACATATAGAGTCATTTATTTCTTTGTTGATCATTGTGTTGGCTTTTGTGATTGACTATATTGATTTATAAAGATAAGAGGCATTGTGGGGAAATGAATAGAGTGGTTTGAAAACTAAGTCTTGGAGGGGATGCCCTTCAAAGTTGTGGGGAGTGAGAACCTTGAAAGAACAACCCTTGTAGCCACCCCATAGCTTGGTAGGAAAGAGTGTTGAAAAAGGGTTGTTGATATGAGTGTCTTTCCTTGATTGGTTCTTTTTGACATGCTAAAGCCTTTCTTTTTCTTTTCTTTTTGTGTGAATACAATACAAAGCATTAAAAGTTCGAAAAAAAAAATGAAAAAGGCAAAAAGGTGCAAAAATATATATATATAAAAAAAATGAAGTGAAAAAGAGGAAAAGCTAAAGGCGCCAAAAAGTTAGTGAATAAGTGCATAAGTGACACAATGTCAACTTAGCACAAGTTATCATCTTTGTAAATACGTGAATAAGGCTTTTTATGAGCCATTGTGTTTGTATATTCTCTTTTCTTGTCTTTGAGGCTTGGTGCATGTTGGTGAGGCCATGTATGTTGAGGGAGCACGAAATATCAACATTCCGAGTGCGTGAGTTAGAATCCTAGGCTTGTGGTGGATTGGCTACTCGGGAAATTCCTACGAGGAACGAGACCCCTTATGAGTAGAGGGAGGATCCAAAGAGATTTGGGGATCTCTCCACAATAGAAATGCCCCCTTTATGCTTCTTAGACTAACTTTGATAGAGAGTCAATCCTTTAGGCAATCCATTGTATCGACTTTAGAGATAAAATTTAAGATTGGGCTTGCTTGAGGACAAGCAAGGAGAAGGTTTGGGGGTGTTGATGTGATGTATTTTTGTGTGTGTTTGCATTGTCATTTACCTATATTTTAGAGGTGTTGAGTGCTCATGATGATGCATTAGTGTAGTGCTTTTGATAAGAATAGGCTTAAGCGTAAACAAATGTGCATATTGAGTTTAAGAGACAAATTGCTACACTAATTGCTTGTTTTCAATGATTTAGGTGAACTTTGGGTTAAGATCAAGATTGGACGATGAAAGGTGATGAAGATGGGAAATGCACGGGTCTAAGAGAGAAGACCAGAGGCCGAAAAGGCAAAGAATGGAGGAAGAAAGTCAGCCGGACGACCAAGGAAAAAGAGCCGGTCGACCGGCCACTCCAGAGAGGTGCCAAAAACAGCAGGACGACCACCCCTCCAGAGCCGGTCGACCGGCTAGGTCGACCGGCCAGTCCAGAGAGCATCATTAAAAAGCCAGTCGAGCTAGGTCCAGAGGCCGGTCAATCGGCAATATGCTGAGAACATATAAATAGGGCCCGATTCTGCAGAAAAGGAGAGGACTTTTTGGTAGATTAACACACACTTCACACCTAAAATTCTCGCACACTTAACCCTAGATCCCACCCACTTCACACACACTTTTCACACATTTCTCACTAAGAACCAAGCTTGATTTGGAGGGTTCAAACATTTTGGAATCAAGTTTCCTCAAAAACTTTATACAAGATTAGCTAGGATGGAAGGGAAGCTTCATTATCCCTCTTTCATTCTATTTCCTATTATGATTAAGTAGACTTGTGTAGGGTGATTTAACTTATGTAATGGGTTAACTATATACTCTTATGATATGGGATATGATGGCTATATATACATACATGTTTCGAATTGTCTTGTTCAAATGGGTATTTTCTCATTCATGTCTAAGTGTTTGATAAAATGCCTAGATGCGTAACATGTGTATAAATTGAAGTTTGTTTGTTACTAAACACATCTAATCCATGTTATAATCATGTGTATGTGTTTATATGTGGATTCTATGAAGTGGGTAATGCTTTTATTCATGCCTATATGTATATTTGCATGCCTAGTAACAAGCATAACTTCAATAACGCATACGTGTTGGTTGTTAATTATTTCTAATGGTATGAACTGAACATGACGATGTTTGGTAGTTGAATAGGTTCCATTATTCATGCGCACCTTGGCCTTGAACATGTATGAACGCACTAGCAAGTCAAATCTTGCTGTAGTGGCCTTAGAATGACGAAGTATAACTTAGGGCTAGTCTAGGCCGAGTCTCCTTTGGCTTTAAATCCAGCCAATAGGTTTCCGGATAGGTTTAGTAGACTTTAGCAACACTAGGTCTTGGCTTTAAATCCAGCCAAAGGTTTAGGTACTAAGGTAGGTTCATTCTAAACCACCTAGGAAGTTAGTTAGTCACTCTTGAGGCCCTAGGTCATAAGGACCACGCCGTAGCTCTAGGAGGTGCCGCCTAGGGACGGACCCGCACCGAGTCCTAGGGGGAAATTAGGACACTAACTAGCAACCTAGTTAAGAGCACTCGTGATAGTTAACCATCATCCCTTAATCCCATAGCATTTGAGTATAGAATTACCCATTCATAAGTCGAAGTCACCCTAACCCCTTCTCAAGTGTTAGTTCCCTCTTGACCAACTTGTACTTCCATTTTTCATATTCATAGTTTAGTTTTATTTCCTTTACCTAGAGCTCCCGATAATCCAAAACCCCAAAAAAATATGTCTAGTTTAGATCTTTCTTTTTGGCACTTTCTAGAACACTAAGCATAGAATTCACCCACATTATTCACGCCTCCCTGTGGTTCGACACCCGCACTTGTACATACTATATTGCACGATCCGTGCGCTTACGGGTCTTTTAGAGCTTGCACTCGAAAGACAACACCAGTGTAAATTTGACAATTACATGCAATACAATTAAAGAAAAATAGAAGACAACCTAAAGTTAGTAGTTGCAAGAAATTCCTCGATTAGATCAAGTGGCAACTAGTTCCGATACTAAAAATGTATTTCACATTTATGTGATGTCTACCTATATGTTAATGGGACAAATGACTGGGTCGACTTATCAGAGACTCGTTTTTTGACCTACACAATACTGTATGAATTATATACTTTTTTTATATTTTGTTTTATTTAAAATAAAAAATATTTGTCAATAGATAAGAGCATTGAGAAAAAAATAAAGAAAGAATCACATGTTTAACTTGACATTCCAATTTAGATTTATACTGTAAGTAGATAAAGATATTAAAATTTAAAACAAAATAGTTTATCAACATTAAATATGAGAACATATAAAAACTCTCATTAAAGAAGAAAAAGAAAAAAGAAAAATATGTATACTATTATGAAAATATTATGTTTTAATGGATAGTCACCAAGTATACTATTGTGAAAATATTATGTTTTAATGGATATTCACCAAGTGTGAAAGCTGTAGTATGAACAAGAATAAAAACTACAGTGTGAATAGGCTTAAAGTTATGATGTAATACGGAATTACAAAATATCAGAATAAGTGACAAGATAAACATTATCATTTATAATGGTGTCATCACTACATCATCCTCATCAACAATGATGTTATCACTTGTGTCGGTGCTTGTGTAATCAACATCTTATTGTGATAGTACATTTGTAGTGCTTATGCAGTCAGGAGCTTATGAAAATCTACATATAGGGGGTGACCCTATGCATGGGTCGGTGCCCAAGGTACGTAGGTTATGCACGAGTTGGTGGCCAAAGTGCCTAGGTTGTGCACGGATTGGCAACCCCATTTCAAGATACAAATGTCGCCTTTTCTTCAATTTTGAACTCCAAAGAAGATTCAATTCCAAGCTTCCAAAAAGAAAACACTCACAATAATGAAAATCATTTTGCAACTCTAAATTTGGAGGAGGAAAAGAATCAAAGCCTCATACCTGGGACTTTCTTTTTCTAAAATTAACATATAAGTGCCTTGCACAATATCTTTGTCTAAAATTTTATCTTGGTGGCCTGAAGAAAATTATTAATTTCTTGACTCATACAACCTTAGAAATGGAGTCTTTTGTTTGCATCAAATACTCTACACCAGATAAACTCTTGGGATCAATATAATTGAAATCTCTTTAAACATCTTCTCCAATGAATAATTGTAGTGCCTTTGGAAAGATATGATGTATATAGACATTATAAACCTATACGATCGTTGACACATTAAAGACATAATGATAAGGAAACCATGGCAGTTTGCTCTGATACGTCAATTAGAATGGCTAGAGCATTCATGATAATATCATTAGACTTTGCCAACAATATAAGGTGTGTGTTGTGCTAAAAGGCAAGTAGGTGATTGGCACTATTAAATCGTTTAAAAACTTAGTTAACAAAAAATAAAAAGTACCTTCAGGAGGCTTTGAAAATTTAATAAGTAGGTCACTAATAGCTGCTAAGAAAATCTCCTAAAACTAGTTGGGCCTATTTAGTATATGCGAAAAGTGATATTGTTTCTTACTCCGGTGCAAGATCCATCCCTCTCTTCCTCCATCCCCTTCTCCCGGGCACCCAATGTGCCCCTGGACGAACTTTCAAATCACCCCATCTTTTTTGGCTAACTAGTGCCCTCATGAATAATATTTGCTTAGAGACCAACTTGTTTGAGTTGAGTATGTCTACTAATGCGTGTCAATTTGTGAGTGTTTATTGATGTCATTTGCATACATTTTAGAAGTGTTTAAAGCTTTTTAGGGTGCATTTTTTAGAGCCAATCAATTCATAGATTGTAATCCAAGCCAAAATAGCTTACATTTAAGTCAAAGGCCTGTCATAAACATTAATTTTGTAATGTCAACAAGTGACATTGAAATATGAACAACATCATACGCGAATTGTGTGGGCACTGAGGCCTCAAGGCATGGTAGGGCTAGGTGTCATGGGCATCAATGCCTAGAAAAGTTCAAAAAGCAATCTATCTAAAGTAGTCTGATCATTTGAAGCTTATTTTCAAATTATATCCACTAATCAGAGACTTATTCTGACTACCTACTTTCTAAATTATGATCATTACCTTCTTAGATTATCTATCAGGTCAAACTAAATCTAATTTACAAAAGAATTCCCAATGGGACTTCGACCGAATCGCACAAATTTTTGAAAATCTTATCCAAAACTAACTGTTATTCGTACTATCTTTTCCTAGCCTTTCATATAATGTTCAAAAGTCAATTAGTCAAAAATGAGTGTGGCTAACAACTATATAATTCACTTTCAAGAATCAAAATCGTACAATTTCTCTCTACTTTTCTTCTATTTATTCTATACTATTTTGTTAGTTATTTTATAACATATATTAATTTTTCTAGAAAAAGGAATAATTTAGTATAGAATTTTTGAAAAGAAAAAAACTAAAATGATTTGAGGCGTTAAACACATGACATCCCATTCAACCTGATTTGCTAGTACTAGGGGTGTACATGGGCGAATTGGTGCGGTTTTTGTGCTAATTTTTTTATCGAACCGATTTAGTCAATTTGTTATTTTATTAAACCAAAACCGACCAAAGTATTAAAAAAAACAATGATTTCAATTAATGCGATTTGGTGCAGTTTTGAACAGTTTTTTGGTCGGTTTATGAGAAAAAATATTTTCGTTATTGAAGTACACCAATAATAGAAAAGTACACATACATCTTATAACATAGAAGTCTTGCAATTGTAGTCATTATTAAAATAACTTGATAAATTAAAACCTTTCAACTTTACTTACTATAATGTTTATTTTTAATTTTCTCAAAATAAAAATTATATAATTATCATTATATTCATTTTGAGAATTTATCGACAAAGAATTAAATACTTCAAGAAAACAATCAAGCATTATGGTAGATAATATGCAATATATTAGTCTATATATATTGTAAATGTATATTCATATGAAATATATGTACATATGTGTATATATAATAATAATAATAATAATAATAATAATAATAATAATAATAATAATACTCCTAAAAAGCGGGCGGTTCGATTTATATCACGATTTTTACTCTCCAAAATCAAAACCAAATCGCTCACTTACGGTTTTTAAAAAATAAAACCATAACCGACCTAGTCATTTTAAAAACCATCTGTTTGTGGTTGACTCGATTCGGTCCAAATGGTTTTAACAGTTTTTTCAACTTTTTCTACACTCCTAGTACTTATTCTTGCGGGGTTATGTGTAAACCTGAAAATATCAAGGGACTAAAGTAGAAATATTGGCCCAACGAGGGACGAAGCGTCTCGAACATTCACGATAGTTATACTTCGTCGCGAAGAAAATCAGAAATTTAATCTGCATAAGAGTTTCTTAATTGAGAGGAAAAAAGAAATCAATCGAAGCGAGTCTTTCAGTGTGTGTGTGTGCGCGCGTGCCTGTGGCGTGTGTGTTGTGATGGAGAGGGGAAATAGGAGGGTTTCAGTGTCTCGAGGAATGCTGCCGCTGCTTGCACTGCACGCGGTGAGCGAATATTGCCGGCTGGACCGGAAACCACCGGTCACGGCGGGGCTGATCGCCGCAAACACACTCGTATACTTGCGGCCCAGCTTCCTCGACCCCATTCTCCCCACCATTGAAGAGGTCTGGTTCAACCCCCACCTCATCCTCAAGGTTCGTGCCATTTTCTACCCTTTCGACGAATCTTTCTATTTATTGATTATTCATTTGTGGGAATTTCTCAATTAATTATTTTGTTTTGTGTATAGCGAATTTGAATTATAGATGTCTTTACTGAATATGGTTTTCATTTTACCTGTGAGGCTTTCGGTTTGTTCTTGTTCTTATTTTGGTGATTCTTCTCATACATATTTGTTGCTAGCATATTCAATTGTTTTCGGTTCGAAGAAGGTAACGTGCTTTGAAATAATATGACTCAAAACTCAGAGAACTAGTGATGTTAGACATCTTGAAAGTGTTTTTCTGCTTCTGTTGAGATGTAAATCAATTGTGGTCCAACGGCTTATTCGTGGAAGTTGCACCTGAATGACTGACTTATGCACAACTGGAGTTCATACAGTTGAACTTTTGAATTCTACCGATGAGTCTGATCTAATAGAAATGAATTTGGAGGACATGAATTAAGCTTCTACCTTGTTGATGAGGAACCACTATGATTTGCGTAGTTGTGAGAAAAAGTTATAGTTTTATGTTTGTGATATACTTTTAGTTGTCAACATTATACACGAATGTCAAAGATGCAAAGGACTGTGGCGCTGAGTTCACAAAATGAGAGTTTGTATTTAATAAGTGTTATTATCTTATGTATTGTGAAAACTTGATGACGTTTCCTGCTTTGGAATCGACAAGTTGTTTGGATAAGTTTGATATGGTGGAATTGAAAGATCTACCTGATTATTTCTGCAATGCAATTACTGGACGAAATATTATTGTGTTTAAACAACTTGTTGAAAATGATTAATAGATACTTTATATTATCCGAACAACTAAAGCAAATTCTGGGAATCAATTTGGTGATGCGGATGATCTGATACTTCACCATGTTCTCATTAAATAAACTTCTCTCTCATGCCTATTAAAATCATTACTCTGGCCCTACTGCCTTTGATGCTTCTTTTCTCCTCTGGTTTTGCATATGGATGTATTTTTATATTTGTCAAGTATATGCTGGATTCCCTGTGTCTGATAGCTATTGTTTTTGGTGAGGCAGCACAAAGATCTGAAGCGCTTTTTCTTGTCAGCATTCTATCACATTGGTGAATCTCACTTGGTCTACAACATGCTGTCACTTTTATGGAAGGGGATCCAGCTGGAGACGTCGATGGGAAGTGTTGAGTTTGCATCCATGGTTGCAACCCTGCTGGGCATGTCTCAGGGCATAACTTTGCTCCTAGCCAAATCTCTTGTGCATTTCTTTGACTACGAGAATGCCTTCTACAACGAATATGCTGTTGGGTTTTCCGGTGTGCTCTTTGCCATGAAAGTAGTTCTCAATTCCCAGTCAGATAATTACACATATGTCCATGGGGTCTTGGTACGAGACCGTTATGCTGCATGGGCTGAACTTTTTCTGATTCAGATGTTTGTGCCTAATGTGTCTTTCCTTGGCCACCTCGGAGGAATTCTTGCTGGTCTGCTCTATTTACGGCTAAAAGCTTCGTATTCAGGCCCAAACCCACTGACAAGGATTCTCAGATATTTTACTAGTGTCCTAAGTTTGCCTTTAACTTTTGCGAAGAGATTGTTCGGGTTCCGGCAGCAACGAATATCTGGTAGAGGAACTATTGGTGGAAGTCAAACAAGAAGCATATCTGGTGTTTGGCGATGCCCAGCTTGTACATTTGACAACTCAGATTGGCTAAGCATTTGCGAAATGTGTGGGACTGGTCGTGATGGTGATCTTTCTCCCCTTGAATCATTAGATCACACTCAAGAAATTTTGTTAGAAGAATTACGACGTCGGAGAGTTGAAAGGTTTGGCAGATGATTTGGATCAATGGTACGACTATGATAACTGAAATAGCCCTGTTGAAACTGTGGAAAGAATTATTCATACTGTATAATTTCTGGTTGAAGAAGGTGAATAGCTTTATCTTTGTAGCTGGTTTTTGACATACAAAAACAATCTGACTTATACAGGAGGAAGTGTATTAAAAACAACAAATAATGTATCTCTTTCTCACAGTTTAAATACATCAATTAGTGCAAACCAGTAGAACAACAACGTGATAGATTACCCCGGAAGTTTTGCCCGTGTTGGTGACCACATTTATTTCATTCCGAAGCACTTGTAAGTACCTCAATCCAATGATTCTAGAGTTAAATTTTCTTCTCCTGATTGTAGACTGACAACTATCCAGCAATGGCTGTAACATGGAAGAAGGGTAAATAATGTGAAACAATTATCTGATTCTTCATCTTCACATGATGAGTGCTGCATACAGAAGCTGGTTCCAAGTGTCGGGTAGTCCAGGAAGACACCAATGGCTGCAGTCAATACCTGAGTTCTCGCCGCTGTAAGCTGATGGATGAGCATCTTTTCTTAGTTGCGAAAGTGTTGTGATATCAAGTGGATAAACTGGTTTCTTCATCTGACTCAATACTTTATTCACAACAGCTGCAGCTGGAGGCAGCCCTGCTGGATATGTACTTCCTGCTAGTGGCTGCAACTCTCCATTGCAGTTCTTTGAAGTGGAACTCCACTCGCTACCTCTGTTTCATGGTAAAACAAAACACACACAATTCACCTATTTACAATCCACAGCGTCTGGAATTCAAAAGTAAACTTCTTCGACATACCAAAATGCAAATTTTGAAAATTGAAGGGATGCGCAATAGAGTCTGCATATTGTAATGTTACTAGTGAAAACAGGGAACAGAGACATGGATATCATCTTTTGTTATTATATTAATAGTGTTTAAGCGTTTTTCGCTATAACACGTCCGTTGATGTGTAGAGCTTTACACGCGAAAGAAAAGAAATAGAAAATTGTATAACCATTGATTGATTAACTTACTGATAATGAGTAGGAGATATTCCCTGGAAGAAGACTTTGGTCTTAGAAGGATCAACATTGAGATCAACCCAACGCGCCCAAGTCGTCAATCCTTTGTAAAATGCCACCAGGCGGTCCATATCTTTGGAGACTTTGGAACCATCTTGCACGTAGTCCCATCTGAATAAAGGATTTGGAATTTTCATGAGTGAGAATCTCTTTATAACATTATATATAACTAGAATCTAATAAGTATAAATCTTTCACATTATTTCATAACAAGTGTATTTATATTATATAGTTGTTAGATTTGTTTTCAAGTTTCGTACCCTTGAGATGCTTCTCCTTTGTGCATCCACCAATGCCATGAGTTGAAAATCAACATGTCCATTCCTTTCCATGCGTTGCCTTGTTCAATAGAGTTCAATTTCAACACTCGACCAATATTTTCTCTTACAATATCCACTAAGTATGGCGTTCTATAAAGAAGTATTGTTACTCCATATTCCTGCAAAACAGGCAACTTCATGGATTACAAGAACAATTACGTTCTAATCTTAGCGACTGGAATAGGATTTTTATTTAGTTGGGATTTACAACCTCCGGAGGCCATAACTTTATCTATTCCTGGTTGAACTTGACTGACCGCGTGAAGTATTTTGTTTAAGATAGCTTTTTGTGTTGTTACTTTTTAGTCTATCAGCTGTAACAGGGGTACGGGAACGAGTGTTATGCTTGTCCCAACCAATACTACCATTCATTACCGTGAACCAAAATACAATTTAACAAATGGCTTATTTATGATTTAATTTCCTTTTCCACGAAGAAATTAAATGTGATGAAAAAGGGCCGGTTATGATTTTATTTAGAAGCGACAAACTTCAATTTCGTTGGGCTTTTAATTTGCCTAGTGTTTTATCTTCTCTTGTGATGATGGACCAATCACTTGTGACTAGCAGATGCTGTTTAATAAAATGTTTTCTGACTTTTCCGATATACAAAAGAAAAAACACTCATTTGGTAATAAAGAAAATTCGTCAGTCAACCAAATTGGCCATTTAGACACAAAAACCTGTGTTGGTGAGTTTTGGTGACCATTTAACCTTGCTAAAGATATTTTCAACCCACAATTTTTGGTTAAACAAGCACCAACTTATACCACAAGAAGACCATTTTTCTCTTTATCTTGTGCTTTTTAATTATAAAACTAAACTGAATCATGCAATTAGAAGAAAAAGTTATATCCAAATGGGTAACCACTAGTGTTTGATCCGTAGAATGCACGGATTCGAATGTTTAATATTATCAAATTTTATATAACTAATTGAAAATTCAACTTTAAGTTAATTTATAGAATATGATTGAATATGATTGAAATTATACATATAACAATCAATATAATAAACATATTAATAGTATTAATTTTAAAAATTGTATTTTAAAATCAATAATAGTAGAAATTTATTTTAAATTTTTGACAAAATCAAATCCTTTTATTCACTTTTATATATAGATAAAATATCCAAAAAAAGTTATGCATGAAATAATAGATATACTCAAGATATGCCAAATTAACATGATGTGATAAACTGAATTGTGACAAACAAGAATTTCTTTGATGGACTTCATATATATTATGACATGATGACTACAATGATAATTATATTATGCTGTTTTTGTGTAGTAAATAGTTCGAAGAAACGCGAAAGAGTAAACTGACCACAAAAGTAACGGCAGTAAGTGAGTCCTTCTTGGCAAAGGAGGTGGTGGCATTTGGCACCGACGCATGGATCATACAAGCCAACGATTCAAACATGTTCAAACTCAGTGAATCCCCAACAAACATAATCTTCTTTCCCCACCATCTATTCAGAAAGTCCATGCCATCAAACCTGTAATTAACCACAAATTTATACTGATCATTTACAAATTAAATACTACTAGCTTAGGTGAAAATACTACTTTCATAAGCTTTTTTTCCCTCTATTTTTTGCTTAAGAATTAGTAAACAATCATAAAACACTCCTGCTCAGGTTAAGGAATAGCTCATGTGGTAGCAATTATTTTTCCCCTGGAGTGATGACTTACATTTGAACCCATTGGGGTTCCCCGGTAGGGTGGACTTGGATTGGGGTCGCGAAGCACATGTTTGACTAAGTACATGTAATGTAATTTTAATTCATTTTCTTATCCGGACTAAGAATATCATGCATGCTCATGTAAGAATCTTCAATCAGGTATTCGGCTATCCAATTGTATGAAGACGTGGGACAACAAATTAAATGCACCCATACAGATTTACAGTAGTGGGGAAGGGCATGGGCACCTGGGTAAGTTGCAGGAGGCAGGTTTCCAGGAGTACATGAGATACTGTCTATCAGGGCGGCCATATTTCTGGCAATCAAACTCAGGGTCAATGAAGGGACAGCTTGAAGATTCATAGACAGGGTATGAAGCATCAAACACCCATTGGCCTTGGAACAAGATGCAACCGCCATTCGCCGGCTCTCGACCTCTGACACCACTCACATTATATACCAGCAGCTCTGCTCGAGTACCACCTACTATTAGGGCAGACAAGAATAGCAGTGCCTGAAAAGCCAAATGGCGCAAATCCATCTTTGATTGTTGGTACTAACAGTTGTAAATATGAGCAAACAACGTAGAATGTTTGTCCTACACACCATTATACATATATATAACAGTACAGGTTTTGTGTGCGTGTGAGTGTGAGTGTGTGTGTCTTTTTCAGGATTGTTTCTTGAAGGGTTTTCACATGGTCAAGGCTAGAATTATTTGATTTCATATCTCACATGCGTTGGAAGGATTCGACGCAAGTGTAGTGGGAGGAAAGTGGGGACCTCGTACAATCATTTTCGTAAGTGTAATATCTTTTTCGTTGTAACATTGTAAGATTATAAGTAGATCTGTTTTGTCTCTGATTTGAATTAGTTTCTTGTGGCTAATTAGCATAATGTTGAGGGTAGGTTTCAGAAAAGGTAAAAACAAAATAAGTTTTGGGACATTGAAAATGTGATAATCCTGTGTGCATGTATTATTCTACGTCCTTGCTTGGAGGCATGTTGATATAATATGTAACGATTTAATAAGAATGTGAAAGCATGTGAATGCTAGGTGCAATGTCCACATAATTCGTTTCAACTTGAAGACTATAACATTTTACTAAAGCACCAAGATTCTGACTTCAATCTCACTAATTTGTTTAAAATGATATTCATTGTCGCCTTGTTATCACGGACTCCTATTAGTACCGAAAAAGTTTAACAAGCTAGAAGAAATGAATGATTGAGAATGTGGACCCATATACATACATATACATATACATATACACACATGTATATGTGTGTGTGTGAAAGGAGGTGAAAAACTTAAAGGAAAGAATAAATACAAATTTGAAAATGTTGCGTTTGATCAAGAAAGATATCTTAATTTTGTTCTAAATTCGTGATTGGATCTACATGTTTGATGAGGAGAATAATCTTCTTCTAGTCATTTTGGAGATTCATGAGAATTCGCTTCAAACTTAATGACTTGTGTGCTTTCTTTCTATATATATATATTTTTTAACACTTGAAAAGTGATAACTCAAATTTGAACCCTAAAAATTCTTAACGGTGAGGGTGGGGTAGTAAAAGAAAACGAAGCATGTATTTTATCAGCCATTGAAAGAAAGGTGGCCCCACATTAGTATGTTGAATGGGGATAACATAAGTTTTACCTAAATACTTGAGAGAAAACCGCAACCAAAAAATTTCAGTAATTGAATAATTAATGACTAGTAGTCCTTATAACTTTTTTTTTTTTTTGGATAACTTTGGGAAATATATATACTTACCCAGTCCACGATACATAAACATGATTAGTACTAACCCTAATAGGTCCAACATGTTTGCATCTCATATTGGTCAAACGGATACATATAAACCAAAATGCAGCAATCCGCCCCAAGACATGTACTAGGTAAATTAAGAGTTTAATTTCCAGAAAATTAAAAAGGACTCGAACTCACAACCTCAGAAAATTGCCTTCTGCCACTTACCGCTGGAGCTACCATTGGGGGGCTAGCTCCATAATATCTTGATACATGAAAATAGTAAGAAGTTAAAAGAGGAGGAAAGAAAGGGAAAAAAAAAAAAAAAGGAATGAGCAGAACTACAGAGTGACTTGAGGAGGAATGAAATTTACTCCTAAAATAATATTAAATGATTTGTTTGTCCGGAAGATCACGGATTTTATGTCGTTGTCATTACTATTCATTTCACGTGCATCAATTTCTCTTTCTGATTCAGTTCATGTTGGAGACACATAAATTTGGCAACAATTAAGGGATAATTTGGTCCGACTCCTGTTCTTGTACCTAGAAAAAGATGTACTTCTCCAACCACCCGAAGATCTAATATCTTTAAAAGGATTAGTCCGAAAATGAGCACTCTCTCACGCATGCGGCGTGTGGAGTGAATTGTAAATCGAGGATGTGTATGAGTGGCGATCCTGCGAGAGAGGACCAACAGTCGCGAACAGCGTGCGCATGATATTCGGAAGGCTCCACCACACTAGTTCGAACCCGCGTTGTCAGAGTGTTTCCACTCCAATCACCTAGCCACTTACCAACTCACCTATGTCCCTGGGGGCACCCGAAGATCTAATATCTCAATTGAGAGAAAGGGTATAGCTAATTGTATGATACAACGAGTCAAATTTAGGGCTCGATTGACTCGCCTCCCTCCTCCCCCCCAAGAAAAAAAGCATTTTTTCTTTAAAACATGTACATTATTTTTGTAATAATTATTTGATTTAACTTTAAAAAAAGTTGAAACTATAAAAGAGCTCAAATACAACATTTTTTTAAATCAGAATTTTTAACTTCTCAAAAAGGACTTTTTTCAAAATTTGCCAAAAAGCGCATTTAAAAAAATCCAACTCAAACAAGCCCTTAGTAGTTTGGAAACAAGAAAATAATTCTCTCTTATTTTTTTCCTCCAATGTAAAGGAGGGATGATCTCAATTCTTCACATAGAATAAGACTAATCTAAACCCTTTATTTCAAAACAAAAAGGAAGAAAGGATAATATTGATAAAGAATTTGACTTTTGAAATAAAAGGTTCAGATTAGTTTAATCTTATCTGAAGGGTTAAAATTATCCCTTTTATGTATTGAAGAAAATAACAAAAGTAGGAGATGATATATTAATCATATAATTATGATAAAATAATATAGACAATCTAAAACACAATTAAAATTTACTCATCACGTTGTAATATTATGAGAGAAACCTCACTCTTTAGTGCACGGCATCTCTTATCTAATTTATATAATTTGCCAAGTTTGAATGTGTGTTACATGTAAATTGAATTCATACATGTTAGTATGAGACATAGGCCAATTCCAATAACTTCTATAAATGCTTCTAGTTCTTACATCTAAATCTATATTTATATCTATATCTATCTATCTATCTATATATCTATCTATTACAGCAAATTTTACTATGATTTGTAGGCATTGTGTACCTACGGAGCACAGTGCTCCTTAAATCGTGTGTTATACACGCTTTATTGAAACGACGTCATTTAAAATTAAAAAAATAAAACACGTTTTAATAGGTAAAAGCAAAGCCATTAAAATCATTGTTGTAGTTTTGCGTATAGGTTCTCTGAGAATTTATCTTCTAATGTCTAAGCATCTATCTTCTAATATGTGACTGAGATCTCTTTTTTTAGGTGATTCTGGGTATCTATCTTTATTTTTTAACTAGTAGCTTATGCATTTTAAATATGTAGAGTGAATGTTTTGAACTAATGTTGTTAATTTATCAAATATGACAATATTTTGTGAACTATTAGTGTAAAATATGAAATACTATACTAATTTTTTACATGTAGTGTATGAATTTTGAACCAATAATTTATTCATTTTGTGAACTAGTAGTGTAACATATGAAATACAATACTAATTTTGCACATGTAGTGTATGAATTTTGAACCAATAGTTTATTCAATTTAAACAAGTAGTTTATTCATTTTGAACCATAATATTTATTTTATCAGGTAGTATGATATCAATTTTGAACCAGTAGTTTATTCAGTTTGAACCAGTAGTTTAGTTTTAAACCAATAGTTTATTCATTTTGAACCATGATTTTTATTTTATCAGGTAGCATGATATCAATTTTGAACCAATAGTTTATTTATTTTGAACCAGTAGTTTATTTAATTTAAACCAATGGTTTAGTCATTTTGAACTAGTAGTTTATTCAATTTGAACCAGTAGTTTAGTCATTTTAAACCAATAGTTTATTCATTTTGAACCATGATTTTTATTTTATCAGGTAGCATGATATCAATTTTGAACCAATAGTTTATTTATTTTGAACCAGTAGTTTATTTAATTTGAACCAATAGTTTAGTCATTTTGAACTAGTAGTTTATTTAGTTTGAACCAATAGTTTAGTCATTTTGAACTAGTAGTTTATTCATTTGAATTATGATTTTTATTTTATCAAGTAGTATGATATCAATTTTGATCCAGTACTTTATTCATTTTGAACCATGATTTTTATTTTATCAGATAGAATGATATCAATTTTGATCCATTAGTTTATTCATTTTCAACATACAGAGTAAATGTTTTGAACTTTGACTTTTACTTTATCACATAGCAAAACATCAATTCTCAAGTATTTTTGTAACGTGAAAATTTACAATATATTTTTAGAGTGATGTTCAAACATATACTAAGGTTGAAATCACTGTCATGGAAGCATACGTATATATATATACACACACACACACACACATACATACATACATATGTAGTGTGAATATTTGGGTATTTTGTGGTAGAAATTGTTACCCTTGTGTTGGTATTGTTGATTTGGATTAAGTCGTCAAAGTTTTTTAGTCGTAGGAGAGGTTGTTGTAATCAGAGTCACGAGGTAGACAGAAAGGTGTTGTGCATGTTTAAGATGCGGTGCTTTGTGTTTTTGGGAGTTTTGACAAATTTAGGTCTTATTATATAGAGCATGTGTCTCACACACAAGAAGGTGCGCAGTGGTTGTTAAGTGCACAGTAATTAGGGAGCATACTGTAAGAACTGATCTATTACATATGTAAAACAGAATCAGATACACTACATTGCTTCCCTCCAAAATTTTTTTATTCACATAAAGCTGCCACGTGCTTGTTCTTATAATGTTGTTATGTGTCCTTTGTACATTGAAAAGGAAAAGATTACTCTATAAATCAAAAAAAAAATACTAATCTATTACATTAAAAGATGCTCAATAAATAGTGGAAATGTATCAATCTACATTATTCATGATTTTTCTTTCTAGAATTATTAGATTTTAAAAAATATAAAAGTTGTAAAATGTTGAAAATTTAATATGAAAAAATATATTTATGTTTTATCTCTCACGTTAATTGTCAAAATTGACAATTAATAATAGAACATAAAAATACTCATTTCTCCCGTGTATCACTCGGGTATTGCACTACTTAAATTATGCATTGTGAATTCAATTAACATATTGTGTAATTGTCTTTTCTTATTATTAGACACTTATATTATTAATTTAATGAGGCTTTTTAAAATTATTTTACACCTTACATGTACATAAATTTATATATCACTTCCCGTGCATTGCATGGGGCAAAGACTAGTTATATATATAAAGCAGAAATAGTTGAACCATATTGCTTCCCTCTAAAATTTTTTGGTTCATGTGAAGTGATGTGTGTCATTTGTGTGTGTTTGCATCTAGTTTTTGCATCCACATTTAGAGGTGTTTAGAGTATAATTGAGTGCATTTAGTATAGAGTTTATGTATAATTGTTAATATTTGTACCAAATGTACTTAGATGCATAAATACTATATTAAGTGCTATATTCGTGTTTTAGATAAGAATTGGAGTGATGATCAGAGCTTAATTGATGATGCTTGGGATGTGGAGCAAAGTTTGGAGGAGTTTTGAAGATAAAGAAATAAAGAAATGAAGAAAGGCACTTTGGAGGTTCCCGGATGAAGCACGAAGCAAATTGAGAAGACCAAGCCCAAACAATGAAGATTTGGGCCTATTTGACCTCCCCTGCACAGGATAAGTCCCTCAACTGAAGGCCGGTCGACCGGCTAGGTCCCTCAACTTAAACAAAATCCATCCATTTTGGCCGATCGACCTTTCTTTGAAGTTGGTTGACCAGCTAGTCCCTTGGCTATATGCGAGAATGCCTTATTTAAGTGCACTTTTCAACAAAATTAGGGGCAGAACTTTATTTTCTTAAACCCTAACCCTTTACCCACTTCACAAAACGCCCTAAACCACCATTTAAACCCTAAATCAGGATAGGATTAAAGCATCTAACCAGGATTTGTACAAAATTGGAAGCAAGATTTACGAGAGTTCTTCTTGGTCTCTTTCTATTTCTTATAAATATGTTGCTAGATTAGGCTAGATCTTTGGATGTTTGTTGTTGTCTATTAGATTAGGGTTATGAATAAAGGATTTGTGTATATCTTTGGCTATTAATACATGCTTCTATTCATTGATAATGGCATGAATCAATATGTCTATGTGTTGATAATCAAACATGTCTATTTGTTTGTTAAAATGCCAAAGTGAAGTTCCATGTGTTATTTTGTGCTTAAATGCTATTGGTAGTGGTGTCACGTTAGTCTTAATTCATGCTAATGGCATGAGCCCTATTTGCAACTAAGTGTGTTCATTAATATGCTTAACTAATAACTTGTGTGGTAGGATTCTACCTTTAGTCTGAAACAATACTTAAAAGGTACCCACTAATGCTAGTTAATGCTCTAGGAGTCTAATCTCTAGTCTGAAATAATACCAACAGGTCCGCCTTGTGTAGGACGTTAATCAACACTAAAGAGAGCAATCAAGCCATAGATAGCCCGAACCATTATCACAGCTTGAGCCTAGTTGCAATACAATCGACCAAGATCCGCTTCCACTTTGTAGAGCTTTATTTCCTTAATTGGCAGCTTAGTTCCTCCATTAGCCTAGGTTTAGATTTAGGTTTTATTTTAGAGCCTCTTTAATCAAAAAGACCAAAAATACTTCAACATATGCACGTAGATAATCTTAGACACTCTTGCACATAGAGATCGAACTAAGGAGCCTCCCTAAGGAAGAACGACCCCACACTTGCACGTTTCACTACACATGACTCATGCACTTGCGGGTGTAAACATATCATGAAGCTACCACATGTTTATTCTTATAATATTGACATGTGTCCTTTATACATTAAAAAGGAAAGATTACTCTATACATAAAAAAGGGAAAGACTAATCTATTACATTAAAAGATGCTCAATAAATAATGAAAATGTATCAATCTACATCGTTCATGATTTTTTTTTTCTAAAATTATTAGAGTTTGCAAAATATAAAAGTTGTAAACGTTGAAAATTTAATATGCAAAAATATATTTATGTTTTATGCTTCATGTTAATTGTTAAAATTGACCATCTATACCATATACTAAAGTAGAATCGTTGCACCACAACCATTCCCTCCATTTTTTGTTGTGTATTTTTATTGCAACATGTGGTGCTCCTTATTGTGATACACCTATCCACTCATCAATTCTCTTCATTATATTTACCTACTTTACATTTCTATTTCTCTTTTCAATCTACTAATTTTCCATTTCTTTATGCTTGCAAAGCTTGGCGCTTCTTATCATTCTTTACATACAGACTACTCGCATGATTACATTAATCAAATCATATATTCATAGTAATATCCCTATCAATTAGCTAATGTGTTTCCAATATTATTTTTGTATTACGCTCATCTCTTCACTACCTATTTTTGGCATATTCTCAATCTCGCTGCAAATGGTGAGCGTGGTTTGTTTCTCTTTAATAACTTTTGTTTATGATTATATATTCATCACACTAGAAGAAAACAATACTATACGTGACACTTAAAGTTTGATGATTTCATAACTGTTAGTAAAAATAAATTGGATGCTTCTTTTTTATACCATCAGTATTGGGTAGAATCTAGTTAATGCAAAATTTATTACTGACTTTTGCATATGAATCATTAGCTTTGAGTCTTAAAAATCAAAAACCCTTATGGTTGTATACTAATCGTGGGCGTTTAATTAAATAAAATTGCCACTGATTATGCTAAAGTGTTGACATAAATTTTTTAGTATTATTATTGCTGACGATGAGACTAATTGCCAATGATTATGCTAAAGTGTTGTCATATCTGATGGTTTTTAATTTTATTATTACTAATGATAGTCATGAATCATCAACAAATAAATTAAATGTAAGACCTTTAAATCTATTTTATAATATTATAAATTAAATATTAACAAAAATATCTCTTGATATACAAATAAAAACTAAAAATGTCAAAATTTAAAATTTGAAAATTAAATAAATTACAATTCAATAGAAATATTTTATTAGTTTTTTAGTGTTTGGTAACCTAGCAAAATAAGTCAAGAGAAAAACATTTTCCGCAAAATCAAAGAAAATGTTTGAGGTGGCCAAAAAGAAGGAAACATTCTTCCATTAATAACTCTCTCCCCCATCTTCCATCCTACCCCCTACTCTTTATCCCTACTCTCGCCCCAACTCTGGCATCTTAAAATTTAAAAATTAAAAAAATTAAAAAATATATAATAATTTAGAATTTAAAATTCAAAATTGAAATATTAAAACTAAAAATTTTAAAAATTAAAAAATTCAAATTTAAAAATTAAAATAAAAATAAAAATATGAATTGAAAATTAAAAATTCAAAAAATTAAAGACTAAATAAAGAAAGCAATTCAATAAAAATGTTTTTCAAGTTTTTCGGTATATGGTAACACAAAAAAATAAGTCAACAGAAAAACATTCTTTGATCAAACAAAACTTCTAATTGAAAATAAAAGAAACTATTTTCTAGTGGCAAGAAGAAGGAAACATTTTCCCAATAGTAACTCTCTCTCCTATCCCCTACCCTAACTCCTCGCCTACCCCTAACTCAATCCTGACCTCCTAAAATTTAAAAATTGAAAAAAAATTAAAAATTTAAAAATTTAAAATAATAAATAAAAAATTAAAAAAATAAAAATCAATGTTTTCTTGACATTTTATAATTAACTAAAAAATTTATTTAACAAAATTAAAATGTAAACTTAATTCCATCTCGGTTGGTATTGTCATTGTTGGCTACATTTTATAAATTTTAATATATCTTATTTTGTTGAAAGCCAAAAAATAGATTAAAATATTTTGTTCATGAAAAGCAAAATTAAGGCCAAAACCTTAAGTTCCTACCTATATTAAAATTATTTTCCCGCAATTTGCAAATTTTATCAAAATTAGGAGATCGTCCTCCACCATTTATCATTATTAACCCTAAATTCAATCCATAATTTAAGGATACATGTTTACAAACTTTTATCGAATAAAACTCTCATCTTCTAGAAAATGATCCACATTCCTCTCAAATTTTATAAACCTTAATCTCTCTATCCACCTCTTATGGCATCCTGTACCTTTCAGGCTCACATTCTCTCTCCTTCTTCCTCCCTAATGGAGATGATTCCTCATTATTGGGTTGTGACTCAAAGTCCAAGCCCATAAAAATTAGGAAACATGTGGAAGTAGGTAACTAAGAGAGTTATCAAATTCAAGACCTACCTAAAATAGTGTAAGAGAAATATTAGGGAGCAAGGATTTCTCTCCTATAAACTGAGGGTTTTGTAGCTTGTATTTGGTATGCCCTAGGGCCACACCCATGAGGGGTATAAAAGAGAGCCTGAGAGCATTGGGAGTATTTTATATTTATTCTAGTCCTAGTGAGAATAGAGCCATTGTAAGAACTTTGTTAGGGAGGGTTTAAACTTTTCTAGTCGTGCAAAAAGTTATCACCATGTGTAACCTATTATTGTTAAATATTATCTCAGAGGGGGATCGTGGATGTAAGCAAAGGGTTAGACTATGTTAAAAATATCACATTTTCTTTGTTTGTATTGATGTGTATGTTTTGTGCACATTTGTATACACTATTTGCATAATGTTTTACAATGTTTTGAGCATAATTGAGTGCATTAGAGTTACATTTGTGCACAACTGGTCATATCTATGCATATAAGTGTCAAAATGCATGAATGCTACCCTAAATGCCTTATTTCATGTTTTAAGCATGTTTTGGGAGAAGGAATTGAGCTTAAATTGATGAAGCTTGAGTCATAGAGCCAACTAGGCTTAATTTGGATGAGAAGAAATGAAGAAAAAGCCATTTGAAAGCTCTCAGAGGAAAAATGAAGCAACTGGGCAAAATCGAGCACAATTAGAGCAGAATTTAGATCTTGCAGCCATAGAGGGCATGGACAAATCTTGAAGATGTCTTTGGGGATGAAAATATGAATAAAAATGACTTGGAGGTCCTCGAAAGTAGTACGAGGCAATAGAAAAAACTGGATGCAAATCAGAGTCAAAACGAGCAAGTTATGAGCAATTAAGCTGACATGGCTAGTCACAACCTGCCCAAGGTTGGCCGACTGACCTAAGAGACTGACAATGTTCAGAGAACACCCAATTTAGGCCGGTATCACTTGCTCCAAGGCTGGGCAACTGAGCCCCCCTTCCGACCTTGCAAGCTGAAAGACTATATATGATTTTAAGCTATTTTGAGGAGAGGAACAATTTCTTTCATATCCATTTCCACCTAACCCTAATCCCATTCAATAAACACCTCAAACCACTATCCCATAGCCAACCAAGCTAGGATTAAGGCTTGTAACAAAGGATTAAAAAGATTTGCCTTGGATTTGAGCAAGGGTTTGAAGTGGAGTTTCTTATTTCTTTTCTTATTATTGTAAATATACTTTATAATTGAGTTAGATCTAGGGTTGATTGATGTTGTATATTAGATTAGGGCTATGAATAAAGGATTTGTGTGTATCTATCGCTCTTAATACATAATTGTTCACATTGATTAATGGCATGATTCAATGTGTCTATATATTGAAAATTCAATATGTTTGTGTTTAATAAAATGCCTAAGTGAAGATGCATGTTTAATTTGTGCTTAAATTGCTTGTGTCTTACAATTATGATGGTTGATTAGTCATTCTTAATCTATGTTTAAGCTAGGTTGAGTGGTCTTTAGTTTTAAACCCAACTAATGGGCTTCCAACTAGTTTAATTCACCTTAAATGGACTAGGTCTTAGCTTTAAACTCAGCTAATAGTTTAGACATTAAGGTTAGATCTAATCAACCACACTCAAAACCTAATTGACTAAGCCCTAAAGCCCTAGGTCATAAAGATCATGTTATACTCTAAGGGAAATTACTTAGGGATAAACCTGCACTGAGTCCTAATAGATAATAAGGTTTGTTAGCTAAGGTCTCCAATAAAGCAAATCAAAGCCTTAGATAGACTAAATTGTTGTCATAGCCTGAGCCTACATGCAACTCAATCATCCTAGATCCTCTTCTACCTTGTAGAGTTTTCTTTCCTTAGCTTGGCAGCTTAGTTTCTTCGTTACCTTAGGTTTAGATTTAGGTTCTATTTTAGAGCCCTTTTTAATTAAAAAAAACCAAAAACACTTCAACACATATACGTAGCTACTCTCTAGCACATAAGCACGTAGAGACCGAACATAGTTTGCCTCCCTGTGGAAGAATGATTTTGTACTTGTATGCTTCGCTAAACATGACCCATGCACTTACGGGTTTAACACATCATTTGTTTCCCCTGTGCATTAATGTGTATGTGTGCATGTGTCTTCGATTTTCTCAACAAGTGATATCAGAGCTTGGTTGGTGAACTAGGTATAACGATGATGACGCAAGGAGGACACAAATTAATTTGCATTGTTGAGACGCATGTAGATAGAGAAAGAGATTGCTACTAGGTAATATCATCCTAGTTGTAAGGACAAATTGTGTTGTTGTTACGCTACTAGGTAATATCATCCTAGTTGTAAAGACAAATTGTGTTGTTGTTACGTGCCTGGAAGTTAGAGTTACGACAATAATTGTTGTAAAGAAGAAGATGGACGTTGAAAGGAATGAAGAGTAAGATGATAAACACTGGAACCAGTTTTTTGCCCAACCATCAATTTCAAAATGGAGACCACCATTAAAATCATCGTGAAGAAAGGAGTTAAACTATCATGGTGACGTTAGTCAAAGCTTACCAGAGCGCTATCAGAGGAGATGAACAGTTCACGCTTGAGCTTGAGTCAAATTTTGATCCGAGCATTGAAACTGAGATTTGAGCATACCATTGACTCGTTGGAGCTAGAGGGGTTCAATCGATATTTTCTTTAGCGTTTCGTGGCAAAAAATGACGTCAGAGAAAGCTCGAAATTTGTGAGGTGCTTTAATGGCAAAACTTGATCGGAGCAACCAGTCCGTGCATGAAAAGTGCCAATAGAATAGTGACAATGAGAGAAGAAGTTTTGTACCAGCGGCGTGGCAATTGGTGGCCAGTAGAGTTGCTGGCAACGTGAAGAAAATGGTCATAGCTTTCATGACATATGGTGTTTAGGCAGTTCAAAATTCGTGTGGTTGGTACCTTAGATCGGTGACAAAGAGAAGAAACCAATAATGGCTTTGGCGTATTGCGAGAAGGACTGTAGTGCCACCGACAAAGCAAAGAAAAGTGTGCTGTGGCGAGCTCATGGTGGACGACAGTGTTGCAACGGTGCGATGATCGACTGGTGTGAGACGTAGACTATGGTCATAACTTCCGAACGTCGATCGGTCAATGAGATTAGGCTATGAAGATGGGTTGGGTCGCAATGGAAATTGGGTTGATGGGTTTTTGTTAACGATTAAAGATGAAAGAGGAGATTGGGTCTCATGCTATACAGTATTGCGCATTCTAGTAAGCCTTGGAGTTGAGGATCTTTAGATTAAATATAGAGATCTCATGTGAGAGTGATCTAATGGCTAGGAGGAAAAGATTCCATGCGATGCGTGTATGGAAGACTTGGT
Organism: Cordia subcordata; assembly: GCA_028554755.1. Lineage (NCBI taxonomy): Eukaryota > Viridiplantae > Streptophyta > Magnoliopsida > Boraginales > Cordiaceae > Cordia > Cordia subcordata. The sequence goes on from JAPTOF010000009.1 coordinate 6,041,743, forward strand.
GTAGACCTAGGTTGACCGAAAAATAAAATGCTTTGACTGGAGTTTGACCAAACCTTAATTAAGTTGACCGAGGCTATTTTTAAGGTTTTGGGACAAGTGGATCCAAATTTAAGCTCTTTTATATGAAATTCCAACCTAAAAGTGTGTTTTTCGATCAAGAGCGGTTTGACAGCCGATTTTCACTTTGATTGAGGGTTGACTGCGTTGACCGAAGGTTTCCAACCTAATTTCAATGCCTTGAGTTTGATTTTAGGGTCCATTTTGCCAAATTCTTGATGTATCAAGAGTGAGCCTTGAATTTTGGTAAAATGATGAAGTGGTGAAGGAATTGTGTGAAAGTTTTTGAAGTATTGTGTGAGTAAACATATTTAGCCAACTAGTGATGTAACCTCTAGATCAGAGACATTTAGGTTAGTAGACTAGATGAAGAAGGTTCGATTTGGAGGAGTCATGTAAGGAGAGTCCACGTAACTCAACAATCAGAGTCCTGGCCAAACGACATAAGGAGTATTAATACTAGAAAGAAGACCAGGTACGAGATTCCTAATGTTGAGGGAGGATACGAACAACCTTGAGAGGTCGAGGTTAAACAGCATGGAAAGGGATGTTAGTGGTGGCTCTGTGAACCTACTAAGATGTGTTGACAGCTATCGCCTTGAATAGTGCTATTGAGTGAGGGCTCTAATATGAAGACTGTGATGAGGTTCTAGTTGCAACAAAGAAGCTTAAGATATCTCACTAAGGACGAATTTGTTGGGTTGTGGCTTAAAGTGTAAGCCCATACAAATTAGGAAACATGTGAAAGAAAGTAATTAAAAGAGTTACCAAATTCAATACCTGCCTAAAATAATGTGGAAGAAATCTTCAAGAGCAAGGATTTCTCCAATAAATAGAGGGTCTTGTAGCTTGTATTTAGTATGCTTTAGGGGCCACACCTAATGGGAGGTGTGAGAGAGAGAGCCAGAAAGCATAAGGAGTGTCTTATATTTGTTCTAGTCCTTGTGAGAAAAGTGCCATTATAAGAACTCTATGAGGAAGGGTTTAGATTCTTCTAGCCATGCAAAAAGTCATCACTATGTGTCACCCATTGCTGTTCAATAGTGGAAATTATCCCAGTATCACAGACATATGAAGAGGTCTGAACCACGTTAAAAATATCGCATATTCTATTTGTGTGTTTTCGCTGTGCATTGATGTGTGTGTGCATGTATCCTCTATTTTCGTAAGACTCATTAAGTAAGCCAATGCTTTTATTTCTGAAGCGAACCTACCAACCAAGCAATATCAGACGTAAAAGGACACATGGGTTCTAGGCTCGTAAAGCAACAAAAAAGGCTATAGGGTTATTGCACAGCGAATCACAGAGCGTCGGGCGGGAATCATACCATAGTAACATTTTCTCCATAAGAGTCTTATTATTTACATATATTATATGATAATTCTATAGTGCAATTTCTCTGTCGACAAATCCATGGTATTCCTTTTTTCATGTTGCATAAGTTGTGCACTTTCTATTCTTTTCTGGTTTTTCTTGTAGAAACTCTATAGATGACTTGACTGATGAATTCTAATTTGACTGGATTTTATCAATACTTTTAATGTAATTAATTTTCATGTTATATTTTTGACGGAAAGTAAATGTGGTTTAGTATGGTCTTAAGGGAAGGAGAGATGGATAAAGGGAGCTATATCCTTTATTGAATTGTTGTGATGAATATAGTTGCACAATTTTCTGGTTTGATAACCAATTTGATAACACCCATTGGATGATTTATGAACTAAAGCTTTACTTACCAAAGGAATAATATAGCTTTCATTTTGGCTCCCTAGGGAAATATGATTGATTTCTCTTGGATCATCTAATAGATATATCTTTGTCTAGCTGAACTAAAGATTACTCTAAGCAAACACATAGGACCCATCTTCTCAAGTCATTTTCAGGTAATCCATTTTAAATAAATATTAATTACTCAAAATTTTCATTGCTCCATAATCTATATGTATATACTTATTAATATTTGCACTTCGCTCTTTTCTTTTTTACAATCTTTAAATTGTGCAAGTGTGGCTTCTTAAGTTAGTTCGAATGGAAATGCTACACCTACTTATGGTTCCTTAAGTTAGTTCAAATGGAAATGCTACACCTACTTCAACTTAATGTCAAAAGTGATATGAGATATTGAGTGATTTGTTTTAGGTTTTTCATAAAACAATTTATTTTGGATTTATTATGAACACTAATATCAGATTGTTTCCTTTTGGATTTTTTAAAATAATATATAGTTGATTTTACATTTGTTTTATGGATTCAATACTGTATATTATTGCGTCACAGATTGAGAAGTTTCTATATGCTTAAAATTGTAAAGAAAATTTTCATTATTAGTAAATCGTCACAAAAATGTCCACAAAGTAAAATTTTAGCAAAATACTTAAGGCCGAATTGTAACATTGATTGAGAAAGTGTTGGCAAAGTCACAATGTAAACAACAATGTTGCATATGAGTTGGCAATAATTGAGACGAAATCATACCGTTTTCAATTTCACCATCTGTAATAACTCAACCAAATAACGACACTTGATGGTAAACCATCAATGATCAATAACAACAATTTAAAATCATGAAATCAAATGCCAACACTTCTCTTCAAGCAACGTCTATTCCTATTCACCTATCGTAATGATCCATTACAATCGTCGTCAATTACATGGGAAATAGATGATGATTGCTAGAATCGTTAGGAAATTATACAATTTCCAATGTCTTGTGTGACGTCAGGATAGCTAAAAGATGACAGCTTCATAGGCTATGCCTAGTAGATCATTGGAAAGGAAATTAGCGACGCCAAAAATCATCTTAAAAAGCCAGAAAATCGTCGAGAAAACAATTTTTTTTGTAGCGACACGACGTTTCCATTAATTTGCTATACCGATCTCACTATGGTTATGTCACTTTCATTTCATGGAAATATACTAATTTCAGTGATTTTTTTGTTTGTCATATTAAATTAGTCTATGGATTGTTTATTTGATTGACTAATAAGATTAATACACAAGTTTGTATGAACTAATCTATTACATTAAAAATATGCTCACTAACGACAAAAATGTATCAATCTACATCATTCATAACTTTTTTCTAAAATTATCAGATTTTAAAAAAATGTAAAAGTTGTAATCAATGTAAGAAATTTAATATGAAAACATATATTTATGTTTTATCCCTCACATTAATCATCAAATTTGACCACTAACAATAATAAAAACATAAAAATATTAATTTCTCCCATGTATCACATGATTACTATTATGATATATAAATTTCAAAATAATTGTCAAAAATATTTTTAATTTTGAAATCATCATATAATTTTTAATATTATATCATATTATATAAATATCGAATCCTGTGCATTGCATAGGTAGACATGCTAGTATTATTGATGTGTTGTGTTTTTGTGTGTGTTTGCATAATCATTTGTCTATGTTTAAGAGGTGTTTTGAGCTTTAAGATATGCATTAGTATAGTACACGTGCTAGAGATTAGCCTAAGCGCATACACTTATACATAGTTGAGTTTAAAGGTAAATGATACAATAATGTATGCTTATTTCTTGTGTTTGGTGACGTTAAGTCCAAGCTCACGACTTCAATTGATGGAGAAGTGATGTTGGAGTCAAGCACGACGTGTTCAGGATGTGAGAGAAGCATAAAAGGAGCTTTTGGAAGCAATCGAGCAAAGAAAAGAGCAACTGGGATGAAACGGACGCAATGAGAGAAAAATTGGCCAAGCCTCTAACTTGGCCGATCAACCCCTTTCCAAGGCCGGTCGACCAGCCTGGTTGATCGGCCAGAACAGAACCTAAGGCCCTTAGGTCAGTCAACCTGAGAGCTAGGTTGGTTGACCGGTCAAGGCCCTTGGCTGGTGGCGTATGTTGTACTATTTAAGCCTTTTTGAGACCTTTTTTAAGACCTTTTTTGAACCCTTTTTCACCTCCCATTTGACCAGCCTGGTTGATCGGCCAGAGCAAAACCTAAGGCCCTTAGGTCGGTCAACCTAAGAGCTAGGTCGGTTGACCGGCCAAAGCCCTTGGCTGGTGATGTATGCTGTACTATTTAAGCCTTTTTGAGACCTTTTTGGAACCCTTTTTCATCTCCCATTCACGCACCCACTTCTCACACACTAAACCCTACCTTCACCCACCTTTAGTACATACATTAACACATACCCACCTAGATATAAGTTGATTTTGGATGATTACAAAATCATTTGGTGAGGATTTGCTCAAGATTATTGAGAAACAAGTAAGGATAGAAGGGAAGCTTTTTCAACCCTCTTTCATTCTCTTTTATTTTATCCTTTAGTAGATAGATTAGGGTGACTAAACTTATGCAATGGGTTAATTTTCCTACTCTTTGTTATAGGATTCTATTGGCTTATATATATACACATACTTTGTTCTTAGTGTGAATGGCTTTATTTCAATTCATGCCCATGTGCTTGATATAATGCTAGAATGAGTAGCATGTATATAAGTTGGAATATATTTGCTATAGAACACCTTTAATCCATTTAATATGCATGTCTATGTGTGTGTTTATGGATTGCATGAAGTGGGTTTGCTATGTTCATGTCTATGTGAGTATAAGAATGCTTTATGGTGAATATAGCTCCAATCTTACTACATGTTGATTCCCAATTGTTTTCAATGGTGCAAATCAAACTTGTTAATGTTTGAATAATGGATAGGTCGACATATTCACAACACCTTACCTTAGAACATGTAGGATTGCGTTTATTAGACATCAATCCGTTATAGTGCCCATAGAATGATGGTACACAAGTTAGGACAATCCTAGATCGAGTCTCCTTTAGCTTTAAATCCAACTAATGAGAGTCTGGATAGGTTTAGTCTATCCTAGTAACCTTAGGTCTTAGCTTTAAATCCAGCTAACAGTTTAAGAGCTATGGTAGGTTTATTCTAGGATACTTAGGTAGCTTTCTCATCCCTCCTATAGCCTTAGGTACATAAGAACCATGCCATAGCTCTGAGTGTGCACACTTAGGGATGGACTCGTACTGAGTCCTAGGGTGTAATTAGGATACTAGCTACTAGTCTACTATTAGAGTATTCCCTTAGATAAGCCAATTCCCGAATCCCACAGCATAGTAGTAGTGAGTCATCCATTCATAAGTGTAGGTTACCCTATCACCTTCTCACAGGTTTAATCTCCATAGATTAGCTTAGTTCGCACTTTTCATTTCTTTTATACATAATGTAGTCCTTTTTTTTTTCTTTTTAGCTCCCAAAAATCCAAAAGTACAAAAAGATGGTTAGTTTAGATTTCTTTTTAGGCTTTCTTTAGAACACACTAGCATAGGATTTTTCTACACATTGAGCCTCCCAGTGGTTTGACACCCACAATAATACTCCCTATAGTGCACGATCCATACACTTGCGGGACCTTTTAGGGCTTGCACCTTAAAAGCACATCAAGTTCTTGGCACCGTTGCCATGAAGGCATGGTGATTTGCATTCTTTGCTTGGGTGTTTTGTAGTTTCTTTATATTTTTTTCTTGCTTTTGCTTTATAGTTTGTTTAGTCTTTGCTTATCTTGCTTTGGTGCTCGCTTATCTATATTTGGCTTTGTTTCTTTTGAGCTATTGTGTTTACTTTCTGTACTTAGCTTGTTTGCTTGTTTATCTTTCTTAGTTTATTTTTGTTTTTGTGTTTAGTAGCCTTTTTAGGATTATAGCTTATTTGCTGTAGTTTTAGCATTGTTAAAGTTTTGGGGGTTGGACTAGCCGGAGTAAGGATAGTTCTTGCATGCTTGATAGGAGATCCCTTGGAAATCCCTTAGTTCTTCTGAATCCCAAACCTGATAGGATTACAAGGTATTTTAAAAATTTAGGAGATCTTCTTAAGGAGATGGCTGATCCTAATAATCCTCTTATTCCTCCACCCATTCCATCGATGAATCCCATTCCACCTCATGATCACCATGAACATCAAGCCCAAGATCATTTTAGACAAGAGCCTCGTAGACTGAACCCACCCATAGATGAGGAGCCTATTCTTAGGTAATTCTTCCTCCTTGAAGCCTTTGAGCCTAATTTGGCCATTCAAATTCCGGGTTTAGGAGAGGCAAATTTTGAGATCAAGCCTAATATGTTGGCTATACTCCCTTTCTTTTATAGGAGGAGCAACGAGAGTCCTTTGGACCACATCACCAATTTTGTTGAAATGAGTTCCACGCTTCATGTCCCCAATGTGTCTCAAAAGATCATTCGTCTTAGGTTATTTCCATATAAGGCTAGGTCTTGGTTTCATTCTTTACCTAGTGGTTGTATCATATCATAGGCCGAGCTTCAATCTAGGTTCTAACCAAAATTCTTTTGCACGGCCAAGGTGGTTAACCTTCAGGCTTTCATTATGATGTTCTCCTAATGATTTAGAGTCCTTTCATGAGCCTTAGGAGAGATTCACTGACCTTCTTAGACAATGCCTTCACCACAGATGTGATAAGCATGACCTGCTCCAATATTTCATTTGAGGTTTGAATGAACAAAATAGGATGGTGGTCAACGTTGCCTTCGGTGGTAGATTCTATAATTTGAAAGCTAGTGAGATGTGGGAGAAAATGGATTTGTTGGCCAAAAAATCTTTCCAAAATTTAGCTATAGATAGGTCTAGTCAAGAAATGAATAGAAGAGACGTTAATGAGGTAAGAGTTTCTTTAGATTTGCTCGCTAAGGTAGAGGCCTTAACGAATAAGTTAGATCAATTCATTTCTTTGTCTTTTTCCTTTCATGGTCATAGGACCAGTTTCATAAGTTCTTTCTCCACCCCTTTGGTAGTTGAGGTGTGTGTATTGTGTTCTGAGTCGTCTCACGAGACCATAGAACTAGTCCCCTAGCACCTTAGTTTCTCGAGTTTATGCAGGACCAAGTTTGTGCTACACAGGGTTGTTCTTGTGAGAACAATTCATACTCTAACACATATCATCTGAGTTTTGGAGGGACAACCCTAAGTTTCTTTGAGATAGGGTCAACATAAGTCTTCTTATTCCCTACCCCAAGTCTAACTCCAGCAGCGACCCCATCCTAGTAACCTCCCAGGGCTCTAAAATGTCCATCAACCTAGGCTTCCTAGTGCTCCTCAGCCACAGGCACTCTTTGCTCCCTCTAGTAGCTAGTCTCTTAGTAATGATGTGATGAAGTTCATATAGTTTATTCAGGATTAGCAGCAGGCTTTAGCTAGTCAACAGTAAGAGTTAGCAAATAATAGGCAAGAGATGGCTAGGTTTAAGGCATAATTAGAGCAGCTTGTCACCCAGTTGAGCACTAGAGACCCTGGGAAGTTGCCTTTCTAACCAGAAGTGAACCCTAGAATATAGTCCTATTCCTCCACTGACACCACTTATCCCTCTCGAGCCCAGGCTAAGACTGTTACCTTTCTTAGGAGTGATAGAATAGTGGATAACATAGTAGGAGTTGACTGTGTAGTGCCTGCACCCAGTGATCCTTCAGAGTTTAGAAAGTATAATTGTAGTCCCGTAGAAAGAGGTCCTGCTGAGAGAGTTAAGCCCATTAAAGACCATGGAGAGATTAGTACTTCCCACCCACATCAGGAGAGAAAAGAGCCCATTGATGATTTCTATGTGTCTATAGATGTTACACCTAGAGTTCCCTTCCCATCTGCCTTAGAGAAAACCACACCTAGTGAGAAATCTAGGTTTTTCAAGATCTTATAGCACCTTAAAGACCTTAAGGTCAATCTTCCTTTTATGGATGCGATTCTTTCCATTCCCTTATATTCTAAGTTCTTCAGGAACCTTTGTACGAGGAAGCGTAGATCATTAAACATTCCTAAGAAGATGAGGCTTATGGAAAAGACGAGTAGTATTTGTATTGTGGGCCTCCCGCCCAAGATGAGTGACCACGGAGCTTTCACTATTCTTTGTAGGATTTGTAAAACCCAGATTGATCACGCCTTGCTAGATTTAGGGTCTAGTATGAATCTCATTCCTTACTCTATTTATCAGTAACTAGGTCTATGTGAATTGTCCCTTATATATGTTACTCTTCAACTAGTTGATAGGTTCGAGCGTATCCCCAAGGGTGTGGCAGAGGATGTTATAGTCTAGGTAGGTAAGTTCATGTACCCTATTGACTTCACAATATTAGATATGGATTTGGGTCATGTTTCTAGACATTTTACACCCGTCCTTTTTGGTTGCCCCTTCCTTGCTATTGCAGATGCTATTATCCATTGTAGGTCGGGGTTATTAGAGATGAAATTTGGGAATTTGAGGTCTACCATGAAGGTCGCCGAGACGGTGAATAGGGCTAGTGTTAGAGGAGAAGAAGATGGAGAAGAGAACTTTAGAGTGGATGTTATTGACTCTTGTGTCGAGGATTTTGTAAAGAAGACTATGACCAATGGAGAAGAATTGAGAAAATTTGAGGATTTGTTTTCTAGCTTTGATTTGAAGACCTTAGAGCGGAAATGTGCAGCTTCTACGTCCTTAGTTGAAGATTTCATGATTGATAAGTTGTTTGAGGTTATTCTTTCTAGTCTTGATTCTAGTGATGTCCCCGTTGATGATGTTGAGGTTAAGTTACCCTTGGTTGAGCCTAACCCATCTTTAGATCTCAAACCCTTTCCCGAGCATTTACAGGTGCTTTCCTAGGCTCTAGTGAGACCCTTCCAGTTATTGTAGCTTCCGATCTTTTTAGAAAGCATGAGGAGCGTCTCTTAGAGGTTCTTAGGAAACATAGGAAGGCTATAGGGTGGAAAATTGATGATTCGAAAGGTATTGACCCTTCAGTTTGCATGCATCACATTCACCTTGAAGATAGAGCTATTCCTTCTAGGGATATGCAAAGGAGGCTAAACCCATACATGAGCAAAGTAATTAAGAAAGAGATCATTAAGCTTTTAGATGCAAGCATTATTTATTCGATCTCTGATAGTGAGTGGGTTAGTCCGGTCTAAGTAGTCTGTAAGAAGTCTGGGATCATGGTTGTAAAAAATAAAGCTTATCCATATGAGCACTCCCACGGGTTAGAGAGTTTGTATTAACTATAGGAAGCTCAACTCCAAAACTAGGAAAGATTATTTTTTGTTGCCTTTTCTATACTAGATCTTAGATAGAGTAGCTGTACATAGCTATTATTGTTTTCTAGATGGCTATTCTGGGTATAATCAGATCCCTGTGTTTCTTGAGGATAAGGAAAAGACCACCTTTACTTGTCCCTATGGCACTTTTGCCTACAGGAGGCTGCCCTTTGGTCTTTGTAATGCACTAGTGACATTTCAGAGGTATATGGTGGCCATTTTTAATGACATGATAGAGAAGCATTTAGAGATCTTCATGGATGACTTCTCAATCTCTTATGATAGTTTTGATGAGTGCTTGAGTCACCTTTCTTTAGTTTTAGACTATTGTGTGGAGAAGAACTTAGTGTTAGGTTAGAAGAAGTCCTACTTCATGATATAACGAGGGATAGTTTTGGGTCATGTAGTTTCAGCTAGTGGCATTCAAGTTGACCTAGCTAAGGTAGAATTCATTGAGAAGTTACTTGTGCCTAAGTGTGTCAAGGATGTTAGATCTTTTCTAAGACATACAGGATTCTACCATAGGTTCATTAAGGATTTTAGCCATATTGCGCGTCCCTTGTCTAGGCTATTAGCATAATAGGTCCCCTTTGAGTTTGATGATGAGTGTGTTAGAGATTTCAATAGGCTTAAATCCTTGTTGTCTTTCTCCCCAATTGGTATGCGTCTCTCGAGTGCAAGCTTTAAAGACCCGTAAGCGTACAGATCAGTGTAGCAAAGTGTATGCAAGTACGGCGTTGATTTCATAGGGAGGCTATGTTGGAAGATAGATTCTTCGTGTGTGTTCTAGAATGTGCTAAGAAGAAACCTAAACAATCTATTTTTGTGATTTTGGATTTTTTTGATGGTCGGGAGCTCTAACTAAAACGAATTAAATTAAACTATGGGAATAGAAAGTGGGAAACAAATTAATCTAGAAGGACCAACAAATGGAAAGGGGTTAGGGTGACTTCAACTTATGAATAGGTGATTCTATACTCAAATGCTATGGGATTAAAGAATGATGGCTTGTTTTCATAACTCTTAACTAGGTTGCTAAATTCGTGTCTTAATTTCCCCCTAGGACTCGGTGTGGGTCCGTCCCTAGGCGACGCCTCCTAGAGCTACGGCGTGGTTCTTATGACCTAGGGCTTTAAGAGTGACCAATTAGCTTCCTAGGTGACTTAGAATGAGCCTACCCTAGTACCTAAATCATTGGCTGGATTTAAAGCCAAGATCTAGTGTTGCTAAGGTCGACTAAACTTATCATGAAACCAATTGGCTGGATTTAAAGCCAAAGGAGACTCTGCCTAGGCTAGCCCTAAATTGCTTACCATCATTCTAGGGTCACTATAGCGAGATTTGACTTGATAGCACATTCCTACATGTTCTTGGCCAAGGTGTTCATGAATAAATGAATCTATTCAACTACCAAACATCGTTCTACTCCGATTACACCATTAAAAGCAATTAACAACCAGCATGTATTCGTTATTGAAGTCATATTCGCTACTAGGCATGCAAATATACACATAGACATAAATATAAGCATTACCCACTTCATAACATCCACATATAAACACATAGACATGTTTATTGTATGGATTAGATGTGTTTAGTAATAAATAGACTTCAATTTATACACATGTTACTCATTTAGGCATTTAATAAAACACTTAGACATGAATGAGAAAATAACCATTTGAACAAGAAAATCAAACATGTATATATATTCAGCCATTTAATCCCATATCATAAGAGTATATAGCTATCCCATTACATAAGTTAAACACCCTATACAAGTCTACTCAATCATAATAAGAAATAGAATGAAAGAGAGTTTATGAAGCTTCCCTTTCATCCTAGCTAATCTTGTACAAAGCTCTTGAGCAAACTTGAATCCAAATGTTTGAAACCCTCTAAATCTTCTTGCTTCAAGGTGATGAAATGTGTGAGAGAGTCTGTGTGATGTTGGTAAAGACTAGGGTTAAGTGCATGTATGTGTGTGTGTGTGATGGGTATGTAAAGATCCTCCTTAGAATTCTCCAAAAGATCCCCCATTTAATCTGAAAATCGGGCTTTTATATCAGCTTTTTCACAAACAGCCGGTCGACCTAGCTCTCCTCTTAGCTCAACCGGCTTTTTGGTGGTGCTCTCTGGACTAGAGGGGTGGTCGTCCTGCTATTTTCAGCACCTCTTTGGAGTGGCCGGTCGACCGACTCCTTCTCTTAGGTTATCCGGCTAACTTCCTTCCTCCATTCTTTGTCTTTCCAGCCTCTGATCTTCTCGTTTTGACCCGTACATCTCCCATCTTCATCTCCTATCATCGTTCAATCTCAATCTCAACCCAAAGTTCACCTAAATAATTGAAAACAAGCAATAAGTGTAGCAATTTGTCTCTGAAACTCAATATATACATTTGTTTACGCTTAAGCCTATTCTTATCAAAAGCATTACACTAATGCAATTTTTTAGAGCATTGAATGCCTCTTAAATATAGGTAAATAACAATGCAAACACACACAAAAACACAACATATCAATACCCCCAAACCTTCTCCTTGCTTGTCCCCAAGCAAGTCCAATCTTAAGTTTATTTCTAGAGCCACCTAAGGGATTGACTCTCTATCAAAGTTAGTCTAAGAAGCATAAAAGGGGCATTCCTATTGTGGACTCCTAAGCCTCTTTGGATCTTTCCTCTGCTTATAAGGGGTCTCATTCCTTGCGGGAATTTCTCAAGTAGCCAAGCCACCACAAGCCTAGGATTCTAACTCACACGCACGAGATGTTAATATTTCATGTTCTCTCAACTAACATGGCCTCCCCAATATGCACCAAGGCTCAAAGACAAGATGAGAGAATACACAAACATAATGGCTTAAAACAAGCCTTATTCACATCTTTGCATAGAGGATAACTTGTGCGAGGTTGACATTGTGTCACTTATGCACTTATTCACAAAACTTTTTGGTGCCTTTGGCTTTTTCTCTTTTTCACATATATTTTTTAATATTTTTGCACCTTTTTGCCTTTTTCAATTGTTTTTGGATTTTTCATACTTTGTATTGTATTCACAAAAAGAAAAGAAAAAGAAAGGCTTTAGCACATCAAGAGGAATCAATCAAGGAAGGGCATTTATATCAACAACCCTTTTTCAACACTCTTTTCTACCACGCTATGGGGTGGCTACATGAGTCATTCTTAAAGGTCCTCACTCCCCACAACTTTGAAAGGCATCCCCTCCAAGACTTAATTTTTGAACCACTCTATTCATTTCCCCACAATGCATCTCATATTCACCAATCAACAGAGTCAATCACAATGGTCAATGAAACAAATAAATGACTCTACATGCATCAAAATTGAAAAAATTTCACCATTTTTAAGCATATAATGCAATCTACCCTAAGCAAAATATAGAACAAAAAAACGGAACTCCAGCACCGTCAAATCTAAACTTTGCTTGTCCCTAAACAAATAGATCAAAACACATAAACAAGCAATTTGGCATTATGAAGCAAGTAAGGGTGGTGGGGATGGGGTAAAAACATGGGGAACAAGTGGAGAAAGGATAAATACAACCTCGCATTTTCTTCAAAGCTTTCCATGCTAATGATAAATCACCATACCACTAATCCTGTGACTCACAATTCATAAACACTCACACAAAAAAACAAGATTAGTAGTATTCCTATGCATGCTTGCATTGGCATGTGCAAAAATAAGCAATGGTGTATCTTATGGGATAAAGGATCGGGATTCAACACTTTGGTGTGGGTGAAAGAAAAAAGGAAAGAAAGTGAAATAAATGCAAAATTACAAAATTGAACCTAGGTTGCCTCTTAGTAGTGCTAGCCATTATGTCGTCAGTCGGGCAAATACCAACTCATCTTCAACTTCCATAGATGGAGTCCTGAAGCATTAAAGCTTTCACACGAGCCATGCTCTGATCATATGCGTGCTTCAGCCGTTGCCCATTCACCGTCAACTCTTGGCCATCCTTCAAGTCCTTGATCTTGACTGCTCCAAAAGGGTAGGTAACTATCACCTCATATAGACCATCCCATCTTGTCTTGAGCTTTCCTGGAAAGAGTTTCAATTGTGAGTTAAACAACCAAACTTTATCAGAAGGAGAGAATGATTTCTTAATAATGTGTTTATCATGAATTCTCTTCATCCTATCCTTATAAAGTTTGGCGTTCTCATACGCCTAAAATCTAAGCTCTTCTAATTCTGCTAAGTCTAGCTTCCTTTTCTGACCCGCTCTTGCCAAGTCAAAATTTAGGGCCTTATTGCCCAATAAGCCCTATGCTCTAGCTCTACTGGCAAGTGACAAGCTTTCCCATAAACCAATCTCTACGGAAACATACAAATGGGAGTCTTAAAGGCGGTACGGTAGGCCCACAAAGCATCATTTAGCCTAATAGACCAATCTCTCTTATCGGGCCTAACCGTTTTCTCTAGAATGTGCTTGATCTCCCTATTGGATACCTCTACTTGTCCACTAGTTTGAGGGTGATAAGGAGTGGCTACCTTATGGGTAACCGAATATCTTCTCAACAAGGCCTCTAAAGTCCTATGGCAAAAATGCAAACCCCCATCACTAATCAAGACCCTAGGGACTCCAAATCTAGAGAAAATGTTCTCCTTAATAAACTTAACCATTACCCTATAGTCATTAGTGCGTGTGGAAATTGCCTTAACCCATTTGGAAACATAATCAACAGCCATTAAAATGTATTGGTACCCAAAGGAAGGTGGAAATGGATCCATGAAATCTATATCCCAAACGTCAAACAACTCACATGGAAGAATAAGGGATAAAGGCATCATGTTTCTCCTAGAGATGGACTCGGATTGTTGACATCTAAAACACTTTTTACAATACTCTTGGGCATCCCTAAAGAGAGTGGGCCAAAACAGTCCACATTGCATGACCTTCACGATGGTCTTCTTCCCACTAAAATGACCCCTACACCTCTCATCATGACACATACTCAGAACATTCTCAAACTCATCCTCAGGCACACATCGGCGAATCATTTGATCCACACACACTTTGAAAAGATAGGGATCCTCCTAAAAGAAATGCCTAACTTGTGCTAGGAACCTATCTTTTTCTCTCTTCTCCCAATGGGAAGGAAAGCGTCTTGTGGCAAGATAATTGACAATATGAGCAAACCAAGGATTGTGATAAGAGACATCAAACAATTGCTCATCGGGGAATGAATCATGAAAAGGAGATGGATTACTAGAAGACTCGCTAACAAGATGGGAAAGATGATCCGCAACTAAATTTTCTCTACCCTTCTTATCCTAGATTTCTATGTCAAACTCTTGAAGGAGGAGTAACCACCTAATCAAGCAGGGCTTAGATTCTTTCTTAGACAACAAATACTTCAATGCCGCATGATCGATGAAGACAATCACTTTGGACCCTAGGATGTATGACCTAAACTTGTCAAGGGAGAAGACTATTGCTAGAAGCTCTTTTTCCATGGTGGTATAGTTCTTTTGGTCTTTATCAAGAGTCTTACTAGCATAATACACAACGTGGGGCAACTTATCCTTCCTTTGACCTAAAATAGCTCCTATCGCATAATTGGGTGCATCACATATAACCTCAAATGGGAGACTATAGTTAGGTGGTTGGATAATTGGGGATGTAGACAATAAGGATTTAAGCCTTTTGAAGGCCCTAACACACTCATTATCAGAGTCAAAAGGGACATCTTGTGCTAGGAGCCTAGACAAGGGACGTGCAATATGGCTAAAATCCTTAATGAATCTACAGTAGAATCTTGCATGTCCTAGAAAAGATCTAACTTGACACACTTAGGATCGGCAACTTCTCAATTAATTCTACCTTAGCTGGGTCAACTTGAATACCACTAGATAAAACTATATAACCCAACACTATCCCACTTTGCACCATGAAGTGGAATTTCTCCCAACTCAACACTAGATTCTTCTCCACACATTGGTCTAAGACTAAAGAGAGGTGACTCAAGCACTCATCAAAACTATCACCAAAGACAAAGAAATCATCCATGAATATCTCTAAATGCTTCTCAATCATGTCACTAAAGATGGCCATCATACATCTTTGGAAAGTCACTAGGGCATTACAAAGACCGAAGGGCATTCTCCTACAGGCAATAGTAAAGAT
The DNA here is from genome assembly GCA_028554755.1 of Cordia subcordata. Lineage (NCBI taxonomy): Eukaryota > Viridiplantae > Streptophyta > Magnoliopsida > Boraginales > Cordiaceae > Cordia > Cordia subcordata. The sequence continues at coordinate 6,057,013 of JAPTOF010000009.1, forward strand.
AGTCTTCTCTCGGTCCTCGGGAAACACGAGGATCTGATTATAACCCGAATAGCCATCTAGAAAACAATAGTAGTTATGCCCAGCTACTCTATCTAAGATTTGGTCTAGAAAAGGCAATGGGAAATGATCCTTCCTAGTTTTGGAGTTGAGCTTTCTATAATCAATACAAACTCTCCATCCCATGGGAGTGCGTGTAGGGATAAGCTCTCCTCTCTTATTCTCAATAACTGTGATCTCGGACTTCTTAGGGACGACTTGAACCGGGCTAACTTACTCACTATCAGAGACCAGATAAATGATGCCTGCATCTAAAAACTTAATGATCTTTTTCTTAACTACTTCACTCATGTGTGGGTTTAGTGTCCTTTACATCTCCCTAGAAGGAATGGCTCTATCCCTAAGGTGAATACGATGCATGCAAACTGAAGGGTCTATACCTCTTAAATTATCAATTTTCCACCCTATAGCCTTTCTATGTTTCCCACGAACCTCTAAGAGACGCTCCTCATGCTCACAAGAAAGATCGAAAGCTACAATGACCATAAGGGTCTCACTAGTTCCTAGGAATGTATATTTCAAATGATCAGGAAAGGGTTTAAGCTCTAAAGAAGGACTAGGCTCAACCGAGGGGGACTCAGCCTTAACATCATCAATGGTAACATTACTAGAGTCAAGACTAGAAGGACTAACCTCAAGTGACTTATCAATCAAAGAACTCTCAACTATGGAGGTAGAGACTATACACTTCCGCTCTAAGGTGTCTAAATCAAAGCTAGTCAACAATTCCTCAAATTTTCTCAATTCTTCTCCATCAGTCATAGTTCTTTCTACAAGATCCTCAACACATGAATCAATCACATCTAACCTAAAGCACTCTTCTCTATCATCTCCTCCTCCTATACTAGCTCTATTCACCGCCTCGGCAACCTTCATGGTGGACCTCAAATTCCCAAATTTCATCTCTAATAACCCCGACCTATAATGGATAATAGCATTTGCGGTGGCAAGGAAAGGGTGACTTAGAAGAATGGGTGTAGAATGTCTAGAGTCATGTCCTAAATCCATATCTAACACTATGAAGTCAACAGGGTACACAAACTCACCTACTTGGACCATAACGTCCTCTATTACACCCCTAGGTCTACGCTCGGACTTATCAGCTAGCGAAAGAGTAACATGCGTAGGGGACAACTCACCTAGACCTAGCTGCTGATAGACGACGTAGGGAATGAGATTCATACTAGATCCTAAATCTAACAAGGCGTGATCAATCTGAGTATCACGAATTCTACAAGGAATGGTGAAGGCTCCGGGGTCACTCATCTTGGGCGGAAGGCCCGAAGTAAAAATACTATTCACCTTCTCCGTAAGCCTTACCTTCTTAGGAATGTTCGATAACCTACATTTTCTTATACAAAGATCCTCAAAGAGCTTAGAATAGGAGGGGATGGAAAGGATCGCATTTATCAAAGGAGGATTGACCTTTAGGTCCTTAAGATGCTCTAAAACCTTGAAGAACCTAGAATCCTCACTAGGTGTAGGCCTTTCTAAGGCAGATGGAAAAAGAACTCTAGGCTCAATACCTCTAGAAACATAGGAATCATTAATGGGCTCATTTCCCTCCCTATGTGGGTGGGAAGTACTACTCTCTCCATGGTCTCTAATGGGCTCATCTCTCTTAACATGACCCTCTCTAGAATTTCCCTCAATAGGGCTACTGATGTGTTGTGTTTTTGTGTGTTTGCATTGTAATTTACCTATGTTTAAGAAGTATTAAGTGCTCAAAAAGATGCATTGGTGTAGTACTTTTGATAAGAATAGGCTTAAGCGTAAACAAATGTACATATTGAGTTCAAGAGACAAATTGCTACACTAACTGCTTGTTTTCACTGATTTAGGTGAACTTTGGGTTAAGATCGAAATTGGGCGATGATAGGTGATAAAGATGGGAGATGTACGAGTCAAAAGGAGAAGATCGGAGGCTGGAAAAAGAAAGAATGGAGAAAAGAAGTCAGTCGGATGACCAAGAAGAAGGAGCCGGTCGACCGGCCACTCTGGTCGACCGGCTACTCCAGAGAGGTGCCAAAAATAGCGGGACGACCACCCCTTCAAAGCCGGTTGACCGGCTAGGTAGACCAGCCAGTCCAGAGAGCATCCCTAAAAAGTCGGTCGAGCTAAGAGAAAAAGCTTGTCGACCGGTAGAGCGTAAAGAGCTGAGATAAAAGCCTGATTTTCAGACTTAAAGTGGGGAGCTTTTTGACAATTTTTTTTAGAGAGGATCTTTACACACCCATCACACACACACACACACACTTAACCCTAGTCTTCACCTACAACACACACTCTCTTACACATTTCATCACTTTGGAGCAAGAAAATTTAGAGGGTTTCAACACTTGAATTCAAGTTGCTCAAGAGCTTTGTATTAGATTAGCTAGGATGAAAAGGAAGCTTCATAAACTTTCTTTCATTCTATCTTTTATTATGATTGAATAGACTTATATAGGGTGATTTAGCTTATGTAATGGCTTAGCTATATACTCTTATGATATGGGATTAAATGGCTGAATATATACATGTTTGATTTTCTTATTCAAATGGTTATTTTCTCATTCATGTCTAAGTGTTTGATTAAATGCCTAAATGAGAAGCATGTCTATAAATTGAAGTCTATTTATTACTAAACACATCTAATCCATGCTATAATCATGTCTATGTGTTTATATGTGGATGCTATGAAGTGGCTAATGCTTATATTCATGTCTATATGTAAATTTGCATGCTTAGTAGAGAATATGACTTCAATATCGCATACATGTCGGTTGTTAATTGCTTCTAATGGTGTAATCCGAGCATGACGATATTTGGTAGTCGAATAGGTCCCATTATTCATGAACACCATGGCTTAGAACATGTATGAATGTGTTAATAGGTTAAATCCCACTATTGTGACCTTAGAATGACGAAGTATAATTTAAGGCTAGCCTAGGCCGAGTCTCCTTAGCTTTAAATCTAGTCAATAGGTTTTAGGATAGGATTAGTCGACCTTAGCGACACTAGGTCTTGGCTTTAAATCCAGCCAATGATTTAGGTACTAGGGTAGGTTTATTCTAAGTCACCTAAGAAGCTAATTAGTCACTCTTAAGACCCCTAGGTCATAAGGACCACGCCGTAGCTCTAGGAGGCACCGCCTAGGGATGGACCCATACTGAGTCTTAGGGGGAAATTAAGACACTAATTTAGTAACCTAGTTAAGAGCAATCACTAAAGTAAGCCATCATTCTTTAATCCAATAGCATTTGAGTATAGAATTACCCATTCATAAGTTGAAGTCACCCTAACACCTTTCCATTTGTTAGTTCCTCTAGATTAGCTTATCCCCCACTTTTCCCAATTCCATAGTTTAGTTTAATTCATTTTAGTTAAAGCTCCCAACCATTCAAAAATCCAAAATCCCAAAAATAGATAGTTTAGATTTCTTATTTTTAGGCACATTCTAGAACACACACGTAGAATCCATCTCACAATATAGCCTCCCTCTGGTTCGACACTCGTTCTCGCACACACTACACTGCGTCGATCCGTGCACTTGCGAGTCTTTAGAGCTTGCACTCAAAGATGTATACCAAGTTCTTGGCGCCATTCGTCGGGGAGGCACGGTGATTTGCATTCTTTGCTTGTGTGTTTTGGTAGTTGCTTTATTTGTTTTTCTTGCTTTTCCTTTATAATTTGTTTAGTTTTTACTTATCTATTTCAGCTTTCGTCTTTGTTTTTAGTAGACTTTCTAGGATTATGGTTTATTTGCTTTCGTTTTAGGAATATTGAAGTTTTTGGGGGTTGAAGCGGCCGAAGTTAGGTATGTTTGTGCATGCTTGGTAGGAGATCCCTTAGAAATTCCCTAGTTTCTCTTAATCCCAAACCCGATAGAATTACAAGACATTTTAGGAATTTAGGAGATTCTCTTGAGGAGATGGCCAATCCTAATCATCCTCCTAATCCTTCCAATCTCCCGATGAATCCTATTCCATCTCATGATCACCATGGGCATCAAGCCCAAGATCATTTTAGACAAGAGCCCCGTAGACCGAATCCACCCATAGATAAGAAACCCACTCTTAGGCAATTCTTTCTCCCCGAACCCTTTGAGCCTAATTTGGCCATTCAAATTCCGGGTTTGGGGGATACGAACTTCGAGATTAAGCCTAATATGTTGGCCATACTTCCCTCCTTCTATTGGAGAAGCAATGGGAGCCCTCTAGTTCATATCACTGATTTTGTTAAGATGAGTTCCACTCTCCATGTCCCCAATGTCTCCCAAGAGGTCATACGTCTAAGATTATTTCCTTTCTCTCTTAAGGACAAGGCTAGGACTTGGTTGCATTCCTTACCTAATGGTTGCATTACCACATGGGCTAAGCTTCAATCTAAGTTCTTTCAAAAATTTTATCCTATGGCCAAGACGGCCGACCTTAGGACCACCATTATGACTTTCTCCCAACATGATCTAGAATCCTTTCATGAGGCTTGAGAAAGGTTCATGGTTCTTCTTAGACAATGTCTACACCACAGGTATAGCATTCATGACCTATTGCAATATTTCTTTCGAGGTTTAAATGAACAAAATAGGATGATGGTCAATGCTGCCTTCGGTGGTGACTTCTATCTTTTGAGACTGACCGAGGCATGGGAGAAAATAGAAATGATGGATGAAAATTCTTTTCAAAATTTTACGATGGAAAGGTCTAGTCGAGGAGGTAACAAGAGAAGTGTTAGTGAGGTTGGAGTTTCTTTAGATTTACCCGCTAAGGTTGAGGATTTGACGAATAAGCTAGATCAATTAATTTCTTTGTCTATTTCATCCCAAGGTCATAGGACTAGTTCTATAGGTTCTTCCTCCGCCCTTTAGTTGTTGAAGTTTGTGCATTGTGTTCCGAATCATCTCATGAGACTATAGCTTGCCCTTTTGCATCTCAATTTCTTGAATTCATGAAAGAGCAAGTGTGTTCCACACAAGGTTATTCTCGTGAGTACAACTCATACTTGAACACATATAATCCGGGTTGGAGGGACAACCCGAAATTTTCTTGGAGACAAGGCCAGCATGAGTCTAGTTCACATCCTCAGGTTCCACCTCAGCAGCGACCCCGTCCTCAATATCTCCCAGGTTTCTATCATGTTAATCAACCCCGTCTCACTAGTGCTCCTCAACCTCAGGCTTTGCCTGTTCTCTCTAGTAGTCAACCTCTTAGTAATGACATGATGAAGATAATACAGTTTATTTAGTACCAACAACAGGAATTGGCAGAAAATAGGTAGCAAATGGCTAGGTTTGAGGCACAGTTAGGACAGATTGCTAGTCAGTTGAGCGCTAGAGACCCTGGGAAATTGCCTTCTCAGCCGGAGATGAACCCTAGAGTCCAGTCCTATTCCTCCACCAATACTACTTATCCCCCTCAGGCCTAAGCTATAGCCGTCACCACTCTTAGGAGCAGTAAGGTAGTAGATAATAGGGTAAGGATTGACTTTGTAGTGCCTGGACCTAATGGTCCTTCCAAGTCTAGAGCACCACATAGTAGCCCTATTAAGGGAAATTCTAGAGAGGGTCCTGTTGAGAGAGATAAGCCCATTAGAGACCATGGAGAGAGTAGTACTTCCCGCCCACATCGGGAAGGAAAAGAGCCTATTGATGACTCCTATGTATCTAGAGGTGTAGAGCCTAGAGTTCCCTTTCCATCCGCCTTAGAGAAGCATACACCTAGTGAGGATTCTAGGTTCTTCAAGGTTTTAAAGCATCTTAAGGACCTTAAGATTAAACTTCCTTTGATAGATGCGATCCTTTCCATCCCCTCCTATTCTGAATTGTTTAAGGGTGTACAAGGAAGCGTAGGTCATCGTACATTTCTAAGAAGGTGAGGCTTATGGAGAAGGCGAGTAGTATTTGTACTTCGGGCCTTCCGGCCAAAATGAGTGACCCCGGAGCTTTCACCATTCCTTGTAGGATCCAAGAGACCCAGATTGATCACGCCTTGTTAGACTTAGGATCTAGTGTGAATCTCATTCCCTACTTCGTCTATCAGCAGTTAAGTCTAGATGAGTTGTCCCCTACACATGTTACTCTTCAGCTAGCTGATAGGTCCGAGCGTAGACCTAGGGGTGTGATAAAGGACATTATGGTCTAAGTAGGTGAGTTTGTGTACCCTGGTGACTTCATAGTGTTAGATATGGATTCAAGACATGACTCTAGACATTCTGCACCTATTCTTCTAGGTCGCCCCTTCCTTGCCACCGCAGATGCTATTATTCATTGTAGGTCGGGGTTATTAGAGATGAAATTTGGGAATTTGAGGTCCACTATAAAGGTTGCCGAGGTGGTGAATAAAGCTAGTATAGGAGGAGGAGATGATGGATCAGAGTGCTTTAGGGTGGATGTGATTGATTCATATGTTGAGGATCTTGTAGAGAGAACTATGGTGATGGAGAAGAATTAAGGAAATTTGAGGCATTGTTGACTAGCTTTGATTTAGACACCTTAGAGCGAAAGTGTATAGCCTCTACCTCTATAGTTGAGTGTTCTTTGATTGATAAGTCACTTGAGGTTAGTCCTTCTAGTCTTGACTCTAGTGATGTTACCATTGATGATGTTGAGGTTGAGTCCCCTTTGGTTGAGCCTAGCCCTTCTTTAGAGCTTAAACCCTTCCCAATCATTTGAAATATACATTCTTAGGCCCTAGTAAGACCATTTCGGTCATTGTAGCTTCCGATCTTTCTTGTGAGCATGAGGAGTGCCTTTTAGAGATTCTTAGAAAACATAAAAAGGCCATAGAGTGGAAAATTGATGATTTAAGAGGTATAGACCCTTTGGTTTGCATGCATCATATTCACCTTGAGAATGGAGCCATTTCTTCTAGGGAGATGCAAATGAGAGTAAACCTACACATGAGCAAAGTAGTTAAGAAAGAGATCATTAAGCTTTTAGATGCAGGCATTATTTATCATATCTCCGATAGTGAGTGGGTTAGCCCGGTCCAAGTTGTCCCTAAGAAGTCCGGGATCATGGTTGTTGAGAATGAGATAAGAAAGCTTATCCTTGCACGCATTTCCCACGGGGTGAAGAGTTTGTATTGATTATAGGAAGCTCAACTCTAAAACTAGGAAGGATCATTTCCCATTGCCTTTTCTAGACCAAATCTTAGATAGAGCGGTGGGCATAGCTACTATTGTTTTCTAGATGGCTATTCGGGTTATAATCAGATCCCCGTATTTCCCGAGGACCAAAAGAAGACTACCTTTACTTGTTCCTATGACACTTTTGCCTATAAGAGAATGCCCTTCGGTCTTTGTAATGCCCTAGCGACTTTCAGAGGTATATGATGGCCATCTTTAGTGACATGATTGAAAGGCATTTAGAGATTTTCATGGTTGATTTCTCAGTCTTAGGAGATAGCTTTGATGAGTGCTTGAGTCATCTCTCTTTAGTCTTAGATCGATGTGTGAAGAAGAATCTAGTGTTGAGTTGGGAGAAATCTCACTTCATGGTGCAACGAGGGATAGTGTTAGGTCATGTTGTCTCATGTCGTGGAATTCAAGTTGACCTAGCTAAGGTAGAATTGATTGAAAAGTTACCTGTCCCTAAGTATGTCAAGGATGTTAGATATTTTCTAGGGCATACATGACTCTGCCGTAGGTTCATTAAGGATTTTAGTCACTTTGCACGTCCCTTGTCTAGGCTGCTAGCACAAGATGTCCCTTTTGACTTTGATGATGAATGTGTTAGAGCTTTCAATAGGCTTAAATCCTTATTGTCTACATCCCCGATTATCCAGCCACCTAACTGCAGTATCCTATTTGAGGTTATGTGTGATGCATTCGATTATGCGATAAGAGCTATTTTAGGTCAAAGGAAGGATAAGTTACCCCATGTTGTGTACTATGCTAGCAAGACTCTTGATGAAGCCCAAAAGAACTATACCACTACGGAAAAAGAGCTTTAGCAATAGTTTTCTCCCTTGAAAAGTTTAGGTCATACATCCTAGGGTTCAAAGTGATTATCTACACCGATCATGCGGCATTGAAGTATTTGTTGTCTAAAAAAGAGTCTAAACCCCACTTGATTAGGTGGTTGCTGCTCCTTCAAGAGTTTGACATAGAAATTTGGGATAAGAAGGGTAAAGAAAATTTAGTTGCAGATCATCTTTCCCGTCTTGTTAGCGAGTCTTCTAGTGATCCATCTCCTATTCATGATTCATTCCCCAATGAACAATTGTTTGACCTTAAGATTAAACTTCCTTTGATAGATGCGATCCTTTCCATCCTCCTATTCTGAATTGTTTAAGGGTGTACAAGGAAGCGTAGGTCATCGTACATTTCTAAGAAGGTGAGGCTTATGGAGAAGCGAGTAGTATTTGTACTTCGGGCCTTCCGGCCAAAATGAGTGACCCCGGAGCTTTCACCATTCCTTGTAGGATCCAAGAGACCCAGATTGATCACGCCTTGTTAGACTTAGGATCTAGTGTGAATCTCATTCCCTACTTCGTCTATCAGCAGTTAAGTCTAGATGAGTTGTCCCCTACACATGTTACTCTTCAGCTAGCTGATAGGTCCGAGCGTAGACCTAGGGGTGTGATAAAGGACATTATGGTCTAAGTAGGTGAGTTTGTGTACCCTGGTGACTTCATAGTGTTAGATATGGATTCAAGACATGACTCTAGACATTCTGCACCTATTCTTCTAGGTCGCCCCTTCCTTGCCACCGCAGATGCTATTATTCATTGTAGGTCGGGGTTATTAGAGATGAAATTTGGGAATTTGAGGTCCACTATAAAGGTTGCCGAGGTGGTGAATAAAGCTAGTATAGGAGGAGGAGATGATGGATCAGAGTGCTTTAGGGTGGATGTGATTGATTCATATGTTGAGGATCTTGTAGAGAGAACTATGACTGATGGAGAAGAATTAAGGAAATTTGAGGCATTGTTGACTAGCTTTGATTTAGACACCTTAGAGCGAAAGTGTATAGCCTCTACCTCTATAGTTGAGTGTTCTTTGATTGATAAGTCACTTGAGGTTAGTCCTTCTAGTCTTGACTCTAGTGATGTTACCATTGATGATGTTGAGGTTGAGTCCCCTTTGGTTGAGCCTAGCCCTTCTTTAGAGCTTAAACCCCTTCCCAATCATTTGAAATATACATTCTTAGGCCCTAGTAAGACCATTTCGGTCATTGTAGCTTCCGATCTTTCTTGTGAGCATGAGGAGTGCCTTTTAGAGATTCTTAGAAAACATAAAAAGGCCATAGAGTGGAAAATTGATGATTTAAGAGGTATAGACCCTTTGGTTTGCATGCATCATATTCACCTTGAGAATGGAGCCATTTCTTCTAGGGAGATGCAAATGAGAGTAAACCTACACATGAGCAAAGTAGTTAAGAAAGAGATCATTAAGCTTTTAGATGCAGGCATTATTTATCATATCTCCGATAGTGAGTGGGTTAGCCCGGTCCAAGTTGTCCCTAAGAAGTCCGGGATCATGGTTGTTGAGAATGAGATAAGAAAGCTTATCCTTGCACGTACTCCCACGGGGTGAAGAGTTTGTATTGATTATAGGAAGCTCAACTCTAAAACTAGGAAGGATCATTTCCCATTGCCTTTTCTAGACCAAATCTTAGATAGAGCAGCTGGGCATAGCTACTATTGTTTTCTAGATGGCTATTCGGGTTATAATCAGATCCCCGTATTTCCCGAGGACCAAAAGAAGACTACCTTTACTTGTTCCTATGACACTTTTGCCTATAAGAGAATGCCCTTCGGTCTTTGTAATGCCCTAGCGACTTTCCAGAGGTATATGATGGCCATCTTTAGTGACATGATTGAAAGGCATTTAGAGATTTTCATGGTTGATTTCTCAGTCTTAGGAGATAGCTTTGATGAGTGCTTGAGTCATCTCTCTTTAGTCTTAGATCGATGTGTGAAGAAGAATCTAGTGTTGAGTTGGGAGAAATCTCACTTCATGGTGCAACGAGGGATAGTGTTAGGTCATGTTGTCTCATGTCGTGGAATTCAAGTTGACCTAGCTAAGGTAGAATTGATTGAAAAGTTACCTGTCCCTAAGTATGTCAAGGATGTTAGATATTTTCTAGGGCATACATGACTCTGCCGTAGGTTCATTAAGGATTTTAGTCACTTTGCACGTCCCTTGTCTAGGTGCTAGCACAAGATGTCCCTTTTGACTTTGATGATGAATGTGTTAGAGCTTTCAATAGGCTTAAATCCTTATTGTCTACATCCCCGATTATCCAGCCACCTAACTGCAGTATCCTATTTGAGGTTATGTGTGATGCATTCGATTATGCGATAAGAGCTATTTTAGGTCAAAGGAAGGATAAGTTACCCCATGTTGTGTACTATGCTAGCAAGACTCTTGATGAAGCCCAAAAGAACTATACCACTACGGAAAAAGAGCTTTAGCAATAGTTTTCTCCCTTGACAAGTTTAGGTCATACATCCTAGGGTTCAAAGTGATTATCTACACCGATCATGCGGCATTGAAGTATTTGTTGTCTAAAAAAGAGTCTAAACCCCACTTGATTAGGTGGTTGCTGCTCCTTCAAGAGTTTGACATAGAAATTTGGGATAAGAAGGGTAAAGAAAATTTAGTTGCAGATCATCTTTCCCGTCTTGTTAGCGAGTCTTCTAGTGATCCATCTCCTATTCATGATTCATTCCCCAATGAACAATTGTTTGCCGTCTCTCATCATACACCTTGGTTGGCTTATATTGTCAATTATCTTGCCATAAGGCACTTTCCTTCCCATTGGGATAAGAGAGAAAAAGATAGGTTCCTAGCACAAGTTAGGCATTTCTTTTGGGAAGATCCTTATCTTTTCAAAGTATGTGCGGATCAAATGATTCGTCGGTGTGCACCTGAGGACGAGTTTGAGAATGTTTTGAGTTTGTGTCATGATGAGAGGTGTGGGGGTCATTTTAGTGGGAAGAAGACCGCCATGAAGGTCTTGCAATGTGGACTGTTTTCGCTTACTCTCTTTAAGGATGCCCATGAGTATTGTAAAAAGTGGTTTAGATGTCAACAATCCAGGTCCATCTCTAGGAGAAACATGATGCCTTTATCCCCTATTCTTCCTTGTGAGTTGTTTGATGTTTAGGGTATAGATTTCATGGGTCTATTTCCATCATCCTTTGGGTACCAATACATTTTAGTGGCCGTTGATTATATGTCCAAATAGGTTGAAGCAATTCCCACACGCACTAATGACCATAAGGTAGTGGTTAAGTTTATTAAAGAAAACATTTTCTCCAGATTTGGAGTAACTAGGGTCTTAGTTAGTGATGGGGGTTTGCATTTTCGCCATAGGACTTTAGAGGCCTTGTTGAGAAGATATTCGATCACCCATAAGGTAGCCACTCCTTATCACCCGCAAACTAGTGGACAAGTAGAGATGTCCAATAGGGAGATCAAGCACATTTTAGAGAAAACAGTTAGGCCCGATAGGAGAGATTGGTCTATTAGGCTAAATGATGCTTTGTGGGCCTACCGTACCACCTTTAAAACTCCCATTGGTATGTCTCCGTATAGATTGGTTTATGTAAAGCTTATCACTTGCCGGTAGAACTAAAGCATAAAGCTTATTGGGCAATCAAAGCCCTAAATTTTGACTTGGCAAGAGCGGGTGAGAAAAGGAAGCTAGACCTAGCGAAATTGGAAGAGCTTAGATTCGAGGCGTATAAGAATGCCAAGTTTGATAAGGATAGGATGAAGAGAATTTGTGATAAACACATTATTAAGAAATCATTCTCTCCTTCCGATAAAGTTTGGTTGTTTAACTCACGATTGAAACTCTTTCCAGGTAAGCTTAAGACAAGATGGGATAGTCCATATAAGGTGCTAGATGCCTATCCTTCCGGTGCAGTCAAGACTAAAGACTTTAAGGATGGCCGAGAGTTGACGGTGAATGAGCAATGCCTGAAGCACGCATATGATCTGAGCATGGCTCGTGCAGATGTTTTAATGCTTCAGGATCCCATCTATAGAGGTTGAAGATGAGTTGATGTTTGCTCGACTAACAGCATGATGGTTAGCACTACTAGGAGGCAACCTAGGTTCAATTTTGTAATTTTGCATTTGTTTCACTTTCTTTTCTTTTTATCTTCTTTCTTTTTCTTTCACTCACATCAAAGTGTTGAATCCCGACCCTTTGTCCTATAAGATACACCATTGCTTATTATTGCACATGCCAATGCAAGCATACATAGGCAATGCTACTAATCTTGTTTTCTTTGTGAGTGTTTATGAATCGTGAGTCATAGGATTAGTAGTATGGTGATTTATCATTAGCATGGAAAGCTTTGAAGAAAATGCAAGGTTGTATCTATCCTTTCTCCACTTGTTCCCCATGTTTTTACCCCATCCTCGCCACATTTACTTGTTTTGTAATGCCAATTTGCTTGTTTAAGTGTTATGCTCTATTTGCTTGAAGACAAGCAAGATTTAGGTTTAGGGGTGTGGGAGTTTGGTTTTCTTGTCATATATCTTGCTTAGGGCAGATCGCATTATGCGCTTAAAAATGGTGAAAATTTTTCAATTTTGATGCATGTAGAGTCATTTATTTCTTTGTTGATCATTGTGTTGGCTATTGTGATTAACTCTATTGATTTGTGACGATGAGATGCATTGTGGAGAATTGAATAGAGTGGTTCGAAAATTAAGTTTTGGAGGGGATGCCCTTTAAAGTTGTGGGGAGTGAGAACCTTTAAGAATGACTCATGTAGCCACCCCATAACTTGGTAGGAAAGAGTGTTCAAAAAGGGTTGTTAATATGAGTGCCCTTCCTTGATTGGTTCCTTTTGATGTGCTAAAGTCTTTCTTTTTCTTTTCTTTTTGTGAATACAATGCAAAGGATGAAAAATCCAAAAAAATTGAAAAGGCAAAAAGGTGCAAAAATATGAAAAAAAAATTGAAGTGAAAAAGAGAAAAAGCTAAAGGCACCAAAAAGTTAGTGAATAAGTGCAAAAGTGACACAATGTCAACTTAGCACAAGTTATCATCTTTGTAGATATGTGAATAAGGCCTTTTATAAGCCATTGTGTTTGTATATTCTCTCTTCTTGTCTTCGACGCTTAGGTCCTGTTGGGGAGGCCGTGTTAGTTAAGGGAGCATGAAATATCAAACTTGTAATTAGGGTTTAACACTTGTAATTGCAAGATCAAGATAAGGATTTCAAGAGCAAAGCTAAGCATGAAAGAGAGGTTTATTTTTCTCCTTTGATACTTAGTTTTCTCTATTCTAGAATAGATCTTTTATGGGAGATTGAAGCTTGTATTATGGGTTGATTGAGTACTACTTTGCTATGAGATTTTGATGGTTTAATATATATGTTTACCTTTAATGCTTCAATGGCTACTTACATATATATCTATATGGTTGTTACTATGCCAAGGTGAAAGAACATATATACTTAGAGGCTTGATTGCTATTTAGCACTTCTAAATCATTGTATGAGCATGTCTAGGTGTTTATGTAGTGATTCCATGAAGTGGGTCTCGTAGCTATGCATGTCTATGTGTGTTTTTACATACCTTAATATCAATTTTAGCTTCTATAACATACATGTTGGATTATAATGTGTAAATTGGTATGACCTAAATATGTCTAAGTGTTTAGGACTAGAATATGCTTTATATTCATTCATACCATGCTCGAGAACATGTATGATGTGCTTTATTGTCAAATCTTACTTGCGTGATCCTATGATTGGTGGTTCTTCACTAGTAATTAGGCCTAGTTTAGTCTCCTTTGGCTTTAAACCCAGCTAATAGGTGTCGGGCTAGCTTAATTGACCTTAGAAAGCCTAGTTCTTGGCTGTAAACCTAGCCAATGAGTTAGAACCTAGGGTAAGACCAATTATCATCACCTAGGAATGTAATTAGCTAATCCGTGCCCTAGTTCATAAGGACCATGCTATACTTCTAGGTAGCTAGCACCTAGGGATAGACCCGCACCGAGTCTAGGGATTGTAGGAGAGATTGATTAGATTCCTAACTTAGAGCACCCTTCTTAAAGCAGACTATCAAAGTTAATCCCATAGCAAAGTTAGTACCCAAATCACCCATAGTTAAGCGAATTTCACCCATTGCCCTATTTCTTATGTCAATTCCCTTTTTACTTGCTTGTTCTCTCTTACCTTTATTTTCTTTAGTTTGTTTAGAATAGTTTAATTTACTTTGAGCTCCC